>JANBXA010000253.1:20602500-23002500 GCA_030556225.1 Cricetiscus sungorus
TGTGTGTGTGTGTGTGAGAGAGAGAGAGAGAGACAGAGAGAGACAGAGAGAGTGAGAGAGAGAGAGAGAAATCTTCACAATTTTAACTCAGACGACAACTATCTTCATTTAACATCACTTTTCAACACATTTTCATTGAGTAATAGTGAAAGAAAGAGAAATGTCCAAGTTCCTGTCCTTTCTGATCCATTGATTTGTTCTACGACCTTCTCTCTTGACACTTTTGGACCTCAATTTCACAATCTATAAAACCATTCCTCTTAGATTTACTATTGATCCATTATTCTCTCTGGATACTTTAAGAGTAAAGAACAGGACTGCATGTTAACCTCACCTTTTTATAGTACGCTGTGGAAAATTATAAATACTTTCAATTGACACTTATGTCAACCCATGATCTAGATTTTAAAGAGTTTGTATTTTAATTATGTTCCTATGTTAAATGTAAACAAAGAGACCATATTAGCCATATTGAACACAATTCAGAAGCAAAAGAAAATTTCATGATTTAACATTTAACTGGTAATGACAGAGTTAATGTCTTAAGATTGCAAAATTATTCTTCTACATTTGTTTTATTCTTCTTTTCCAGAAAAACAGACAAATTCCCCTCTAATAGCACTGAATGAACAGGTGATGCTTAGAGTTTTAAATACAAAAGATTAGCACTGCAGGCAGACAAATGTGATGTTTTCTGTCTTACAGATTGGAATGTTTTTAGTTCTCTACTTTGTGCTATTAATTAAAAAAACTGAAGAGAAAGCACAACCACAATGAATACGGGACATTGCACTTTATATAAATTTTATACAAATACACCCAAATATATCTGTGGGTATGTAATACCACCCATGTCTTTCAAGGATTCCTAACAAAGAATATTAGAATCCTGTCAATCCATTTTATGTTCTTTGTGTTGTGTAGTTTTTTTATTTTTATATTGTTTTACTACTATTTTAATCACTATTTAAAGCAGTTTTTAAATTTACATATATTTGCTTGGTAGTGGTGGCATGGGAATCATTTCCTAGCACTTGGAAGGCAGAGGCAGCAGATATCTGGGATTCAAGGCTTACCTGGTCTACATAGCTAGTTCCAGGACAGCCAAGACTGTCAAACAGAGAAACCTTGTCATGAATACATATATATTTATATATACTACACACTCAGGAATCTCACAAAACACTAAATTATAAGCTATAACATATGTGCAGAGTATTAGATACAGACCATTGGAGGTACTATGTATGCTACTTCAGTCTCTGTGGGTTAATTAGAACTTTGATCATGTTGATTTAAAAGGCCCCCATTTCCCTCCCCCCTCAGTATTCTAACCCCTCAGCTTCCTCCATCCCCTCTGTAGCTTACACTCTGTTTTTTTTGTTTGTTTGTTTGGTTGGTTGGTTTTTTTTTTACTTTAAATTAGAAACAATCTTATTTTACACATCAATCCAGTTCCCTCTCCCTCCTATCTTCCAGGTCCCTCCGACCCTCCAACCCTCCCATCCCATCCCCTTTGTACTCCCCAGGGAGGGTGAGGCCTTCCAAGGGGATCATCAAAGTCTGACACATCATTTGGAGCAGGGCCTAGGGCCTCCCCTGTGTGTCTAGTCTGAGAGAATATTCCTCTACGTGGAGTGGGTTCTCAAAGTCCATTCATATACTAGGAATAAATACCCATCCCCTACCATAGACTGCACAGGCTTTCTAACTGACACCCACATTTAGGGGCCCTAGTTCCATCCTATACTGGTTTCTCAGCTATCGGTCTGGGGCCCATGAGCTTCCCCTTGTTCAGGTAAGCTGTTTCTGTGAATTTTTCCAGCCTGTTCTTGACCCCTTTTCTCATCCCTCCTCCCTCTCTGCGACTGGATTCCAGGAGTTCTGCTCTGGTCCTGCCATCTTTATAACACCTTGAGAACTGAATATATGTAAAAGCCTAACATATATGAGACACATTAATTATTCTATAGCACATTTGTATGATCAAGATTCAGATGATATTGCATCAGTCTGGAAAATATTTAATGATATAGAAAATAAATTTTAATTGCATGAGACAATAATAGTTATCTTTCAAATTAACGTAGAGAGACAGGAGAGAAGTCCTAGTCCCTACTTCTAATGACTTGACAGATTTACATGACCCAACTTGGATAACATAGCCCTATAAGTGGAATGGGGGTGGGGGGATGTGAGGGGGGTGACCAGGGTACATGTCACAGGGGAAAGAGGGTAAAAAGGAGGGAGGGAGGGGTGAGGGAGGGAGGGAGGGAGAAAGGGAGGGGAAACTGGGATCAACATGTAAAATTTTTAAATTATATTATTAATAAAAAATTGGTAGATTTACAGTTAATGGCATGATAATTTGATACATGTATACAATGTGAAATGATAAAATCAAATTAATTACCATATAGGTTCCCTGACATATTTACTATTTTTGTGTGGTAAGGTCAAAGAAAATTTTCTCTCTTATCAATATTTAATTACATAATATCTTGCTATTAATTATAGTTGCCATGGCACAAAATAGCTACTATGAAGATATTCTATATAATTGATATTTTATATCATTTTGTCAATATTTCTACAATAATATTTTTAAATTATTGCTTAATGATAGCATATTAATATGATAAAATGTCAGATTGAACTTTTCTAATAGGATAAACTTGATAAATGCACCTGAAAGCTAATAAAATTCATTTAGATGGCTTCATATTAGTTTCAATTAAGTCACACATCAAACACTTGGTTGTAATAGATGCGAACAGATAAGGCAGACATGTTCTCAAGATCTTACTAGAATATGGCTGAATTCAAGCCAAGAATATAACCTTTTCTTACATTTTGTCTTCTCCCTCACCTAGATATAGAATTTGCACAGCTAGAGTAAAATACAACACAGGTAAAATATGAGTAATGCCTTTTCAAATATAATCTTTTGAGTTCATAATTTAAATATATCATTTTCTTCTTTGCTCTCTCCAAATCCTCCAACATACCCTGTTTGCTCTCTTTCCAATCAATGGCTTCTTTTTAATGTGTGTGTGTGTGTGTGTGTGTGTGTGTGTGTGTGTGTGTGTGTGTGTTTAATGTATTTATTTCAAATTTATGCCAGGTAAGTAGATACCAGTCAAGGCAAATAGTAAATATTCAGAAAATCAACTAATAGTGACTGGTTTGGGCACAGTCAACCCAAGAGGGAAACCACATTTTAGGTCACTTTTTTTATATGTAGAGAGAGTTACACCTTGTCTTCAGTGATTAATTCAGCAAAGGGAGGAGAGATGTGTACATGATTAGCATGTCAGAGGGTCCTTCATGACTTCAGCTTTGGTATCATTTTGAAGTTCCTGTTTGTAAATTGTTGGTTACTGTGGCAGTGGAAGAAGCAGTATCCAGGGTTCCAAGATGATGAACTTTGTCTCTAGGAACCCTCTGTGGTCCTCTCATAACAGTTACCAAGAATCTCAAAATTTAGAAAGTTAGCAAGAAAAATGCACTGACTGAAGCACTGAGAAATCCTCTTTCTCCATGGCTCTTCTCTAATCTGACCTAGTACACAGGAATATGAGGGCTGATGAGATGGCTCAGCGGGTAGAATCCCTTGAAGCCTGACCACAAGAGTTTGATCCTGGAGATGATTGAAAGGTGAAAAGAGAAGAATGATCTCATCCAACACATCCTACATCATTGCACAGTAATAATAAGTTAATAAGGAATGTATGAAGAGAAAAGGAATGAAAGCATTTGATGGACTTAAAGAGAAGACCTTAGCATGGCAGCTATCTGAGCACAATCTTCATCCAGGAGTCTTTTAGCTTTAAGCAGTATAGGACTAGAATTCTTAGATTTTTTAAACTGACTGGAATTTGTATAAATTGAAAGAAATTAAAGGTGATTTTCATAAGGTGTCATTTAGGAATTAAGAAAAAAAAGCAAATGAAATTCATCAGTATGGTCAAAAGCAATGATTATAAAAAGCTAAAATTATTTCTTTTGTGTAATGTCCTGATTATAGATTGTTTAATAAATTGGTTGAAGTATGTAATTGCTTGACAAGAAAATGAATAATGGAACAATAGCCTAACATTATCACTTGGATAATTTCATATAATAATTTTGACAACATTCTTGAAAAGTACTATGCCAAATAATTTCATTCAAATAGGTCAATTACTCAATAACCTAGGAGTAGAGGTGGAATCCTTTATAGCTAACATTTTATGACAGCCGAAATGGTAGGCTTAATAAATTTATATTTCAATTAAACTATTTAATGTCTGGTATCTAGATTTGGAATTGTAAAGACTAAATTATCTGTTCAGTCTTGACATAAAAATTAAAGGCTTTACCTAAGCATGAGAATAAATATAAAGCCTCTTGGAGAAAGCTCTGGACTTGCCATCAGGTACCTCTCAAACAGTTTTCATTGATGGGTGGTAACATTTCTTCCATGCAAACTCATGGTTTTAATGTTATGACTTCCTTGGCTCTGCCTCTGTAAAAGCACAGATATCACCCATCAGCCAGCAATGAAGATACATCAAGGTCCTGAGTCATGGAGGCTAGCAATCTTGGCAATATGGCTAGAGTCAGTCAGTGACTAAAATCCAGGTCTGGCTCTTAATTACTGTGTGACTTTGAAGAAAATATTAATTTTCTCATGTTGTAATGGAAGGGACTAATAGTGATTTCACATTGTAAGATTATTGTTCACACACACACACACACACACACACACACACCTATGCACAAAGCCAGAAACAAATAATAAACAAAAAGTTGTTGATGCTCCTAATGTTAACCAGGAAATTGATTTTGATACTTGACAAATCAGGAATTCATTAATTGAGAAACTGTCAACATCAGTTAGCCTAGTCTTTGATTAATTGTAGTACCATTTTTACCTTCATAATTGAAACATAGTATTTTGGCATCCTCATTTTTTTGTATTCATAAAATTTCACTGTAAGAAATGAATAATAATGATATTATAAAACATAACCTTATATAAATTATACATAAAATTTTATAATTGGCTAATAATAAAATTAATTTTCCTCTTCTAACAAAATAATATAGTCTTCATGAAACAAATGGATACTCTCTATTTTTACATATGGGAAAACAAGATTACATTAAAACAATATTAGATGGCAGCTTTTTCATAATAACTTTCTTACTTGGATATTTTACATTTCCTTAACAGAGCTACAGAAGCTCAATCAGTCTTACCCAAAGAATTGAAATGTTAAAGTTACTTTTAAAAAAAGTATCCATAAGTGTTGTGATTTGAAAAAATTATACTCCCCATAGACTCATATATTTGAATTCTTTGTCAACAGGGAGTAGCATTATATAAAAAAAAATTAGAAAGATTAGAAGGTGTGGACTTCTTGGAGGAGATGTGGCTTTGATGGGGAAAGTATGTTACTAAGAGTAAGATTTGAGGCTTTAAAAGCCCATGCTAGACATAAGATCTCTCTGCCTACAGATCAGGATGTAGCTGGCCTATATAGCAGCAGTGACTGTCTGCATGCCAACATACTCATCACCAAGATGATAATAGACTAAACTTAAACAACTTTAAGCAATCTCTCAATTAAATGTTTTCTTCCAGAAAAGTTTATCTTGGTCATGGTGTCTCTATGCAGCAGTAGAACAATGACTAACACAGACACTGGTGCCAGGGACCATGGTTTTGTTGTGACAGGCCTAACTATGCTGCTTACTTGGAAAATGTGGACTATTTAGTCATTTTGGACTAAAAAAAGCAGTTGAGCACTTTTAGTGGAGCTTACATAATAAAGAGTATTGCTAAGGACAGCTTGAACTGTTAGAGCAGCTCGATAAGATTTAGCAGAGAAGAGTATTAATGATTGACCTATTGACCATTCTTGTGATATTTTAGCCATGAATATGGCTGCTTAATGCCCTGGTCCTAAATATCTACCTTAAGCTAAATAGAAGAGTTTTAGATTAATCACATTGGTGAAGATTTCAAGACAGCCTTGATTGACTCTGTCATTAGGGGTGGGATAAAGGGATGCATGGGGGGAAGGAAGGGTGGAGGTGAAGATCTTTGTGATCTGGCAGACATGAGACTGAGGGGTCATAGATGCAACAGCAGGGGTTCTGCTGTAGAACTGGGGATTAGAATGGGGTCCGACCATCACTTATTTTTTAAGATGTAGTCTGAGGAACAAAATATACACTAAAGTTCATTCTACCAGCATCATAAATATATTGGCCTTCAAAGAAGAGCTAATACCAATACTCTTCAAATTATTCTACATAATAGAAACAGAAGGAACATCACCAATCTCTTTTTTTATTTTTATTTTACATATCGATCCCAGCACCCTCTCCCTCCCTCACTCCCTTACTCCCTCCCTCTTTCCCTCTCTCTCACCTACTCAGTGGTAAGAAACAATGACATCACTGGGGCCTATTCACACACATGGGAGCCCATCCCAGTGGACCAGCCTGTCCAGAGTCTGCCAGCATCCTGGTTCCCCCATGAACCCAAAGAATGAACCCACATTTCTGTTCCCTGCTTAGAGCCTCCTGAGAACTGAGGAAGGCTCATGGGGTAACCTGTCCCAGCAAACCAGCCCATGCATAGTATCCCAGTACCCCAGTCCTACACCCTAGTCCCTCACCTGAAGAATGGATGAAGAAAATGTACATTTACACAATGGAGTACTATTAAGTAGAAAAATAAAGAATAATGCAATCTTGAAATGCTCAGGCAAATAGATGGAACTGGAACACACCAACCTGAGTGAGGTAACCTAGTCACAAAAAGATGAACATGGTATGTACTCACCATCCTAGAGCCTTCATCCAGTAGCTGAAGGAAAAAGAAGCAGACACCCACAACCAAACACCCTAACTCCTGGGATACATTTGCAGTAAGGGAAGTGTGATTAACAAAGGGTACAAGACCAGGCTGGAGAAACCCACAGAAACAGATGACCTGAACAACGGGAAGCTCTTGGACCCCAGTCTGATAGCTAGGAAACCAGCATAGGACTGACCCAGAATCCTGCACATGGGTATTAGTTAGGAGTACTGGGCAGTCTATGGGGCCTCTGGTAGTTGATTATTTATTCCTAGTATACTAAATGAGTTTGGGAGCCCATTCGACATAGAGGGATACACTCTCTCAGCCTAGACACATGGGAGAGGATGTAGGTCCAAATGATGTAACAGACTTGGAAGATCCTTCATGGAAGGCTCTTCCCTCCCTGGGGAGCAGATAAGGGATGGGATGGGGTTTGTTAAAAATCAGGGGAGGAGGGGAGGGTGAGGGAACTGGGGTTGACATGTAAAACAAACTTATTGCAAATTTAAATAAAACTTAGATATAAAACAAATAAATAGACAGAGATTAAAAAAAATACTGAGTAGGATAATCCAGACACAGAAAAACAAATATCAGTCATAATTGGAAACAGACATAAAGCAAAAATTACTCAGCCTACAGTGCCCAACCTTAGAGAAACTATTCCAGAAGCAGACGGAAGCAGATGCAGAGATCCACAACTAACCATTAGATCAAGTGAGGGGAGAGCAAACAATATGAACAAAGGAGTCAAGACCATAATAGCAAACCAACAGAATCAGCTGACCTGAGCTGATTCTCTGAGAAATCCCTGACTCTCCTCTGACAAATGGGGAGCCTGCATAAGATAGAACTAAACCCTCTTGCTATAGTAGACAATGGTACAGCTGGGGCAATAAATGAGACCACTGACAATGGGTCCAGGATCTAACCCTAATGCACAAACTGACTTAGTGGAGCCCATTCTATAAGGAGAGATACCATGGTCAACTTAGACACGGGGGATGAGGGTGTCTTGGTCCTGTCTCAACAAGATGATGGGACAAAATTAATAGATTCTCTAGGGGAGGCCTTGTCTTCTCCAAAGATGGGAGGCAGGGGGAGGGGTGGAGTAGGGTGAGTGGGAGGAGAGGAGGTAGTGGGTACTGAGAATTTGAAAAAAATACATGTCTCTAAAATAGTGATATGTTTCCTATTCTCTCAACATTCTTAATAATATGCATATCTTTAATTAGAATTTAGTGACAGCTAAAATTTAAAAATTCACCTAAGTGAAGAGGAGTCTCTCCCACCAGTTTTTGTTTGTTTGTTTGTTTGTTTGTTTTTAAGACATTCAACTAAGAGAGTCTTGATCATAGTGCATATGTTTCTTTTCCATTTGGACAGTGTAAAGAATAGTTCTGGCTAATAGCCAGACCTCAGCATTCTGTATTGTATAACAGTTATTGCCAGTATTCATTCGGTTCTCTCTTCTCCAGTCCCAGCTCTTTTTTCTAATGTTTATAGCAATTCTATATCGATGACTATGCCTAATCTCTAATGCATATATGCTTGATTTCTACTCCTTTACTTTAGCTTCTTTCTGTTATATACTTTTGGTATACACTAGTGTGTGTGAGAAATGACTAATAGGATTGTGATAATATTAAAACCTCAGAGGATTAAAAATATTAATGTGTATTGCTCATCTGTATCAAAGAAGAGTATTGTCTCTATAAATAGCAAGAAAATATAAAAATAAATGGAGTCACTCAGAGACCCAGCAGAGCTGAATTTTGGTCAACTGTAATGGCTTCAAGTGTGTAATGATAACAGCATCAACAGAAAATGGAAATAAATTGAGGTACCACTGATAATTGCACCATAGGAGATACCACAATATCACAGTGCTCACAGTCAATTAGGGAGAACAAGTTACAGGAAATATCAAAGGCACCTATAATCAAAGGCACTGGGAAACTTAGTTTACATGTGATCAAGAAAAGGAATATGATTTGATGAACTTCTAATAAAACTGACAAAAACATATTTAAATCTGTCAATTTTACAGACTCAACAGGTAGAAAAAAATCAATACAAAACATTCAAGAATGGCTATCCCAGTGTAAAGTGTGTAGCAGAAGCCAGAGGCCTTGAACTAAACCAATAACTCAATGCAATAAACACTTATCAATAAAGATATATGGACTAAAGGGAATACTGTGTTACTCGCTGTCTTACTAAGCTTCCAAGAAGAGACTTTATTGTTTGTTTGTTTGTTTACTTTAAATTAGTTTATTTTGTGAGACAACTTGCAAGGGCAGAGGCAGATATGAAGGGAAATCTAGATGAATGGATCAGAATGCACAATTTAAACTCCACACCAAAAAACAAAAACAAACAAAAAAAAACAATAAAAAGTTTTATAAGTAAAGAGTTAAAATCAATAAAATGTTTTATAAAAAATGCTATCACATTTCCAATTTGGCATTCAGGCTATACAATTCCTGAAAAGATGGCATATTGTACTAGACTGGCAAATGATTTTAAAAGATGTTTGAGATTCTCAATCTGGTTATCCAAATCTGATTAAATAATAAATAAATCTGATTAAAATAATAAACTTTAGATAAATGAGACTTTGCCCAAGCAGTTTGTACTGGGATAAGGAAAAGGTACCAGCCAGAGCAAAAACTCTAAAATAAGATTTAATACACTTCAATAACATTTCAACCATTCTACAAGACAAAATTGAAACTCAATCAAGGACAGGCAAATGATGGTCAGGGCTGTACCTTCTCTAGACTGCTTAGATGTGCAAATCCTTGGCCTTCATTTTAAACTTTAGTCTCACTTCAGAAGACTATCTCTTTGTCCCTCTTCTCAATGTATCTATCTTGAGTAAATCTCCTTTAAAGGCTTTCTACTCTAAATTTTGCTCTTGTGATTGGATTATTGAGGATTAATTCATGGTCCAGATTTGGAGTAACAATATCTGAAAATATTCTTTCATATTGAGCAATGTTAAGATCTTTTTATAAATCCTGGACAGAGATTAAGTTCTGTTTTCCTATTAAATGAGGATGAATAGAAAAGGACAGCAGGAGTGTGCTGGTTATGCATGTGGGCCAGTGGTGTTGAAGAATGGTTTTTAGTAGTCACATAATAGAAGACATAAATGCTTAAGTCTGAAAAGAACATTATTTTTTCGCTATGTTACATTATATCACTATATAGCCTTTTCCTTGCGAAGTAACAATTTTCATAATGTTTAATAGTTTTCCATCAACAATATTTACTTTGGACATCTGCTACACCCATTCCAAGCTTATCAGAGTCTAAAGAAAGGTGAATGGCATTAGATTCCAGAAACAATTGAAATACACTCTGAGTTCTAACTGCACAGAGAAAGATGGTCTGACTTCTGTAACTACTAGCCAAATGATGTCAACTTTTCTTAGAGAAAAGAAAAATAGTAATTGTCCTGGGGACATAATATATCCTATTACAAGGAAAATGTCACTTGTCATGTGCTGTCATAAACTTATATAAAACTCCAGAGCTTTAGGTAAAGCATTTCAAGTTTCCTTTTCATCTTCACACTTTTAACAGAAAAGTGTCATTTATATTTATTACTGAAGTCTGAAATTGTAAGTTATTTTGTGTATTTCATTTACAGTGCCTTTTTTATTACCATATTCATATGCAGAATTGCCCATGATATTCTGAAGATAACAGGATGCCATTCCTTAAATGAAACGTTTGGAATAAGGATTATTTCTATTTCAGGCCTCCAGTTTGTTTTAATTTATTTGCTGACAAAAGGAAGGACCAACAAATAACCGTCTACATTCTCATGCTGATTCTAAGTGCAAAAGTTGACATCCTGACCTCTGTTTTAACCGGCACAGTATATCTTTTAAAACAGCATATTCTAGCCATAAGTGCCAGGGCCCTTGTGGCTTCACATCTAAAAAGACAGCCCTACTACTGAGGAGCATCTTTCGTGAAAAGCACAGCTTTCGCACAAAACAATGAGAATTTTTAAAATGTGCATGTTGAACTTAAAGTACATTGTCAGTGCACCAGCATTCAAAATAGAGTGAATATGTGTGCAACTTAGGAAGTTTCTGGCTGTCACTCATTTCATGGCTCATAATGAAATTCAGTTGCATATTATCAAGACTGAGCATTTGTATCCTTGGTTGCATTTTCCCCGGAGCATGCCACCATGTACAATCTATGGGCAGATTCTGTGAGAGACTGTGTTGGTATTTAGATTGTTGTAGCCCCAGGATACAATCAAATCCACGATTCAGGGTCCCTCCTTTCTATGGTGAACCCTTTACCCATTCATCGTAAACCACAGAGGAGGAGGAATAACCACCATCACATTCTGAATAAGCTATATAATGTCAAAACAGAAAACTCATCAGTGTTTTTCTAGAATATGTGTTGTTGCTCAATGCTATACACTTAAAGGCAAGCATACATATTTTAAATGAGGGGAAGTTATCCAGCAAGGGGTTGTAGTCTATGCTCCAAGCCAGGGCAGCCTCCTGTTCTCATTAAACCAATTAAAACAGAAAAATTTAAATTAAGTAGAAAGCATGGACACATTGGAAAAAAGTGTCTTCTGAGGAGTCAATTTTCCAGTCATGAATTTAGATTAAAATGTCAATAGAGGGACAAGAATATGCACTTCTAATGCCTATCACTGCCTGGATTTGAGTCTTGTCCTATAAGGTGTTCTGACAAGTTGTTAGGGCTATGTTAAATCTCTTCTCTAGACAATATCTTTTCCCCACTCACATCATGATAGTCCTAGGGAAATTCCTGTTTCTTTTGGCTCCATTTTTCAAGAATCTGATGATAAGATAGAGGAATATATATCTACATAAGCATAAAATGAAATGAAAGCATGGAACAATGGAGCATTGTGGAGAGAATGCACTGGACATGCCCATAAAAGACCCAGCAGCCTGGGTGTTTCCTCAGAAGGTGGAGAACAGATCTCAGTTATAGTGTTGAACCGTGCACAGCAAGGTATAACTTGTGACAAATGGATCACATGCATATGGCTTATAAGTTATCATTATTTATAATTTTCAAATAAACAAATGAAAGTATTTTAAAGAATAGGTGTTTAAACTTGTTCCATAGCTAGATATTTTAATATAAAACTCTATGTTCTTCATCTACCCACGTTGTGGCTTTGTAGATTTAATTCTGCAGTACCTGAGTTTCTAGATATGAAGCTTCTGGGAACATTATAAGGGACAACTGAAAAATCCAATGAAATTGGAATGTTCATATGTTTCCTACTTTTTCAGTCAAAGCAACATCATTTCCACTGGGAACTTATTTAAGATTAGATTTCATATTTTAAAAATTCCTAGTTCTACTAACTAAACATAAGCAATAACAAGTTTTCAGTACAAAATGTGGCACCAACTCTTGTTTCTCCATTCAGACAAAGGGTTCTTGAAGCAGAATTTTAGCAAATAAGGAAGTCCATCAAGGTTACATAAGAATGCCATGAATTGTAGGAGCAAGAACTTCTCAAGTATAACATATTCATGTTCTGTTCTCCACGTGTAAAGCTTATGTTATGGTGAGTTGAAATTCTTAGGTTTAGAACATCTGGTCACCTCCAAGTAACCTGCAAATTCTCTTTTGAGAAGATAGGCCATTCTCTGACAAATCTTTGGCACTTGGCCACAAATGATTGAATTATAGCTGACATTTAACCCAAGTTGGTCCAATTTCATTACCTCCTCCACATAAAATTCAGATAGGCACAGCAGCAAGTCAAGGCTGATAGCTGAGTCACCTTGAAAGATTAATTCTACAAGCCACAAGCCGAGCACTGTCTGCCTCTTCTGGAAATCTTCTGACTTTGGCTTTCGATTGATGTGTTACTTTATGTGCATGAGTATTTTGCCTGCATGTGTGTCTTGTGCACCATGTGTGTGCAGTGCTCTAATTGTTATGAAGATGTCAGATACCTGGAACTGGAACAGTTGGCTGTGAGCCACCCCGTGGATGCTAGGACCTGAATGTGAGTCCTCTGCAAGAACAGCAATGCTTTTAACAGATGAGTCATGTTTCCTAAGACCTTTGATTTTTTTATGTTTTTGTTATTTTATTTTTTAACTTTCTTTTATGTTGCTTACATTACATTTTTTTTATGTGTGTGAATAAGAGTCTCATATGAGAAAGTAGCAAAACATGAAAAAGCAGTTGTGTTCTGTAACTCTGTATTATGTTTTTCCTACATATTGAAAGAATTACTAAATTCTTTCAGCAAAAACAGGTAATCCAATAAAGGTAAAATATGTTCTTTATAAATGCTATTTAATAAATCAATAGTTTTAGATTCTCAGCCCAATATTTTCTTAGGTTCAAAATTCTAGAAATGTACTTTATATTTTGGTAATTGTGAATATTTACAAAGTTATCAATTAATAATTTATACTTACATGTATGAATTATTGCCTGCATATATGTCTGTGTAAGGGAAAAAGAGTACAGGCTGAGATGTAGTAACTAGCTAAAGGGTGTTGCAAACCAAATTGTTAATCAGCAATTATAAAGCAACAGTTAGAAAAAGACATAACAGTTTTCCAAAATATGTATGTATCATATTGGAGAGAAATAGTAGTTCAAAATACATTACTTAGAAAAATGGCTGATTGGGCTCTAAAATATTATGAAGATAATTTATAAGTTTGGTTATAGACTACACTTATTGTATTGTCTCAAGTATGGTCATTACTAGTTATTGTTCACTATTGATTTATATTTACTCATTATAATTTTGATTTGCAGTGTTACTTAGTTAGTTCATACCACTCAACCTTTAGTCTATTTGCATCTGGATGGGAATTCTCCTGCCAGTGATTTATTAAAGTACTGTTGTCCACTGAATCGATGCAGAAGAAAGACAGGAGGAGAAGCTTACAGGAATGTGCAACGAGATAAAAATCTAGCATCCAGCTCCCCCTCATAAGGATCTCTGAAGCTCAGCAAGCTCCACATGGTCACCTTCCCTGAAGCATATGGCTTTCCTTTCCTCTGGGTGATCCAAAGAAGAGTACATAATGCATAGATGTTTGGCAGCTTTTACAGTCTTTACCCTGTGAGGATTTCTGGTGAAATATCTATGTAAGGGATCACAATATTGACAATGCCAAAGGTGCTGCTTTATTAGGAGAAAGGATTTTATTGTAGATAAGAGAGACAGAATAGTCATTGGCATCTAGAAGAATCTTGGAACAGTGAGAGAAAAATAGTCTGGCATGGTCAGGGAAGTGGGTTGTGGTAAATCAGGCTTGATATGTATGTATGTATGTATGTATGTATGTATGTATGTATTCCTATAGAGAGCGAAATAGCCCTTATGCTAGAGGAAACGGAAATGACTACTTTTGATGAACAAGGTACTAGGAATTCTAGATTTTTTCTAACTACCAGAAATCCTTCTATTGTCAAGCTTGAGCTCATATCTGGATACATATATATATATATATATATATATATATATATATTCAGGAAATATATATATATATATATTTCTTGAAACTTAATAATATATTTAAACTTTTTACTTTCTGCTGCGTATTAGGAACCCAATAGCAAAAAAAAATTAAAGAAAAGAAAAAAATAAAGTAATAATTACAAAATTAAGGAGCAGAGTTGCTTTTCCAAGCATAATCACAACGAAAATATTTTACTTCATGCACAAAATATTTTCAAGTTAGTTTTTTCCTGGGGAAGCAGGGCATGGGGGATGGTGATGCAGTGGGGATTATATATTTACTATAAAGCATTACCCTACTTTACAAATGTCATTCTTCAACTGTGTTCTAAATGCTAAGCCCAAGGCTACTGCTCCTGAAGTTTTAGTCCTTTTTCCTTCTAGGCTCCTTCCAGCTAACCCCAAGGCACAAGCTCTAGGGCAGTCTTTGGAGCAGCTCAGGCTGCAGTACCAGTCCTAGAAACTGAGTGACATAACCCACAGTAAACTGCTTCCTGACAGGGCTGGATCCTGCAAGGCAGAGGCCAAAATATTGGCAGCCTTGCTTAAACCTCCCTCCTTGAACTGAACACTGTCACCATACCCTTGTATAACCTTGGGTTCTTTATCCTATGCATGTCTGCATCTTAATCTCTTTTGATAATAAAAGTGTATTAAATTAGGACCTCATTAATGAGATCATTTTGACTTAATCACCCTCTTAAAAGCTTTATCTCTAAATATGCTCATTGTCTGGGAACAAGAGAGAATAGATTTCAATATATAAATTGGAGTAGTGGGCACAACTCAGGCTGTCATGTTAGGTTAACAACTTCTGGTTAAGCAAATGCAAACTCTGGCCTGGGTGAAGATCTGACATTCTAATTGGGTCAGGTTGTTCACTGAGCCATGTGACACCACCCCCAGCAAAGCTGGCTCACCTATGCCATACTAAAAGGATTGATGAAATAACTAGATATTTGGGGAGGTACTGAAAGTTTTATTTCCCAGATCCCCTGCTCCTAATGCAATACTTTCTGGGGCACAGCCAAGTATAATCCAAGTCCATCCACATAACTTAATTTTTTTCTCCTAATTCTATGCTAAGATTTCTTTCCTTAGTATTCAAGGCTTTTCCTGGAAACTGTAACACAAAAATAAAAGACCCAGAGACAGATGTTGGGGTTCAAGCTTCAAACTGAAGACCAGAAAAGTAAAGCAGCTGGCCACTAGCTCTTAACTGTACCTCAGATTGAAAGGTGAACGTGGCTCCACCAAATTTCATACTGTAATCCCAGATTTCTATGCTTTCTTCAAGGTGGCTGGAAATATTTGAGACTTCAATATCTTCCTAACCTCAGTGTGGCTAGAGAATGAATGTTAGCTCTGAGACCCCATTCCTGTCTCAAATACCTGAGTCCTAGGATTAAAGTTGTGTGATTCCAAATGCTGAGATCATGTCTGTGAGCTGTTTCTTGTTAGGACTAATTCAGTCTGGAATAGCCCTGGGTGTGCTTGAACTCAGAGACCCATCTGCTTCGTCTATCAAGTCCTAAGATTAAAGGTGTGTACCACCACAGACTGATCTCTATAGCTTGAGGCTAACTTTGCTTTCTAAGTCCTCAGGCAAGCTTTAATAAGTCATAAATAATATATCACTACATGAAACATTTTAGGGTCTCTTACTCTTTCTCCAAAGCCTCCCTGCCAAGTCCATGTTTGTTGGTTATGTGTCTCTATGACAGCTTAAATGACAGATTTTCCCTCATTTCTCTATTCTCCTTCTCTGAGTATCTGCTATAAAAAATACAGTTTTCTTGCCATGTGATTTTTGTTTTAAGCTATAATAAAATTGTCCTTGAGTTTTCATTTGAGTCCATTCTTAAATTCTGTTATTCATCTGATTAGAAACTCCAAAGGAGAATCATTTACTGAATTGTTCTTTGACTATAAAGGGATCTAAAAATACCAGGAACAATGATAATTCTACCTTCTTTGTAGCTGTGAATTCACCCATATTTTAGGTAGATTTTATGGTAGTACATAATGTCTTCTAGGACAGATTCTGTTGATATTTGCTGGGGTACGTATATCTGTGGATATCTATCTCACAATAAAGATCTCGTGTGTGTGTGTGTGTGTGTGTGTGTGTGTGTGTGTGTGTATGTGTGTTAATTACAGGAGCCACTTGGGCAAACTGTAACAGTCAGCCTTGGTCTTGATAGGCATATCCCTATTCTGAAGAGATATTTGTCTCTCTCCTTCCTTCTTCCAACAATCATCTATTGAAACACAGTATTCCAAGGATTTGAAAGGTGCCCCAAGGATTTGAAATGTTCCCCCAGGAATCCCATGTAGTGAAAAAGAAAATGCTGAACACTGTAAAGGGTTGGCAAGGTGCTTGTGTTCTGGAAAGAGAGAGATTTCTAATTTGTAAGGCCATGTGGTAGGAGATAATGATAGATCCTCAATGGCCAGGACCACACCTTGACCAGGGCTGCATAGTTACACATACCACTTACATTCTACTTAGACTAAACCTCATGACAGTATCTCAAAGGTGGACTTGAGTAGATTATTGTGTCTCTTCATCCCACTTCTTGATGTGGCAATATTTAATAAATCATTTTCCTTTTCTTTGCACTTATTTGTTTGTTTGGTTCATTGTGGACAGGTGGCCTAAACTGGTGACTAAGGCTCAATTGGCTACACTCTAACTCTTACATATTCCAGATATTGGGGGGGGCAAGAGGGACAAAATGTAAATAGCTTTAAATTTAAGTAGCTTCAGTAAAGTTCTATGATAAAAGCTGTTTAAAAATAAAACTTGAGGGAAAAAAAGAAAGAAAGAAGTAATCATTTAAACATTTAGAGGAGCAATATGTTAAAATAGGCAGTAATTATCTACCAGGGTGGTAGAAAGGAGCTGAAATAAAATGTTCATAGAACCTGAGAATATTGGTTGAGGAGGGTAAGTCTGTTTCACCTTTTTTTAAAACAGGGTTTTACTTAGCATTGATTCTAAATTAAGAGCAGAAAATTGGCTGAGGTCTTACAGAGGTGGTGTTTCCTTTGTGGAATCCATGTCTCTTGCAAACACCTAAGATGATTGCAAAGAAAATTACTACATTGAGATTATTTTGTTTACATGTGTCTCATCCCTTAGTGTCAGAGAGCTTGGTTTATCTCTGCCTCTAACTGTAGCCTAAAGGCAGCTGCTGGCTGTGTAGATGCAGGGCTGCTCAGAGGAAGACAGCTGGTGTGGGTAGAGGGAGAGTCAACCACCAACTGCCTACAGGTGATACAGTCACTTGTCTGAGGAAAAAAAAATGTCTCCTACCACTCATTGGAATAGAACTCTTTGTTAAAAAATAATGCCCTGAAGGTCAGAATCATGATCCAAATAATGAGGAGAAGATGTTGCTCTCAATTTACCACTTCTTTACAGCCGAGATAGAGCCAGAAATGCAAAATGAATTGTGACTATTTTTTAATCTAGTTCTCTCTTCTTCTGAAGAAAAAAACATATTCACAATATTTTCTTTTTATTTTCAAAGATCTCTATGGCCATTGCTAAATATGTGAATCTTTTCATTCCTTTGTTCTTTTCTATTGAGAATTTTTAAAAATAAGCTCCATTGCTCAGACCCTCAGAATTGTCATTAACTTACCAGTCTTCATTTATTAATGTTGCTTCTTTGCATCTTATGCTCCCTTTTCTCCAAAGTGTTTGTAAAATTCTACACTCCTCAAACCCTTTGGCTACCATGAATTATTCCTGACTTTTTTTTTGTACTAGAAATCACAAGTAATGTAGTATTCTTTGTTTCTTTTTCTTTGCATTCTCAGCATCAGCTCTTGCTATTAATAGTAATTAAACATTTCATATTCGTAGATTTTCATATACACTGTGACTTATATGGTATAATTCTTTGACCATAATCATCATATGATATTAACATATTTTGTATACCTTATTCAGGCTACTTAAAAACATATAAGACACAATCATATTATAATAGATATATCTATAATTACACATACATAAGCACACAGGTGAACACACACACACACATGCGCGCACACACACACACACGCGCGCGCACACACACACACACACACACACACACAGAATAATGTGCTGCCTAGATTTCCCTTTTGACCTTAGATATGGCATGCATTTACTTGGAGTTTTAGCTGCTAATGTCTTATATTCACTATGTTAAAGGGGTATACAGCAAAATAAAATCTTTCCCAAGGTTACAACACCTTCTTGTATGCCAGTATGCAGGCACAGGCACAGACTAGTTGATGTGGGAATATAAACACCTGATGTCCTTGCCTGAAGTTGGATCATTGTCCTTTCTCCAGAGTTCCCATAGGAGCAACAGAGACTTTTAGTGCAATTATAACACAGTCCAATCATTCTGTCCAATCTTGCTTCTTAACTCCTCTGCAGGTGTTGACCCTGAGGGTGCTTCCTAATAAATTTTCAACATGCAGCTCTCTACTTTATAATGTCTTTCCAGGGCCAACTATCATAAAAATGTTGGTACCAGGAGTGATCCAAAAAAGACAGATTCTAAATCCAGAGTTTGGAAATAGACCACATTGCACAAAGAACAAAATAATACACTGTTGCTCATAAGTCCTTTAGAGGTAACAATTAACATTTTAAAGTGAATAAAAAACAAATGTATACTGATAATACCTGTTGGGCCACTTATGTATTGAATAAAGACAATATAACAAAATGTGGAAGGTCATTCATTATCAAATATAAATAACTATGAAATGCAGAAGTATTCTTGGTAACATGGAAAGAGGCTCATCTCTATCAGCCAGAGAATAGAAATAACTCAGATGCTCGTGACTTAATTTTAAAGACTGCCATCAGCTACATGTACTAGAAGATACAGATAATTCTTAAAGTGCTGGATGAAGGATAATAGAAACCGAGACTGAATGTTGGGAGATTTATTTATTTGTTTACTTATTTTTGTTTTTGAGACAGGGTTCCTCTATGAATCCCTGGCTGTCTTGGAACTCACCTGTAAATTAGGCTGCCCTCAAGATCTGCCTGCCTCTATCTTCCATGTGCTAGTATTAAAGGTGTGTGCCACCACCACAGGGCTAGGGGAAGATTTTATAGTAAGATTATCCCTTCATACAGTAAGTAGTTAGTACCCAGATAAGGGTCTCAGGAAGTGACATTAGTGTGATAGGCTTGGAAGCATGGGAAAGGGTGGCTCATACTGACAGATAACTGAAACAAATGCTAAAAGAGAGGATCAAACACTTCAGAAAAGTAGACATGCCCAAATGGACACAGTCCACATAAGGTTGGAAAATGTACTGGTTACGTTCTGCAGACAGGGCTGAAGTGCATTCTGTTCACTGAAATGCGAGAGAATGCACTTATGAGAGGGATGCTGCAGTGTCTGAAAAGGTCAGTGATTGCTTGCCCTTGTATGACAAGACTCATAGTAGTAAATAATGTCATCATGACAGTGAGGAAGAGGCATAATCTCCATCCCCAAGAAAGGTTAAAAAGAATAACTTAACTGTTAATAGTCAGAAAGGGGATAGTTGCCCCAGTGAAATGACCAAGTTGAGGTGCACATCAACAAGGCTTGTTGGAAATGAGTATAGCTGTGGTTAATAGATCCTGATGTGTGGTATTAACACATATCTTCCTTTTCACACACTGATGCTTGATGGTCCATTTAACCTCAGACCCAACAATTTTCTCTTTTTATACCACCATTTACATATTAGTTGCCACTCTTTGCTCAATTGTGTAGGTCTTGATATGCTTAATAATTCTATTTATAACCTGCATACCCTCATTACGTTTCAAAATAGCTTTAAAGTTACTTCCCCTATGTAATCAGACACAAAATCAGAAGGCAAATGAAGAGGCGTTTAGGGTCAATTTAATCATATTCTTCTACATTAGAACTCCAGATGTCCTTTTACATACATGAAATAGGACTGATTGGGAGTGTTTGTTTATTGATGAGTTATTTATAAAGATAAGAAAACCAAGAATAAAGCAACATGGTGGAGCTAACTTCAGGAAAGAGATCAAGGAAGGAAGTTAAACCTATGAAGTATGGGATGAGGTAAGAGAGGACTTTGGGAACTTACTCTGGAAGATGCTGTCAACTGTAACCGAAAGGCACAGCCCACCTAAGGCACCCTCACCAGGTGAGCAATGAGTCAAAAACCTCTTCCACATGCTTGCTTCCTGTTCTGACTACTCAGACCCAAACTCCAACTCAGATCTAGAAGATAAATGCTCAATTTATACAGTTTATAAATTTAATATAATATAAATATAATAAACTTGCATGGACCCAGTACAAAAGAGAAATGCTATGTGTATCTGAGGGGAAAAAAGAGAACATCCCAGTCAATCTGTAAATTTTTCTTGCTCATTTGAACATAAAAATGTTAATGGTAATCATAGCTCATAATTCGATAGAGCTTTGGCTGGTGTGCACTTTCAGAGGTTATGGATAATATCATTATAATGATTTCATCTAATACAAATAGGTTCTAATATCCAAAATTAATATTTCTATTGGATCATTCAATCCAAAGCCTCTAAGATTTTCAAGAGTAAAGCAAGGAAAGAAGTTTGCTTCACATTTTATATCATATACCCAATATAGAAAATTCTGTATTTTTAAGTTTTCATTTTAATTGCTGTCAAATTTATACATTCTCCTATCTAATATGACAATTACATAAAGTTTTCTGTGAACAATAATAGTTCCCACCTCCACTCTCCTCAATTACCCTTTTTCAAATCAATCACCTTCAACTGTTTTCCCAGAAATCTTCATATCTCTATGTAGCAATTTTGATTTTGATACTCTTGCTGCTCAGTTTCAGGAATTTTATCAGCTTCTAAACTGAGTTGCATAAATGTTAAATGTTGCTGTCTTACTTCTTAGCTAGCTTAGGAGTCCAGTCCAAGATAAAAGTGGCAGGAGGACTAAACTATTGTTTCACTGAAGTTGTTTTCTATGCTTCTCAGATGGCTGCCTTCTTTCTGTGTGTTCACCTCTCAGTCAGCATGCTGTTTGGGTACTAATTAATCTCCATTTAAACACTCCATTTACACTGGTCGAGGAACCACACACATGACATCATTGTACCTGACCTTTTTAATGACCTAGCTTCAAATATTGTAGCATTTTGAGGACTTGTGCATTTGTACCTCAATGAATGTTTATGGAATACATATAAAGCCTACAGCAAACATTTCCTACTCATATTCTAGTAGGAAAGAGAAAGAACAACGTTAGTGTTTCTATTTAATGGTTTTTAAATGCAATGATAAAAATTTAAACTTGCAGAATAGCCTATGATTTGCCATTACAACATTGATTCAACAGAAATGAATCAAATAAAACCATTTCTCAAATAATTATTAAGTTCCGGTACACCATCATCACTGGATGTTCATTGAAACTCCTCTCAGTTACACTGTGGCCACGCAGTCATGGAGATCCTGCAGGTATCATTCCACAGTATCAGTCCCTTCACAAGCTGCAAGGCCAGGCTGTGGGCCTGGGTGGTATTTGAGCTGGTCAGTCCATGCTGCTGGGGCAGCTCCCCTCAGGCAAGAGACAGAGCTGTTGGGAAATTTAAGTACTTGTCCCTTACAGCTCTCTTCCTCTCCACCTAGCTGTAGAACTCCCATGCTTCCAAGATTGATCAAACAAGGTCGTTCCCATAACTTTCCGGTGTGCAGTGCGTTTGCCTTGACCCCAGGTGTGTGGAGCATGATTTCTTCCTATGATTATATCCCCTGGCTTGGGTATATAAGCCCATTACTCTCTGTAATAAAAGGCAGCAGATTTCTCTTAACTTGTCGTGGTGGCCTGTTAGGTGTTTCAATCCTGACACCCTCCACCAGCTCAGTACTCTGGCAGCCCTGGTGCAGCACATAGCCAGCTCCCCTATGCATGTGTCATCAAGGTCACTTATCCCTCACCTGTGGTGAGAGGTGGGGCCATCTCTCCTAAGAGTGAGAGAGAGCAGCTTTCTTGCTGCAGTATCCAGCAAGGGGCAGGATCATTCTCCCAGGGCCAGCAAAGGGTGTAGTCAGCTCAGCATGGCCCTCTGGTTTCATCACACATGATTCCTATGGTCCCCAGAGTTGACAAGGGCCACAAACATCAACACAGACCCCAGTTGCAGCAGGAGCATGAACTCAGACATGGTCCATGGCAGCAGCTTGTGTCCAATGATATGCTGGCTCTTGGTTGAAGCACAGGTCACTCAAATCAGGATTGCTCTGGTGGCAACACAACAAAGCCACAGGTTACATTCCCAGCCCTAGGTTCTCCCTTTGATTAACATGGGCCTCAGACATGGGTCTTCAATACAGGCCCTGGTTGTGGGAGGACAACAAATACAGACATGGTTCTCTGCAGCAGCTGAGTCTGGATATCACCATGGCCCCAGGTGGCGGTGCAGGACCAGAAATCAGAGACCTTGAACCAGACCAATGACTCATTGCAATGAACATTTGCAAGTAAAGCTGACCAAACAAAAGAGTGTATTGTATGTGTGACAAACCTGGGCTCCTAATGAATGAAGAGGTGTTGGAGAGGCAGGAAAATTGGAAAATCAAAGAAGGTTTTGGTTCGTTTGTTGTTTTTCTTTTTGTTTGGTTTTGTTTGTTTGCTTATCTTGTTTTGTTTTTTTAAAATTTTCATTTGGGGGAGGGATGTTGCAGAGGCGAGAGGAGGTCATGGAAAGACCGAGAGGTAAACAGAATTAGTACATGATGTGAAATTCCCAAAGATTCAAGAAATTCTGTTAAAAATTAAGTTCATATATCATATTAAGGTCAAATCACATTTATATTTATTCAACAATGATTGTTTAATTGCAATTTTGTGATTGTGCTTAATATTTGGTGGTAAGTATATTTAAGAATGAAAATTTTACCTGTCAGTTTTTCAAGTTTGATAGAAATTACATGCTTTCACAAACAAAATGTAGTGGCAGGCCAACTACTATACTAGAAGTTGGATCAAGTCTAATGAGAAGTAGGAAAAACAATGTTAAATCCAATATACCTTGGTTCTGAAGCCCAGGAAACTCAAGAGAATAGTTATAAATGGCATAGATTATGGGGAATGGCATTGGAAGCCAGATAACCCAATAACAGGATAAGAGATGTGTTAAATCATCTTCATATTTAATTAGTTTTCTACAATTCTCCTTTGTATTCCCATTATGTGAGATAGGCCAAAACTCATACTACACACATAAAATGTAATAAAGTTCATTACATTTTATTAATCAAAGTTAATGAAAAATTTGTGGTAATGTTAAGCAAACAAAAACAAAGACAAATGTGAAAATTCAAGGTGATACTCTCAAAATAAATATTATCTGTCTTTGTTCTTGCAACTACTTGCTATGGCCTTGCCCTCAAAATGAAGAGTAACTGGGAAGGACTGAGTTTGTACAACAAAACTTGAATAGAACACATGTTTAATAGGCAAGAAAATCAGTGGATTTTTATACTAGAAAATCCAAAGCACTTATCAGAAAACCCAGGTTCTACCAAAATAGTTTCTGTGTTCTGCATTCAAAGTTTAAAAGACTTGCACGAGGAAATGTCTAAGTTTTTATGCAATTTATAAACTAACACAGGGAGAAAATCACCTTGACTCTATTCTTTCATAATAGTTCCCAGAAGGATTTGGCCCTTTATTTTAAGGCAACACAGAAGACAACTCATCTCTTTCCTGAACTCCTACAGGGTGCTATTGAAAGCACTTATATATGAAATAATAGAGAATATTTTTTGGGATAGACTCTGGTTTTGTGACACTGTTTTGCCGTTTTCAAGTGAGCTGGGCTTTTAAATGGCTCTCCATCAATTTGTTGTTTAGTTTCCACTACTAATTAATGGCTATTCTAATAATTTCTATCATGCTAACCTATTATGACATTTACGGCAAATGTTTAGAAGACTTGACACAAAGTGTTTGATAAATAATACATTATCATTTCTTAAGAAATTTATGTTCCTGTGCTTCCTAGCTAGGTGAGTTGAGACAAGGTTTGGCCACATATAGGACAGAAGAATATCTAGTTTTCATGTGTTAGAATATCTAAAGTAAAGTCTGGCTTTTCCTTGCTTTGTAGTATGGGTACATTTATTCAGTTTAGATGCCTGATTTGGTGGTGTTGAATACTACTTTAATGAAAGACAAGGGGAAAAGAGGAGAGCCTGTGGGACTTGGAAGACTGAGTCAGGGGAGGAATAGACCAGAATAAAAAAGAGAGAGATCATAATAGAGAGAGCCATTATAGGTTTGAAGAGAAAACTGACTCTAGAGAAATGTCCAGAGACCTACAAGGATGACCCCAACTAACAATCTAAGCAACAGTAGAAAGGCTACCTTAAATGCCCTTCCCTGATAATGAGATTGATGACTAAGTTATCTGCCATCATAGAGCCCTCATCTAGTAGCTGACGGAAATAGAATAAACACCCACAACTAAACACTGAGCCCAACTCCTGAAATCCAGAGAGAGGAATGATAAGAAAATGGGGGCAACACCAGGCTACAGAAACCTACAGAGCCAGCTGACCTGAACAAGGGGAAGCTAATAGACCCCCAGACTGATAGCTGGAAAACCAGTATTGGACCAACTCAGATCCCCTGAATATGTGTCTCAAAAGGCCTGGGCAGTCTAAGGGATCTCTGACAGTGGAACCAGGATGTGTCCTTGGTGCACAAAAGGACTTTGAAAGCACATTCCCCATGGAGGTATACTCCCTTAGCATAGAGGAAGGAGTGAGGGCCTAGTCTCTACTCCAAATGACTTGACAGATTTCATTTATCCCTCCTGAAGGTATCACCCACCCTGTGGAGTGGAGGTGGATGGGAAAGGGATGCGAGGGGGGTTGGGGAGTTTGGAAGGGAGGGAGGGAGAATTAGGATCGATATGTAAAATAAGAAAAATAATTAAAAAAATAATAATAAAAGAAAGCTAGTTGGGGCATTAATTCCTTCCTGTCCCTTATAGCACATAGTAAAGAAATCTCAACTGATCCTTCACTACAAAAATGAGGCAAGTCTGGAAAATGAGGGTTGGGAAGGACTGACATGTCACTTACATGATTCACTACACATGATTCACTACTAAGCAAATATTGAGACAGTTGTTAAAAATTGTTAAAATACAAAATGTTCTCATGTTTGTGTGTGTCCTCTGCAATTTCATACACATCGCTATTCTATCAAATTTCACTTGCATAAGAGCATTACAAGGATGAAATTAAGAATTTGAAAGTAGTTGCTACAAAGCATTAAAGTAAGGCTTGAAATTTTTCCCAGGTCACAATCTTATATTACTGACTCTGTATGTGCATGTGAGGAATGATGGAGCATGGTAGAGAAAAGAAAGAATGGTGGGAAAGAAAAAAACAATAGGGGAGAGAGAACAGAAATAAGAAACAAAAGAAGGGAAAGAGAAGGAGGAGGAAGAAGAAGAAAGGGTACAGAAGTAAGGAGAAGGAGAAACAGAAAAGGAGTGATAATCTAAGATGACTTAGATTAAGAGTATTCTCTCTGTAATGAAATTATACAAAAGGAAAAAGCAAAATGTCTCATTAATGCTTACATGTCATGTTTCCATTTTTACACACACACGCGCGCACACACACTTCTTTCCTTTCTAACTACACTCAAGCAGAAAGGTCTTGCTGCTCTTGCCCCAAAATGCCAATCAAGCTTTTATCTCATGGCCTTGGCATTTTCCCTTATCTTGGTCTGAAATGCCTTTTCCAAATCCACATGACTCATTCTCTACTTTCCTCTCACCTTTCCAAGCCCTCTATTTGATTGGCAGATTCATAAAGTGTCCTCTGTGGCACTCACAAGTGAAAGTCATTCTCCATCTCTCCTCCTTCCTACTCCCACCTGCCCTCTCTCCCTCTCTCCCTCTGTCCCTCTCTTTCTTTCTCTCATTTTTCTTTCTCCTTTTTATTGTGCACCTTTCATGGTATTAGGCATCAATTTTTCTCTGTATTTATTTAATTACTGTTACATCATAATAAACAACCATTACCATAGCCAGAGACTTTATTTTGTTTACTGTGATGACCAGTCTCATTGTGATTCATGCTGTCTATTTGGAGAAATAAGTAAAATGTGAAAAATGATGTAGTTACTGGAACATTTATTTATCAGACTCTGTGGTAGACTCTTTATAGAATTCATCTTCTTTAGCCCATTTTATGTGCAAATAAACTTAGAAGCAAGAGGAACCAGATAGCGTATTCTAGGACATATTGTTACAACTCTATAATGGAAACATACTCAGAATAATCTATTAAATAAGAATACTGTTTTCTACCAAATAGTGAGAAGAAGTTAACAGTTGACCAAGAAATGTTACACAAAACACACGCATACACACACACACACACACACACACACACACACACACACAATAACTAGTACAGTTCTTAATCAAAAACTACATAGACTGAAGTGTTACTTTAAATACAGGATTCTACAAAAAAAAGCAATATGAACATTCCACTAGAAGACTAAAAACTTTGAAAAGTGATGTGAGTCTAACATAATCATGACAAAACAGAAGAAAACAGAGTGGAGAAAACACATATGAGAAAGCAACAAAGAAAGACAATGAAAAACCTACAATGTAGGAAAACCTGGTAAAAAGCATAATCCTGAAAGTAAAACTGTTGAGGTAAAGAATAAAAGGACACTGTTCATTACCATGAACCAGAAAGAAGTTCAGAGCAGATTCTGCAGATATTAAGTGAATTTAATGTGCCAAATTCAACACCCAAAACATTTGAAACTTTGACATTTGAAACTTTGAAGATTATAAGTTTGTTGAAGAACAAATAACGCATGCTTGAAAATAAGGTAATAGGTAATAGCTTCAAGTTCATTGAAAAATAGATGGGTAGGGATTTAGGGAAGTGGCATACTAGCTAATGTGCTTGTTGTACTAGCTTGAGGTCCTGAATTTGGATCCTCATCATGCATGGGACAACCCATGTAGTCATTGTAGCATGCACCTGTAATCTCATCTTTGGTGAGGCAGAGAGACGAGGTTCATCAGTGTGTGTTGGCTGGCAAGTCTACCATAGTTTGTGAATGCATGGTTCAGTAATAACCTACTCTATAATAAATAAATGAATAAATACACAAATAAAGAAAAAATTTTGAGGAACACTCCTGGCATCAACCTCTGTCCTCCAAATGCACTCATGCATGTCAATGTATGCACATGCACAAATACAAACATATGCAAACAACTCTCCCTTACATACAGATGGATTTGTGGTCAAAATCTTCTGTATTAGTCAGGGATCTGTAGAGGAAGAGAACTGTTGGAATGAATGTTTAAGTATGGTTTTACTAGGTAGTGTTTATGATCAAATGCTAGATGGTCTTATAATGGCCACCTGCAGGCTGTAGGGCTTAGGAAACCAATAGCATCTAAGTCTAAGAAAGTAGAAGCTTAAAATTCAAAAGACAATTGATGTCTTGTCTCAAGTCTTGTCTAAAGCTGACAACATCCAAAGATGTTAGGTGTAGTGGTACATTTATTTAATTCCAGCAGCAAGGAGAAAGAGGTGGGCATATCGCTGGAAGTGCAAGGTGAGCTTGGTGGTTATAGTGAGTTCTAGTCCTTCCATAGATACATAGTGAAACAAAAACAAACTAAACAACATTCTAGGCATTTTTTGTTACAACCAACTTGACAAGATTAACTCACCAGTTCCCACAGAGAAAATCAATGCCAAAATGGCTTCCACTGATAAAATTCATCACACATTTAAAGACACAAGAAAGTACTAGTAAAACTCTTCCTGAAAACAGTGGAAGATAAACCAATTCCAATTAAATTTTATGTGGTCAGCTTTACTCTGAGGATGGCTAATCTTGATGGTCAATTTCATTTAGATATAAAGACACCTAGGAGAATAGTAAAGCAACTTCTTAGCATGTCTGTCTAAGTTTATTCAGAAGTGATTAGCATAGCACTTAAGGGAAAGTTCCACCCTGAGTATGAATGGCACCATTCAATTGGCTGTGTGTTTAGGCAGAACAAAGGTTGAAGACACAGAAAACCAAATAGCAGATGCCAGCTCAATTTTCTCTAAGTGCCATATCTCTTGCTACTGCTATTATTTAGTAGCAGATGCCAGAGTTTTCAGCCTTTGCATTCAGGAACTCTCCAAGGAGCTTCTAGGCTTCTATTCTGGAATGTGGCAGTATCATTGTTTTCCTTTTTCTGATGTTTTATGGACTGGATAGCTACAGGATACTCTGGCTGTTTACAACACAGACAGCCATGACTGCATTATGTAGCATTGAGTTATTCAAGAAAATTTATTAAATTTTCTTTAATACTATAACCTGTTGTATTTCTGTAGACTTTCCTGAACCAAAGGAAATTGGAATTTTACAAATAACATGGCATTTTAAAATATATTAAATAATTATAAATTTTAAAATATCCTTCTATTAAAAATGTAGCTGAAACTAATGGAGGTCTGTTTAGGCAGAGAACGATACTAAGACTGCATTACATCTGTGTTCTCCTGGTCTGTAAAGAATTGTAATTGTAACCAGACATTCAAATATCTGATGGAGAAATGAAGAAAGTGATTCTAAACTTCCTATGGATACATAACGTACCTTGTGTAGGTTAATGGCCATCAAAATCATAATTATGTGGAAGACATAGTTGCCTATTTTTATTCTTATTGACTCTTATAAAATATCTATAAAATATATATAAAACATATAAAATATATATATAAAACATGTAATGCTGATATAAAGTTATAGCTGTAATTAAATTATATATAACAATTAATCCATTTTAAGTGGATTTAAATTCTAAATTAATTTTCAGAAGTTACTAGGGTGCTTCAATGTACAATTATCTTTCTAGTGAAAGGTCTTGGAATAGTTGTGGCAATCTGGAATAATTTAAGTTTGATGCATTTCAGCCATACAAATAATTATAAAATTAATCCATTATTTAAAGAGAAATGTTAAAATTGGTATTCAATAAAACTGTAGAAAAGAGTATAAGGTAGAAACTATACTGGCTTTGAATAGGCATAGATCTCTTAGGGAAAATGGTGACTAAGAACAAGTAATTGATAAGTGGCAAGGGTATATGAGAAAAACAAAAGGTTGAATAACAGCAAGAAATGATAGTCACAATATATATGTCAAGATTTTTAACTTATGTCATGAGTATTGTTTGAAAATATGTTAATGGTCAAAATTAAATAGATGATCCTATGTAAAATAGGATGTTACATCTAGATTGTCAATTCAAATGAGAGATACAACTACAATACCAGTCTATAATGATTGATACAAGGCTTTGATTGACTGAAAGGTTCATTCCTCTCATGGATTTAAATTATGAACATGGTATTGAAAGAGAGTAGAACTGTAAAAGTTGAGGCCTGATGTAAGAAACTAGGTTATTGGTGGAAGAATGAAAAAAGTAAGTACTTTCCCTGTGTCTTATCTGTCATTATTCCAATATTCTTGATGGCCATGGTGGACCTGTTTTGCTCTTCCAGGTGACCTCTGAAATGATAAGCAAATTAAATCCTTACTGTCAGAATTGTTTCTGTCAGAAATTTTGCCATGATGATAAGAAATCCAGTTAACATAAAAGTTTTAATTGACCCCTAAGGAAAAATATATACAAGTGAAAAAATGTACATGCAAATGCTCAACATCACTTTTTAGCAGTTAAATGAAAATTAAATCCACAAACAGAGGTGAATACATATCCATTAAAATGACTGTAATACTTAAGATTATTAAGACTTTATTACTGAATCAATTATTTAATGATGACAATATTATTGTTTAGTCTAGATGACTAATGACATAAGAATCTGTCAATTTTCCATAAAAAATAACATCTTTTACTTTAGTTATATCAACTTAATGATATAATATGATCATTAATGACTACATCTTTGCTGTGTACATTGCTTTAAATGCCATTACATTAAAATAATTTTGAGACTAAATAATAGTATATTCAATGTTTACATCATAATACTAAAAATGCACATATTACAGTGTTGATTAACCTTTACTGCTCCGATCAGAGTATCAATAGTGTAAAAATGAATGATACACACATTAAAATGACCTTGACAGATTGAATATCTTATAATCCAATATAATCTGCTATATTTACTTATATATTCAATTTAAAATAACACCAAAAATCTTGTGGTAAATTGAAGTTTCATCATGATTATTTTGATATAAGTTTTTCAAATTTGCATTTGTATCAATTTGTTCAATTTTCAAAACTCCATAATTTCAGCCTCAAGTGATATAAGCTGTCTGTATATTTTTAAAATGTCTTCAGGTAAGTAAAAAATCATATGTAGCTGAATGCGTTCCTATTGACATACATACACACAGGCTCACCAGCTTAGTGTAATCCTAAAGATTATAGGAGTAAGCCTACACATAAAAATTCAAGAGTGGGAATGTTTTACAAACTGAAATTGATGAAAGAATAGATCTATGTAGAGTCTAGACACTTTGCAACTTGTGAGTGGAAGTCAAATTATGTTTTCCTGTCTCATGTTTCATGTCTTTGCGTATAAATAAGAATTCAAAAAGAATATGATACTGATTGATATAAATTGTATCATCAAAGTGGTGAAGAAACAGGGGTGCCATGTATCTAATGAGACTGAAAATACCTAGTATTAATATTTAAAATCTTTATTTCCTATTTTGAGCAATTTGGTTAATTAGCAGAAACACATCTATAAGCGATATTTGCTTTAAATTTATTCCATTAAACTATATTTATAGTGTCATTAAATTCCCTCAATCACTTTTGCAATTTTTCATTTGTATTTGTGCCTGTAAACATGCCTTTTAAATGACGGATAGAATCAAAGTTGTTTTAAGATGGTGTTTTATTACCTTTTTGTGACTTAGCTCACTTTAAATTATGTTTAGCCACTTGATAAATGTTTCTGGCAGTTTTCTTTCCTCAAAAGTACACAGTACAAAGCACTACATTTGGGGTCAGAAGACAGTACCTACTTTGTATTTGTCATTTGAAATGCAAAGAAAAAATGTAATACAATTCCATCTTTTCATATGTTAAATATAGCAAATGTAAATATGTAGAAATAAGAGTCTGTAGGAGTTAGCCTGAAAATCAGTTTAGCATGCAAATAGTGAGAATAGGATATGATTAAGGAAGAACCTGTAAGATAAAGGAGATAATGAAATTTCAAGGGAAGCCACTGCAATATGCTCAGAGCAATTAGACAAGAGACACCACTAAAATGTGCAGTGTGCTTTCGTGACTGCCTGTGTGTCTTATTCATGGTTGGGGACTTGTAGGTTGGAGAAGGGGGGGGTCTTATTTCAGAAAAAGGAAATGGAACCTGGCATCTACCATTGAAACTTTATGTTCCTTGTCATGTGGTCTATTCAAGAAGGCTTAGGGGAATGAAATCAGCCTTTTCAGGAAAGATAAAAAAGGCGTTTTCTGGAGGATGTTTGAAAATGTGAGCGTCATGGAAGAAGAGGGTTCAAACTAGAAATGGCATTGTAGAGGAAATGATGGATATCTTTGCAACATGACACCCTCTTTGAAGAACTTTGCCTTTAGTCACAGACACAGTGGACAAGTTTACCAACATGTCAGTGCTGAAGACATCCAAATTCAAAGTTTCATTTCACCCTGTAAAATTATAGTTTTTCTATCATGGTATGTCTTTTTTTGCTCTTGTCTATTTGTCCCCTGACTCAATCTTTCTGGTCCCACATGTTCTCCTCTCCATCCCTTCTCTTTCTCCTAACTCCCTCTTCACTAGCTGCCCCTTGCCACCCCAAATATGTTCAAGAGATCTTATTCCTTTCCCCTTCTGTGAGGTACCTTGCATGAATCTCTTAGGTTCCTCCTTTTAACCTAGTTTCTCTGGTGGTGTGAATTATAGGCTGGTGATTTTTTGCTCTATGTCTAAAATCCATATATGAGTGAGTACATACCATGTTTTATATAGCCAATGGCCTTGTTTTTGCTTTGTCAAGAAATGCACCATTGTTTTTCCTCATGCAACATTGTCTAGAAATGCTTAATCCTGTTAAGATCACTCAGATCATTATACTTTTCTTCATGGCTGTCCTAGATCAGATTCCATTTGCTTTTGTCTTTTTATTTTATGATGGCTATACCTTGAAAACTTGTTTTTATTTTCCTTGTTATCTTACTATATAATAAAGTTGTTCTCAACCTATGTGTAGTGATCAATTTTCACAGGTGTCACATATCATTTATCCTGCATGACAGGTATTTATATCATGATTCATAAAAGTAGCAAAAAGTATAGTTATGATGTAACAACAGAAATAATTTTATGTTTTGGGTCACCACACATGAGAAAATGTTTTATATCATCTCAGAATTAGGAAGGTTGGGAACTACTGTATAGTTTAACATAATATGTAATATATACTATAACTATATATAATATACACTATATATAATATTTTTATGATAAATTATAATATTTATTATAATCTTTAAGTGTAGAGAGCATATCATGTTTGATATGAATGTTAGTGACATACACTCTGTTGTTTATAAATGGCCAATCACTGAATAATAAAAAGAAAAGGATTTTAGTCATTTGGACAGATATAAATGGTATCTCAGAGTTGTTTTGATTTGCATTTCTCTGATGGCTAAGGAGGATGAGCAATTCCTTAAGTTCCCTTTGGCCATTTGAGATTCCTCTGTTGAGAATTCTCTATTTAAATCTGCACCCCATTTTTTTTACTGGATTATTGGGTGTTTTGGTGACTAGTTTCTTGAGTTCTTTGTATATTTTGGAAATCAGCCCTCTGTTAGAAGTGGGATTGGTGAAGATCTTTTCCCATTTTGTAGGCTGCCCTTTTGTCTTGTTGACTGTGTCATTTACCTTACAGAAGCTTCTCAGTTACAAAAAGTCATACTTATCAATTTCCCATTTCAGTGTCTGTGCTACTGGTGTCATGTTTAGAAAGTGGTCTCCTATGCCAATGTCTTCAAGGGTACTTTCCACTTTCTCTTCTAAGAGGTTCAGCCTGACTGGATTTATTTTGAGTCTTTGATCCATTTGAACTTAAGTTGGATCTATCTGCAGTCTCCTACATGTCAGCATCCTGTTATGCCATCACCATTTTTTAAAGGTGCTTTCTTTTTTCATTATATAATTTTTCTTCTTTGTCAAAAATCAGTTGTTCATGGGTAGGTAGATTAATATCAATTCTATTGGTCTGCCTATCAGGTTATGTGTCAATACCAAGCAGTGTTCATTACTATAGAGCTTAAAGTCAGGGATGGTGATGCCTCCAGAAGTTCTTTTATTGTACAAAATTGTTTTGACTTTCCTGAGTATTTTGTTTATCTATATAAAGTTGTGTGCTGTTCTTTCAAAATCTTTGAAGAATTGTGCTGTGATTTTGATAGGGATTGCATTGAATCTGTAGATTGCTTTTGGCAAGATTGCCATTTTTACTATGTTTATCCTACCTATCTAAGATCATGGGAGATCTTTCCATTTTCTAATGTCTTCTTTAATTTCCTTCTTTATAGACTTAAATGAACCGGGAAGGTTAAGTTTGGGGAAGAACAACAAAGGGAAACAAGGAAAGAAATACCTCGATAGAGGGAGCCCCTGTGGGCTTAAGGAGAAATCTGGCACTAGGGAAATTCTCAGAAATCCACAAGGATGACCCTAACTAAGAATCTAAGCAATAGTGAAGAGACTACCTTAAATGTTCTTCCCCTATAATGAGATTGATGGCTACCTTAAATGCCATCATAGAGCCTTCATCTAGTAGCTGATGGAAGCAGAAGCAGAGATTCACAGTTAAGCATTGAGCCAAACTCCTGGAGTTCAGTTGTAGAGAGGGAGGAGTGATGAGCAAAGGCATTGTGATGATGCTGGAGAAACCCACAGAAACAGCTCACATGAGCAAGTGGATGCTCACAAACTCTATCTAGACTGACACCTGGGGAAACTGCACAAGACCTAACCAAGGCCCTCTGAATGTGGGTGTCAGTTAGTGGGCTTGGGCAGTCAATGGGGCTTCTAGCATTAGAATTGGTATTTATCTCAAGTGTATGAATTGGCTTTTGGAGTCTATTCCCTATAGAGGAAGACTCTCTTAGTCTAGATACATGGAGAAGAACCTCAGTCCTGCCTCAAATGATATGACAGACTTTGATAATTGCTCCATTGAAGGCCTCACCCACACTGAGGAATGAATGTGGAGGAGGGGTGGGGATAGGATGGAAGGGAGAGGGAACTGAGATTGTTAGGTAAAATAAGATTGTTTTAATTTTAATTAAAGTGAAAAGGTATTCAAACTGAACCATAATTTAGACAGCATTACATTCAAGTGTTAAGAAACTACCAAATGCTTCCCAGAGCACACAGTAAAGCATTGAGTCCCTTGTTATTCCTCTAGGCGCATTCATCTTCTTTGGTATCTACATATAAATCTAATTTCAACTTCAACCTGTAAGTGTGAGAGTTAACTCCTCTCATCAAAATTATTCATATGTAATCTTTCATATTTAATCCATTGTAATTTTGGCTGTGAAGGACTTTGTCATAATACTCATCTTTCAGGCTAATTCACTCAAATTATTAATGGCTTACTAATTGTAAACCATTTGTCATATAGAGTCTTACTACACTTCACAACATCCATTCAATATTCAGTAACTAAACCAGAACAGTGAGATGGAAGTTTATACTTCTTTTTATTACAGTTCATTAATAAGGATTTATGTAATGAATGCTGGCATGATATTGTAACTATGCATTCATCATAAAGGTTACATTGATTTTTAGCAATTCAGTTCTTTACAGGTATTCCTTCATTGGTTCACAAACAGGATAAAATATTATTTCTCATAAATATTCATCCATATTTGTGATAGATTGTACTTTTTAAAAAATGACAGCAACAAGATTTCTAGTCTCACTTGACTTTCTAGAATCTTGTCACTCTGCCGTTAAGGGGTGGATCCCATATCTCCTCCCATTGACCCTGGCTTGCAATAAAATAGTGGAAGTGACACTGTGTTGGCCAAGCTCAGTCATCAAAGATACATAGCTCTTATCTAGGTCCTTCTCTGGATAGTTGCCAACGGAAGCCAGCCATTATACTACGAGGAGATCCAGCCCCCAGGGAGAAACCCATGTGGACAGTAACAGGAGCCTCAGGCTTCCTGCCAGGAATGAGCTTCACTTAACAATCATTAGCTGTCAGTCACATAATCATGCCATGTGAATTCATTAATCTGTATAACAGATAAATGAGCAACAGGAAATGACTTCTGCTTGGGTTACATACTCTTGGTGTTGGTATTAAAAATCCAAGCAAAAAATAAATGAAAACATTCATGGGCAAAAGCCTTTCACTACAGAGCACATCCTTGTAATGTGGAGATGGCTTCCAGAATAAGCTTTGCTTGATCAACTTTCATATTCTCAGTTCTTAGAAAACAGTTGGCACAATTATAAACTGTATTAAAATATATGTTTAGAATGTATAACAGAATTGACTTAAATATCTAAAAATCACTTTGTTCCTGTTTTATAAATATTATATAATATTTATACCTTTTTATTCAAAAAGCACTGTTCTCATCTCCAAAGTAACTATTTTAATGATTTCATCATGATACACATTGAAATATATGTATTGGTATCTTCCTTTCCTCCTTTCTTCTCTCCCTTCATCTCTCCCCAGCTCTTTTCCATCTTTCTCATTCCCTTCCCTAATCTCATTATGACACAGTTTCATGCCATCCATGTTGAGTTGATATATACGCAAGGGTGACCTTTGACTTTGGATCCCCTGTCTTTATATTCCATATTCTAGGTTTAGAGCCATACAACCTAACAAGTGACCCAACTCAAGGCACCATGCTTGCTGAGCATGTACTCCACCAACTGAGATACATTTCTGGTCTTCTTTAGTTTTCATCATTTTTTATATAACACTGTTATGTTTACTTTAAAATCAAAATATCATAATATTTTTCTCAATGAAAAGATCCTGATAGAAATTATAAACCAAGAATTAATATTCAACTAAGTAAGTAAATTGTTTCCCAAAGAATGTATAAGGTTGGGGGATATTCTATGACTGTAAAGATTTTTTAACTATTTACTCTGCTTGTGAGGCACAGATAGTTCCCAGTAGTATTGATAGTGAATGAGATTCATTAACTAATGAACAAAAATGCATAAAATCATAGTAAAAAAATCACAGAGAAAATAGCCACTGTTATTATCATCTGTTTTATATAACTGTAGTATGGCTTTATCTGTGGTAAATATTGGCAACATCTACCAGAGATTTACACATATCCTTTAAAAACAGAAACTTCATTGATTACTGTCATATATAACCATTAGGTTCAATAAACTCAGGCAATATGGTTAAATATTTTTTAAAAAAATGTACTAAAATATCAAAAAAATCTTAGAGAAATGATGTGACATAGAAATGAATATTTATGAAGTGACAAAGTTCTAGTGAAATGATACTTTATATTCTTCTCATGAAAATAATTAGATATATGTCTCTAAAATGTCAAGACACAATTTTTGTCATAAAACTTAGAAACAACTCATGCTACTTTTAAATTGCATCTAGCAATGATCAACTGGGATGTTTTGGAATTTCACAAACAAAATAAGATAACAAAATCACCACATATGGATTTAGCTCTAACCTATTGCTTCTGACAGCATGTCCCAGGGTGTTCAAGCAAAGAATGAAGATGAAAAGCTTTGTTTTTCAACGGCAAATGCTTAACAGCCTCATCCACACTGACATTATAAGTGGCTGGCACCTTTTCCCATTGCATATAATACATAAGTGATAAATTTCATCTTATAGTTGTGCTATATTTTGAAACTTTGCAATTGGCTCTTAATCTGACAGAAAAAATATCTAAAAACATATAAAGCAAAATGCTGATACCACTGAATAAAGAGTATATTACCTCTTCTGATAATCATGAAAATTTATGACTAGAGTAAAATGCTGCTACAAACTATTCCAAGGAACTATTAAGCTACAGAGAACTCTGACATGATTCCTTTAAAAAAATGATGGATAGCTAAGTGGCTAAGGATTTTCTAGACTATTAGCAGTTCACAAATAATAGCACAAATGAGCTCAGAAGTATAATAATGATCAAAATGCTTTTCATTGTCTCAATAGCCATTGAACCATTTGATTTTGCTCCTCATCTTGAATGCTTCTTAAAGCAGGACTGCTTCCCATGAGCAGAGGGCATCTCCACATTTTTACATGCTCCAAGTCCTGTTGGCAAATCCTGTCTTTCTTCTTCCCAGAATTCCTATCTCTTCCTGGAAGTCATGCCTATCCTCTATTGACTAACCATTGGCCATTCAGCTTTTTAAACCAATCAGAATACAACAGTCAGAATAAAGCCATGACACATCTTCACACATGTGTCATCTCCCGATTTTAGGGTAAATACAAAGGAAATGTTTTTATCCTAACATAACAAAACTATATACAATAATAAGAACAATTATCGGGTAAGAATTATATTCACAATGTCCAGTCCATTTGTATTTGGCAAATTCAGAGAAAGCACTCTATTATCTATCCTATCTTAGAGTGTTCAAAGTTTTATTCCTAACCACTTTCTTTTTTATATTTAATTTTTCTTATTTTACATATTGATCCCAGTTCCCTCTTCATCCCTCCCACCCTCACTCCACAATACCAAAGATCTGAACATTTATCTTCCAAAGAGGCCAATTTAGATGCCAAGATTTTGGTGAAATTATTGTTACATATGCCTCTGTGTCTAGTAAACCTTCGATTATAATGCCATTTTTTATGTTCAGCTGTGGTCTTTGATCATTTACAGAAGTTTTCCAAAATATTTGTTTTATGGTCTCTCATAAAAATTTTGTTTTGTTTATTGAAGTTTTTCTGTTACCCAGAGCTGTATGTTTAATAATAGGCGTTGAGGAGCCAGGGGTTGTTGGCTCACACCTTTAATCCCAGCACTCCGGAGGCAGATGCAGCAGATCTCTATGAGTTCAAGGCCAGCCTGTTCTACAGAGCTAATTCCAGGATAGACTCCAAAGCAATACAGAAAAATCCTGTCTAGGAAAACCAAAACCAAACACCAAACACCAAACAAACAAACAAACAAAACAACCAAATAGGCATTAGGTCTTTTAAGTGCTATGTGAAGGAGTTTCCCTAATTGATGTAGGATGATGTTCTTCTGTATGCTGTGAATATGTATTGCTTTTATTGGTTGATGAATAAAGAAGTTTTGAGCAATAGCCAGGCAGAAAAGAGCTAGGCAGAAAATCCAAACAGAGTTATGAAGAGAAAGAAGGCAGAGTCAGATAACAAGCCAAAATCCCCACAGCAAAATGTAAAATAAAATAGAAAAGGGTTAATTCAATTGTGGGAGGTAATCAGTGATATGCCTGAGCCATTGGCCAAGCAAATGTAATTATTACTAAGTCTTAGAGTGGTTATTTGTGAACTGGCAGTTAGGAGGAGAAGCTTCTGGCTACACCCAATGCTGCTGGGGAATGACTGAACCAAATTTAACTATGCAGCCTTCCATAGGCTCTCTAAGGTGTTTCCTAATGACATAGGGTTACTTTGCCTGTCCCTTTTTGTTCTGCATTCATCAGTCTAATGGCGGCAACTTTTGACATACTTTCTGCATACTCCAGAAGGCTGGGGCCTTAAGATTTTCTCTAGAAAGAAAACATCATTTCTAGAAATGTCTTACCTACAATCCCTTTTCAAATGACCTTGCTTACCAAAATGAAAACATCTGACATTTTGATTTTTCTAAAATTTTTTAGAAATTACTTTTCCCATCAAAGCAGCATCTTAAACCTAAGGTATAATATCAGGTACATTTCTAATCCATTCATCTGTTGGTGCTGATCTTGTCTTTATAGGCCTAATCAGCCTTTTGAACTCTGAATTAGCATTTTCAAAAGCGAAAGATTCAATTACTATTTTCCTAAATTGCTGATTTGATATCATTCTATTCACAGCTAAAGTCAATCTTTGTAAAAAATAAACAAATGAAGGCTTCTTTTAAACCTTGTATATATTTTGTAAATGATTCAGTCTTACTTGTTGATTCTTCAACCCTGTCCCTAGAATGCAACGATGCTATAAGACAAAGTGCCAAGTTGTGATCATCAAATCTAAACTGTCTTTGCAAATCTGCATATTGGCCTTCACCAAGTAGTTGGTCTTGGGAAATTTCATATTTCTATGTGCTGATATATTACTACTGGTCTAATAAAGCCACCGAGGATCAAAATGCAAATCACTTACAAACTATATGTTTCTCTAATCCCTGCAGCCACACTAGTGAGCCATAGAATCTGGGAAGTGGTGGCACCTACCTTTAATCATAGGACTCATGAGACAAGGGACTCTCTCTGTGAGTCCAAGGTCACCCAGATCTACACAAGACTGGTTCAGACTAAAAGAGAACTAGAATGCACCCTTTAATTCCAGCCCAGAGAAGTATACAAAAGATAGGAACCCAGTGCAGACACTAAGATTGACAATTAATAAATGAACTTCATGAAGCTGAAAAGCTTAATGCAAAAGGCACTATCAGTAGGACAAAATGGCAACATACAGAATGGGAAATGATCCTCTACTACCCCACATCCAGCAGAGGCCTGATCTCCAAATTATATGAAGAAGCCAAGAAACTAGACATTATAAAACCACATAATCCAATGAAAAGGAAGGCACATACTTTAACAGATTTCTCAACAGAAGACTCTCAAATAGCAGAGAACCACGTAAGAGAATGTCCAACATTGTTAGCCATCAGGAAAATGCAAATCAAAACGACTCAAGTTACACTTTACACTTATCAGGATGTCAAAAACTCAAATGACAGCTTTTGATGGAAAGGATGTGGAGCAAAAGGAATACTCCTCCACTACTGGTGGAAGTGCAAACATGTACAGCCACTTTGAAAGTCAGTATGGCAGTTTCTCAGAAAATCTCCCTTTGGACCCAGTGATACTAATACTAGGCACATACCAAATGGACGTTCACTCATATCATGAGGACACTTGCTCAACTATGTTCATAGCAGCTTTCTCAGTGACAGTCTGTAGTATCCCCACCTAGCATCAATGTTGCTCCTATTTCTCTTTTTATATCTTAGAATATTTTATGTTCATACAGTAAAGTTTTTTTAATTTAAAAATATTTATTCAATTATTTATACCTCATTTCACCATTTGCCATACAAACATTTGTTAAGACATAAAAGGTTGCAGAATGCAATTAATCCATGTAAAAAATATTGCTTATCCAATACCAAGTGGTCATCCATGAAGCCGTATGCATACAAGTAACATTATACGTATTGGACAGGTTATATTCATATATTTAGAAGTGTGTGTGTGTGTGTGTGTGTGTGTGTGTGTGTGTGTGTGTTGTATACATGTAGAGAGCCGTGTAGTGCCATGCCTTAAAGTGGTGCTAGCTTCTACCTTACACCCTTCCCGCTGGTGTAGACTCTCTGGGTAAACAAGCCCTTAATTGGTTAAGTCTGTTCAGCCTGTCTGCTTCTGCATTAGAGTAGCCTATCTGCAGAGTCCACATGGCTCACTGGGGTTGGTTAGCTAAAGGGTATTTAAGCCTGTGCAGGGGTTCCCTCTCTCTCTCTCTCTCTCTCTCTCCCTGTGGGCCAGAAGCAACATGTTTAAAGGATCCTGATTAAAACTTCATGAAGAAGATCTACCCAGAGTCGCGTCTTCCTTGCTGGCGAGGGCAGGCGCGTACATATACAGACATAGAGATCATGAACTAGAGAGAAAGAAAAGTGAGCATTTGCATGGAGAGAGTTGTAGGGAGGAAAAGGAAGGGAGACATGATGTAATTATACTTTCAAAAGAGAAAACAATCTATGGAAAATATTGAAAATTAAACCAAGATCATCAAAGACAATTCCTTAATAAGTACTCAAAGCTGGATGCTCCTAGAATCCTTATCCCCAAACTCTTGTTAAGGGCAGTCATCACAAGGGCTTCATACAATGGGGAAGGAGAATTAGTACACATAGAAGAACAAACTTTAATAAGCTCTCTCAATTAGAATTTACCTTAGGGACTGGAAAAACTGTAGTGGAAACCCTGCTTAAAAGCCATCTATTAAACAACTGATTTTCTGTATTTATAGTTATTCATATTTAACATAAGCTTAGTAAAAGACAAGATGTATGTACTGTCATTTTATAAACTGAAGTAATGCAGGGTTTGTTTTTACTATTCAAATTTTTTGAATATTTCATTTTTTCTGCTTTTTTTTTAAGTTCTACTTTAAAAGTAACCACATGATTTTCTAGAAAGAAAAAACAATAATGAAGCAAGTGCGCTTTATGCAAAAGAGTGGCTTGCTAGAGTACATCAAATACTATATTGAGTAAATCATATTAGAAAATTCCTAGAGAACACAACTACTTAGATGGAAAATTCTTGTCCTTGTAAGACCTATTCAGGGTTTTCTATGCCTTACAAACTATTTGACCAAGCTCATCTTGCACCATGTTGCATATAACTCTATGAAGAATGTGTACTTTTCTAGTTTAGATTTAAAAAAAAAAATGTGCTTCGCAGCATTCTGTCTGCCCCCTTCCCTAGGTACTCAATTTTTATGGCACTGGAATCCCAAGGCTACGATACAGATCTTTAGAAGGACATTTATAGTATTCTCATTCTTCTTTTCTTCCTTATCTCTAGCAATCACATTGTCAGATAAGAAAACACGTAAGATTCTAAAATAAAATGCATTAATAATATTAATCTGGGTTAAAGCAAAGTTCTGTTCTTTCCAAATCTTTTATTCTTTCTCTCATCAATGTGTCAACAATTGACTTTTCCCTTCTAATTTACCTTCTCTTTTTTCTCTTTTCCCAGGCCATATATAAAAAGACACCAAAATACATGAACCAAAGTATCTATTTATAAAAAATCATGTTTATAATAGCATTATTAAGTATAACAATTTATGAAAATGTCATGTATTTAATTTATACAGTTCAATGTGTTAGGACAAAGTGTAGTGACTTTGAAACTCTTATGAGGAAGAAACCAGACAATGGCATGCTTCTCTGATTCTGTGTTTAGAAATTTGTTAGACTTTTATAGCAAATATTTATGCAATCTAAGATAAATAATATATGTACACACACACACACACACACACATATATATATATATATATATATATATACACAAGTAATACCTTTATTAATATATCAGAAAGAAACACAGTATACTAATTTGACACATGCTAAGGAATGATGATAAATAATATGAGAAACAATTATTTTCTGTAATTAAAGGATCAGTTCTTCAAGGGTAGAAGTAGTGGTATGAGTAATATGCCACAGCTAATTCAATTATGAGCTGCAGAGTTTTTAGGAAATGTTTTTTGGTGTTGCATGACCTGAAAGCATACACAGTAGCTACAAATGAAGCTGCACAATGTAACATTGGCAGATGTTTCCAGAAACTATTCAGATTCTTCTCACATTTCATTGTTAATAGCTTTTTAAGTCGTCTATCATTATAAAGTCTTTAATTGTGGCCAAAGTTATGACTTCCAAATTCAGTTATTGTGAGCTTAGGTTGAGGAGCTGGCTAGAGACTTCTAATCTTCTGACCAGTTTTCAAAATATCATTATGGGAAGGATGATTAGAACTATGTAAAAAATTACTAAGAATTGTCTGTGTATGAAAAAATGAATTTATGGAAACTTTTAAAATTGGCATTATTCAATGTTTAAAACCTGGAAAGTACTTTGAAGGTGGACAAATGGATGAAATAAATCAAGTTCAAGTTGTCAACTTATCCTTTTAATGGTGCGCCAAAGGGCGATACAGGTCATGACACTTGCCACAGTGACTATATTCTAGAGGTCCCTGTGGCTTTTGAAATATCAATGTTTTAAGCATTTAACTAGGCTTAACAATGATGTGTCATTCATATGTCTCCTTTATGTCACTGGTATCCAAACTTCATTTCTGCATGAAATAAAAGGATGGAGCTGAGGGAAACAGGAAGGAAATATGTTACCTTGTATGCTAACCTAAAATGTAACAAAATTTCCTGAATAAAATTATGGCTGAATAGTGGAAATAAATGACATTCTAAGTTTTAGCAAATAACATTGATGAATAAACTGTGTTTTTGAATATCTTTTTTGTTGTGTGACATGATTATGAGTGGATGTGTGTACATACATGTTACTGCATGCAAGTGTAGTATGTGTATACTACAGCACTTGTGTAGTGGCCAGAACAAACAGCGGTGTTGGTCCTCACCTTTCACCTTGTTTGAGACGTGGCATCTTGCTGTTGACAGGGGAATACAGAAGGCTAGATGTCATGTGTGCTTGTGGGTGTTCCATCTCCATCTCTCTTCTCATTGTAGGAATGATGGGATTTCAGATGTGTGCTTCCATGGTCTTACATGAGTTCTGATCATTTGAATACAAGTCTCTACACTTGTGTGGCTAATGCTTTACTCACCAAGACACACCGCCAGCCACAATGGATTGTTTTTAATAAACAATGCAGAAATTTTCAGTGGCTAGTCTTCAATTAACAGTGTATACTGGAGATCAAAGGAAAAATTTGAGAACTTTTCATCAAAGTATTGGTATGCAGAATATACACAGAATTCAAACAGCAGAAAGAAAATACAGTTCAAATGGACATTTAACTGAAAAGACGTTTCTCAAAGAAGACATACGCATGGAAATCAAGCATGTTAAAAAAAAGTATCAGAGAAGTGTACACCAAAACTACAACAGAATAGAATTGCACTTCATTTAGGATACTTTCAAAAGCACAGAACGAAATTGGCTAGGTTGTGTAGTAACAGGCATCATCACATACTTGGAGAGGATGTGAAATAATACAGCGGTTGGAGCAAAGACTATGGAATAGACCAGCCACTTTTCTTCTTGCTGTAAGAAAATATGTGTGAAGAAGTGATTGAAGGCAAGAAGGGTGCATTTTGGGTAACAGTTTGAGAGGATAATAGCTTCAGGCCAAGAGATGGAGGCATGGTGTTGGAAGCAAGAGGCTGGCTAGTCACTCTGCACTGGTGTTGAGAAAGCAGAGAATAACTGCTAATGCTCACAAACATTCTCCTTCTAATTTATTTCAGGACCAAGTCCTTGAAATGGTGCCATCTGCATTTAGGGTGGGTCCTTCCACATCAATTAACCTAATTAAGAAAATTCCTCAGAGGTATTCCCAGAGGCTCTATTCCTAGGTGACATCACTATGAACCATCATATAGATAGCAGTAAAAATGAAAAAAACAGACCTGCCATATGGCTGTACATCCCCACTCCTGGGTATATAACCAGAGGAAGTGAAATCAGTCTGTTGAAGAAAACCTTGCATTCCCATGTTTATAGCAGCAGTTGTTTTCACAGTATAGATAAATGGCTAAAGAAAAATATTTGTATAAATACACAATGAATATTATTTAGCAACAGAAAGATTGAAATCCTGTTACTCTTTAACAAGATTGGAAGGATGCGAGGCATACCCTTTCAATTATTGTGAGAAGTTTTGTTTACTGTACTGAATGAAGTGCCTTCTACATGTTCTTGTATTTGAACATGTAATGCCCTGTTGGTGGTGCTGTGTGTGTGTGTGTGTGTGTGTGTGTGTGTGTGTGTGTGTGTGTGTGAGCATGTGTTACAGAACCTTTGTGTTGTACAGCCTAACTGGAAGAAGCACAAAACTGTAGGTGGGCTTTAAGGGTTTACAGCATCTCCTTCCTTTAAGAGTCTTCCCTCTGCTTCCTGTGTGGAGTTGTGATCGGCCAACTTCTCACCATTGGGCACACAGCCATGCTCTTCTCACCACTGTGATTTCTACTATGGAAAAAGAGCCAAGCTAAACTTTTTTATAAGTTGTTTATAGTTACTGTTCATATTTTACCACAGCAAAAGCAAGTAAGTACTAAGTCATTTTGTATTCTTTGAATTTCTTAGGAGGTGGAGGGTCACAAACAAATCACATCTGTTAAGATTACTTCTGGAATGTATAAACTGGACTTTTTTGAAGAGGTTATATGATTTTCCCCGTGAAACATATGACTTAATTGTGGAAAAGAGAAACATGCCATTTCCAGATCAAGACAAAACACTAACTTCTGCAAACTAGAATTATCTGAGTAAGATTGCAACAGATAATGTCAAAGTAGCAAGACATGAAGTTTATAGGGTAGAAGAAGTTGAGATCCTTGGTATCTTTATAATCATTTGTAAGGACTTAATTCTGAACAAATAGAAAACTATGGAAAGTGGGTATGGCATCATTTTTGATTCAACATGAACCATATCCTTTACAAAATTTATGAAGGTTGCAAAGGAATATATATATTAGATTCTATTTGTAAATGCCATGATTGTATTTACAAAAAAATCTAAGAATAATGGAGTTCAACAAAATTTCAAGGCACAAAATCGATAAGGTAAAATTCATTACACTTCTATGCACTAAGAATGAACATATGAAAAGGGACCACAATTTCTTCACAGGAAACAAAATTTAGGAATAAACCTAATAAAAAACATGTACAATATCTGTATTTGAAAATTACAAAGTGCTGATGAAAAAATAAAAAAGCAAAAATAAATGGGGAGACACTCAGCATAGGAAACCTGTCAATTCTTCCCAAGTTGATTTATAGAAGCAATATAATACCTGTTAAAAAATAATGTTTTTCTGCACATGCAGACAAGTTTATCATAAAATTTACATAGGAAGGAAGGGCATGCAATAGCTAAAAAAAATATAGAAAAAAATTACAATGTAGAATGATTTTTTTCACCTGTCACTGAGTTACTATACAACTACAATAATGAAAAGTGTGTAGGGGTGGGGTGAATGATTTTGGAGGTTGTTACAGACACAACAATTAAAGGAATAGGATAGAAAACCAGAAACAGATGCACCAAATCATTCAACATAGTTCTGACAAAGATGCAAAAACATATCAATCAGGGGAGAGCAGCCATTTCAATAAAAGGTAAAACCACATATTCACTGGCTTACTGTTTAAAAGCAGAAGTCAAAAAGAACTTTAGAATAAAACATATATTGTAAAAATTTAACTCAAGATACACAATAGTTTGAGAATGTAAAATATATAGTTTTTTAAAGAAAATATTTAGTAATTATAGTTTTTACTTGAAATCAACAGAGTAATCCACAAAAAGAGAAAATCATAAAGTGTCATCAAAATTAAAACTGTTGCATTACAATAGACACAGAAAAATACCCAAAAGTAGTTACAGACAAGGAAAAACACTTGAAAACAACATATATGATTCAAGAAAACTTTTAGAATCCTGAAAGTAAGCATAAAAGACCAATCAAATAAAAAATAGAAGAATGACAGGCCAGGCACACACATTTTACTGAAGAATATGTACAGATGGCAAATACCACTATAACTGTCATCATAGAACCTTCATCCAGTAACTGATGAAAGCTGATGCAGAGATCCACAGCCAAGTACCAGTTTGGGCATCAAGAGTCCAGTTGAAGAGATGGAGAAGGGAATTATAAGCAAAGTGGATCAATATCAAGATAGGGAAATCCACAGAGAAAGCTGACCTGAAGTTCTGGGAGCTCAAGATTGATGGCTAGGAAAACTGCATGGTCCTAAGTAGGCCCTGTGCATAGGAGCAACAGTTGTGTAGATTGGTCTGTTTAAGACGCTCCTGACAGTCAGACCAGGAGCTGGCTTTAGAACCCATTTCCTATGGTTAAATGCCTTCCTCAGCCTTGATGCAGGGAGGAGGGACTTGGTCCTGCTTCAACTTCTTTGATTCCCCATGGGAGGCCTTACTCTTTCTGAGGAGTGGACAGGGTTGGTTGGTTTGGAGGAAAGGGGGGGAACAGGAGAAGAGGGAACTAAGGTTGGTATGTAAAATGAATAAAAAATTTAAAATAAAAATCTTCAATTAAATTGGCCATTAGAAAAATTAAAAATAAAACCATAGTGAAATACAAATGAAAAATCAGGGTCGACAGCAGTTAATGTAGGATGATTATCTGAATCATTAATATACTACTATAGTAAGGAGAAAATTCAGAATTAAGTGAACTAAGTTCAATTTGCTGGTGTACATCTAAGCATTTTAAAGTGAAAATGAGAAGATGCATCATAGTAAGTGGAGATTTGACTAAAACAGGGGAGTGTAAATTTACAGAATGCAGAAGGATTGGTCTGGTCAAAACCCATTATGATTTAGTGCTCATACAACGAGTGTTCATACATCTTAGCTCTGTGTATCCTTAGATGTTTGGAGGCAATACGCATGTCTTCATGACTGGAAGATTCAAGTTTTTTAGCAATCTTAAGTTTTCTCTCATTGAACAATCTTAAAAAGTTGTATACTTCAGGGTTCATTTTAGATAACATTCTCAAAGTCATACTTGGTAGAGAGCAGATTAGTGGATGGTTGACAAGAGTTATAGGGTGTGGTGCTATGTCATAGTCATAACAAAGAATCCTTGTTATTGTAATTATCCTTCATCTCTATTATGATGAGGAACAATAAACACTAACAAAATCTATAACTAAGTGGAAGGACAAAAGTTAGCGTTTGTAAAATTAGTGAATTTGAATAGCATCAGATTATACCTTCCTTCTATTATCAGAAAGTGTTGTTGAACTTTCAAACTCATGTTGAAATGTGCTCCCCAGTGAAGTAGCAATAGTATACTGAACCTTTGGGAGGCCATTGCATCATGAATGGATCAGACATTTCAAGGTTAGTATTGGTGTGAGGTGTGTGTGTGTGTGTGTGTGTGTGTGTGTGTGTGTGTGTGTGTGTGTGTGTTAGCCTGATCTTCTTGTACAATGTGAGTCACAGTTAGAAGGTCCCGTTTCTTAATCGGAAACAATTCCTCACCAAATACTAATATACTGCTGGCTATTTGACCATGAATTTCTAGTTTCCTGAACTGTGAGAAATAAATATATGTTTTAATAAGCCCCCCCACACACACAATTTGTGAAATGTTGGTGTGGCTGTTCAAATCGTATCTGAATGTTATCTTTCTGGCTGTGATTTTGTAGAATGTGTGGTGATTCCTTTAGGGGAGGTACACTATTTCTCACAACTCTTAAAATAGTTTTTTGTTTTTTAACTCTCCAATGCCATGTAAGGAGGAACTGGCAGTGAACATGGCATATTCAGACTCACTGGATCCCTGATGAATGTCCATCAGGTTTCTTTTCTGGTCTTCACTTATCAGGAGAGGAAAACAAAAGCTGATATGATTAGAAAATTAAGGTGATGAATTCAGTATTATTTGTTTGAGTTTGCTTTTTGCCTCCCACTTAATCAGTACCTTATAGTATACAGGGTGGGACGACAATAGGGATGAACTGGAATCTTTGGACAAGGAAAGAAAATACAAGCACTCTGTTGGGTTTTTGATATGTAATCTCCATTCTATGAATAAATGAAAATTAAAGGATGAGGTGTTTGTCTGTTGGGAGAGGGAGACAGGCTTTATTCAGGGGCAGTAGTAAGTATGATGTCTTTGTGAGAACTCTAATCACAGGATAGGACAGGATGAATTTGCATGAGCATTAAAGTAATAAAAGAGCTAGTTCCCATGTTCTAAGAAATGCCTTAAACACACTGGAGCTTGGAAGTATTACCTTTAATTTTTACAACCCGTCTAAATATTTTTTTTCCTTATCTACCATTTTTATTCATAGAAGTTAAGCAGTTTGTTAAATAAAATCAGAAAGTAACTTCCTGAGTAGAAATTTGAATCTAGATGTTTTTAATTCTAAAGCTCTCTCTGCACTGTAAGAGGCACTTGAGGAGGGCAGATCACAATGCCCTCCTAAATTGTAAAAGTTATATTATCCAAGGCTTCTCGTGCAGTTAAATGTTGCTTTTATATTTGTATTTGTTCTTCCACAGAGGAGTGGTAAAATGTCTGTTTCACTTGCTTGTCCTATCTTTACAGGGTGGCATGCATTATTGGTATTTAGCACCCATGTCTCTTAAATGTCATGCCTTCGTCTTCCCACGATGACATCGTTTTATTTGTATTAGTTTCTTTTGTTTTGTTTTTATAACAACTGGCAGGCAATCCCCTCCTTTCTACTTGCTGGTTTTCAGCTTTGCAAGCAACATTCATTCAGCTAATACAAACAAATAAATAGCACCTGCCTACTTCACTACCCACCTGCACTGGAATTCCTAAACCTCCACTTGTAAGCAAACACAAAAACAAACTATCTGTCTTTACAGACAATCCCACACATTATAGGGATTGCTTATTCTCATTATCTGATGATTTTCTAAACCTTAAGTTCATAGGTTCTCTTTGAGCATCCATTTAAAGTTGACACAGCATTCCTATGACCCCTTGGAAGTCAATTTCTTTACAGTACATCACAATCCACTTACTTCCCAAACCAAGGACAAGCAAACAAAGCCTTGACCAGCAATTTTTATATAGAAGTAAGGCTGCTCTTCCAAATTAGCAAACATGAGCCTCACTTTTCCAATCATCTTAATGATTTGCTCATAATGACACTTCAAATTTAATTTTCAGGGATAATTTTAAATAGAAAACTCTCTACATCGTATTCAACATCCATCAAAATGCAGTCTGAAGCCTGAATAGTAGGTCCCATATAAACACTAAAAAGGTGGGTGGTAGCAGGGAATTTAAGGGTGCTTATGTGATCCGATTCTCCTTTGAATCAGTACATTTTTCTTATCCTTTGCCTTTCTAAAGCAACTACCCTAGAACCAGATTTAACTTCTCGCCACTCCCGCCATCTAGTGGCATTGGATGTTAAAAGCTTGGTTTTTAAGGAAGACACCTAATGACTGGGGGCTGGGTACATGACCAAAATCGGTTGGCCACTACAATTTTCCTGTCTCTCCTCACATCACTCACCCTACACCCGGGCACCTTTTCCTCCTCTGACCATTTTAGATATGCGCAGAGATGCGCAAAGAACATAAAAAGACACACACTGTCCGAGACGCACGCCTCTGCACTCTGACATTTAAAAAAAAGGGTCTAAATCTCCACTTATTTGCAAAGGACAGGGGAAAGGAGTTGTGGCAAGACATAGCCAAGGAGACTTGACTGACTTTTTCAGCAAGTTGGTCGGGTAATATATTAACCTCAGTAACGTTAACATCTGTTTTGGACAAAAATACATTTTCAGAAATTAAAGAAAGAGATGAATCACTTAAAAATTCTACCGCGGAGCTTTGCAGGATTTTCGACCCACTCGCCCCCAGAAGACAACCAATTCCTTTGCGTTCCGCTCCGCTCATTCTCCTTCCCAGATTTTCTCGATTTTTTTTTTTTTGCCCCCCTTTCCCACGCTCATCTGGAACCGGGGCTCCGGAGGCAGCACTAAGCCACCGGTCCCCTTCCTCCTCTCCTCCACCAAACAGCGGCTGCCAAGAGCCTTGAAGCTTCTCTTTGTTCATCCGAGGCTCGCTCTTCCCTGGGGCAGAACCACCTGGATGCTCTCCCGTGGTGACATTTGGTGCCTGGGTTGGTGGGTGGCTAGGGTGGAGCGAGAAGAGCCCAGGGGGGCGGGGGCGGAGAAAGGTCAAGGCGAGGGAAAGGCAGGAGACGCCTTTGCCTAACCTGCGTGGCGGGGCGTGCGTGCGGCTCTCGCTCTCTCCTCTGCTTATTTATCGATCGCACGGGCAGAGCTGCGCGCCGAGCCCGGGGGAGATGCGGGACCACCCACTGGCGGGGAAACAGCGAGCAGCCCTCTCGCGCCCCCGCGCCGCCGCCGAGCGCCTCCTGCCTCTGTGCCCGGACGCCAGCCCGCTCGCTCCTCGGCCCCGGCCCCACGCCGTCGCCGCCGCCGCCCGCCCCGCGGCCCGGCAGCCCCGCAGTCCCGGAACCCCGCGGCCCCGCAGCGCCCCGACCCCGGGGACGCCGGCCGCGCAGTAAGTTGGCAGGAGCGAGTGGCCTGGGCGGCTCGCCTCCCCCGCACCTTTTTGAACTTGTTGCTGTTGGCTCTGCTCGCCTGCGCCTGGCTTTTGGGAAGGTGACAGGGAGGAGGGAGGCGCGGAGGGTGGGGGAAGGGGACGGAGAGCTCGCCAGAGCTTTATTTATGCTCCCCGGGCGCCTGGGATCCGGCTGCTCGGGAGCCGCTGGCTCTCCCTTTCCTTTTCCGGGTGCAAGGCGACGGCAAAGTCTCTATGCAACTCAGCCCCGGCGCGCACTTTGCCAGGTATGTACCGCGGGCGAGGCGCGTTCTGCGCTGAGGCAGATGATGCTGCCGCCACGGCGGCGGCGGCTGCCAGCTCCGGGGCTCTAAAACTGTCACACTGCACCTGAGCTGAACTTGAACAGAGAAGTGAAGGGGCCATCGGGCGAACGCTCTTGGCTGGCGCAGAGGGTGTCTGTAGACGTGGGCGAGAAAGAGCCCCGGACCGACGTCCCCCCGCCGCGAGCCCTGCACTTCACCTCCATCTCTGCAAGTGCCTAGGGAGTAGAGGCGGCCAGCGGACTCCCAGGGACGCGGGACAGTGGCTGTGACCGCATCTCCACAGCAACAACAACAGGTCTCTTTGAGACGCCTTTGGCGGGAAGGACTACTTCAGCAAAAGGGAAGGTGAAGGGGTTCTTTCTTTGAAGAGACTACCACTGGGTGACTCCTGTTTCCGCCCTCTTTGCTCTGTGCATTGACCCCACATCAACCAGACTGTGTCTGGCTGAGAAGTGAAGACACCTGTTTGAAGAATCGGCTGTCTCCGAAGTCACCTGTGTGCTCACATGTGCCAGGACGTGCCCTGGTCCAACTATTGGCAGAGATTTGTTTAGGTTCCATGGAGAGAGGATTTTTTAGGTCACTGAAATTTTTCTTAGTATTCCAAATACTTGTCTGAGGGAAACTTGGCCTTCTGAGAACTGTGACTTCACCTGCACCACCTTGGAATAACCGTGTTCCTGTGAACAGTGTTCCCCAGTGTTTTGTTTGACGTGAAGAGGTGGGCGTTGTGTTACTTTCATTGTGTTACTTTGGGTAACAGTGATCCCTCCTGTGACCTACACTTCCAGACAACATGGCGGCTGGTGTTGCAGCATGGTTGCCCTTTGCCAGGGCAGCTGCCATTGGGTGGATGCCTGTTGCTTCGGGGCCCATGCCAGCACCTCCAAGGCAGGAGAGAAAGAGGACTCAGGATGCTCTCATTGTGCTGAACGTGAGTGGCACCCGCTTCCAGACATGGCAGGACACCCTGGAGCGGTACCCGGACACTCTTCTGGGCAGTTCTGAGAGAGACTTTTTCTACCACCCAGAGACCCAACAGTATTTCTTTGACCGCGACCCAGACATCTTCCGCCACATCCTCAATTTCTACCGCACAGGGAAGCTCCACTATCCCCGCCATGAGTGCATCTCTGCTTATGATGAAGAACTGGCCTTCTTTGGCCTCATCCCAGAAATTATTGGCGACTGCTGTTATGAGGAGTACAAGGACCGCAGGCGGGAGAATGCAGAACGCCTGCAGGATGATGCAGACACTGACAACACCGGGGAGAGTGCCCTGCCCACCATGACTGCTAGGCAGAGGGTCTGGCGGGCCTTTGAGAACCCTCACACCAGCACCATGGCCCTGGTGTTCTACTATGTGACTGGGTTCTTCATTGCCGTCTCAGTCATCGCAAATGTTGTGGAAACGGTTCCATGTGGGTCTAGCCCAGGCCACATAAAAGAACTGCCTTGTGGGGAGAGGTATGCCGTGGCCTTCTTCTGCTTGGATACCGCCTGTGTCATGATCTTCACTGTTGAGTACTTGCTCCGCTTAGCCGCAGCACCCAGCCGTTACCGTTTTGTGCGCAGTGTCATGAGTATCATCGATGTGGTGGCCATCCTGCCCTATTACATTGGGCTGGTCATGACGGATAATGAGGACGTCAGTGGAGCCTTTGTCACACTCCGTGTCTTTCGAGTCTTCAGGATCTTTAAGTTTTCCCGCCACTCTCAAGGCCTGCGCATCCTGGGGTACACACTGAAGAGCTGTGCATCCGAATTGGGCTTCCTGCTCTTTTCTCTCACTATGGCTATTATCATTTTTGCCACGGTTATGTTTTACGCAGAGAAAGGATCATCAGCAAGCAAGTTCACCAGCATCCCTGCAGCCTTCTGGTACACCATCGTCACCATGACAACTCTCGGGTAGGTGCCATTGTAGGAAATGGGATGGAGGTTGGACACGGGTGGGTTGATTGTGAATCTCTTAAGGCTTCCTGATACTTTAGAGTGGCTACAGTTTTCTCTTAATGCATTTATGAAAGTACTGAAGAGTTGGAAGAATTATTTGGATCTGTGAAATGGGTATGCACAAAAGATATAAAGTACCAGGGAGATGCAGACAAATATTAAGTATTGGTACCAGACAGTGACACGTATAGAATTAATAGACTAATTAATAGATATAGATGGCATGTCTTTTCAACTTAAGAACCCTATCTTATTTTACATAATTGCAAAAATTGTAGATACGATTATCAAAATATTTTATATCAGTAGGTTGCCATGTTCATTTTCATTATGGCTAATGGGTTATATATAGACTATTAGATCGAAAATGGTCAACTATACACAATATAATATTTGAAAGTCTCAGTTTGTCCCCTTCCCCTCACTTTTTTAAAAGAAGCATGTGGCTCTCATCTCTACAGTTTTCAGAAGCTATGGGTCACATCAGGCAAAGAGTCTACAGATGGTCCATCAAATACACATGGAAGGCAGAGCAGTGTCTCTGAGATTAATGGTTGTCACAGGCCAGTTGCTGTGTAGAATTGTGGGTTCTAAATATCTCCTTGAATTCTTTCCTTCATCCTTTCATTTGGGGCATGATGTTTTTACAAACCAAAGGAATATATTCTGGATCCATGGTTTCTGAAATGGACTTTTAAGGATAGAATTGAGATTATTTAGCTGTTATAAAGAAGAATTGTGGGAAATGATTATGAATGTTACTCAATCTGCAGAAAAGTAGTAGCCCTTGCCATAGTAGAAAAACTAATAAAATAAATGGAAGGAGCTGGCTCCTTTTTTGAGTTCTTAGATAATCCTTGGAGAGAGGCTGGTGCTTTCTTGAGCTCTGTGCTACCATTCTTGCCTGATTAGCCTAAGAAGGATTTGGGAATGGCTATAAGAAAAAAAGTTATTCCCAAGGCTGTATTTTAAGGTTTGTGTTTCTGTCTCATTTAATTGGCTTCTTTAAGTAACATTGTGGTTAAAGTCAAGGTAATTTTGTTGGACACATTGTGATGAACACATTTCTCATGTTATATGGCCAACCAGTTTTTATGAGATGAATGTTTGCCTGAAATAATGAAAAAAACTGACTACAGTAAAATATAATATTTTGGATTTCAATGAAGTCTCGAGGATCTTTGAGGGTGTACTGACGGACTTTTAAAACATGAATGAGTGAAATCTGCAGCCTTTTGATTTGATTTCCCTTTTTTCTGTTGGTTGTTTTGTGATACACAGGAGAGGATGTGAACCACCTTAGCATTGCAAGAGCTTACCCTTTCTCAGAAAGAGCTATGGCTTCCTTTTCTTTCTTTTTTCCCCCTTGTCTTTGTGTTATGTGGAATCATGAAAGGACAATCAGTTTGAATTGCTGTCACGATTTCACATTTGAACTGTGCTAAAGAAGATCTATGTTAAGAAGAAAACAAAGGAAGAACTACTAAAAGGCAATACACTTTTAAAAATTTGGTGACATGCAGGTTTTTCATGAGGTCTCAGCAAGTCGTGTAATGTGGCATATTGTCTAGATGATTGAATGTAGGTATTATTACAAGGAATGGGGACAAGTTGCTAATTTTAAGGATCTGGAATTTCCATTATGGACTTGAGAAGTTAAGGTTAACATTTACTTCTGGAGACAATTTCCAATTTTTACCTTATCTTGAAAAATATGTTTACATTCTGGAAAAATGGGGATATGGTAGTACTAATAATGAGTTTTTTTATATATATAAATTAGATGCTTTCCAGTGTTCTCTTGTGAATAAGTTAAGAAACTAAGTTGTGATAAGCAATCAATTCTGTCTGTCCTACTGAGGATAAGCAGATAGAAGCAGTTTACTATGCATACTTTCTAGAACTTGGAAACAACATGGGGTTGATTTTAAGATTCTTTTAAGTTTTATTGGAGTTGAAACTTTTATTTTTTAATTAATGACTGTGTTGGAAAAAAAAGACACTCAGGCTTTTAATACGTAGAAGCAGTCAAAATGAGAACATATGTGAACTTTTAGCAAAGCCTATGCTTTATATAATATGCAACACTCTCTTAGGGGAATATCTGCAATTCCTTATCTAAATGTGTTTGTAGTATTTTAATTTGCTTGGACAAATAGATCCTTAAATGATTTGTTTGTTTGTTTGTTTTTTTTTTTGGTGTTTTATTGTTAGTAGCCTTGTGGTTCTGTGTTATTTAAGAATGGAAATGGTCTAACACATCTGTCCCTGACTTGATCTTTTTTGCTGTAACTTTAGAAGATTAAGTATGAACTTTCTGGAAAATAAGCAGAAGTTTTTAGTAATTGTCAAGCTGTGTGTGATAGGCATTCAAGATTTTTTTTTTTAACCAGACTTTCTATGTTCTGGTTATGTGGCTCTTATTTTTATTGAAGCAATATTAATTAATTGATGATATTACATGTGGAAGTGATATTCCACATGATGTTATCAGATAACATTTTCATTAGAAAAACAGTGATCAGGGCATTGTGACTCAGGTCTGACAGAATTGACTGCTACTTCTGATGTCATTGTAACAATATCCATTTGGTTTTTGGGTTTTAAGAACTCTGTAAATTTGGGATTAAGGTATTTACATAATTATTTCCTGCTTCCTAAAACATCTGCTTTATCATAGCCTGTAATATCACTATGTTTACTATGTGTCTAAACTTCCAGTAAAATGTATATAGTTTTAAAGATATTCATCCTCTATTCATAAAAGTAGAAAACATTAAAAGCACATTTAAAAAAATCAATCCAAGTACATCAGGAGAAATCTGTATTCTAATGTTTAGATGGAGTGATCTGTGCATCAGTTTTTTTATCTCATATTTCTCCCCCTCCCCCTTAAGTATATTCATTCATTGACTGACAGAGAGCCAGAGACTACCTCCCTACCCTCCCCACTCTGCACTCCTCTGTCCATAATGCAAAGTCCATTGCTTTGAAAGGACTGAGCTCTGAAAGACCCTTAGCTCCTTAGCTCCTCTCTGGTCAGATCAGGGTTGGGAGATCATGTCCAGTTTTGTGTTATTCCCCCCACCCCCAGAGATAGAAGTGCTTACATAATGCTGAGTTTAAGGAATTTCTAAGTGTTCTCTAATGACAATAAAGTTGCTCTGTGAAATTGGTCCAGTGGAGTTGAGGCTCAGCAGTTTCCACTTTTACTTTATGCTCCTAACATGTGAGTTGGAAGAGCTCCCATGATACACGGGAAACACTCGGGGACTTACTATCATGTTACTATCATGTTAGGCAGCATTTGTGTTCTCAGTCATGTTTTCTATTCATATTGCTCATAATATGAATTTCAAGTTCAGAAATTCCTTTCTCTGGTCTACTCCACCTCTTTGACCTTAAAACCAAGGTGTTTTCATCTGTGTTTTGTGTATGGAAATAAAAGAGGCTGCGTGGAATTTCTGAAAAGCTCGGACTTAAGATGAAATGCTGTGATTTTTAACTATATGAATTATATTGTGATTTATGATAATCTGGAAAAAGGTAAAAAGTTGATATATTCACTGGAAAAAATACAGTAGAATTACACCTTTGTTCATAGATATTGGTATGGTGGTATCTATTCCTAAAGCCGAATTGAAAAATAAATCCTACCTTTATTATACTTCACTTGTAATAGTTTTAGTGATTTATAATTTTTGTTTGTTTTCTGAGAGGAGGTTTCAGGTATACCAGGATAGCTTCAAAGCCAATGTGTATCTGAGTCTGATCCTAAACTCTTGATTGAGCTGCCTTCACATTTCACACTTTGAGATTCTAGGGATGTGCTATCATACTCAGTTAGTAAACTTTGCTTGTAGAAACAAAACGAATGGGTGTCTAGAAGTTAGCCCAGCGGTAAAGGGCATATATTTAGCTTCAGTGTTAAAGTTATAAAAAAAAGAGGAGAAAGCAAAGAAATTGTATTGCAATGTCTCTAACAATGAATCATTTCTTCTTAGAATATTATTATCTGAGACAAACTTATCATACCTATATGATCATATCTACCAATTAGGACATTTTTATAAATGTGTATTATTGAAAAGAAGACAGAAAATGCCCCCTCATTTTTTTAAAGACATGGTCTCACTATTCATCTCTGGTTGTCCTGGAATTTACTAGGTAGACCATGCTAGTGTTAAAGGCATAGAGATCTGCTTTTACATAACATCTTCCGACTACCTGTCACTGTGTAGGTTATATAGATTTTGGGAATGCTGTGAGGAAAAAATTGCAAATTTGTTTATTTACAAATACCCCCTTTCCCACTCACTATGAAAAAATGTGTGCAATCACGTTTTATTCAAATATTGCCAATGTGTCAATCTGAAAATCTTTTAAGAGGCATACAGACTTATGTTCACGGTAGCATTCATTTTTATGTCAGTAGATTTTAGCATTTATATAAAATTCTTTATAGTGAATTATTAGATGTTGACAAGCAATTTTAAAGAAATATGGAGAAATGAGATATATATGTTGCTCTTCATCAAAAATAAATCTTAAAATAGTTTCACTACATTTTACTGTTTAATTTGAAATAGTATCTGATTACATTTTAAAATCATATCATTTAGCATATAAATTGTAAAACTTCAGATTTGCCTTGATTTGCAGATGGGAATATGCCAGAAAAAAAAGTCTGTGCTAGAAGGAAACACTGATTTCCACTGTGTCTGTATAGTTAGTCCTTTCCCTTTCTCAGTTCCTCTTGAGACTAATTAACTTTTAAATACTTATGCCTGAGATATCCTCTCTATTTATCTATGTCTGTCTGGTGTGTGTGTGTGTGTGTGTGTGTGTGTGTGTGTGTGTGTGTGTGTGTTCTGTGCATGTGTGCATTTGTGCATGTGTTGGACCTACATGTGGACGTCAATGGTAGATGCCACATGTCCTCCTTTATGGACATTTGCTTTAGTGTTTGTGACAGTGTCTCTTTGAAGCTGGAATTTGCTGATTCATCTCCAGTTGATGTGCAAGTGAGTTCCAGGAATCTTGTGTCTTCCTCCCCAGCACTGAAATTATAAATGCTTCTATGTGGAGCTGTTTTACATGGGTCCTGGGGTTCCAACGGCTATGGTTACATGACAAGCACTTTACTGAATATTCTCTGCTTTCTTATATTTTGTTTTGAATGAGCTGAAATCTAAATTTTCATTTTTTTTCATGCTGCTGTAGTCTAGGCTAGCCTCTTACTCTGTAGATAGCTGAAAGTCACCTCAAATTTCTGATCCTTTCGTCTCTACCTCTTAAATGCTGGGGTTATACACTTGTGCTACTATACCTGGCTTTGCAGTTCAAATTTCTTTTTGCCTGGTTGCTAAGTTCCTAGAGGAAGAAAGATGAGCTTTTATTGAAAGTCTTATATTTTATACATATGAGAATATTGTGGATTGCCCATAATTCACATAATAAAACTGTATTGATAATTTTTGATATTTTATTTTGGTATTATTTTTTTGTTTACATTTAATGTATGTAAAATGACTTTTAACAGTTATCAAGGGGTTGCTTTTAATGCTTCAAAGAGGCTATTTATTTCACTATTACAGTTCATACCCAGTTCTGCACTCTAACTCTGTTCATGTCTGTACCATTACTGGTAATATGCATGTATTTCACTGCAGTCTCTGTCCTTCTTAATCCAGCCATCAGGTAGATCATGAAAACACCCAATCACTATCTCATAACTGCATATTCTCCTGCAGTGAACTATTAGGCCTTTGGAGCGAACTAATTAATGCTACCTGGCCTGATGCAAATGAAAATCAAGCAATTATGTTGCCTAAATTACCTTAAAAGAGTTGGTTTGTGATTTCCTGAAAATGTGCACTATACGTTCTCTTTCATTGAAAGAATAAGACAGGAGAACATTCGCTGTGAATAAGTATTGTTTTCTGTCACAGCTATAATAATTCATTCCCCCTTTTTTCCATGCTACATAGGTCTTATATTGTATTCTGAACAACACATGCACATGTGTACACACACACACACACACACACACACTCACATTCTGTTAGGTCTCACGCTGTCCAAATATCCATATATAAGTTTTAGCTGACTATAGGAGGATTTCTGGAGGTTAGATGGTGTGATTGCTCAGGAAATTGTGAAAGTGGTTCCCATCTTCCCAAAGGAGTTGTTTCCCTTAGCTCTGGCAGAAGGGACATGTGGCTGCCTGTGTCACCTATGAGCCTATCAAAGCCCATGCTGGCCTCCAGGCTCCTGCAAGATCACAAGTACTTGCTATATGTTGTAAAGCCCACACTAACATCTAGTCCTTCTCACCTCCTCCATGCAAAATTCATCCCAGCTCAAGGGTTTCACTCCCCTCTGCTTCTTAAAGCCTGGCTGTTCTCACTGTCTCTCTTTTACTCCTACTTACTCTCTTTGTCTCGCTATGCTCTGTTCTCTGTACTTGGCTATCTCAGATATGTATATCTACTATCCTTTCCTACTCCTGCATTCTTACCTGGTCTCCTTGCTCAGTTTACTTATTTCTTTCTCTGCTCTGTACTCTTAGATATGCCTCTAGCTACTCTCTCTCTCTCTCTCTCTCTCTCTCTCTCTCTCTCTCTCTCTTCTCTCTGTGTGTGTGTGTGTGTGTGTGTGTATGTGTGTGTATGTGTGTGTGCGTGTGTATCTGTCTGTGTGTATAGATGAAGAGGGGGATGGAGGACAGGAAAAGAGAAAAGAAATGAGAGGGAGACAGAGGACAGAGAAGAGAGAAGAAAAGGAGAAAGATGTAGTTGTCCCACTAACTTCAGAAGCTTGATTTGATGATGTGGGATATCATCTTAACACTGTAGCACTGGAAAGGCTCCCAGGCGTGGGGCACTGTCTCTTCATCTTTGTGCGCATTTGCAGAGCTTTTTAATTAGCGGTGCCCTTCTCACTGTCTTCCCTTTAGTTTCCCTTCTGAGAGCCAGCCTTTACACTGACCTTCATTAAACCCTCTCAACCTCCCATGCCCGCATCATCGCATCATCTCTACTTGCAATTACACTTGAACTTAGTAAGTGCCATTTTATATGCATCTTGTACATCATCTGCTTTTAATTTTTTCTTTCCTAAATTCAGTAGCTTTTGAGATGTGAGTGAGGAGCAATTTTTCTCCATCACTGTTCAAATGTAGGAAATGATCTGTGCTAATAGGTTGTCGATTGAGGACTGAGATGATACCCTTATCCCACAGAGATATCCTTAATTATGGAGTCATTCTCAACAGACAAGAATATGCCTGTCGAAGTCAAACCTGTGCTTTGTTTTAAATTTAATGTTTGAGATTTGGTCTTCTAATGTAACACAACCAACCCTCCCTCCCTCCTTCCCCCCTCTCTTTCTTTTTTCCTTTCTCTCTCTCCCTCCTCCTCTCTCTTTCCCCCTTTCTTTCACTCTCTTCTTCTTTCTTTCTCTTGTCTTTCTTTCTTCCCACCTCCCTAACATGCCTTTCTTCTTCTCTTTATCATCATCATTATCATCATTATTTTACTGGGGAATACTATGAAACATCTACAACATATCTTCTATAACCATGTTCTTCTGCAAAGATCTAAATTAATAGTTGCCCCTGGCTGTTTCTTTAACCTGCCTCCTCTGCTGAAGAATGCCTAAATTGCAGATGCCTCTGGGGAACAGTGGGGACAAGTCCTGTAAGTCAATCAGCAACACATCATAAGTCAATCAGCAACACATTGTCTTTTCTTTTAAGCCCAGTTCAATCTGAATGGGAGTAGGTGAAGGAATCCCTGGCGTTTAAGCCTCTTGATGACTCTTTGTCACTACAAGGTAGTTTGTCCCTTACCTATTCTTACCTATTAGCACAGCATGACAACATGTTGTAGTTGTTTTGTTTTTGTTTTCCTTTCCAGCCCATTTGTTGATTTGCATACAAATAGTGAACTGTTACCTGTAGGGTAATGTACACTTTAAATGCAGTTGCTATCAGAAAGGTCAGATGTCCTGTGACTTGGTCAAAACACCTGTTTAATAAGAGAGAGAGAGAGAGAGAGAGAGAGAGAGAGAGAGAGAGAGAGAGAGAGAGAGAGGAGAGAGAGAGAGAACTCTCTAAAGGCTTAGATGCATTTAAAAATAATGAATGAGCACACAAAATTGTGTGTGTTATGAAATGGGATAGGTCTTGGAGAAGATGGGGTGGGAGAATTGATCAAAATGTGATATATGAAATTCTCAAAGAATTATTTAAAATCTTTTCCAAACTTAAGTAGTTCACAGTTGTAAATGCAAATATAGATACATATGCTCATTTAGTACAATCAATTTTGACTTGGAAATTTTGACAAGTCTCTTATGTAAAGAAAATCTGAATCACATAAAGTGTAGGGGAGTAGGGAAGTTATCAGAAGTTAATAATGGCAAAAAATAACATTGAGAGAGTAGGATGAAAGTTGAAATAATGTCAGATAGGATGGGAAGGCTTTGTTCTAAAACAGAACTGCCCCCCCTCCAGTACATTTGCTCTAATTCTGATATGCTTCTCATTTTCTTCCCTTTGGGGAGTGCCAGTCACTCATTTTGGAAATTTAGAGTAATACCAGTATCATAAATGCTTAAGAAATAAAATGTGGCCCACAGACTTCAACTTAATTAACATGTGTGTTGAACCTTTATCAGCCATCATTGACTATAGCAATAAACTTAGCATTGGAACTTCCCAATGATAAGACACTTGCAGAACTAGCCTTGTGGGAGAGACAACATAAACACGTAGATTTATAGTATATCACCAGTTTGGGATGACTTCTGTGAAGGCAATAGATTGCGTTCAGATATCTGCTATATGGAGAGAGCTTGATAAGGACCCTTCAAGAGGGATGTGCTTGAGCAGAAGACCATTGCCAGGGATGGAATGACTGACATAATGATACTCTAGAGGGGGGCAGAAAGGAGTACAGTTAGGAGCATTCCTTATCCTTAGTGCTCCAGCCTAGAAGAATTTCAGACTTGCACAGGCTTTGAAATTTGCAAATGCATAATGAGCTATATTGGGTATGCAACCCGGAGTCTAAACTTGAAATTCATTTACTTTATATACATTTTATACTCGGATCCTGAAAATGATTTCACACAATAGTTTTAGTTTACTGTGTTTTTACTGGGATGTGCTACCTGAGGGCTAGATGTAGAATTTTTTATTTAAGATATCAGGGTATCACAAAACGAAGTATACAGTTGGTGGCATTCTGACTTTCAATTCCAGACTGGGAAGGCTGAACCTGTACAGAACTCTCACGGAGAAGGAGTTTGGTTTGTTCTGTCTATTGCTATTGTAATTGAATCAAATGGAGTGCAGGACTCAGCAGCAAATGGGTTGTGAAAAGTGTGTGGGAGGAGAAGATACAGGACATCGGAGACCGTTGTGAAGACTTCTGGCTTCTGCCAGCTCCAGCTGCTAGATTTGGCATTGTAAGATATTGTGAAGTCGGAAAAAAAAAAAAAAAGGAGCCTAGCCTCTTTATTTGTGCATACATCTGTGGAACCTTTGCTTTTAAAAAGTTCCATTTGAAGGATCTCCTTGTTAGTCTTTATGCTGCCCTTCTTCATGAAGCCTTCTAACTTCCAAACCTGGCATCATCTCTAGTAAAAATTTCACTAGATGTTGATTGACACTTGCCATGCCACATATAACTTGGGGTTTAAATTTTGCCTTTCTAAGTTGAGGGGCTTTTGTGGTTACAGTGTTGCCTTTGAAACAGTGGTTTTCCTAGTCCACTTTGCACTTTGAGAAAGGGTCTGAGTTAGTAAGGTTAGTAAGGTGCAGGGCATGGATGGAGTGGGACAGTGTTTGCATATCATGGAGGGAGGCCAAGCACATACTTCTTCTCAAGGTGAGCAGTAGTAGCTTCTTCCAAGACAAGCATAGGAGAGAGGGAGACATTAAAGAAAGGGGATCATGGCAGGGACGTGGCATTGCTGCTCTTAAAAGAAACACACGCTCTGTTATACTTTGTAATGCCATTTTAAAATTAACCTCTTCAATGGTTTACAAATTCCAGTCCTTAGATTTGTTGTATTTCCTCAACTTACAATCATAACCAGTTATTTACAAGGTTCTTTAAAACTGGATGTGGTTAAATTGCTTGTAGCTGAAAAAAAAAGTTACTTATATTGAAAAGCTGAATTCCACATTTTAGCTTAAAAGAAAGAGTTGGTGTTCAATAGATATGAAACTTTTCAGAGATGACAGTATAATTTAAAATTTTTGAATATGAATTTGAAGATTAGCAGCTGTCTATTCTAATATTAGTGCTTGAGAATATCACACTGATCTTGAATTCTATTTCAGGGATTTCTGACACTTTTTCTCACTGTGCAGTAAGTACATATATATCCTTTCTAGGTGTTTTGTTACTTTTGTGAACTTAGAAGAGAAAGTTGCTCACAAGCGTTGAAACCTGTGAAGATCCCCATATGATGCATAGTTTTTAGTAGAACCAGATTGGGACCATGCAAGGAACAGGTGTATAATAAAAATATACAGAGATAGTGCTTTGATTAGAACCACAATGCTGCAGAATTTAAGCATAATCATGAATGGATAATTGGAGACACTTGTGCTTAGAAGATTTAACATAATTGATTTAACATCATATAGTGTATATAAGAGAATTAACATCATAGTTTGCATTTATGAATTAGCATAACAAATGCCTATCTACATATCAACAACACAGAAAGCAATGTGCTTGAAATTAAGGGACTTGCCTGTGACATCTCATCATGGCTTGCTTTTACCAATAAAGCATCTGCCTTCCCCCCACTTAACACTGTACTACCCAGAATCTCCCCAGGGTTAGCAATGAAGAAATCTAGGACTTGCAAAGGCTACCACAATGGGAAATTTCTTGATATTGCCTGATCTTTGCAGGTGATGATGTTGGGCTGGGACTTACACATACGTAATTACTCTCCTTACACACTTCAGAGCAAGTAATTGTTTCCCTCCCACAGCTTACATAAAATAACTCTGTCTGACCCTATTCTAGTTTAATACATGTCTGGAAAACAAAACAAAACAACAGCATGCACAGAGCTCTAGCTAATACTTGAGAATTTATAAAGATGTTTTTATTTTGACCAAATGTGGTGGTTTTGGGCTGAAAATCAAGCAGTATTATGATCTTAAATCAGGACAATCCAGTAAGGTGTACCAGCATTTTATTGAGTCATAAAAGAATAGGCGCAATGAACTGCAACAAATGTCTTGTTTGTCTCCTGCAGTCCAAAGGCATTAAAATCATCATATTTAAGCTTGCAGAAAACTTTAGGAATTTTTCTGTAAAAACTTTCTAATTTATATTAGAACATAAAATGAAGTATTAATGGAATTTATACAAAATCACAGAGGTGGTTGGTAAAGAACCTGAATGAGATTTGAAGGAAATTTTTTTTGAACTTCTATATTTTTTTTAATTTAAGTGAGAAACAATCATGTTTTAAATGTCTATCTCAGTTCCCTCTCCCTCTCCTCCTCCCCTGTCCCTCACTGACTGACTCCCTATCCCATCCCCTTTCTGCTCCCCGGGGGGGGGGGTGAGGCCTTATATGGGGAACTTTAGAGTCTGTCATATCATTGGGAACAGGGCCTAGACCCCCCCCCATGTATCTAGGTTGAGAGAGAATCCCTCTATGTGGAATGGGCTCCCAAAGTCCATTCATGTACTAGTGATGAATACTGATCCACTACCAGAGGCCTCATAGCCTGCCTAGGTCTCTTAACTGACTGCAGAGTCTGAGCTATCACAATCTCTGTGGGTTTCCCTGTCATGATCTTGACCCACTTTGCTAATATAATTCCTCCTACTTCTCTTCAAATGGGCTCCAGGAGTTGGGCCCAGTGCTTGATTGTGGGTCTCTGCATCTGCTTCCATCAGACAGTAGATTAAGGCTCTATGATGACAGGGTAGTTGCCCATCTGATTATAGTGGAAGGCCATTTCAAATAGCCTTTCCACTATTGCTGGGAGTTTTAGTTGGGGTTATCCTTGTGTATACCTGAAAATTTCCCTGGCACCAGGTTTCACCCTAACCCCATAATGGCTCCCTTTATCAAGATAACTCTTTCATTACTCTCTCCTGCAATAAAATGAATTTTAAAAACTTAGCTTTTTGTTATTAAGAATTTGAGGTAAAGAAACCTGGCTTTGGTTGACTCTGAGTGTACACTTTTAAGGAGCTATTATTCATTTATATAACTCCTGTCATTCATCTGTGCATGGCCTGCTTTATCACTTTGTCTCTGTGTTAAATTTAGTAGCTCTAAGAATGAAATATGACAATATAAGCTCTTTATTTTATATTGACCTACATCTAACCACATGCACCCCCTTTTCCTTTACACATTTTGTGAGTCTCTTTCTCTCACCTTGTATTCCCTCTCTCTCTCTCTCTCTCTCTCTCTCTCTCTCTCTCTCTCTCTCTCTCTCTCTCTCTCTCTCTCTCTCTCTCTCTCTGTATTTGGTTTTTCAAGACAGGGTTTATCTTATAACAGCCCTGGCTGTCTGGGAACTGGGAATTCCCTCTCTACACCAGGCTGGCCTTGAACTCACAGAGATCCATCTGCCTCTGACACCCAAATTCTGGGATTAAGGCATGCACCACTACCATCACCACATGTCTATTTCATTAACAATGAAAATGTAACTCAATTTATTGAATTTGAGGTATAAAAAGTTGCTTCAGTCTTTCAAGATCTTTTATAGTTTATATTTGGTTTAATCATATTTCCCATGTGACAGTTTTCTAGTGTGTGTGTGTGTGTGTGTGTGTGTGTGTGTGTGTGTGTGTGTATGGATATATCATTTTTTTATGTTTATATACTATAGTTTTTTCAAGTATTCTGGTGATGCGTGCATATAAGTTGGTATCTGACTACTCTTGACCTGTACAAACCTTTGCCTTTGTATAGTCTACAGACTCAAATTTCTGGGACATATGATTGAGATTTGTGTATGAAAGGACAATGCCCAATTTCCTCCCTCTAGTTGTTAAAACATCGCATACATTTCCCAGCCGTCCATTCTGTGAAGCAGGAAGTTAAGATGAATAGTGTTGTTTCTGGTGTCACTTTTCCTGTAGCCTGTCTGAAACAGAGATGAGATTTTGTGTCATAACCTGCTTTAGTCCTCTTCTGCTGTAGCCAGGTACATTCCAAGGGCAGCTCTATAAAAACACAGTAAAATTGAAACTTCCTCATAAGGATCTATTTTACTTACTAATTTGAAGGTAAGAAAGAGGATTTGAGTAAGTTGACATTCAATTAATTTTCTGATAAATTCAGGATGTTATAGAATGTTATATGTAACTGTTACAAGAATAAACAATGAAGAAAATTCTTAATTCTTTCCATTTTTACTGATTTCTTTATCAGAATGTTGGTATACTTAGAAAAATTAAGGTAGTATAAGATATCTCATATATATCCAGAAGATGAAACAACACTGTGAAAGGGATATGAGAACAAATATTAAAATACATTATTTCTATTTCAGGAAATTTTTAACCATTGGTACTAAAATGAATATTACTTCTAATCCTTCTTAAATAACCTTGCCATTTTTCATGTTTGCATCAAAAGATAGTTTTTATGAAAAGCATAATTAAGCTTGAGTTCATATATGTTGATCAACTGTCTTTCTTAAGTAGGTTTCTGCTTTTAGCTTTTAAAAATCACACAAATTTTATTCAAGATGCCAGATGATAGCACAGTACAGACTCCAATAAAAGCAAAGAGGGATAATTTGAAAGTGTCTACCCGGTCTTTCTCATTAAAACAAGCAGATTTTTTTAAGAGTTGGCATTATTCTAAATGCTGATACATGATGTGTGCATTGATCTTATAGATAACTTTATTTTTATGCAGAGTCCAAAAACATTCATAGTCACATAAATTAAAGCGACTGTTACTTTCTTTAAAATGAAGGATGCTCCAAGTAAAGTATCAAATGTTGGCAATACTTTTTAAAACTAAACAGTGCACAAACTAAGAAACGATTTGACAGATCACTCATATTCCTTTCACCTATGTTTCATTATTTCTTAAAGTCTCCTGTGCATGTTACTTTAAATGTTACCAAAATATGTAGTCGTAGGCATACCTGGCATATGCACTCAAACAGACACTTAGGGAGCATAAATATAACTAAAAATGTATAGATATAAAAATAGTATTGGACACATGTTCATGTATTGACATGACACCGTCTTCCTATTTGGGAATAAATGTGTGAACCACGAAGGATAAAATATTTAGGATCTGGGCATGTAGGTGGTAGGAAAAATAAATTTTATTCATGTAATTGTGTCCTTATATGTATATAGACTTATATGTACATTTAAAATCATTAACCTACAGATTTTAAGGTGATTTACAATAAATACTTACATAATATACACTTTACTAAACTTCTGCTAAAGAACATTTCCTTTTAGTATTCAGTTATTTTTACTTGTTGGTTTTCCTCTGTATCAGTTACTTATTTGTTGTTTTTTAAGATTCTCTTTCAAATTTTATCTGTCATCCTCAAAAAATCCTTCAGGGATTCACCTAAATAAGTTAACTAACAGAATAGCAGATTAAGGATTATAAGCACTGAAAAAAGGGATACTTAAATACTGACAATGCCACCCCCTGTGTTCTGTGAGCATATGCATGCTCCACGGTGAGTATGTGTGTCCGGGATAAATTTCTGGAGCCATGTGGATTTACTTCAGGTCAATTAGCAGCAGGTGTGCTTACCCACAGTCCTCTCAGCAGCCTTTGTAAAGACATTTTTAGAAGAGGAAGGTCAAGTTAAATTTGGCCCATGGGTCACATGCCAGCACAGTGAACCGCCTCTGCACCAGTACTTTTATAGGATATTGAGACATATTTCTGTTAATGAGTGTTTTATTGTGGGTAATGATGGAGGAAGGTGCAATGCTTCAGCACATGGTTACAGTGTGTGATAGTGAAACCATGGTAGGTAGCATTTCTGTCATTTTAGATACTTTAAAATGTGGCTTGTTAAGGCGTAATTGTCTCTATTTTTTTTTGTGTGTATGTGATATTCAGTGCATACATGAAATAGGTACTGAACTTTCTGTCTTCTGCCTTTAATCCCAGTGCTCCGGAGGCAGAGGCAGGCAGATCTCTGTAAGTTCGAAGCCAGCCTCAGCATTGAGACCAGGACAGCATCCAAAGTCACAGAGAAATCCTGTCTCAAAAAACAAGCAAGCAAACAAAAATTGTATTTATAACCTTTAGCTACTATACTTACTCATAAGATATATATAACAATCATATTTTGTATTTGAGTCTCGTATCGTTTTAGTAGTTGAGTTTTTGATCATATATATATATGTGTATATATATATATATATATATATATTTCATAAAGCAAAATGATAGTTTTGTAGGAATATATTCGATGAAACTACAGGCTCCCAGAGTTTGCTTCAAGTACTTCATATGATCTTCAGAGATAGGAACCATCACTTTAGCATTTTCTCTTCTCGGGTCATGTTTTGAGACCCAGTTGTAGGAGGCAAGAGATAATAGTATTTTAAGGATGAAAGCAGTTATGGTACTTTGGAGAGCTACATCTTTTGACAACTGGGCACTGTCAGCTTTTAAGGTTACGTATGACCTAGTACTGTTGGAAATAGGTAGGCTGTGCTTTTTGGGACAGGATAATGGACCATGCATGAATAATAAAGATAAAGACTTCATATTAGCCTGGATCTTCTACTCCTATGCTCTTTCCAAGAAGTACTTAGAAAAAAGATACACAAAAAGAGTGGCTATTACAAATCACACAATATTAGTATTTTCTTTGAGTAGTTTTTCTCATTTATCATTATATTCTATATAAACAGAGAGTTGTTTTAAAAGAATATACTTTCTCCAAATGAGTGAATGTTAATCACATATAGAGGAATTCAACTGTGAGCACTGATGAGTTCTTACATTATAAATGAATGTAATGGACAAAGATTGTTGTTGTTAGAGTTTTAATTTCAGATGGGATGTTACTTAGCCAGGGTGGGACTAGGAGGCTTATGCAGTCCAGGCATACACCATACAATAGAGTGTACAATTGAATGCTGGCTTCAAACTTGCAACCTAGAGGAGACCATACTCTTTCTTCAGACTTCAAATGCGAGGACTATAGGTCTGAGGTAGCATTCCTAGCTTTAAGGAACGTCTTATCTAAATATCCACCAAATGTATGGCTTTTCTTGGCTGTTAGGCTGCCTAAAATGCTTTGTGTTCTCTTCTGGAAGATGTAGAGAAGCGAAGCATGTAATATCAATTTCACTTCAAGATCTAGATATAAAGGAACCACACTTTCAAAATCATTGGTCTGGATTAATATTGCCAGGAATTGAAATTCACTTTTTATCTTGGAGGTTGCTGTCTGATGAGCAGTGGCTACAGGGTCTCTGGACATTGTTTCAAAAAAAAAAAAAAAAAAAAAAACAGCGAAATCTTTATTTGGAAGATATGATGTGATTTCATGCTAACCTGAATAATGTTACCCTTTTTTTTTTTTTAAACTGTTTTTTGTATTTTGAGACAGGGTTTCTCTGTGTAGCTTTGGAACCTATTCTGGAGCTAGCTCTGTAGACCAAGCTGGACTCAAACTCACAGAGATCTGCCTGCCTCTGCCTCCCAAGTGCTGAGATTAAAGGCATGAGTCACCAGCACCTAGCCCAAATGTTACTTTTTGTCATTATGATCTGAAGATCATTTGCAGTCTTGATTTTAAGTGAAATGGTTTATTGAAATTCTGTTAGGTTAGAAAAAGAAAAACATTCTGTAACGCCTTCTGAACAAAATATAAATGATGTTACCAAATCGAGAGGGAGTGAGGTGGAGGCAAAGGTTTTAAAGACATAATTTGACACTAATTAAGAGAAACATACATACATTTTTTTATATTCCTCTTCGGTGTCAAGCACCATTCCTGGACATAAGCTACACCATTTCTTTATTCTGTGAATTGACACTCCTATTTCCTTTGCCACATTCTAAGATACACATGTAGTAAACAAAATGATAACTCAATAAAATTGACAAGACAGAATTCCACCTCCCCCCCAAAAAAAGAAAAAGAAACCCACCATCAAACACTTGCTTAAGTTCAATGGGGCTAATAGAAAAGTTAAACAGAAATTTTTGGTTAAAATAGAGATAATAAAAACCAAAGGGCCAGGTTCTGAGAAGCAAGTCTCAAATTTGGTATATGAGATTTTCTTGGATATGATCAGAGATGACTCAGCTGAATAATGCCTGTCCTCACTCTTCTGTCCAGGCAGGTATCTCAGTAGGAGACCCTAATCCTCTTACAGAAGATTTGAGCCACAAAGTAAACAAGCACTCTTATCTTTAAAACCAAAAGGACAAGGAGATTTGCCTAAAAGGGCAGCCATCCTTTCCCTGACCAGAGGCCAGACATCATTAGCCAGTTGTCACACATGTGCAAAAGTCCTGGCCTGTTTAAACCTAAACTATTAAAAACAAAGCATCTTCAAACTTTTACTCCAGTTGTTTCTGGCAGGGCCTTGACTCTGGCTCCCTTTCTTTCATTTCATTTGGAGGAAAATATTTGAAGAGCCACAGCTCCAGTCAATTTTTGATATATTCTATGTAAACACACATTGTATTTATGTTTATTTGTGGTATCTCTAGGACACATCAAGGAAAAGAACAGTGGCTCTATAGTGCTTTAACTGGAGCCGTGTTGTGTTTCAGAATTTGATTAACAAAAGTTCATTTAAAAGAACCCAGGGATTTAGTTCACACAACACCCACAGGTTTGAAAACAATGTATAGAACACTATAGGTGCTCAATAAAGATCCTCCTTTCTTAGAATTAAAAGGGTTTTCTCAGTTTTTGAATCTTCTATCACTCACAATACTTTGTAGCTTCTTTACCCTCTGATTTACAAATGTCTGCATAAATATCGAGACTCCAGTGATATGTTCTTTAACTCAGTGTGTGTACAAAGTAAACTTCCTGAGTTTTTGCATTTTCTAATAGGCTCTTGATTCCTCTGTAAAACTATTGTTCAAACCCTTGTCCATTCTTTAACCATTGAGAGAAATCCTTACATTTCTATGTTGCTTCTCTCTTTCCCTTGATTTTGGTTCAGAGTCACTCATATCTGAGCCATTCTGAGCTCCAGATATTAATTACCAGATTCATGTTATTAGGAAATATTGTGTCCTTGGCTTTTTATAGACGGAATAAGAAAGGGCCATATGGAGAGTATTTCTTAAATCTCATGCAAAATCATTTGGCTAAGAATATTATCTATCTCTTGCCCCAGTTGACTTAACAAAACAATTTATATTCAAATATGTAATTCTCAGACAATAATACTTTAATGTTTCAGATCTCATACACTACACTACACACACACACACACACACACACACACACACACACTCATTTTTTAACTTTCTGGTGGCATTTAGGCACTTTCTGTGATGAATCAGTCCTACCAGCCTAAGGTGGGAGTTGGGATCATTTTCTTACCTGGCTTAAGCAGAATCCCAGTGGCAGAAAAATGCTGATCAGATTCTGGGCACAGCTAGGAGATTTACTTGGCACTCAAATATCTCTTGAGCAAAACTCTTGAATCATTTGTCACTTTCCAAATCTCTACATACTACTAGGAATGGATTTGAAAGTCATTATTGTTGCACAGAATAATCCTGTCCCTTACAAATTATATTTGCTTTCATAGTTATATTTTCATTTTTAAAAATATTTTGCCTATGTTACATGACATGGTATTAGTTTATCTCACTGTAGTACTCTTTTCAGTAACCATGTACTGTCATTATCTTTAGGTGACTATGTTAGTTATTTGTATAGTTGAATTTCATCAGCTGCTGTATAGACTCAAACATACATGAATATTTTTCTATAGTATAAACATAAGCATGGTGCCCAGCAATACAGGAAAAAAAGATGCAAGTAATATGCAAATCTTAGCTACTAAACAGAACCCATAGTTGAGCTGCTTCAATATATTTACTGCTCCTTTGTGCCAGGCAATATATTTGGCTCTATGGAAATAGCTATAGGTGTAGACAATAGGGTTGTTTGAGGATCTGAGATTTACAAAGACACTGTGACTTTAAACTCTGCCCCTTCTCAGCAGGATGGTGTTGGCTCATGCCTTTAATCCCTGCACTCAGGAAGCAAAGGCAGGCAGATCTCTGTGAGTTCCAGGCCAGCCTGCTCTACACAGTGAGGGCTTTACACAGAGAAACCCTGTCTAGAAAAACCAACTAACCAACCAACCAACCAAACAACTGAGCTAACCAAAAAAAAAAAATCTGGCTCTTCTCACAGACTGACTTTACTAAGCCTCTATGATGTTTTAAAAATACATTTGTTGGTATGAAATAAAGTTTTCAAGGAACTCTTTAATGCTTTAAAATTATCATTGCTTGCTTCAGTTGAAAAGAATGTGACAATCAGTTGTTGGAATTAAGTTAGGAAATTATAAATCATTCAGACATTAGTTTCCTTCTCATAGGCCTCATTTTCCTCTGTTATTACGTCTTAGGACATGTGGCAGAATGGCTATGTGAGCTGATTTCTGTACCTCTCTTGCTTCCTGTTTTTTATCCATTTGAAACAAACATAACCAGTATTTCCCAAGTATAGATATTTCATATCTGCTGTAATCTTAAATGATGCACTACACACATTAGAAATTATTGTGTTATTATCTTTAAAATTATTCTGTAGGATTTATTATGATACAGATTTGTTACTTTAAAAGTAATTAAATCAAAAAGAAATCAAATTAATGTCAAACAATAATAGGTACTCTTTCTGTATTCTGGCAAATATACTGCTAGTTGACATCATTTCTCATCTTTATTCCATGTGTGCCAGTTTGTCTGCATATATGTATTTGTACACTGTGTGTATCTGGTGGCTGCAATGGAACTGGAATTGTGAATGGTTGTGAGCCACAATGTGGATGTTGGGAATGAACCTGGGTTCTCTACAGCTACTGAGGCATCACGCCAGCCCTATGCTTCCTAGCTTCATGAGAAATATTTCTGCCTTTGTTCCTATTCCTATTTTTTTTATTCACTTGCAACAATTCCCCTCTTGCTTCATATAGGTCCTAAATAATTTTATTCCATAATATGTAAAGTCAGTGATGTTGACATAGAAGTGAAATGCCTCAAAATCTTTTGTTCTTTATATAGAATTTTAGAATCTTGAGATAAAAAAATCTTTACAAGTTGCCTTGCTCATACTTTCATTCATTCAATTTCTACTATATCCTCTGCATTTATATGGCTTTCTATGAACATTTTAAATATTGTATGTAATTACGATTTTAAGGTGACTCATTCTTTTGTAGAGTGGCTCAAATTTTTATCAGATTAAAACATGAAATGAAATGTACACTCTTTCTATCACACACTTATTCAAATAATATCTCATGTGGTCAAAGTGGGTATGCGATCATTATCACATCATTTCCAGGGTGGTAATTGTGTCCTTGCTTGGGCTTTTCTTCAGGAGAGTTGACACTCCCTAATTCATCCAAACCCTACTGTGTAAAGTGATTCTTCAATGTAGTCATTATTTTGAGTTAAATTTTCTGAATTGAATTTGACCATAAGAGAGTACACTAGATGTGCAGCATACTGTAACATCAACAATGTATATCTCAGAATGGAGCCCAAGTACACAGACTTTGTATCCATCTTGTAAATATGACCCAATTATTTTCCTTTGGGTTGATATGTTACAGTGCCCCTTTATCCCTCCTTTTCTTACACTGTCCACTTATTTTACTTAAGAATAAGTTATACCACATTCTTTTAAAAACATTACATTTCATTCTATAAATGAATAAAAAGAATTGTTTAAGTGTTTTCCTAAATACATCACTAATTGCATCATACAAACAGAGTGGAACATACACCACGGTATTTCTTCTAAGATACTACAAAGGTTTCATCAGTGGAATCTGGAGCATCCGTCCAATGAAACCACGCAGGGTGAGAAGAGAAGAAGGAGCTTATTATAAGTCCTTTTGACTTGTTTGAATAACATGGGGTATCCCAGTCTGATGGCTTTCCCTTTCACAACCGAGATAGAAAAAGAGAGGCTCGGGCTTACATTCATCTCCCATTTCTAAATATTTGAGCAAATTTATTGGGAGATGAAATAGAAATAGTTTCTCTATGATTATAGTTTTTTTTTCATTTAATGAATAATTGCCTTGAGTCTAAACTGTATTCAGTTTTGCTTTATACAGATAATGTGTGGTGATATAGGAATCTAATACAGACATTATCTTTTTTATTATAAACAAATGTAACTGATAAATGATTGATGTTAGTTTGGTCTTTATCCAGAGTGCATGATCTGCATTTTTTTAGAGAAATAGATAACCTTGACAATTATTTGAATAAGTAAAATAATTAGTAGCATTGCCAGAATGGTGCTAGAAGTACTGTTATAGAAAAAGCCTAACCCCACATCTGACAGAGGTCTAATCTCCAAAATATACGAAGAACTCAAAAACCTTGTCACCAGAAGACCATATCACATTCACGGATACTCTCTCAGCCTAGACACATGGGAAAGCAGGAAGATTGAGTTGGGGACAGACTGGAGAAGAGCAAGAAAAGATATATCACAATAGATGGAGCCATTATAGGTTTAAAGAGAAATCTGGCACTAGGGAAATGTTCAGAGATCTACAGGGATGACTTCAATTAACAATCTAAGCAATAGTGGAGAGGCTACCTTAAATGTCCTTCCCTGATAACTAACTTATATGCGGTCCTAGAACCTTCATGTAGTAGCTGTTGGGAACAGAAGCAGACACCCACAGCTAAACACTAAGCTGAAATCCTGGAATCCAGTTATAGAGAGGGAGGAGCGATGAACAAAGGGGTCAAGATCATGTTGGAGAACCCCACAGAATCAGCTGACCTGAACAAGGGGGAGCTCATGGACTCCAGTCTGATAGCTGGGAAACCAGCATAGGACCAACCTAGACCCCTGAAAGTGGGTCTCAGTAAGGAGGCCTGGGCAGTCTATGGGACCTCTGACACTGCAATCAGGATATATCCCTGGTTCATGAAAGGTGTTCAGGAGTATTTAAGGAAATAAAGGGTTTACTCCCTTAGCCTACCTCAAATGACTTGACAGATTTTGATGATCCCTCCTGGAAGCCTCACCCTCCCTGAGGAGTGGGTGGAGAATGGGATGGGAGGATGGGAGGGAGAGGGAACTGGGATTGATATGTAAGATAAGAAAGACGTATTAAAAAATAAAAGAAAAAAAAATCCCAAAAAGACTTATTTCAAAGTTCATCAACACTAGCAATGACAAAACTGAATTTCCTGCTCTTAGGGTGTGCTATTGTGCTTATAGTGAGCACATTCCAGTATTTTCTCTTGTGCAAATGGATTGATGCTTAGGTGATATGTAAATTTACCCTTAGGCTTATGATCTTTGATTTGCAAAGTTAGGATTCCTAGTTGAGGTCACTCAATATGAAAAAAAAATACCTCTAATCCAGGATTTCCATAATTAGTTTAGTGGAAATGTGGTTATATTATACAACTTTTCAAAAATTTTTCTTCTTGTAGAAGGACAGTATATTGAAGGCATTTCAAAAATCTGTTTGTAATTGTTATCCAAGTATCATCCAAATAATACTTGTTTTGACAAAATGCACATTCAGTGTAGAGGAGAATTAACTTCTCTACATTTAGAAATGGAGTTTCTCTGATTTTTGATCATGTCAGCAGGGGTAGATATTTACATTACGTCTGAAAATGGTAGCTCTTAATTTTGATAAGTAGGCTGTATATTTTAACTCTAAATTTTTTCTCCTACAATGAATTATATGTATTATATTATCTCTTATTCAAAAAGTTAGTCTATATGATCTAATTGCTGTCAGTGGTATGTAAAATAAAATTACACGATTGCAAGCATCTGTACACTTTTTCAGAAAACTAAAATTTGGAGATATATACAAGTTATAACAAACATCTTAACTATGCTTTCAGAATTCATTTTCTAAAAGTTAGTTAGAACTTGATTAAAAGCCACCTGTGATAAAGGAATCATAAGGGGCTGGAAAGATGGCTCAGCAATTGAGAGCATTGGCTCTTCCAGAGGACCAGGGTTCTATTCTCAGCACCTACATGGACGCTCAAAGCTGTCTGCAACGCAAGTCCCAGTGGATTGTGTATGGTTACAAAGATATGCAAGTCAAATGCCAATATATATAAAAATTTAAAAAATAATTAAAAACCTTTAAAAAAAGGAATTATAATTTGGTAAAATTTATAATAAAATAAGGTCATTAGGAAGAGGTCATGTGGAGTTTTTCAACACCACTGCCATTAGGTCTGTTCCAACAGCTGCTTCTAAACTAATGACTCAGACACAATATTAATTATGAATACTTGACCAATAGCTGTAATTAGAGTTTCTTTCCAGCCTGTTCCTGCAACCGATTATCCCCAAATAAACACACAAAGGCTCATATTAATTTATAAACTATTGGCAGATGACTAGGACTTCTTACTGGTTAACTCTCTTTATCATTAACCTATGACTATGAATCTATGTATTTTTACATGGCCTTATCTTACCAGAGAATGCCTGTCATGTACCATTGTCCCATTCTCTACATGGTGTCTCTTCTTGGTGGCCTCATTCTCTTGCCCTAGCATTCTCCTTGTCCCCTAGCTCCACCTGTTTTTCTGTCTGGCTATTGGAAAGTTGGTGTTTCATTCATCAACCAAAAATAGAAACATATATACAGAAGCACATCCCCCATCAGATAGCTTAGGCTTGTAACTAGCCTACTCTTACCTCTTAAATTAATTAGCTTGCATCTCGTTTCCTCTCTGTGACTGCTGGAAATTCCTCTGACTCTACCCTCCTTCTTCCCAGCATTCTGTCTATCCCCAAAATCCTGCCAGTCTTTGGCTAAAAAGATTTTTATTTACAATAAGAGCAGTACATATTTACAGTGTACAAAGATTTTTTTCCACAAAGTAATTAAGTAAATGGTTTGCAATATTTCTGCATATTTATCTTCTCTACTTTTCTGAAACATATATGTATACACACACAGATATATATATATATATGATATATATATATATGTATATAAGTTTTCAGTGTATCTCTTATTTTTGTTGTACTCTTTCTTATTAGAAGCTCTTGGAGGCCAGGACCTGCCTCTAACTTAACTTATTGTAATATGTGTATATTGAGATATTGAGTACATTCTTTGTTTGATTTTTGTGTAGGTTTTGGTAAAACAAAACAAAACACAGCATTCTATTCATGAAGGGGAATTATCTTGACACAGAGATAACAATTTTCAATATGTAGCAGTAAGGATTCATATTGAAGCCAAGGAAGCAAACTCAGTAAAGCATCTCTTTGGTTCGGCTTTGGCTGCAAGAGTATTGTAATGCTTCTTCTTAGGAACTATTAGAAAATATCAAGATCCTATTCTAGTGTTAATTCAGCAAATATTTGAATATTTACTCTGGGCCCAGATCTTGCTAAATGCTGTGGATACAAAGAATAATAAATCATCTTTTTCAACTAGAAAGAATATACTAGAGTAGATACATTCATTTGTGTGTACACACTCACAAATGTCACATTATAACACAAAATAACATAATAAATCTTTGCCAGAGAGTTCTGAGAACCCAAAGAGAGACACCATAACTATCTTGAATTCCCAGTGCATAAATTCCTTGTTTATGGTATGTTCCCAATGATTTTTTTTATTATGGGCATTATCTATGCAGAAGAATTATAATGAAAATGATAACATTCCAGAGTGAGGAAATATTAAAAACAGAAATAAGTATAGTGGTGTATGGAAAATGAAAACATGATATATGTGTTTAATAATTACTAATAATATCAACTGTAGGAAGGCTTTCACATAATAATAACTTTATAAGATATAAGTTGTTTTTAAATTTGTTTGTAGAAGAGATATTGCTCTTCCACTTCAAATGTAGAATGTTGGGTTTCAAACACAGAAAGTCTAATCCATATACCTTTGTTGCATATCCACTGTGAGTTGGGACAGTCCCATAATGCGAAGTTGTTATGTAACAGTGCCCTAATCAGGATTCACAGGCCAGTGGGGCAGGAGCTCCACAGCAAGAGTTCATGAAAAATTTTTATGAGACACCAAGTTTTGAAGTATGACCCACAAGAAGCTGAACATTTTTTCAAATGGATAGTACTAAAGTTCTCGATTTGCTTCTCACACATTGAAAGTTTAACATGGCTTATTTAACTAGAGGGAAAAATAGTCTTTCAGTTTTCTTTTAGAGGCTTCGGTTGCATTTGTGTACAGAGTATGAGAAACTGAAACATTCTTTTGAAGGTGACATATCTTCCTATTTTGAAAGTTGAATTCTACGTATCATATTTTTCCTATTGAAGTGTTTAAAGTTTTCCTTATAATTGAAAGCTGTGTCCTTCATTATCAAGTTTCTTAGCTGGAGATATCATTAAGTTTTATTCCTAGGACCTAGGAGACAGAAAATATCTTTCCAATGTAATCATTTAAAACTGAATTTCCCATTTAAGATACGTCTCATAAGAATGACCTGTTGCTTATCATTAGGCTCACAATAGCCTTGACTTTTAATAAACATGACTCAGTGTGTGTCTGTAGTATGATCATATGCAAATCTCTTTCTTCCACATTAAATAGTCATAAGAATGAATTGTTTGTGTGAATTCATACAACATACATTTGAAAAATTCAATAGATTTGATGATGTTCTATAAATAGTTGCTGAAAGAAGTAATTTGTCCAGTATTAAGAAAAACAAGAAATAATTATTTGCAGTGGAAATGGGCTTTGGATCTGTTCGCTCTGATGGTAGAAACCAGTGCCGGCCTGGAAATTAGACGTCAATGAAAAATGTCAAGGCTGAACAGTTAAGATAACCAAACACTAAGCCTTTCATCTACTCTGTTCTATGATTATTTTTAGCAGCTGGGTTTGTTTTTTTTTTTTAACATGGAAGTATTTCATTTTTATGGACTTGGACAGCATTTTCACAATGCTATTTTAACATCATTTTATTAAAATAATTTTTAAGCATAAATGGGACGGGAGTTTCAAGACAGGGTTTCTCTGTAGCTTTGAAGACTGTCCTGAAACTTGCTCTTGTAGACCAGACTGGTCTCGAACTCACAGAGATCTGCCTGCCTCTGCCTCTACCTCCCAAGTGCTGAGACTAGTGGCGTGTGCCACCACTGCCCATCCTGAAGCTTAATTAAAAAAAAAAAAAACACAAACATTTTATTCAGGTCTTTTTGTACATAGTTATTATTTCTATAGAGGCTAAAGATTCTTCTCTAATAAAAAACTTTAGAGTCATTTGGGATGTTATATATGCCCTATTGAGTAAAACTAATTGTAAAAACAACTTCAAGCTAAATTTAAAATTAGCCTAATCCCATACTACAGACTCTCTGAGAAACTACTATTTAGCTCTTGCATTCAGTACAACAGCTACTAGCTAATTATGAGTATTTGAAGTGACTTGTATAGTTGAGAAATTGTTTTAATTGTATCATTTACTATTAAGTAAGTTTAAATGATCATGCTTTACTAGTAGTTATGTTAGGTAGATAAGTCCCATTTTAACTGTTTTATACTGTTGTATGGTTAATACAGTTCTGTATTTAGAAGATGCATAATGTTAACTTAAGCCTGAGTCTCACAGTAAAGGTCTTTCCCCACAGGTATGCCAGGCCTCTATGTGACCCATACTCCCCTACGGTCATTTCTTTGGAGTATTAGAATTGTAATGAAAGTATAGGCTCGGTTAGCGTGCATTTCAATCATGTAAATACACGTTGTGGTACACATCAAATACTTCTTGCTGTTCACAAGAGAACAACAGGAAGTCTGAAATACCCAAATCCACTGGCTAAAATCTGGCCATTTTACTTTTAGGTCTAGCTATTTAGTGATTGATGAGTTCGTGATTTTAAATTAAATATTCAGTGTGATTTTGATGATGGATGATTGGAACTACTTCCTTGGGCAGACATATATTTCTAAGTGTTCCTGATAATAGCTAAAAATAAGTGTTAAGGACCATGACAGCCCCCCCCCATTTTTCTGTGGCAAAGATCTGCGCTCATGTGATTCTGTTAGTTTCTGTTTTAATAATTTCCATACACTATGTTTTAGAGACAAGTGAGAAGTAATTCTTTCATAGGATAATTTTGGTAAAACTACAGCTGAATATTGAATTAATTTTTTTCTTGTTCATGCATATAAATGGCAATTGAGCAGTACTATTAAAAAGTATAGCTCTTACCCTTTTAAATGTAGTTTCTTGGTGAATGATTAGTGCCCATAAATGGTTTAAGGATGTATTTAGTGGTTAATGGAAAATTCTATCGTTTAGCCTTACTTTTTATTATTTTGTAGTTTGTTGAAAGCAGAGCAGATAAATCTGTCCCCAAAACCTCAGGAGTCCCTGTGAATATCACAAAAAGAGGCTGTCTTAGTTGTAGAGGAGCTCTCATAGTCTCTCTCTCTCTCTCTCTCTCTCTCTCTCTCTCTCTCTCTCTCTCTCTCTCTCTCTCTCTCTCTCTCTCTTTCCCTCCTCCTCATCCTCCTCCTGCTCCTCCTCCTCCTTCTTCTCTTTGCTATTACCTTTGCATGTGAAAGTTCTCTGAATTAGCTTTGCACTGTTTCTTTAAAGTCAGTGTTTCAGAAGTGATTTGATTATTTCTTCATCAGTTACAGCTATTTGTGTGTGTGTATGAGTGTGTGTGTGTGTATAGGTTCATAATTGTGTCTGGGTATTATTATGTATGTTACAGAAAAACCCTTAATAATTTTCTGAAGGACAATAATCCTCCTTGATTAATTTTAATTTTTTGAGACACAATCTTTCAATGGGGGTCTGCATGCATAAATTCGAGTAAGCTGACTGTCTGAGCACCCAGACAGTGTTTGCTTTTATTCCTTGTCCTTAGCTCCCCATCCCCACGACTGGAGTTCTGGGGATCAAACTTGGATCTCATTGCAAGGCAAACACTTTACCGACTGAAACAGCCTGAGCAATGGGCTTCTTTAGCTGGGATCCTGCTCAATTTAACACATTTTTCAATTATGGCCATAATGGGTAATTGATTTCTAGATGTCCTATCTATAGTCAAGAGTAAGACAAAGGAAACTAACATGAAAAGAAGCTTTGAATAAATATCATGGATTTGCCATGCATGATTGTTTTTAAGACTATGTCCATGGACCCCAGCTTTGTTGCTTTATAAGTGTCTGAGAGAAAAATGAAATATCTGGTTTTGAATGACAGTAAGATTTTCTTTAAAGATTAATGCTGAATTTTAGTGATCCCTTTCCTCTTGAAGAAATAGACAATAATTGTGTTTGTATAGGTATATTAGCTGTAAAAGTTAATATTGCCAAAGCTGAACATTTTAGGTCTTAGCCAGGCTATTTTTAAGAAAAAGTCAATGAAAAGAGGGTAGGTCCCACTGACATAGAAAGGACCTATCATGATAAGAATGTGCTCCAAAATGGAATAAAGAGTTTAGAGAAGATTCCCTTCACTTAAATGTGACACCTTGAAATGGACTAATTCTTGTCAGTTAGGAAATTTAAAATTTTCTAACTTCACTGTATTGTGTCCAGACAATATGAGGCAAATAGTAAGGAAAGCGCATAACCTGGATGAACCCCACAACAACAAACACACAAATGAACTGAAACACACAAATGTCCAGAAAAAAGGGCCAAAATGCACCCGATATCTGGGATATCTGGGAACTCTGCCTTTTTGTTCTGATTGCTGGCTGGACAGAAAGGACATTTGACTTGGTATTCATGAATAATGATAGGTTGTTTCCATTTTCCATTAAGTGAAGAATACTATTTTTCTTTAATATATAGTAACTGTGGGTACCTCTCAGGAGACAAAAAAAAATTAATGGGAAACATATGCTATAATTATAGTTATTTTCATGGTAATGAATTCTTTGCAAGCTATTCTCATTACTTTATAAACATTAATTATAGTTACAGTGAAAGTTTTCATTATTGTTAAGAAACTTAACATTTATTTTCTCCCATATGTTATAAGTTCACATAGATTCTGACATGCAAGTCAGGTTACCCTTTAAGTTGCTAGGACCCATAGTCACACTTCTAAGTTGTTCCATGAAGGTAGATTGCTTCCTTACAAATAAAAAATGAATAAATTTTAGGTTGGTATGAATTGATAATTTTATGAATATACTATTTTTAACCAACACAGTTATAAAGTATAGTTTTTGGTTGCTTCAGAGCAAAAAAGTCCATAAGTACTAGGGCCTCATGAAAATTACCATGCGGCATGGAGAGATAGATGCCTGTGGTATTGTCTACAGAGAAAGCAAATCTCTGACTTTAAAGGGAACAAGAGAGTTTACTCCAGAACCAAATCTGAGTGGCCATGGCTGGGAACCAAGATTTATATTACCCCACATTCCATATTCCAAGAGGAATGCAGTTTCTTGGAGTTTGATAGTTTTATAGAAATGACGCCAGTCAATCCAGGAAAGTTTAAACATGCCACTGAGTATATTAGAGAGGTAGTTACAGCAAGTTGAGGGAATCTGTCCTATAGAGCTCAGATTCTATACCAGATGTTCTTAGCTTCGTGGCTGGGGGAAGCTATTGATTTGCTAAGTTAAATTATTCTAAAAGGTCTTTTATCTATTAGTTACAGGATATTATTCCAGCATGGAGGTGGGCAAAGAATGCTGAAAGCTCCTGGACTTACATCATTCCAACCCTGATGCATCACTTTAATTCTAGCCAGTCGCTCAATCGCTCAGTTTCTGTCCAGGAATTCTTGTCAGTGGTGTAGAACTGAAATCCTGGTTACATGGGAAGCTAAGGAGGGAGGGTTGAAAGTTCAGTCTAGCCTGACCTGTAGAGTGAGTTCAAAGGCAGGATGTACAATTTATTGAGCTATTGTTCCAAACAAACATAAAACTGAACAAACGAACAAATAAACCACAAGGTTAAGATGGTTTGGTATACAGCTTAGTGGTGGTGTGGAGCCTAGCATGTGAGGCCTTGTTTCTATCATTAGGATTGGTAGAAAAACAAGAGACAAAAGCCCCATTAAAAAATCTCTGAAATGATGGCTGCTATGTAGAATTCAAGCGGTATCATGTAACAAACAATAACTAAAAAGTTTTGTAATATTAACTATTAGCCCAATTGCTTTTAAATGATTTTACTAAATTACCAAGTTTCATGTTCACAACAAGCTTCCAAGGAAGGATGGTTTATTATCATCATTATTATTTTACATAACCTTTTGCCACTCTAGTTTCTAGGCAGGAACATGAAGACATTAGCATGTGTTGCATAATGAATGGAAAAATGAAGAAACCACAATTATTATCCTCAGTGGCCAAATGATGAGTGAGGAAGTTTTCCTGTAACCCTGACCAAAGGAGGCTTTAAAGACTGTAAGGATCTGTAGAGTGCTTTCAGTCTTAATAAACTGGATTGTGTCTTTCAACCTATTTATTTCTGTATCCACCTACTTCTTTATAATAAACACTATGAAAATTGCCACCCTGTTGGATGATGTCCAACAGGGCAGTCCACTTTCTAAGCAGGTTTAATTTTTGTAGACCTCTGAACTTTTATCTCAACAAGATCATTGCCTTGTGAAGAGTTTGAACATTCTCAACTTGAAAAGTTTTGTGATTTATGCAATTAAAGTTGGAATGTGTTTGAACCAATATTAAGGAAGATAATTTAAGTGGAATGTGCCTGTAATCAGTCAGTTACAAAATTGGAAAGCTGTGTGTTGCCATCATATTGGATATGGCATAAGAGTAACAGAAATCAGAGGAATGAAATTGGTTAACTACCATGAAGGCTTGTATCAAGGGTGTTATTTTTTTGCATAAGTATTATTTACATATCAATTCCATAAATACATATTGAGTTGCTTTTGTCACAAACTGGGATGCCAAGCCACAATGATATAAATATTTGATATGAGACTATAATCTTCCCGTTTTCATCTCTAATATACATCTTTATATATAGTAGGTGAAGTGAAGAGATGTTTATCTGATACTTCTATGATACTGAAATTACGAGGAAGATTGACTACAAATGTGATCTAGTTCTGTGACCCCTCAGCTAACTACTTTATATTTACAACAGATTTAGGGAGTTATTGAATGATGTATCATATCTGTATCACTAAATGGGACTGAAAAAATATTTGAGTTTTAAATATTTGAGTCTACAAGATTAGAAGGAAACCAGCTTTTAATTTCATACCAGATAATATAGTATAATTCTTGTTAGAACTCCTATGTAGACTGTATTTTCATGCATTATTCCTGCACTTGGAATTGATTAGTGACTTTATGGACTCCCTTTAAAATGTCTTGTCCTGAGTCTTCTCGCCAGAGTGAGTTATAAATTGAGGGAACTTGTGTAGTTTCTAGAGTTAGTCTAGTACTCTTATTATGCATGTGAGTATAATGTGATCTGTCAATGTGCACTAATCCCTGCAAGGTCATACAGCTGATGAGAGCAAGAAATGAACTTGACACCAAGACATTGGAAACTCAACTCACACAGCATTCTGTTCCTGTGGCTACACGTGATACAACTTGAGTTCTTTGAAAATAAATTGTACTTTGTGTGGCTGATATATGTTGATTTCAAAAAAAGATGGAGGATGATTATTACAAGTCAATGTGACCAGAAAAACCTGCCCATAAATTTTCCATAGGTCACAGCACAGGGGGAAAGGAAAAATTGCTTCATAAAGGGAAATACTGAACCTGCTTCTTTAGAGTGTAGCTAAGTGAGTTCTAATCCTTTCCTCCATACACCCTCACCATTCCCCAGATGTAGTCCTGGTCCCACATCCTGTGTTCAGGCCTAACCTGAGGTCAGCTTTTTCCCAAGCCATTATCAGATCTGAAGACTCAACCAGACCCACACATCATTATTTTTCTGCCCCAACCAGCTCTGTCCACAGCAGACACAAAACTAACAGAAGAGGTCCATATACCCAGATATCTTTGCAAATACAAACAGTAAGAGGATTTCTGCAGTATTATAGAAAGTGTGGGATGTGATCAGAAACAGTAATTGTACAGACACTGTAACCTTGAATCTGCATACAATGAAGTTAGGAACTGATGACCTTGGTGCCTGTATCTAAATATTCTGGCAAGAACAAAAAATGTTTATTTTGGAATATGCCTTTTATACATTTGCACCTTCTCATTGGACATTCTAAGAGTTAGAAATATTTTCAAAGATACTGGTCTGAGAAACAGGAAGTAAGTTTAGCCTCTGCCTTCCTGAGCACCTTTAGCTCATGTAAAAAAGAAACTTACTCTGAATGTAGGTATCTATCTTCTGTGAGTCAGTGTTATATAAAGACTATCTATAAAGGAATGACTATATATAATTAGGGATTTATCTGACCAACAAGAAGTACAGTGGCACCCTTTGCATTATGTTTCCTTCATTGGAAGGGTTGAATATCACCACACATACCACAGAACCAAATACAACATGTGGATAAGGACTTGATTTCCACAACTTTTATTTGTGGGTTGCTGTGGTCCTTAGCTGTGATATTAACAAGGCTTTAAACATCTACCTTCCAAAAATTCAGAAGCAGCTTGACTCTGCAATTCATAGGTATGACTTTTACCATGTGATCCTCTGTGCCAATCTGTAGCCCATGAAGCAGAAGTTGGCACTGTTTCTGGGGAGCTGTAGCTCCCATCTTGATGTATAACTGCTCCACAATAGAACACAAATCGGTAGACTGTCTGACTCTGAACTAACCCTCCTTCAATAGGGAGGCAAAGTATACCCTTCTGCTATTCAAAATGATTTGTCTCAAGTGCTCATTACAATAGTGGAAAGCTGCCTAACAAACACACTTAGGAACTTGTTAGAATTGCTAACCCAGATTACAGTAAGCTTGAGAGGCAGAACCTATCAATCTACACTTCTCAGCTGATTCTGATGACAGTTAAGTGAAAAGGCGCTGACATATAATATTGCAACTCCCTCTTACTCTGTTCCTCTCCCTCCATTCTCTTCCTCACTTGTATTTCCTCTTCTCCTTTTTAACCTTTAAGTCTCCCATTGCTGTCTTTCCTTGTTCCCTTTCTGATTCTTCTTTCTCTCAACTGTGATGAACTAGAGATTAAAACTAGTCTCTGCATTATTATTGAAGTAGAGAAGCTGATTGATTTAATGTATATACTTACTTGATTGCTAAGAAGAAATGATATATAACAGCATGTGCATCTTTCACAATTTTTCCTGGGCCATAACTGCAAAGATGTTGGAATACTCTTGAAGAAACCACCTTCTATTGTCAATAGGGTTGTCCTTGGAGACATTCTTTCTCTGAATAGAATAGAATTTCAAAGCTTTCTGATTTAATCTTCCATGCTTCAGATCCAGATGCTGTTCTATTCTAGGTGAAAGATTGCTATTTCTTCATTATTAAAGGAGGAATTGTATCTTCCTAGCTATAATTAGTTATTTCAGCCTTCACATCAAAAGGGTAGTAATTTTCTGAACCAGAGCTTTGCAGAGTATCAAGAAAATAATTTTGAATGTCTTTTTCTAAGGATGAAAATTGTGAGGCTGTAGGTTTAAACTATTCATTTGAAAAAGCGTTCAAGCTATGCCAGAAATAAAGTCATATACTTGGTATTTTGTCTCTTGTGGTACTTACTATACATCTATGATATATTATTTAACATGAAGGCTACATGAGTTGTTAAGATAAAGTCAAAACCTAGGGAGCATGGCATGTGAGGAAATTAAGCCGTGTTGTATCTTGTATTTACTTTTAATTCTAAGGAAGCCATGGCTGAGCCTCATCTATGTTCTGACTTCTTAACTCAGAATTGTCTACATTGATCAACTTAACAGCAGTGTTATATCTCTCAGTAAATTTGCAGAGCCTGTGGATTGCCCCTGTCTGTCTTTTAAACATTCCAGAATATTTCTTCTCTGTATTTCTCTGTTGAAATCTCATTACACCACTAAATAGAACCAAGCACCACAGAAGTTTCCCCAGAGGAACTACATAGAATTACAGTGTTTGCAAACACTTGGCAGTTAATTTGGTTAGTGCTAACTAAACTTTGTTTTGCTGAATGGGACTTTTATGGATCCAACTACTGGTGGCAGTCCAGTTTCTGAGGCTTTCCAACCCTTCTTGGCGCCTTTTACCTTTGGCAGGATCTTGGGCTCTAGAATAATAAAACTCTCAAGTGTGGAGGAATGTGCCTTTACTGGGTGGTGGTGGCGCTCGCCTGTAATCCCAACACTTGGGAGGCAGAGGCAGGTGGATCTCTGTGAGTAAGTCCAGCCTGGTCTGCATGGTTCCAGTATAGCCAGACCTGCTCCACAGAGAAACCCCATCTCAAAAAAACAAAAACAAACATACAAAAAGTATCAACGATTAATATTAGAAAGTACAGGTACAAATGCATTTAAAACAATCGCATTTTATAAACATGGTTTCTTTCCAAATTAATAGTCAATGCAGCAAACTGAGAGGATAAAACTATCGAAGTAAAAGTACCCATATTTACCTGGATAGCATAGTAGTGTAGTTGTAGATGGGAGTGGTATTGGGGAAGCTTTCAGTTATTTCTGCCTCCAAACTAAGACGCATAGACCTGATATTTTAGATGCCTTGGATAATGCACATAGAGAAAATAAATCAGTGGTTTCTAAATTATTCTGAGGATCAAGCAAATTTAACCATGTTTATTATTTATTTGTAGTTTAGACTCTGTGCAAAAGAATATAATGAGATATAATAGTTAACATCCTATGAGGACGTTAGAATACAGCTAGCTGAATTTTAAAATAATTTTAAAATGTTACTAACCATTTCATTAAATAAATTTTACAGAGGTACCAATTATCACTTTTGAAAAAATTGTTAGTCAAAACAAATTTTGTATGTTATGTACATTCTTAAGGCATGCTTATTTTGACCACTTCTTAAATGCATGCTAGCTACTGTTAAAATATCAATGCAGTACTGTATTTCCTGTGCAGTGGTTTATAGCTACTTTAGCGATTTGCACCAGTGACATATTAGCATGCTTGAATATGTGTGAAATCCAATGGGCTACTGTTAGTCCGTAAATAATATTCAGTATTAAAATTTGTGACATATGTACTTACTGACAATCCATGTTTTACATTCTTGTCTGTTGTACAAATTGTAAATATGCTCTTGTATGACCATGAATAAAGAAAAGATGGTATTCTGTGTGGAAATTAAAATGCAATTCAAAATCTATAGAAGGAGTGCTAGAACTTGGGAAGCTTTTCATGTTCTGAACTTCTCATCAAAGTCAAACATATTCATAGGATTGTTTAACTTGCGCTCTGCTTAAGATTAGTAAAGATTCCATTGCAAGATATGAAAGGCTTTGTTTCTTTTCTTTTCTTTCCAGGAAATATGTTTCAAAATCAGATTTTATTTTGTCTATTCCACTAAGCCTGTCTGCCCTCATCATTACAGAAAGAAGATGAAACTTACACAGAGAGAAAGGAGTCTTCTGTATATGACTGTTGTTTCATAGCATTTTCCTTTGTTTTTCTTTTGTTCTGAGTGAGTTTTGAATGGTTAGCATAAAATGAATGCTTTTAGTTTCTTTAGCAAACTGTAAGATGGAATTTCAGGTGTTTTGTTTTGTTTTGTTTTTTTACACCGTGGAAAACATACATGCAGATGTGGGAATGCTGATGTACCTTACCCTCTAGTTGGCTATTGGTACCTTGTAAACTTGAATCAAAATGGTGAATCTCAGTGCTTTCATAATATTTGGTTAACAAGTACAACAAGAGCTAGACGTTGGTGGCACATGCCTTTAATCCCAGCGCTCAGGAGGCAGAGGCAGGCAGTTGTCTGTGAGTTCGAGGCCAGCCTGGTCTACAGAGCTAGTTCCAGGACAAGACCCCAAAGCAATACAGAGAAACCCTTTCTCTAAATTCCCCCCGAAAAAAAAAAGAACTACAAGGAATATTTATTTCATCGCTTGTTTATAAAAATGTTCTACTGTGCTACCACGGCAAGACCAGGGAGTGATTTTCCTAAGATTTAAGGAATGAGATGGAAAATTAATGTGTAGTGGTAGATAACTCAATAGAACAGATTAAGACAGAACAAGTGACTTGTGATAGGAACCTGAATACACATATATATTAATGAGAAGAGAAGGCTTTAAAGGTTCTTTTTTTTGGGGGAGATAGTTAGATCAAGAATTGGATTGGCTCTGTTTAATTTCTAAAGTGAAACTGTCTGTCTTCCTAGTTGTAGAAAACTGAAGAACAAGTAGATGAAAGTGATTGGGCATGCCTGGGTGGTCAGATACGTGCTATTTCTCAGTGGGATTCACACAGGTTGAATCCTGTCCTCAGAAAGCATGCCTCAGCCACCTGAGTGGAACATATCTGTGTAGAAATTGGAATTACTCTTCAGAACTAAAGCAAGTTTTAATAGATGCTGCACAAGCTTTTGGAACCAGAAACCATGAAGATTCTCTGGGCTATTTCATTAACAAGTTGCATCTCTGCAGCCTGCATTTCTTTGCGTATTTATTGAATAGATAATAGGAAATAACTACTTTCTTTGTGAAGTCGTAAATAATATGGCAGGAGGATATTAAACCCACTGAGATGTGACAGAAAAGCTAAAACTTGTGGGTTTTTGAATTTTATGATGCAGGCTCTCCCCCCCCATGAGTATATGTAAAATAAACAAATATCTTTGAGTTGTTTATGCTATCAATTATCAACTTAACACCATGCCTGCTAAATGAGGTTCCCTTAAACACAGAAGTTGTTCTTGTACATTATCCCCCCTACAATAAGAATTGCTAAAGGGCTTTACTGAATAGAGAGGGAAAAAAATCTTAGCCTTACCACAGTCCACCTTCAAATGAGGCAAACCCTTTTATGATTATAAAAGTTTTATGTCTGTGCTTCTCATAATCACAGTGTGGATCCCATAAAGGTGATGGGAGGTCATTGCCTCTTCTGGTCCAACATAGTTTTATCCTGTTTACTGAAATAGTTCCAAGCAGTGCCATGCAGAGATGACACATTACCATTCTCACTGCTATCAGCATGAACACTCCTCTGGTTTGTCTTTGGAGGGCTTAGCATGATTTCACAATTAGTTTTTAATAGTAAGTGAAGAAAATCTCAAGTAGAGATACACTTACTGAATTAAGCTTTCAAGGGGCATTAGGCATTGTGTGTAATTCCCGTCATTACAATTACCTTTAGTTATGCTGCTCTCTATACTTGGTTGATTCAAGATTGTTTTCATTTGTTATGGATTAGAGATAAATGTCCTTGATGTGGTCATTTTGTATTCTCATCAAAGAATCAGATTTGGATTGTGTAGAGAAATGTGGGATAGGGGCAAGCAGGGTGTCTAGAAATGGTTCTGCCCTTGGCTCATTTTGAACTGTGCAAATGGCAAGTTATTTAACTTCTCTGAAACACAGCTTCGTGACCAGAATGAAGCATAAGGCTCTTTTGTTTAACAAATTAACTTGAATACATTTCCTTCTATCCCTTTCTTGTTAAATATAAAGCACATGAATTTCTGAAGTGTGTAAGCCTACTTGAAAAAGGAAAATATGATAAAAGCCAGGCTGGCAATTGTTTATAATAAGATTTAAGGTATGGGATAGAAAATGTGGACAGTGGTAAAGGATCCAATAGAAAAAATAATGTAAGAACTGACAAACTGTGATAGGGACCTGAGCCCATTTTGTAGTTTTTGATTCAGGAGAAGAGGATTTAAAGGTCTTTGTGGGGAATAGTTAGACCTTATGGTCCTTGTCTCACTCTGTGCATCCAAGCCTGTATCCTTATCAGACCCTGGCAAAAATATTTACTCTTCAAGGACATCCTAACAGAAAACATTTCAAGACAGAAAATGAAGATATGCGGTGCTATTAAAAATTTGTCTTTATAAAACATCAACTGTATATTTCATGTATCAATGGGTATGTATCTTAAACTACATATATATAGAATGATTCTAGTAAATATGGCAAATGTAACATAAAGTATTTTTCTGATGTAGTTCAAAAAATATGCAAAGTATTTGATAAACTCTAGCTTATAGATTAACTAGTGCAGTGGGAGTTGTGTTATTTATTGATCACATACTTTCTTATCTAATAGGATTTCTCATTTCTTTCATTTTATAAATTAAAACTGTACATGAACACTATAAGGAATGGAGATAAAATTGCTTATTTCAGGAAATAAAGCTGATCCTCCTCACCTATAGGGACTGCTTACTACTTCACTGGATATTCCTCAACACTAGTAGTAACTTGCTGTTACTCTATTGAGGATACTGCCATTGTTCTTAGACACACAAAGGTCTAGAGAGAGGAAGATAATAAAGGGTGAGAAGAGAGTGAGAGCAATAGGGGAGAGAAGGACAATAGTAATATACATTAATTATTAATGAACAAAAGCTTTAAAATATGTAAGTAAATGATAAATGAGGGGCTGGAGATAACAGTTTAGACATGAAGACATCATAGATTGGTTTTAATTTTCAAAACATGCACACCATCTTACTTCCTTATTTAGGTTTCTGATAAAAGTATCACAACACATAATAGATCACATCATTAAAGTTGTGCTCTTTGGGAATTTTTATTTATCAGTTCAGGTTTCCTGTTCCAAGAGTTCTCTGTAAAAATATGCTTGTCAAACAAAATTTGCAAAGCAAAGCAGTTCAGGTGGTCTTTCTTAAAGTAAAAGAAACCACAGAAAAGAATAGTACAATATTTCCAAAATGTATTAGCATTTTCTCCTCTAATGATATTAAGGACTTCAACTAATTTTATAGGCAATTGGTGTAAAATAGGACACTGAATAAGCAGCATTAATTTGAACAAGATTAAAAATGAGCCCAAAGTTTCCCAACTACATACTTTTAGATACAACAGTGACAAATATTTATTGAGTTAACTGCAATACTATGATAAACATTACAAATCGACTTTATCCTTTTATTCATAAAGCACATGTAACTTTAAATTAATATTTTCCAGATGATAAAACTAGTGCAGAATTGTAAATACGTGCTGAAGTTAAGTCCTCAGAAAGTGATTGTGTAGGTGTTTGGAAAGGATATTTGATTTGGTGTGGATATTCAAAAATTTATGTGCATAATTGTATCAACTACAATCCATATATCTTGCCCCTTATACCTGATAATTCTAATTCACTGATCAGCGAGGTGGTACTCAGTGCCTTACTAGTTTTGAAGCAGTTCTAGCTTAGCCATCCATGGGTAAGTTTGAAGGGAAATTACCAATGGTATAAAGAAACAAAGCCTCAGCCACATAGATATTGATAGTTACAAGAAAAACCACATGATGATATTGGAGCAGTATGTGATGATGGAGAAATGAATGAGTGGGTGCTTTGGTGTCTGCTACATAGATATCAGAAAAGACACTCATTTTCAAGGGCTGAAGAAATTATACCCATTATTTAGCAAAAATCTCAGCTTCCTGCAATGACTCGCCTTACCCAGTATACAAGCATGATTGTTACTGAAACTCTGAGGGTTTTTCTGTTATAGAAATATAAATAAGTTGATTTAATTAGTACCGTCAGTTGATATTTGAATGTTGTGGTAATTTGAATGTAATTGACCCCCATAAACCTTTAGAGAGTGGCACTGTTAGGAGGTGTGACTTTGTTGGAGTAGGTGTGGCCTTGTTGGAGAAAGTAAGTCAGTGTGGGACAGGCTTTGAAGTCTCCTAAGCTCAAATACACCCAGTGACTCAGACCACTTCCTGTTTCCTGCTGGATCAAGATGTAGCTCCTTCTCCACTCTTAGCTCCTTCTTCAAAACTGTGTCTGTTTTCATGCTGTCTTGTGTCACCATGAAGATACTAGACTAAACCTTTGAAACTGTAAGCCATCCAATTAAATGTTTTCCTTAAAAGCATTACTATGGACATGGTGTCCCTTCATAGCTATAGAAACCCTAAGACAAACATTGTCATCTTTTGTGTATGGTTCCCTCTTTATGTCTCTCTGTCTCTGTATCTCTCTTGTGCTTGTGTGTGTGTGTGTGTGTGTGTGTGTGTGTGTGTGTGTGTGTGTGTGTGTATGTGTGTGTGTGTACAATTATGGGTGCCACAGTGTGCTGTGTAGAGGTCAGAAGACAGTATTGAGTACCATTTCTACCCTTTCACTCTGTTTGAGACAGATTCGACTTTTGTTGTTGTTCACTGCTCTTGTGCTGGGCCAGCCAACCCATAAACTTCCAGGGAAATTCCTATCCCTGCCTCTCATCTTGTTTTAGGAATACTGGGGTAAGAGTTGTGTGCTACTCTTCCCTACCTTAGTGAGCTCTGGGGATTCAAATTGAGGCCCCTGTGCTTTACATAGCACATGCTTGAAACTTTATTCTCTATTCCTGGAGGCCAATTAACTGTGTGTAATCAAATATGTTCAATTTTCTGTGTGATCATATGAAAACTTCACTGAAGATTTTCTTTATTTGGTCTACAGAAGAGTTAGATTATAGCAGTCAGGTCAAGTAGTAGCACAGGCCTGAGATCATAGCAATTTAGGAGGCTTGGTCAGGAGGTTTATCAGTTCAAGTCATGCTTTGGATAAAGAGTAAGCTCTGAGTCAGCCTAGACAACTAAATCAGGCTGTCTCAAAATAAAAATGAACAAAGAAGGCTGAAAATGTAGTTCAGTAGTAGAACCTTTGTCTAGTGCATGTGAGGCTTTACAGTCTGTCTCAGGTAAATACACACACAAAAAAAGGTATCAGAGAGCATAAAAAGCATAACAATAAGTTTTAAACATTACATTTGTAAAATGCAGTTTTGTTTGTTATTAATAAGGAAATTATCCTCAATAAATTATGGATCATCATAATTGCATATCTTATGATAGATGAAATATTGTTGTATATGTATAGAAATGTATACATGAAAATTAGGTAGATGTTAGTTAGCATACTTGGTCATTAAAGCATGCAGTTGAAAGCATTTATTATTGAATGTTTACTTGGGAAGCATATTCCAATTTTAAAAGTTGGAGCAATATTAAATATAAAACACAAAGTTAGACTTGATTTAAGACAACCCAACTTTTAAAAATCTTTCTTGTGTTGTCAGTAGTAATTACAAGACCTCAATGGCAAAGATAGGATGACTTCTGGAAGCTGAAACACCTGTGATTCTGTTAAATGTCACCAGCCACCTTGTTGGTGGCTTCCAAATAGCTTGTCCCTGCTAGTAGCATACTAAGTTCTTGTTCCTTGAGAAGGACTGCTCAATATGTCAAGGGAATTTTCTTATGTAAAGAACAGTGTTGTCTTTTGGAATCATGCAACACCTTAAGAATCTTTGTAACTTTCTGTGGTGTGGTTTAATCCATTTGTTTCTAAATCATTGTCCTAGAAGATGAGTAGTAAGTGATCCTAGGAATTTGAACTCCTACTTAAAGCCTTCTGAGACACTTTTATTTTTTCTATATCAACACAAAAGGCAGTAGGTCTACTGCTTACTTCAAACAGATATCTGTGTCCTCCCTCAGGGGATATGTAAAAGAAAAGAAAGATACTCAGATTTTGTTCATTATATTTCAGATTCCCAGAATTACCTTTGTGCTGTAAATAGAATATGGGTTCTGGGGAGGGTGATGGAGTGTGGAGACACTGTGCTCAAAGTGTACTATTTACTATATAGGTTATGTTGGAGAAACTTATTTTTTAACTGTGTTTTGTTATTAACTCTACTACACACACACACACACACACACACACACACACACACACACACCTGTTCTTCTCCAATTATTTGTAGAACAGATAACTGAATGTACTAGTCCAAATAAGAATGGTCCCCATAGGCTTATACATTTGAATGCTTGATCACAATTCCTTGAACTATTTTTGGGAAGGATGAGGACGTATGACCATGTTAAAGAAGATATGTCACTGGGGTGGGTTTTGAGGTTTAAAAATCTCATCCAGGCTCTTTGTGTCTGTCTCTCTCTTTCTTCCCCTCCCTCTGTCTCCTCTCCCTCCCTCTCCTCTCTTTTTCTCTCATATTTGTGGTTCAGTAAGTTTTCCCTCCCTGCTGCTGTATTGTGTGGCCATGATGATTCTAGACATACCCTGTAAAAGTGTAAGCAAGCTCCCAATTAAATGCTTCCTTGAATAAGTTGTCTTATTTGTGGTGTTTTGCTACAGTAATAGAAAACTAAGACACTTATGAAAATATGGGAGAATAATCTATAATTAATGTGTAAATTACTACCTTATAATTCCTCATATATCTTATTCAGATTATCGTACAGCATCATAAAGAAAACAAAATCAAGTCTTATTCCAGATATAGGTAACAAACTACATGGCTTGTTTGGCCATGCATGCAGCTAATATGGGTCAGGGTTAGCTAGCATAAACAATGACTACACATGGGCTAATGAATCATGAATATACATCAATTGTTTTCTATGTGGTAGAACATTATACAGTAAAACAACACAAAAAATGTTGTCACTTGTCAAGATAACATGGTTGTAGCCTGAAATATATAGTCCCTTCATAGGAACAGAAGATTATACAATATGTGAAAATACTAAAATGTAACTTTTCCAAGGCTGAATATGATAAATTAGATCTTCTCCTTAATTACATTGGAGTTAAATCCTAGAACTCTGCTATGCTGAAACAATGGCTACATAATAAAGACTTATAAGATTTTTCCTAATGGAAGGCAAGTATGCACATGCACACAGTCTGTGGAGGATACACAAGTACAATTATTGAAGGATCTATGGGTGTAAATTATCAATTTATCAATTGATTATAGCTTATTTCAATTCCAATTACTCTGTAAAAGCAAGGGTATCAATTAATGTGATTTATTTAGATCCATGTGAGCTTACGAGTATTGAGCCTTGCTCAGCATTTAGTTAAGAGTTCTTCTTCCTTCTCAATCACCACAGCTTGATTCTCACTGATGCAGTGGGGGTTTGAGCAAAAGGAACCTACCGTGGAAATAGGTTCAACCACAGAAAACAGTGCTTATCTTTACATTCATCACACTTGACTTGAAAACTGTGTTGGGCTGAGTGTGTTATGCTTCCCAGGGCTCCTAGGCGAGTCAACCTTGACTGGATATTTGTTAGGTTAAAAAAGGAGCAGTGCAACCTTGAATTTTCCGCAGGAAGCTTGATTGTTCAAAAGTAGATTGACACCTAACACTGTCTACTTCTTAGTGATTATTGCTTATCATTTATTTGCCAAACAAATAACACTTATTAGATCAATTCTTGTGTCAGTGTTTTGCATGGCAGCTACCAAAGTACTCAAAATTTTAGATCATTTAAACAAGGCTCCTGCAGTCAGTGCCTTGTGAATTTCATGGTTATAAACAGTACCTGAGGGAATGTAAGAAAAGTCTAACAGGGAGGCCTCAAATGCCCCATGGTTTCTGCGTGTGTGTGTGTGTGTGTGTGTGTGTGTGTGTGTGTGTGTGTGTGTGTTTGTGTTTGTATGTATGTGTGTGCGTGTGAACACATGGTTGTGTGTTTAATGCTTTAGATTTTTTAGGATCTGGAACTAAAATAAAGTTTTCATTGAAAACTGATTAAAATTGAAGGTGAGTGGATCACAAAGTAACATTTCCAAGACAGACTTTGTAGATGTTACCAAATTTCAGCTATCAGGTGGAAGGAGACACAATAAAACAAAGCAAACAAAAATAAATGAATAAGCATGTCAGAAAATGTCTTTGCTACTCAAAGAGTAAAAATTAGAGATACAAAATTTAATATATTCACGGTTCATAATAGATTATTAGAGAAAACTAAAATCTAACATTTAACTCAAGTTTCAGACAATTAAAACTGTTCTTTTATATGTGCCTCACATGGCTCACATAATGGAAATCCAGGTGTTCCTGGTTTCCATACTCTTCTTTCATCTATTTAAATTTCAATTTTGCTTTCAAAGAATGAAAAATCACTCCACTTCTAGGATTATTTAGCCAGCTATATGATGCTGAGGCAGTTTTCAGGTTTGCATTCCTATCAGTGCTCTGCAAGCTCTATTATTTTAGCAAGGCCTTTCCAATTTCCCCCAATGTTTTTCATAACTACCTCAAACTTATATTTAAATTAAATCTCACTTTTGGAAGAACTCATTTCTTGTAGACATCGGAAGCTCCCACCATCACACTTACACGGAGTTGCCATTTCTATGTGTGAAATTCAGTATACAGATTTACTCATTGTAGATTTACTAAGCTTTAGCCAAAAGTCATGAATGTAAAGTTTATATTTTCACTCTTATCAGCACATTCGCAAATCACGTTGCGTATTGGTCACTTGCTTTAGCTTGTATGAGAGAGGACAAACTAAATATTGTATAAAAGGACAGTATGAAAAGCTTTCAGTTGGCAAAGAAATGTTATAGTATTTTTTTATGTTAGTAATTGTATTATTAATAGTCAATATTTAAAAGTCAGGTTAGAACATCCTAATTTCAGGTAATTTTTTAAAGTATAAAGTGAAAATATGTGCTTTATTGAACATCATATTACATAAATTGATACTGCAAAAAGTGGAAAATGTTGGTGTGTTTTAATGAGCTGCAAGTGTCTAAAAAACTGACAGGGTTTACTGGACAATATGTAATAAGCCGACCACTTAGGAAGTATGGAAAGGAGATTAGTATTATCCTCCCATCCTTGTTATACAGAGAGTTTGAAAAATGAGATCCAGGAAAGAAGGATAGAGCAGGACAGGGAGGGAGGAAGGAAAGCAGGGAAAAAAAGCAAATTAGAATAAAAACTTTAAACATATTTTAGTTATATAGCAGATATTTTTTATCAATATTTCATTAGAATGTATTATATTTTGACCATGTATGTATTAGTCATACTAATTAAGCAGCAAGTTTTTGTTTTCAGTTGATATTGCATTCTTTAAAATTTCAATATATTATACTCTGAATTCACCTGTGCTTCGTACAGCTATTTCACTTACTAAGAACTTCTCATTCTAATTAATTATATTCATGAGTAATAATTTGTTCAAATAGACTTATTAGTCAAGTTATCAAATGGTAAAAGTTAGGTAAAGGGTAATGCAAAGAGAGACACATTATTTTTTATCCATAACCCTCACTCCCCTATATTTTGTGTGACTCTATGATTTGGCAGAGATTACAATACATGGCTTCAGAAATTTAAATTGCCTCTTGAGATTATTGCCACTATGTGTATATAATTAAGTGAACTCATTATTGCCTTCAAAGCTTTGAACCTAAATCTCCACAGTTTTCTGGGAAGATTTGAAGCAATGGTTTCAAATCAGCTGAAGAGAGATGAGAAATTATCTGACTGCTACTTTTATGAAAAATTTGAAGCTACCCAGTGTCTGTGTAGCAGACTGGATGGATAAAGTAGTACACGCTATGCTGTATTAATTAAGCAAGCACTCATTGAGCACTTGCATGTATCTACCACCATGTCCTGTCCTCTGAGGTGTGATGGCTCAGATGAGAGATATGAGAGGTCTATGGAATGTTTGATTGGAAAGAATTTTACTTGGTCTGGCTCCCCTGCTCTATTGTCAAGACCTAGAAAATGCAAGTGATTTAAATTCTCACGTCTAAATTTAGAGTCAGTTCTAGAATTAGATTGTACAAGAGAAAACAAAATTAAAACAAGTGAAGCTAAGAGTTCAGAGTAGGTGCTGAGTTGACTAAAGATAGTGAAGTGTAAATGGTACAGATGACACAGAGACACCATCAGAAGGTAAGTCAGGGAATGATTAAGCAGAAAATTCATTTGTATCGGTGAGTCTTGATTGTAATTCTCGTACTATAAACAAATGATTTCATTTTTTTTGATTATATCTGAAAGATTAGTGTCATTCTTTACTGAGGCCATCCACGGTGGTTAATACATACAGAAATAATACTTTTTTATAGCATTTTAACATTATTTACAACATATCAAATTGAACAAAAGTTTTTACAACATATCAAAATGAACAATTTTAAAACCAATGGTGTCTACATAGCATATAAGAAGTTCATGAAACATGTGTACGTCTCTTATACACTAAGGTAAGTGAATATGATTTTTTTCCACCTAGACAAATGTAATTTACAGTCGGTGCTTCACATAGCTGGAAGGATACCTTCCACCATGTTTGCATTGCTCTTTCTAACGATGTTTCAAGTATTTGTAGTAACCAAACCAACATCCTTAGAAAATATTAACAGAACTTGAACATTACATAAACAAATATAATGTAGATACATGATAGATTTTGACTTTGGCTTTTAAGTATTCACCTGCAATTTAGAGATTTTATTATGCTGTTTTAACCATCATTATTTGGCTTCATGCTTTCTGACCTCTTCTGCCATTTCACTACCCTCAAAAATAGAGACGACTCCAATCTCTTCTGAGTGAACACTATTTTTGCTATTTGACTATGCTGCCTTTTTTTATTGCCAATAAAGCTCCATCAGCTCAGACCCTCATCCCAATTCATTCTGGTGTAAAAAAAAAAAGGGTAACTATAGAGATAATTTTTTATTTTCAAAGGACCAGTTGTAGACCCTTAGGTAATTAGTATCAAGCTACAGTTTTTTTAATACAGGACCTTGATTTCACTATACTGTACATGAAAATCTTACAGCATGATAGACTTAGTATTAGATGTGATTATATATATGTTTTACTTTAAGATAGACTTCTTATGTACACTTGGTGTGGGTCAAGACATTTGCATTTCTTTATAACACAGAAAATACTTTCCAAACACTAGCCATGAAATATAGAGTGGAAAATAACAATTAAAAATATTTCTAATTTTTTAAAGGTTGGTCGGAATAAATAGCTTTTATTATTGCACATCACAGGTGTCATGTTTGACATAATGAAGCAACAGATTCATTCCAGAGTCATTTTAAGATCATTTTAGAATATGTATAGGCAAAAAAGGAGTAACAAACAATTACTTTAAGCTATACACAGGAGTTACAGAGATTACATAATGTAATTTTATGTTTAATATATCAAATCATACTCCATAGATACCTGCCTTCCATTTAAGAAGGGGGTTCTTATAATTAATATTATACTGCATCTTTATCTGAGTATTACAATAGGCATGTCACATACAGGCTTTAATTGGTCAGTAGTGAAGGATAAACCATGTCATTACATTAATATCACTAATAGAAAATATCCCAATTGTTTTTCTTTTGACATGAATATAATAAAACTAAAATCAAATCAGTACTGAAGTATTCCGGCCCATTTTGAGATTTTTGTCACTTAGTAGGGCTCACAAAATAATAGAAGCCTATGAAAGTATATACCGTGTATGCTGTAGCTGCACAGGTATGCAATACAATTTGAAAATCCATAGAGTACAGCATTGCTGCCGAGCAGTTACCCTGAATTCAGATGGGTGTAGAAGAACGTATTTTAATGTAGCTGACCAATTGAAGTGCAGTGTGTATGAGTTCTAGAATGCAAAGGCAACCCAGGGACTAACAGTTGCAAACTTTGCAAATGTTAGAGCTGACATTCTATGGCGCAGCATGTGGTTTACTGTGAAGCTTGCCTTTGTCTATGAAAGGGATGTAGAGGGAAATTTAGGCAAAGAACTTTCACGTTCTTCTCTCAAAGTTACAGTTATCTTTGAGGATATTTTCTTTCTATCAAGAAATAACAATGTGACTGCACCCTGAAAGTGGACTGAAGCAGAAAGGCAAATTAAGAGGTGATTTTTGATAGCGTGAAATGAAGAATGTGACATTCAAGATGCAGTGAAGAATGCAGCACTAGAAAGTAAAAGCAAGGCTTATAAAATGTAACTGAGTGACTGACATTGAGGTTTGGAGCATGTATATGAGTATTCTGTTCCTGTCCTAGTCACTATTGTATTGCTTGTGAGAATACACCATGACCAAGGTGGTTTTTATAAAAGAAAGCATTTAATTAGGGACTTGCTTACAGTTTCAGCAGTCATGGTGGGGAGCAGATAAGCTTGGAGAGCTTTATATCCTGATCCCCAGTCAAATACATGCACGCATGTACGCACTCACGCACGCACGCACGCACGCACACACGCACACAGCCACTGGGCCTAGCATGGGCTTTTGAAATGGGAGAGTCCACCCTTATTGGTGACACACCTCCTTGAACAAGGTCACACCGTGTAATCCTTCCAAACACTGCATCACTTGGAAACTGAAAGTACAAGTATTGTACTTTAGGGGGCATTGTCACTCTAACCACCACAGTGCATGGCCTGATTGGAACTATCAGGGAACTATCTATCAATGAAAGAGGACTAAGAACAATAAAGGTTCTTGTATAAAGTTAAGTTCATTTTAGAGCACATCATGTTTAAGAGACCTGTGCAAATATACAATCTTTTTAGTAAGAATTGTGTGAATTATTAACATGTGTAGCCAACCTAAGAATCCCTGTTGGTAGTATTTTGAGTTAGAAAATTAATGAGTTTAGGCAATTTGTCTAAAGACTCTATATTTTCATTTACAAGGTGTATTGAAAACAATCTTTGTTCACTCCTTTATGTTTTAATGTTGCTTACTCTCTTGACATTATTAATACTATGAAGGAGTTTATACTGAAATTAAGTGCTTCTGGTTAGGTAGAGATAGATCATATATTAAAAGTAGCTTTCAATAAGCTTAGGACAGAATCAACACACACACACACACACACACACACACACACACACACACACACACCATAGTGTTCTTTCATTTCTGAAACTTTCTAGTTATTGTCTCACATTTTCCAACATTCTCGCTTTTTCATGATTATGTCTTTGAAAGAATAAAAACAATTTGTAAAAAGTCTATTATGTTAATAAAGTTTGTGGTGAGTATAGATCTAAAAGATAACCCCCCAAAATAAAAGGAAGCAATCTGAAAACAAACATACAGTTAATTTGTAAAGGCAGAACTAATGTAGCATTTATTGTTTCATTTTGGGAAGAGCACATTCAACTTTTTAGAAGTACCTATTTCTCAGAGCTATTTTTGGTAAGTTACTTTGAATAACTAAACATAAGATTACTTTAAGAGATCTTTTGAATTGACAAACCACACAAATGGAACACAATTACAAGTAGAAAGAAGACAATTGCTTAACAACAGTAAATAGATAAGCAGGCTAACAGAATAGTCGACCGTAGACCAGAACTGTTCTAGTTGTAATCCCTCATGTGGAATCTCTATAACTTCAGAGTATCATAACAGATGTGGAGGGCAGGGCTAGCTCAGCTGTAGGAGGTGGGCTTATCATAGGGAATGTTTGAATCCAGCCACAAACAGAAGGAGAAAAAGGAAAACAAAAACAATGGTAATAACCAAAACAACTAGAAGCTAGAAGAACTGGAAAGAATCTAGAAATGTGAATAAAATGGGTGATAATGAGGCTTCTGTTTGCTATGATTTAATAGTTCAACTAAAATTTTTCATTATCATAATTTAGCAGAAGTTGAGGAGTCCTTATTTCCGTAGGAATAGAGTTTTTTTTTTTTAATTTTTGATGTAAACATTAGGAATACTTGAAAAATTCCATCATGCATTCATTAATTTTTGTTGCAGTTTTCCAAAACATGCTAACAATTAATAAACTTTTTTTATCTTCATGGTTCTTGTCCATTGGGAATAGTAAATGAATATGATGTCAGAGACATAAATGTGAAGGAATGGTATCATAGAGAATAAAGAAATCTGTAAACAAGAAACAAACTGGGACAACTTTAAAGATGGGTTAAAAGGAAACTCGATTTCAGATGAAATAAATCACCATTGACTATATAACAAAAGTTCGTGAGGTTACTAGAGGGGTCTGGTTCCTAACTGTATAATGAGGCACTGGAATTCCATAGGCTACAGCATGTATTACAGACTTAAAGCTTTTAGAGAGGTGAGACTTTAGCAGTGGGTGTTTGTAGATCTTTTGTTTTCTGGTTGGGAAAGTGAAGCCAAGGATTATAAATAGCAGAATATGGACATTTCCAGGTGTCTTTGCTCCACGACTCTTCTTGTTACACAGTAGAGACAGATGCTTGAACGTGTAGAGGATTTTAAGGAAAACACTTCATAAAGCAAACAAAATTATTTGTAATGCAACTCATGTGCTGTGGGACTCTGTGGTCTCCCATAATTTATAGTAAACAAGGAGTAAATTGCTGTTGAATGTACAGATACTATACCCATTTAAGAAAAGAAATACTTCTCCTCCCCATAAACAGGGTTTCTTTGTATAGCCTTGGCTGTCTGAGAACTAGCTCTGTAGAACAGCCTGGCCTCGAACACAAATAAATATGCTTGCTTTATTTTTATTATTATCTAACCTTTTGGAAAATGCCATATCCTATTCTGTATCTTTTGTGTATTAAAGAATTAGTGAGAGTGCTTCATTCTTCATTAGCTAGGAGTTAAGAGTATCTGTGTCATGAGTTAAAGTCAGTGTTACTATTGGCACGATAAATTTGTCTTGTGATAAGAAACTGCTCTATTAAATGATCTTTGAGTGTCAGATGAATTAATCCTTGGTATTTTATCTAATGCCACTGAACTAAGAATTTTAATCTGAATTCTAGATAGAGTGAAATGAACATTTTGCTGTATGTATAGTTTCTGAAAGTACATAGACAGGTCATTTATCACCATCATATTGGCTTTAATTAATAAGGTTAAAATTATAACCTGGAGGAAAAGCTGGTAGTGTGTGACCCAAGCTAGCCATTTGAAAAACTGACATCAAATTGGAGTGTGATCATTGGAGATTATTACCCTTGTACTGACATTGATATGGTATGATGTGGGGTCAACTTCTGGACGCAAAGGGGCCTCATTTGCACAGTAGGAGAATATGGCATCAAATGGGAAACAAGAATATAGGAATTCAATGCTGGAAGGGCTAGTGCAGAAGTAAAACACATTAATAAATATCCCCTTCAATAACTGAGATGTGAAGGAAAAATTCCTACATATCTAATTTAAGTCAGTTATTGTTGCTACTCAGTCTCACACACATGATAAGAAATATGACTGCAACAAGAATCACTGAATAAGCTATATAAAAATGAATATAGAAAATAGAGCCACAGGCTCCCCTAGTAGTTGTAACCCTAGATTTAAGTGTGAGTATAGTGTGGAGCTGAGTGTGGTTATTCCTAGTATCCTATTAGCAGAAATGGTCTTCAGGTTTAAGAGTATAGTTACAGGGGCTACTACAAATCTTTCAATTATATAGTAACTATCCAAACTTGAAATTTTCACACCTGGTAGGAAAAAAACTTGGTCACTAAATTTTGACTGTGTTTTCAGCTTCTCAATGTTATATTTATCACTAATGTTTCTTTTGTAGCTAAATTTTTAATTCTTTCTTCTTCATCAGTATCTAGCTATTCTGCCAAAATTGTAAATACAAGAAAGGTAAACCTTTGCTAGAATGAATCCCAAATTACAGTAACAAAAGATATTTATGAATTCATAAAATTATAGGAAATAATCAATTCTAATATAAGTCACATAATATGCAATTTGGCAGCTTTACAGCCTACTCATATTTACTCAAGTCAGTTACATGAGGATTGTTGGAAATGAAAATGTAGGGCTTTTAATGAACTCCAATCCACACATCAGTATAGAATCTTCTTTCCATTTGAAATCACTGGTGTCACCATTCTACAATTATTTTTTAACTTTCATTTTTTTTCATCTAATGTGTCTTGATTACGTTCTTTTCTGTACCCCAACTCCTCCCAAACCCTTCTACCTCCTTACCCATACAACTTCATGTTGTCTGTCTTTTAAGAAAGGCAAAAAGAAGAAAATAAACAATGAAAATCAAAACAAACAAACAAATATAATAAAAAAGAAAGGAAGAAAGGAAGGAATGAAGAAAGAAAGAAAGACAGACAGACATAAAACAGTGCAGAAAGAAGTGTGGAGTGTGTTCTGTGCGTTCTGTGTTGTCCAAAACTAGGAATGGAGCTTGCCCTAGAGTGTAGTTGTTAAACCCAGTGACCATTGACACTGCATTGTAGAAGTGGCTTTCCTTCCAAGCAGGTGTTAGTTATAAACTAGAGTCTTGGTTAGAGATGTAATTGTGTTCTCTTTCCCTTCTCACTGTTGAGATTTTGTTTTGTTTCAGTCTGTTCTGGTCTTGTGCATGCTGTCACAGTCTGTGTGAGTCCATATGTGTATCAGCCCTGTTGTATATGGAAGATGCTGTTTCCCTGGAGGCATCCACCACCTCTGGCTCTTACAGACTCTCATTGTCCTCTCTTGCAGAAATCTCTGAGTCTTGAGGGGACAAGTTTAAAAGAGTTCTAGACCAGATACTTGAAAAATTGGGGTATTTCAAAAATTATTGACTGCATATAAAACTTTGTAAAATGTATGTTTCCTAGAGTGATCTATCTCTGGTTGAGTATTTGTTCCTGAGTTGTGTTTTTGAGCAAGCTGTAGTGACTGTGACCCATATCTATGGATTAACTATTCTCCTAGACCTCCTTGGGCTCCCACCATTATCTGTAACACATTACCTCTTACAAAAATCTTATCTTAATCTTACCCGTTTACTTTCTCTTCAAAGTATTCTGCCTGTGAAGCCTTGTATTTCATTTGGATTTCATAATGCAGTTTCTTGGCAATCTCAATTGGAAAACAGTAACTGCTCTCAATAGCTCAAACAAGACAGAATTTCCATTTTTTAGTTGTGTGGATTACTGCAGAGCTCTAATGAAATGTTACTCTAAATGATTTCCAAAATTCACATGGAGTCAAATTTATGATTACTTTTTACCTAATACTTGGTTGTGTTTTTTAAGTGTTTGCATCCCTAAAAGCTACACATCTCATAAAGTTTTAAGAACAAACCTATTGAAATAGACAATTCTCGTATCTTGAAATAAAGTAATTGCCCAAGTAGCATTCAGCTAGGAGATGACAAACGTGAGATTCTACCCAGTCTATTTCTCATGTAAGCAGGGAATCAAGTTCACTGTAAATGAATAGACATGTTGAATTATAGCCTCCAGAGGAAACTTTGTCTTAAATAATGAATGAATCAGAGCATAAAATATATCTCAAAAATAAAGAACAACAGGAGATAAATATGAAGAAATGGTAGTTTAAATTCTAAAGGTTACTTATCTTTCCTTTTCACATTTTGTCCTTAGCATCATAATAGGAAAGTAATTGTCTGAATGTATTCATAAGAAGCAGAGACATAAGTATAATTTTTAATTTTCATGTAGTGTTGAGATTTTTAATAGCTGCTGAAATCTGAGTCACATATTTTCATGTAAATTATTCACTCTAAGATATGATATTTTGATAAGAATGCATTTAATAGTTGTGACACACAAGTTTTAGCACTTTTTAACTTATCTTAATTTTATTTCACTAAAGTCATCTGGGGAATGCCATAAAAATTTGTTGCTATGAATTGTTCAATTGGTTCCTTATTTGCCCTGCCATAATTCAGTTAGGAATGCCCTTAATCTAGGTAATGGGCTAGTGCAATCTACTGTCATGGAAATAAAATAACATCATGCAGTAAGATGAAGCCACCAGATAATGAAAACATAACTAGCTTAGCATGTATTTATACTCAATACTTTATGAGTTAGAATCTTAATAGGAATCTTCCTTGCTGTTTCATAATTAGTTAATTTCCTAAGAATTTATGCACGAAAATAAGAAATGTAATAAATTTTAAAGGAAGTTCTTCAATAGTAAAAAAATTAAGTAGAAAATGAAGAGATTTGTTCTGATACTATGAAATCTGATACATTGGTCTTTGGCCTTCTAATATTGTCTTCCTCAAAGTGCTTTCTCAAGTCCTGACAGTGGACAAACTATTCTGAGAGCTCCAGAATTTGCAGCGATTCAATAAATGTCTTTAAACTACTTTTAAACTATCTTTTAAGGTGCTGAGAAATTGATTCTGCCTAGGCAGGGAAAGAATTACTTTCGGCTGTTTTCCATACAGTTAGTATTTTTAAAAGATCAGTGCATTTCTACAGTTAGACGGTTGTAGGAAGGATTTGCCCCGTCCCTGCAGACTGAACCAGGAAGGATCCATACTGTCCATTATTACCATTATACAGGACTTTAAAGGTAGCTCATTTCAATATTTAACTTACATCTGGAAATTAGTAACAAAATATTCTTTACAAGGATGTCTGTGTTTGCCTTTGAGAACCATTTCACCTTTGTTATTTTGCCATTACAAAAGAAGCATAAGGCCATTCATAGTGGTACATGCCTTTAATTCCAGCATTTGGGAGACAGAAGCAGGTGGATCTCTGTGAATTTGAGGTCTGCCTGGTCCACATAGTGTGTTTCAGGACAGCCAGAGCTACATAGTGATACCCTGTCTTAAAAACACCAAATGCCAAAGGTCCCCAAACAAACAAAAGATGAAGAAAGGAAAGGAAAGGAAAGGAAAGGAAAGGAAAGGAAAGGAAAGGAAAGGAAAGGAAAGGAAAGGAAAGGAAAGGAAAGAAAAGAAATGTAGCATAGCCTAATTAGGGATTATGCTGGTTTAGTAAAATGTCCATTGTGGCCATTCTCCAAGATCCAGGATTTCACTACCCCTGGGTATTTGGCTAGATTTCCAGTACTAGCCATTTCTTCCCTCTTGTTGAGAGGGTCTTAAATCCAATTTGAGAGCTGATGATTACCACCAAGGTATACAAATAAATACTTAGGCTTATCATGCCATGCTGATACTTTTTCTTCACAGACATCATAGCTATGTAGGACTGTTGGTTGCTTCCCTCCTATGGAAACTTGCACTTTCTAGTACCATGAAAGCTAGTCTGCATTGAGTAGGCTTTTCAGTCTATTCCAAAGCAGCGACTACTAGCCCCTGCTCTGAAGTGCATCTTATCTTCAGCAATGGGGATTTAATTTCCACTCCTGGGAAAGGGCAAAGTAGGGCAATAGTTTTTGCCTGTGATGTTTTGGAAGACTTTTAGGAAACCCTGACGTACAACTCACAAAAGGGATTCTCATTCCTTGTCTTGGGTTTCTGTTGGCTGGTCTTTGGCTCTTGGAGAGAACATTGTCATCCCAGATGAGAGAATTTTCCTAAAATATATATGTATATGTATATTTGTGTATTATAGTTTTTGTTTGTTTGTTTGTTTAGGTAGATAGTTATCAGTATGATTCCTTATGGCATTCCCAGACACCTTACTGTTATTTTACCCTCCTCTTCCTTCTTAAGTATTTATCTCCTTCCTTTATTTCAAATTAGATATCCCATTCTTCATTTATTCCCCCAGATCAAATCTCTTGTACTCTGCTGTTACCCTCTCTATTGCTTCCCAATACACTCACCCTGGCAATAGTTCCTTTCTACTACTGTGGTATCTATTACAGCATAGTCAACACAATTTCTACAATGATACTAGCTAACTGAAAGCCCGACAAACTCACTCTTCATTCCAAAATTTGGGCAATTTGCTTAAACTTTCTGTGTATTAGTTTCTGACAATATAGATTGAAGATCATACAATGTCTACTCTAGATGGATGCTGTGTGGAAAATTAATCCGTTTTGAATTATAAAAGTGTCTGACACATAATAATCAGTAAGCATTAGTTGTATTACTGTTCTCAATATAGACTTTCTCATAAAATAAAAGCTGCTGAAATGATGGGGTGGGACACTGGAGGCTGTGTTTGTGAATTCCTACATCAAAGGCAAGTGATGAACACCTTTTAGAATGTGAAATATCTTAATAACTGAGCAGGTGCACAACAACTATAGTATACAGATATGCTGCTTATTTTTTAGGCTAGTGATCTAAAATAATATGTGAGGCTTTCAACACTCCAGAGAGGATTTTAAAAATAGAACATCACTAACAAATGCTGTTAACCATTTAAAGCCCATATACACACACACCCAGCTAGCACTGACATGGGGGATGTGATCTTCTAACTAATAAGGAACTAAAATAGTAAGCTCATTATTTTGTAAATAAATATTTTATAGAAGATTGTGTTTGATGGACCATATTTTTTAAAATAATTTCATGAGTATTGAAAGTAATCAATACCTGCTTCTGCTTGCAGTTCTAGTAGAATTTAATAGTTACAATAACCTGCAACTTTCAGGAGACACTTTGCTCAATTTGCATGGTCACATCATTCAACCTCCTCATTTTATTACCAAAAGCAGATAGCTATTTACAAGCAAATTAATTTTTTTCATTAAAATTTAGACATTGAATATAATTTAAAGTTCTAACATTACCCTAAAGGTTTATTTTTATGTCTGAGATCCTAAGTCTTGCTTGTAATTCAAGAGCTATGAGAAAGGGAGGTTTTCCTAGCATTATGCTATATTTATTACTAAGAATAGTGACATGAAGGATTTTGTTTTGTTTTCACTTTCATAACCCTGCAAGTAATTGGTGAAATTAACTATGATTATAAAGCAGAAACTATACTTATAATTTATCTTCTGGAATAACATATAAATTTGTCAAATTTAGAGAAAAGTGTCATCATGATAAATTGTCTTTTGATTCAGTGGACAAAGGGAAACTGCTTATGGAAACTGCAGAATCACTCCGAGCTCTGGGTTCTTAGTTAGTATTGTACACCCTAGGTACTTAGTACTGTAGTACAAGATTCTAAATAGTTTGACTATGTCACTTTCTCCAGACATATCATATCTGTCTACTCCACACACTTTTGTTTTCCTATTTAAAATTTATTCCTGTTTGGATTTCAGGGTTTTTGTTTGTTTGTTTGTTTGTTTTGTTTTGTTTTCTTCTATTTTCACCTCCTTTACAGGGCTTAGGATGTTGCAAATTCTTCCACAAATCCCCCTTTTCCTAACATTTGGCCTTTATCTTCACCAGTTCTCCCTGAAACATTGTATTATTGAAAACCATTAATTATCTCCAGAACCTACCAGAGTGGTGTTAGTAAATTCAACTGATTAGCTTCAAAGGCAGCTCTCAATTGCTCTAGCAAATTAAAATAACAATTATTACCCCTGAATAGCAAAGGAAATACATATCCACATGAAGAATATAAAAAAAAACTAACTTCAAGCCAATGATTAATAGCTATTCCAACATATCAAAGCTGTCTTTTAAGTGTCTGTAAATGGAAGGCATAATGCATTATTCCACATGTATCTTATTCATGTTTTAAAAACCAGTAATACATTTATCAAATCAATTTAAGAAGACTGTGTCAAGTAGGAGAAAAATAGGTAGACAGGGCTGACATTTTTTGGAAGGCTCTTTATTAAATGTAAGGAAGCCAGCAGGGCAGCTAGCTTTTAATGCAATGCTGTAGTGTTTCTGGTGTGAATGAGTGGCTGTTGGAGCCTTTCACCCTGCACTTTCCCTAAAATGCTTCACTGAATGTTTAATGCTCTGGCATCCAAGCTTGGGACTTCTTTTAAAAGAGTCTTTCATAAAACTTTGGATAAAAACCTCCTTTAGATGGCCATGAGCTGAATCCTACAAAACAGAAACAAAGAGCAGATGATCTCTGTTACTTAATGGTTTAATTGCTTTCAGTTGGTTTTATGGGAAAAAAACCAACTGATGTATTTTGTTTATATATTCTAAATTGTAAATTATTTCCTATTGTTGGTGCTTTGAATAAAGACTTACACAAGATCACTTAATATGGTGTGAACAGCAGTATAGTCAAATATTGAAATCTAGCAAGGAAATATTAGCCAAGAATAGAAACATGATGCACTTAAAAATTATTTTGCTTTTCATAGTGTTTTGCCTTATGTGGATCAGCATGCCTAAGCATTACTGAAGGGAATCTTTTCAATAGCCTTTGTTATCCCTTGGCTTAGTCTTCACTGCATCCTCCAGGCATTGACCAAGTGTAGGGAGGGACACAGGGCTGAGTTTGAATTGGGGGCTATTTGGATGTTTTAAAAAGATCTGAAACTGAGCCAAGTGAAGTTTCTGCAAATGAGGTTAGTAAGCCATTCCTTGCGTTCTTTAAGGAGGGCCATTTCCAGGGTGAGCTGAAATTCTATTTGTTTCGATTGGGAAGGGCTTATAAAGATGAGTGAGTTTCAGTTAGCTTCATCCCATGAAGGCTTTGTTACACTTTCTCCTCAGGTTATCCCTCTTGTAGTTGACCACAGCGAATTACCACAGGACATGGAGGACACAGTATGAGCAGATTCTTGGACATTTAGCACCATTTAAAGATAAAGTGCAGCCTAACTCAGAACAAGCTTGGTATCTAAGAACATATCTTATGATTTTTTTGCTATAATGGCACCATTTGAATGACAGAAATATTACAAAAGTCTAGAAAGAAATTAACTTTTATAGATTACAACCCAAAGATTGTATTATGGTTAATATATTGTAGGGATAAGAACATATTAACTCACCATGTCCATTTATATTAGCACTTGTTCTTACATTCAGAGGATGTATCTATTAATATTAAGCAAAGTTAGTGTTAACAAAAATCTGTAACACTGCAAGTATTGGGAGATGGTGTCTGAGGGCTAGATTCAAACACATTTTCCAAAACATATTTTTGCACTTTAAATCTTAGCATATTAGAGCACTAAAACATTATAAAATATCATGTAAATAAAAAAGACTTGAATTTTATTTGAGTGACTTATAATAAAAATGTTTGTTTGCTACAGAAGGATGGAAAGACATTGAGTTTTGGAGATAACATCCTTGGTACTTAGAGTTTGAAGGCAGTTTTATGATTTCTGTTGCAGTGGATAGTTCTGTAAAAAATACATGTGACAACACAAGTGTGTTTAGCATAATTGCAGAAGTTCTTTTAATTTAGTTTTATTACATGTACTTAAATCTTTGTCTACATGTTTTATGCACACTACTTGTGTGCCTCATGCATCAAGCTCAGAGAAGGCATTGGATACCCTGGTACTTCAGTTACAGATATTTGATAGCTGCCACTTGGATGATGAGAAACTAACGTGGGCCCATTGCAAGGGCATCATCTTCTCTTAACTTCTGAGCCATCTCTCCAGTTCCAGTTCCAGGGATTCTTAAATCTAGTCCCTAAAAACATTAGTGGTAAAATAGTCATAGAATTTTAGCCTAAATAATCAAATAGCTAATCATCAGGGACATTCAGCAAAAATGAATAAAAATTGTGGCTAGATAACTAATTGATTTATTCCCCTATTTATTGTTTCATTTATTTGGAATAGGTCCTCTGTGATTCTCAACAATATACATTTTCTTAATAGAGAGATGCTAACTGTTGCTAACTTGTAGGACATTAATTCCAAACAAGGTCAGGAATTAAAAACAAAACAAAACAAAACAAAACAGAATAGAACTACCTTCTGAGAGTCTAGTGATGAATCACTCAGGGACTCAGTGGATCATACCTATCCTTTTCTAGATATGGTACTGAGAGTTTAGACACTTTAAATAGATGACATCCAAAGATGGGCAGACATTCAGTTGTGTTCATTTCCTCCCCAACAGGGTCAGGAGTGTCTATAGCTCACCGTTTCTAGAAACACTAGCAGTACCAATTTGAGTAGTAAAGGAAGTTTGATGGAATTACCCTACTCTACATTGCCAAACTATCATAGATGTCCCTAGTATGGAAACACTTCAGGTATACATTTTTAATAGGTTCCTCAATAAATACCCAGCCCTGTTTCTTTCTTAGACTTCCCTATCCAAGGAGGATAATGTCATAGTTCAGAACCCATCCACCAAAATGGCTGTGAAACTGAGTAGATGTGGACATCACTCCTTGAACACTAAGGCTGAAGGTGCTGAGTCCCTGTCAAGTACAGTTACTGTACTACCTGTACGCGCCTACTCCTCCCAGCAAGGAAGACATGACTCCAGGAAGATCTTCTTCATGCAATTTTAATCGGGATCCCTGAACATGCTGTTCTGACCTGCGAGAGAGTGGAGGACCCCTGGACAGGATTAAATCCCCTTGCACTAACCAACCCCAGTGAGCTACGTGGACCCTGGAGATAGGCTACTCTAACACAGAAGCAGACAGGCTGAACAGACTTAACCAAATAAGGGCTTGTTTACACCAGAGAGCTCTCACCAGTGGGAAGGTGAAAGGCAGAAGCCAGTGCCATCTTTAAGTAGCTGTACATCGCAGCTCTCTACAGTTCCCCTTTTTGTTTTAATAACACAACAGGAAAGGATAGTGGTCTGGTCTCCAGTAAAGCAGTGGATATTGTCATGACCCTCAATCCTGGTAGTCAGCCAAGTCAGTGCCACACTCATCTGGCATCTTTTTCCTAGAGGTGGGGCCTCGGACACCAACCCACATGCAACCAAACTTGCCCTTCTCAGAGTTGCTCACTTCCAGAGCTAACTCAGAGGCCAGGCTAAGCCATAAAACCTGAACGTAAAGGATCAATAGTTGTTCATGACTGCGAGCCATGCTTGGGGAGACTGTCCTGCCTTAATGTCTGTAAATGCCTGGACAACCATAGCTGCATGCCGCTTCTGAGCAAACCTCATCTTGCAAAGGCACCACAGGCCCACGAAGGAGATAAGCAACAAGAGGACAGCCATGGCTCCCATTCATGCCCACTCTTTCAGATGATCCATGGCAACGGGAACCACGATGACAATCCAGCAGCCAGTCCTGCATCCACACATGTTGAATTTACTGCAACAATGGCCACTCACAGCTGTACCATTAAGTCACCAAAGTCAGCAGACCAATTTCCTAAATGATAGCTAGACAACTGTCATGACAAATTAGCAGCATGCGTAAAGTTCTCATATTGAATGCTGGAAACACACAAACCTGGATACTTCATTTCATATTCCAATTGGGCCAGCTGCCACAAGGTATCCATTTGCTCCTGTACCAGATCAATTCTTTTGTTTACAATCATTAAACCTCCTTTATGTTGAACACCAATTGTGGACTGAGCATCCAAGGCGGTAGCCACATTCTTGGACAACTCATTTAGCTTAGAGACTGTCAGCACCAAAGTGCTCATAGCCACAGCAGCTGTGACTGAATCCACAACTGCAAAAGAGATAGCTGTATCTATGGCTGCTGTAAGGCCAGCATTGGTCAATGGCCCTCCTATCTCCCTGCAGACCTTTATCCATGCTTCAAGTCCTTTACTTTTATATGGGGTAATAACGGCCCTACATTGTTTTGTGCATTGTTCATAGACAAGTTGTTTAATCAGTGGCATGGCAGTATCGGGGTCACAAAAACTGTCCCTGCAGCCTCCACCAAACGGGCCACAAAATCTGAAAATGGTTCCATGGGGCCTTGCAGTATCTTAGTGAGGTTACCACTCACCTCTCCCTTATTGGGTAATGACTTCCATGCTTTTATGGCAATCCGATTTACTTGTTCAAAAACTTGTATTGGATATCCTGTCTGTTGATTTGCAAAGCGTCCCTATCCAAGCAGCATGTTCCTGTCCCATGCTGCCTGTCCGGCTGCCAGGCTAGCTGCAGCCTGTTCATTTGCATACTCAATTAAAAAGGCATTCTAATCCAGATATTTTCCGGGGCTTAGACATGCTCGAGCCAGCACACCCCAATCACTAGGAGTCATGCTATACCTATATAGGGCTTCAACTTGAGCTACAGAAAAAGAAGCTGAAATTCCAAATGTTCTCACAGACTTAGCAAAAGCCTTGATGACCTTAAAGTCTAAAGGTTCCTCATATCTATTGCCTTGTGCATCCTGGAAAACTGGATAGGCCAGGCTTAAGTCATTTCGTACTGCTCTCCAGACCTCAGGGCAAAAGGAATGCCCTGTACCTGGGCCCCACCTTTCCTCACTCTAACCAGGAGAAGGCGCCGAAGGCATTGTTCCAGAAGGGTTTCTCCCCTCCCCACATCGCCATTTCTCCTCTCCCCCTTCTGCCCCTTAAGGGATTGTTTCTGAACATTTTCTACAAGGGCTTGCAATCCTCAGAATCTGTTTCGTCCGTACATGACACTCTTGTGCTCTCAACCTCTTCTGATCTTTCTTCTTGTAACATTTCTAGTGCAGCTTTCCCTTTTTCCATCGCCTCTTTACAGTACCTCTAGTCTTCAATACAGCTATGCACTAACTTCCAAACAGGTCAGACTCCAGACTTTAGCGTCCCTTGTTTCCAAGCAAAATCAAGATCCCTGCCTAACTTGTCCCAGCACGCTACTGTGAGGTTTCCCAAAACTGCAAACCAAGGTGCAATGGCATTGCACTCGCTTAGGAATCTTTCTAGTGTGCTTTTCTTTATTTTAAGTTTCTTGACAAAAGTAGCTCCTGAAGAGCCAGAAAAATTGGATGAGACTGAGAAATCCCCATTTTAAAAATTTTACTTTTGGTTCGTTACAACCTCTCGCTCAATGCCTGAGACTTTATTGCCACTTATTTCTGCAGTCTTTAACTTAGTCCTGACTTACCTGGGATTTTATTGCTCCTTACTGGAGACCTTATTGCCTCTTTACCGAGGGCTTTAGCATGGTCCCAACTTACCTGGGACTTTCAAGTCGACTGCCCTGACTGCAAGAAGTTCCAATCTGAAGGTTCCCCGTATGGGCCCTCATTTGTACTCACCTACCCCTGCCAGCAAGTAAGACGCGACTCAGGGAAGATCTTCTTCTTGCAGTTTTAATCAGGATCCTTGAGCATGCTCTTCTGACCCACAAGAGAGTGGGGGACCCCTGCACTGGCTTAAATCCCCTTGTGCTAACCAACCCCAGTGAGCTACATGGACCCTGCAGATAGGCTACTCTCACTCTGAAGCAAACAGGCTGAACAGACTTAACCAAATAAGGGCTTGTTTACGCCACAGAGCGCTCACCAACAGGAACGTGAAAGGCAGAAGCCAGCACCATCTTTAAAGTGTGGCACTTCGCAGCTCTCTACACCACCCAGGAGGCAGAAGCTAGGAGGGGACACTTTATTTTCTGGAAGGAATACAGACAGGAGACAACTATATGGCTCTGTTAGCTAGCCAAGGCTTGGCTATGGATATTTTGTTTAGCTGTCTTTTCTTCATCCCCTATCAGTTGTAATGTGGAGACTGCCATATTAGTAGTCAAATGCTCTGGAATTCTCAACATTAGAGCATGGATTAATTACTTGTTTCATTTTAGACGTAGCTGTTTTCTCTTTCATAGAAAAGCTTAAAATTGAGGAAGCACAAGCAAGTGCACAGAGATAGAGTGGGTGACTGCAAAAATAGATAAATCATTGCACTGGACATTTGGATCCTTGATTTAAAATTATGTAAAAACAAAACAAAACAAACAACCAAAACTTTCTTTTCTGGACCCATAAAGCTTATTTCAGTGTTCTTCAGATAGAGCAGATTTCTAAAATAATCTGTTGATCCTGTCAGTGTATACATACTAGATGAATGAAGATAAGATTTTCCTAGAATGTGGAGATGCACTTAGTAAGGATATACTTAACTAGGAGGAGCCCTATTATACTGTACAAGTAGGTGGGAATGGGGTTGGAAGTGATGGGGAAAACAAGATCTATGAATAATCTGGGAGAGGCAATAAACATTAACATGAAAATAGAAAAGGATCTAAGAAACTGTTCTCTTCCAACCTGATTTTTGTTATGCTTCTCCATGTGAAAAGACAGATGTTGTCATAAATTTAATTAGCATTTTTCCACTTTTCTATTTTCCTTGTAGTATTTATATGACAAGCAAAGTAAAGAATAAGTACAGAATAATAGATTTTTCCTTCTCATATGCATATTTGCCCTGGTACATATAAGCCATACTTTAAAAGAGACATAATAATTATTTTGAAACAAGGACAATTGTATATTATTCTTCTGCCTAGGAAGCCCAATGGAATTCATTTTATTTGTCTTTGCAAATAAGTAATTTAAAATATGTAGGATATGATGAAATAATTCAAATGCAGGCAGTAATATTTACAATTGAAATTGGGGTCATTTTAAAGTCTGCTATTCAAGCAGAAATCACCAAAGTCAACACGTGTATAATAAAACACTCATTCAATGTACATGTGGACCAGTATAAAGTTCTAGAAAGTCCTTTGTTGGCAGCCCTGGGATTTCATGAAGAATAGGTTTTGAAATTTAGATTTCATTTATACTTATATAGCAGTTAAGTTGGGGTTTAATGGTCCAGCTTCAAGTGAATTATCCTTCCATTCTATAGTGATACCTCTATAACTACTAGTGTCTGAGCCAATTGATAAATAGGCAAGTGTGTACCACAGTGCAAGTGAATATACAAGAATATGTAAAATGTGCACGCAGTGACAAATTAAAAAATGCAAGTGTGAGAAGTGCTTGCAGGAAACTAGCCAAAGGCTTTAGCAAATGAAAGTTTTTTTAATGAGGACTGCTTATTGTTTTGAAAACAAACTTCTCATTTCCTGAGAGTGTTGAGCACTTTCTCCTTCTGAGTGATGTTTCTAAAGCACTGTGTTCTTTTGAAATCATAAAAGTTGTTATTGAATCGCACAGAATAAAGTCTATTTGAACATGATATGCTGACATGGTAAATCAAAAATGTCAAGCTGTTTTACATTTTGGAGTTTCACAGTAATATAAATTGTCCTTTAATCTATTAAATATAACATCTGTACACAGGGGAGTCTCGATAGAATAGATCTTTCAAAATCTGAAGAGTCGAATGATTGAACACTTAAAGTTTGTTATTCATGTTTTCTGTTCTCTCTTTAGGCATCTTCATTATTGGCATTTTATTGTCCATGATACTTTTATTACTTTTTTATTCATTGATTTCACAGCATAGAAGTCCAATCTATTACAGAATGAAAAATTCTTCATAGGTTGAGATGGAGTGCTTGGATTTTGCATGTCCTCTTATTTTTCTGATTATCAGGTAATGGAAAGAACAATGCTTTCCTAAAGCATGCAGTCAGTCCTTGAATTATTTTGAGAATTAGAGAAACTTTTAATGGCTTATTTTATCTACACTTTGTTCATACTTACACTTTTATCTCAAACCCTCTAATGGATTTTCAAGAATAAAGTATGGTGTGTTTTGAAGTTACTTGTGGAATGATCTGATTCATTCCTTTAATAATTATCACTTTCTGCAGTGCTAGTATCTCTTGCTCTGATAGTATCAAACTCATTGCTTAATAATGAGATGTATGTTTAAAAATGAATGTGTTATATTTCACCTGGGTAGATAGATTATTCAACAACAGCTTTGTGTAAAAATGTGAGGTCTTGAGTTTGACTTCTAGAAGCCATTTAAAAAAAAAGCTGAGTTTAGAGGCAGATGATAGAAATATATAAATTGGGGTGATGTGGGAATTCTCTGTTATTAAAAGGCATATCACAAAGGAGTAGATATACAGAGCAATGAGAAGGGAACAGAGGTTGGGACTCTAGGAAACTGCAATGTTAGATGACCTAGAAGAGAAAAAAATAGTATTATGGTCCAACAAGGGCTAAGATAGTAGTGGCAGGAAAGTCCTTGTAAGAAACTACACTAAGAGCAACACTTATTGTTGGTAAGTTCTTTGTGATGAGATAAATGTGATCTCTGGGTCTAGCATTTTAGAGCTCATTGGTGAACATCAAGTATAGTTTTAGAGTAATGATCAGGAGACAAAGCTGAATTCTGAGGGTAAAGAAAGATATAAGGAATGAAGTTGGTGTTACTGTGTATAGTGAAATGTCTCAAGAAAGATGGCTACAAAAGAGAGATGATTAGAGTCATAACTGGTGAGGAAATTGGTGTTTAAAGAAGGATTGTTCTTTGATAAGGGATAAAATAATACTTGATTTGCTTTGGTGATAACTATAACTACAAAGTGAAAAATGATGAAGATAAAAAGGGATATTTCCAATTGATAGTTCTTGGATAGATGCTGAACAATTGTGCTAATTGACAGTGAGTTTTCAAGAGGTAAATGCTACTTATCTCACAAAATATGTAAGCAAACAGTAAATATATGAGTAAAATTTTGGATTGATACATGTGACCGCAAGTTTCTGAGATTTACCATTTCCTTCATTGTTGTCTGCAAAGTTTAAAAAAAAGCAGGCTTGTTGACTATAAATATTGCAATGAGGACTGCAAGCTTAAAAATAACAGAGGTTACATCATCTTGGATATAACAAAATACATGTGTCAGTGAGATATAGCAACTCTGTGGGAGTTGGGAGTCCTCTAATGGTTCCTTAACTAATTCAAAGTTGGGTTATTTAGTCATGTGTCCCCCTGTGTAACTTTTCAATATTTTCAATTATTTTCAATAATTGTTGAGAAGGGTGACAGATTTAAGCAGGGTTGTAATTTTGCCTAGTAAAGAAAAGGCTAGGGACATTGAGTAACAGCATGATTAGTAGATTAAAAGGGCTGGTTGGAACAAATCTTAATAGAGTGGACATCCAAGAGCAAATGAGCCATAAAGAAGTTCAAATAAGAGACAAGTTTAGGAAGGATCCCATTGTTACCTAATGGAACTGTCAATAAATAGATCACATGGAATGTAGTGAGAATGGCAGTTTAGACAGGAGCTATGATAGTTGAGAAATAAGTTCACAAAGTACAGCAATAAACATAATGGGGAATATAATTTAATAATGGGAGTTTGAAAATTAGGGTTTACAGAGAGGAAGGAAGGAGACTGGTTCCAAAATGATCCCAAGAAAGGAAATGGCCATCTGTCAGTGTGGTCTCTGTAGTAGCAGATGATGTTTACAGAGTTTTAGACTTATTATGACTTTTATGATGTAGAAACTCATTAAGTAACCATAGCCGCTTTGGCCATGTGTTGCTCCTTGCAGTAGTACTTCTTATGCAGGTGGAGTAAACAAGCAGGGTGTGCAAAGGTTTAGAGAGAATTATCTGTTCAAATTAATATGGGTAGGTAAGGAGGACATTGGAATTCATTCAATGCACTACAGTTTATGAATTAGGGTTTCCCTCCCTGAAATTGATAAAAAGAAAGTACTTCATAAAATTACTGTGTGGGCTAAATAAGATGATGTAAAGCACTTGGCACAAAATGATCATTCGATTAATGTTAGTTTCTTCTCTCAAAGTAGAGATTCAAATACTAAATGTATTTATAGGGCTCTGTAACAAAGGCAGACATCTGATGCAAACCATTTCTATTTTTAAAATTGATTCATGATTCACAAATGCATCCCTATACCAGTGTGGGTTGTGGGTTGTTTCTGTGACTAAAGACAGTTCATTGATTTGTAGGCTTTTTCCTTTCCAATTTTGACTTTATATTGTTTATTAAAACATAGGGAATCAGGTGTTGGTGGGGCATGATTTTAATCCCAGCACGCAGGAGGCAGAGACAGGTGAACCTCTGTGAGTTCGAGGTCAGCCTGGGCTGCAGAGCCAGTTCTAAAACAGGCTCCAAAAGAATATAGAGAAACCCTGTCTCAAAAAACAAAACAAACAAACAAAAAACATAGGGAAACAGCAATACAAAGGAAATCTTGTCATTATCACTCTCTTGTATGGCAAATTCAAATTCAAGTGAAATACACACTTGGAAGCCTATAAAAACATTGTATTAGTGCTTATACATTTTATCAGTAACACAATGCATATGATTTTGTGATAATATTAACCACAAAATATATTTTCTGTTAAACTATACTCAGATTGAATGAATGTTGTCAAATAATTGATAATAGAGGGGGAATTAAAAACTATTTGAGTTTTTTCTTATGTGACCAATGAAAGGAATAGAAAAATGGAGCAAAGAAAAGAAAAAACAATTATAGTATATAAAGCAGTGTCTTACAAAGAAGGGTTAATTGTATTCCATATTGCCATTAAGGCCCCTTGGTTTTCTGTCTTCCTCTAGGACCTTTGTGCCATGTGTAATCTGTGGCATGTAGCTAGCAGGAAAGTGCTAAGGAAATGCATGTATGTTAAGAAAAAAAACCCCAAAAACACAAAAAAAGAAAAAAACCAAAAACATTTTCAGACAGGGTTCAAAATATTGAACACAGTGTTTGTCTATGTGCCTTGAGTTAAAGCTAGTCAGGTGCCCCACCCAGATGCAAAGGAGCCTGGGAGATACCAAAGTGTAAAATGCCAGCTTATGGATCAACTAGCCAGTCTATTCCAGAATGGATGCATTACTAGAATTTAAGTTAGAAGTATCAAGATGCAGTGGTACTATCAGAATACAGACAGTTGGTAGTTAATTTTAAACTAGGACATTTAGATGGTCAAGAATCCTTCAATTGGTACACAATCAAATTAGGCCTTGAAAGATGGAATTTTAATTTTAAAAAGCATTTTGTAAATGTTTTGAGAGCAAATAATGGTAAAGGTAGGAAAGACCGTGTGCAATATTTCAGTAGCAATATCTATTTATAGGGAATTTCAGCTTTAAGTGAGGCAAATATAACCTTTGTATAACAAAAGGGTATTGAATACTAGTGTAAGTAGTTGTGTGAATACTTGGAAATTATGTTTAGTTAAGTTATGCTATAATTGAAATGATGTTAATACACTCAATCATGATATTTACCATCAATGTTTAAGTATAAGTCCTTTTCTCATTGTTGTGACTAAATCCCTGTGAAGAAGCAATTGGAGGGAAGAAGGGTGAAGGTGGGGTTCATCAGACCTAAGATAAATGGTAAATAGGTATTTATTAGGGAAGCTCTTACACAGATAAAATAAGTGCAGCAGTCTTCCTGCTGCAGAAGATGCAGTCTCTGCCCTCTGATGCATCTGAAACCTAAAAGAGCATGAGACAGCTCCTCTTCAACCTCATAATAGGTCATGTCTGCACCTGAAACCATACACAAAGGGTGTGACCACCACTACAGGCTCACTGTCAAGGCAAGAGGCCACTACAATTCCTCTTTTGTCTACAGAAGTAGGTTTGAAACCTGATACAAAAACTATATACAGTGATAACAAATATTAAGTGTATTCTAGGACAAGGAAAGATAAAAACATACACAAATTAAGACCTGCAACAGGGAAGAGCAATAGACACATTTTACATTTCCAGTCCCAGCATAATGGCATATAAGAGAGATTACTCCAATTGCTGTCCTATTCTTGAAAGTCTAAGTCTTGTACCTAGTATTTTCTATAAGATAGGAGAGGGTGTTAGCCGTGACAATCTAGTCTTCATCCTCATCAAATACCTGAGAAGGAAAATAATATGACAAGGGTAAGCAGGAAGTGCAAGTGTGCAACTTCCTAAAACTGGGAGCAGAGACAGAAACAGCAGTCTACGGGACCAGGAGGGACAGCAATTTCAGCTACCGAAGAGTTTGTTCTGTCTTATAATTCAAGGGGATAGATCATAATTTTGGAAAAGTATGGCAGAAAGAGCAGAAGCCTGCATAGCCACATCTGTACATCTGTAACCAGAATTGCAATCTGGAAATAATTCATAAACAGGAAATGTGGCTGTGATTGCCATCTATCCATCTATCTATCTATCTATCTATCTATCTATCTATCTATCTATCTATCTATCTATCTATCTATCTATCTATTATCTATCATCTATCTATCATCCAATTATCTTCTATTTACCTCTCTATTGTCATCACTTATCCATCCAATCATGTATCTTCCTATCACCTCAAGCCTTGCCCCAAATAATCAGTTCCTTCAGCAAGGTTTTACATTCTAAATGTTTCAAAAGTCCCCATCAGTGGTGAACACTGATGTGTCCAAGCACATAAGCATATGGGGCAGGTGGATTTAACAGTAAAACATGTGTATAAATTATTGAGTTATACAGTTTGCATTTTTGTTCTATATTAAATTAATTGTAATACTCATGTTATAAAGGGTTGCTCCTTTTATAGAAAGCAATATATGAACATATGTATGTGTAGAAGTGTTTATGCTTGTTGCCTTGAAAGTGTTTGCACCTCAACTATCACTAAATTTTGCTAATAAGTGCACAGTCTTCAGAGCGGCAAACAATTTTTGACACAACATTGTCAAAAGTTTGCTGTATCCATTATTTTCTATTGCTTTGATAAAATACTATAACTAAGTAGTACTTACGGAAGAACGTTTATTTTGACTTACAGTTCCGGATGGAGGAGAGCCTCTCACAGTTGTACAGAGACAAAGATTCTAGGGACAGGTATGACAAGAGCAGAGGAGAGATCACATCTGCAATTGAAAGCTGAAGGCATGGAGCTAGCTGGAAGTGAAACAAGGGGTTTAAATTCCCAAACCCTGCCCCCAGTGATGGCCATCCTCCAGTGAGGCCGTACCTCTCCATAATCTTCAAAGAACATCATCAATTAGGAACCAAGTATTCAAATGCTCAAGTCTATGTCGGACATTTCTCATTCAAAACATCAAATGATTTTCAAAGAAATCACAGTTCACCTTAAAAATAAATCTCTATGCATGCTTCACAATTTCTGAGCTTCAAGTGTGTTAATATTTTCACTTAAGTTAACTACATCAACTGATATATTCGTATCTTATGCAGAAAATAATATATTGACTATATTGCCCAATTAATTACTTTTCAAGAGAGCATATTTTCACTACAGTTTTACAAAAGATAGTGTCTAATGTGACCCAGAATCGCATATATGGTAGAAAGTGAATTATGGACAGCAGACTGTACCATCTACTCAGAACAGAATGAGAGCAGGTAAAGAGCAGAAGAATTTATAGTGCAGCAATGAATGCCCACCTGCTTAGGTGTCTCCTGAGATGTAGGAAATCTTATTCCAGTCTCGAAGCAGCATCTTCATATTGCAAATTTACATATTTAATCATATCTCACTTCCTTCCAAAATAGATTTGAGGTCTTATGTGACAAGATGATGTTACAGTAGTACCGTCACAAGGATAAAGAAGGGCGGGCAGGTGGTAGAGTCACATCACAATCCATTGACATCACTAGCTGGGAATAAACTATTTAGGACAAACTTTGCAAGTAGCTTTTTCATTAAGTCAAAATAAAAAAATCCTTACCTTCTTTTTATGTAATACTAAGAATGTCTGAAAGGGTCTTTATTTTTTTTTAATTACATTGTTTTGTGTGCCTGTATGTTTATACATGTCAGTATGTGGTGGGTAGGCATGGATACATGCAAGTCCCAGAGATGGAGCTCGATTCTTTAGGCTGGCAGCAACTACCTTTTCAAGCTCAGTAATCTTGCTGGCTTGGGTCTTTAGTTTTTTTCTTTTCTATTGTTTTGATCTCTGCGTGTATTTCTTTGGCAGTTGTTTGTTAAAACAATTTTGCAAGATTCTGTTTCCACTTCATCGTATAAAAGAGCTCAGCTTCTGTGTCTTAACTGTCTATGCTGAGGGACAGAACACATGGGTGAGCAAGATGCTTCCAGAGCCCTAAGAAACTCACTGTAAGCATCAACTCAGTCATGTAATCAGTACAAACAGTAAGACTAGGGAACCAAACACAGGACACCACTAAAGTATTTGTACATCAGATATTAAAAGACAATGGAGCAGAACTTTTAGTCAAAACTAAAATAAAGCACCCCCTCACATATACACACACATTTTTTTCCATGCATATATTTGATAAAGAATTTTTTGAATATACCAAAAACAGGTGCTTAAAATTTTCTGCAGCTAACCTCAGATTATATTGTCTTGTGAAACTGAAATTCTCTACCCATTAAAGAAAGAAAAAACTCCGCATTTCTACCCCAATCTCATTCCTTAGAAATTATTAATTTAGTTTCCCCCCAGGTCTCATATAATGGACTGGGTAATTTCAGTTAGCATAGTTAATTACAGGGTGATCTATCCTGGAGCATTTACACACACACACACACACACACACACACACACACACACACACACACACACTAGTTTATCCATTGCAACTGCATACATTGAGGGTGAACATGTCTTGAACTTTCCATCCTTCTAATACTAACCTAGGCAATTCTCTTTTGAGTTTTAGAAGCCATCATGCTGCCGTTTGTAATAATGAGCTCCAATGTTGTATTCCTACCAATGGCATGCACCTGTGTGCATCCTCCACACCCCACCAACACTTGATATGCTATTGTCTAGTATTAGCCATAGTGATGGACATGACACTGTTATATTTCACTGTGATTCTGATTTTCCTAATATGAGTGATATTGAGCATCTTTTTTGTAGGATTGTAGGCCATTTTTCTCGTAAGAACTGTCTATTTAAAAGTGAAACAACAGAGTTATTTGTGGTTCTTTCTTTTGTTAAGTACTGGGAGTTCTTTATTGATCTTGGTCATTAATTCCTTATCAAGAACAGATATTTTATTCTGTTATGCGGAGTGCTCTTTTACACATTGGTTGAATCTGATTCAATTCAAAGAAAGTTCAGTAGTTTCAGATTTATGGAATCAGAAATAGAAGTCGTTGTCCTGGAAGAAAATGGGAGTGTGTTACTAATTATTTATACTCACTTCTGTTTTGAAGGATCAGTTATGAATGCTCATTTTTATAATCCTACTAAATATTATGGAGACTCATGCCATACTAAAACTGCAATATTTTTCTTTTCACCTAAATATGAGGAACATATATATATATATATATATATATATATATATTTGTGCAAAATTGCTTAAGTAGCTTCTTAATATTCCCCCCTTTCCCTCCTTCCTCTTCTACCCACAGGCTTTATTGGTATCCTGCACCTCCTATTAGGTAATCTAGTACACTGTCTGGATGAAAAAAATGTGATAAAATTATTCATTTAAATATTCTACTTCCTTTCGTGGAAAAAAGATTACTAACCATGTCATTTTCATAGCATTCACTAAGTGCCGGTTTGTTCTTGGATCTGGAAAGCAGGGTGTGGGCCTTTGCTTCCCACACAGTCCTGTCTCTCCAAGGCTTGTACTCTACAGCAAGAGAGTGGTGTAGTCAAGCTGGCTGTGCTACACTTGCTGGCTGGGTTTTACAGAACAAATTTCTTCAGGCCGTGATTTAGCAACCTTTATCTAATAGTTAATCCTGATCGTCCCACTGTTCTGAATAATTTGCTTTCAAGACCATTTAAGTTAGAAAATGTTAGCTTTCTTTTATAATATCCATTAAGTTGTTGCTCTGATGAGTCACCTTACCATTTTTTTAAAATGTATTTTTTTAGAAAATCTTATGCACACCTATAATCAATGTGCTTAGCTCCTGGGACTGCATAATTCCAAACAGGACTCGGGATGTGTACATGCATGAAGCCATGGTCACATACAGCCAGTATTCTGTGTGTCAGTACCCTGCCTACATCTGTATTATCTAGTTATAGCATCTGTGTTGGAGGGCAATGTAACCTCAAGAAGAAAGCTCTAATGTTTGATAATAAGAGGTATTTCTGCTGGATATAAGTGGTCTATATCCATTTATGCTGCTGTAATGCACAGCCATAGGCTGTGTTCCTCATAAACAGCAGGGATCCATTTCTCTCACATCTAGAGGCAACACATCTGAGATCCATTTAGCATTGTGGTTGGGTTCTGGTGAGGGCTCTCTTCTGAGCCGCACATTGCTGGCTCGCCATTCTGTATTCTCATGCTGGCACAAATGAGAGCTTACTAGGGTGCCTGTGAAGGGGTAATAATTTTATTTATAGAGGTTTGGTCACATGGCATCTTCCCAAAGAGTTTATCACTTAATAACATTGCTTATGGGTTGGAATTCAAAGATTGATTTTGGGGCAGGTGGTGAGGGCCAGCGATGGGGTGATACAAAATTTCTGTCCATTGTAAATGTATAAAGAATTGTTGAGAACTCCAAAATTGTTACATCACTTTATATATGATGAAAGTGTTTTCACATGCTCCACAAACTGCCATTAACAGACTAAAGTTACTGTTATAGGATAATCTAGTTTTCCTCATATGTAGAGGCAGAACTTATGGCAGTACTAACTCTCGTAAGAGGCATTCTTTTTTTTTATTGCACAGAAATACAAATGTTTTTATTATTGCATAATACAAACAATAATTGTTGGGTGTTGTGATTACTGTATGTTTACACACAGGAAGAAAGCATACAGAAACAAAATATAGAGTTTGGGATTACGTGAATCAGTAACAATGGTTTTTTTTTTTAAACATTATCAGGATCTTATTTTTTTCATGCATCTTAATAACTTAGTAGAACTTTAAATATTTATTGAATTTGTTCCTGACACTTTTACACAGGTATATAATGCATCATTTTTTTTTACTATAATTCCCACCCCTTCTTATGTTTCTGCCACATGTCAATCTTCCCTTCTTTCTCCTCCCTCTGAATTTTCATGCCTTTTAGTCCTGTTTGTGAACCACTGAATTTAATCAAGGTCATCTTAGTGACTATGGATATGAGATATTCATATTTCTTGAGATACAGTCTCACTTCATATTATAAGTGGTCTAGAGCTCACTGTGTACTAGGATGACCCTAAACTCATGTTAACCCTCTCTCCTCAACTTCCTAAGTGATAGGATTTAATATTTAAATATGAGATACTGTATTAACTTCCCAGCACTAATATAACAAAGTATTACAAATTATGTGTCTTAAGACAATGGCTTTCTTCTCTCAGTTCTAGAGAATACAACCCCAGTATGAAGTATGATAGCAAAGCCAGGCTTCCTCTAAACATCTGAGGAAAGATGCTTCCTTTGCTCTCTGCAGCACCAGCATCCTTAAACTGTGGAAACATCATTTCAACCCTAAGAGACATTCTTTTGGGAAATTCAAGGGGGGCAATTGTGACCATATTATTAAAAATATTGATTATTAGTTGTTCAGATGACATTAAAAGACTGAAGAGGCTATCAAGTTAGAGCCATACAAAATAGGTTCTTGAGACTTGACAAACAAAATATATACCAGACAAAAGCCAGTTAACCTGAGGTAGTAGTACTGACTGCTGCTGTGATACAGGGAAGTAAGGAGTACTTTCTCAGGTGGGAGAGAAGATGTCAGCAGCCTGCCATAAGGCATGATTGGCACATACTGTCTAGCCTCATTGGGAGAAAGGTGTTCTTTTCTGTCACCCCTATTCTTTGGTATATTAAGATAGACTACTTCAGCTATGATTGAGGACATTTTAGAAATATGTGTGTCTGTCGGTGCACAGAGTCATGTGTGTGTATGTATGTATATGTGAGTATGTACACATACACATGTGTTTTATGTTTGTAGAGGTCAGAGATCGATGTTGGGTATCATCAGTTGTTCTCAACCTATTGCTTGAGTAAGGGTCTCTCCCTGAAACTTGAGCTTGTTGATTCAGCAGATTGACAGAAAGCCCTGAGGATACCCCTTGTTTTCACTCTTCAAATCAGCTTACAGGCATTTGCCACTGTATCTGACATTTTTATGTGATCACCGAGGATCCAACTTCAGGTTCTTCTGCTTGTGTGGCAAGGACTGTGCCCACTGCACCATATCCCAGCCCCATAATGTTGAGTTTTTTTCTAAATCTGTACGTATTTGTTGTGGTGTTCTTTAATTTGAGAGTTTATTCTAATGCCATTCGAAGGTGCATTGGATACTCCTCAGTCAACCACAGCAGTAAATAAGGATTTACATGTAAGTAACTTGTCCATAATGAGATCTCAAACAATAAATGTTTCTTAAAACATGAATGAACATGTGAATATAGATGTCTATGGTATCGATTCTTAAGAATTTTGAGAGATCCACTGCAGAGCAGAAACTATTGCACTCTTACCATCTCACCAGGTTTCAGATATTAGGAAGACCTAATCTACTTGCTGGAACTCTTTTCCTAGTAATGTAAATAAACTAATTTTTTCTAATTTTATATCCACCTAAGTCATGTACTTTTATTCACCATATTTTCTGAAACACACACGCACACACACACACACACAAATCACACACATACACATAAGCACATATTCATGCTAACTGCACACACAGTCTTTGCTTGGGAAAGAGAGTGTTTAACTGTACCTTTCTGGAATTATTGACCTGTATTTACTGCTTAGCCAAAGAAGGTCTTTAGAGGTTAATGTCATGAATAACCACTATTAGAGATTCTGAATATATCATCCCATGTTTTTTGTTAAAAAACATGTTATTATTATTATTAATTTTATAAAATTAGAGATAGATGTAGCTGTATCTCTTCTAAAGATGCTCTCTGAGGGTGTTCTTTTCTCAGGGGGCATCATAATCAGCAGAGGACATCTGGGGAAGTTTTATTAAAAGTATTGTGTTGGTTAAATCATTTCCCAGGTTACTTTTTGAGCAACTATTTCAAACTAGTATGGTTGCAAATACATCTCAAACATCACTTAATAATATATAGAGATCTATGGTCCCCTTGGACCTCCATTTTTATTGTTTATCAGCCATGGTGTTGTTTCACTCTCTGTTACTGTCCTTCATGATAGTTATCAAAAGACACATGAAAAGGTATTCAAAATTTACTGCTTATTTTATGTAGTTCCATTTAATTCTTTATTAGCATTATAAATAGGTATATAAATGTTTTATATGTATATTCACTTTATATTAAATAAATTTGTCTGTGTAAAGAATGAATATCTTACTAACCCTATAGATCATAAATGAGTTTCTTCATAATTTACATGTATACATGATGACATCATTTTATGAGATAACTTATCAGTGTTTGTTAAAATGAATACATCACCATTAAAGCTTACATCTGTTGCCTTTGAATTCAGATATTGTAAGTGCTGCTTTCAAGATCTTAGGCATAATTTTTATTGAGTGAATACAGTTTCCTTTCTCAGCCAGTTTATTTTATTAAACATCAAAGTACCATGCTAATATAATGTTAAGGCTTCAAGTATTCACCTTCATAACTCAAAACATGAAAAGTTAGGCTTTTATAACAGCATCAATTTTCCTACATTTATATGCCTTATATTAAAGTGCACTTTTAGAGCACCAACCAGCAATCCAGGAATTATATATAATCAGTGTTGGACAAGTTAATGTTACTGAGAGCATCTAAACTTTCATATTCTCTGATCTGTTTTTAAATTTACAGACATAGCAGTGCAGTAATGGAAATATGCCACATTTAATATTTAGACTATTATAAAAGAGACAAGAGCAGATAATAAAGATGGAAACGTTGATAATGACTGTTTCAGACTGATGACTATTTCACTAGAAAATTTAAAGTCAAGTCTGTGAATTTTTAATCAGCAATGCTTAATTTCAGAATGTTTACACTGATAACATATTCGTTGTATTTCTATCTCAGCAGTTAGTCAATTTGAACTGAAGGATAGAATTTTGTTCCTGTGATAGCCTGTGACTAAACACCTGCTAACAGTCACTGAATGTAAAATCAATTACAAGGACCCAAAATGTTCTTTCCCTCAAACTTCCATTTTGAAAATAAATGCTGATAAAAGCAATATATAGACAGGTGTGCTAAGTGTAAACATGAAGTCACTTACAAACTAATGCACACAATGAGTTAAAAATAAAGACCTGTCTTAAACTCTCATATCCCTTTGTACTTTTGTATAAAGATTGTGTTAGGAGATAGAAATGCCTTGTCATATTGACCTTATTCAATTCATTATCCTGTAAATCTTTTTATAGAAATACTACACTCATAAACATGTACATTTTTACTCTGGAAAATACATGGGTTTAGAAAATGCCATTCATTTAATATTATGCTTTGTTTACAGTGGAAATATAATTTAGGTTGAATATTTTACTATATATTGCATGCAATATACGACACATTCACACTAGACTACCTATATATTACATGTATTTTTAAATTATCAAATGAGATGATGCATGCATCTACACAGAAACACACACACACACACACACACACACACACACACACACACACACACACGAAGCAAAGTTGATGATCACAGACCTCAGACCTTCAGTAGTGTTGACAGCATATCCAGTGCAACAAAGATGCATGTGATTGAACTTCCACAATGATTTAATGATTTTGTTATTGGTTCTTGTTCAGAGGTCAGGTGCTTAGGTTAAGAGTTTTATGCTTCATATTATTTATTTTTGGAGTCTAGTAAATGTAGACTTAGCAGTTCCATTCATTGTAGAATTTGGCATATTCCAAACATTGCCGTTGTGAAAAATATTTCTCCTGCAGCCTGGCATGCACCCTGTCAACTCCTGGCACTACATTCTCTTTCGTTTTCCACTATAGCATTCAGAAAATACTGAATCACAACTGCATTTGAGAATTTGACAAAGAAAAATCTCATTAAACTTTTTCCTCCTAGAAGTATATATGATATTCTTTTTAATTACATGTACTGAATGGATTTCTTATGCCACCCTTCCCTTCCTCTAGACTACGGAAGTATAAATATGCTCTTAGATGGAATTTGAGGTTTTGAAAACCTTGAAACAATTTATTACCAGGTTAAACCTGCTATAAAGTTAGCTTGTGCTTTAGTACCATATTGTATATTTTTATAAGATAATTATAGAGACTCGTAGTGAATTGAGCCATAAATTTGCTTCTTGTGCAATTATAATACAACTAAGTTACATGTAGATAATTAGTGGAAATGAACATTCCTATATTTGATAATTTTTTTATTGTAAACTGAATTTCAAATGTTGTACCTTGGACAACATTAGATTAGGTCAAATCTGCAGGTTTATAACCAACTTTGGGATATATTTGAGAAAATGTTATGTCACTTTTGGTATGTTATTTAATTAGTCCTGGAATGACTGTATCTGGACTCAATATGTATTATCTTTCATTTTTATTATTATTACCTCAGTCACTTACATAGTAATCCATTTTATTAGGTATTATAACCTATTTGCAATGACTTATAGTAAAAAGGAACATGTTCATAGGATATGTATTCTATTTTATGTATAGCACTTGAAGAACAGTATACTTATAGAGGTGGTCCTGGAACGAGTGTTCTTCAGGGGTCAACTACATTAGATAAAGTCTGTTTCAGTCTTTCAGTGAGAAAAATGTGTCTAAGTTTGTTTTATATCACACTGAGAGATTTTTTAAAGGAGAAATTTACAGTTGCTTACTGTTAACACAATATTATTAAGCTAAGATGTCAATCTATGCATTAATAAATGAATTCATCTCAGAATTATTTATAACTTATTTAATGCTACCTTTATAGACTATTTATTTATTCATTTATTATTTAAAAGACAAAGAGAATAGCACAGCTTGAGGAATTTATTAATGTGCTTCATCTAGCAATTCACAGAGAAACGTCTTGTGCCTATGACTCTGCAACACAGCACGTGTCTTTCTCCAGCTTTGTGTCCATTGCTTTCATAGATCTTAGTTCTAGTAGAAAGAAATGGTAGATGAAAAGGCAAGGTCTGGGAGAAGAAAACTAGTTACTAATAACATCAAATATAATTGAACATATTGGTTTGGGAGAAAGAAAATTAAAACTTCCTTGTAAGTCGATGACTTTATTGACCTGGATATTGATGGGACCCAAGAAAGTGACAACAAACTGTTTTTATCCTCATCTAGTCAATGGTTCTAAAATAGAAACTAGATTTACAGAAGACATTCATTTTTTAAACCCTTGAACTTTATAATGTATTAATATTTTGTGGGATGAATTACATTATTTTCTTCTTACACACAAAGAAATTAATTGCTGCCTCTAAAAATAAAACTTTTTTTAAGTGGAAAGTCAGTGTAGTTCATTTATTGTTGCAATAATATCTTGTTTTGAAAAGAATAGTTAATATGATAGATATTATGAATTATACTTTAGAATTCATCAAAGAGAGTGATGTGAACTTGTAATATTTTTATGTGTTTTGAAGCTACCAAATAGTTAAAATCCTTTTGGCTATTGTATTTGATTACATTTAAAATGCAATTATATATAAGCATATATATAATTACATTTAAAATGTAATTATATATATATATGTATATATATATATATATATATATATATATCAAAATGTGCCAGGACAGCACTATTTTATTAATCTAATTCCTGATATTAGAAATTTCTGTGTGAAAAAGTGATCTGGCCAATGTTCAAGATAGATGAATGGTTTTATATAAAAGTATACAAAAGTTTCTTGATGTGGTTTCAGATCCATACTGTAGCTGTTCTTTGAGAAACTGTCCCTTGTTGAGGTTTGATGTACCATTAAGGAAGGATATCCAGTTATTTGTGCATGTTATGAAAAATGTACCTCCCTTTTGGGATGAAGAATTTTAAAATATTTTTTTAAAAAGCCAACATATTCAATATATTAAATACAAAAGCTTATATGAGGACATAGATGTCTTCCACTAAGCCTGTCATTCTGATAACTTTCAAAAAGGTGGAAATTTCACTCTTTTAAAAATGGAGAAATTTTAAATGGGAAAGACATTATTAAGTGAATAAGTAATGACTATATTATTATTATCATCTTTAATTAATTAGTAGAAAATAGGATATAATAGTAGATTTGGAAATAAGTGGCCTGTGTCCTGAAGTCTGAGGGTAAGAGGAAAATCAGATCTTTTTCCAGGAGATGCACCTGGCTTTGCACTAAAAACAGGAACTTGCCTGAGGATGACCTAGCTTGAGGCAGACAAGTATGCTTTAAATAAATCATATTTTGTTTTACTTAAGAAACTTTAACTAGAAATTCTGTATGAAAGGCGTGAAGTACATTTTATTTGAATTACACTTTATCAACTGAAATATTTGGGCTGAGGAGATAGGTCAGTGTTTAACAGCACTTGCTACCTTTGCAGAGAAACTAAGTTCAGTATCTGGTACTCAAACTATTCACCTCCTAAATGCCTGTTACTCTAGTTCCACAGGTCCCTAAGCTCTCTTCTGGCTTCCAGGCCCCTTCATGCACATGGTGCACATACCCACACTCAGGCCACACACATACACATAGAATAAAAGTAATTTTAAAAATTAAAATATGTAACCACAGCACTTTGACAACTCTATGAAAATATATCTAAGTGAACTATCTTTATCCCCTTATTCATTTCTTCTTCCTCTATTGTGCCAGCCTGATGAAGACGTTATTCTGTCTTTTCTCACTTGTATCTTTTGTTGCCTTCTACTACACAAACCCATTCTATTGAGAATCTCTACCATCCAAATTTCAGCATTGTTTACCATCTGAGCAATTGCACATGATAAAATGCTATATTATTTGTATAAATTCTGTATAAATGTTATAATAAGATGATCACTCAACAAATTGACAAAAATAATTTATATCTGCTTATTTCATTGGACAATTAAATCCAGTTTCTGTTGTCCTTAAACTCTCAGAGTAAGGAGCAGAGTTTAGAAGAGCTCTGAGATACCAAATAATTCACTTGAAGAAAACTACTGGATAGAAAGTCTCTGTGAGAGTGTGAATCCTACAAAACCAGTGTGTAACCTTGAATTGAGGGAAGACACCTAATTATTTATGCAAACTCCCCATGACTAATTCTCTAACGGAAAACTTCTCAGATGCTTCAAGTTTCCCAAGCACAAGAACTACCCTCTCCGATGACAATATAATCATAAAATTCCCTACAAAGTCATCAAATAATATGATCTCATAAATATGCCATTAATGTCATATAAACTATAATTATACTATTGCGAGTATAGCCACTTTATGGATAATAACATGTACAAGGCCCTTTTTATAAACATAAATCATAAAGACCTTGTAATGTGGGTTCTAAATCATAGATTAATATTTTGAGTGACCACAAGTTATATAGTAGAGTATTAAGACAATAGGTGAGAAATGATAATCATAAAGTTGAAATTGTATTGCTAGGATTTAATCATAACCATGATCATGGTACAACACTCCTGTTTCATTAGTTGATAGAGTGTATTCGAATGTGGAACCTTGGGAAGGCATGACCTTCTTATGCTAAAAAAATAAATAAATAACGATATGAGAGAATAAAACTGGGCACAATTTCCGCGCCATTATCCTATCAGCTTTTGCTTTACTTGCCCTACTTACAAGCTAGTGTGGACTAAGGATCTAATATTGCACATGAATCCTCACTAGCCCTCTCCTCCTTCTGTATTCTTTGTGTGGGCCATACCATCTGGGCTAATCTCAGGTCCTGTATGAATCTAGACATTCTCTCCTTGTTATTTCTAGGATGGGTAGGTTTGTTGGGGGCAGGGAGGATTAGTGTGCTTTTCCGGTAAAGTCACTTCAAGTATGCCTCTACCCTGCTTCTCTTTCCCTAGCTCAGGTTGATGTTATGCACGCTCTGTATTCCATTAATGTCTTTCAGATCTCTTGTAACACATTTATCTCCTTTCTAGTTTTCTATTTCTGACGAATTTCTTCTTTATCTAAGAGAACTAACGAACATGATCAGAGTAGATAACATTTATTAACCAAGTGTCACCAGAAATTGAAAATTCATGCTTAAGTTTCTCTGTCTACCTCAAATAGTACACAAAGTCAAGTGTTGTTGTTATACAATTTTAAAATATTGTGGACCTGAAGTATGCATACTTATTAATTGAAAAATCCATGTTCAAACTCAAGATTTATGAATAATTCAAGATAATTTTTTTTTCAATTCACTCTTCCTATTCTACACAGAGTCTTATGAATTCTTAGGGAACACTTTCCCATTTTACTGTCTTCAGGGTACTAGTTTAATATTCATTCACATATGCATGCATGTAATCAGTTAATAGCACTATAGCAAATAGCACGCCCCTAGCTTTGTAAAAGAGTTTGATATTTAGGTTCTCCTCTTTCAAATTATCATCATCAAATAATTGAAAGAAAAGAAATATGCTGCCAAACAAGAAGTATATTGCTTTACAAGGGCTGTCAGAATAAAGCAGCAGATCATATTTAAATGAAAAATGCATACATCTCATAGATTTAGAAACTGTCAGTACAAGACCATTGTAACTCAAAGGATCTGTGGTTGCTCTAGGGTATGCTCTTCTTGCCTTGCTGACAGCCACAGCTTTGCACCTTATGTCCCTTGGCCTTCTTACTAGGGTGAAAGATGCATTGGGTGGGGTCTCATTTGAACACAATTCCATCTTTCGTGGTCTTTTCCCCCAAATACAGTAGTAACATTTGTGCTTAGAATTTCCACATTTAAATTGGTGGTGGGTGGAACTCAGTCCAGTCAATAACTGATAGCAAATGTGATCAGTAATTTCAGTGTGTTAAAAACATTTTTTTCGGATTAGAAACTTCAGGCTTAGGTACCACATATGTGGAGAGGGTTATAATATGTTGCAGAAAGGAGATATAAATTAGAACTTTATGAACAAAGAGATGTTAGGAAACTTTGACACAATATTAAGGTGGAGATTGAACATGAGGATAAAATGACAAAATACCCTTACAGGAGTTAGATGTGAATAATATACATTATTAGTTTTGATGCTTATGGCCTGGAAAATTCTTCTCAAAAGTGACATTTTGGTGCCAGCTGGAGTTGGATATACACCTATATATAGAAGCTTCTTCTCCTTTTAAACCTCAGAACATAAATTTGCAAGAGGCAATTATTTCATTCACTATTCCAGATATCGAGTAATACTGCACTGTTCATATAATAGATACTCCATAAACTGTAGTAGTCAGAGTTATGCCAACGTATAGGTTAGATATTTTGAAAGAAACTCATTCATCAGTTTTTGGAGCTCACTTTCCTATTGTGGTTGTTGATGAATAAGTATGCCATTGTGATATTTGGCACTTCCCATAGAGGGAACAGATTGAACCCTGTCTGCAGCTTACCTTCAGACAGTTTTTAGAAAGATTTTACATCCTGTGCATAAATAGTTTCTTCAGTTTCCTGCCAAGGACGGTGCCCTTCTCTCTCTGAAACAGCTAACACTCTGCATATTACAAGTAATTAAGATTGTATGTGGGAGGAAGGAAATAGTTTTATATTTTGACTGTTTGACGGCCTTTGACCTTTTCAATTATTGTGTGACTGTACTACCAATAATTGAGACCATGGAATAAGTAACATTTCTAGACATTTCAGATATAATGAGAACTTCATTGTCCACAGTTCTATCTTTTGTGTAAACAATAAGGTGCACTTTATCACTCATTGTTCCTTTATATTTTTGTAAGTGGATTTACATGAAATAGAAAGATAAACTTTAATAATTCCTATTAATAATCAAAATTCTTAGCATGGGAACAAAATTCTGCAGCATTTAAGCTTTTAACCAAAGGAAATTATGTAAACAGTGCTTTATGGACAGTATAACTGTGCCCACAAATTCTGTCTTGATATAGAGAGTGATACCAATCATTTACACCTCATCTCCATTTTCTCTACTGACCTTTGTTATGAACCATGGCTGATAAGTTTTGCAGCTTAAGGACAAAGACCTGTGCTTTCTATCAGACTACTTTGTAAGGACATCCTTAAGTTTTCTAACTTTGTGATCCAAGAATTTATGGAAGTTTGTCTTTGATCTTTCATTTGACCTTACTCTTACTGCATATATTGTAATTTTAACATATCAATTTATTGTTAAATCTTTGATCTTACAGCCTTGGAAGTAGTACCAGATTTGAAAGTTGGACAAATCAATAGACTATACCTAACCTCTGTTTAAAGATTATGCCTTTGTGAAAAAATTATTTGCTACATAAAATTTGCTTTGTAAGTAGGTGGAATTTTACAAATAAATTTTTAATTAAGGATCTTGCTTAGGTAATCTAGAAAAGGGTGATGTGGTTTTCCAGTCTGCCACTGACCCTTCTATTTTCTTTCTTTGTTGAAATACATGTAATTTAATTTTTGCCTTAAAATTATGATAATAATTTGACAAATACTCTATCTTAAACACAAAAAAATTAAAATTGAAATTATAAACAACAAACAAAGCACTTAAACATAAAAGTTCCAGATGGAAGTGGCTAGTTATTACATGACCAAAGTCATAGAAATATGATTATATTTTGCTTTGTTCATTAATTCCACACAATGAACCTATTGTGATGTAAATAATAGATTAGATTTAGTTAAAATACCACCATAGGCAATATTACATATGTTTGTTGGCATAGAACTAAGCTCAAATACCTATATTTTATAGAGAGATCCCACATTTGAATGTGATATTAGTTCTTTATTGTGGCAAGCAAACTCTAGGTTGTTTGAAGGGCTTTTACAAAGTGTGATGATGTTCACATAATTTTTGAACTATTCATAAATAAATAAGTAAATAAACAAATAAATAAAATGTGGATAACTTTATTTATTTATTGGCTGTCACAATAGAGTTTATAACTGAAAGAAGGTCCAAGTTATTTTGAAATCTAGTGTAACATTTCTAAAGAGTTAAAGATTTTATCCTAGATAAGCCTTCATCAAAATATCTTTCTGTTTTTATTTTTAATTGAGATATAGGGGATGAAAAATTTAATGGAACACATCTAACACTAAATATTATCACTTCATTACAATATCTTTTGGATCTTTAACATTCACCTTGAAAGTGGTCTGAAGTGTGGTGTGGTGGCACTTGCCTTTAATTCCATCATTTGGGAGGCAGAGGTAGGTGGGGTGGATCTCAGTGAGTTTGAGGCCAGCCTGGTCTACATAGCCAGTTCCAGCACAGCCAATACAGCCAGTCTAACAACGACAAAAGAAAGGCGACAGTAAACTGAATGATCTACTTAAATTTTTAATCAAGGATCTGATTAGATAATGTGGCATTGATTGAAATCTGAAAATGTTATTTTTTTGTGTGTTACTTTTATTTTTGTTGTTGTTACTGCTGCTCTTTTTACTATTTTTCCAGCAACATTGGAAATATATCTTTTTCTCTCAACATTTCAGTCCTAGGTATGCTATCTTGTTGCATGGGAGGTGGGACAGTTTCTCCATTTAGAAACAAAGCATATGTATATCCTCAGATCATATACATTAAATTTTTCCTGTATTATAGAGACAGTTTATAAAATCCATGAATTTGAAGGTGTAGTTTTGAGATTTGAAGCAATTGGGGCAGGCAAGAAGGAGAGATGGCATCAGAGGGGAAGGGGAAGCCTTGCTGAACATGCTTCATGGACAGTAACTAGGAAAAGCAAAATGGTAAAGGCAGAAGTGTTTGCAAACAGCCTGGAAGGTCTAGTGCACAGACCGGCTCTAACTACCATTGATCCCTATTTGGCTCATTATTGTAATGGGAGAACCTGGTTGAAAGTAAGTTTCAAAGTGGGTTCTAATTCTATTTAAAGACTATAGTGCAGCTGACTATTTAATTACCTCAAGGAGTCTGGGCTATTTCTGGACTGGAATAGAAGAGAAGCATCCACATGTCCTTATCACTCCTCTGCCTTTGTAGATCCTGCACAAATCATGTGAGGATTCCTTAATGATACCGAAAGTCGATTTAAAAAAAAATAGGAAGAAATCAATAGCTTAACATTAACTATAGAGTCTGTAATTAAATCTACCCCATGTTATGTGCTTGGAGCTATAATTTGTTCTCATTCATTTCTAAATTATAAACTCATAACTGAACCTGAAGATAAAGAATGTGCAGCCATAAGATATCAAGAACCATTAATTTTTCCAAAATAAAGGTAGCTTAGAACTCCTGTGTGTGTGTGTGTGTGTGTGTGTGTGTGTGTGTGTGTGTGTCTGTGTCTGTGTGTCTGTGTTTGTGTAATTTTTGGAAACACTGTAGCCTGACCATAATCATTTACATTTAAAATTATGATTTTGTCTGGTTGAAATCCAGGGCTAACTTATGGATACAATTTTTTTTTTGGCTTACAATTTGACCTTTCATAGTCCTGTTCATCTAGATGTTAACTGAAGGTATCGCAGCACATCTAATTACTGAAAGAAGGGAGAGACCAAGTTTTGTTTTCAAGATCAGGGAAATGGTGACTTTATGCTCAAAGTCTGTAGTTTAATTATATTTACAGATAAAAATATGTAAATAGAATGTGAATGCTGCAGCATACAAATTATAGCCAAATCAGGAAACCTGCTAAGATGTAGCAGCCAGAGTGACTCTCAGGGCCCCTGGCTCTCACTCCAGCTCTGTAATAACCAGTGAGCTCCCCCTGGAAAGTCATTTATCCTTCCTGAGCTGAACCTTTCACAAGAAGAAATAAGAGTTTTCATTGAATTTGGCCCAAGGTTCCTAAAAGTCTGTAAGTCTACGTCATAGGCTACATATTACAGCTTTCTAACGGAGTCAGCATATCAGTGAGTGTATTTTATCTTAGTAAATCACACAGCATTTCCAGTTTTTCGCTTGAATATTATTACAAGTTAGAGCAAATTAGATCAGAACCAGAGTAAGGCAAACAGGCTAATGTACATGGTTAAATATTGATTGGGGAATATATTGGAAAATAACGGGGTAGGAGAATGGAGAGAGGAAAGAATTTTTTTTTTAGTGCTAACTCTAGTGTAATTCTCAAATGCACAGTAATAGCTCACATTACCTATGTATAAAACTGAATTGCCAGTCTTTCACCCCAAATCTTTTGTAAATACATCCTTACTAGCTCAGATGTAAGAAACCCTACTTTGCAGTTCAGAGAATCACCATGACTACTTCCTGTATTAGACCTCTACCTAATATGTGCCCAAGAGATACACAGTACTTTAACAACAGGCCATAGATCACATATTAGGTAGAGGTCGAGACTATAACACAAAACGCCCTGGATTCCATCCTCTACATATACTAAGATATGTTGGGTGAGGCACACAGGCATGTAATCTAAGTCCCCAGCAGCAGAGGAAGATGGAGTATGAGGACTTCAAAACCAGCGTGGGCCTTTGCAAGTGGCCCAAGTAGTTTGTATTGCCCCATATCAAACAATAAGTTAGATTCTCTCTTAGTGGAGTGATTGATCTTGCAAGCAGGACAGATTGTATATCAAAGGTTTAATGGCTGTGTTGATGTCCCAGCCCCCCTTGTAGAAGCTTTGTCTGGTTATAGAACAGTGCCAGTTTGGGCTGTATATCCCCTATTACTAGTTGGCGTTGGTAGCATCATTATCATAGATTCCAGAGAGTTTCCACAGTACTAAGTTTCTACATTACTCCCAAATGACCGCCAGTTCCAGTAGTCTCTCCCAGAATGCTCTCCCTCCATCCTTCCCTCCACAACTAGACTTCTTCTGTTCTCTTTCCCACCCACCCCCTCTTCACCCACAAAATATATTCTGTTTCTCCTTTCTAGGGAGATACATGGGTTACCTTGCCCCCCAGTGAGCCCTCCTTGTTACATTGCCTCTCTGGGTCTGTGGATTGTATTATGGTTATCCTTTACTTAACAGCTAATATTCACTTATAAGTGAGTACCAGTCTTTTCGGGTGTTAAGTTTTTTCCTAGTTACACCCATTTGTCTGAAATTTTAATGATGCTATTGTTTTTAGTAGCTGAATAATACTGTATTTTACAAATGTACCACATATTCTTTAGCCATTCTTTGGTTGAGGGACATTTAGGTTGTTTTCAGTTTCTGGCTATTATAAATAAAGCTGCAATAACCATGGTAGAGCTATAGCATCCTTTGGGTATATGCCCATGAGTAGTATAGCTGGCCCTTGGGGTAGATCATTTACCAGTTCTGAGGAACTGGTAACCATATTGGTTTCCATAATGACTGTTAATGATTATGCTAGGCATTGATCCACAAGTACAATTAGGATTTGTGTGTGTGTGTGTGTGTGTTTTGTTTTGTCTTTGCCAGTCCTGCTTGGTTCTATTCTAGGTCACTGGTCTCTGGACTATCCAGCCTCTGGTTTTGACTCTCCAGGTTGATCAGTGGAATCAGATAGAAGACTAAGAAATAAATGCACACACCTATGAACACCTCATTTTCTTAAAGGAGCCAGAATTGCACAATGGAAAAAAGATAGCATCTTGAGCAAAGAGTGATGGTCTAATATGATGTCATATGTATCTAAATGCAAATTGATTGATAGATTTCACCGCACACAAAACTCAGGTCCAAGGGGATCAAAGACTTCAACATAAATTCAGATCCACTGAACCTGATAGAAGATTGGCACAGGAGACAACTTCCTGAAAATAAAACCAATAACTCAGGAGCTAAGATGAGCAAAAGTTTTTCACCAACTCTACATCCAACAGAAGGCTAATTTCTGACATATATGTATATGTCAGGTAGTTCATAACCGTTTATAACTGTGGACCCAGGTCTTAGAGTCCTACACACACACACACACACACACACACACACACACACACACACACACACACACACATTTTGAAAGAAACTGCTTCTTGCTACCATACGATTTAAAATAGCCACCATCTTTTGCACCATTGTGGCCACGTGACTCTCCTATTACCTCATTCTCTGCTCCACCTCATTATACAGTCATAAACTTGGTTTGGTCATGTCTGTTACTTTCATGGCCCATACCATGGAATGCCTTTCAGTTTTATACAGACTAAATAAAGTAAAACAAAACAAAGCAAACAAAAACAAATAGTCACAAAACTTAGGCAAATAGAAACAGTTTTCACTGTCCTCATTGTGGCTCTGCCTGGTGCCCCACACTGGCACTCTTGACTGTTAGCTCTGTGATCTCCTGCAATAATATCTGATAACTGTTTTTCTTGCTCTGCTTGACCCAACCCCTCTTCCTTCTCTGCTGAATCTAGCTATTTTATTACATTCCTAGAGCATATTATGAGCTGTACTCTCCTAGATTTTGTTTGAGATCCTTCTCAGATATTCATTTGCTATATTGATCCATGTTCCTTAAAGTTTCTGTATTACATGGCATCAGCATTTTCTGCTTTATTCATTGACACATCCCAAGTACCTAAAGCAATTAATTCCTAGATTATGATAACCATCCACTCAGCATTTGGTGAGTACGTCATGTTAGATGCTGTATACCTACCTCTGGGACTTTGTCTTAATTTTACAACTTCTACGACAACTTAACCATCGACATCTACTTTCTGCTTGAGTTCACCATGGAGCCTGACACTTCCCCTGGGTGCCATCGACTGCACTGCATTAGTAGTATCATCAAGAAACAATGTCTTAATAAGTGGAGACACATTCTGTGCTTTGAACTCCATAGAAATAGCAATGAGAAGTAGTCAATCCCATGTTCAAAGCAAAACTAGTCACAGACCAGAGACATATCTTACATACAGGATGAGCTGAGACCATGAAAAAAACAGATTATAGAAATCAAAAAGGAAGGAAATCTTACCAAGAACACAGGGAAAATATAGGCGCTTAAAATTGATGTTGTTTAAAAAGAATGTAGAGTTATGAGTGAAAGTCAAGGTGTGGTTCACAAATGTGACTTTTCTCTTGGTTTTTGGTTTTGAGATGAAAGAAAGGAAGTATGGACAGATGGGAAGACAGGGGAAGGAATAAGAAATGGGGAAGCAGTTCTGAGGGACCAAGTAGTCAGAAAGGCTGAATGTTTGTAGGCTAAATACCTATGTGTCAGCTAAAAGCCAGCCAGAACCTGCCAGGTCCTGATTAAAGTGAGGACAAAGATGCTGGGGTGAAGTCACAGATGTTACATCTGGTAACTGGTGTTACATCTGCAATTCCTTAATTCTTTATGACATGCATGGTTAAAGGGATAGGAAAGAAGAAAATAGAAAGTGCATACAGGGGAAAAGTAAATGACACTTTATTCGTTCCTCCAAAACAGGATGCACATGCCTAAATGGGAGCTGTTTGGACAGCACATATACAAATTTCTATATTCCTTTACACACTCACACACACACACAAAGACACACACAGACACACACACACACAGACACATGCACATGCACACGCACACCACTACCTCCCCCAAAAACAAAACCCAGATACTTAGATCAAGGTACAATATAAGTAGGAATAGAAAGTTAGAACTTTGCTTTTAATTTAAAAAGAAATGAAACATATTTAATACAATTTTAAATTATTATTACAAAATTCTTTAAAGATTGTCAAATTTCAGAAGAGCTTGATGAGAATTGGCAGAGGGTACTTCTTAGCTTTGAGTCATTTTAAATACCCATGAGTTAGCACTTATTGTAGTAGCAAGCAACATGGAAGGGAAAGTTGGCTTCATCTTAGCAGGTATGATGTCATTGACACAGACAATTGAGATATCACAAGTAATTCAATAGCTTCAAGGTATTATGTTTATTTGGGTACCGTGTCCCATGCCTCTAACTCTTGTACCGGGGAAGCCAAGGCCTGAGGATCTGGAGTTTTGGGCCATCCTTAGCTCCATTAAAGGCTCTGCAGACTGACAAGATGGCTCAGTGGGTACTGATGCTTGCTAAACACGAGGACCTGAGTTTGATTCCTGGATTCCATGTTGGAGGAAAAAACAGATTCCCACATGTTGTCTTTTGACTTTTGCTATTGCACTTGAGCATGCACATGTACACTCACTCCTCTCTCTCTCTCTCTCTCTCTCTCTCTCTCTCTCTCTCTCTCTCTCTTTCTTTCTCTCTCTCTCTCTTTCTCTCTCTCTCTCTCTCTCTCTTTCTCTTTCTCTCTCTCTCTCTCTTCTCTCTCTCTCTCTCACACACACACACACACACACACACACACACACACGCACAGATAAAGTTTTAAAACAGTTTGAGGAAGACTGTTCACATAGGCAGCATGTTTTTGAGTATGGATGGATGTATCCTTATCATTCCTATGCCTGTGGATCCTGACCTTTATGTCAATCAGAGAAGAATTAGTAACTGAATAAAGTATTACAGAAGGAAGAAAAATTAAAGAAGGAATTCTTCTCTGGTCTCCAGCATGTTAGAATGATAAGGAAATTTAAATGAGGTACTGGGCAGTGTTTTCTTTCAAGTTAATGTGTGATTGAGCAACTTGCAGATATTTTCAAAAATTAATTTTGTATTCAAAAGGTTACCATGTGTAAAGTTCTAGCCACTTTGGCCCTCTTAGCTGAATTTTGTTTTGTGACTTGATGCTGCTATGTTGAATAAGATAATGTGTCTGTGTTGGTGCTCTTCACATAGAAGAAACTGGTATATATGTGGAAAGCAGGTGGGACTTGGATATGAGATTAACACATGGCTTCTGCCTGGCAGTACGTGCTTTTTCCTCTTGAAAGCTAAGCATAATCAAACCTTTATATGCAATGGCTGCCCCTTCTCCCTGCTGAATCCCAGTATGTGGGGAAGCAATGACTGTGTCCCCAAGATTTATGTGTCCTAAGAAACAGCAGAGCAGCATGGTTCTAGCACTGAACGTTATGTGAACGTCTGTCTCTTCATTTGTTAAAGTGTTGATTGGATCAAATACTTTCTAAACTTAGAATTTTGTTAGTACTGTGTGACCCTGGGTAGAATATCAGCATTTTCATTTTGAGTATTCCTTCACATGTTAAGTTTTAAAGTGGGGAAATGGTTTTGAAACTAATTTTTGCATCTCATAATTCTTTCCTCCCTCTGTTCTTGCTCCCTGTCCTAGGTAGCTTTCTGGTGCCGTGATAAATACTTTAATAAATGACTTAAATAAATAAATAAATAAATAAATAAATAAATAAATGACTTAAAGTAAACTGGACAAGGAAGGGTTCATTTAGGTCTAAGATAAACCCATTTGTGGCCATATATGGATGTTGCTTGCTGGTGTTTTCCTGACAGCATATACAGTCTTCTTTCCTATACCCTGAGGGTCCTACCTGAGGTTGGCACTGCCCTCAGTGACTGAACCCTCCCACTTCAACTGTCAGTCAAGAAAAGAGCCTTTCCCTTGCCTTCAGACAATCTGATAAAGACTTCCCCTTCAATTGGGGTTACTAGTCCAAGATGTCTCTAGTCTATGTCAAGTTGAGGAAAATAAAACATGAAACCAACTGATCAGGAAACTCCCTCTAACCCTTCTCTTTCCCCTTTCTATACCTCTTCAAATAATCTAGTAATATACTTGAAAGAACTTTTCCAGTTGAGAATTTCTTATATACTCACAGCCTATATTAAAACATTCCAAGGAATACAAGTTCATATAATGTGCTAGACACTGTGCTTTATAACACATTATCTTTTAGAGATTTTGTAAATCTACATGTTAGTTACCATTCTTCTGTCATAGTTAAGGACCATGTAGGTCATGGGACTTGCTTAGAATCAAAACATAAAGCACGGGATTGAAACCCAGGCTTCCCATGTGGAAATCATTTGTTCAAGAACTAAACATAAGCACAGTGCAGAAACAAAAAAAAAACTTAAATTTTATAATTAAAAATCTTTTAAAATGGCTCCCATTCCTCCAAATTAGAATTTACTTCTATCATATTCCCTTTATCTGTCCTCTGTCTCCAAACTTGAACTCCGCCCTCTCCCCACACCCCAAGTCTGTCTCAAATACAGTCTCTCTAGCATCTTTGTCTTTACATTGTTGTTACATGCATACACATTTATATACATGTAAGTATAACCTGCTCAGTTACATACACAATTTTTCAGGCCTGTTGGTGTCTTCCTTGTTTAAGCAGTCATACTGTTGACACCTCAGGGAGTAGCTTGTCTCACATTACTAGGGGACACAGTCTCAGAGCAGATGTCCTGTCCCTCCTGGTCTTGCAGTCTTTCTGCTCCCTCTTCCCAGGTGTTCCTTGAGCCTTAGGTATAGTAATTATGCTGTAGATGGATTAATTGGAGCTAGGCACTACATAGTCTCTCTTCTCTGCATTTTGATTGTTAGTGGGTTTCTGTGATTATCCCATCTGTTGTAAAGAGTGGTTTCTTTATTGAGGGTTGAGAGCTAGCTACATCTTTCTGTGAGTGAAAGGATACATGTTTAGAAAACAGTTAGCAATTGTGCTGGTTTGATTGAGTGTCAGTTGAAAGTTCTCTTAGTATCTGTGGGCTCACAAGGCATGGCAATTGACTAGGTTTGCAGTACCAAGTATGCTTTCCCCCTTGATGAGCATGACTTAATACCAAATAGAGATATTTTGGTTTTAGTCAACATATAAGTACTCCTACTGCAACTGCAGGGTTATTTTGCCATGTTGTTAATTGTTTTAGTTCAAAGGCATCATAGTATCATAGGATTACTGGTTGCTTCCCTCCCTTGCAAAATTGTATATGTCATCTGATACAGTGAAAGTTAGTCGCTAGAGAGGTGGGTTTCAAGACAGATCTAGCTTGTATCCTCCATGCCCTCTGACCAAAGTGTGTTGTGTCTTCATCCATAGGGACTTATCTTCTTCTTGGAGGCCACCAAGGGAACAGAAAAAAAATAATGGTTTGGAAGTGTCTTGGACAACCTGATTAACAACTTGTAAATGGTCTGCTCATGTATGGTGTTAGGATTTTTGTTGGATTATCTATGGCTCTTGTGGGGACCATTTCCAACCCAGGTGGGAAAATTTCACTCTCTGTGTGTGTGTGTGTGTGTGTGTGTTGTTTTCAGGTAATAGATAATAACTTGGTTCCTTATTACTTACTTTTTTCCAGACCTGATTTGCTTTTCTATTTTTAAAGTTTTCTCGCAATGACTAATTCACTATACGGTTACTTCTCAGAATAAAGGAGAGTCAGCCTGTAGTGGTTGTTATTTACAGAAATAGTGACCAATTAATTTTATAACCATTTTCAAAAAGAACAAGGAACACCAAGGACACAGCTGTGAGAGGTCTTTTCCCTCCTATTGCCTACCAAGGTGACCCAGGAAGGGCTGCATCCACATCCACCCTGACAAACATCCTCTCTAAAGGTTTAAGTTCCTCTGGGATGTTTGTTGCCTGAGTGTAAAAAGGCCTGAGATAGTTGTTTTATTTGATACTAATTCAACCAGGCAAGCCATAACCAGGAGTGTCACATCTAAATGCCTAGACACACTGCTCATCTTCCCTTTCCAATTGCACTCACATTATAGAACCATGTCAAGGTCTGTTTGATGCAAAACATTTCAGGACTGCTCTGCTCCACTATTAACAATGAAATAAATTGCTAGAACCCAGAGGTAAAGCATTCTTTAACCTCCTTTCAGGTGCCCAGACAACCTTCTCTTTAGTGTTCAGACTGCTAATGGCTAGGTATAGGGATTTTGAGCTTTAATAGAAGTTTTGGGCTTCAATGTATTTGAATGGGAGAGAGAGAGAGAGAGAGAGAGAGAGAGAGAGAGAGAGAGAGAGAGAGAGAGAGAGTATAGATAGTATAGTATAGTATAGTATAGTATAGTAAAAGAAACCAAGTTTTGTGTCCTTGGGATAAATGTTATAAGTCTATCTAAATACTGGGAGAGGGGAGAGGGAGAATCCGTTTTCTTAATGGACATGGCCACAGGTAGGTTAACCACACAGATTATATGGTCAGGGAAATTGGACTTGATGGATCTATAAAATGTTTTAAAGAGTACACAAAGTAGTGTGGGTAAAGGAGTAGTTGGGGACCACAAATATGATCAAGTGCATTGTGTGATATTCTTAAAGAATTATTTTTTTAGGGTGGTTGGTTGTTTGAGTCAGGGTTTCTTTATGTAGCTTTGGAGCCGGTCCTGCAACTCACTTAGTAGACCAGACTGGCTTCGAACTCATAGAGATCTGCCAGTTTCTGCCTCCTATGTGCTGGGATTAAAGGCATGTGCCACCACAACCCAGCAACAACTAATTTTTAAAGGTCTGCTTACAGTCCATTTTTGTAAATATGGGAATGATCCACTCAGTCTTTTTCATTTAAAAAAGTTAGTGGACTTTGCCACTGTATATTTAAATGGAAGTTAAAAATATTTGATGTCATTTTATTTCCAATAAAGTACATAAAATTATAGCTCAACTTAAGTCTATAAACTTTGTATACATTCCATCTAAAAACTCAGAAGCATTCATTTTTATTAATCCATCTTTGGCATTTTAAATTTGGTTACTAGTATGGAGATATTTGGAGGAAATCTGACAGTAAGCCAGATTTCTTGGAAATAATTAATTGGCATCCATAAAGAATGAAAGGGTTGTAAAGAGGAAGACTGCAATAAAGACACAGCAGGCTTTCATGGAAGATAAATGGCAGAATTAAAGGTAGCATTGAAGTGAAATTAAATCACAGTGTTACACTTCAAACATTTTTTTTTTTTACTTTATCAGGGTTCTGTTATTCATTGTGCTTAAAAGATTATGCTTTCTGTGGAGAACCTGCAGGTGTTCATTTCCCATACTTCCCGTACTAAACTGAGCTGCTGTTTGTACCACCTGCCCGTGCTGATGGATTACTGCAGTAGGGATGGTCCTCAACATTGCCTTTGTTATCTATGATCCTTTTGCTTTGATGAATGTATGTGGGTGAGAGTCAAAGTTGACAGTTTGGGGCAGGGGAATTGAGATAATTTTGTTAAAATAGAAGGGAGTGTGTCAAAGTATGATTATTTAAGATTAATAGTGTCACAATGTGAACGAGTCAGCTTCGTTATCTAAAAAAAAAAGTGGCTAATTAGTTGTCTTTCATATTTTCACTTAGCGTATATTTATCGCAATGAAGTTTAAAGATGCCCCTCCATGACTCATTCTAGTTTTTTTAAAGCTACTATTTTAATCTTCAAAAAAACAACAGCTTGCAGGGGTCAGTCCTTTAAAGTAGATGCTTCACTGGCTGCAATTATTAATCACTTTCCTTCAGGAAATATATGAAATTAAATATTAAAGTACAGATCTAAACAGTCCCACAGACTCAGGGCTTCTGAGGGCATCATTTCCTTATTAGCCTGAAATAGCTGACCTTCCTCAATCCAAATGTGGAAGCTGTATGAATATAAAATTCCTCATCTTGTCTCTATAGCTCATCATCTTGGCCTCACTTACCTCTTAGCACTTCATAGCTCTTTTAATAAGACACAGTTTCTTAGAAGTTGACTTTCTAGGATGCCATACTTACCTGCTGGACAAAGGTCCTATTTATCGAAAAGAATATATTATGTGCTGCCCCAGCACTCAGCTGCATGCACCTGTCATATACAGACCCGGTTTTCAGTGCTTGCAACCAGTGAACAGAAGACCCTTCTCATAAATCTTGATATTTGTCTAACGTAAGCATAGATTGTTAGAAGATGCTTGGTGGTGGGCAAAGTACATACAATTTATATGGGAATAAGGAGAATTATAGTTCTGCTGATTTGAAGTTGGTATTTGAACAAAGTCATGAATTATGTGAGGGGCTTAGCCATAAGGCTGCCTGGATGAATAACATTCTAGGCAGTGGGAAAGCTACAGAAAACACCCCAGATTCAAAGTCAAGAAGAACAAGGGCAGCTTATCTAGGGTAGAGTGAGCAAGGAATAGTTGGGGATGAAAGAGAGGGGGGAGGAGGGATGGAGCCTAACACATGCTGGAGACGGTATAATTGGCTATTGAGAGGATTCTGTTAACCCTGAGATGAATGGCAATGCTCTTGCAAAGTTTGAAGTACAAACTTGATATTATGTCTTTAATTTGAAGTCTAGATGAAATTTGAATGTAAACAGCATATTCTAGTGGATTAGAACTAAATGCATAATTCAGAGTAATAAAATGAATGTATTGGCTGTAGAAGCCAAAGACAATCTGGTGAATACTACTCATACAGATATTAGCTGCAATGTTAGTAGTAAGTAACGCTATGCAAAGCGTTGCTGTATGGCATAAAGAGCCCTGATTTACATGTGCTAATTCAGCTCATCTCAGTGCTGTCTGGGCTCAGGTCATAAAATATTCTTCTCCCTTCCCATTTCAGAAGAGACCTATGAGGTGTTGAATAGCACTCAGGTAAGAAGGGGGAGGGGTTGAATTTAAATCTACATTAAAAGCGAGTATACACTTTTAATTTGTACCAATCATGTCTTGAAAGGCACTATGCCAAAGCCCATAAGAGGAAAATGCAACAATAACTTCTTCCTTTATAATGAATCTTCTTTTGCCACTTTACAAGGAAAGAAAGGAACTTGGGAATGGATGCCAGTGCTGCAGGCAAAGGTTTCTCTTATTCTAAGAGTTCGTGGAGCAGGAACAGGAGTCTCTCACTAAAGGTTTATTTCTGCCTGATGTTTACTAGACTCTCAAGAGCTTTACAACAGCTCTGCTTTCTCCTGATGAAGAAACTGTCCTTATCTGGGTCATGTCTTTATTACAAGTGATGAGGATGAGAACATGCCTACTAACCCTGGACTCACTTCAGTTTTTTGACTGCCACACAGAATTCATCTCTGACCTCTTAGTATTGACCCAAGAAAATCATGTGACTGTTCATGAGTTCAACAGAGTCTGCATTCATTGCACAGACAGATCTCATATTCAAGGAAATGAAATTGTTCAAGAGTCAATTTGACTCTGTTTCTAAGCTGTGTTTTTCATTCTCCACAGCAGGGTATCTTTGGCATTTCCGTGAAGTAAGAGTATAAGTCAGTAAATTAGTAGTGATTCTTAAGAATTATCCTCAACAAATGAGATGCTTTTCCTTTATAGGAAAGTAAATGCACCATTCCCTACATCAGTAAGTAATTGCAACTTCAATCAGTGGTACATCTGATGAAGGTATAGTTATTGATAAGTAAATAAGGAAGCTATTACTTCACTGACGAATCTGTCTGCATGTGAGGGGGCACAGATCGTATCATGCCACTTTACATGAAGGTAAATCTCCTTGAAGATGAGCCTTGTGAACTATTCTTTCCCACATCATGGTGGCACATAGAATGAAAATAATCCAGACCCATGCAGTAGATAAATTGCTAACTGAAAGCCAGGCAGATTCATTTAATCTGTAATTGAAGATGGTGTAAACTGCCATTTGTTTGTTGGGATGTGAATTTAGACCCTCTCTAGAAGCACAGGTTCTCTTGACAACTGAATCATCTCTGTGGCACTTTGACTGTTTATTCTTAAATCACTTGTGCCTAAAATTATCTTTAGTCTAAGACATTCAATACAAGTTTACTTTTGGTCCCATATTCCCACCATGCCATCTCTAGAATCAGCATAAACTGATATATGAAGACAACTAACATAAATTTACTTCACACACTTGGATCCAAGTGTAATGTTATTTTATTCCACCTGCTAAAGCATACACAAGACTGTTCATTGTTTCGATCTAAATTAATTAATTCGGTGTTCCATGAGTCAAACAACCCAATTCAAGCCATTCAGAAATAAATATTGAACTTATTAATTTTTCCATGTAGAATAAATAACTGTATGGGGGGAAGATTTGTATATTTTTTTCCTAAGAAAGAGCACATGCTCAAAGCTGAAGACAGTTCAATAACTTTCTTTTTAAAAATTATCATATAGTCCTTTTGCACAGATAATAAAAATCAGTTGGCAGCAATTTCCCTTTCTGTTTTGCCATTGACTTCGTTCTCATCTGATAGGTCTCTTTCTTTCTACAGAGGAGCCGGACTGTTAAATTTAGCCCTGTCTAATACTCCAGGATCAAAGCTCCCTACTCAGTCCCCAAAATGGAACAGCTGCCGCCAGCCTTTCAACTGTAGTCTTTATGAGCCTGGACTTTTTGGGCCAAAGTCAGAGCCTGTGAATTGAATTTCCTTTATACAGTTTTACCTCAGATTTGTGCCCCAACTTTCATTTCCCCTCAGGGCTCCTTTTACTTCACTAGAATATTCTCTGGCAAATGATACCTTACAGTGACATGTGCCTAAGGTCTCTCAGAATCTTCACCTTTGTGCAAATGCTTCAGTATTCTCTGAGTCTAATTTATTATTAATTTCAAGACAGAATTTATTTGATTTTCCCAGATATTGTTTCAAACTTCACATTTTTCTCATCCTATTTTGCTTTCCCCTTACCTGGAACTAGGCTTCTAAACTTAGCATTGATTTATTTCCTTTCTATTCTGTAAAGAAGTTAGAAAAATATTGTAGCCTGCTCCTGCTTCTGTGTGAGGAACAGAACCTGCCCCAGGCCCTGCTCTTTCTTCTGATGGGTTAACTGGCAGAGGCCAGTCCATAATAAACCCTGAGCATTCATCATCTCTCACACAAAAGCAGGCAACTCTTTATAAGGAGTGATTCACATGTAAATCTGTAAAGCTCTTTACCTCCTCCTCAGAACTGATTTAGTTTGCAACTGCTCTTCATGCTTGGGAGTAATAATGAAGCTCATTGTTCCTTTGGAATACCTGGCCTATTATGAGGGGACTTTCCATAATTTTAAGAGACATTAAAAAAAAAAAAAAACACTTTCACACATAAGCAGAAGGTGGTGGGTGTAAAACTTTTACTTTCAATACTTAATACCATCAGAACTAGGCCACATATATTCATGAGTAAATTAGACAGCAAATATTGATAGAATTGGAGTGATTCTGTGTCACCAAACATGTTTTTTATCTTACTTCCCCCCAATAGATAGAATCTGAGGAAGAAACATATCGAAGGAAATTTGCTGACAATACCTCTTCTAGCTATTAAAGTATTAAGTCAGTTCTATTCAATTAAATGTTTTTAATCAGCCTCCACTATACTTACTCTTTCTGATAAATTTTGAAATTACATGAGAGTCTTAGGTAGGTATAATATATAACGCTTAATTCCCTAGCTATTTAATGGACCCAGATATATGAACAATTGGGTTTGTTAATTTTCTTTGTCACTTGATCATCTTTTAAATACTATTTTTATATTTAATGTGATTTTGTTGGAAGGTGCCAATTGAATGCAATTACAATGGTTACTTGAAATTCCTTTTTCTTGATGGATTATTATAATTAATTATTATTTATTTTATTGTGCTTAGGAGAAGTTTGCCAATATTCGCTTAAATTTCTACTATATTTTTGTTGAATGTGATTTGTGATACTTTCATATATGATAACACTATTTTAGCTTTTTAATGTAGTTAATATACTCTTCATAGTAGATGTTCAGGTAACAATTCAAAGAAGGAAAAAATAAAACCCATATTTGTGACTAGTCAACCAATGATAAATATTTAGATAATACATTTTGTTATTATTATTCATGGGCTTAATTATTATAATAGAGATTGATGCTCTATTCCAAATGGTAGTTTTGAGCAAGGATTCTGTCAGTTATACTTTGTTATTATTTTACAATGTTCCTCAGCTAAATGACTGAATTGTAGAATTCTCTCAATGTCTTGTTCTATCTTAAAATTCACCTTGAAATTGCTCACAAGTTATGGATCTTAATATACACTTTTATCTTAATTAAGAGACTTTCTTTAACGATTTCTATTGATTTTTCCAATGAAATGTAGAATCCTTAAAGGGCAACTTAAGTCCTTACTCATGTATCTTTGCCTTCCTTTCTGACTTGAAGCCTGTAGGACGTGTTCTGAATCCCTTAACTGTTTCCTTTTGGCATTTCTTCAGTATGAGTTTGTTTGTGTTTCTTCACTGCAAATTGTCCCCCTAGATTCTAATAGCATTGGGGTGTGCAACAGTTATTTTTCTCCTTGTTGTGGCCAACACATTAGCTATTCCCAGTGTTTACAGAGCCCTGTGTCCTATCTGGACAGGAAACTTGTGGTACTTTGCCCAGTACTCAGATCACGGATCAAACTGAACAAGGACAGAAGTGATCTGCCTTGTGTACAGTACTTGGCATCAAGCCACAAAGAAATTGGACACACAGTACATGGCTTTGCCTTATGTTTCCCTTTACTGTTGCTTTTTGATAAGTATTTCACAACCATTAGATTAAAATGACTAAATATTTAGTATGTGCATTGTGTGCTGGGGAAAGATGACATTTTGGGAACGTCAGTACAATACCTACTTCCCCCTAGCCCCTTCACTATTAAAACTGTACTTCTTAAGAAGCTATCCCTGGTGCATGAAAGGACTTTGGAGGTACATTCCCCATGATACTCTCTTAGCCTAGAGGCAGGAAAGAGGGCCTAGACCCTACTCCAAATGACTTGACAGATTTTGATGTTCCTTCCTGGAAGGCATCACTCCCTGTGGAGTGGGGGTAGGTGGGACAGGGGAGTATTCAGGGGCATGGGAGGGAGGGAGAGGGAAATGAGATCAATATGTAAAACAAGAAATATATGAATGAAGTTATGGAATGAGAACTTCTGACCAGGCACTTCTAATTCAATTTACTCAGAAATTCAGATGCTTTTCTGTTTTCGGCATGTAAATGCCAAGACATTCAAGTCACACAATGCATATTACATACAATTCCAAATCATTTAGACTGAAGAATCATTGCTAGGTTCTGTTCCTACTAGGTTTAAATGTACCAGAACAGGGGAACGATGCCTTTTCAATATGCATCATGAATTCATATCAAGGCTTTATAACTGAAGTGTCAGAAATCCTAAATTCTCGAGAGGCTGCATTATTTTTATGTAGATGAGGAGATATAGCTCTCTATTATATTACATGAATTGTCATCATAATATTACAGTTAAAGCTAATGAACCATTCACTGGCATTTGAAAAGCCAGTTAACGGAGCATTTTCCTGACAAAGCTTAAGTTTATAAATGAGTTAAGTGTGTTTGTGTGGGTGCTGTAATGATTACAACATTATTCCTCAGCATTATAAAATATCCCCTTTCAGCCCACAATTAAGGAATGTACAACATACAAAAAGAAATAATTCCTAGTCATTTAATCAAAATTAGATATGTAGGGATATGAGTGAAAAAATGGCATAGGGAATATTATTTGTCACAGAAACTGTTGAAATCTGAGATATGCATTTGCCTTACCATCGTGTAGTTTTACCATTCAGTGCCTACTGGGCATAGATTATATAGACCATATATGGACATTTTTGTCCAGAATTCTTTGTTGCCTATAAATCAAGAGCTTATTAAGAACATTATGCTTTTCAACCTTAATGGGTGCTACATTTTGTTGTTTTTCAAGTTCTCCTTTTTAGGTTATAATATAATAGCACGATTCTCCACTTCCCGTTACTTGACTTCATAGCCCCACGAGCTCCAGTTAGAAGAAGGGCCCTTTGGGTAAGACACACCTACAGTCAGTGAAGAGCTAAAGCACAGTCTGTAGTCTGTGGGATTCAAATTTTAAAGAACCCGTTTCAGATTTTTTTTTGCCACGGTTAGAGAATAAATTATTGACAATGACAACATATTAATTTACTGTATTTGATATTCACTCATTTCTTTATTTAAAAGGTTGCCATTGGCCTTGGGTTATACCTTTGTGGTAAAGCACTTGCTTAAATGATCTTCATATATTTTTATTTTAAAATATATTCATATGGCAAATCTAAGTTGATAAATAGCATGAATACAAATATAACATGATTATAAGTACATAACTATTTTCTATGCGACTTCTGGACTTGAAATTACTCCATTTGAAATATTGGAGAAAATAATGACAATAATTTTGGCTACTACCCATTGATTCATCTATTGTGGCCAAAGTATTAGCTTACCATATGTTTATATACTGCAAGAGTCATGAAAAACTTCAGATTCAATTTCATTTCAACTGGATGCTTACATAACAGTTTGAAAAATTATTTATATAAATTTCAAATTTATGTGGCTATTGCCTTATTTAAAGCATTCACATGACTTTTTACTTCTTTTTCTCCTCCTCCTCGTTGTTGTTATTGTTATCATTATCACCATCATTATTATTATTATTTCTCAATTTCTTCTTGATTATGAATTGGTGAAATCTAAGCTCGAGCTTAATCTTGCACATATAGAATCTATGATATATGTCTTCTATTTCAAGAATATTTAGAATATTTTTAGTCAAGTTGAAAGCAGATTGTTTTCAGATTAAATTTGATGGATTCTGTAGTGTAAAGTATAGTGTTCAATAAGTGTTGAAATTGAAGTTTGAAAAATGTGATTTAAAATTCTGATTCAGACATTTATCTAGTGTTATTTTTTGATCCAATAATTTAACTTCTATAGCAGTTAATTTGGCCTGTCTAAGTTTAAAAGCAATAATGCACACAGTTCTTTCTGATCTATCTTAGAAGGAAGAGGGAAATAGAAAGTAGAGGTTACATTTTAAAAGTAAGTCATGATACACAGTTAGAGCATTTATCTCATAATATTAAGGATATTTTTCATGCAGTCAACCAAATCCATATCCAGTCAAGCAGAGGTGCAGTGGGCTCAAGTTCACAGCCAGAGAGGTTCGCACTTCATTAAAGCTAATTCTGTCTTCCCTGGGCAAGTTTGCTGAAATACATTTTGCTTAATTCTCGAATAGCATCTAATTAGATGTTTCCATAGATGTAACTGAATTTTATTATACCGATTTGTCTGTCATCTCCCTGTTCTCCAGAACAAATGAACATTCATTGTTGGCGCCATGACTTTGGAGTCTGACAGACACATAGGTACATTCATGTGTAATGTGTTAATACTAGAGTTAGCCAAGCCTTAACTGAATTTTTGGGAATGAGGAACTGGTGATTTACTTGGAAATTATTTCCATAGCAGATATCACAAGAACCTACCATGTTGTATCCATTTCATCCATGGCTTTTTTCAAGAGAAGCTCATGCGCAGTTGCCTCATCTTGAATATATTTGCATTTCATCTTTGTCTTGGAAATGGGTATCACAACACAAGTATTGTGTTGCAAAAAGATTTACTAGTAGCAGAATATATGAATCAATTTAACACTTGATGTGAAGGCAAGAAAAACTCATATACTTCCTCCACATATATGCATAAATAAATATAATAAAAATACCTCTACAAATATTATATGTGATATATATGAAATTTAATGTTTAAATTAATGTAATATAAAGATGTATATGTTTACATTTTCAATGATTGCGACATGTCAGTATTAACACATGAAGTATAAAAATAATACTAGGTAGCAAAAATAATGAAAGAATAAATATGTTGCTTTCTTTCAGCAAGTACAGATTTGATAAAGACATTTTGAATGTAACTTAAAACCACAAATTACAAACTTTCCAGATTTCTACCAATTACAAATACATATATATATATACACGAGCAACAGATGGCCTTTAGGGTCCTGGAATATTTCCTGATAATTAGGATAGAGAATTTTCCTAGAGGCAGTTGTATTTTTCTTGGTGTCACATAACAATTTTTAAATAAATTAATAACTGAATACAATGATTAAAAATGGCTTTTTAACTAGGTAAGAATATAACGATGGATAGAATTGAAAAAATATAACTTTATACAAAACATACTCACAAAATAGTGATTCTTTACCGGATTACTAAAAATGGAAAATTTTTTGCTTTGTTATTTATTTTTTTCATTTTACATGCCAACCACAGTTCCCCTCTCTTTGTCTTCCTCCTCCTCCCTCTGAAACTCCTCCTATCAACCTGCCACCCATCTCTCATGGGGAATCAACAAAGTCTGGTCCATTAAGTTGAGGCAGGACCAAGCCAGAGCCTGGAAACAACCTAGATGCCCCTCAACTGAAAAATGGATAAAAAAAAAAATGTGCTCCAATTATACTGGAGTATTACTCAGCTTTAAAATACAATGTTATCATGAAATCATCAGGGCAATGGAGGGAACTAGAAAAAGTCATAATGAGTGAAGGGAAGTAACCAACACCTCAACATCCATTTTATTTTTTTTTCAAGAATATAAGTATAATTCCATTACAAATCAAATATATGATGAACTTGTTTATAAGTAAAACAAATAGTTTTTCAATTAGGTAAAGGTTATTTGTTGTTGTTGTTGTTTACTTTTTTATTTTACATATCGATTCCAGTTCCCTCTCCCTCCCTGCCTTCCTTCCTCTCTCCCTCCTCTTTCCCTCTCTCCCCACATGCACCCAAATACCCCCCCCCTACTTCACATGCAGGGTGATGCCACCCAGGAGGGATCATCTAATCTGTCAAATTATTTGGAGTAGGACTAGGACTTCTCTCCTGTCTCTAGGTTCAGGGAGTATCCTTCCAGTCCTCAAGGTCCATTTGTGCACCAGGGATACATCATGTTTCTACTGTCTGAGGTCCCTTAGACTTCCCAGGCCTTCTAGCTGAGACCCATATTCACGGGTTCTGAATCAGTCCCATGCTGGATTCCCAGCTACCAGTCTGGGGTCAATTAGCTCGTCCTTGTTCAGGTCAGCTGTCTCTATGTGTTTCTGCAGCCTGGTCTTGTCTTCCTTCTCTGCATCTGGATTCCAGTTTGGCTCATTGTTTAGCTGTGGATGTTTGCTGCTGTTCCCATCAGTCACTCCATGAGGGCTCTATGATGGTGGATAAGTTAGTCTTTGATCTTATTATCAGGGAAGGACATTTATGGTACCTTTCCACTGTTGCTCAAATTGTTAGTTGGGGTCAGTCTTGTAGGTCTCAGAGCATTTCTCTAGGTTCAGTTTTTTCTTCAACCCTTTAATGGAGACTGGTTCAAACTGGTTCAGACCAGTTCGATCCTGTTCAAGAGAGTTCAGATTGGTTCAAAAATGCTCCAAACCAGTTCAGACCAGTTTAAGCCAGTTCAGGCCTGTTTAAACTGGTTCAGACAAGCTCAAACCGGTTCAAGTTGGTTCAGACTGGTTCAAATGAGAGTAAACCGGTTCAGACAGTCTCAAACCGGTTCAGACAGGTTGAGTCCAGTTCAAACCAGTTCAAACTGGCTCAGACTGTCTCAAACCGGATTAGACCAGTTCAAACTGGTTCAGAGAGGCTCAAACTTTCCAGATTCTTGTGTCAATGAGATACCAAATTTCATAACTGTTTTTAATGATTACAAAAAAAGGAAAAAAATACAAAAGAAAAAAAAAAACATGAAGGACAAAATGTGACTGCTGAACTGAGTGGTTTATTGTTGTCCGTTCACAATCTTGCAGAACCTGAGAACTTCGAAGTTGCAGACCCTGTTGACTGGATTCACTAGAGAGGCCTGTGTAGTAGAGTATAGACCCTTTCATGTACTGTACTGTACACCTGATGCTCCAAACGTACTATAATAATAATGTCTCATATGGAAATGAGAGAATACTCTGGGTCAGCAGCAAGGTCTAGTTTTTAAATTTTTTTTTTATAAATGTTGAGAAAAATAAAAAGTATTTCCCCCCATAGTAACATGTGTATACCTACAACACTCTGACCTCTTTCTCTCCTCCTTGATTGTATGAATAACCCTGAGATTGCCTCTTAGACTGGTTTTAACCTTCAGCTGCAGAGGCTATGATGATATATATATATATATATATATATACAATTCTAATACACAAGTAGAAATTATCAGTGATGTTTCATATATGTGCAGAACTTTATCAATCATCAAATTGTGAAGGAAAATAATATCATGTCATAACAAGAGTCAATGATTTGTCTGTATTTTTGTATAACCAATTTTGTAGTACATAACATATATGAAAGCTCTACTCTTATTTATCAGGATGTTACAAAGTATCAATAAGTAAAAAAGAATAAAAATTAAAATCAATATGTCTGATCTACTCTACTGTTGAAAACATTTTATAAAATATTAGAGATAAATATACATATGGGTAAAAGTTACAAGTCTTACACAATTAAAATACAGATGTAAGAGGACTGAACAGTCACAAATATAACAATAATTACATCAAGAGCCAAATTGTATATCTAGGGTTCCACAAGATTCCTGGGATTGCAGTTATGAATTTTACATCTTTTTATTAATAATATAATTTAAAAATTTTACATGTTGATCCCAGTTTTCTCCCCATCCCTCCCTCCCTCCTTCCTTCCCTCCTTCCATGTCTCCCTCCCTCCCTCCCTCTCTCTTATCCTCTTCCCCTGTGACATGCACCCTAGCCACACTCCCATCCCATCCCCCCAACCCCATTCCACTTGTAGGGCTATGCTATCCAGTTTGGGTCATGTAAATCTGTCAAGTCATTTGAAGTAGGGACTAGGACTTCTCTCCTGTTTTCCTGTTTCTAGGTTAAGGGGGTATCTCTCCATGGGGTATGTGTCTACACGGTCCTTTTGTGCACCAGGAATACATCCCATTTCTACTGTCTGAGGTCCCTCACACTGCTCAGTCCTTCTAGCTGAGACCCATATTCAGGGGGTCTGAGTCAGCCCCATGCTGGATTCCCAGCTATCAGCTTGGGGGGGGGGGAATTAGCTCCTCCTTGTTCATGTCAGCTGTCTTTGTGTGTTTCTGCAACTGGGTCTTGTCCTCTCTCTCTCTGCATCTGGATTCTAGTTTGACTCAGTGTTTAGTTATGGGTGTTTGCTTCTGTTTCCAACAGGTACTAGATGAGGTCTCCATGATGGTAGATAATTTAGTTGATGATCTCACTATCAGGGAAGGGCATTTATGGTAGCCTCTCCATGGTAGCTGGAATTGTTAGTTGGAGTCAGTCTTGTAGTTCCCTAGACCTTTCTTTAGGTTCATTTTTCTCTTCAAACCAATAATGGCTCCTGCAACGTCAGTTTTAATTTGATTGTTAAGTATTGGTTCTAAGTATGGCACATATCAAATATCTAGCAAGAATTTACTTTATGTTCAAGACACTATTAGGTTGTGTGTATATATATATATATATATATACATATGTGTGTGTGTGTGTGTGTGTGTTTGTGTGTAAATATGTGAGAGTTTGTGTGTATATGATCCCATGCATTGAAACTATTATGTAGACTGAAAGGGTGATAAAAATCTCAGTTTTAATATTACTTAGTTTAGTAACAAATTGATTATATCTTCTACTTTAATCAATAATGGAAATGTATATATCTGTATAAGAGAAGAACTCATTAATAACTAAAAATACAATAAAATTGAAATAAGTATTCAGAAGTCTTAAATAGACACTTTAGGGCAAAGAGATCGCCAACATGCAAATCTCTTTATAAGAAAAATTACTTTGTATTTTCCCACAACACAGATAACTTTTTTTGTAGGAATGCAACTGATCATATAAATACACACTATTGCCCAGGATTGTGAAACTGTATTTTACATCACTAAGAAAATTCTAATTAGTAGGAATTTGAGGGTGTTGTATGTAGCAAGCTTTTTTGCACTTCCAGTCTCCAAATCATGACAAAGAGATTTTTTACTAATTATAAAATTTGGTCTAACTTAGGCTTGTTCCTAACTAGTTCTTATAACTTATAATAACACATATTTTAAAATCTACAGTCTTTTATGAACTTCAGTTTTCTTACTATATATTCCTTTATGCTATACCCTACCCTTTCTTTTTCCTAGAGACCTCTCTGTCTGAAAGTTCTGACTATATCTTCTGCCTGGCAATTGGCTCTTTAGCTTTTTATTAAGCCAGCTACAGTGACACATCTTCATACAGTGTAAAGGAATATTCCACAATAGTGAAATTGTGATTGGCTAGAATTTGTGGAAGAATTCATTAATCTATATGAAATACCATAAATTAAGCTATTATGGTTGCTAGAATAGTAACAGAAAAACTAGGTGATATATTGTGTTTAAAATCATAACTGGTTGATTTTACTTCTGTTTTCATTATCTTTAATATCTTGTCAGTTGACAATACTTTTTTGACAAATGACAAGTGGAATGTTTTTTACTTCAGTGATTACACACACATGCCCACAAACAAGCAGGCTTACACACACACACACAGCCTTGGGTGACTCTTAAATTGTTTATTATCACTGATTCTTCAAGTCTTCCCTTCCATTCATGGCATGTTTATGTTATGAACTTTTAGAAGTGCTTTTATTTCTTCCTATTTAGTATATTGTGGCAGGACTTTCCTATTTGTAAAGTATGCCTGACATGATTGGGAGAGATGCTTATGACATCTTGCCAGGTGCAGAAAACTCTCTACTGTCTCATCTAGATTTGACTGACCCCCTAGCCTTGAGTTAGTAATTTGCAGTTGCTGATGGCTTAATCCTCTTACTCAGTAAAGACAGTCTGCAATTTTATGCGCAAACTTACTTTACACCCCATGATGCAATATTATCATTGATACTCATTATGTTGCTCTTAAGATATGACACTATGTTTTGGGGATTGCTTATTATGTCAGCTTAGTATCTTGGGTTATACATATTTTTTTGAAGAAAATAAGACATGCAATAACTTAAGGATAGATAAATGTAATAGATAAAATTTATAAACAAATGAGAAAGATTTTATAAAACATTTTAATTTTAGATAATATTCAGAAATATTTATTACATGAAAGGGCTGGAGAGATGACTCAGCAGTTAAGAGCACTGGCTATTCTTCCAGAAGAGCCAGGTTAATTCCCAGCACCCAAAAGTCAGCTCACAGCTCTGTAACTGAAGTTCCAGGTAATAGATAACCCTCACACAAACATACATGTAGGCGAAACAGCACTGCATACTCAAAATGGAAATGTATTTGTGTCTACCCTCTTCCAGTGCCTTGTCATCTTTTTAATAAGCTATATTCTTGAGTAAGAATTAAAGCATCTTTAATGCCAATGGAAAAATAAAAATAAGTGAATGGTACATTGTAGTACATAAACACCATTTAAACTTTTTAAGTTTTATCTGTGGTAGATTCTACTAAATCCAGAGATAAGATTTACTAAGTAATAGCAATGATATAGACAGATACTATGAATAAACCGAGTAGACCATCATTATGAGGGAATGGCTTGTGGGCTTTGTCTTACTGACTTTGATGAACTGAAATTTTACCCCTAATAGAACTCTTCAGTGTAGCAAAAGAACATATTTAAACACAACTCATGCCACTCGTTTCAAGAAAGAGCAGGAGACAAGCAGTACTTTCTCATTAGGTTTAACAGTAATCTGTTCAGTGAATGATACACTTGAAATTCAAATCCATTATTTTTATTTATAGGTGTAGAGTTAGCATAGTCGGTAGTTTTGTATGAGCTATTTACTTGGCTTTATAGTTCTTTTATAGTTCTATCCAGGACATAATCAAATTGCTCATGCTGAACATATTTTATTTTTCCTTGAGGATTTTTTAAGCCTAGCTGGTTATTTAGCAAATTCCTATCTAGATAAAACAAACGCCATTTTTCCATCTTGTTGTTTCCTTTGTATTTTTCTTTCTCTTGATGAGGATTGAACCTGGAGCATTGCACAGACAAGGAGATAATCTACCAGTGACCTACATAACCAACCTTTCTTATATTTGTTGTTGTTATTATTATTATTATTATTATTATTATTATTATTATTATATTGTTGTTTAGGCTCGGTTTTGTACTATAGCCCAAGTTGGCTGCTAGTGTTGTTCATGTTTCAGTTTCCTGTATGCTGGATTTCAGGCATGGTTTAAGCCTGGCGGTTTTAGCTCATGAAGGCAGTAAAATTGTTAGAATCTGAACATAGCTTATGATCTTCAATTCCCTACTCATGACACTCTCATCATCTCAAAACCAAATATAAAGCAAATTGAAAATTTAATACACTGTATCCTCCCAATACTAATAGGCTATCAGAGAAGTGCAAACGCAAGAAAATATTCTGCACTATCCAGGAAAAATTATTGTTAATCTCTAATAAACAAAAAGATACCAATTTTCATAACTGAATCACAAATGCAATCCCTTGGTAATTTCATAAATGTCTAAATTCTGTTTTGTTGCATTTCATTGCAGTCTAGAACACCCTTTACCTGAATTTCAAATTTACCCTTGCATAAGTGTTAGGGGGTGTGCAATACTTGCTGAAGGAAAGTTCCTGGAGAAATTCCAAAGATGTCGCTTATCATCCTCACTAACTTAAAGGACATCTCTTTCCTGCAAGAACATACTTCTGTGACCGAAAGTCCTCATTGGTCTGGAATTAATTCGAGGTGAAATTCTAGTACTCATCATCCAATAAAGCCATGTTCCTGGAATATTTCCTGTACTACACAAGCGCTCCTCTGTTGTTCCTCTGTTCTCTGATGGGAGATGTTATTCTGTATATATGTTTCTCATACTGGTTAATAAAGCCCTGTGGCCAATGAGATAGCAAGATAGGCGGGGCTAGGAGACCAGGAGGAAAGAGGAAGTAGTGGGGAGGAGTTGAGATGTAGCCCAGGAGGAAGGAGGATGCAGCATGGCTCCCCATAAGACGACCACGTGGAAATACTTAGATAAGTAGAAATGGGTTAATAATTAAGGCAGAGCTAGCCCATAGACAATAATGGTAACTGGCCAACAGGATTGAATCAAATATAGAGTCTCCTGCGTGTTATTGGGGGCCAGGACGCCAGACCAGCGGCAGGCGGGCTGGCGGAAACTTACATGCTACAGATGGCACCCAACGTGGCTATAAGAAATTTCACTTAACAATAATAAGAGCTTAAGAAATGTTTTAGAAACAAAGGAACAAAGACTAGCAAGACTTCTTAGTAGCAGCATTTTCTCGGTTGGATTTGTTTTGCTGTAGACAGAGATTTGCACTGCTCCTTTAAGGGAGGTTTCCAAAATTAGCATAAGCGGCAAAAAAGCAGGCTTGCTTTTAAAGAGCTCTGCTAACAATTCATTGGTGTGTACAAGAGCTGCAATGAAGGTTTACACTGTGTTTTAAAAAATACGCTGGCTTGGGAGAGAAAAAGAAACAGGATACAATGGTTTAAAAAAGAAAAAAGGAAATAGAATGTATGGGTATAATGGCGCACGCCATTGATCCCAGCACTCGGGAAACAGAGGCAAACAAATCTCTGTGATTTCAAAGCAAACCTGGTATGCAGTGAATTCCAGGACAGATAAGAGTTACACAGAGAAACCCTGTCTCAAAATATGTAAAAATAGAATTAGAATAAATAGAATAATAAAAAAGCCACGTAAAGATGGAAAACACAGAGAGATTTTGGATATTATACATGCTTCTGTTGTCTTTAAATTATTTGATTGCTGAGAAAATAACAACTGACAAAAGAAATTCTACTGGATTAATTCAATTTATATATTTTAAAAATGCTTTGACTCCAAAATTTAAGCCTAAGGACAAGTTACTGGGGAAAAGGATTTCTATTTTTGTTTCCACAGGAAATGAAAAGCTATGGATTCTTTCCAGACTTATGTGGTTTGATCAAGCCAGACCCCCAGAAACAGCTCCCCAGGTGATCCAACATTCAAAGCAGTTGAGACAAAACCTTGCAGACTACTGCCAAGATTTCTGCATCTTCTTTGGATCCCCATGACAGCGCCCTCTACCAGCAGGAAGTAGTTTGGAAAGAACGACGCCCAAATTCCCAAATATTGTTTATAAATGTTTGTTTTCATTTAAATGGACTTGGTTATAAATGGCTATAACCACAAACAATCTTTTTAAAGGTAAAAAGGGAATTATGGTATAGATATGAATACTTTGCTTTGGAATGGATTTTCTTTTATTGATACAATTTAAGGTCAATTTTGTGATATGTATATTTCTCCTCTTGTTTAGGTATTGTGTTTATATAGCTCATTGGAAAATTGTAATGTATAATTTAGTACAGATTATTGAGAGTTACCTATGATAATTGAAACTTGGTGTTAAGTTAGTTAGGATTTGTAGATATACAGAGATGTATTTGAGATGGATAGGCATTCTTCAAACCTTTCAAAGACCTACAGAATATGGCATTTAAAATGGTTTAGGGATTTTCTTGACAATGAGGCACAACTGCTCCTGGTAACGCCACCTGCATCAGAAAGGAAGATGGACATCGAAGAAAAACATTATGGAGTTTGCTTCTAATATGGCAAGACTAGCCATTTGAGCAAGGTACTTCTCTTGTCTAGACTGTTTGACTTTATGTTGTAGAAACTGGACATGCAGGACCCACAAAAAGGTGACTGCTGATGCAAGATGGACATTGCTTCAGGGTTCCTGCTTCATGGTAAAGGCAGCCAGACATTCTGCAGGACACAGAGAAAAATGACTGACACATTGTCAATACAGGTGGACAGTTTAAAGTTTCCTGCTTTGTTGAGGAGTCTGGAGACACACTATGGCCTATGGGCTGAAGATGGAACATTAAGAAGAACTTCGGGTGACTGACCAGGAAATGAGTTGTCTCTGTCATTTCTAGAGTTTATATCTTATCCTTCTGTGGTCTTTGAAGGAGTTGAAGACAGGTTATGGTTACAGTTTTCCTTAGTTTGGATTAAAGATAAGTTACATATAGGACTTTATTCACAAAGATAGGATAGATGATATTTTCTTTAAGTCTTACAAAATGTTAATGGACTAAATATTGTTTACTTTGATTCTTACTTGATAACTATTGTATGTTATATTTTGCTATGTTAAGGTTAAACCCCTTCTTTTACTTTAGACAGAAAAGAGGAGATGATGGGAGATGTTATTCTGTAAATATGTTTCTCATACTGGTTAATAAAGCCCTGTGGCCAATGAGATAGCAAGATAGGCGGGGCTAGGAGACCAGGAGGAAAAAGGAAGTAGTGGGAAGGAGTCGAGATGTAGCCCGGGAGGAAGGAGGATGCAGCACGGCTCCCCGATAAGACGACCACGTGGAAATACTTAGATAAGTAGAAATGGGTTAATAATTAAGGCAGAGCTAGCCCATAAACAATAATGGTAACTGGCCAACAGGATTGAATCAAATACAGAGTCTCTGAATGTTATTTGGGGCTGTCGCGGCTAAGGCCCGAGACTGGCAGGCTGGTGGAAACATACATGATACAGTTCTCATTTTCACTCTACGCAATTTTCTCTTCCTTCTTGCTGACTATAGGATCTAGATTGCCCTTCTACTTGCACCCACTATAATGGTCTTGTTTTACTTTTAGCTCACAAGGGCATTAATGTATTTTATTTATGTCTTAACCAGGAGTAAATAAGCACCACAAATATTCTTAAAATAAGCTTTTTAGCTAAGAAATAATAATTAACCAAATATTGGAGGCTTTCTAAAGCATGAATAATCACGTAGACAATAGAGCTATTTTGACACTCATTGTCTAACATCTGGCCAAAAGTCACCCACAGGTTGACATTTAGTAACAGGAATACAAGGGCAACTGATGCAATGGGGAAAATACACAATACCCAAGCAACATTGTTTCATAATTCATATGTATATGTATCACATTTGTGTCTTGGCATATATGAACACTGTGTGAACTGTGTTCTTTCACTAAGTAGCTTGACACAGAAGAAATTAAATCTTATAGCTTGACCAAAGCGATATTTTTCAAGATTAGCTAATATACTTTGTCTATTAAGAAGGGCAGTGACTATACCACTTTCCCTCTTAGTTTCCTTATAATCTCAAGACTGTGCTTGCTATTATGGGCATCCAGTGCTCGTCAATGTCCGTATTGAAGGGCTTACTCCCAGCTAGTGGAGTGTTGAGGCAATTGTTTCAACTTCAGTACATGGTGACTTTTTTTGTGACAGCTAGGTCATTGTGGATGTGCTTTTGAAGAGGGTATAGAGGCCCAGGTTCTCCTAGGTGCCTTGGCTTAGAAGCTTTGCTCTACCATGCCCTCTAGGTCATCATGTGTGCTGAACTCACTACAGGCCCAGACTGTACTCTGCTATCTCTGAAATGGTGATCCAGATCTATTATCTTCTTTAGGTTGCTTATTGCAGGTATTTTGTGAGCAACATCTGGTTAACCCAAGGCTTATATGTAATGAAGCCCATATTAAAAATAAGGTAAAACTCATGAACTCTATGAGACTGTGTCAATTATATGATATTAGAGTAATAACCTTTTTATCCCAACTAATACAGGACATATATAACATGTTAAACATAATTTCTCTATAGAATTACAAAGAGGAAGTGAAAGATTGTCAGACAAATTACTATGTGAGTGGAGTTATATAGTGTAAATCATCATTAAACCTGCTAGCACAACTCTTTCTTATCATTTGTAGCATATTTTCAGTATGCATTCTAATGATCTACTTCTGAATATTTTCTGCCTCTATAAAATTTTATTTTTATGGAGCTATTGACATAATATAGTATATTGCATTTATTAAAAATATTTCATCTATGTCACATTACTTGAATTCAACATGTCCTAGAAGGTAACCCACTGATGGTGTGGTGAGATGACTCAGTTGGGAAAGTAGTTGCTATGTAAGCATAACTACTGGATTCTGGGTCTTCAGAATGCAATAGCATTCGGCAGACATGGGAGACACTAATGCCAGATCTCAATAGACTGTAACAGGGAGTTTCGTGATGTGCTAGTCTTAACTGACTAGCCAGAGTAAATGAGCTTCAGGTGCAGCGATAACCCTGAGCCAATAAATAAAATGGAGAGCTCTTGGGAAAAAACATCTAACATCACATTTGGGCCTCCTGTTGCCTGGGAGTACACATATAGCTATATACATGCAAACATGGACATACACCCCACATGCACCCAAATAAATAACACATATATTGTTTTTAGAACTTTGATTTATTTTCTTCTTTTACACAAAAGTTATGGCCTGAACAAGAGGTAAACACTTCATGAGTCCTTGTTTGAAAATTATACTCCTATCAATTTTCAGAGCTGCATACACGGCTGACTCATATAACTGTCACTCAAGTTAAACTGCCGCAAGTTAATTAAGAGTATACCTGACTGTTAAGAGGCATGGTTGTGTAGTCTTTAAGCAAGGGAATTTGTGCTTGTTGAATTTCATTCTTAAGTAGAAAGAAATATTTATAGGTAAAATCTTTCATGTCTTTGGATAGGTTGTTATTTCTTTATTATAAAGAAAGACATTTATACATACATTTTAACACCATCTTAGCAGGTAAAAGCACTTACCACTAAGCCTGACAGGCTGAGTTTGACCCCTGAGATCTACATGGTTGAAGGAAATGTTACTCTTACTAATATTCTTTCACCTCCAAATATACATTGTTGTATACACCTGCCCCAGGTATATAAATAAATGCAATTAAAATTAAAATAATAGATCCTGTCATATATTTTGAAAATAGGTTTATGAAATTTGGGGAATTTTTCTATATTTTTGGGTATCCCATGATTTGATTAGTGACTGACAAGGGTAGGCAATTAGTAAATGTAAGTTCAAGAGATGCCTTTCCTTGTATGGAAATTATTTGTGTCATGGTCAGTTATATTTACCCCAACATAAGTGAAAATCATCAAATAATTAAAGTGTTGAAAAGTGGAATGTTTAATTTACTATTGGACATTTTTTTGTCGACTATAAGATCTATTAACTTTTGAAGGTGAGCGAGAAACCTAGACCAAACAAAATGTAAATTTTATATAGCAACTGAAAGACAAAGCAGGGGCCAATATGAAAGACATGATGCTATTTGTAGATTCTTTAATGTTCTAAAATACCCCCTGAAGTAGGTCCAGTCCAAGCTGATATTAAAGGTTTCAAGAGAGGAACTGTATTTGATATAGAAACTATCTGTCACGCCGGTGTTTTCATGTGAACCACATCTTCATTCTCATCACAGGTAGCCACTGGTTTCCAGTTGCTCTGCATTGAGCTATTTTCAATCCAGAACATAGTTATTTTCAGTATCAATTGGAAACGAGAGCAGTATCTGCTTGATGATGCCGTTTCCATCTAGGCTTCTTTGTGCTCCAAGACTCAGCACACGTTATTTGGGGCTTCACACTCCTTTGTATTGATTTTTAAGAATTCTGTGCAAGGCTCCCATTTTCTTCCTAACTTCAGGAGGTTCTCTGGACAGCGCAACCACGGAAATGTAGGTTTGATGGTAGAACACACAAAGTCAGAAACAGCTGTACTTTGTTAACTTCAGGAGTCATTGAAGTTTCCTACCACCTGGAAGAAAACACCAGAGCATTTTAGAATGTAGGGCAGGTCCTCGGGAGTAAGAACAGTGTTGCTTTCTTCCATTTGTCTACATCCTCTTTGAGGTGTAGTTTAAATGGATTCCATTGTACCACATGTGATTAACTTACCACTGACCTAATAGCTTTTCCCCTGTGGACACTTTTGTCCTCTCACTACTTGCCCCCATCTTGCCTCTCCAGCTTCAATAGCTCTTAAATATGCGGGTGACCTGGAAGTCAACAAGTAGTTTTTTGTTTGTTTGTTTGTGTTCATGGGAACCACAGCAGGTTTCCCTGAACAGGTCCATACTGAAGACTCTACATGGAAGAGGAAACTTGGCTCTGAACATTTGGTAATCTATTTGTCATACTGCATAAGTTCAAAGACTTTGAATGAGGACATGCATTGTTTATTGTACTTATCTTTATTTTAAAAGTATTAATTCATTTATTGTTTTAATAGTATATATTTATGTGCTATAAAGAAAGAAGTTGATATATATCTACAGTATATAGCCATTTACTTTACATTTAATTGTATTCTGAAAAAAATTACAGATTTCTACAAATTTCCTGTTTTTGGAAGTATTAGAACATTTTATCACTGTTGTTTGTCATAGCAGGGTTTTAGTACTGAAATTATTCCCCTGAAGTTTTCCTTGAGAAAATAGAGCTGAAAATATTTAAGAATTATATTCTGATGAATAATTTTTGATGAGTACAGACATCCAAACTATGAGTGCATAGGCTGTTTTTGTTTTCATTGACTTCCATTGTTCATCTCATGTACCATTTTAAATTATACCACTCTAGGCTAACTACATCATCACACTCATCATTAATTATCTTCCTGAACAGTGTTTTATCACTAACATTTGTTTTTCCTAAGAATATGTAAGATCCTTAAACATAGTCTTTTATCTGTTTCAATTACAGCTATATTCTAGCAGCTAGAAAGTGCTGACATAGACTCAAGTAAAGCTTTCTATATGAATAAATGGATGGCATGCTGAATGACTGTACATGCAACATCTATTTAATAGAGCATATTAGTTATGACATTTTCTAAATAACTGTCAAAATATTTTAGGACAAATCCAAACTTACTAAGTCTAATTTTCCTACTAAAGGCAACAAAGATAATTGCTTCTAAAAATAGACAAGCATGGTAAAATTAAAATTAATTCCTTTTCAATAAATAAATTTATGAAGAATAATTTATCATTCAAAACTTTTCAGTGATACTCGTTTTGTTTATATTTCACCTCTATAACCAACAGTGACTTTTACAATAAATTTCTATGCATTTGATATTCTTTAAAGCTATATACTATGCCTTTCATTAAGAAATCTATTAAGAAAGCAGCATGAAATTAAAAAATAAGTTTTATAAATTGACTAGGAAAGAATTTTTCAGAATGTCATTTAGTGCATAACAGCAAAACTTATGTATCCATAAAAATTGAGGATTTACTTTCTAAATACTAAAATTAATTCCTTTTAGTGTTATTATAAACAATGTACCTTGAAGCATCAATATGTGTAAATATAAGAATTTAGGGAACAGTTTGTTAGTATATTTATTTAGAAGAACAGTAAAGGGATCACTTGTAGGACACTGACCTAGCCAGTCATGGGTTCTTGGTTCAATTGCAGGTACACACATGAGCTTTGTCTTGTGGAGCAGGCTGTAAATGAAATCAGAACAAGGTTGGTTACTCTCATAACATTTGTGCCACTAATGTATCAGTAGGCATATATGACAGGTCACTTGTTATTGTAGCTGTCAGTGTTCATAGCTGGGAAAAAAAAAAGACTATTGATTATGTTTCTCCTCTAGGATCTGAATAGTACCCTTTAACACAATGATAGCTAGCCATTAGGGATGAAGTTTCCAGGTCAATAACAACTTGCTTTTTCCATTTCCTATGACTCCAGTGTGTTTTATCTTTAGCAAAAGAATTGTTCCATCAAGTTCTAGATAGTAACCAAGAGTAATGGGAAATATGGAGGGAAAGGTAGTAGGGAGGAATTGAGGGAAAAGGATGAGGGGTAGATTTGATCAAAATATAGTATGGGATTCTTAGTGAATTTTAAAAAAGAAGTTGAGACTCTTGAGTAAGAAAGACCCAAGTTCTACTACGCCCTACAAACTATGCCCATGTAACAGAACATAGTGTTACATGCTATTTATACAAAAACGATCTAGCCACTCAAAAAATTAAAAGAAAAGAAAGAATTTCAACCGATATAGCCTATGTTATAAAGTCATTACATAGGCCAAGCATGGCGTGTTCATCTGCAATGCCAGTACTCTTTAAGCTGGTGCAGTAGGATCATGAGCTTGCAAGGCTAGACTGGACTACATAGGGAGGCTCCATCTCAGGAGTAAATGAACAAATATATATTGATTAAATTAGCATCTCTCCACACTAGGTAAAATGCTAGTGACGTTTCAAGTTTTGACATTGTTAAAATTTTTGTGTGGGTTCTAGTTTCAATGGGGGAGGTGAAGGTTTAAAATATGTAATGTCTCTGATAATGTAAGAAAAAAAGCATAATGCCCTCATACAATTTAACACTGCCCTTTTCCAAGAAACTGTGTTATATAATTTAGTAAACTAATCTGTGCTCCTCCACACCAAATTTGAATTTTTACCACTGTATGTGACTTTCTCTTCGGTTATCCCAGTGTAGCATAGGAGAGTTTTAATGTATTTGTGTTTCGTCTTGGTGATAAGGGTTTCGGGATGCTGTGGCCTAGGCTTGCCTGATGTCTTCATGTAGACAGATTGCCCTACAGCTCATTATGTCTTTCTCCTCCCTTACCATTCAGAATGCTGGGATTACAGGTTTGAGGTGTCATGCTGTCTCGACTGTTCAGCTGACCTATGCAGATCTTATCATCTGGACTTGGGATCTGAGATTTTAAAAGAAGGGGGAAAACTATAATGCTGTAGACAACCTTACTTCTGTTTCAGTATACTTTCATACACAAATGAAACGAAGGAAGCAACTATCTAAGGAGGATTATCTGAGTTTTAAGAAACATGATCAGAAAATCATTATCAGGAGAACATAAATGAACATTAGTGAACTCATTCTAAATGTTAACAGAGAAGCCCTTTCCTGGAAATTTCTTAGGAGAGACCAATTTCAATATGATGCTTGGTGCTTGGTATGTACTGTAGATTATATGTGAGAAAGCATTAAGGCAAGACAGAAGGCCATGCCTAGATTCAGGGTACGCTGAGCAGACTGGGTTCAATAGCTGTGTTCTTACATCTAACAAGAGTAAACATATCTTTTAAATTAAACGTACCTGCTTACCACAGGAGGCATGAACAATTTCTAAGAACAGGAAACAAAATGAATCTTTTTTTTTTCTGGAGGCTGTCTTTCAGTTACCCAAGGCTTCGTTCACTATTGTTCATTCTTGTATCCTGTGTCCTGACAATGCCCAGCTCCTTCTGTCTAATTGAGCACCATCTTCCGTGTGAATTTTGTAAATTGTATGATGACTTAAGATATAGGTAGTTACAATGACTAAATGATATACAATTTGTTATTGAACCATTTTTTTACTGAGATGTTTTTCAATAATACCATTGTGCTATATGGTGAATGAATCTCAACACTTCTCTTTATAGTTTTCAAAACTCATTTGGGGAAAAATGTCTTTCAATCCTGTTATATTTAAGAATGGAAAAGTAAACTTTCCTAGTCACCACAGTGGTGATTTTTAATTACTTCAAAAAACATATGGTTCCATAAGAGAATCTGTGATAAATTAAACAAATTTATTTATTATTTCAGGCCATAAATAATTTTATTTTATATAACTGTGAATGGTTTTTGAACTGCATCCCATGTTTTTATATTAATGGCATTCACCAGTAATATCTAGCCATTAATAGCAGTTTTAAGTGTGTGTCATAATCATTTCAAGTTATGAAAAATACTCAGAAATAAAAAGAAACCCATTGTAACTGTTTGACAGTACTGAGATTACATTACTTGTTAAATCATATAATTTAAGTTACTATTCATTTACATGTCACATAAAGGCTCTCACCTGTCTTTTGCTGGGGAGAGTAAAAATATAGCTTTAACATCCCTGAAATTCTACATTATTCTCCAGGAATTTTTGGCTCTCAGAGGCATTCTGTACCATGCAGATTACCACTGTTACCTATAGATCTTTTGTCACCAAAAGTCTTTTATTTATGGTTTTTCTTCAGACCTTTACATGTTAGATTTGTAACAATGAAGAAATGTATTTTTGAACTTTTCTAGTTGTTCATGTCAATAGATTTAACATTGTTTATTCAGTGTCTTAGTTTTGAGTCTTTTAAAAGCTTCCATGTGTGATAAACTCCAAAAGAATGTTCCATTTTCTTCACCCCAGTTTTATGTTGTGCATAGTACACATATTTTGGGCTGTTTTCAATACCTCTACTAATATTTAATTTCATACTCAGTCTCACTCAATGTAAGTAAATGCTAACTAGATAAGTGGTTCCAGTTCTTTGCCTTGCAATTTCATTTTCAAGGTAAAAACATTAAAATTGGCTGTGACTATGAAATCATTTTTGCAGCAACATAGAGATTGCAATTCTTTCTTCCTTACTGTGGTCCCTCAAATATCATGTTCCTATACTGTGTGAATAAACTGCCTATTTCACCTGGGGCTATATCTCATGTTCACTAAGGATTTTCACAACAAGAAATACAACATTTCAGCAATATATAACAGTAAATAAATTCTACAAATTTAGTAGTTGAACTGACAAATAAAATCAGATGACTAGGTCCTTATACCTAAGGATCAGATACACCCACACACTGTCATATAATTATTTAATTTCATCAACATAGAGAACCAAGTTGGTCAATTGTCTATTCAGTATTCATGTTTTAACCTAAATGTACATTCAGTGTTGGTCAAATTAATCATAAGATCAATTAGTTTTCAATTAAAGATTGTTGATGTTATCATGTGAGATTAGAACTTGACCAAATAGCTTTCTGATTTATGTCCTTAGAATAAGGTAGTATATTTTACATTAAGTGTCAATGGCATACTCTTGGTTTACTTTGAAACAAGTCCATGTGATTCATACCTTTGGACTGTATATAATAACTTATATAATAACATTAATAATAGAACTATATTTTATGTTTTTCATGACTATATTATTCAACTGAGTTGTATTAGACTATTTTGGGGTTTGTATGCTTAAGTATAGTTTGATTATTGATTATTTCTATTAATATCTGAATATAGGAAAACCTAGCTAACACTACTGAGAGTAAGGGCTCAGTAATCCTGAGTATATTTTTGCTTGCAGTATTTTTGTGTGCATGTGTATGAGTGTATGCTGTATGCATCTGCAGATATACACACATATAATATATATTACATATAATTAATATAATACAAAGGTTAAATCTGAATATTATTAAAAACCATTTGTCACAGGGAGACACTGTACAAAAAGTAGCTTCCTGACATTGCTTATTTGATTTTTTTCTTAGATTATCCACATGTTCTTATGAACTAAGTCATATGTCTATGGCCACATGTCAATCATTACAGATCAAGACTTAACCGTGTACTTTAATGAGATTGCAAACTAGACAGTACGTGTGCCAGATTTTACAACTAACATTAGTATTCAAGTTCACTTTGGAATATTTTCAGGTAACCTGAGACAATGTTGTTTTACATAAGAAAATATAACCATGAATCTTAGTATAGAACTTAATATACATGCTAGCATAGATTCAAGAAGTCCTCTATTTACTTTACAGTATTCAGTGTTTCAGCCAATAGTATATTCATTTTCTTGTCCCAATTACAAAGAACATAGTCTTAAAGTATTGGACATTGTTTCATTTTAATATAAAGAAGTCCTGTTAAAGTTACTGAATTAAAAAATTCCAACAATAGTATAAGTAAGTACTTCCTACATTTTGCTAGATTTGACAGTATCCTCAACGCCTTTAAATAAAAGCAAGTAAATCATAATTTTATTTCTGTTGTCATAATTAAGGTGATAAAGTCAAATACTCATGACATCAATGTATAAATGTGTGTATATGTGTGTATTTATATATGTTTGTGTATGTTCAGTTGCTGTGTTAGTACTTCTTTTACATGTGTTTTCACAATTAATCATAATGTTATAATTATTTTTATTTAAATATAGAGATTTCATCATTTAAAATGCTTTTAAATTATGGGAAGATCTTTAAGGATAAAATAATTCTGATTTCAGTATTTGATGGAGCTGAAATATTACAAAACTGAGGTTGAAATTTCAGTTTCCAAATAATAAAGAAGTACAAGTAGATATTATATAGAAAGTCGTAATAGATTCTCAAATATTCTTTGCAAATGGTGTGCCTCCTTCCCACTAACATCATTTTACTTTAAGCAAGTAAAACAACCCATTGTTGACTAAATATTTATTATATGTTATCTTGTTTATTATTGCAGTTTGTCAGCCTATATTCATTTTTTTCTAATCACCTTTCAAATATTTCTAATTGTTTCACTAGGAACATTCCCTTGAATCCATCCATCCATCCATCCATCCATCCATCCATCCATCCATCCACCCACCCACCCATCCATCCATCCAACCAATGAAGTTCTCCTTTGCATCTCATATTCTAGACACTGTGATAAATGATGGGGAATACAAATATCCTAAGCTATGACCTCAGCCCTGTGCCTTGCGTAATATATTCACATAATTAAAGACTCTAAACATTTTGCCAATTCTTCTTCCTGTCATTAATTTTTATCCCACCTTCTTTGGGATAATAGCTCTTGTTGCCTGCCTTTCTTTAACTTGCATTAGGTTTGTCTTTGTCTCATCACCTTTGTAGTTATGAGGACATTATTCATCTTGCATTTCACTTGGTATGGGGTTTTGTTTCTAGCTGAATCAACAATTTTTAACATTTTATATTGAAATTAAACACCCTTAGGAACATATTATAGTGTTCATCAAGCTATGGTGTTTCTGTCTTCTGTGCTTTGTGAACAGAGCATTGTGCATCTATTCTGATTAAGGTGCTGAAGGAAAAGACAAACAAAACCTAATGTAATGATCATAGGCTTCTTAATATTGACAAAAGTGGGTTTTGTTTTCACTACTGAAAACTCACGGTAAATTATTAAATATCTAATCACTTATATAATCTGACATAAAATGTCCAACCCTTCTAAACTTACAAAATACCAGTATTTTATGAAGATATCCAAATTTACTAAAGCATATACACAAAACATTTTATAAAATGTTAAATAATGTGTAGGTGATTATAATGCTTTTAAATGTTATTTTTAATATAATATTAATAAATATTTTGCTATTAGACACCCTATCTCAGGCTTATTTTATAAACTAGAACTTTGGTTTATGGAATATCAAGGAAGGAAATAAGTTATTCTAAAATGTTGTCTAATGCCTTACTGAGAAGCAGCAAAAATAGTTATTCTAGCTTTTGGCTGTTTTAATTCAGCTCATTTTGGTTATTACAACTGGATACAGCATTGAGATATCAATAATTATATAATTTAAAAGTATCTAAATGAAAAAACATTGTGCAGTAAAGCCACTTGCTCTGAACTCATTATGCAAATTTAAAGGAAACATTTCATTATTTTTTAATGAACTAAATAGCAAACAAACACCACTCAAAGACTGGTCACCTTGTCAAGTATACAACAATTTAACCGTTTTCCAGGAGCACTGGAACTGACTGTGAAATGACCATTTTCCAGGAGCACTGGAACTGACTGTGAAATGCTTCCTGTGCTTTATAATCGTCTCTACCTTAGTCTCCTTTGGTGACCAATTGCTTTTATCTGTGTCTTGTCATCTCAGTGGAATGTGAACCTACATTCTTCATACTGTCTTTCTACACCCAGAGCCTATCAAGTATCTGATTCACAGATAACATCCAATTAGCATTTGTGGTGTAAATTAATGTATTAAATGATTAATTTAATCATCAATCATTGGGTTTTCCATCAGTTCTCAAGCTATAAGAAAATAAGCTATAAGACTTGGTCTTAAAAGGCAGGTTCTTAACGCTTTCAGATGGGGACTCTAATGGACTAGATCACAGAGACTTAGAATTTGCATACTAACAAGGACACCAGCATTTCTGACGCAGGAATGAAGGTTACTCTCTACAACTTTTGACAAAGTTTCTTGAATGGGATTAAGAGATCTACTTGATTCAGGAAGACTGTAGGAAATCCACTGGGCTGTTTTAATGGATAATGGATTTTTCATGGATTATGAATCGAGATGCCTGACAATACTGTGAGCAAACGCTGCATATGACCATCAAGCATATTGCCCTAAGCCTTGCCTCTAACTCTTCTGATTCTGCTCCTGATATTTGTAAGAGACCTGAAAAATAAAGAAAGGAATAAAGTCTGACTATGAGATAGATTGGAGAGCCAGTTAAGGATATAGGGACATATTGGTGTTCCAACTGTTCATCTAATCAGAGTCGCTCATCTATATTTCAAGCAACCTTTTATGTATTCATTTTATTTTCTTCAAATTTTCTTTGTTCTAATGGATTCCTTTTCCTGTCTTGGGCTGTGAAAGATTTACAGCCTAGGCACTTTCAAATTGGATGTCGTGATACTGTTCACACGCATACCTCCTTTTCACGCATGCTCACACAAGTAATCTCTCAGTTGTCCTGAATTTCACTTGTGTCAGACTAGGGAATTAAGGCCATTATTTACCTAAGGATAAACAAAAGGAGACAAAGACGAAAGTTGTGCCAAAAGGAAGGAGGGGAGGGGCTTGGAATAGAGCAGCATGCCTCAGAATCTTGTATCCAATGTTTTTGAACAAGGCTGTAACCCCTGTAACACATTTTTTATAACAGCTATGCCTTCCCATTGGATCATTGCTCCCATATACTCAGCTACTGTAAATAATAGCCACCAGCAAAGCTTTTGAAATTCTCAGATGAAAGGAACTAAATTAAGGAAGCTTCCCAGGTGTATCCCTTCTCACATAAAGGATGTGGAGGTTCAGAAATCAGGGAGCAGTGAGCACAATAGGGTAATCGTCAAAACTTAATGCAGTCCATCTTTCAGGAATCATTAATGTCTGTGTCCTCCTTACTGAGAGTTCTTTTAATAAATATATTTTTTTTCTCAGTTGCAACATGGGGTGTGCATTTTAAAATGGGAGAGATATTAGAAAAGGCAGTATCAATCAGTTATGGTATATGGATTAATGCCCCCGGAGTTCCTTTATTTGCTTCTTAAGAAGCTGGTTGCTATTTTAAAGCTATTAGTCACATGCAATTGTACCTAAAAGTGAAACTTTTCATCTTAAGATGATTCATTTTCCTTCTTTCAGAGAAACTTTGAGAATAATTTTCAGTGTATTTTTTATGTTTCCAGGGATTTGATATGTATCTCCAATTTTTCAAAATTTATATAGTTTATCCTTTAAACACAGCCTACTTATGTAATCTACATATATTAAATAGGCTATTATCAAAAAGCTAGAAATAGCACTACCATATGATCCAGCCAACCCACTACTGGGTGTATTTCCAAAGAGAAATGGAGATGTCAAAGAGATGTTTTCACTTGCTTTTGTTGCTGCACTGTTGACATTTGCCAGGATATGGAATTAGCCTATGTGTCCATTGGATGAATGGATCAAAAGCATGAGGTGTTGATGGATTGTTAGACAACATGATCTTGTGGTGGAATGTGTTACAATTCCACCCAAATCCTCTTTTAAACTTGCTTATGGTGTAACATGCTAGCCATGGAAACAGTCATTTACTGGGCCAATCTTGGTTTCATTCTACGTGTTATCATGGAAGTTTTAAGCATGACTTGAAAATGGAATGTATCTCAGCAAATGAATATGGTCTTATAAAAAAGTGAGGATAATGTGGACTAGAGAAATTAAATAGGGGCATCATGGTAGTTTATCAACCTGTATCACAGAATTCTTGGGTTTGCTGCTATTATAGAAATTGCTGACCTGAAAATGTTAACTGTTTTTAATCTTCTGTTGGAACAGCCAAATTTTCTGAGACCCAGGAAGGAGTTGGGATTGGGAAACAATCCTGACCTGTTCCTGTTTCTTTTTAAAAGTAAAATTGTGTAGATCTAATTTCTTATTTTATATTGACCTTTTCCTTGTCATTAGCAATCAAATAAGAATTTCTTTTACCACCTTGTATCACAAGATGTCAATAGTAACTTCTCATTCCACCTCCAACAATGTTTCCAATTACTCATGGCCAGTATTCTCAGAAACACTTGGCTACAGCAATTAGCACTTAACAGCTACCTAAAACAAGACCCCATTTGTGGTCTCTGTTGGGACATAGGCTTCCAAAATACAGCTGTGTCAGGCATGTCTGGGAATTCAGATGCTGCCATTTCCCATAGACATCAGTCATCATAATAGGGACTGTTTTTATGCCCCTCATAATAATCTCAGGGCTCCTGCCTTCCACAGACCACACATGGGTGGCTTGTTATATTTTATCCAGTGGCTTCTGGGATCTCATTCTCAATGTCCCAGCCTGAGGCATAGCCTCAGTTCTATTGTTCTGTCTGTCCCATTCTGAGTGCCACAATTCTTGTAGCATATTAATATTTAAAAAAAATAATAATTTGTTCAAACTCTCATTTTTTACGAACAGGTGTACTTATAAGCACTTTCATCAACAACAACCGCTTAATAATATTTCTGAATAGCACTCTGTTTACAAGGGGGGCAGAAAACATGTTGAGAGAGCTTAAATAGCAAACCAGTGCAAAACAGAAGAAATAAATAAATAATGGATTAAATATAAATTATTTCAGAAAACCAAGGTTTCAAAACAGCCTAAATATCACCTACAAGAACTGAAAAGTAGCAAGGGCATCAAGGAAAGATATGTGCCCTTGTTATATTTCATTGTTCTCATCTGCAGACAGCTTTTCTTGTATGCAGAAGCTATGTGGAAATATGGCGAGGTGAAAGCTACCAGAAATTTATACATTATCCTTGCAGAGACAACTCAACCTGAAGTTTCACTACCCAGTTACTGACAGAATTTTCCTCTGTGTGAATGCTTCTCTAACTACCATCTAAGAAGGTTCTTCAAGAGATTTTACAGCTATGGATTATTTTAGAAATTACCCCAAAGCACAAATTGTAAATGTGAAAATTTGATTAGAAACTAGAAATAAGTCTTATGAAGGCAGGGTAAAATAAGAATATATCACATGTAGAGGAAAGCCACACATATAATCATTTATCAACACCAATATTTATAGTTTGGAAGTACTTTAGCTAAGATAAAGCTAATGCATTATATTTAGTGAAATAAAAATTTAATTCCTTAAAATAAACAAAAAACAAAATTAACAAGATCTTTAAAGAAGAGTCCTAAGATCATTTTACGTGAGCAACATTCAAACTACAAATAAAGAAAAAGACTATTTCCAGCCAACATTTTGTTGTTTTGCTAATGAGGATGTTTTGTATTTATTTCTGACAGGTTCACTGACAGGGTCTTAGATGTTGTTTCCCTACCTCTGAATTCACCTGTCATCTATTAGTGAATCAGTCATACATTTGCCAGAACTGACACAATAAACATGTCATGTCAGTGAACCACAAGGAACCTGCCTACATTCTCTACAGCACCCAATCTTCTCATTAGGGCCATGGGTTTTATTAGTATGTGCCATTTTCCTAACCTTTGAATCATTGCTTGTACAATTGCAGCATCTACTGAATGTCTTAGGATTTGTGACATGTCTTAATGTCACAATTCTTACAAAAAAACAAAAACCAAACAAACAAACAGAACTAAATAAACCTGTTATTAGCTGGCTGGGTTTTTTTCTAAGCATATTTTAGCCATAGGGAAAGAGTAAAAAGCCAGGAACATGAGAAAAGTTCTCCAAATGCTGATGAAAAGGAAAACTCTGCTAATACTTTAGGCCAGAGGAAATGTTGGTTTCCTGTCAGGCCTGATGTACTTCAGACAGCTCCCTAACTTGACAAGAGATTGTGATTCAGGCTAATACCCTACACTCAGCTCTGGCAGAGGGACCTGTGTTATTCTCAGCCTCTCTAATACCATTTCAGCATGATGATCAAGAATTAGAATTCTATGATGTGAGTGTGGAGTGTGTGTGTGTGTGTGTGTGTGTGTGTGTGTGTGTGTGTGTGTGTGTGTGAGTGTGTGTGTGTGTTGTCATTGACTTAATTTTCAGAGCCCCATTGTAGCTTATGCCTCTGTTAATTTCCAACGCTTTATGACAAGTAATGATGGAGTAAATAACAAATGTCAAACACGGCGAGTGCACTACTGATAAAACTAGCCACACCATCACGTATATGAAAAGATTTGGTGAAATTACTGATTTATACACATTAATTCATTCTTCCTTACCTGATACTGACTCTGTTGTCAATGACCTTAACAGAGTCTACACATTTTCAGTTAACAAGGTGTTGGAGAATACACGTTTCCATTTCATAAATCACCTTGAGTAAGCAAAGGACGCATACTTTCTCAAGAGAGCTTGATATAAAAATTGTCTCCAAATCAGTTGTGTTAAAACATTTTGATTTAAATAATAAAATTTATATTGAACAAATTTGTATTAAGTATATTGTATTAAAGTAAGGCCTGTGTGTTTTTCATTACTTACAGTTCTTAGGTTCACGCGTGCTGTGTATTACTTTGAGAGGGATTTACAAAGCTAGTCACTGTTACTGTCTGATCCAGTGTTTCACAAAGGAGTTTGTGATGTCTACACTTGGTATTTGCTCAGGAGTGATTGTTGGCCCAGTGGTCTTTGTGTGTAAAGAGTATGAGTCTACATAATTAGCATTTAAGACACCACGTAGAAAGAAATGAAACACTTCTCTCATGACTGCTCTAAAATAACACATAATATTTGTGTTAAATTAGAGGGGAAAACACACGTCTGTATGTATTTATATAAATGTTTCAAATAAAACAAGTAAATGGGCCCTAAATATCATTCACGAACAAAGTTGAAAGAATATGTTTGCCAAATGCATAACAATAGATGTCACATCCAAATAAAAGTTAAAATAACAGATTTATATTTTTAAAAAATGTCCTCTCATCTGTCAGGTAGTTACTGAGGAATTTGTCATCTTGTCACAATTTTTTCTTCCTGAAAAGAGAATCATGACAGGTGTTAAATGTGAAATGAGGTAGGAGTATTCCGTGTATTTAATGGGAGTGGTTTAGACATAAAAGCTTCTGGCGAAATTCCATATGTTAATGAGATCATCAATGGCACTGAGTGTTTATTGGTTTCTATTGTGGTCTAGTAGGTATTGGTTAGTGTTTAAAAAATTAAGACTAAGGGAAATTTATTTGTTTAGGCTTTCCCTTTTCATTTCTGTGCTTTCAGGACACTACATTTGTCTTGTAAGCCTATCTGCAAGGAACTGCTTTAAAATTCAATTCTAATCAAAGACAGACTATTTTATTGTAGTTTATTATTCTCCAATGGGACTCCAGAAAGTTGCATGATATCTCACTAAATAACTCAGGAAAATCAACAGTTAATCATAATGGAAGCATTTTACCTTTACTTCCTGAATACAATATTAGACTTCTGTCAAATAGAGAATTATTTCAAATAAAATTCAGTGATGTCTTGAAATGTGCATCTCCTCCTAGTAATCTCAAAATCAGCCTAGCTTATGCCACACAAAAGATGTAAACTCTCCATTATTTGAAATCCTCTTTCACGGCATTATTGTACAATAAGGAGTATGATTTTGGCAAATTCTTCTATTTGGTTGAAAGCAGCCACAAAATACTGCGTACCAGCAGTATGCTTCCTGTAGTGATTTTCCCCTGGGGCACAAAGAGCAATTCTGGTATGGGCCAGAATTTAAAGAAGTATTTAAAAAGAAATACACATACATGCTAAACTTAAATAACTTTCCCATCCTACAGTAGAAATATGTGGCTAGACAGTGTGTGGTGAAAAGCAAGATAAATGATTTACGAGGTAACTACTAACAGGGTCATAGGAAAGGACACCTCTGCAGCAAAGGCGAACTACATGGAGCCCACAGACAGCAACTGAGCTGCATGGAAGGTAGAGGTGGAGATGGAGTGTCAAGTAAGACAAGAAACACTCAGACCTAAGGTAAAACAACAAGGAGACAGGGTTTTTTTTTTTTTTTTTTTTTTTTGGCAGAGAGTAGAAATACTATAAGAATGCTTAGAGTTAGGGTAGCTTTTCAGAGTCTGCCTGAGGGATTTGTCTACATCTTCAGTCTGCCAGCATTAGCAAGGGCACAGTCTTGAAGACAGTCGTTCCACATATGTGAGGAAGCTACCACAGGACAGTCGTAGGATAGTAAGAGGCACAGGACTTGGAATCCCAAATGTGTTTGAAAATCATAAATGAAAATTTAAGGCAAAATTCCTTGTAATGCTTCTTTATGGAGTCTATGATTCATTGATATGCATGTAAAATCCAAGAGGCCATGGGGATCCTCAATTCCAGTCAACTGTAGACTCCCTTATACCTAAGAGCATCCCATAGAATAGGCAGGTGCATGTAGACCAAAATTTGGGAAGTAGTAGAGGAAGACAAATTCAGTATTGATTAAGTAAATATTAATTCATCCATGCTTATGCTGTGGTGAATTTGCTTTTTGTCTGTAAAACAAAATACTAGGCAAAAATAACTTAAGCTCATGGGTGCTAAGGGTTCAGCGCCTGGTGACTTGTCCCCATGTGCTTGGCAAAGACATCATGGAGACATAATCATGTGACAGAAGGAATTATTTATTTCCTATTAGAATGAAAGCATACAGAAGAAGGGAATGGGGACCCTATATGGCCCCCAAAGACACTCTACCATTAACTTATGTCCTCCTACTCTTTAACTCCATCGAGTGTAAAGGCTTTCAAAACAGGAACACCTATTGGAGACCAAGAAAATGAAACAGAAATCTGTGTGTACAGTTATTGAAACAATGTATTGTGCCAACACTACTTTAAGAAGAAAAACATAGCTAATAATCATATGTGGACACTGTATTTAAAGAGCTCACAGTGTAGGGGGTGTAAAAAGCCAATCCTGAAAATTGTAGGGTAGCTTAATGTGAGCAATAATAAAAAATAGGCAACAAGAGCTTTAAGCACAGTGGAGTCTGTACACACATGGCCTTTGGATCTAGATCGCTGGTTCCACCAATACCCACTGTGTGTTCTTGTCTGTTTGAGGTGTGTGTGTGTGTGTGTGTGTGTGTGTGTGTGTGTGTGTGTGTGTGTCCTGTATCTGCAGGTAACAAAGCAAGAGACCTCTTTAGCATTAATTTCTCGTGGGTGCCAAAAACAGGGTTGTGTTAAATGAAGAAACTGCAGGGGACATAAACCCTAAACCCTTGATGGGTTTAATGGTACTGAGAGGGATGAAAACCTGAAGACACATAATACAATGTTTGTTAAGAGTAGGATGAATTAAGGTTAGGAATATAGTAGAAAGACAAACCATTAAAAATTTGCCACTTTGGTAGTTCCTCATGGCTATATTTAAAATAGTGTAACTGAGAATTAACAAGGAGAACTAAGAGAGATCCAAGCATTGCTTTCTGGGGCCCCAGTGAAAGATCTCAACCACAGGTAAATACAATTTTTGCTTACTGACCGCCATGCCGCATTACAGCACAGATACTGGGGATGGTGGAGTTATATACCCATGCTACACAGTACAGAAGAAGCATGAAAAGACCATAATATTAGGAAAGAAGAATTTATAGTGAAACCAAGATTCAAGTTTTTGAAGCAGAGTTTTAGACATTGGTGGTTCACTGCCATACTCCAAAGTCATACTTAGTCTTCCATTAATAAAGCATGAACAGAAGAGCCCATAACATATCATTCTTTTTGTGCTCATTTCCTGTTTGTCTTTCTGGTTTTGGTTTTCTCACTCATGTAACTGATGTAATTTTCAGAGAGATAAGCATGGATATTATATATGATTCCTGAGTACCCTCTAAAAGTGACCTACTTGGGTAGTCACAAAGCAAACTTGTTGAATATATTTTTCTTTAAATATTGTAGTACATTTATTACATATTTCTGTATGATCCAAAGATTTATTAAAGAGAATGCTAGTATAGACGTGTTCAGTTATGGGATAAGCAAAAATTAGTTAATTTATAATTCTTTAGCTTCATTGTGACTATATTTCATAACTGGGTAACTGAGAAGTAACACCTTTTAGTAAACTGACAAATTATAATTCAATTCATAATTACTAAATTGGCTTAGTTTTAATACCATATCTCTGTCTATCTGAAATCCATAAACCATAGTGGGTGAATTCTTGTACAGAATTGTCAGAATACTATCTTAGGTAAGATGACTTATTAGGTAAAGTTTTCTGCCAAGATGTGTTTTCTCTCCTGAAGTGTAAGAAAAAAAGGCATCGACTTCCACAAGTTCTTTTGACCTGTATACATTCTTTCTGGAAATGTACACCAATAAATAATGAAATAAAGCTTTGACAAAGAATAGAATTTTACTTTACATGTGCTACAGATATTCATGCTTTCATTTCTTAGATCTATAATTAGTCTATTATCAAAGTTTTATTTTAAAAATCAGAATCAACAGCATAATCATTGTTCTTACTCAATTTTGAGTGTATATCTAGTATAGATCTTATTTCACATCTTCTGTTATCCTGTAATATCCTTTCCATGTTCTGAACTTTCCCCTTCAAGGCATGAAGATACCTGTTCATTTGCTTTTGCTCTTTGCCTTAGCTTGCTACCCCACACAGTCATTGTGCCTGCCACATCCCTAGCCTTTCTTCTGGCACAGCCTTCTTTAAAGCTGTGAAGAGTATTGCACAATGTTTTCTCCACCCACTATTACAGAGAATTTAATTTACTCAGAAAGCCACCAGTTTTGCTTCTTGATGGAACATCTGCTGTGATGTTCAGCACAGACTCCTGATCCCTTCAATCCAAGAACTTTAAGACCACACAACACGGTAGCCCCTAGGAGTTATGGTGTAGGCCAGTTTTCTATACCACATCATTCGTTCTGTGTGGATATATTTAACACAAATCCTCTACACTGGGTTACTTCTCTCAAAATCCTGGCAATTCAAAGGAATGAAAAATACTTATGGTTTAAGAGAGTTTTATGAGCAATAGAGATTGTAATTACTAGTGCCATCCTCCCTATTCTACAGTTATAAATATAGCATTTATTTAAGAAATGGATTTCAAAAGTATCTTCAGTGTTAATGAACTAATGTGATTGATAAGGGACACTGATTTAAATCAACCACATGGTTCCCTGGACACTGCAGTGAATATCCAGTGCTATTTTAGTATTCTCATGTTTTTAGTATTATTGAGGATCCAGGTTGGCTGATCTTCCCCAGCAATAATGAGCACTTACTTAAGTAAATTAATTTGAAGCTGGAGAGTAAATATTTGAAAATTCACAATTTCTTCCAAGCACAATTGTATTATTAATTACATTTTTTTAATTTCTGAAAATGTATTTGGTATACAAGGACAATAATTATAATAATTATCTTGATTATTTAAATTTACATCAATCAGACTTGGGAACAAAACCTATATACACACATAGAAAAAAAGTAAGAATAATCTGAGTATTCAATTTAGCATATGCAAAAGACAACACTATACTTTGTGTTATAGTTCAGTGTCTAAACTTTACCTTTATTATGCATAATAAGTTTGAAATTTTGAAGTAGCTTTGAATTACAATATATCATTAAACATGAAAAACTGCTCTTAAAATTTATGGGAAAAGAAAATGTGTGTTACTGTGCGTTAGCTGACAACTCTTGTCTGAATATGTTCAGTGGATGCTCTGTGTTCTGTGCTTAGCATTGGTTAGCTGATTTGTTCTGTCTTCACAGACAGCACAGATGAATCAGTCTCCAGGATGTTTTTTGACATTAGGATATATGGTGTTGTTTTATTCCTTAACCTGATTTATTATGTTTCAGATATTTCCTAAGGCAATTTCCTCCACTTTGTTTTTGGTTCAGAACATGTACAGTAAGTCAATCTATTAGAATGAAGTTTAATTTTTTTCTCTTGTGCTAAATCTGATGGTGAAATTATATTTTTCCTCTGCCTGGAAAAATAGAAAATATGTAATAAAAGTCTCTGTTTAGGGAATATGTATTAACCTTTTATCATTTTTGATTATTCATACTTCATAGTGAGAATAGTATAATTTTGTCAAGCTTTACCTATAACAAAAAAAGAACATTCTCATAGCTAATTTATATATATATATGTATGTATATATATATATATATGTATATATACGTATATAAACACATATATACATGTATGTATATATGTGCCTTTGGACAGAAAATGGAAGATACCACATTTGAAAACAGTTGTAGTGGAATATTTTCAACTAGATAGAAGCTTTAATATTGTTTTACAAAAGTGCCAGTTAATACTCAAAATTATCACCAAATATATAATGTAATTATTCCCACTGAATCTTTGCTATTGCAGATCCTTTCACTAACATGAACTAAATGCAGTTCATTCATGTTTTCTGTGCATTACAACTCAGTCATGCTTGTTAGTGGGCATACATCTCTGTGTATACAATCACGGTGACTTGCTCTTTAGATCTTGTCTCTCATAAACTTCTGTAATATGCTTCTGTCACACACACACTCACACACACACAAACACACACAGACACACACGGGGAGACACACACCCAGAGAGATAGAGATAGACAGAGAGAAAGAGACAGACTGACGGACAGATAGATATCTGTGCTTGATAATACAGCGCTATTGTCAGAGGCCACTGGTGTAATTCATTTTTGGATTGAAACTTTGATTGATAACCTTGATCCTTCATCTAATCCTGTTTCCTGAATGTCCTGATACCCACACCACAATTCTTTATTCCTCAGCTTGAATCTTGCCGTATTTTATATCATTCTTGTATTGCATTATAACATATAAAGCCTTTACACTCTTACAGGCCTTTTCTTTTTGTTAAGAGTTATTTTTATTTTTTATGGCTGCATATCTCATTACAGATGATTTTGAGCCATCAAGTGGTTGCTGGGAATTGAACTCAGGACCTTAGGAAGAGCAACCAGTGCTCCTAACCCTTGAGCCATCTCTTTCTTCTTGCTTCTGCCTCCATGTCCCTTTTTAGTCATCCTCTCTTCATGAGATTGAAAATCCCACCAAGATAATCATTGGGCCCAAGCTAATTCAACTTTTTGTGTTTATCAGAAATAGGTCTTTTTGTGTTTATCATCTATGATAATGTCATAGATGAGCCTAGCAATACTATAACTAGTTTTATTATGCAACAGTAACAGGAAGTTCTCCAGGTATATGTCCCCTCTCCTTCTGAAAACACTACTAATGCCTAATCTTTCATGTGTGTGTGAGGAATTTTATATTTGGCTTCTTTTCCTTTTATTAAAATGATTCTTTATCTTGTAAAAGATGACAATACAATAGAATAGAACAAAACAAAAATTAATATGTGTGGATAGAACAAAACAAGCAACAAAAAAAGAACTCAATGAAAAGAATAAGGAGTAGATATAGACATCGAGACCTACTCTTTGGCACAGGCAGAAATACTCTAAAACCACCAACCTGGATGCCATGAGACATATATACAAAGGACCTGTGGACCTTACTACATATCAGATATTGGTTGGTAATTCCTACAAGCTTTGTGCCACAATCACTCTTGCATAACTTGCAGGCAGGATCCTATTGGGTGTTCATGCTTCCACTTTGGAAAAGTAGAGAGTACTGCCCTGCACTAGGCACTAGTATGTAGGGGTGAAGGTTCTGTGTAGGCACAACCTCAGCTTCCCCATGGTCAGTGAATTGTATAGATGCTTTCTTCATCAATGGAGCCCTGCTGTCAGCTTTTGGGGAGTAATCTATAGCCTTGGCAACAGCCTGAATTGTATTGAGGTACCCATGTGATCCCTTTGACCATAGCTCAATTACTACGCAATCCTAGAACTAGAAGCTTCATTTTGTGACAAGAGGTGTCCAATTGGGACTCTGTCTCCTAAGTTATTCACTAATATCATGTAGGTCACGTTCACATATGTATACATTTCACAAATATTCTACTGTGTTAGGGATTCATATTACCCTTCAAATGGCCCATAATTTTAGCCGACTCTCCTCATATTCTCTACCTTGTACTTTCCTTCCCTCCCTGTCTGTACTTAATCCCCCACATCCCAGCCCCATTCCTCAAATATATCCATAACTATCTATTCTATTTACCCTTCATAGAGAGATCAATCTCTCCCCTCCATTGTTTCCTTACTCTACACATAGCCTCTGTGGTTTTATGGATTGGAGCTCAGTTAGCTTTGACTTCTCAGCTAATACCCACACATAAGTGAATATATACATACTTCTCTCCTGGGTCTGGGATATCTCACTTGGGATGATTGATTTAGTTATAAGCATTTACCTGTGAATTTAATGATTTCTTTCAATTAATATCTGAACAATAGTCTGTTGTATAAATGTAGTATGCTATTTTCATCCATGATCTCCTGGGTTGTTTCCAGACTCTAACTATTATTAACTGAGAGCAGTAAACCTGGCTGAGCAAGTGTTTGTGTGCTGGGATGAAGCGTCCTTTGAGTATATGCCCAGGAGAGGTATAGCTTGATGTTGAGGTAGATTGATCTCTTCTTCCTAAGGCACTGTCACTCTTATTTCCTTAGTGGCTGCACAGGTTTGCAATCACCCAAGAGATAGATGGTCCCACTTCCTGGCCCGTATGAATTTTCATTGGTTTAATTGATTTCAGCCATCCTGACAGGAGAGAGTGAACAACTTAGTTTTGTTCCTGATTTTAATGGATAGCTTTGAGTTTCTCTCCATTTAAGTTGATGTTGGCTATAGGATTGCTATTAACTGGTTTTATTTTGTTCAGGTATATTCCTTGTATCCCTAATCCCTCCAGAACATCTCTCAGGCAGAAGTGTTGGATTTTGTCACAGGCCTTTTTGCATCTAATGAGATGATCATGTGTTCTGTTTTGTTTTGTTTTTGTCTTGTAGTCCGTTTATATGGCAAATTGCTATGGAATGGGACTGCTTTTGCATGGAATTTCTTATGTTTTTTTCCCTCTCTCTGGGGCTTTCAGGTACACTATTAAATTGCTGGTGTGAAATTTCTTCAATTTATTTGATAGTGCTATAAACTTGACTCTTAGAATTTTCTTCATTGTGTCTCACAAATTTGAAAATGTTGTGTATTAATTTCCATTCAATTCTAGAAAGCCTTTAATTTCTTCTTTAATTTTTGTCTTAGCCCATTTTTCATTCCATGATGAGTTGTACAGTTTTCATGAGTTTATAAGTTTTATGTTGTTTACATTCAGCTTTAATCTGTGGTAGTCTGATAGGACACAGGTATTATTTGAATTTTCATGTTTCTGTTGAGATTTGTTTTATGTCCTACTATGTGGTCAGTTTTAGAGAAAGGTCCATAATCTTCTGAGAATAAGGTATATTCTTTTGTGTCATGCTGAAATATTTTGTAAACATCTATTAGTTTGATTTGGTTTATAGTCTGCTAGTTACAACATTTCTTTGTTCAGTTTTTGTTCCTGTGAATTCTATATTGGCAGGAGTAGGATATGGAAGTCGACCACTATGACTGTGAGACAGTCAGTTTGTGATTTAAGCTATTTTAGTAGTTCTTTTTTTAATTTGGGTGCTCTTTTGTTGGCAAATAGATGTTAATATTCACGATACTCTCTTTGTAGATTTATCCTTTGATGAATATGTAGCATTCTTGTCTGTGTCTTCTGATAATTTTGGTTGGTAATTATTTTGTTAGATATTAAAATAGCTGTACCAGCTGGACAGTGGTGTCGCATGCCTTTAATCCCAGCACTTGGGAAGCAGAGGCAGGTAGATCTCCGTGAGTTCGAGACTAGCCTGATCTACAAGAGCTAGTTCCAGTTCAGAAAAAAGAAAGAAAGAAAGAGAAAGGAAGAAAGAAAGAAAGGAAAGAAAGAAAGAAAGAAAGAAAGAAAGAAAGAAAGAAAGAAAGAAAGAAAGAAAGAAAGAAAAAGAAATCATTTACTTTCTGGGAACCAGCATAGGAGGGCCTAGGTCCTGCCTCAAATGCTATGTCAGACTTTGAAGATGCCCCATGGAAGTGTGCTCCCTGGGGAGCAGAAAGGGGATGGGACAGGGGGGCAGTGGTAGGGGAAACAGGGAAAGAGGAGAGGGTGTGGGAACTGGGATTGGGGTTGATATGTAAAACAAGCTTGTTTCAAATTTAAATAAAAAAAAAATACCTGTACCAACTTGCTCCTTATGTCCATTTGCTTGGAATATCTTTTTTCCATCATTTCAACCTGAAGTGATATCTTGCCTTGATTTAATATTTTCCTTACCAAAGTATCAATTTCTTCAGCTGAGTCTTTAATGCCTGAGATTCATTTTTCCATCTTTTGTATTCTGCTGGTAAAGCTTATGTCTCTGAGGTTACTGTTAGAGTTCCAAGTTTTCATTTCCATATTTACCTACTTGATTTACTTTGTTTTGTGAGTAAACTTATTTATTGATTTATTTATTTTGCATCCTGCTGCAGTTTCCTCTCCCTCCTTTCCATCAAGTCATCCCCATCCATCCTCATCTCCCAGTCCACTCATCTTCCTTTTCTGTTTTGGAAAGGGTAGGATTTTCTTTATTGATCATATCTCTACTTTTAGAACTTGAAATTCTCTATTTATTTCCTTTCAATGATTGCTTATGCTTTCATAGATTTCTTTAAATCATTTGTTGGTTTCCTCTTTATAGACCTCTAACATATCCATAAAAGTTATTTTCAAGTTTTTGTATTGTGCTGCAACTATGTTTCATCCCTACTATGATAGGGTTGATGGGCTCTATTTAAGACATAAAAAAAAATCTCCAGTGTTCTCAATTCTTCCTTCAGTGTGTAAAATTCAACAATGAACTCTCTTCATCATAAAACATTTGCTATTAGAGTCACTTTAATAAACATAAGGCCTAGTCAGCTATTTAACAGCAATGTACTCAAAGCTCAATTCTCCTTCCTGTGTCCTCAGGTAGAAAACATTTCTTAAGCCAACTCTTAAGTTAATGCAGTCAGAGCTCGTGTCCCTGCTTTGTGACCACATCATTCTTTTTACAAGAGATGTTTTTCCTAGTGATATGTCTTTCTTTTTCGTAACTTTTCATATGCTTTGTGATAATCTTTGCTTGTCCATTTCCTCCTTTATTATGTAAACTCTTTGGATCGTCAATGCTCAGGCAAGGATATCCTTTCATTTTCATTCTCCATCCCACCCTAAGCCAACTAACATGGTGAATGGCATGTACTTAAAATCAGTCAATCTTGGCAGTCACCTGCAATGAATGATCAGCTCATTCCACACCGGAATCCCAGAGGATATTCTAACTTTCTTCTAGATAATATTATATAGAAACTGAGATGTAACAAATGAAGCATCTATAGTGTAAATATCGCACCCGGCCTTCTTCCTGTATGTGAATGAAACATCCAGTCATTTATAAAGACAGAATCCTAAGAATCATTCCTAGCCCTTTTCTTTTGTTTTCACATTAAAAATCCAGTAGCAAGCCATGTTGATTTTGCCCAGAAATGTGAGTAACTGCTTTCTACCATCTCATCTGTCCTTACCTGGAACTTTCTGTGATGTCTATTATATCTACATAGCTGTCTCATTTTTTCACTGTTTGAAAGGCAGATGTTATTAAGAATCAATTTACAAATTATTTTCTCACACTTCATACTCCAGCAACAATGGCTTTTATAATTTTTAATGAGTCAACTCCAAATCTATTCCAGGTTCTTTGATTATACTTTTTTTTCCCTCTCTGCCTCAAATACACCCATCTTTTTCTGCAAGATCCAGTGGGACCACCTTCCTCAATTAATTTTATTCTCCTGGATCCAATATCACTTTTCATTCAGACCTCCCTTGATACTGCAGATAAAACCCATCTCCTATAATTGAGTTTCACAGGATTCTGTAAATGTTTTCCATGAAGTCAGGTTTGGCAGCTTAGTGTATACTGATCTGATGATGCAGTTTTTTTGAGAGAAAAACAACCCAATTCAGCAAAGATTTACTGGATATTCAGTGTATATTATACCCAGCTTGTTGTTCTCATAATATATATGACAAGTCAAACACTTAAGAAAATAAGCAAAATTATTCTTTGAAATAACAACACATTCCTTTTAAGTACTAGCAAGGCATACAGAAAAAATACTAAACCCTGTCTTTGAAGACGCTTATATACTGCAGTAACCTTATAAACAAGTATAACATAAAGGAATGACTATCAATTGTTTATTTAGAATATTTATAAATTTTAGAAATGAGTAAATGTCTCCTAAGAATATAGGACATCCCATTCCTACGTCTGTGTTATCAGTGATACTCCCCTCAGGTAAAAAAAAAAAAAAAAAAAAAAGGTTTAGTCTATAGAAATGAAATTTCAAAGACCCTTAAACAAAATCCTACATTTGCTTTCCAGGGTTGTTAGAATGAATTTGAACTAATCACAATGCCCTCCCATCCTTCTTAGGTTTTCTTTTTTTTTTTTTTTCCAGATGACTGAAAAGATTTATTGAGGCCTTATGGCTGTTCATTCCCTAATAAAGTTCTCCCTTAGTCATGCTGCTAATTTGCTTGACTGGTCTATTTTTAAAAATTAGCAGTTTTCAGAACCAGCCTCCAGTATTGTGGCTGTGAAGAATCTGTTGAGAAGAAATAAACGGCTCAAACAAAATCTAATACTGTAAGCAAGTATAAATTTTTTGAAATGATATATGATCCTGTGTTGTGCCTGGTTGGTCCCTTAGGCAGGAAAGAAAGCAATCTGGTTTTCTGAAACATTCAAATTTCTTACCTAAGCTCAGCTAAGAAAACATCATTGTGGGAAAACGGAGTGGAAAATCTCTGTTCTATCCTCTAATTTACAGTGTCAGTGAAGACAGCACAGCACAGAATCCAGGGTTCAGAATGCAGAAAAAGAACTGGCTTATCCTGGATATAAACTTGATGTCTTTGAACCAGGAGTCTAAGCCCTGCTGTGTAGATTTAATGATGGGCGCCCTGTTCTTATTTAATGGTCTTTTATAAATTTTAGAAATGCTGTAACATATTCAGTTAAGAGAAACCAATAAACGGCCACTGGATAAAAGCTAATCCAAGAATAGGTTTCTGTTGAATCATCAGATATTTTATTTATTTTATGATAGAACAGTTTCTTCCCGTTGTCCTTCATTTAATACAATAAGGTAAGTACTACCTCAATTTTGATATTAATCTTTTCATTTTTTTCTAAATCCTATTAACAGGATAGACACTTAAATTTATTATCTTAATGCCAAGTCTTGGAAAGCCTTTATTCTGATGTAAACAAGGATATGTGCCATTCAGAAGGTTAAGTTGTCATTGGGATCATGAACAAAATGACTAATGCATTCTTTGCGATCATATCACAAAAATGGTGTTTCATAAACACTGTAATGTTTCCCCATGCAATAACTGGGAAGATTTGTGATAAAATTACATTTTAATAACATTAATAAAATACAACTCAAGTAAAATACTTTTGGCAACCAAAGTCTTCCTTGAACTGAAGTACCACCTTGAAGAAAGTTATCCAAAGTTATAATTCAGAACTCCCCATGAAAGAGGTGTCTTCTACTCATACTCATTCTTTAGAGTCCCCTCACATAGCGATTCTAAAGGAGTTAATTTAAAAGAGGCCTTTACTTAAGTGTGTTTGCCTAGTTTCCTGAAAGTTATTGGTTATACGTAGCCTGGTTTGAGAACAACCGTTCTCAAGCCTTCATTTTTATGTGTCAATCAGAAGAGGAGCAACAGCCAGGTTAAAGAAATAGCCACGATGTCCAGGTGCTTCCCTCTGAGGATGCTGATTAGACCCTAGTCCACCAATAAACTCAAGAGAGAATACATACTTAAGCACTTACTTTTCCCAAAACCCCTTGCTTTAATATTCTAAGCACTGGCAAAATAAGACCTTTAGGCTAGCAGGAAATTCACAGGAAAAACTCATGAATTAAATCACTTGCTTGGCTAAATTACCACAATTACCACTCAGTTCCCACTGGATTTTGAGTCTGGTAGTCCTTACTCAAACTCCATTGAGCCCCACCTTCTTAAACATGTATAAGTGAATGTGAGAGAACCCCTGTATATCTATTTTCTTTCAAAAGAATACTGTTCTGTTGTCAAACTGGAACATATTGTACATCCTATATATAACACCAGAGTCATTTATAAACCTGGATCAAAGTCTGTCCTGAAATGAGAGGTCTACAGTGAGGGAGGGGTGAGTTTACCCTCCTGCCTCTCTACTGCTTCTCATGCCATCTGCGTTGTGTTGTTGCAGGTCTGTGATGAACTTCCCATTGCTTTTGTATATTTTAGGAAATGAAATTTAAATGAGTTGCCATAGAAAAGAAAACCCTTTATTTGCCTTACATGAAACCGAAGACTACTTTGATGACAGGAGAATATCATTTATGCTGAGACAGAGCTAAGCGTGTGTGCTAATATGCTCTGCAATCTCCCTTTAAACCAGGTGAATAAATACCATAGTCACAATAACACACTGGTAGAACAGAGCTCTTCATGGCCAATCATGACATATCCAACAGTCCTGAAGCACCTTACCTGACAATGTGTGAGACACACATACTCTCACACAAAATCTCAATAAATGTGTGTGTGTGTGTGTGTGTGTGTGTGTGTGTGTGTGTGTGTGTGAGAGAGAGAGAGAGAGAGAGAGAGAGAGAGAGAGAGAGAGAGAGAGAAAGAGAGAGAAAGAGAGAGAGAGAGAGAGAGAGAGAGAGAGGCAGAGACAGAGAGATTGAGAGATACCTGGCTTAATTTGTAACTGATGAGTTCTTTTTTATTTTTTTATGTTGTAAAACCAATATGCATCTATTAAGAACCATACTTTTAATTTTATTTTTACCTGACAATTAATGCATGTCACAATTCTGTCTTGGCAGCAGCAAATCATAGTTCCTCATTATCCATGCAGCTGTGAAAATGATCCACCAGTACTCTACAGTGTAATGTGAGGTTTGAGTATAAAGTATATTTCACATTATTACTATTTCAAATGTGGTTCTTTTATCACGGTATATCACTACCATGTATACACTGTAAATGTTACACATTGGTAAGTCTATGCCTACACACACATACACACATACATACACACACTACACACACACACACACACACACACACACACACACACACACACTTACCTAGAAAACTAGTATCCAATATGTTCTTTCCTGTGATAAAAAAAAAAAAAAAATTCTAAAACTTCATCACAACCTATGGTCAGAATCCAAAGTTTAGCTCTACAACTAATCAGGTTTTGGAAAGCAGATTAGGAACCTACAAATGACTGCCTCCCACTCCCCCTCACTGATTGACAAAAGGGAGGAGATAATGTTCCTGTCTTTTTCCTGTTGCATTTTCTTTTTAGCATAATATTACTAATTAACTGAAACTAGAAAAAAAAGTAAATGCTTGATTTGCCAGAAAAACAAACAACAACAACAAAAACTTCAAACAAGTGAGCAAACCCTAGAAAAAGCCATTTAGATGACTCCCTTCTTTCCTTCTCTTTTTCTTCAGTGTAAGAGATGGCCCCTTGGGACTCTTCCTCCTTTTGGGTTGCCTTGTTCAGTCTCTACAACAGGACTTTTGCCTTGTCTTACTGGATCTTGTTTTGTCCTGTCCAGCTGTGTCTTTTGGAGCCCTGCAGTTTTCTGATGAGGAGTGGGAGTGAGTCTGGTGCAAATAAAATAAAATAAAATAAAGAAAATTTCTAAATTCTAAATCTTAATTGTTTTTAAAAAAAGTGAAAAAAGTAATTTAATTAGCATTATTAAGAGACTTTCATGAGATTATTAATCCATGCTATCCCTTTAGCTAGAAGTTAACATGGACAAGTATTTTGTTTATTTATTATTTATAACATTGTAGAAAATTATTTACATGCATACATTGTTTGTATAATACTTTTCATTTTTGAAGAAATTTAGTTACATAACACAATGAAAATTGAATAATATCCAAACAAGAACCCTGTCCCTTACATATAATAAGTCTGTTGTACAGATTCAATACAATGTACTCAAGTGGGGTCCCAAAAGTAAGAGAAGGAAGAAGCTAAGATCTCCTATCCCTAACCATGAAGAAATCTTCAAAAGATATCTTCTTGAAAAGGAAAAGTTAGTTTTCTTCAGTGAACTCTCACTGTACAAACAAGATTTTAGTGTAGGCCCCATAACCAGCAGTAGATGGCCAAGACAAAATGAACTCAATAGTATATTTTACACTTTTTGTTTTTTGTTGCTTTGCTTTGTTTGAGGGTTTTTGTTTTGTTTTGTTTTTGATTTGTCTTACTGGCTTTTAGTCATATATTATGGTTTCCAATTTTGTGCTTTTTATGACTGTGTGTGTTTCTTGTGCTTTTTGTTTCTTCTTTTAGAGAAATAAAGGGTGTGTAGGGAAGTGGGAATTGGAAGGGTGTGGGAACAATTGAGGGAGGAGGAAGCCATTATCAGATTGCATAGTATGAAAAAAATATGTTCAATAAGTATGTGTGTGTGTGTGTGGTGTGTGTGTGTGTGTGTGTGTTAGTGTATCACATGGCAGACTATGTGAATGGTTCTTGTTAGTACCAAGGGGAAAAGAAGAGTAAGTTGCATGAGTTTATCTGCAAACAAATTATCTAGACATAGGAAGGCCACAGAAACTTATTAGTCAAGGGTAATTTCAGTCCAATTATGTATAACCATATGCCCCAGTAACAGACAGAGGTATGTAAGAAAAGTTTTATCAGCCTACAGTAGTCAAGCGGGAACTCAAGTCTAGTTAGTTTGTCTCATGATGGTTAACATGGCCTGGCCAGTACTCATTATCTGAGTTTAGATTAAGAGGAAAACATTTTTTAAATGATAAATGTATAGGGATTACACAGACTTCAAAGTTTTATATAAAACATGCCTCTGAAATGGATTACCATAAACATCAAACCTTTTCTATACCACTTGACATATATGAAATCACGAACCCTTTTTGACAGTGTAAGGAGGCAAATTGTAGTCTTGAGTGATATAGCTAAAACAACACTACTGCTTTATAATGGCTAAATAAGAAGTGTAGATAGTTGTAGTCATTAAGGATATGACAAATATTTCTAGTTCATTCTATAAAATAAGATATACCAACTAACAATAATGATTGTCATTGAGACACATTTAACTTTATGAGATTATTTCTTGATAATGTCAGTTTTCGTAATCACAGCATATGCAGTTAGACTACTGACCACATCCCTTAATGCTAGCCCATGACACTCACAACTGTCAAAAACACTAGTACTGTCAGCTATTCTGTGTGTATTAGGCACTGTTATCATTATTGCCATAGTAATCATAAATGTTGATAATTATCTCTATTATAGATGAATGCAGTTATGCCTCAGAAAGGTTAAACAGTTTCTATCGAGATAAGTACACAGAAGAAAGGCCTTGCAAATTGTCAGGACACACCTGCATTTCTAGTCAAGACGTCCACAGACATGACAGCTTCTTCAAAAATCACATTACTACTTTGAAAAGCAGAGAACATTTTCTCCCCAGAACAATTTTGAAGACTGCATGAGGAAAGCATTTGTGAATGTGTTTTAAACATTTAGGCTCTGATTACAAGTTAAGAATCTGTGCTTCTCCAAAAAATTTTCTTCAGCCACAGTTGTAAGCTATATTATCGGAGGAAGCACCAAATCCAGTGTATTCCTTGTTTTTTTTTGTTTGTTTGTTTGTTTGTTTGTTTTTTTGGTTTTGTTTGTTTGTTTTTAATTCATGTACCATTCCTGTTTTTATTGAGGGTTTTATAAATACTTAGGAACATTTCTGGCTGTCCTCTTGTTTGTGCAGTGTTTTAAATCACTAGGCTATCTAGAAGGCAGCCTGTATAACATAGAACCCACCTTTCACAATTCTTTAACATACTTGACTGATCTGGCTTCTCCTTTATATCTTGGGGCTGGTAAACTAACTGGTGCTTTTCAGGTAGTTGTATACAATGCAGATGTTGTGCCTGAAATACAGCTGCTGAGATACTCAGTGTTGAAATACAGTGCAATAGAAGGAGGCTAGGAGGCTTTGTGGGATGTCTTTCCTACATTGTCTTAAAGAAAATTATTAATTTCACAAGTGCTAAATGGGGAAAAATAATGGAGTGTTTCCTCTCATCTGGATCTGAAACATGTAGCAGGGTTGAAATTTTACACATTCTGAGGCAGATATGTCAAAGCCTGTACTAGCTGTTCTGTAAGTGTTCTAAAATCTCCAGGAGTCTTACCAACCTAGCAAGTATAAAACAAATGGACTCTCAGACTAAACTTATTTAAATCCCTCTGTGGCTGTTCTTCAAAGTGTTTCAAGAGAGACTCAAGAAAATATTCAGCCTTTTCAAATCCAGAATTGTACTCGTGTTATTTCTGCTTCATTCTCCTATATCAACACAATTATCCCTGTGGATGTGAAGAAAAGACTGCCTTCCTTACGAAGTTTGAGGGTTTAGACAAGGCTGGAGTGTGTCACCTAAAGATGCACGTATTACAAGCTCCACTCCCAATGTGGCCATGAGAGAAGTTATAGGACTTCTAAAGTTAGAATTTAGTGTGAAACCAATGGGGGGGGTGAAATGCTTCCAGATATGCCTAATTCAACTATCCAGGGGCCCTGGTTAGCTACCCTAAGAGGAGGTTGAGACAAAAGAGCAAAACTGGTACTTTACACTCTGCTGCTTACTAGCTTATCAGTGAGCGGTCTCTGTCCCTTGAATGAGCTCTCACCATTCTCATAGGACCAATGGTGAAATAGTCACACCAGTCAAACTGATCCCAGTGCCCAGTCCATGAATCTGCAAGACGGTGGGATACATGACCTTCTTACCCTTATTTTGTTCCCACAATGGAAAGCAGTACAACTATGGTTGACTTCTAGGCTTATTCTTGTTTTCCTTCTAGGATAATAGTGGGCATCTGGCATTGGAAACTACCATTTCACCTTGTTTCCACATTAGCAGTTCATTTTTTTTTTTTTATCAAACTATGTACTGAGGAGAGGCATGTTGTTCCCATCCTTTTCCACCCTGTTTCTATTATGTATGTCCTCCTTCACAGATGCTACAAAACAGAGACTTAGGTCTTTCTTTCATCAAGCACCTGTTATATACCCTGTCTCTGAAGGAAGTTCTATGGCGGTCTCTGGCCCTCAACATAGCATTTTCTCTCTATTCCCAGTAGTATGCTGTGAGATTGGGCAGGGGCAGATTTTATTATGTTGGAAATCAGGACAGAAGAGCAAGCAGAATAATTTGCCTGCTCGTGTTTTCATCTCGGGATGCTCTGGACAGAACCCACTGCAAGGCAGGTCCATCTAAGCCCCTGCTTCAAGCTCTGTTCTTCAGCATTGCCGAATGAATAACTGCTCTGTATAATCAGTGCCCTGCTGACTGTGGAGCTTCTCTCAGCAGCTTCTAATCAATGTGAAGCACAACTTGAGAAGAAAGAGCCATATCCCCTAAGTAGGTTGTAGCAGGCTTTTGCTTTTGTTGAGCCACCAACTAGCTCCCAAATCATGGCACAGAAATGTATTGTTAGTTATGAATGCTTAGCCTTAGCTTAGACTCTTTTCTTGCTAGTTCTTAGATCTTATCCTGTTTCTCTTCATCTATATTTTGCCTTGTTTTTTTTTTTTTTTTCATTTTCTTCCTTCCTTCCTTTCTTCCTTTCTGTTTATCTGTTTTGCTGCTGTCTCCATGGGTGGTTGGCTTGGGGTGCCTGGTTTCTGGCTGTGGGTGTGTCATTCTCTCTGTCATTCTCTCCACATCCTCCTTCTTCCTTGAGCCTAAATTTCTCCTACTACTTATTCTCTGTGCCTGCCAGCTCTGCCTGTTCCTCTCTGAAGACAGAATTTTCTGTCCAGCCTGGTTCTGCCACCCTTCAGTCCCAAATAAACATAGAGACACTTATATTAGTTATAAACTATTTGGCTGATTACTTAGGCTTCTTACTGGCTAGCTCTCTCTTAATCATTAAGCCCTTAATTGTATGTATTTCCACAAGGCCTTATCTTACAGGCCTCCTACTCTCCCAGGAACTACGTGGTGTCTCCCTGGAAGATCTTTTCTGCATTCCTCTTCCCAGAATTCTCCTAGTCTGGTAGCTATACCTATACTTCCTGATTGGACATTCAGCATTTATTCACCAACCAATAACAGAAACGTATATTCACAGCTAACAAAAGGACATTCCCCATCACCTCTCCTGCCTAGGCATTGGTTACTCATTGTGTTATAAGACCAATCTGGTACCTTAGGCAGACAAGGTGAAACCAATGTAACACATCTTTACATAATTGAGCAAATGCAGCACAAATACAATAGATATTTACATTGTTAATAAAGGCAGCAGAAACAAATGTAATACACCTTCACATAGTTAAATTAATATATTCTGTAGTGTAAATAAATGTAAAATATCTTTGCCTAGTTAAAGTATTATTCCACAACAATGAGCTGTCCATAAATTAATAGCTTATTCTACATTGTCTTGATAACAAATAAAGCCCTTGATATCAGAATATGGCTTTACTTCTTATCTCCCAAGTACCTTCCATAATCAGAAGACTAGAATTTGCAACTCCTAGTTAAACATTCTTCCACTTACTTTCCTCCAGTAGAATTCACTTTTATACCTTCTTTTTAACTGGTGGCTATAATACTAGGGTTTAAATGAATCTTACTTATTCATTTGTTCGATAAAGTTTCTCCTTGCACAAATGACTTCATGCAAGAAGGTAGCAAATGGTGTCTGGAGAGATGTCACAGCGCTTAAGGCACTGGCTGTTCTTGCAAAGGACCTAGGGCCAATCCCCAGTAGCCCACATGGTGGCTCATAGCCATCCAAAAATTCATGGGATATAACACCCTCTTCTGACTTCATGAACATTAGGCAAACATGTAGTGTACATGCATACATGTGGCTACAACAGTCATACACATACACATATAAATAAATCTTTTAAAGTAGAAAATATAGGTCATTCACATGTGATTAGTCATTTTCCATACATACCTACAATACAAAGTAATAGAATATTATTTCCTTAAAATTCAGTCTCATAGATTATACCTGAATTGATGTATGTGTTTATTATTAGAATACTTATATAGTGACTGAAAAGACTCTCTCCTGCATTAAATGAACCTAGACTAATGTGTGTTCTTTTACCCACTACAGCAGACAGAAGTATATCCTCTCTGGAAAAAGTTTTATGTACTCACTGCAATGCTGGCTATTACAACAAAGCATCATGTGTGGTTTCCCAATACTTCCTGCTCTGCTGACAGTCTCATAGTCAGATTACTTCTAAAAACAGATTTGTACCTTTGGTGATTATATGGTTTGGATATGAAATATGCTTTAAAAGCTTATGATTAGAATATTTGCTCCCCTAACATTTTGGAGGTTCTGGAAATTTTAGGAAGTGTAGTTTTCCCAGAGAAAGAAAGTTCCTTGGGTGAGCCCTTGAAGTATGTTATCATTGACCAAGTCTTGTGTCACTGTCTCCATTATGTTAGCAAAAAGTGAGGAAAACATCTGCCCAAGCTCATGCTATCAAGGTGTTCTGCCCAAACTCACGAAGGCAAGCAAGAAGGGAAGATCAAAACAAATCCTCCCTACATTCAGTTATTTCTGCATTATTCAGTGTCATTGATGAGAAGAGTACAGATAGCTGATTTTGCTTTCACTATCTGTATTTTATTTGATTTTATTTCTAGCTTGAATAAGATAAATGTAATAATTATGGACCTGTGTTCTCACTACACTTATAACTATTATAAGACAAATCTAATCACGACGGATTAGCTGTCATTTTTTTTTACTTGTTTTGTTTTTGCCTCCTTGATAAAATGCTGTAAACAGTAGGTTATCTTGTAGGCCTTTTACAAAAAATGGATAATTACTTTGTATTCTTCTAAATCTTGATTCTGTGTAAATGAAAAGAAAATGTATAACTAAGTCTTGTAGTGACAGTGAATTTGATGTTCTTTTTATACATAAGATTTTCTATAAAATGAATAATAGGATCATCACTAGGAGGATTCACCTTGGGGCCGTTCCACTGGGATTCACTTTTCCAGACTATGGCTCTTGGGCTGTGACACTGGTTACACTAGTAATGCCTCTGAGATCATGATCTTAAAATTGTCAGTACTATGTACTGCTTGGCAAAAGTGAAGATGATGGATTAAAGAATCTGGTTCAGCTTAGGTTCTCTATGGACAGAGGGAATATAGTACCTAATTGTCTGTCAAATACAATTTGCAGCAACTAATTAAGATGGTGTTACCAACATTATCGTGTAAATCAATCACAACAAATTAAAGTGGTGAGATATTTGGTCATATTTATGTCTGTTAATGGCCACAAGCCATGCTCTGGAAGCTAAAAACTAATTGCATATAAAGAAAAAACCCGTTTGTCCTTGGTCCAGTGGCTTTTACCAGTATCTCATGAAAGAGATTTCCTACTTAGTAGTCAATGCCTTCCTATACATTTCTTTGACATTACCTTTCACATATAACCAGATTCTACAAACTAGATTTGGTAAGATACCTGAATCTCACTCTGAAAAAAGATAATCTGAAGTGTAAATGTAATCTATAAAAGTAAATGGAGTTGCAATTATACCTCCAGCCAGCTTGACAATAGATGCCAAAGAAGTCAAGTTCAACCTGACTCATTAGTGTAAAGGAAAATTAGTCCTTTTTTTCTCTCTTTGGTTTTGAATCAAAGTTAGTTAGCTCTTTGGAATTTTCTAGAATGTGCATTTTTTCTAGTAGGTTTCAGCAGTTAATAACCTCTCCTGCCTTGAAATGTCTTATGATACAGAATTTGCTAAAATGAACAAAAAATTGATTTTAACTTTATAGTGACAGTTAAGAATCATTTTCTCTCCCTGCTGATTTCATCACTGTTCATAGTTCATTTCCTGTGTATATCGTTTTATTGTTCCTCATGCTCATTCCTGCTATGTTTATATTTACATATAAAGAGCATATAATAGAATGAAAAATGCATTAAGAAACAGTATTTTCCTTTTTCACTCTCTCTGTCAAGGCTGCTAAATATTTCCTGCACTATGCACTCCACTTATACAGAATACTTTTCTGCATAGAAAAGATACATTGACAAGAATGCATAAAGTGTACCATACATCCACACACAAGCATTCATATATGGGAACACGCATATGTACTCAAGTCTACAAAAAGACCCATGTTTCTTCAGGCAATATTTCCCAATATTCTCAATTAACAACTACTTTTTGAGTATATCTGTTAAGGAATGGATTAGCATGTTGAAATAAATATGATTTCTTCTTACTTTTTTTCATCCATTGTGCTATTTTTTTATTTTTTATTCTTTTTTATTTAAATTAGAAACAATCTTATTTTACATATCAATCCAAGTTCCCTCTCCCGCCAATTTTTCCATGTCCCCTACTGACCCCCCCACCCCATCCCCCTCTCACTCCCCAGGGAGGGGGATGCCTTCCTTTGGCATCATCAACGTCTGTCACATCATTTTGAACAGGCCTAGGTCCTCCTGGCTCTGTCAAGGTTGAGAGAGTATCCCTCCATGGGGTAATGGGCTCCCAAAGTCCACTTGCATAGTAGGGATAAATACTGACCCACTATCTGAGATTCCCTAGTCTACCCAGACCTCCTAACTAATGCCTACATTCAGGGGGCCTAGTTCGGTCTTATGCTGGTTCCTCAGCTGTCAGTCTGGGGTCCATGAGCTCTCCCTTTTTTACATCAGCTGTTTCGGCAGGTTTCTCCAGCGTGGTCTTGACCAATTTGCTCATCACTCCTCCCTCTCTACAACTGGATTCCAGGAATTCGACTCAGTGCTTAGCTGTGAGTGCCTGCTTCTGTTTCCATCAGCTACTGGATGAAAGCTCTAGAATGGCATAGGTAGTCATCAATATCATTATAGGAGAAGGACATTTAAAGTAGCTTCTCCACTATTGCTTAGATTGTTAGTTGGGCTCACCCTTATAGATCTCTGGACATTTCCCTAGTGCCAGATTTCTCTTAAAACCTATAATGGCTCCCTTTATTAAGGTATCTCTTTTCTTGCTCTCCTCTATTCTTCCCCTGACTCAATCTTCCTGATCACTCATGTCCTCCTCTATCCCCCTCTTCTCCCTTTGTCTTTCTTCTAACTTCCCTGCCAACCCTCCCCCAATGCTCCCAATTTGCTCAGGAGATCTTGTCCCTTTCCCCTTCTATGGGATATCATGTATGTATCTCGTAGGGTCCTCCTTGTTTTCTAGTTTCTCTGGCACTGTGGATTGTAGGCTGGTGATCCTTTGCTATATATCTAATGTCCCTATATGAATGAGTGCATCTCACGTTTGTCTTTTTGTGACTGGGTTACCTCACTCAGAGATTTCTCCTGTTTTGAAAGCTGCTAGATTCAAATCCACCTATGCCTGGCAGCTACCATTGCTGAAAATTATAGCTATATTATAACTTACACCTTTTCTATTCCAAAGCTTGGTTTTGATGATTTTTCTCTGCAACTCGGTTCTACTCACATACTCTCATTGTATGCTGGCAGAACACTGTTTTATTGACCATGTTATGACATTTCATTCTGTTTCCAGTCTTCACCAATTCACCAGATCACCATGCTTCTCTTTGTATGTGTGCTGCAAGCATATTATCCTGGTCTGTACTGGGCTACTGGTGTTTGTTTCTGTCTTGTGGAGGTATTGGGACACCAACCCAGCCTCATAACTTTTGGACTATAATAGTCCTACCTACAACATATGCTGGGATCAAAAAGACATGGAAATTGTGGGAATGGCCAACAAATGACTGCTCTAGCTTGAGACCCATGCCACAAGAGGGAGCCCACTCCTGACACTGCCTGGACCAGGACCCAGAGGCTGAATGTCCCAGAGACTTGGATAGAACCAAAAATAAACACCAAAAAAAGTCAATGAAATGATTACTAATGATACTGTGCTATACTCACAGATAGGTGCCAAACCCAGTTTTCATCAAAGAGAATTAATCTGGCAATTGATGGGAACATATCTAGATGCCCACAGCCAAACATTAGACAGAGCTTCAGGAATCCTGCAGAAAAGGGAGAGAAAGGACTGTAGGAGCCAGAGGGGTCAAGGGCACCACAAGAAAACCCACAGAAAAAAACCTACCTGAACTCATAGGGGCTCACAGAGACTGAACTGAAAACCAGGGAGTCTACATGGGACTGACCTATTCCCTTTGCATATATGTGACAGTTGTGTGGCTTGGTCTTCTTGTGTGACTACTTACAATGGGAGCAGGGGCTATCTCCAACTATTTTCCTTGTTTTGGGGGCCCTATTCCTCACACTGGGTTGCCTTTTCTAGGCTTAATATGAGGAGAGGTGCCTAGTTTTACAGCAGCTTTTTATGCCATGTTTTGTTGATATTCATAAGAGACCTGACTTTTTCTGAATAGAAATGGAGAAGTAGGTGGAGGGAGCAGCAGGGATGTGGGGGAGGAAAGGAAATAAGGAAAACTATATTAAAGATGTGGTGGTAGTAATAGTAATAGCTTCATTTGTGAACAGTCGCTCTTGGGTTTTAGGGCTTCAACAATGAACACAATTAACTCTAATAATCTGATTAGAGCTTCCACTTTCCAGTGAACTTGAAGTACCAACTGTTGCCGAGTTCTGCTTTACTGTCAAAGACGTATATCCAAGGTGGTCTAGTAAAATACTGAAGTGCCACTCTTTTCCCATTCTGTGTCTCTGTTAAAGAATACTTTCTTCCTTTATGCCACCCAAGGAGTATTACTTGTAATTTGCAAACAGAACAAAAACACGAATTACTATTGTTTTCAGAAGTAGGTTTTCATGGAAACATTCTTCTTATTTTAATGAATAATAGAATTTTATTGTTATTTACAAAGAATAGGGCAATGACCCAGAATATTTCTAGGTTAATATTTAATATTCCTAGTATCAACAAATGTACCACTTAAGCAAATAATTCTATGTTACTGCAATCATATATATGTATCCTAAGTATTATTGAAATGAAAATGTCTTCTTGTTTGAGACATCAACTTGGAAACTTGGATATTGGACGTATATAGTTAGAGTTTGTGTGATAATTATGATTTTTTGTCACACTTGATATGAAAGCCTGAGGAATGTTTTGTTTAAAACTAGAAGGGGAGCAAAATGCCAGAAATGAACAGTGAGGAAGACCTAAATGTTTATGGCACATTAGTATATTACCTGTACACGAAAATAAGTAAATATGCATGGCTTTTGCCTTCATTGGCTGTAGAAAAGCAGTTAAAATTTTTAATGAATAGAAAACCATAGAATCTCTGGTCTTGAGGGGTGATTGCTCATAAGTTGCTACAGAGAATACCATCCACTGGGTTAGAACAAATTACAATATTCTGTAGTACAGAGACAGTTTGTTGGAAAAAAATAATAAAAGCAGAATCAAGACTATGGTGGCTTGTAAAGGCTATGTGGAGACACAATTTCTGCCTTTCTTAGCATTCAGGAGAAAAATATCTTTCAATTCTGGCTGATAAAAAAGAAGATTCAGAGCCTTTGGAGCAAGGAAAACTATTGGATTAGTCATGATCATTTTTTTTAATTTTGCTTCTGTCCCTAACATTTATATTAATGATGAATAACCAGCATCCGTTTGATTTTATCTGCACTGTACTTAGATGTTAGCACACTTCAAAGGTCTCTCACTTAGTTGAACTTTAGGTTCACCCCTTACACCACCCCACAAACACACACTCACAGCTCATCATTGACAATCAGTATATTCAAGGTTGGAAGATTATTATTTCATTTGAAACAGAATTAATCACTGTTTATCCCTTATGCAAGTATCCCTGGCTGCCTACCTCCTTCTCTCTCTATCTCTTCTTCCCTTCCTTCCTTTTTTCTCAATTAGGATGAACCTAGACCATACCAAGCAAGTACTATACTACTTACTCAGTTATATATCTAACCCTTTCAGTCTTTTTCTTTTTAGATAGCACTCCCTAAGTTGGTATGATTGGAATTGAAGTGCTATGTCACTACAGCATAAATTCATCTTGTTTTATGACTATGCTTAATCACATTGAATTCTGAAAATGTAAGTCTTTGGGATAAATTTGAACTTGACATCATTGCATGTATGTTTATTTATCCTAGATATGCCTTCTTGCTCAATCAAAATATGAACATGTTCAGTATGATAGATCTTCAAATATTTGAAGAATGCCAGTATGTGTTCATTGAGTAGTCTATCCTTTAGTGTAAATATCACCAACTTTCAAGCAATTCTCAGATACAAGACTTTTTGTTATTTCATCCCTCCTGGTGGTTCTTCTCAAGGACATATCCAGAATATTAATATATTTGTGAAGTTTGTCTCTGGGTGGCTTACTGTAATTTCAGGTGTGTTTGCAAGAGTTTATATTCATTGAGACAACTGTTCTTCTTGACACAGATATGTGATTGCTTTAAAATAAGAAAACCTAAGTAAACATCAATGAGAGCATATCTGTTTGCCTGGAAAATGCTCATCTTTATAGAAGTGTATGGTTAATACAAGAATGCCTTTTAATGTGTATATGTATTCACATAAAATCTAAAATTTTACCACTCTCCCTGTATTGGTGCCCCAGTCGGGCATGACTGCAGTAATAAGCCATAGTTAGTACATCCTCAAAGAGGTTCATGTACCCTGGCTGTTTAAACAGATTTAGGATGGAGTTGTATTGCTCTCCCTGCCTGTGTGCTGCATAAAATCTAAACCATAAGAGTTTGCTCAAATAAGATCCTTTGTCAAAACTGTAAGTCTCCTATATTCATGCTTGTTGCATGTTATTTGACTATTTTAGAGGGAGATAGCAAGAAATTCAATGGACACCATTGAATCCATAAACAAAAATCTCAGTGCATTTTAGTCTTCTTTCCTCAAGAGCATAGGACCCATCTTGTATCTACAACAGGGAGCCCTTTTGTCTGCTATGTTGTACATATATAAGTATGTATGGAAAGATAAAATGGTTGTTTGAAAAAATTAAAGCTTAGTATTCACCAATGGTAGGAACGTGATATTTTACAGCCTTTAAAAATAAGTTTGGTAAAGCCAGGCAGGAGTGGTATACATCTTTATTCCTAGCATTTTGGAGGCAGAAGCTGGAGGGTTTTTGAGTTCCTGGTCAGCCTATTCTACAGTGAAAATGCTAGGACAGCCAAGGATGCATAGAGAAACTCTATCTTAAAGAAAACAAAGACAAAATATATTTTATAAAAAACCTGAACAAGAATGCTTAAGATTTACATGTATGTAACAATATTATATATATATATATATATATATATATATATATATATATATATATACACATCAATGTGCATATAAGTTAATAATAGGTGAAAATAAAAATAAAACAAAAAATAATCAGGTGTTTGGGTTTTTATTATTTTTCTATATAAAAACATTTGTTCTCTTTTATTGATAAAAAGCTTTTCAACTCTAAGGATTTGATTTGTCTCATGGCTTCATATGATTAAAACTATCATAGAAGGGAATGTACATGGTGAAAAATCTTAATACACAAGTGTTTGCTTTTCACATTTTAGGGGTCAGGAAGCTAGGAGCCAGGAGGACCTGAAGCATGCCTTGACTATAATATGCAAGGCCTGTCACCATTGACCCACTTCTGACAACCAGGTCCCATAAGCTCCTAAAACAGTGCCTCTGGCTTGTTGCCAAATCATTAAAGATGGAGGACTGTGATGGACATTTTGTTTTGACACTATAACATCCATAAAACAGATGAATATATGAAAGGGTAAGGAAAGATTTCAGTTTTGAATGACTTTTTTCTTGAGAATTTCATAGATGTGTACTTTATTCACATCATTCCCCCCACCACCACCACTTTCCTCCCTCCAACTCCTCTGATGACCCCCACTTCCTGCCAAAACCACGTGCTCTTCCCTAATTTGGTTTTTACATGTATACAAGAATAAATGGTCACATAGGCATAATACATATATGTACATAAAACCTATTGAACCCATTTAGTACTTCTCATACATGTTCTTAGGGGCTGAACACTTGGCATTGGATAACCTATCAGAAAGCTCATCCCAGCAGAAAACTTATTACTTATCTCTCAGAAACCATTGACCTCTACTCCTTAAGCTACAGGTGGGAAATTATCCACCATATAGTCATCATACCAGCTTGTATTGGCATTAGTAAATAAGTCCTATTTAGGTAGCTCTGTTTTTGAGATTTCATGGGTACAGCTTCCTGTTTCATATAGAAGACAATAACAGCAGGCAACCAAGTGCTCTGGCTCTCACAATCTTTCTGTCCCTCTTCAGCAGTGTACCTGGACCTTAGATATATGACTTCATTTAGTTGTACAATTTGGGAATGGAAGCCTTCACGCAGTCACTTATTCTCTGCATTCTCAGCAGTTGTGGGTTTCTTTTACTGTTTTTGTTTTTTGTTTTTTTTTTGTTTGTTTGTTTGTTTGTTTGGTTTTTTGGGTTTTCAAGACAAGGCTTCTCTGAATTGCTTTGGAGCCTGCCTTGAACTCTGTCTGTAGGCCACGCTGACCTCAAACTAACAGAGATCCACTTGCCTCTGCCTCCCTAGTGCTGTGATTAAAGGTGTGCACCACCACCATCTGGTCAAGAAGCTTCTTGATGAGGGAATAATTATTTAGAATACAGTTAGAAACTGTATTAATTTAGTATCCAGCCATAGTATCTTCTCCACTAAGTCTGTGTCCCCTAGAGTTGTTCATAACCTAAATATCTTCCAGTTGATGAATGGGTTATGAAAACATGGTCCATGTATTCAGTTGAGTTCTGATAAATTTTCAAAGAAAAATGGTGTTTTGAAATTTTCAGGTAAATGGTGAAATGTAGAAAACACTATACTGAGTGAGGTAACCAGACCCAGAAAGACAAATGCTGCATATCATATCCTCTCTCATTTGTGGATTCTAGCTCAGAATCTTGGGACTTGACTGTGTCACCTGAAGTCACCAGAGAAGCCAGGGTAGTGGAACAGGATCATGACAGGTTGGAATGAAGGAGCTCAGCAGTGGTATGGAAATGAAAGGAGTTTTGAGTTTAATATTTATCATTAAATTTGTGTGCCTTTTTGCATATTTGGTAAATGTGTCTTCTTCTAGTTAATCAGGAGAGGGCATGGGATAACCTGAATCAATGTTTACATGACAGTGGTCCATGAGTACGGGAACTAGGAAGGGAAATTTGGTCCCTGGGAAGAGTAAGAAGTATTCTGAACTACTGTGTCAGATCCCCAGTCCTGAGTTTTTCTTTATTATAGTTTTATTTTATTGTTTTACCTTTGTTCCCTGTTTCCCTTTATATGAAAATATCAAATGAATAAAAGAAGATATGCACATGCCTGGACTTTCCATTTCTTGTATACTAGCCCTGAAGAACATTCATATGTGCTCAGAGCAGCTGTAGAATCCAGCTTGTGGCCCCTATCTGTGATTCTTTTGCATCCTAAATGTAGTAGTACTTGGGTCTGAGAAGAGAGGATGCTTCCAAGAAATTCAAATTCTTTCTCATTTCTATTTCTTTTCTTTTCTGTCATTTCATATTTTCTCCCCTGTGAATATTGCTTGAGTTCAATTGTAATGAAACACAATGGGAAATTACACCAAAAGGAGAAATGGCTAAGTGATTCCTATTCTGGTTAGAGTTTATTGCTTGCTTGCCTTTGGACAGTGGCCTCTTGTGGGGACACAAGTGAGAGAGACCTTCATAGTTCATGAGTCCCAAAGTGATGCTTTGACCTAATTAGTTTATTTTCACCACTGTGTAAAACGATCCTAGAGGGAAAAAATAGACCTTTCCAGGTGTGAGCTATTTCCCTGAAATAGCATTTCCCACCTGCACATGTCTGTGATCATTGTCTATTAGTAGATGTCAGAGGACACATTGTCTTCTATCCAGGACTCACAGGACTCACAAACTAAAAAAGAAAAATAAATGAAAAAGACAAATATCAGCATTGTGATAATATTTGCATGGTAGGAAAATGTCTCTCATTTTTTCTTTAGGGAAAAAATATTAATGATATATCCTGCAAAGTTTGAATCATCCTGTAGAATAGCAGAGAATTGTATTTGATATTAGTGACTCTTGACTCTCCAGTCACTCAGCTCATGATTTCAAAAGGACAGCAGTTTTTATTATTTACAAATAACTAGGTACAGAGTAAGAAAATCACCACTTTCATGTAGTAAGGTAAAAAAAGCAAACCACAATGATGGTTCAAGCAAATGAATAACTCTGTTATAATATTGAGTGGGCACTAGCACAGTTTAGAACCCATCAAAACTTAGATTTGACATAGGTGATAATGAACAATAAAGAAAATGGAAATGTGATCAAAGCCACTCATCTCCACACCAGTTCCCTCTGCACTAAGTTGTTGTATGTTACCAGCCTCGGTGGGGCCTGCCCTCATGCTCTTATAGTGGGTGAGCCTGTTTCTTGTACTGTTTAGGCAATGGATGTGTTTTTCCATATGGAAACTATGACTCAGAATTTGTAATATATAATCATTTAATACCTCATGTAATCGATTGAGATGATTAGGAAAATACATAAGAGTAGAATGTGCATGTTAAAATGCTGAACATAATTACAGTATAAGTTAAGATTAGGAGATTAGGAATTACTGTCTAGAAAACAAACTAGAGAGTTGGCCAATAGCAATGAAGAGAAGACTAGAAAGCTTTATTTGTGCTTTTAGATTGACTGACTCATCATGTGCTAAGAGTGAAATCGGTCCTTGCAAAGGTAAAGGAGTAGAAGAACAAATAGGAAGCCAGTACAGGATGAGCAGAAAGGTGCTCTCATAGCAAAATATGGTATACGCTGAGATATTAATAATTTATCTTATTGTGTCACCTTGCTCAGCATTAACACATGGTGAGGTGCATAGTATTAATTCATCTTGATATGCCATGTTGTGTTGATATCCATATGAGAATGACCTTCCCTGTACAGAAAAGGAGGAGTGGATTGTATGATGGGAATAGAGGGGTAAGAAGGGACAAGGAGGAGAGAGGGAAGGGGAACTGTGATATAAATAAGTAGATTTTGTAGCACTTATGAAAAGAAGAATAATTATGATGTATAACCTGGCAGTTTAAATACCCTTTAAGAAGTAGTAAGTAGTTATATAGAAATGCAAGAATCAGAATAAGTATTTTTATATCTCAAAAAGGCCAACCTGTTGTCTCGTATGTCATTCATCGGGACAAGCTGAGAGAGTCTCAGTGCATAAACTTGGGTTTTCTACTATTTGAGACTATTTCTCCATTTGTTCTCTTCTGACCCACGTGTATTGAAGGCCCCAGTTCCATCAAGTGACAGGCTCTTAATTTCCATCAGCATCGAGTGTCCTTCAGGTTGTTGTGTCTACAGAATTCCAGGTGGGGTCCTTCTGGCCTTCAGTGACATCAGTTAAGCTATCCCTGCTGGCACTCACTAGGACTTCCAGCCCTCCATTCTGGCCTGTGGTCACTGGTCCTTGCAGTTGCCACTACAATCCTTTGTCCTTTTTCTGAGGACACATTAAGCCTAAGGCCTCTATGTATTTTTCACTGGGGAAAATTGCTTCTCTATACCATTCCCAGCTATCAAAACTCTATGAACCCTGCTCAGCCCTCATGCCCCGTCAGACTTTCATTTAAGAGCACAAATTAGTCTCAGGTTTTGCCATTCTCTTTTAGTATTGTGTACTCATTCTGTAGATATCACCCTCGGTGAAGTAACAAACACCTACCCGACCCCACTTGTTTTTTTATTTTAGATTTTGGAATTTTGTCCTGAAGAAGGGGTCATCAAAGGGAAAAGAAATATTTCTTACTTGTGTTACATCTTCTCATTATTTTTGAACTATAAAACTTTAAACATAATAAAAAAATTGTTTCTTTTTAATTCTGATGTGTAAGCCCAGACTTGAAACAATGAGCATAAAGCAATCTAACTGCTATACAGGTAGAATAATGGAACAAATTAGAAGATAGATATTTTTAACTTAGAACACAATAAGCCAATGGAAATAATTTTAAGGTAACCATATTTAATTTTACATTTGTGTGTATACAAGTATAATATTGAAAATTATAGTTATATTTTATCTTTTTTGTATTAAATACTAAATAATATAGCAAAAATACTCCTAGATTTAACGTAATTGTTTCTTCGTTGCAGTAATCATTACAAGCTATTGGTAACATCACACTGAATGTCAAACTGCTGAGACAAATTCTGAATGGCTAAACAAATATGGTCATCTTTATCTAGCGATGAGTTTTATAGTTTCTCTGGGAATGCAGGATACTCAATAACAAGTCCTGAAAGATCTCTTGGACAATTAGAAACTGAAATGCAGAGATTTGAAATTACACTGCATTATATGGGTCTAAAAGGCTTGGGTGTCATCTGACCAAGGAAATTAAGACATATGTTTTGGAAACCATGTGTGCAGAGTAATATGTGAGATTGCTATAAAACTACAGAAATTATTGAATAGCCAACATCTGCAAGCATAGAGAGACATTTCCAAGTCTCATCATTTCTAGGAAACATTTTTAGATGTGTGATAGCAAGTATTAAATCCTCAGACAACCACAATATAGATAATAACAGTCATTGAGAAACAATCTTGATATTGTTAGAAGTTAGCAGTTGTAGCGTGTATGTTTTCTGCCAGCCTGCCTGCCACCGGTCTGATGCGCCAGGCCCCAAATAACACGCAGAATTCTGTATTTGATACAATCCTGTGGGCCAGTGACTATCATTCTTTATGGGCTAGCTCTGTCTTAATTATTAACCCATTTCTACTTATCTTAGTATTTCCACGTGATCATCTTATCAACGAGCCGCCACCATCATCTTCTTTCTCTCCGGTCTACATCGTGACTCCTCCCAACTACTTCCTCTTTTCTCCTAATTTCTGAGTCCCTCCTATCTCCCTTTTTTATTGGCCACAGTGCTTTATTAATTAACCAGTATGAGAAACATATTTACAGAATAACATCACTCATCATCTCCTCTTTTCTGTCTAAGATAAAAAGGGTTTTAACCTTGACATAGCAAAATATATCATACAACAGTTATCAACTAAGAATCACAGTTAACAATATTTAGTCCATTAACATTTTGTAAGACTTAAAGAAAATATCATCTATCCTATCTTTGTGAGTCTAAAGTCCTATATGTAACTTATCTTTAATCCTAACCAAGGAAAACTATAACCATAACTATCTGTCTTCAATTCTTTCAAAGACCACAGAAGGATAATATATGAACTCTAAAATGACAGAGACAACTCATTGCCTGGTCAGTCACCCGAAGTTCTTCTGTAATGTTCCATCTTCGGCCCATAGGCCATAGTGTGTCTCCAGACTCTGCAACAAGGCAGGAAACTTTAAACTGTCCACCTGTATGGCAGTTTGTCAGTCATTTTTTCTCTGTGTCATGTAGAATGTCTGCTTCTTCCATGTAGCAGGAATCCTGTAGCAATGTCCATCTTGCATCAGCAGTCACCTTTTTGTGGGTCCTGCATGTCTAGTTTATACAGCATAAAGTCAAACAGTCTAGAAGAGCAGTACCTTGACCAAATGGCTAGTTTTTCCATATTAGAAGCAAACTCCATAACACGTTTCTTCAATGTCCATCTTCCTTTCTGACGCAGGTGCTGTTACCAGGAGCAGTTGTGCCTCATTGTCAAGAAAAACCCTAAACCATTTTAAATGCCATGTTCTGTAGGTCTTTGAAAGGTTTGAAGAATGTCTATCCATCTCAAATACATCTCTTCATATCTAGAAATCCTAACTAACTTAACTCCAAGTTTTAACTATCATAGGTAACTCTCTATAATCTGTACTAAATTATACATTACATTTTCCAATAAGCTACATAAACACAATACCTAAACAAGAGGAGAAATATACATATCACAAAATTGACCTTAAATTGTATCAATAAAAGAAAATCCATTCCAAAGCAAAGTATTCATATCTATACCATAATTCCCTTTTTACCTTTAAAAAGATTGCTTGTGGTTATAGCCAATTATAACCAACCCATTTAAATGAAAACAAACATTTATAAACAATATTTGGGAATTTGGGCGTCGTTCTTTCCAAACTACTTCCTGCTGATAGGGGGCGCTGTCATGAGGGTCCTAAGAAGACTCAGGCTGTAGTCTGTAAGACTTGGCTGTAGTCTGTAAGGCTTCCTTCTCCCAAGGATAATGCTTCAGGGGGTCTTGATTGATCAAACCACATTAGTCTGGAAGGAATCCACAGCTGTTCATTTTCTATGCAAACAAAATTAGAAATTCTTTTTCCCAGTAACTTGTCCTTAGCCTTAAATTTTGGAGTCAAGTATTTTTAAAATATATAAATTGAATTAATCCAGCAGCATTTCTTTTATCAGTTGTTGTTATTTTCTTAGCAGTCAAACAATTTAAAGACAACAGAATCTCGTAGAGTATCCAAAATATCTCTGTGCTTTCCATCTTTACATGGCTTTTTTATTACTCTATTTCTTCTACTTCTATTTTTACATATTTTGAGACAGGGTTTCTCTGTGTAACTTTTATCTGTCCTGTAATTCACTCTGTATAACAGGTTTACTTTGAAATCACAGAGATCTGTTTGCCTCTTCCTCCTGAGTGCTGGGATTAATGGCGTGCACCACCACACCCATCCATTTTACTTTTTTTTTTCTTTTTTTAACCATTGTATCCTGTTTCTTTTTCTCTCCCAAGCGAGCGTATTTTTTAAAACACAGTTTAAACCTTCATTGCAGCTCTCATACACACCAATGCAAGGCGGTTTTTTGCCACTTATGCTAATTTTGGAACCCTCCCTTAAAGGAGTGGCGCAAATGTCTGTCTACAGCAAAACAAATCCAACCGAGAAAATTCTACTACCAAGAAGTCTTGCTAGTCTCTGTTCTTTTGATTCTAAAACATTTCTTAAGCTTTTATTATTTTTAAGTGAAAGTTCTTATAGCCACCTTTTAGCGTGTATGTTTCAGCCAGCCCACCCGAGGTGCGCCGGGCCCCAAATAACATGCAGAGACTCTCTATTTGGTACAATACTGTGGGCCAGTGACTATCATTGTTTATGGGCTAGCTCTGTCTTAATTATTAACCCATTTCTACTTATCTAAGTATTTCTACAGGGAGCCACAGCCAGCATCTTCTTTCTCCCTGTCTACATCTTGACTCCTCCCAACTGCTTCCTCCTAGTTTTTTAGTCCCACCTATCTTCTTTTTCTATTGGCCACAGTGCTTTATTAATTAACCAGTATGGAAAACATATTTACATAGTGATGGAGCAATTAATGACGCTCTCCTGAAATATCTCAGGCTTATTGGTAAGATTCTTGGTACATCCACTTTGCAATTATAGATTCTCTTTATTAAGCCTAACATGGGTGTATTTCTTTTAAGCCAGTTTGAATTATATTTCAAAAATATGAAGGGAATATTTAGAATATTAGTAATAAATTGTAAGTATGTAGGGGGTGGATGGATGGATGGATGGACAAACCAATAAATAGATATATGAAGTATTTGTACTTTCTGGAAAGAACTTGATATACTAAAACCATTTTTTTCTGACTGTTTCTTGGCCATAAGAGTAATACAAATACATAAAATGCACGGCAAGAATCCCTGCATGTTAATTAAATTTAAAGTGGATTGAAATAATAAAATGGTGCATTGGAATATATATTTTGAGAAGGGAAGGGGAAGGAAGTTGTCTGCCAGGTCATAACCTTCTCTGCCTTTAATCTTGCAGTATTAAAAATCAGATGTAATTGTGCTCATTCAGCCTGATCCACCATAAGTTTTTGATTTCCATTTTACTTACATGCAGTTAGGAAATTATGAATAATGTCACATTGTTTTCATCAGCATTTTTGTAATGTTCCTGAGTTACTCAATTCAAAGGAATGTGTTAACTTTGCATGTCAGTACATTTTATAGGAGCCAGAGTAGTTCTTGGCACAACTAAAATTTGGTTCAAAATGGTAAGTAGTGTCATAGTTATGCCTTGTTGTTCTACATATACCTATTAGTACTTTCTTAATAAAATAGTCATATTGTGAGAAAGGTTGACTTAATTTTGTTAGGGAAATTCAGACTGCTTTTCACATGTATTGCAGATACCATATTTGAGAAAGTACTGTATATAGGATCTAGATGTTGCTTAAGAGAAACCATTCAGTTTGACTAGGAATTAAGTTGTATATGAATTCTTTAAGAAGGTGTTCACTTGGTGTTCTGAATTGAAATATTTGATCAAATGGTGATGTACATGTGGAGGAATATTTATTTCAAGAAGAAGGCTTCGTTCTTGAATAGTGTGTACAGTTTTCAGGAAGACCGAGAAGCTTAAGGATCTCCCTTCCTCAGTCCCAGCTGTTTGGTCATTTCTTCATAATGCCTACATTTCCAAGTGCTGTGTTGGTTGTGCTTCTAAATTTCATGTCAAAGCATACGGAATTGATATACTTTTCCCAAACATATATAGTGAATTATTTGTGGATAGCAGATTCACTACCATATCTCTCCAGAAATTCTACCATAAATATTACTTTGATAGTTATATCAAAGCCTATCATACTGTAGCAATGTAGAGCAATGGAATACTCTGTGCTCAGGTTTAAATGGGCTAAGTTTTCTCATTACTGTTTTACGGTTTTGCTTGTGGTAATAGAAATTATTTTAATCAGGACCTAATGTAGGAAAGAAATTTACCTAGTTTCCTGATTTTTAAAAAGAAATGTCTTAAAGAATTATTTAAAAAATACTAAAATATTCCTCATTCGAGGATAGAAAGTAATAGGACTCTAATATGATTTGTCTTTTAGATAAGACCATTTTCAGAACTGAAAAGATATTTAATGTATTCAGGAGAAGGCTAATGAATGTTATAAAAATGTAAGAATCGATTTTCACGTATTCTAAGAAGGAAAAAGTTTTCTTTAACTATTGGTTACTTAATTCATTTTGTCGTGCAGAAACTGCATTCAACAATGAAAACAGAAATGAGTTATTAGTGAATAATTTCTAAAGGGAGAAAACTGTGCCAAATTGTGCACTAAGAGTATTTTATATACCAGCCATTCACAGACTCCCATGAGAGAAGCACTACTAGAATGCCATGCATCAAGCAGCTAAACCTCTCTCCTACAGAACTGTACTTACATATGCCTCCTTCTGAAAGGAGCCATAGTTGTTTCTGAATGCCAGATTCTCTTAAAATCCTCATGATGCATCTTTCCATACATTCTTTAATGAGATCTCTAATTACTTTTAGAAAAAGACGCTTTTTGATATGAAAGCATACTTAAAAAAAAAAAAAAGCAAGTTACCAGTAAAAAAAAAAATCTGGGTTTTGAGTTTAATGTCTTCTTTCTGTAGTAGTCTCTAAGCTCACTAATAATCAGCAATCAAACTTGCATTGGCTGTTATAATCCATATACCAATGATAATAGGAAAGTAGAGAACTGTAAGAACACCTTATTTTGCATTGTAGCTGCCATTTACATGAAGACATGGTAAATCTCACCAATTTAATTGGTTCAGAAAGACTGAATTATTTTATGTATAAATAATCTAACAGGTATGTTAAAAATAAACAAAGTTCTGTAGAACCAGAGGTATCTTAATTTAAACTGTGATGCTTTCCTAGACTCATAGAATAGAATTGTGCCATTTTTTAATTCTTTTGCACAAATTTACTCAGTTTGCTCAATCATGTTAGGAAAATATGCCTAAAGTTAGTTAGTTAAAGTAAACTCTAACGGTATTAAGGAGATAGCTGACCATGACACTGACAGCATAACGAAATTCTTAAAAATGTTTTCAATGTTCTTGTTTCTTGCAACAAGAGTTTGTTTCAGATATCTTTATTTTCTTTTCCAGAAGAAAGCTCTTTGATTTGAACTTCATTTCATCAAAGTCAGAGATTACTTCAATGTTGTGAATGAAGTATGAAGTATCTTTTTCATTTTATTATATAAATAGTGAATATAACCTTTACAGGCATCTATAAAATAATAAGTTCCCTATAAAAGTAAATGTGCATCTATCAGGCATCCTTGCGAAAATGGAACAGAAGAAAAAAAATCTCTTTATTGTATACATGATTAACTTTCCCACATATATTTAAACAACAACTAACTATTGAGTGTGGTCAACAAAAAGACAGATATGGAAAATATTGTAAAATTATTTTGTTACAAGGGGTGAAAGTATTAAAAAGTGATGCATGCGCTCAAGATCATTGTGTTATTTTATACTCTTTCCATCACTCTGAATTTTATTCTAGTACCTTACCTGTTGTTATAAGTCTGTGGATTGTCAACCAGATAGTATCTAAGAAACATCTCCATATCTTCATCCATGTATTACCCTGTTTTGTTAAGAAACTTAACTTCCAGGGAGGCCCAGAACTAAGAGCAAGGTCCAGTTATTGGGAAAAGTACCTCAGACACCTATTCAAAGGAGAATGCATCACAATTACTTCCTGGAAACTGTAAAGAAATACAAATTTCCATAGGGCACAAACTCTCCATTTCTCATTCAACAGTGGAACCCTCTAATGCATTGTCTTACATGAAGCTGCCCCTTAAGTATTAACAAACAAGCTGACTTTAATGGCTTGGTACACTTTAATTATCCAGTGGCCCAGTGCACTCAGTGTACATCTTTTTTGTGTCCAATATAGTAATTGTCAAGAATGCTTAATAACAATGGCTGTGGTGCCACATGGTCTGCCTCATTTACTGTGTTCCTCTCTGTAATCTTTACTTTAGATTTCTGCATCTGAATTTGAAACTCCTTTCATTATTTGACAAGGTAAATAATAAGTGGATATTTGAAATAGTTCCATGAGTTGGAAAATGTCATGCAAAAATAAGTGGAACCTAAAAGTCAACACAGTGAAAAAATAGCAAAGCCTCTTGGAAGTAACATGTAATTAACCTATTGAACATTGTGATTTACATAGTTGGAGAGCAATTAATTGCTGGGGGTGTTTAATGCGAGGCTCATAAAAAGATTTTTACAAATACCTGTTTGAGAAAGTACACAAAAACACAGGATAGTTTGAGATTGCATTTAACCAACACTGGGTACGTAAGTCACACTGACATTTGTACCAAGCAGCCAATTTTGTTGGCCTTGTGTGCCAATTATTTCCAGACCCAGTTTTGAATCAAACTTAGGAAGAGACAATTAACCTTTAGTCGCTGGCATGCCTGGTCAAAACTAAATTTAAGATGGTTAAGATGGAAACACAGCCATTGGTTTCTTCTGTCCCCACGGGGTAGGATTCCAGAATAAACATACAGATTTAAACATGCCCTGCATGTTTCTGTGTTACAAGTGTGTGCACAAGAAGATGCATGCAGTATGCTGCCTTGTCCCTTGCAATACTCCTGGGATATTGACTATGAATCATGAGGGAGGGACTCCACAGCTACAGTAGCGTCACATTTGGTGAACAGCCTGGGACCATGTTGTCCCAGAGTAGCAGCCTTTACTTGTATTTTATGGCTAATCAGAGTCATGCTTTTGAAATTGTGTTTCTGGAGCTGATTTTCTACTCTGTGCCTCAAAGAACTTTTACAGTGGCAGATTGGAGAGTGGGGTGAAAGAAGAATTTTTGCCTTTGATAAGTTTGATAGGGATTCCTTTTCTTCCTTGCTTGGATGGCAAACCCTCAGAAAAACTTTTAAGTTTCATGCGTTAATGAACTACAAAGAAAGAATTTTTAAGAAATGGCGATAATCACATAGTAGACAAGAATGCATTTTCCACATACGGAATTGCAGGCTTATTCAGTGGAGAATCAGATGTTGCCATCCTTTCCATGCTTTTCATTCTCTCTGGCTGTACACTGCCATGGTTATTTTCCTCCCCATTGCCCGTATTCCCTCAGCTCTGCCATCTTTCAATGAAGGACAAATTCCTTTGTAATTTTTAATTATGTTCTTCCTTCTTAATACTTGAGAAGGCTGATCGCCTTGTTCTTTCATGATTAGCCTGAAGTATTTCATTCTGATTGCTTTTCATTTAGAGTATTCATGAAGTTACCTTGATGTCTACTTCAAAGAGAGTTTACCTTCTGCTTGGACTGTAAAATTGCAATGGTTCCTCAGTACATAACATATCCAGGACAATCTTGTCATGTGTGGTGTACTAACTGGCTTTGCACGTCAACTTGACACAATGTAGAGTAATCTGAGGAGATGGATCCTCAGTTGAGGAAATGCCTCCATGAGATCCAGCTGTATTGCATTTTCTCAATTAATGGGCAAATGTCCCATGCATGATGAGTAGAGTTATCCCTGGGTTGGTGGTCCTGGGTTCTGTTGGAATAAAAGCAGGCTGAGCAAGCCAGTGGATGCAAGTCAGCAAGCAACTCACAACTATGCACTCTGCTTTAGCTCCTCACTCCAGGATCCTGCCCTGTCTGAGCTCCTGTCCTAACTTCCTTCAATGATGAAGAGCAATAAGAAAATGTTAGCCAAATAAATCCTTTACTCCCCAGCTTGTCTTTGGTTATGGTGTTTCATTGCAGCAATTGACATGTGTGTCTATTTTCTGTACCTAATAAGTTGCCTTCAGTGTTGTGTTGACCTTGATGAGTTGTAATCAAAGCACCACATTAGTTGTACCAGACCTCACCATCTCTGCCATTTTCCCCACCGCAGATAAACTGAGAATCAAATCCAAGCCATCGAATTCTATTAGACTTTGAGCTGTTCACTAATTTCTACCGAAAGTGCCAAATGTACATTACTAATTTTATGAAGGTAATAGATACATAGATCTAGTTTTGTAATTTTTCTTGGCTATTTCTGTGCCATCCAGGAGTCTGTTCACAGGGTTATAGTCAACATCTATTTCCCATTGATCCTTTTCCCTCAGCACCCTAACAGAATGTAGTGGATTTTCAAATGCTCCCTGGAACACTTCCTGTGTAAAATGGTACACATTCAAAATCCTGATCAGCACATCCCAGTTTTAGATGTTTGATTCAAAGCAGTCAAAATCTCGACTCACAATATTGATTTGGAGAGCACTGGTTGGGGAATGAAGATTAAGATATTAAGACTGCACATACTTAATGAAGTTAACTTTTTAAAGCAAATGTAGCAGTGTCATTTCATAAAAACTAATGTAAAATGCCAGGGGGAGTTTGGTATTTTGGGGTTGCTGAGGAGTAACGGTTTGGAGCTCATGAAGAAGGGTGATGGCACAGTTCCCATTCCATCAATGGAAGTCATATGGTGACAGCCTCGCTTACCTCAATGAAAACATGACCTCCCCTGTCACAGCACGTGTTGCTTTTCATGCTGTGTGATTTTTCTCCTCTAATTTGAGGCAATTTAATTTTCTGCCCACTTCACAAAGAAATGCCAGACTGAGCAGCTAGAGCATTGATGTCAAACTTCGCTCTCCACACATTGTACTTGCAGTAAAATTGATTTTGTTATCCTTCATATAACCAATGAAAGGCAAATCCCATTATTCTTTATTACATATTCATGTTTGAAAATAAGAATTTGAACACAAAGTTTAATCAGGTGTCTTAGTGGAAATATATATGACCAAGAGGAGAGTTACTAACTTAAAAACTAATGGCTGAAGAAAAGTATTATTTGTATTTCAATAAATTTTCAAAATAAACTCTATACAAATATGGGAAATCTGATTGAAGTATTTGCTTATTTCTGAACCCATATAACACCTGGTAGTTGAAAAACAGTATCTAAAATGTACACGATATGTTTCTCCATAACTTTGCTTATCAGTTATGTAATATTATAGGACATCTGTTTTCTTAATCTTTTATTAAAAGTACTTGAATATATTATTTTTCTCCTAATGGGTTGCCTTGTTCAACATTAAAATGAGGGTGTTATGCCATGTTCAGTTGATATCCCTAGTACACCTCATTTCTGAAGGGAAATGGTGGAACTGTGGATCTGGGGAAGAGGGAGGTAGGGGAGAAAGGACTGGGAAAAGCAAAAGGGGAAAGTCAGTAGAGATGAAGCATATGAGAGAAGAATAAATTTTAAAAATTAAAAAAATATTTGAATTACTGTCATATAAATTTTTATGGGATGATTTAAAACACAATTAGTGAATGATTATAAAATAAATATTTATTAGTAATTTCATGTGATTATAAATATATTACAGCATGAAACAAAAGTGAAATCACTGACATGTGTTTTTTTTTACTATTTTTGAAAATATTTTACATAAATTATATTATGTCTCATGTACATTGTTGTGCCTACCGTGAATCTTCTCATCTTCCAAAGAAAAGACTCCTAACTGCAAAAGATTTTTTATTGTTACAAACCAAACTGGCTGGGACCTCACTCTATCAGATGAGTTATGCCCCTGCTTACAATTGTGAAGCTTTTTTAAAAGGGAAAAGGGAAAGGGAGGCTTGAGACCACTAGTTTCAGCTCACAAGGTTTCCAAGGTTACAGAGTTTTTACAGAGTACAAAGTTTCTTTACAAGGTAGGCAGGCTAACCAGCCTAGTTCTCAAGATAACAGGGAGGATGGTGTTGGTGGGCTCTGGCTTTCTTCTTTATCTCCTGAGAATAGCATGTGGGCTCTGTATTCTGCAGCCAGGGAATTATCTACCTGCAGAAATTTGTATTCCCTCTAGTTTTCCCTTCTTGTCACAAGCCCTACCTTTATGCCTTTAAGTTATTAGTTTTTCCATCACAGTCATATAGTTCAGAAATGAACTACCTAGGAAGCAGTCTTAGGAATTCTGTCCTTGAAATAGTTGTTTTATTGCCAACATTTTATAATCTAGAACAAATTGGAAAGGGTGTCTTTATGAGGAATTTTCTACATTAGGCTGGCCTCTGGACATGTCTGAAATGGATAGTCTTAATTACCTTGATTGTTGAGGAAATATACAGCATAAGAGTAGGTGATACTACTCTCTGCCCTTCAGTTCTACTGTATAAAAAAAAGAAGAAAGTGAGCTGATTACTCAGCTCCTCTTGTAGCATGCACAACACTACGAGCACTAGGAGGTAGAGTGGAAGTCCAGATAGATTTGTCCACGTTCTATGATAGAAGTGTGTGTTGGTTACGCTTATAGTACTTGGGCCAGCAATGCACCAGTGGCCAACTCTTGCATGAGGGTCATTATTGTAGCTCACAGGGCTCACAGTTAAGTGATCTGATTATTGTGGAAAGACTGCCTAAGAATTGGTGATACCATTCCCTGGCCTTCAGCCCTAGATTATTTTTGAAAAGGAGAAAGTGAGATAAGCACAAGCATATATGCATTTATTGATCTCTGCTCACTATAGAAATAATGTGATCAATGCCTTAAAAGCCTTCCTGTACTGACATCCCCACAACGGTGAGCTGTAAACTGTTACACTGTGTTACAGTGAAATTTTGCTCTCCTAGTTTACTTTTATCATGATATTTTTTTTTTACAAGCAACTATAAATAAAACTAAGACCCAGTCTTACTTGTAATACCACAATGCTGTTGGGTACCATGAGTTGCCAAAGACAAACAAACAAACAAAAAACAAAAACAACAACAACACACACAACACACACACACACACACACACACACACACACACACACACACACCATCATCTAACCTTTGCTAATATCAGATAGTACAAAAAAAAAAAAAAGATGGACATTGAAATTATTCGTGACAATGGAAGAAATGCCTCCTTGGATTATAATTTTCTACAATTTAAAATAAAATATATTTTATAAGTAGAACTTAACCACCCCCTCCACACAATGCAGTATTAATAGGTAAGGATTCCCTTTTTAGAGTTTCTGCATCCATTTTGCACCTGAGAAAAAAGTCAGAAAATTAGAGAAGAATCAGTGTCTACACTTTGGAGTCCCTAGAACAGCTTTTGCCTTATTTCCAACAAGCTTTGTTGGTGAAAACAATATGTTTCGTTTGGCCCATTTCTTATTGCCTTCATCTTAAAACCCTCAATAGATGGTAATAAAATTTCCAAACCTTAATATATTATTTTTAATTTTAGAATATACTACATTGCAACAATTTAACTACCAATAAGCAAATTCATATCCCAGTTATTATATATCTTAAATTTCTTCTAGATTCAATATACAAATGGGTTTTTGTCCTTAAACATGTAATTAGTTCTTGACCAGATAAAAAATAATAATCACAAAATTAATTTAATTTTCAAATTAAATTGTCAGTAAATATTTGGCAGAATTAGATCACACACCTTAGTTCATTTACTACACTGAATAAATATTTCTATATTGGTTGGATAAAGTAAGAAAAAATTAAGCATTAAAATGTCTGGAAATATAGATTAGTTGTATCCTATTACATAATTATCACTGATAGGCAAATAAATATGTGTTTCAGTTCAAAGATAGAGGCTTCTTTCTGTCTTATATTGAAATTGAATTTGAATAAAACTATTAAGAAACATGTAACTGCCATGACCTCCACAAGCACACACAAAATTGAATCACATAGGAAAAGAGAAATTCTCTTTCTTTTTAAGAATTTTCTTCAAGCAACATCATACCTACCAAGGAGGACTTGAACCTATTTTTTTAAGACAATGAAATCTTTTAAAAACAATTTCATTAACACTGAGAACCAGAATCCCAGTCCATTATTTTTTAAACAAATCATGTTTTTTTTTAAACAGGTTGAATATGAAAAAACTTCACTATAATTTAAATTAAGTTTTTTGATTCACTGTAGTATTTGAGAAACCAACAAATGATATTTGAATCATTAAGAAGAAAAATAATATTGTCACTTCAACTACAGTAAAAAAAATCTTTATTAGAGCTACCATTACCTACTTTTCTTTGCCACTGTGATATCAACCCCATCACTTTGTGCGTGCTGACCCCAATTCACAGCTGAGATTGTACTGATAGAATGTCAGGTCCAGTCATATCTGAACTAAACTATTGCCCAAAGTTAGAGGTTTTGATACATCACTCTCTATGGTACCAAGTCACTGGTGTCTGTTGTATTCTTATCTCCTCAAAGGGAAGAATTCAGCAGAGAGACAGGTCAAGTAGATGCTTATTTAGTACAGTAAGCACTTGAAAGAAAAATTGAAGTAGCTCTTCCAAAGCTAGTTGGTAAGTAGTGGCATAGTATGCTCGGCTTTGTGGGATTTTAAAGGCTTTTTTTTTAAGTTTAAAAAATATTTATCATATTTTCTATGTGCACACATGCATGTGTGTGTGTGTGTGTGTGTGTGTGTGTGTGTGTGTGTGTGTGTGTATGTACTCTGTGAGTATACAGGAACTCATTGAGGTCAGAAGATATATTTGGTCCTCTGAATCTGTAGTTACAGGTGATTGTGAGCTCCCATGTAGATGCTGAGAACTGAACCCAAGTCCTCTGCAATAGCAGTAAATGGTCTTTATGCTAAATCATATCCTCACCCCTAAAACATTTTAATGACTCTTTATGAAGCAAGTGACATATTAACCTGAAACTTGCTTTCAGACATAGCAGACCAGATCTCCTTTTAGGGTATTTCTTTCCATGATCCATCAGCAAAGTGCACAAGGGAAGAGTGAAAAAGCATAGTGTACATAATAACAGAATGGGAGTGGAGCTCTTGAAGATGAAGTCTCTTGTTAGTTAATGTTTGGCAGCTAGACTAATGCCCTAAGGCTTTAGTTTCAGACATATCAGGAAGTAGTAGATTGGTGTTGTTTAACCTCAAGGGGACATTGTGACTGTGAAGAGTCACAGTTGTAAGCTCTGGGTGTACTTTCCTTGGTTACCTAAGTGAGATATCATAGACTGTGCTTTTGAGAGTTATACACATATGCTTGGCTTACATGAGAAATGTATAGGACTTCAGTAGAATTTCTACTTGCTTTCATGGTGAGAAGGGAGGGGAGAATTGAAAGAATGTAAATGTCAGAGGAAAGTTGCATCAAGAAGACTAAGCTTTAATAGGCAGTGGCTTTATAAGCCCTTCAAGGAATTGTGGGGGAAGATGCATGACAACCATATATGAACTCTGAAGAACAGTGTAGCTATAGTTGAGTATTTCTTTTTCTAATGCCTGAAATGAACAATTTCAAGTGGAAAGCGTGCTAGACAATGCCCCAGGCCTAGTTAGTGTATACTCTGCATTCCTTTCTATATCAGCAGGCATATGGTGTATTAGAAGAAAACAAATGATATAACGATTAACCCAGGATAACTATAAATACCCAAAACAGTAGCGAGTGTTGTTGAGTGTAGGCCTCATCCGTTCATCTTAGTTTTCAAAATGGAAATGAAATCTCTTCCACAGATCAAGAGTAAACACTATTAAAATAATATTTCTAGTGTCATTCCTACTCAGCATGTTGTAACAGAAAACATTGGGATTTATATGCTGTTTGCACCAAGGAACCCAACATCTGTAAATACAGTCCTTCAAACACAGGGTGAATTTTCTTGGGTTGTAAGAAGAAAGCAGTGTTATTCAGTTCTTAGCCTCATCCCATTGTTCTGTCACCCCTTACTCCCTCTCTATAGCATTTCCCCAAGGAAAACAGTTCATACCTTCCCCTACCCTATATCCCTTTGTTTCTTGTTTGCCTGTGGTTCAAGAAGATTTATCCTATTGCATTGATGCATTTGTATATGGAGAGAGAAGGCTTGAGTTTTCCAATTTGGTGAGTAACCACTGCAAAGTAAGGGCTATCCAAGTATGAGCTTGCAACTGGCTGATAGAAAAAGCCAATATCTTCCCTTACCATTCTTCTACCCTAACGAGAATGTGTATGGGCTTTCAAGAAAAATACATGTTTGGAAGAACTGTTCTGTGGAATGATCGTAAATTTAAATTGGTTTTATTATATCATTTTGTGTTGCTGAATTAGGAACAGAGCCAAACCTTGTAGCTTAATTATATCCTTGTAAATAACAAATATAATTAGTAATTATACATATAAAATTAATTTATACTAGAGATATATACTAGTATATATATATGTATTTATATATATGTACATATATATATATATATATATATATATATTTTAGAGGTCATGTACTATACTGTGCACCATATAATCATTATATAATATTCCAAAACCTTCAAACTGCAGACAAACTTCCATTGTCCCTTAATGAGTATAGCTTTGCTGTAGACATGAGCCTAGAAGGTAACACAGAGTTAGTTACAGATAATAACTAAACCTGATTTAGTGGTGTTCCCTTCCCTTACATGCTCATTGGTAATACATTGTGATAGAACCGTGACATGCAATGATCTAAAGAGATGAAATCATTTCCCTATCCTGAGCTATTGCAGCCCCAGACTGAATGTAAAACTAGTATATTCAAATGTTATAAAACAAAAACAAAATTCTAGTGATCTCAACAACCTCAAAGAATTTTCCAAATATCAAGAATAGGCTAATCCACCATTAGTGATTGATTCCTAGGCTCTTTAGTCCTTTTACTGTTTATGAACTACATTATTGATACTTTTAGGTTTTTTTGTTTGTTTGTTTTATTTTTAAACTCAGTTTGCTGAGACATTCACTTTGCAGATATCAAGAGACAACAGAGATATCGTTTTCAATAGACCAGATCATAACAGTGTTGTGCCCAAAGTCCAAATCCCAGAACAATAAGAGACCCGATCCAATACAAAAGCAAGGGGTCTTTATTATTAATTAACTCAGACCTCTCAGTCCATCTGAGGCAATGGCAGAGCAGAAGAGAACTCAGGCAGCACTGGGTGGGTTTTTTTTTTTTGTGGTTAGTCAAGGGGGATTTGGGAGATTCCAAAACTGCATAATTAGAGACTTGCGATTGGCTTAAACCCTGGTTAGGTGTATCTGGAATTAGCTGATAAGCTATTTGGGGTCTAGGGAAGATTAGGGATGATGCAACATTTTAGTTTCAGCATAAGGACATCTTGAGTGTTTGTGAGTTTCTGATTGGCCTCTCCCTCTGTGTGTGTGTGTGTGTGTGTGTGTGTGTGTGTGTGTGTCTGGGTGGGAGTGGGGGGAGATGTTCATGCTCTTTCCTGTAACTAGGGCTAAAGTCAGCTTCAGCCAGTCATGTCCACTGACGAATGAGGGCCTGCGTCCTACTCAGGTGTTTGTGCTATGGCTGTAGTTCTGGTAAGGCTTGGATCTGTAATTTGTTGTTTTCTGCCAGCCAACCCACTGCCGCGCCAGTCCCCAATAACACGCAGAGACTCTGTATTTGATACAATCCTGTTGGCCAGTTACTGTTATTGTTTACTGGCTAGCTCTGTCTTAATGATTAACGCATTTTTACTATTCTAAGTATTTCCACGTGGCTCACCTTATGGGCCAGATCAGCACTGGCATCCTACCTCTCTAGGCTCTCCATGTTGACTCCTCCTTACTACTTCCTATTTCCCCCTTGTCGCCTAGCCCCACCTATCTTGCTTTCCCATTGGCCACAGTGCTTTATTCATTAACCAGTATGAGAAACATATTTACAGAATTACATCTCCCATCATGGGTCTCTCAAAAGAACCTATTAATTGAATTTCAGTTTTAAAATTGAAGACCCTTCAAGCATAATACTTTAAAGCACAGACTTTGGTATCAAATAGCACTGGATTCAAGTTCTGACTCTGGTGTTGTTTTTTGATGCAAGGGACAGAATGTCTACACTCTGATTTCTTCCAGGGTTAAGGTCAATCAGGAGTTGATAGATACCCTGACTGATATGCCCTATATAGGGGCATGCTGCACAAGGCCTGCATACTGAAAAAGGAATTTTTAAAATTATTTGTAGCTGTTTGCTACTACCCAAAGAACACAGAATAAAAAGTTTGCCCTTCAGAGCGACCTTAGAGGGAAGTCACAAGATTTTCAATGTCATCCCTTTCCAACTCAAGTGTTATAGGATGTCTGTATTTGATGGTCAACTTTCATTTGAAATGATTGTTATAATCTCTTTTACAATGTTTAATCTAATTAAAAAAATATCCCCTCTAGTAGCACAGACTACAATTAAAAACCCTAATTTCTCTACTACATGAGCCTTTTATCCAAAGCAATTTTATTAGTTTGAATTATTTTCAACAATGTGTACAGCTTTTAAAATCTATTGTTATGTTGGTACTAATTATTTGGCATTGATACAGACTCAAACCAATTGACTTGTTTTTATCTTTGAATTTTCAAAATATTAGTATAGTCATAAAGCATTAAAGAACTCAAGAAAATAATCTACTCATTTTATTTTTATAGTTTATTTTCTATGGGGGATATTATGTTAAGTAAATCTAGTTTCATTACTGTGAAACCATTATATTAGCTGAAAATTAGAAATCATAGCCTGGTTAATTCCATGTGAAACCAGTAAAGTAAGGCAAGAGTTGATTGCGATTTAATCTTCCTATTTGTTACTTCTATTATTTACTCTGTGAACAAACATGTGAGAATAATGTAAAGGAGGAGAGAGGTATGTAGTTCAAAGCTGGAAAGGTCCAAGTCTAGTAAGATGAGGAAGGCATGGCGGTAGGTGGTTCAGAGGTGATAAGGTGTATGACATGTTTTTGTCATCACTCATGAGATTAGGAAGCAGAGAGAAGAGAATGCCATGACTCACTGTCTTTTCCCCTTTCCGCTGTTATCCAGTCTGTGTCCTCCAGCCCAGGATAGAGTACAGCCAGTGTTCAGATCAGGACTCCCTTCCTGAGTTAACTCTCCTTGCAAAGGACTTCACAGATACCCATTGCGATGTATTTCCTGAGTTTTATAGAACCAGTCCTGTTAGTAAAAAAGAGTTACCATCTCAACTTTTTGAGACTATATTTTGAAAATTACACAAAGAATAATCAAAGAGAGAAATCTTATAGCATATCTAATTAAAATTTTATATAAAATTCTGTTATGTAAAATTTTGTATAGAGATGACCTAATTTGTTTATGACACTTACAACTTGTCAATGATGGTGCCATACCTCTCAGCCTCTTCTGGGTCAAATACTATCTGAGCTGTGTTCTTTCCTGTCAACACTGTACAAATGACAACCAGGAAGGTAAAATTAGGACTTAGAAGTGGTATTATTTATTTCTTTTACAGTTCAACTCAATTCATCCCTTCATTTAGTGGGGGTCTTTTGAGCAGACTCCTTATCCAAGGCACAAAGGAAAATATGACTTGAGTAAGCAGAAGTTACAAATGAATATTAGATCAAATACAGAGGTGTTTATAATTTGGAAAGCCAAACATGGATCTAAACTGCCAAAAATACTTCTAAAACCATACTTCAAAACTAATCTGATAAAGACAAAAGAAAATGCTATGTCTTATACACTAACTCCCCAGACTGTATTCTCTATTAAGGAATTCTGCAAGAAAAACTTCAAACTCTAGCAGTACATCAAGACAGAGAAAACAGTTAGCCATCTTATTTTATATAAAAATAAAAAATAATAGGTGAGAGTTCAAATGTGAACTTGTATGACGTTCAGGGTGTATACAAGGAACACAGAAGACTAAGAAGATGAAAATATATTCCATAATTACTTGGGAAATTTACATTGATAAGTTTAAGGAAAGAACTGTACATATGAACTTTTAGACGAGTCATCTTTCCCTCTGGCACATCATTTCTGACCTTCCTGCAATGGGTATATTTTATAGCCGGAAAATTATTTTGTCCTTGTTTGAAACACAATATTTCCGTTTCCGTTTTATTTTCTATATGGGTGTTTTGCCTGAATCTATGTGTCATGTGACCACATATGCATTCAGTGGGTACAGAGGCCAGAAATGGGCATCAGATTTTTTTTTAGAGTTGATGTTTGGGAGACAAAGTGTGGGTGCTGGGAACCAAACTTGAGTCATATGGAGGAAAACCGATTTCTCTTAGCTGTTGAGCCATCTCTTCAGCTCCATCGTACTAACTCATCTTCACTGGTCCCAGCATTTTATATTTGAAAATTAATAAGCCAAAAGTAATTACTTAAGATAAAATTGTGACCAAGTGATTTCTGTCATCCTAATGTCTTTCATGTTTCACAAGGCAATGCATAAGTCGATAGGATGAATCTTGCCCCGGCTCTCTTCACTCCTACTGGTTGAGCCATGTCCTTTCTTGTCTAGAAATTAATTTTGCCTCTTTGTCTTTCTCACAAAGACCTTGTGCAGTGCCATTAGTATCCGTGCTTTTGTTTGTTTCCACCCTATAATCACCTGCCATAATGCTCTGCATGGGGTGTTGTGTTCTTCAGCCTCCTTTACTTTGAACTCAGTTGTACTTGCTAGTGACTCCTTCCCAAAATGCACTATTTAAAAGTGGAGTGCACCCTACAAGCCTGAAAATACCTAACTTCCTTGTATTATAATTTTTCACAACCCTCAGATTTCTAGTGTTACCTTACATTGTTTTACTTTGACCAATATATATATATATATATATATATATATATATATATATATATATGTTAGGGCAGGTTTGGCGCCAATCTGTAGCATGTATGTTTCCTCCAACCCGCCAGTCTGGGCCCTCAGCCGCACCAGCCCCAAATAACACTCAGAGACTCTGTATTTGATATAATCTTGTTGGCCAGTTACCATTATTGTTAATGGGCTAGCTCTGTCTTAATTATTAACCCATTTCTACTTATCTAAGTATTTCCATGTGGTCGTCTTATCAGGGAGCCGCGGCAGGCGTCCTGCTTCTTCCCTGGGCTACCTCTCGACTCCTCCTTCCCACTTCCTCTTTCCTTCTCCTAGTCTCCTAGGCCCGCCTATCTAGTTTTCTATTGGCCACAGGCTTTATTAATTAGTATGAGAAACATATATACAGAATAACATCTCCCATCATATATATATATATATGTATATATATATGTATATGTATATATCATGCAAATATAAGTACATTAAAATATAACTACATACATATATGTACACACACACCTATATTATTTCCTAAAAAGATGGGAGATGTTACTCTGTAAATATGTTTCTCATAATGGTTAATAAATAAAGCCCTGTTGGCCAATGGGAAAGCAAGATAGGCGGGGCTAGGAGACAAGGGGGAAAGAGGTAGTAGTGAGGAGGAATCAGAATGTAGAGCCTGGAGAGAGCAGATGCGGGCCTCCACTTTCGGGTAAGATGAGCCACGTGGAAATACTTAGAATAATAGTAATGTGTTAATCATTAAGACAGAGCTAGCCCATATACAATGATAGTAACTGGCCAACAAGATTGTATCCAATACAGAGTCTCAGAGTGTTATTTGGTTCTAGTGCAGGCAGTGGTGGGACTAGGCGGCCTGAAGGGAGGAACAAAGAGTAGGACAAGGCAGACGGAGGGAAAAAACTACTCGTAACACAACTTGTGTCTGTTTTTCCATAATCTTTGAGACTTTTAGATTATGGAAAAAGATACAATTATAGAAAATATGTATAATACATACAATTTCTTAAACAAGCAATTAAATAATTGATACTTACCTATATATGGATATATATTTTTTGCTATGTCATTTTTTTCACACGAGTTTATTTTCTTAGAAATTTCAGTAACTAACTTTGGAGCATATTTTTGCCTTTACTCCTGTGAACTTAATGCGTAGAAATGCCTTTTTTCTCCACCCCAAATAAATGATAACACAAAAATACTTTCTCTGACCTCCAAATACTAGAGAGAAAAAATGAGGAACTAGAACATTTCCTGAATCTTTGTCTTCTACTTATTCATCCCCAGTGTCTCCTTCCTTTTTGCCTGTGCTTGCTAATGAGTCTCCTTTTAGACTTTAATGTAGACAGAAACAAAATGTTCTTAATTAGAAGAAAATGCTTCCCTTGTTCAAATTTGGAGAATGGGAAATCCTTTTCATAACTCTGACATAGGCCACCAACTTCCTTCATAACTGAGTGTATCATTACAACATTTGTGTTGATGTAGTTGAGTTTCCTTAAGAGACTTTTATTAAATGTTACTGTAGACTGAGCACTCTAGGAGCATTAACTGCTATAATGTAATTGAATTTGAACCACAATAATAGACCTCTAAATTATTATCCCCATATTACAGCTTGGAAACCTCAAGTTAGAACAAAATAGGCAATGATCCCAACGTCCTCTGTCTACTGATGAAGCTTATGCTCAGACATTTGTCAGCCTGATTCCAAAGTGTTTCTTTTTCCACTTCCTGCACCCTGATTGCAAATATCTTCTCTGGCATCCACTCTAATTCTTTTTTTTTTTCTTTTTAAATCACTTTAGTCTTATTCTCAGTACCTAAAGGCATCATTCAGTTACTAAAATCCTTAAGAATCCATTTCATTTGTACCAAGGCCTCTTATTTTTAAAACATTTAAAATTATCATCTAAAATAGAAACAATGTCTATTTAGAACACATGTAGAGAAGTGAACTACAAGAAATTCTAAAAGCAGCCCATGAGCATAGAAGGGGCATTTTTATAACAAAACTCATTATGTTTTACTAGCAGAAAAAGAAACCCTAATTTGAGGGTTCAGCCTGCCATAACTATTTTCTTTCCATCCAAAGTAAAAGGAACACATATAAGACAAAGAGGTTTAAGAGCCTTAACTTTATATGCTCAACAAAAACAGGGTATTCATTTTATTAAAGATAATGAAAAAAATAGTACCATCCTGGATATTTGAGGCCTTTTTTTATTATTATTACGTTTTGTTTCTTGGATATAATACTCTAAAAAGGGAGTTCCTGTGTTCATTGTTTCCATCTATACTTTCTTTACAAACCTATCTCTTGCTGTTTTTCTGCTCCAATCTGGGCCATTATGCGATGTCCTGGGTACTTCTCATGAGACAGGGCGCAGCCTCAGGGTCCCTTTAGTTGTAGCAGCATCTCCTTTAGCACCTTATGGCCCAGATCCCCTAGTTTAAAGACAGTTCGGCATAGCCTGCAGCTTCTACGATGATTTGTGGCTTCTCAGCTGTAACAAAGATCGCTAAGTTTTGTGGGAAATACTTATAAAAGCACATAGTTCTTGCATGGGTTTTCAAGGGGGAAAGATTACCTTCTTTCTCAGAGAAAAGAATTTCTTCTATAGCTCTCTGTGATCAAGGAGACAAAACCCCCAGATAGTTAAGATATTTTGCTCCTCTCTCATCCTTCCTCTGGCCACATTACATGATCAAGAACCTCAGTTTTTTTTTTCCAGCATTGCCCTATGCAGACCCATGTGACTCTGTTTTTTAGTTTCCTTTTCATTCATGTTGTCATGTTCACCATGCACATGACTCTGGAGATTGCTGAAGATCTGAGCTGCTGTTCAAAGTGACGTAACTGACAGAACCTTCTACTAACCACCGAGGTTCTCCAACAGGCTCATAGGCTTTTTCAAAGGAGCCTATAAATATGTATGTAGATTAATGGAAATCAGGTTATTTTTTGAAGTATAGAATGCTATTTTTGTTTTTTAAACAGATTTCTGCTCCCGTTTAATTCTGCTTTTGTCATCTTCCTAAAATCATAATCTTCCCACTCCTGTACTTGTAGTTTTCCATTGCATATCTAACAAATCAGTGAGTAAGCCTAGTAAATTAAAGAATTTTTAAAATGTACTGGAGACAGTTGAACACATACACTTAGTTTTTTAAAAATTACTTCTTAATTGTTTGCATCATTATAAATGAACACTAAGATAATTAAAGTGTAAAAGTATGTAGAGTTATAAGATTAAATTCTCAAAATTATTGAGATAGTTCAAAAAAGCTAATGGAGTTTTTAATATTAATTACTCATAATATACATAATTTTATAATATTAGTTCCTTAAAATGTTAGACCCTTATCAAGTCTAAGAAGTACTGTCCAAAAATTCAAGAAAAAAGTAGACACACGCGCGCACACACACGCACACACACACACACACACACACTTCTAAGCATATAAGCATGCGCACCCACTCCCAAGCAAATAAGCACATGTAGGTGCACATGCACATACTCACACAAATACATACAAACAATATTCTTAGTAGCTAAGGCTTTCAACCTGTATGTAAAATTTGGCCACCTGGCCTGTTGTTACAGGTCTATAATCCAAGATACTCAGGAAATTGAGGCAGGAAAGCTGTAATTTCAAGGCTGACTTGTGCTGATTAGTGAATTTAAAATGAGTCTGGGCTATACAAATTTGTAAACTTTGGAAATCAGTGTGGTGATTTCTCAGGAAATTGGGAATTAATCTACCTAAAGATCTGGCAACGCAACTTTTGGGCACATCCTCAAAGGATGAACAAATGTATCACAAGGAGATTTGCTCAACTATGTTCTTAGAAGCATTATTTGTAATAGCCAGAACCTGGATACAACCTAGATGCCCATCAATCAACTGAAGAATGGATAAAGAAAATGTGGTACATTTATACAATTGAGTATTACTTGGCAGAAAAACAACAATGATATCTTGAAATTTGTGGGCAAGTGGATGGAACTAGAAGAACAAACAAACAAATAAAAAACAAACAAACAAATAAAAATAAACAAAATAAACTTACTGAGTGAGGTGACCCAGACCCCAAAAGATAAACATGAGTTTGTACTTATATTGTACTCACTCATAAGTGAATGTTAGATGTAAAATCACAATTCCAGAGAAGATAGGTAAAATGGAATATGCTAAGATCACCTGGGCAAATTGGAAGGTGGCCAGAAAGGAGCTGATGGGACCATGAGAAATGAAGAAAACCAAGTTGGGAGAGGTATGGAGGAAGAGAGTAAGTAAAGAGATATTTTATAGAGAGAAACATTATGGGGTCAGGGAGAGACCTGGTGGTGGAGAAATTTTTAGGAATCCACAAGGATGAACACAGCTAAGACTCCTAGCAATAGAGGAGAGGGTGCCAGAATGGGCTTTCTCCTTTAATCAGATTAATGACTACCCTAATTGCCATCATAGAACCTACATCCAGGAACTGATCCAGGCAGGACGGAAGTCTATATGCCTCATTCCTGTTGGCCAACGTACAGCTAAAGTGAAGGCAGAGAACTAAACGATTGTTTAGGAAACACACAGCTGATAGGCATGATGCTACCCTCCCGTTTCCAGGATGACAGAATATTCAAACAGCACCTGGTCCCAGATACAGGAATAAGAACTTTTGAATTACATGCTTCAGCGTTCATGCACGAAGAAAAGACTCATAGCTTTTTATCAAGTGTCACTGCCTACCACAAGCAGATTATGTTCTGTTATAACTTAGAGATTCCTCTAGCCCATCCTGAGCATCCCCTGCCCTCAACCATTCCAACATGCCTACCAAACACATTGTTGCCGAATTGTTAGTTCACAGGCAGGATTGTACTCAATGGCAGTGATTTTCAAACTGTGGTGAGCACAAACCATGGTTAAAAACACATTAAGTTCACCCCGAGCTGCTGGTTCACGAAGTCCTTCCTACAAGCAGCTTGTGGATCTACATCTCAAACAAAACTAATCCTCACCCAGGGAACGCATTTGAAGAACTGCTCACTTCTCGATGCAGAAGGAGAGGGTGAAGGACGGCCACCTTCATCACAAGAATCCCATGCAGACCTGGAGTCTTACCCAAGGGAGTAAATGCACTTCCTCATTCATCTTCTCTCTTTCAAGAAAATTTCCCTAGTACTCTGTGAGATGCTGTTGTATAAATGAAAGTTGTTCCATTGTGGGGGGGAAAGAAAAGAAGATGCAGTGATCCACAGACAAGCACTGTGCTGAGTTCCTACAGTTCAGTTGAAGAGAGGGAGAAGGGATCGTATTAACAAGGAGAGGTCAAGACTATGATAGGGAAAACCACAGTGACAGCTGACCCGAGCTAGTGGGAGCTGATGGACTATGGACTGATTGCTGGGGAACATGAATGGGATGGAACTAAGCCCTCTGAATATGAGTGGTAACTATGAGGCTTGATCTGTTACGGGGGGGGCTGGAAGTGGGACCAGGACCTATCCCAGGGGCATGAACTGGCTATTTGGAGCCCATTCCTTGTGGGATACCGTGCTCAATCATGATACTGGGGGTGTTACGATAAAGCACAAGGGGAACCTTGGTGGATTTCATGGCAGTTGAGGGACAAACATGCCAAGCAGACAGAGCTAAAGGGGGAGGAAAAAGAAAAGCGGTAAAGAGACACAGAGGCAAAGTCGGAGGAGAGAAGAGAAAAGGGAGAAAGGAAAAGTCCTGCCTTCCCCAGAATAACAGCAGGGGGAGGGGGGAACAGGAAAGAGAGCATAAGTGGGCGGGGTCATTCTTTTAAAGGGGTCCTTTGCACCTGCATGAAGGAATAGGAGTCATGGAACTCTGGGCTGACCAGACTACTGCCTGAATGCATTCTGCCAGGTGACAGGGACAAGCCAGCATACTGCCTGAAGGTAAGGAGTTTGGTCCTGCCTCAATTTGGTATGCTTGATTTGTTGACTCCACAAGAAATGGAAGCCTTACACCCTCTGAGACATGGATGGTGGGTAGAAAGGGGGTATAAGAGGGTGATGGGAGAAGGGGAGGGAGGGGGGACTGGTGATATATAAAATGAAAAATAAATTTTAAAAAATGAGTCTGGGCAATTTTTTGAGAACATGTTTCAAAACAACAACAAAAGAAAAAATTAGTAGTAGCCAGACACAGGACCTTGGGTTAAGTTTCTAATAACACAGAAACACAGATATCGAATGGCTCATTAGCTGAGTTTATGATGTATGGTATGTAGATAGCTAGCTGGCTGAGCTGTCAGGTGAATGGATATAAAGAGAGGGCATTGGCTATTGGAATACAAAAGATACATCATACATTTAAAGGAAAAGAGTCTATCATGAATGCTTGACCACTCATTTCTGTGCATATTCAAAACCCTGAATTTATTCATAGTTTCCTTGTTGACAATAATAATAGACATGCAACCCTAAGGGTTTTAAAGAATAAAAATAGTGAGATTTTAAGTATAATATGATGAATCAGCAGAAATATTATTTGTCATAGTGTTCCTTTATTAGACTGATGTTTATATGAACTGAATGCCTAAAATAATTTTTAGAATATTCCATTATAGAAAATAGAATGGCATATATTCTATGCCATGGACCCTTTCTTTGGCTGAAATACTCATGTATGTTGTTCATTTTTTTTCTGTATTAAGTGATGATTATCCATATTTTGTCACAGAACTTACAAATCCCTTTGTAAAAAAGAAATAGATGAAAACCACTACCAGACATGTGAAAGAAACAAAAGAGAGGAAATTTGAAAAGAGACTCAGGAGACAAACCACACAATAGGAATTCACTTTCGTATTTTCAATGGTTGCACATGTATTGTGTTTGATAAGCAGTCCCCTGAGATGACTGCATGTACCTTTCTTTGCTTCACATCCACTTTCTATATCTGTTTCTCCAGAGTCACAGCCCTCACATCTGTATGTCCAGCAAATGCTACACTGAGAGATAACAAATTGGCACAACTCCAACTGTCCATTGTTCCGCAAAGTTACATTAAACTGAAGAAACAGTGTGTAACAGTGGGTACTTATTTCAAGAATATTTCCATATAGATGAAGATGATTACACAGTGTTTTGTTTTTGTTTTTGGATCATGCTTATGCTTCAAGATATGTCAATTATGCTTATATGTTCCAATTCTGTTGAATTTGCTCTTAGAGAATTAAATAAATACATATATCGAGGTAAATGTAAAATAATGTTCTCCTCAAAATGTTAATCTTTTAAGTTTTTTTTTTTATTTTCCAGCTTGTATTTTAAATGTCAGAACCAGGACTGTAAGCAAAAGCAAACTAAATAAATATAAATAGCATAATCTTTCATAAATTCTTCTGTGTTTACAACTGTCACCAGAAATTTATAACATAAAAGCAGAATTCTGTGAATTTGGATGAATCTCTGATTCTTTTACATTTTAGGTCACCTATTTTAATGCAAGACAGATGTATATTTAGGATAACAAGTTTGCACAGTTAAAACAAAACTGCTCATCTGCCAGTCCTATCTTTTCAGTCATTATAGGTTGAATTTTACCAGTAGGTAGATTTGATTTGCAGAAATAAAACACACACACACACACACACACACACACACACACACACACACACGGAGCGTCTTTGCCAAATTTAACCACTTGTACATACCAGCTTATCAATTGTAGATGACTTGTATATACCAGCTTATCAACTGGAGATAACAATCTAGATTATTGCTCCTAGAAAAGGAATGATAGTCATCATAGGTTGGGATTTGAACTGCACAGGTGAAGTCTTTGATCACATAAATCTAGAAAAGTCCATTTTTAATGCTTTTGTACAGATATTGGAATAAACATGTAATACACTGGCATAAAGGGTATAGTGTACTCTGTATAGTGTACTCTGTATTTTCAGGGGGAACATGCACTGAGCCACCTGATAGCATATCACACACTTACTAGATTTTTCTAGCTGTGTGAATTTTACTTACCAGGGTTCATTCTTAAAATAGATAGTTTCATTGAACTGGTCATATATAAAAGTTTCATTTCCAGAGCGACAAGCAATAATAGAAGTAATTGGTTTTGTTGTAATAAACTACTTCATTCATTTATTTCTTGAGTAATACATGAATAATATACAGTGCATATTTTCAGCAATGTTCCGAGTTATGGTTGAGGAATAGATTTATCAGCACTCATAGTGGCTGTATGAACCTTAGTGTAGCAATAGGAGTTATTTATTGTTTGTCCCCTGATGTGGAGGAAAAGCTATGTTAGCTAGCTTATTGCATTAGTTTTTACTGTTGCTTATACAATTAACATAAAATTAATAACTTTATGGTTGTTGAAGTGACAGTGGTCTCAATGTTCGAATACTTAGTCCCCAATTTGGTTGAGCTCTTTAAAAGTATTAGGATGTATGTCTAGTTTGGTGTTAGTATGTCAGTGAATATTTTGTAAAACTAAAACCATTTCTCACAATTTCTTATCTCTAATTCTCAAGGTTTAAAGTCTAAGCAAGTTTGAGAGTGCTTTTTGACCGTGATCGTTCAAGGCTGAAATGAATATATTAGGTCTGGTCAGAGCTTGTCTGTAGACAATGGGGACAATATGTTCATTTGGTTCATCCCATCTTGAGTACAATTCTTACTGACAATTGATAGAATCTAATCCTTTTATATGTCTGAGATTCCATTCCCTTTTCTGTGTGATGGTCTGGGTCTTCTCTGTGCTTCTGAAAGCCTCCTCTTCTCTCTCTAATGGCTTCTCTTTCTCTACAAGGGCACTAATTGTCCTTGGAAGGCTAGACTACAGATGTCTTGGTTTTTACCTTTCCCTATGAGTGAGAGAAAAATCCTACTTCTACAAGGCTCATAAAGTAAGATTAGGTTTTCAGGACAACATTTTCCATGAAGATAATGACATGATGCAAGCAACTACTTGAACAGAATTTGGGGGGCTTTCTAGAATTTTCTCCACTACAATTAAGAGTCACATCTCTTTTTAAGCATACAAGCTGACTTTTTGCAGAAGGGGCAACAACAATGAGATATGGAAATGTGTATTGTATTTCTAAAAATAAAATGTAAGAATGTCCAGATGTTCAGTGTGCTCAAATTTAAATAAGGTATGGATATCGATGAATGTTTGACAAAGACAAAAAAGTCTAGTATCAAAAACCTGAAGTATTTAAGAGGAATAAATGGCAATTGCAGGAGGAAGAAAATATCTATGAAAAACTGATAACACATCTCTAACAAGTACAATTTGATATACTTCAAAGAAAGGTGTAGAGATGCCTTGTAGACAGTTAGATTAACATATTGAGAAAGTTTAAAGGTAGTTAGAACTGAATAGCTATGTAGATAATAGATATAAATATAAATAGATATAAATAAGTAATGCAAGCATCACTTGTAATCAGCATTTAAAGGCACTGATCAAACGATTCACCTGCTCTCTTAAAGCTGAGAACAAGGTCACAGAAGCAGAAACCTGCTTATTGCAATAAATTCAGAAAAGAAGTACAACATATGGATACAGGCCCCTCATTCAATAGCTCAACTTAAAGGGAAGCAACGCTGTTCTTAAGATCATGTGTATTATGGAAAGTGGTCATTTAATAGTATCACTGTTGATTTTTGAGATTATTTTTTTTTCTGGAGTAGACTCTTCTCCTCTCCTCCCCTTCTCTTTCTCCTATCTCTGTATCCACTCACTGTCCTCCCACACCCCAGCTCACAATATGCTCAGGAGATCTTGTCCCTTTCCCCTTCTGTGAGGGATCTAGTATGAATCTCTTAGGTTCGTTCTTGTATCCTAGTTTTTCAGGTGGTGTGAATTGTAGGCTGGTGATCCTTTGCTTTATGTCTAAAATCCATATAAAAGTGACTAAATATCATGTTTCTTTTTTTGTGACTGGGTTACCTCACTCAGGATGGTTTGTTCAAGTTCCATTCATTAACCTGCGAAATTCAAGATTCCATTGTTTTTTCCACTGATTAGTATTCCATTGTGTAAATGTACCACATCTTCTTTATCCATTCTTCAGTTGAGGAGCATCTAGGCTGCTTCTAGTTTCTTGCTATTAAAAATAATGCTGCTATGAGCATAGTTTAAGAGACGTCTTTGTTGCATGGATGTGGATCATTTGGTTATATGCCTAAGAGTAGAATTCCCCGGTCCCGTGGCAGACTGATTCCCATTTTCCTGAGGAACTGCCATAATGGTTGTGCAAATTTGCACTCCAACCAGAAGTAGAGGAGTATTTCTCTTTATACACATCCACTCCAGCATAAGCTGTAATTGGTGTTTCTGATGTTGGTCATTCTGTAAGATGGTATCTCAGAGTTGTTTAGATTTGCATTACCCGATGGCTAAGGATGATGAGCACTTTCTTAAGTGTTTCTGCCATTTTGGAGTTCTCTATTGAGAATTCTCTATTCAGTTCTGTGCCCCACGTTTTGATAGGGTTATTTGGTGTTTTGATGACTGGTTTTTTGAGTTCTTTGTATATTTTGGAGATCAGCCTTCTGTCAGATGTGGGGTTGATGAAGAACTTTTCCCACTCTGTGGGCTGCCCTTTGCCTTACAGAAGCTTCTCACTCTCAGAAGGTCCCATTTATTAATTGTTGATTTCAAAGTCTGTGCTACTGGTGTTATGTTCATTAAGCAGTTTTATATACCATTTCATTCAATGGTACCTTCTACTTTCTCTTCTAAGAGGGTCAGTGTGGCTGGATTTATGTACAGGTCATTGATCCGTTTGGATTTAGTTTTGTGCGTGTGTGTGGTGAAAAACATGGGTCTATCTGAAGTCTTCTACACACCATCATCCACTTGTGCCAGCAACATTTGTTGAAGATGCTTTCCTCCTTCCATTGTATACTTTTAGCTGTTTTGTAAAAATCTGGTGTTTGTAGATGTGGGGGTTAATATCAGGATTTTCGGTTCGATTCCATTTATCTACCTGTCTATTTTATTGCCAATACCAAGATGTTTTCAGGACTATAGCTCTATATGTGGAGCTTGAGGTTTGTAATGGTGATGCCTCCTGAAGTTCCTTTATTTAACAGTGTTGTTTTTGCTATCCTGGGTCTTTTATTTTTCTATATAATGTTGAGTATTATTTTTTCAAGGTCAGTGAAGAATTGTACTTGGATTTTGATGGGGATTGCATTGAATCTGTAGATTGCTTTTGGCAAGATTGCCAATTTTTCTATGTTTATCCTACCTATCCAAGATCATGGGAGATCTTTCCATTTTCTGGTATCTTCTTTAATTTCTTTCTTTAAAGACACAAAGTTCTTGCTATATAGATCTTTCACTTGTCTCGTAAGCGTTACCCCAATATAGTTTATGGTGTTTGTGGCTATTATAAAGGGTGATGTTTCTCTGATTTATTTCTCAGTCCCTTTATCATCTGTATATAATAGGCTACTGATTTTTTTGTTAATCTTGTAGCCTGCTAATTTGCTGATGGTGTTTATCAGCTGTAGGAGTTCCCTGGTAGAGTATTTCAGGTCACTTATATTAACTACCATTTCATCTACAAATTGTGAATATTTGACTTCTTTCTTTACAATTTATATCACCTTGATAGCTTGGAAACCAGCATTGGGCTGACTCAGACTCCCTGAATATGGGTCTCAGTTTGAAGGCCTGGGCAGTCTATGGGACCTCTGACAGTGGAACCAGTATGTAACCCTGGTGCAGGAAAGGACTTTGGGAGCATATTCCCAATGGAGAGGGACTCCCTTAGCTGAGAGACAGGAGGGAGGGCCTTGACTGTACTCCAAATGACTTAAAAATTTTTGATGATCCCTCCTGGAAGTAATGTCCCTCCCTGTGGAGTGGATGGGGAATGAGAGGGAGGGAAGGAGGGAGAGGGAACTGGGATCAATATGTAAAATAAGTAAAAATAATAAAGTATAAAATAAATAAGATACATATTGTGTATCCACTGTCCAAAGTTTAGAAGAACAGACTTTTCCAAACACTGCCTTATGACTTCTGAGGGATCATTTCTGATTGAGGAGAGTGACTTAAATGGTTCTCGTGTTGATTCAGTGCGTGAATATAATTGCATTTAGAAGATAAATAGAATATCAAGATACCCAGTGATAAAACAGATCTGGTCTACAGATCCTGAGGATAGGAACTTTAATTTTTTCCTTCTTTTAAAATATTCCATGTATTCATTGGTATGTCCGGTAATATATATAGATCTTGTTCTTGCCCTGTGCACTCCTATCTCATATGCTCCCTTATTTCCCTTTCTGCCCTATTTTTTCTTCCTATTTGTGTTGGCTTGGTATACCTGAGCATGGTGCCTACCCTAGAGTGTTGTTGAGTTACCTGGTGACACTTGATTGAAGAAAACTGATTTTCCTTCTTCCCAAAGCTGTAATTTGTGAGGAGTGATTGGCTAGGAGTGGGGCTTCATGTACTTTTGCCTCCTCAGTGCTGGCTTGTGCCTGTGCTTCTCTTATGCATGATGTCTGTAGGTGAGTTGTGTCTGGGAACTACAACTATCTTGAGACCTTCCATCGCCTCATGCCACACTCTTGACACCTTCTTGCCTTCTCATTCTCTTGATCCATGATCCTTGAAAGAGGGGTGTGGTATAGATATCTCATTTAGGGCTCAGCAGTGCAAAGGTTCCTGTTTATCTGTGTTTTGTTCAAATGTGTGTCTCTGTTAGCTACCATCTACTACAAGAATAAAATTTTTTAAAGATATTGTAACCTAGGAGTAATAAAGAGGGTACTTTCTCATAGCATAAGTTGTCAGCCAATAATGAAATAGCTAATAATATTTCTATCTATAGAGATCAAACTTTTTCATATCATTTACATAAATGAGGACAGTTAATCACTGTGTGGTCTTTTGTCACTTTCTTGCCTTATAGGTGTTGTTCTTCTAGCATGGCTTCCTTTAATAAGGATCCTTAGAAAAATCAATCTTCCTCATTGTAAATTTGTACAATGAAATTATTCAAGATTGTGTTAAATCAACAGTTGATCTCAGTAAATCTGAATTCACTTTTTAATATCACTCTAATGAGTTATTCTTTACTGACTATTTGAAATAATATGGGCCTCTTACATTTCAGGAGCCTGGGAATTAAAAGATGTAGGAAATGAAATTCTAGCCAAATATCAGTATTGAATACTTTCTGGAGGACATAAGATAGAATTCATCACCCTATCTTCTATAGATTCTAAAGGCCATCTACACTCCATAGCTTATGGTCCTATATTTATCTTCATAGTACACCATTTATTACTTCCATTCCTTCATTCATTGTCTCTTTCCTTCTAATGACTTGATTTTCTTCTGCCTCAAAAAGGCTCTTGTGATCAGTGGGCCGAGCTGGATAGGACCATGTAATTTCCCATTTCAAGATCAACAACTTGATCATGTCCATAAGGTCTCTTTTGTTATATAAAGTAATATTGGCTCCAATGATTTGTTTGTAGACATCTTACAGAGCTTACTACCAAGCCTATTCTGAGAGTGTAAAAGAATACTATTAAAATGTGGTGGTTATATACAGGCTATAGACAGGATCAAAGAGGAAACATTTCATTGGATATCCATTTTATCTGACCAAAAGCCAAGTTTTGGTCATATGAGTTACAGTGTCTTGACATGAAATATTTGATTGTCAGATCTGAAATTGATTAGAATCAATGGCCTTCAAAGAAGAAAAATGTGCTGTGGTAGTTTCTGTTCACTTTATTTTCATTTTTATCAATATACTAGAAAATCTGGCAGTTTAATTTATGGTACATTGGAAGCCATCAGGTGTTTTTTAAATGCAGCCTCTCCAGAAAATAAGTCTCATTAGTACCATCTGGCAAGCCTACATTAACAAGGGAATAGAGTGGCAGACTCAACCTGTTTAGGGGACATATTTCATACAATACAATGTCGAGTTAAGCACAAATGCTACTGATCTCTAGATTGAAAATGGTCAATAAAGGTTGCTTTACTGCCGCACATTAACCATATGAACCTTGAATTCTGTTTGCCCCTTTTTGTCTTCTGTGATTGGTTGCCTATGCTGTACACAATACCTATTCTACTAAGCATTGATGCAGGAAATAAAATTATTGCAACTAGAAGTGGGTGTTGGTGCCTAATACATATAAATGTAGCAAGAAACCATTAGACAATGAAAGTTAGTTCCCAGATGGCACAACCATCTGGAACATAAATCCATAAAGGTACTTGTGTAGTAGTTTTGCAATGAAAAATCAGACCTCACTGAGAATTTTTAATGGGCACTTACGAAGTTCACTGTTAACATTAGTGTTGATAAATGGCAATTATACCTATGTACAAACATACATTCATCAAGGTAGTCTCTGGGAGCTTTGCACCTCTACTGAAGGAGAATTGTATTATAAAACTAATTGGTCTCAGGGAGAATGCTTCCAGCCTGTTTAGTGAAAATCTTTAATTCCATATAAGTATAGGAAATAACATTCATCTATTTAGATTTTCTCTTGTTTTCCCATTTAAATCCCTCACAAATACTAACTAAATGCTTGCCTTAATTCTCTCTTACAATCTCATTTCACAGCTAGGCGAATAAGATAAAGAAAAATTGTAATTTATTTTCATACTTAAAGTAAATAAAAATGGACTCCCTCTGCTCTAATATGATTTTTTTCTGTGAAGCAGACTAGGAAATGAGCAAGGCTTCATCTACACATCATTGCATAAGGTGTCCTTCTTAATCTCATTGCTTTACACATGAACCAGACCTACAGCATCCCACAGGCTGTACTGTAGTAGTAGTTCTCTCTACTGAAAATTTGCACAAAGGCTCCCAATTTATACTTGCAACATTCCTTTTGGAAACTATCAAGTGACAACTATTTGGAAACATATATTCTGCAATGTATTTTTAGAAAACTTTACTTTTTTTTTTGGTATGGATTTAGAGGACCATGGCAACAACAAGCCTATCCATGTGCCATGGTTTTATTTACATATTTATGTATTTTTAACACTGAATTGGTTTCTGATGCTGTTTTTTATGGAATGAGAATTGAGGAACTGAAGGGCTGAATTTCAATGTGATCTATCTGAGAAATGTGCAATAAACAGCAGACAGATTGATTTCCTAGAAGCAGGTCATAATGAGACTGCACAGGACACAGGCCCAGCTTCAAGATTATTCCTCATTGATTTCTGACTGAAATCAGGGACACTGCTTACCATGAAATCCCTATTGTTTCCATATTAGAGCTTACTTAGGAAACACAGTGTCTGGATGATAACATACTTAAAATGCCGAACTTTGAATTTGCAATCTTATATTAAACATTAAATGAAAAACTTACTAATTTTTGATCCATTATGTATTTTATTGATATAAATTCCTTACATGTCAAGTGTGAGTAATTCACAAAATGTAGATGGCCTGGATGCTCTCATTAGTGGAGTCTGGCACTCCATCTTGTCCATACCTCTATAATGGAATCGGGTTAGGGATTAGCTGAATATAATATTACAGATATGTGTATTTGAAAGTAAAATGGGATTCAGGTTTTCCATGAGTAGCACATTTAAATTCTCTTCACGATGAAGTGCTACATATAATTCCATTCTGGAATTTTAAGTGTCTTTAGTAGATATACTGCTTTTTAACATTAAATACATCCTGTGAGTTCATGCTCAGTTCCCCAGTGTCATAAAACTTCAACAAAAGGATATGGGAGATTCTAACCACACTAATGTTGTTAGAGAAATCATCATTAGTCAATGTTCTGTTTCAGCAGAGGATTGAGAGCTAAATTCCCATCTCCCTTTCTGTCTGTTTTTATCTGCCGGATGCATAGGATATTTCCCCAGGAAGCTTCGCTGCAATATGACAGAAGCAGAAACTAAATTAAGAGCCCAGACTTTGGCCGTGAGCTAGTACAAAATAGATCAGTCCAAGTTCTTCCCATTCACCCCGGCAGGCCACTTGTGTATCTTTTTCTGTTTGAAATTATAAATCTGAAATAAATATGTTAAATTAAAATAAATAAAACTACTCAACTCACTGCTGGACACTCTGTTACTCAGAAGATAGGAAAATGCGGGATTTGGCATGCTGTTTCCTTATACAGTTTAAAGTATGAAATGAGAATAATAGTTATGATAATAACAATAATAAAGTTTTCTTTATTATTATTATATTATGTCTTGAGAGTAAATATAATAAAGCTTTCAATACTTCATGTACATGGTAGAGAGCAGAGTCCTAAAATGACATAATATCAGAAGTTTATCTCCTTTTAATAATAAGATCACTCTTTTCACATCACTTATGAAAATTGGTTGGAGTGACATGTCTTTCCCTAGGAAACACCCATGTAGCAACAGTTAAATAAGCTCCCAATGTCACATATCCTTTCACTATTACCGTTACCAGTCAATAATGTCCACTAAAAACAGAAAATAAATATATTTATATGCGATATCCATTGTAAAGCATTAGAAATCTTCAGAATAGTACTGTCCTTAAGAGGAGGATCTTCTTTCCAAAAGAGTCCCTCTTCATTTCCCATCATCTATGTTAAGAAAAGTATTACCTGCCTTTTTCTGCGGGGAGCTCCTATCAACCTTTTCTTTCTATACCAAGATTGTTTTTTATGTCCTAGAACAAATGAAATCATTCCTCATTTAACCTTAACTGTGAGTTCTCTTCGAAAGTCCCTAGTTAATTTCTGTCAATATTTTAATGAGATAACACTATTTTATTGTTGCCGGTCTTTGCTTTTAGAGAAAATAGTAAATAAAAATGAATAAGAACTAAGTGACTTCTAGCTTCTCTTCTAAAGCTTGGAAGGATTGGCTTTCTACATGAAATAACAGTTTCTCTGGACAAAGAAGAGAATAGACATTGTCCTAGAAGATTCAGGGGAATACAGGTGTATTCCAAGTCATACTTCCATCCATTTGTTACAGTCCTATGTATGTGGTATTCTATGATGCTATATTTTAAGTATGTGATTAAAATAAATCACACCCTTCACTTCTGAATTAAATGTAAGTTTTGGTTTACTTAATTTAGTTAAGCAAGTGTGTAAGTTTGTCATAGAGCTCAATGAATTTTCACATACATTCCACATATGTAAATTTAAAAAAGTTGTGTTCCAGGCACATGTACAATAGTGTACCAATAACCTTTATAACTGTCCCAACTAATAAATGCCTAGTAATGTGGTTAACTAATACACTGGTAGTTATTCCATGTGATAACCAATCACAAGAAAATACAGAAACTATCACATAACTACTATAAAACTTGCAAGCCCAAGTTTTGTGTTATCAATGTGTTTTAGTACATTAAGAAAGACTACAGTATGCCTTGAGGTGTAAATGGAAATTTATATTATCTTGTTATCCAGTTGCCCTCAAATTGAAAAATGCAGTTAAAACTGGGCATTGGTGACACCACCACTTGGGAGGCAGAGGCAGGCAGATCTCTGCAAGTTCGAGACCAGTCTGGTCTGCTAGTTCAAGGACAACTTCCAAAGCCACAGAGAACCCCTACCTCAAAAAGAGAAGTGCAGTTAAAATTTTTCCTATACCACATTATTCTTGAAAAATAAAGCCAAAATTGTTTTGGCTTGTGAAAAGTTATCAGGATCTTACCATCTATTTGGATTGAGTATGAATTATGAACTACACCAAATTTGTAACTGGAGAAAAGATTATTCTGAAAATAATATCTCTAAATTATCTCTAAGCAGAGCACACTGACATAAACTTAACACAACAGGACTTGTAAACAGGAACACCTGATGCTATTATAAGCAAATCCTACCTTTTTTTCATTTTTTGCCTTATTTTTTTAATGGGCGAAGTTGTAGTAATGACAAAATAGAAATGTGAGCCTTTTTTTCTGACACTGTCTGCTTCACTCTAGTGTAGCTATTTAATGTCTCTAAAGTTTTAATTTACTACCACCTCATCCTCACTGTCCTCAGGGTCTATGTCATTAGGAGACTGATGATAACAGGATAACATTATTCATTTGAAAAGTCACCCTGCGGGACAAGATGCTGAATTCTACCCTCAATTACAAAGTATTAGAGTAAATGTCAGACAATTTTTGTAGCATGTTTTCTGGGGGAGGCATGTGATGTTTTGGAGCAAGCTGTGATAATATGCTTATATTTAATAAAAACAAAAGCATAGGGAAATGAGCTATACCTTTAGAGTAATGACAAATGCATAGACAGCAAAATCATCAAAGAACATTTGGCCAATAATAACCGTACTATTTGGATAATTGATATGATCCAAGTATCACGTTGCTATACCTGATGTCTTGCTGTTATCTCTCTCCCATTCATCCAAGATGATGAAACTGTAGTTCATGGATAACAAAGAAAAGTATAAGATGGAAGAGTATGAAATAAAAGTCCCATGTGACATGTTGAAAAGGACACAGAGTTTGAAATAGGATAGCTTAATCATAAATACTGTGGCTTAGCTTATGATCCTGAGCCATATCATTATTATGCTACAAGTTCTTCTAAATTATTAATTATCTTGTTTTCTTAAAAGATTTATATATATATATATATATATATATATATATATATATGCTGATTGGTTATTGAATTGTCTCAGTTTTAAAATCTTTTTATGGAATTGCTATCTTTATAGAGGAAGACTATTTTCTGGTGGAAAGATTTTTCATTAGATACAATTTAGTAATCTTGATTTTGGTGATCAGCAGAATACACATAGACTGAAAGATGGGAAGAATGTGATGGGCAGGGATGACATGAGCCTGAAGTCTATAAAGTAATACTAAGGAACCACAAAATTAAGGCCATGTTAACCAACAAGCTCTCAGAAATGAAAACTGAACTGAAAATTGTTTCTGTCATAGTATAAGCAGTGGTACATAGATGTTCACAGGTACAAGAAATAAGTGGTAGCTGGCCCTTAACAAAGATTTCCAGTCATCACTGGCCCTAGTCAGCAGTCTTCCTGGCCTTAAGTGGAAGCAAGATGAAGTCCATTTGCACAAATTGTGGATGGTTCTGTGGTGTGTAGAGCTTATGCTTGTCCTGGCTCCAAAATGACATCATATGATGGTTCCTCTAAGGAGTTGGCCTGGCTTCCCAATGCCATCGTCCCAGGAAACACTGTGTGTGTTGATAGCAAAAAGAAATGTCTTTAAAGCCTGACATCAACACAGGTCAGGTTTTTTGGCTTGAGGATGCTATAATTTATCCAACTGCTTTTCCCCATGATCATCTGACCAAGTTATTCTAATTTAATGGAATCTCGTTAGTGTCATCTCTCTTAAAGGAGAAAATCATCTCATCATCCCAACTACTACTCTATCTACTTCCATCTCAATTGTTCTTCTAATCATAGTAAATTCCTAACTCCTGCTCGTGCTTAGAGGCAACACGATTTCTTTATGTTTGTATTTAACTGCTCATCTTTGAAAAACCTATGTACAGATTGAAACAGAAAAGAAATTAAAAAGAAAATTTTCAGTCTATTTCCAAGTGAACTTTTTCCTTAAGTTCAGCAGTTGTAGCAATATATCAAGATATTCAGGGTTTTTGTTGTTGTTGTTGTTGTTGTTTTTTGGTAAAAGTCTCCAACTTTTAATTTATAGCTCCTAAATCTCCCCACCCTAACCCCAGCTAGTCACTGTCTTTGTTAGGGGAGGAGGGAAATTTCTGTGGCCATACTGTGAAAATGAAGCTAGAAAGGTGGGGATGATCCTCAGCCTTGGAAGGCTTGAGGGCAGTCTTGTTTACCAAACCATTTGTGGTGTGCCCAGTATCATTACTAACTGCAATTGATAGTGTACTAGTGAGTGATGTAACTTAATGACAGCCTTGTCATCAGCCTGCTCATGTAATCTGTTGCTTCTCAGTTGTAATCAACACAATTCTGTGCTTCCATGTCAGCCACCACTCAGGTACAGCGTTGTGTTTTCTACTGAGTGATCTCATCCAATATGCTGAAATCATTCAGCACACCTTTGGTGGATTTCCAAGACACAGTGTAGGGGCAGAAAGCTGGTGTAGACACTACCTGACATCTCAGGTCTCTGCTTAGCTCTTCGTTGAATCGTGCCAATGTTTATGCGAAATGTCAGTGGTACATATAAAATCTCTGAGTGGTGGCGGCTCATGAGAATTCAGGAGGACTGGAAGTGCCATGTTCTCAGAATCAGTGTGTCCCTCACCTAGCTACTTCCACTTTACCAAGATCCCCTTCATCATAAACTATATTTGTCTAGGAAACACAGTATGGCTATAAATGTCACTAAACCTGTCTGTATTCTCATCTGAATATAAGCATGAACTTACTTTCATCTCACTCAAGGCCTTTACTTTTAGCTCCTAAAGACCTAGTTTGAGTTACCAAAACTGAGCCGTACATGTCAGTCTTTGTGGATTGTTGCTGCATGAAATCCTAATCCCTTTCAGACATTTTTTTTTCTCCTGAAAAGTCTTAAATTCAGAAAGGTTTGGAAGCAAGGAAGATTAATCGTTTTAAAGCACTGGCTTTCAGGAAACTAGCAGTAATTATATTTCTCTGTACTATTTCTTGAGTTCTATGAGTGGTAAATAAATCACCAGAACTCTGTTTGTGTATACAGAAACAGAAATATTAAGAGACAAATAGTATTTGTTGGGTGACTTCTACTTGCATGTTGTTTCTGCTTAGTTATTTCATTCTTTGCTTCCCTTAGAAAAGTCTTTAGAATAAGCTGAAAAGCAAACATCTGACATCTAGCAACCTAAATGACTTGCATCGTTCTTTGAAATCATTTGAAAATTAAAATGTGAGTAAATGTTTAAAGTGTCAAGGGATTTTTTATTTGTGTTGTTTATGCCCTAACCTCACATTAGTCTCTTTTGTGTGGCTCAAAGCTGCTAGTGGCCCTGTTTCACCAAGCTCAGGTAATACACTCTCATGTCATACATCAGGACTCAGCGGAGCTCTGACTAAAATACACTATGTGGATATCTTTTCATTCTTCGGCTCAAATTTCCCTTTGTTGAAAACACATGATAAGATGCATATGGCCGCAGAGTGGCCACATCGAGTGACTGTATATCGAGTAAAAGGTGCAGGGTCTGCATGCAACATACATGGTGCCATGGGGTTGTAAAACTCCTAACTCTGCACACACCACTGCTCTTGATAAATTCAGTTAAAACTCTAGACAAAATAAAGCAAGTCTAATGAATGTCTCACCATTTTATTATGTCTCAGATAACATAGGATATTTTACCAGATGAGACTTATGAAAAGATGTGATGGATCAACCAGTTTCTATGGTGAGACTTCATCATTAAAAACAAACCTAAAATTTCTGAGAATCGTAGGAAAAGAATGTATCTGTTTTTAGTGAGTAGTCACTTCATAACTGCTTTTGTTTTTAAAGTTTCTCTTAATCTTCAGCCACATAAGTGGCCAAATGGCACAAATTCATAGAGGAACAGACACAATTTGAATCTGAACAACCTCGTTTCCTTGCTTCTCAACCACAAGTAAGTTGCTCATCCTTTTAATGGCTTTGCTGTTTTTTTATGGGTTTTCAAGACAGGGTTTCTCTGTGTAACACTGGCTGTCCTGGAACTGGCTTTATAGACCAGGCTTGCCTTGGACTAAGAAACTGCCTACCTCTGCCTCCTGAGTACTGGATTAAAGACATGCACCACCATGCCCAGCAGGTGGCTTTTCTGTTTTTGTTTGTTTGTTTTGTTTTGTTTTTTGGGTTTTTTTTCATCTTAATTAGTAGTTCTTTAATATGGAAAATTTGTGTGGCTTAAAAAAATAAATGCATAAAGTAGCTGGCATAGAGCAGTCGATTTTTAGCTATTACAAACATGTAATCTAGTAAGAGTAGACATTCTTAGTTTGTCAATATCCTATTTCCAGGGTTCATAACAGCTCTTAGCCTAAAAATGATACCTTTAAGCACACAGCTAATTCAATAGTTATCATTTAACCAAATACACAAAGTGTGTAATACTGAGTTAACTAGCCATTTCACTTTACTCCTATATACTGTAAGCACTGTATGCCAGATAGCATATCATAATGAACTTCTCTATCTTTACCTTGATATTCTGCTGCATAATGTGGAGGAATAAAGGAGCTCACAGTCAATGTGTGGAATGTTAGTATTTTATACAACTTCAGTAATTTTCTTCCCATCATTGTGTACAAAATATCCATTGTCAATTTTTCCTCTACTCAGCTAGTTTTATGTTTACTTATATTAGAAGATAATACAGACTAATAAAATACGAAGAGGACATTACCCCCAAATGAAGAAAAGAATAAAGTACTCAAATCGCAAGACTTGCTACTATGTTTGAGCATTACTATGACTCCGAACTTCTGCACACCCTTAACCTTTCCAAATGCCAACCTGCAGTATTTTCTTAACTTTATGTCTAAGAGGTAAATTAGGTAGCCATCACCAAGAAAGATTATAAGAATTGTACAGTTCCCTAAAGCCATCATATAGCCGCTGTCCAGCCTAGCATCGATGCACAAATGTTAAAATGCAAAGGTATAGGAGAGCTCAAAGGCAGTAACTTAGATTGGTTTAGAAGGTCCCATACTACATTCTGCATTATCATTACCAGTTTACTATATGCTAACCAGCTTTGCTTCAAAAACCTTAGAGTAAAACTGTGATGAGGGAAGAATTAACATTTAATTTTAAGAAAAAGACAAATAGACACCAGTGAACCTCAGTAGATTCTGTGAACTATGGGTGGAGATATGTCTATGTATACCCATCAGATGTGAAAATGTATCACTTTGGTCCTAGATGCCAGTTGTCAGGCAATATGTGCAGTTTAGGGGAATAGAGTAAATGGGTACACCCTGTACTTTCTACTCAAACTTGCTGTAAAACTAAATTTACTCTACAAAAATAAAATGTGTTAACTTAAAAAGTGCAAAGCCAGAATACACTTAGGAAGTATATTACAACATATTACTAGAAGATTGCGCAGTGTCCTCTCTTCGGTCATGACTATAACTTTAATATTTTTTTATTTTGTCTGCAACTGGGGTTTTGTAAATGTACATAATAAAAGAGAATGGTTAAAACACTGAGGAAAGAAAGAATTACTGTTCAAGGTAATTGGTCTGATTAACCACTGTAGTTAAGCATGCTAAAGAAATACTGACAGCAGTTCTGGAACCATTAGACTAGTATTGGACCAAGTATAATTCAACAGTCAGTATTTGTTTAATAGTTCATATTCTAACTCTATATTAGAGAGATAAAATCAAGACAGACATCTCTGGATTGAGGAATTATTTCAGTCAATAGTATGTTTACTTTATAAGCATAAATAAACCTAGTTTCATTCCCAAAACCTTCATAAAATCCTGATTTTGTGGTCCATTTCTGATCATAATCTCTGTATTTTATGTCACTGATTTTTGTAGTTAAAACAGATCTTCTCTTGTAGTAATATGATAATGATGTCAGGTTCTAAATATGTATTAATCATGAGTCTCACACTAATTTGAAAACAAAAACAAAAAAACAGAAAACACCTGGAAAAACATAACCAAGAAATATACTTAGTAAAGTTAATTTCAATGTTGGTTCTTAATGTTACTTTTCAAATTTGCCAAAATAAGAAAGATGTCCTAAAGCGTTTATATTATGTAAGTACATTGTAAATATTAAAGATGATATGCAAAATTGTTCATTTTCCCTTATAACTCATAAGCTTTCATCTTTGATTGTCCATAAATTATCTCTTAGTTATACTAACCGCCTGCCTCGTTGAGATCAATAAGTTCTTTTATATTTTAAGGCAAAGTTAAGGACAGTAACATATTCATTTTGTGTATCGATGTGCCAGGAAGCTCCCTCCTTAGTACTATCATCTCTGTATGCCTCATACTGATGGAAAAATGGAAATTAGCTTGTCCTCATCTTAGATAGTACTTTATGTAAAATACATCCTTTTCTGTCTGGTAGAGTGTAATAAATAAGTCTTCTCTGAAAATTTAAATATCTACTTCTCTATGTGAACTTTTGCATAAATATTTTTGAACAATATAATTATAACAAGAAGTTAATAAAGAGATTCAGGATAAATAGCCCTACCAACAGTCTATACCACTGACTATGCCCATGTGTTGTTCTGGTCTCTGGCTCTCATGGTTTCTACCAGACATGAAAGACAGAATGATCTTTTACATATTACACAATAGGTAAATTACCTATTTCCCAAAATAACCATGCTGAATAATTACATCCAAGGAATGTATAAGGAAAGCATTCTATACTCTTATTTAATAATGTATAAACCACCAATGTTTTATACACCATTATATGTTTTTTATAGGAATGATAGTTTATTTGATTGTTCTCGTTAGTTCAAATGAGAAAATTCAGTTGAATTGGATGCTAACCAGAGAAATAAATGTTTTCTGCATCTTTGCTGCAAAGAACAATTGAAACAAATGTATTGAAATTCATGACTCACACTTGACTTCAGGCAGTATCAACTTAAAATTCAAGGGTGTAGTCATGTGTTCAGAGGCGGTGTGAAGCTACCGGCATGCAGTTCCATCAATTAGAGACAAAGGAAGAGCAAAACCTCAAGGTGTTTTTCCTAAGTAGATTGAATTGTCTTTTTTTTTTCTTTTTTGTAACATGCAGCCGCATCACTGTAACAGTTTTTTCCACCTAATGTAGTAGCATAAAATTGTATTTAATTTAAATCTGGAATATATTTTATTATTACTGCTTTGTTAACTGAATAAGTGATAAAAGATGTATGAATAGATTTATGAAAGTGGTAGAAAAATTTTTAAAGGAAATTATACTCTCTAAAATGAATCCCAAAGGCAGAAATGTGTGTTCTTATATTCAATAGTAGCATAGAGTAATTACTATCTATCTATCTATCTATCTATCTTTCTATGTATCTATCCATCTCAATATGTGTGTGTGTGTGTGTGTGTGTGTGTTTGTGTGTGTTTGTATCTCCCTTCATCCCTCCATCCATTCTTCTCTCCCCAGCCCTCTCTGTACTTTGGTTTTTATAAGTGCTGAGAACAAACATAAAGACTAGCAGATACCACCTTAGTGTTATTCCTGAGCTATAGCTCCTTCCTGCTTCTATCTTTTTAAACTTTTCAACATGAAACATGGTCTTGTTATGTTGTTCAGGTTCCCAGGCAGGCTTTGAACTTAATGAACTTCCTGCCTCAGCCATTAGAGTACTTAAATTTTTAGACCATTTATTCCACTTTTACGTGTAGTTATTGTTCATGATAAAAATATTCTAAGAAATATTTAAAAATATATTCTAGTATTTTTAAAAGATTTCTAGAGAGTATATTTTGATTGTTGTCAATATGTACTTCCTAATTGATTAACATAAAAAAATCTCATCAAAGGAGAATGAAACAAGTTACTCCAATACAAAAGGATAGGTGATCTGTTGTGATAATAACAATGATGGATATCAATTCCAGATGAAAATATACATATATATCTTAAAGAATCAAGAATTTTATTCAACTGTGGGAAGTGTCTGTGGACCCAGAAATCTGGAGACAGAATCAGGATATAAGTAACTGTGTACTTTATGTTGAGATTGTTTATCAAAACAATATAAAAGAATTTTACTACAAAATACTTGCACATCTAAATTGATAAGACTATAAAGTTTTAGACTAATTGTTGACATAGAAATCTGCTTTTACATAGTGATTAGGTAAATAAAACTAAAATTGACCGTAATTCATTCCACATGCCTGCTAATCCATTATCTCCAAAATACTGAACACCTTTAAATACTAAGATCTTAGGTCAACGCTGGCTGAATGCCAGAAAAGGGTCATAAATGAGAACAGAATATTTGGAGATTCTTAGTACTGTTCACTGTTGATAAACGTTTAATGTGAGAGCATTTGATTTATATTGCCAACCAAGAAATTTAAATGACTATTGTTTTAGTAACAGAATAATATGAGTATTGATTCTTTGCTTTTTTTTTAATTTTACTTATTCTTCTCTCAGACAATACATGCTGACCACAGCCTCCCCTCTCTTTGCTTATCGCAGACCACCCTACCGCCCCTCTTCCCCAGATGCACCACTCCTACATTTCCCTTCAGGTCTCCTAGGAATATCAACCTAACATGGCACAGCAAGATACACTAGGACTAGGCACAAACCCTTACACCAAGGTTGCATCAGACAACCTGTGGGAGTAAAAGGGACCCAAAAGCAGGCAAATGAGTCAGAGACACCACCACTCCCACTGTTAGGAGTTCCACAAAAGCTCCAATATAAACAATCGTAACATATATGTAGAGGACCTATTACAGATGCTTGCAGGCTCCTGATTGCTGCTTCAATCTCTGTGAGCCTCTATGGTCCCTGATTAGTTGATGTTGTGTACCCTGTTCTTCTGGTATTCTTGACCCCTCTGGCTCCTATAGTACTTCCTCCCCCTCTTCTTCAGGATTCCCTGAGAGCTGCCTAATTTTCTCTTGGGGTTTCTGCATCTGATCCCATCAGTTACCCAAAAAATCCTTCCTGATGGCTGTTGAACTAGGCATCTGTGAATACAGCAGAATATCATTAGGAATCATTCCATTTTTTCTTTCTTTCTTTTTTTTTTCTTTCTTTCTTCCTTCCTTCCTTCCATACTTTCTTTTTTGTTTTTTTGTTTTTTGGTTTTTGGGTTTTTTTTTCATTTGTTTTTGGGCAATGTATTTATCTCTACACATAGGTCCCTAGACCATCCACCTAATAGTTCCTTGCCATCCAGCCAGTAACAGGCATGGGCTCCCTCTAGCGGTGTGTGCTTTAAAGCTGGGCCAGTCATGAATTGGCCACTCCTACAACTTTTGAGCCACTGTTGCCCCCAACACATCTTGTAAGCAGTAGAGGTTGTGGCTGGATTGGTGTCCCAGTCCCACTTAAGAGAGCCTTACCTGATTACAGAAAATGGTCTATTCAGGCTCTGTGTCCCCATTACTAGGAGTCCTTGCTAATGCCACCCTAGTAGATCCCTGGAAGTTTCCACTGCACTAGGTTTTTGCACATTAAACCCCAACCTAAATATCCCCAGTTGAACTCTGAATTATCTTTCTAGATCCCTCCAGCCCTGCAGCTCCCACTTGAACCCTCTTGTTCCCATCACCACCTACCCGCAGTCCACCCACAAAACCTATTCTGTGTCCTCTTCCAGGGATATCCATGGATTCCCTCCTCATAGCCATCCTTGTTACTTAGCCTATCTCAGTCTTTAGAATGTGGTATGATTATCATTTACTTAGTAGCTAATACCGACTTTTAAGTGAGTAAATATTGTATTTCTACATTTGCCTTTCCAGGTCTGGGTTACCTGACTCTGGATGATCTTTTCTAGTTCCATTCATATGGCTGAAAATTTCATACCACTGTTTTTGACAGCTGAGTAATATTCCATTATTGTGGAATATTTGCTTAAAATGAGTCAAGACAATAGAAATTTGAAACATGAAACCATGTCAAATTCACAGTGAGCAAGGAGAGAGATAGATATGGGATCACTTGACCATAGAATCCCCAATCATGGTGAGTCTTCCTACAACATAATTAATGTAGTCAAGATGAATTTTCAGGTATTCTAGAGTCTTATATTGACAGTTTTGCTAATATCACGTTTAAGGTTTTATTGTTAAAGGCTTTTCCTAAATATCATCTGAATTGATCAATTTAAATTCCTAAGTTTTAATTTTCAGTCATTTTCCATACTTTATATCAATTTTCATTATTCTAGAGCTTATTCATTATACTGCTTACTTTAAAATTTCTTAAGGAAAATTTATTTTCATTAGTTTTTGTTTCTTTGTTTTGCTTTTTTCTTTTTTGAGTTGGGGTTTCTCTGTGTACCCATGTCTGTTTAGAAAATTGTGCTATAGAACAGGCTGTCCTGGAACTCACAGAGATGTAACTATCTCTGTCCCACAAGTGCTGCAATTAAAAAAATTTGCTGTTACAAGCAGGATTTTTTTTATTTGTTGGTCTCGTCCCACAGCCACGACAGCCCCCAATAACATACAGAGACTATGTATTTGATATAATGTTGTTGGCCAGTTACTAATTTTTTATAGGCTAGCTCTGTGTTAAATATTAACACATTTCTATTAATTTAAGTATTTCCACGTGGTCTCATCTTACCAGAGAAGGGCCAGAGTTCTGCTCTCTCCAGTCTCTCCATGTTGAATCCTCCTATTTCCTCTTTCCTCCTTGTCTCCTAGCCCCGCCTATCTTGCTTTCCTATTGGCCAACAGTGCTTTATTCATTAACCAGTATGAGAAACATATTTACAGAATAACATCTCCCATCAATTTGCCACCACTGCCCCATGGGAGATACTTCTTATCTCTAAAAGTGTGATATTTAGAAATCCCTAAAACTAGTGTCTGCAAAGCTTTTAGGTATAAACAAATCTGATCTTCCCCAATGTGTTTAATAGCCAAAGGGATATTTTTAATACTATATAATTCTCCATTGCATTTTTTATCTGAACTTGCAATTAATATATGGCATTGATTAACTCAAAGTGTGAATCAAGGCATCACCAAAACTTATAAGTTCATATATAAAATCATGCATACTTTACCATCCTAGTTTTAATCATGGGCAAGTTTAATTGCACTAATTAAGTTATGCAATTGATATAACTAGACAACAACATGGTCCTTAGGACAGAGAAGATTAGTTATCTACTTCACAATCCATAATACATACTTTCACTACATTCATGCCGATCTTATACCCAACTAAAAGACCTATTTTATTGATTCCTTTGCAGCTATGATCAAAGGAAATAAAGTTAAGCAAATTTTATATATTTCTTTCAAAGGTAATTGTTTCTTTGTTTTCATTCACATCTTTCTTTTTATTCAATGCTATTAAAATTTCTCTAGATAAAGCTGCCATTTTGTACCATATACTCAAAGAATTTTATAACTAAAATTTAATTAGCAATAAACTATTTATGTTGTAAAAAGTAAGTAGCTTATGATTTATGATATATCATAAAACTCATCCCCCTACCCAGAGCCACTTTTAGTCATGACTTGCACTATTAATTTGTTACAGTTGAGAAAAAAAGGGGGCATGAAAGTTTAATTGATAACAGAGTTTACATGTTTTTAAGTATTGATGAGATTGAAACACAGGGCATTCTGACTTCAAACGTTAGATCTTAACGACTTGTTTTAAAGCTTAACACATAAAGACTTTATGTTTTAGGTTAACAATTGAACTTGTAGCAAACATCAATTTGCCCTATTTCTGACACTTACCTAAGTTCTTTTATAAAAAAAAAATTCAGCATTTGTACCAGATATTAGAAGGTTTACAGCCTTTAGCAAGGGGAGTTTGAGGAAAGAGATATTAGTAAAAGAAACTGTAGTAATTTAGAGCTTCTGAATGTCAAATTTGAGTCACCAGAATGACAGCCAGGTGGCAAAGCACAATAGGCAACTAGAATATGAGCCTGGATCACTTAGCTTTATAAAGGTCAAAGCTAGATATATACATCTGTGAGTTATCTGCACAGAAGTGATAGGGAAAACAGAAGACATGTCTGAGATCATCTAAAAGGGGAAATAGCAGAGGAAAATGAGGCAAAGTATTTTGGGAATATTTTCACTTAAGAAAAGTAGAAATGAAGAACACAGCAGTGGGGGCTGAGATCATTCACCAGAATTATACTAGAAATGTTAGAAGCAGGAAGTTCAAGAGTCATCAAGCATCATAACAGTAAAGAACCGAGGTGGAAAATGTTACAGATATGGTGAGAGAGGCCACACAGACACTGAAAAATTAGAAAGCTACATATCCCTAAGTTGAAACAGCAGTTGTTCTTAAGTTGTAAATCAAAACACTAATTCTGCTTTAGTGATAAATATATAAAAGGTGAAGAATTAGAAATATCTCTTGTCCATAGGCATTACAAGAGGAAGTAATGTGTATATGCAAGTATATGTCTTGAGTGGAAAGAATCCACACAGATTAGCTATTTATTGTTTATAAAGCTTATACTGTAGAAAAATTTGACTATTATCTACAGAAAAAGAGTAGGTAAAAGGTAAAATGAACTTACAAATAAATACAAGATAAATGGAATTCATAAAAGAAGCAGGAGACATTTGATCTGAGGAGATAGCCCAGCCAGGAAAATGTCTGCATTGCTGGGACCTGGGTTTGGATACCATCACCCAGGAGAAAGCTGTGAATAGTGGAGGCATCTTTATTTCCAAGGATGGAATCCAGTGGAGACTGGCCTCTTTCTAAGGTTGAATGGCAAGCCAGCCAAACCAATTGTTATGCTCCACACTGAGTGAGAGACCCTGTCTCAGGAAATCACTGAAGATCAGAAAAACAAACAAACAAACAAACAAACAAACAAAAAAAGAGCATTGGTGGCACAAGCCTTTAATCACAGACCTCAGGAGGAAGAGGCAAGCAGATCTTTATGAGTTCGCGGCCAGTCAGGTCTACAGAGTGAGTTTCAGGACAGGCTCCTAAAGAGAAACCCTGTCTCAGGAAAACAAAACAAAAACAAACAAACAAACAAAAACAGAAATCAGTGAAGAGCAATTGAGTGAAGCATCTGTCTAGCATCATTCCTTGGTCCACCAACACCCAACACCCCCCCCCTCACACACACACACACACATACACACACACACACACACACACACACACACACACACACACACACACACGTTTCTTGTTTAGCCAAGAAAGAAACTGATAGAGAATTAATCCAGTAGAAACAAATTACATTTGTATATTTTTGTCAATTGTGGAAACTTTCCAATTCAATATGTTCCATTTTAGTTTGTAATAAACTTGCAGGAAAAAACTTTGATATATTAAGTGTAACCCAGGATTGAAATGCAGGGTTTGGGCTGCAAGCGACTCTACCTATTAAGCCATCTGCTTAACCAAAGGTAAGTACAGGGTGATTAATAACAACAACCACAAGAAAGAAAAAACAAAAAAAAAACAAACAAACAAAAACCTAAACTTGGCAAATTGTAGGTCCCACATTCTTCTGGGAGTAAACAGTTTAACTAAGGAAGGTTGAGTGTACATAATAACCATAGGCAGCACTCAGCACCCAGCTACAGACAGAAGTGTCACTTACCATTAACCTTGAATGAAGAATCTAGCACCTAAAGTCCGCCTTTTACCCTGGTACAGTCCAAAAGAGCGACAAAGAAATAGGTGACAATGTCCATCATGAGTCATGGGAAACCCCAAGCCTCTTTCATGTTTCCTCATTTTATTCCCTCTTTTCTTTCATTCATTCTCCTTGTTTCTTTCTTATAAGTCAACTGCAGAATATGCGAAAAGAGAAATTCGTAAATCGGCCAGCCAAACTGTCCTTCTAAACACATCCAATAAGCTCAAAATATATTGGACTAGAACTTGGAGAATGCTAGGGAAATCAATATTAGCTTTCAGTCCCATTTCAAATGAATTGCATTATTTAAAAAATCAGAGCTACAAAGGAAACATTCTATCATGGAACAATGTTGGTGTTCTTGACTGACATAAGCAAATTGGAAGTTCACTAAGGATCAAAGCTGCAAGAGGCTTTGAAAGCCATAAATTGTAAAATCAATATGCTAAGCTATTGGAAGCCAGTGTGAAAATCATGGTGCTGGGGCACTCTAGGATCCTGCCTGGCACTCACCAGTGTTTACGATCCATGTCTATAAATTAAATGTAAAGTTTATTTTTCCTCTTGCCAAATGGGCATGCAGCTCTTACTAGAAATGGGGACATTTCCTTGAGTAATAGGGGCAAGGAATTATGAATGAAAAGATGAGAGAGGTAGGGGGAAGTCAGTGCAATGAAGGCAAGTAGCAACTCAGCTCTTTTCTAAACTGAGAAATGCACTCCTCCTGGGTACAAATAAACACAAATGCACAAACTGGACAAACTGAAGAACTATTTTTAAAGTGGGATGTCAAGAAAATTGAAGGGAGTGAGAGAGGGTCAATTGTAGAAAGAGAGGGAAGGAAGAGGAAAGGGGGTAGGAAAAAGAAAGGAAGGGAGTACAGAGGGGAAAGGAGTGGATTCTGGGTTAGCTCTCCTTTGTTAATGCTGTGGACACTTCATATAATGGTCACAGTGTTCTGAGCTTGTGTGAGCTCAGGTTCTGAGGTGCTTTTCCACTGTTCTTCCAAGGCAGGGCGTTCATCACCACTAACCTTGTACAGTATTCACAAACTCTCTATTTCACTACAAATAGTGGGTCACAGGGAAACACTGTTGGCAGATAGGCAGCACCCCTCGCCACTGCATCTGAAATAATTTACAGAAAATGTGAAAGGACACTTTATCTCCCTACATAATTTCATCTAAACAAGGCCTCCTTTGAGATGATATGGAAAAGACCTGAAGTAAAATCCATAAGCAGAATTCATTTTTCCATACGAAAATGCCAATGTAAGAGATGTTAAGTAAACAAATGGACAAGGTAAATAATTATGGCATTATTTCCAAGGGAGTGGGGAGGGCGTGCACTTTGTTACTTAGAATCTTGTAAAAATTATATTGTCTAAAAACTAAAACAGCCAAATTCTCTTTAAAACTATAATGGCTGCCTCTATTAAGGTATTTCTTTTCATGCTTGCCTTCTTTATTCTTCCCCCAATTCAACCTTCCTGATCTCTCACATTCTTCTCCCCCCCTTCACCCCTCCTCTTTATCCTATCTCCCCCCACAAGTGCTCCCAATTTGCTCTGGAGATCTTGTCCCTTTCCCCTTCTCAATGGGACCATATATGTCTCTTTTAGGGTTCCCCTTGTTTCCCAGATTCTCTAGGGTTGTGGATTGTAGGATGGTTACCCTTTGTTCTATGTCTAATATCCATTTATGAGTGGGTACATACCATGTTTATGTTTTTGTGACTGGGTTACCTCACATAGGCTGGGTTCTTCCAGTTTCATCCATTTGCCTGTGAATTTCAAGATCCCATTGTTTTGTTTTGCTGAGAAGTACTCCATTGTGTAAATGTACCACATTTTCTTTATTCATTCTTCAGTTGAGGGGCATCTAAGTTGATTCCATATTCTGGCTATTACGAATAATGCTGCTGTGAAAATAGTTGATCAGATGTCCTTTTGATATAAATATTCATCCTTGGGGTATATGCCTATGAGTGAAATAGATTTAAAGAGAAATCTGGCACTAGGGAAATGTCTAGAGACCTACAATGTTCTAAGAATCTAAGCAATAGTGGAGAGGCTACCTTAAATATTCTTCCCCTATTATGAGATTGTTGACTACCTTAAATGTCATCCTAGAACATTTATCAAGTAGCTGACAGAAGTAGAAGCAAAGATTCACAGTCGGGCACCAAGCAGAACTCATGGAATCCCATTATAGAGAGGAGTGATGAACAAAGGGGTCAAGACAATGCTGAGGAAACACATAGAAACAGATAACCTGAGCAAGAGGAGGTTCATGTACACCAGTCTGATAGCTGGGGAACAAGTATAGGACCTAACCAGGCCCCTTGAACATGGGTGTTGGTTGGGACACCTAGGCTATGTGGCCTCTAGTAGAAGAACCACATAGTGCATGAGTGGGCATTGGGAGCCCATTCTCTATGGAGTGATAATCTCTCAGCCTATATTCACAGGAGAGGGCCTAGGTTCTGCCCCAAATGATGTGTCAGACTTTGATGATCCCCTATGGGAGGCCTTACCTACCCTGAGTAATGGATGAGAGGTGGGATGGGGGATCAGTGAGGTGCATGGGAGGATTAGAGGGAGAGGGAAATGGGATTGGTATGTAAAAATCAATTTTTTAATTTAAAACAATATTTGGAAAGTAAAACAAACTTAGTAGTTGATGAGGATGAGTTCATCCTCAATTTTTATTTAATCTACTAATTCTTTCTCCACTTTATAAACTATTTTAAATATTCATTATTTGAAAAAATATTAAATTTTATGTTATTATATTAGTCTTTTAAATATGTAATATACCTGGAAAAATCTAGGATAATTAAGAACACTTAGTATGCATGAAAATTAAAATCAAAGTATAATTTCTAGAATTTTTAAAAAGCCAATATTCTGAGTTTCCCTAAGTAATCTGCCCAATTTTCTCCAACCATATCAGAATATTGAATGTTAAATAATTAAAATAAATCAGCAATTGCAGCTACATATTAACAAGCATCCTGATTAAAATTACCACTCTACTAGAAATGCATTCAGTCTTTTTAAGTATGTATTAATATTCTGTATATTAAACATACAGAACATGTCAAAAGATTCCTCTATTCCCATTTACAACCATTTATATTTGTATATCTAATGCCCAACATCAAAAATACTTAGCATAAATAGAATCACATTCATACATAGAAAACTGACTCATGTTTTTGTGGATCAGTCTAAAGCACTGTAATTAAATTATTTTGAGTTAATTTACATATCCATAACCAATATGTGTAAAAATAATATGCAATGCCCTCACAGTACTTATTTGTAATATGTATAGTATATATGATATATATTATACAATATATACAATTATTAACTTTTAATAGAAATTTAGTTCTTTGACTTTACTTTGCTGTAAATAAAGAATATCATGGAAATCCCATGACCATTAGCATTCCTCCAGAAATAATGCCCATTTTGATGCCATAAGTGTATTATCTAAAGTTTTATATTGATACTGATTTCTACTGAGATTAGAATATTTTCCTTTCAATTTCTATATAATGCCCTCAATTACATCCTTATCAAGTCAGTGTCAATCTTGAATTGAAGACATTTTTCATAAAGACAACTAGGTTTTCTGTCTTATCCTAAAGGTATAAGGAAGGACATGTGATGTTTGAAGTAATAATCAAGAGGGAATTTCAATCTTAAGAAATTAGTGACTATTACATATATTTCTATTGTGATTGTCCTACAACAATCCTCACATAAATGCAGAGCATTTATGAAGCAGTATATAAATGTTGCTCTAACACACACACATCTCTAAGCCAGCCATGATTAAGGGGAAAATGAAAATAAAATTCATCATGTACACAAAACCAAACAAAATAATGTTATTAAACTAGACTAAAAGTAAACCTCACTTTGGCCAGAATGCTGGGATAACTCTGCCTTTGAACTTACATGCCAGACTCTGATCTAGGGCAATGAATTATATCACACCCTGCAGCTTTTGACCTTGGGTACAAATAAATAACACTATATTTTTCTGGAAATCTCTATGATAGCATAATAAAGAAGCATAGTGCTAAAGTTGGATCTAGGTGTCATTGTACCAATTAGAGTAGTTGTGCATGACTTTAAATACCATCACTTCTTTGTGTGCTAAGTAATTATTAGACCCAAGACAAAGGGTTAGTATGTAATGTGTTGATGAAGAATGAAAATTATTTTAAAAAATCATAATTGAATTTCAGTGTCAGTGGATTTTTTCATACTCTTATCTTTACATTTAGAGGATGAATGCCTAGATGTAATGGAAATACGGAAGGAGCCTGAGACATGGCCATCACAAAGCCCAGAATGTAAGCTACAACTTAGACTGCAGACCACACAAAACCTCCCGTGAACCCATCTTTATACCACACACCTTTATGGCTCTACTCAGACTTTTAAATACAGCCTAGATTTTTCTCAAAAGTGTTGAAACCCACAAAAGAAATGGGTGGACTCTGATGAGAAAATTTACATAAAATAATATGAACAGCGCAAGAAATAGTATTTCTGTTCTTACCCTGCATTTGTCACCAGCACCTTGTGCAAATCTCCTGTTGAGTCAGCTAAATCCCCCATCCCATTCTTGAAGTTACACTGAGATTTGGTGTATGAGTGAGGGAGCCAGGGACTTAACTTCACACTGCCCAGCAAACAGAAGTGTTTGTGCTAATCCTTGCTGAGTGCCACCTGACTCAAGGACTGCTCCAGTGCCTTTGCTTTGATTAGGAAACCATCCAGGCTTCTGGCATAGTTTGGTAGCTTGAAGGAGAAATGTCTACATAGACTCAGCATTTGAATACTTGGTCACAGTTGACTGTGTTCGGGTGAGTTAGGAAGGGTGCCTTTGTTACAGAAAGTGTGTCATTGGTTTTGAGATTAAAAGCCTTGTTCCTCTTCCAGTTAACCTGATGGTTCATGCTTGTGGTAAAGGATGTGTGAGCCTTTAGCCTCCTGCTCCAACCTCCATACTTGCCTTTTGCTCACATGCCTCTTCACAATAATAGAGTCTTATCCCTCTGGAGCCGTAAACGCAAATACACATTTACTTCTCTCAACTTACTTGCCTTTATCATAGCATTATTATCACATCAGCAGACAAGCAAGTAATGTATGTAAGGATAATCACATGCCCTCTGTTACAGGCAGGTTTTTCCCACCAACCACCAGCCCACCTGCCTCTGGTCTGGGCCCACAGCCGCACCAGCCCCAAATAACACTCTCACTCAGAGACTCCGTATTTGATACAATCCTGTTGCCCAGTTACCATTATTGTTTATGAGCTAGCTCTATCTTAATTATTAACGATTTCTACTTATCTAAGTATTTCCACGTGGCCGTCATATCTGGAGCCGCGGCTGGCCTCTTCCTTCCTCCCCGTCTACATCTTGACTCCTCCTTACCACTTCCTCTTTCCTCCTTGTCTCCTAGCCCCGCCTATCTTGCTATCTCATTAGCCCAACAGTGCTTTATTAATTAACCAGTATGAGAAACATATTTACGGAATAACATCACCCATCAGCCCTCAAAGCCTAAAAAGAGAGAGAGAATTTTCATCAGATAGGCATCAATGGTATCAGCGTTGGATCATGACTTATATTGGAGGAACATGAAGATATGTCCAAAGTTACATTCATTAAGGTGGAGAAACTACACAGATTAAGGAATCATTGTGTTGTTACAGTTTGCACACACTTCCAAATGCATGTTGAAACACAGCTGTCATTTGACAGTCTAAAGAGATGGGCTCTTAAGAGAGTAGATGGGGGAGACTTGCCACTTATGTGGACTAACAAACATCATTACCAGGAGCCCTAGGTAGTTCTCATAAGTGGGCTTGCCTGAGGCTCTACCTGAAAGTGCCTTCTCTGCCTCAGATAAACTCACTTGCCTTTTTTTCCGTATGGCACAGTAGTCCTTTGCCTGACAGCAACATCAAATTTTTAACCTCCAGGCCTCTAAAAATATAAGAAAAAATATTCCCTTTAAGAATTTTTTGAGAATTCCATACATGAAAAGGGTGAAACCATTTCCACTCATCTTTTGTACCCCTCTAATATCTCTTCAACATATGGCTTCTTGTTCTTAAGTGTGTGTGTGTGTGTGTGTGTGTGTGTGTGTGTGTGTGTGTACAAAGAAACATAGTAAATCCATTTAGTGTTGCTTTTATGAATACATGTTTACATCTGACATCATAGGATTGGAAAAGCTGTCAAGGAGAACGTCCCTGAAGAACCCTGATTCTCCCTCTCTTAGCAGTTAATGATTGTCTGTAACTCTTTACATATGGGAGGCGCTCTCTTAGAAATTCTCATCTGTGTTGGCATGCTAACTTGTGTTTCCCCTGTGGAGCTCTTGTTTTTGAAAAATAACCTATTCTTTAGTTCTCTGTCACAAAAGTCAAAATAAACGTAAGTAAACTTAAAGAACACATAAATAAATAAATAAGTAAATAAATAAACATGACCTTATATATTAATAATGCATGGAGTTTCTGTCAAGGGCCAAGAAATCAAGTAGCAATGTATTGTTATACATGTGTAGTGCATGGGTATAATTCTAGCAACCTGATGTAAATATTTTTCTACCAGCAGGGGAATAGCTTTCTTCCTTTGGAAGTTAGAGTATATTACTTTCGATAGTCTAACTTATATTCTTAGTACATCACACAGTTAAAACGTTGTGTAGATCCTCCCAGGAACAGCATTCTGTCTTCATTGAAAAATACATGGAAATAGCAGTATATCTAAAACAGTATATGTAGGTTTATCTTAGCTGTTGTAAACACACTTTTAAAGTATGACTTCTCTTAATTTTTTCATTGTATCATGTTAGCTCTAATTCTAATAGCCAATATTTAAAATTTTAAATTTTAGAAGCAAATAGGAAATGCTTGAAATTTTGCCACTTATTGGTGTGATTAGAGCAATTAGATAATTATTGTAAACAAATCCAGTTTCATAATTATGCTTTATTATGTGTTAATAAAATACTTAAATTTTTATATTTGTTTTGTCAAGAAATTACATGAATCAACAGAGTTTTCATTTAAAACTTTGACGGTTTAATTCCTGTCTAATCACAGTTTTCAATAACAGTGCCACACAAACTAGAAGTCTTAATTCTATGTTTCTCATTGGAAAAATCATTATGTTTGTTCCAAGCAAAGCTCATGGCAAATATCAGGTTTTGCTTGGCCATAGTATTTCATAGATATAAATCAAAAATAGTAATTTTTCCTGGTGTGGTGGACCATGTCTTTAATTCTGGCACTTGGGAGGCAGATGCAGGTGGATCTCTGTGAGTTTGAGGCCAGCTTGATCTGCACTGTGACTCTGAGAACATACAGATATGCAGATGGAATCTTTCTCTTTCTCTCTGTCTTTCTCTGTCTCTCTGTCTCTGACTCTCTCTCTGTATCTCTCTGTCTCTCTGTCTCTGTATCTCTCTGTCTCTCTCTCTCCTCCCTCTCTCTGACTCTCTCTCTCCCTCTCCCTGACTCTCTCTCCCTCTCCCTGACTCTCTCTCTCGCTCTCTCTCTCTCTCCCTGTCTCTCTCTCTCTCTCCCTCTCTTTCTCTCTCTCCCTCTCCCTCTCTCTGAACATTTCAATTCCCTATTCTAACCATTCTTAGTGGAATTGAAATCTCATAAAACCCAAAATAAAGATACACAGAAACATACATTCTCTATAGTAACATAAAATCATAATGTGAAGTATTATTTACAAAGGAAACATAGGACAACTCATTTTATAGAGAAATTGATATGTGCCAATCAGAATTAAATATCATCTTTTCACATTTAACTATGTGAATAAGCAGTGGACACACATATGCACAGGTGCACATATAATCATGGTATATCCAGGTTGTTCCTACAAAATGTAATCCAGTGTGTGGCTTTAAAAATATGTATTTGTTACTTTTTTAGTAGAATCAAGGTCAAGATATGTGTTCAGAGTTCACCACAGGCATATGTTTTGATTCACTGATGAATAAATCACAGTTGACCTTATAGAGTGGGAGGAGAAGACAGTGCTTTGGAACCTTGTTTATAATATCAATTACTCCACTCATGAAAATTCTAGTCATATGACCAAATAACCTTCCAAGTGCCCTAACTCAGCATTTCCTCACCTTGGTGATATGAGTACCTTGGAAGTAAGATTACAGTTTCAACATATGAACTGAGGGTGGCCATATCATTCAATCATGGAAATATATATGAATTCAAGTATCAATATATATGTACATACTCATTTATTAATATATAATCACACATGTGTTTATACACTTACTTTAGACCACGCATATATATATGTATATATATATATATATATATATATATATATATTCATATGCATACATACATACATTCAAATACATGGATATGAAACTCATGTAGAACCAAATATATTCAAACATGAATTTGATTATTTATATGCATATTTATTTGCCTAAATACATATCCAAACATATTCATTTATCCATAATTCATATATGTACACATGCATATATAGTCTCATATAGTTATACATATATATGTATATATACACAGTTACATACACTCATGCTTATACACATTCATATATATGCATTTGTATGTATTCAGATTCACATATACTCAATTACATTCCTGTATGTTTATAAATACACACATATTCATACATCCATATATATATAGCCTGCATTTCTTTTCCCTACACAATATCCTTAAAACAACTTAAGAAATGAAGTTTAATGTTTTCTTTTTAAATCATTCAAGAAATTTTTAGCCAGATGAATGTGCTATTACCTGCAAAATGGAAAGCTAGGTAATTGAATCACAGTTTTGATCACTATGAATACAACAGTAAAGTAGTTATTCCCTGAATGAACATGAAATTCAGTGGGGTAGACAGACATGAAGGAATTATATACAGTTTCAGAAAGCATCCTCACAGCACAAAAGAAGAATAAAACAATAATATGGAAAGGATGACAGTGCACATAAACCAGAGTTTCCTTTCTAGAGTTTGTGACATTGTATGCAGTGTTAGTGATAATGAGGAAAATACAAGTTACAACTATATGATTTCTGATAATACTCAGCACATATGAAAATTAACAATTTCAGTATTTGAAAAATGCTATTGCTACTTATCAAGTAACATACATCAAGATAATATGAGATGTCATCTCATTTCAGTTAAAATAAATGTTATGAACATTATAATCTTAACAAATTAAATGAGAACACAAATTAGGAATTCTACCACACTGCTGATAATAATGGAAATTACTGCAACCACTCTAGAATACAGTATGGTTATTATTTTTAAAAAATTAAAAATAGAAATGCCTTATTTCTCATCTACAAAAGAAATGAAATCATCTGTTTAAAGTCCCCATTCCTGTACCTTTTGGAATACTATTTAAAATATCTAAAGTAAAAAGTCAAAGAATCTACCAAGTTGTAGCACAAATAATATAAACCCAGTGACAGATATTGGGGTTCAAGCTGAATAACAGAGAAGTAAAGAATAAAGAAGCCACCAGAGAGCTCTTTCCTCTGCCAAGGCTGGAGAGATCCTGTCCTCAATGAGGCTTGACTAATTTCCTGACATCATACCCTGCTCCTGTCTTATATACCTCTCTAGTGCTGGGATTAAAGGTGTGATCTCTGCTTCTCTATAAAGTTCTGGTTGCTTTGAACTCACAGAGATCCATCTGCCTCTGTCTCTTGAGTCCTGAGATTAAAGGTGTGAGCCTCCACTGCCTGGCCTCTAAGGCTGTGCCTAGTTTTGCATTTTGATCTCTAGGCAAGCTTTATTATATCACAAACAATTTATCACCACACCAAGGTGTCCATCAAAAATACAGTTAAGAAATGTGTACAGGTATTCAGGTATTCAGTCAAAATAGTAAAGAGAAAATGTAAAATGTTGTCTACAACAAAGTAAATGGAGCTACAGAATAACATATTAAGTGAAATAAATTAATTATTAAAAATGGATACTGCATGTTCCCATTTGTAGGATAAAAAAAAGCCAATTTATACAACTGACAATGGAATAGCAGTCCAAATGTCTATTCAAATAGACATTTGAAACCAGAGAATGGGGGTGAAATAAAGAAAGATCACAAGATCTGGATAGGAAGAATTAATTAAGGCGTACTACAGCAGAATATGTAACTCTATTCCACAGGAGTTTCTATCTGTCTCAACATAACAAGGAAAGAGTTTAAAGATAGCCAGTACATAACAATAAGTGTTTCAAAAAATAAAAGTACAAGTTGCCTTGAATTGAGTATTGTACATTGCTTATATGCACTGAAGTAACATCTTGTTTTGAATAAATATGTATAAGCATATCACATAATATATATTTGTATACACACACACATATATATATACATATATATATATATTTGAAAGAAATTTAACAAGATCAATGTTGGTTTACACATTTACTAGCACTATATTGTTTATGTATGTTAATAAGAGTAAAAATTGTTATAACTGCTTATGAAGCATGGATATTCCCTTCAGAGTATTCATAAGGACAGTCCACAATATCATTAAATGGCAAGCACTCCAATATATAATTTGTAAATAGCAAAAATTTATGTAATTGACTATTAAGTAATCATTAATTACTGACTTACAACTAATTATATGAATCATAAATTGATTGTATTGAGTACTAACTCTATAAATAATTTAGTAGTAGTGAGTAGTAAATAATTTGATAGAAAATCTATAAATAATGTAATAGTATTACTGATAGGATAATGTTGTTTTAGGATATATTTAAGAAGCAAATCTAAACAATGTATTTTTTAGGACATTGTCTATCTCCAAACTCTGTGCAAATTCAGACAACAGAATGGATGGAAAACAGATCTGAATGGCGTTATTTTCTCTAGTGGGAAAGCTGGATCTAGGATGGGCAATCAGGTGGCTTTGAGGGACAGGAATGTGCATACATTAACTGATTTTTCATGTGTACTGAATTATTATAGAAGCCATTGTTTTTCTCCATAATAACATAATGCTGAGGAGAAAGTAGTTCAAACACGGCACTTACAACATGTGAAAACATTTTCCTAACACGCTGATATCTGAAAAGCACTGTACAAGAGGTGTAACTGCCGAGAGAAAATGACCTAGACAAGCCATACAAAGAAAATTAACATAATAAGTGCCCAAACTAGGTAAGATGTGAGTTCATGTGGGTAGAGTTTGCCATATGGAAATACATTTTATTTATCTTACAATTGCTTCAGTACTCCAAAAAAAGGAATATCTAAACAGTTTTAAAATATTCATTTTCTCTGTTAAATAACTCTGCTGTGGAATCCAAATGATGTTTTAATCATCTAAAATGAAGGTAGAGAGTATTCTAAATGCAATTTAAATTCTGAAGAAATTTCTTTGCATGACACCCTATTTTGTTTTTCAGGGTTCTGGACTAATGCATCTTCAAGGGAAATGATTATATCATGACATTTTTAAGTAGATAACATGTCTGAAAACAGTCAAAATATATGTAAATCAGTGTATCAAGAAGGATCTAATGGAACCATTTAAACAGGCTTGTTGAAATTTGACCCATAATTGTGATTGTACCAGGGTGTTGTCAATTTCGCTTCTCACTGCTAGTTGATCACTAGGGGACATAAATAGCCATGAAGTGTATAATTGGTGCTCTCTTGCCTTGAGTAGTTATTTAAATTCAGCTTCTCTGCGCTCCCCTGAAATAATGTATATTACTAACAATATAGCTAGGAAATAAATAGATGTTTTGCTAATATAATCACACCTTTATGAAAAGTATTAGGTGTTTTTATCTTTCCCTGAGCCATACTAACCTGTAAACACTTTGCATTACATGCTACAAAAGCTAGCATTTAAGCCTGCTCTACAAACAGGAGATAATTTGGGCTTGATTTTCAGCACAGTCTTGTTTAAGGAAAAAAAAATGAAGATGAGTTCAAACATTCTGTTAAGAAACAGGGTAACCAGCAACCACTAGATATTTAAGGATAGAATGACAATTGTATCCCTTACCCCAACTCAATATGGTCAAGCACTCCAAGGAGACCTCCTTTATCACTGTGAGATAAGAAACATGCCTGTCAAACCAATTTGCCAGGGTCACTGTGTCCCTTTTCAGTCAAGAAACTTGAGGCCATAATGGCATTGACCCAGAACTGTCCAGGTTATGCATTAGCATAATGACTGATCAACCTAATGCATTTTAATGCTATTAGCAGGTCCTCATCCCAGCAAGGAAAAGAAAGCATAAAAAGCATCAGTTTCTGCTTTATGTGATCACAGTTCCAAATGAGAATGTGTTCCCTTTCAGTTCACAGAGGAAGCAGCACAGACAAGTTACACTGACTTCTGGCTGAGTCCAGGACCAGATTACTACACATCCACAGCATGATTGCTGTTTTCTCCAGTTAGCAAACTTAAGGTCTCATAAATCATAGTTCTGTCTTTAAGGGAGAAAAAGGGTTAAGTTTATCTTGGGATGTAAAAACTCAAATATTTGCCTACCCTGTGCTTGCTTAACATGCTTTATGCATGCCTAGGCAAAAAAGTAGGCACATGATTTAGCCAAGTATGTGGTCTTATAGGATTTGGGGGCATCAAAGCAAGAAAAACCAGTTACAAACATGGTAGCCACAGACAGACACAATTAGTAAAGGGGATGTTATTAGCAGGGACTGTTGAAATTCAGTAGGAAAAGCTAATGGCTATTTGAAGGAAGCAACAGTTCAATAAGATAAGACAGAAAGATCCAACCTGGCTCAAACCCATTTTTAAACAGAAGTAAGTACTAAACTGACAGTACTCTCCACAAATAAATTGCTGTGATGGGCTGTGAGATTGGAAGGTTTATGTCTCTAAACATATATGCTGCTCTGACATCCTTAGAACAAATAGGCCATAAGAAGTATTGCATGAGAAGACCACATATCCCAAATGAACCCCAACATGTAACTCTAGGCTACTGGAAAATATTTTTCAACACTCCTAAACTCAGTCTTACTGACATAATCTTTCTCTCTCTAAATACTTTGTTTTTATTTGTAGGAAGCACCATACTCTCTGGTTTGTTTTACAATTATTATATCTTAATTTTAAGATAATGTGTGAATCTACCCAACAGGTTCACCCTCTGAACTTCCTAGTATAATGGCTTATTGAGATTCATAAAATTCAAAACCAGAACAATGGAAATATACTAATATGACTTGATGAGGATGGTGGTGGCAGTGGAAATCTATTTTGTACAGAATCTTTTAAAGATAAATATAATTTACATGAACCTTGATACATTGGAATCTATAATAATATCCTTTCTCTGCTGAGTGTTATGTGTAATGTGTAAAAATACTGACTAGTTAAAGTCCTATTTAAATGTATTGAAATATGAAAGTTATGCTAGTAACTTTGATAGACAAATAATGTCAGAATGCTCAATTCTGCCCCTAGGTATTTAATTTCCTTATTGATTGCTGCCTACAGGCACTAAATGTGTGGTCTTTTTTATGTGACCTTTATTTGAAGAGATGATCATGCCCTTAGAAATCCTTTGCCAAGACAATATGGCCACAATTGGAAATTAAATATTCATAGGATCACATTCATGTTTTTCCTTAGTCTTGGCAATCTTTCAGAAAAATGTATCCATAGAAAATTTAACAAGATCAAAAGAGTCTTGTTTCTCAAAATTTAATTCACTTTTTTAAAGTTAATAATTTGCTAGTATTCTTTAAAAATATGTTTTCTCCCATTTTGTGATATAGGCATACCTGTACTTTGTAAACTTTTCACAAATCCATGAAACTTCCAACCACCCAGCTTGCTGTTCATGTTCTTATATCCTAACACAATAGTAAAACACCAGCTCTTAAATCCCAGGCTCTTTCAGAAAAATAAGGACATTGTAAAAAGTGGCTGAGGTTGAAGCACAACTGTATTTTAAGGAATGGCCTTAAAAATTGACACGTAACATTTTCATGACATTGTAGAGCTGAATTAGTCATATGGCAATACTTAACCTAAATAGTGTGACAGCCTGATTTTACCTCAATCATTTTACTGGACATATGCACTAGATTATAGCTCAGATATTCAGTCTCGTCTTTGTGGAATGGGTAAATATTTTAGAGAGTGCTTATCAGTCTGCCACAAAGTGATGTAGGCTTGGTATTGAAAGTATGTAAAGAAACAAATGAATTGAACAAAAGTAGATGAATCACCATGGTCATAATGGCTTTTGTAACTTTGTCACATTGCCCTTATTTAATAGTAGGTCACTTGGCAACCTCTCCTTTTTTTAAATTACTGTATCAAGTGTTATTTGCCTTCACACAGGTATGTTATAAGGGAAAATTTCTCCAAACCACATGAGAGAAATACATTAAAAGACCACATGGATGTCTGAGCATATAAACAACCATCCACAGAATATGCATAATATCCAAGAATATTAATCTGACTAGCATACAGAGATTTCGTGTTATTTTGATATTTATAGAAACCAAATGAATGACATATTCTAGACACTTTTTTAGCATGAACATTTAAAGGTTCAGAACTGTTCATGCACTTTCCTGTTCATAGGAAACCCTTCTAATCTAGCATAAAAACTAGCATACGATTTTAATTGCCTCCAAAATTATGGACAGGAAGCAATACATCTATATGAACACTCTATCATAAATTATATTCTAATTGCCTAACCTGTCAAGTTTCTATACTGCTAAATATTCAGCAGAAGCAAAAAGGAAGAAAACCTCATTATAGATGGAGCTGTATTTAAATGGCTTCTCTGATGAGTAGGATTTTATAAAGCAAACTCCTAGAGACATAGGGAAATTAATGAATGTTCAGTAATATAGTAAGGTATTTCATTATATATAAATTATAACTCAGTTAAACACAAATAATAAATCATTTATATTACCCCATTAATTTCATTTAATATTATAAGTTCCAAAATAGAGGAAGGCAAACCTTTTAGCTTGCTTATTTTCATCATCAGTGGTAAAAGATTTGTGTTATTTCTATTTTGTATGCTTCCTTTAGGATCAGTTTAAAGCACATCAAAACACATAGAACTTTATTTTATAAGAATTTAAAATAACCTTCAAATAGTTTTTATCATATTAATTTTTACAATCATGACCATCTCATTCATATTGTTTACCTAGAAGCTTTTAAAAACCATTGCTAGCCTCTTCATTTCTTTATTCCTTACACCTTGCACCCTTGCTTTAAGAATAATTTTCATGTAACTTTCAAAACCAGTATTCCTGTTATCACCAAAATGTTTTATGTTATGACTTCCAGAAACAGTGCCTATCTGTTTGCGTTCTGTGTGCACTTATCTGAAATATCATACAGCATATTTTTCTTGTAGTATTTTATCATGTTGTACAGATTGTTTCTTGAGTCTTAAGTCCCTGTCTTATAATGTCTGCATCACACGCAATATTCTCAGCATATAGTGAATTCCTAGCCAGTGAAATTAAATTCCAGAAGAAGATTAAGTTCAAAACAAAACTAAAAATGAGCATTTAAATAAATGCTAAATTGTACTTACACTCTCTTTAAAAATAATTATACTCTTGAGAAATGCATACATAACCCTCCTGTCTAGCCCCCTATTACCTCCTATGCCACTCTCATCTCCTCATGATCTCTTGTTTAATTATTACTGTTATTTGCATTTCTATATGTATATTGTGTATATGTGCATGTGTGTGGAACCTATTGAGTCCATTTAGCTTTGCTTTTATGTCCATGCTTGACTACTTAGGATCAGGAAAACTGCCAGTACTTATCCTAAAAGATAATCTCCCTCTCTCAGAAGGCACTGTCCACCTCTAACTTGTCATTCAGGAGTGACACAATGTGGAATTGGGCTTGGTAATATTGGCATATTGTCATTATGCTGGTCTTGTTCCTGCAGCTACGCTGTCGAAAGTTTGTGGGTGGAGCTTCCCTTAGAGAGCATATAATCTCACAGATGCCCAAGTCCTCTTTAACCCCTGTAATTTTCTGCCCCCCTCTTTTTGTAATTTTCCCTGAGCTTTAGTGTGAGGTTGCATTGGAGATTCATTGGTTGGGCTTGAGCACTGCACAACCATTTACATGAATTTTGGCAAGTTTTGGGTCTCTGTAATAGTCACAATCTGTTGCAAAATCAACTTCTTTGCTGAATGGTAAGAGGTACACTAATATGGAGTTACACAGATAAAAATACAGTTTGAAGCTATATTGGTTTAAGAAAATTGGGGTAGAAAGTTCTTTTCTTTGTTCTACTACATCTCCAGTCATGGGTCATTGCCTAGGTCGACAGTACCAGGCACATATTCCCTCCTTTTGAGCATGGTGTAAGTCCAAGATGGCTGATGATATTGTCCAAAATAAAATTACTCCTACTGCCCAATTGTGGATACCTCATTTGTTCAATCATTGTTTTCCTCAAAGGTTCTACAGCTGGGCAGGGTTACCCATTGTTCCTTTCCCTTGACAGCTTAAGTAGCATCTTTGGATAGTATCAGTGTCAGTCCAGAGTTCCAACTTGATGCCTTGAAGTCCTGTGTCTCAAGTATATGATGTCTTTAGCAATAGGGTCTTTTCTTCATGTTCTGAATGGCAACCAATGACAATGGGAATAGCTTATATTGTTTGGGGAGTCTCTTACAGTCCCATGAGCAACCGCCTGAAGGGAGATTTCCCTTTGAAACTAAGCTTAGGATAGATATAACTATTAAGACCTTTATTTTCCATCACCTGTGATGTGTATCAAGAAAGCTTTTCATAGCTTAGGGAACAAAACATCATGAGAGATGTGCTAGCCAGCGAAGGGATGGAGTGTTGTTGATAGTTGCCTTTCTGGAATGGCACAGCCTTTGAATTTTTACACTGGCGGCAGCTGCTATTAACCTGCATAAGACGTAGGAAAGACTGGCTCCTTCCACTCATAATGAGTGAAAAAGAAGACTTGACACCCTACTCCTTCCTCAGGATTAATAGGTAGTTACTAGTTTCTGTAAGCATACATAAATAAACTCATAGGTCAGAGAGAGAGAGAGAGAAAGGATATGAAAATATAAGAGGGGCTAATTACGAATAGGTATCAGGAGTGGGAGGAAGGCAAGAGAAAGGTGACTGTTGTCAAATTCATTATATCCTTATATAAATAATATGTCAAAGCCATTATTATGTAAATTAATAAATGCTGATACAACTTGGGGTTGTGGTTATTTAGACTGGAAATGAGAAGTGATTTACCAATTCTGATTGATTTATCATACTCTAGCAAAGATGGACAAGACCATTTTTAATACTCATCTCAACCAGTCAATTTTAACACAGCAGCACTTTGATTTCCCTTGGTTACTTTAATTGGTCTCTATTCATCAAGTAGTAATAAAACGTTGTTGTGATTTATGAAAACATCTAAATGTTTCTATGCCTTCACTTTTGTGATTTTTTTGGTGGCCTTTTGAGAATCCACCCAATTATCTACATGTAGAAAGTACCCAGCTCTTGTAATCTGAATTTTTTTCAAAGAAAAGTCTAGTCTAGATTAAAAACCTTAGTGATTCATTCCTGAAAAGAAAACACATACAAAAGACAAAATTCCAACAAATATAGGAATAGCAAATAAATAAATAAATGAATAAATAAAATTTATAAATAAATATCCTACAAAAGGAACAATTATGATTCATTGGAACACTTGATATGTTACCTCATTTTGCTTATAAACAATGCTTTTAAAAGTTTGACCTATCAAATAATTATGGTGAATATGGGTTTAAAATCCCCATCCTATGACGATATTTTTTTTCAGTCCTCAAGTATAGATTAAGCCATGGCTGAATCTTATATCCTAATTAGCTTTTCATATAAGTTGATTTTAAACTCAGTAGACTTTATTTGGATGTATCAAATGTTAGCTTCAACTCTAAAGCTGAAGTTTGATTATATACTAAGTTTTAAATTAGATTGTTTCCACTGCATCGTTAGTCCTGCTCTCTATTCTTTCTTTGTACCAGTCTGTACACTTTGACATATATCATCTTGGAGCAGTACAGTAATGACCCCACGAAGGACCAAGAGGTGAATCTTAAGGAATTATCATCTCTTGTAACTTGATTTATGTGATTACTCCGTAAACCAGAGCTTGATCAGCACTGATGGATGGCGATGCTACAGGTATTGACTCAACTTCAGAAATATTTATATGACAGGTCCCTTAAGATTTTCTGCATTGTAGGAGACAATAACCGCATACAGAAAAGAAATGAGCTGTAAGTCAGGTCCAGAGCAATGCACTCAATTATCGTATTTCCTCCATTCCCAGTCCAAAGCAGAGCAGTTACCAGTGCAGTGGGAGCAAGCAGCATTGAGACGAATGCCCTCTACCCTTTCAGAGCACCACCTTCCCAGGAAGGCATTTACAGTTCAAAGACCACTTTGAAACTATTTGAAAAGGTAAAGAATATGTTCAAAAATCAAACTCTGCTTGAATTACTTAGCTTCTATGTTCAACTTGATAGGTTGCCATTTTGGGTACTGTCGACATGTAGAGACCCACAAACCTCAGAAACTCACTAGTTCTGTTCTGGCAGTCCCACATAATTATTTTTTTCTTCAATAAGATTTATATTTCCTTCTGTGATTTCCGGTATCTTCTTGTGCAACTCAGACATAAAAATCTTCAGGTTAAAATTTAATTGTTCATTGAATATTCAGTTAGAGTCACTAGAAGAAAAATGCCTAAGTTCAAGATTTTCAAGAGCATATGTGTCAAAAACGTTATCTTGAACCAATTAATCAGGTCACACTCAGGAAAACCATCTGTAGCAAATATAAAATGTTGGTAAGAAGTTCTGCAAATGGAGAAGCTACCCTGGGTGTTGTCCCCTCCCCACTGCTGATGTAAATCACTTAATAGAAGCAGTTACACATCTGAGGTCTGAAAGTGATGGGAGCCAGAAATGTTTAAACAAGCCACTTTGGACATTCATACCTAAATAGTTACTGCAGCAGTCAAAATTCCTATTTAAGAGTTTGGTTTTCGTTTTTTTACAAATGTCTCAAAGTTTGCCATTTTGCTCTTCCCCTATAGCAAACATCTGCTCCCTTTTCTAGTATCTTATTGATTAAGGTGTGTGTTATCACTAGGAATTCAGGAGGGTAAAGAGGAGACAGTAGATTTCCTGCAAAGCAGGCGAGGTAGCTTTGGCTCCCAGGCCTAACAAGCATCTAAGCTGTCTCCCAGAACACCAAGCTGATGTTTTACCTAAGTGTTTGTTCCTGAATGGACCTCTCTGCCCCATCTGGTCACATAACTTCCCCAGCAAAGAACAGTTTGTCAAATCAGTCCCCAGTTTTGCCAGGCAGAGTGACCATCATCCCCATCTATCAGCTGTCAAACAGGACTCTCTTCCTTTTTGGAAATAAATGATGACTGGAAACTAATGGCCACAGGGTAGTCACTGTTTCACCCTGTTTTGACTTTTGAAGTCACTGTTTATGCTTGGAATGCAAGCAGGAAAACTACTGTCTATGTTTCTGTTGATTTATTCCGAAGAGTGGCCTCTTTTATGATGTCTGTTGTTTAGAGTCCACGTTGAAATATCCATTTAAAAATTGCTATAATAAATAGAATCTATTGAGCTTGAGCCATTTATCAGATCTCTCACAAGCATTTAAAAATAGATTAACTCAAAGAGGGAAAAGAATGAAGAGGAGTCTTCTTTAAAACGCAGAACACATCTGACATTGCTCTCTGGTGCCCACATGCACATATACAGTCAAAGTCACCCTCTATGGGTGAGCACACCCACCCCCCACACACACACACAAGTATGAGCACAACACACACATGCACATGCACATGCACATACACACATACCTTAGTGTCTAAAGTAAGATAGAGTTTCAAGTTGTGGAAAGGCTGAGGATGTAGCTTAGGTGGTGGAGTTCTTGCTGACCATTCAGAAGAACCAGGATTTATTCCCTAAACTGTATAACCCAGATATGCTAACATGCAACTGTTACCCCAGCGTGGAGTAAAATGGCAAGATTTACTCAAGTTATTTTCAACATGAGTATTTGAGACTAGCTCATGTTTCCTATACTACAAATTTATTTCATTCTCTCACTGCCCCCACTCCCTTTCCTATAACTTTCTGGATTCTGTTCACTATTTTACCACCCTGTTTTCAGGTTTTTTTTCCTACACATAAACATAAGCTGCTGTTAATTTTGTTTTAGAAGAATGGAAACTGGTGGTGCACCTTAGTAAGTAGGGTCACGTGCCCAGAAAGCCTGAACACTTGAGTTGGAGCCCTGGAAGCGGCAAAAAGGCAGGAGAGAATTCACTCTACAAAGTTCTGTCCTGGCATGCATATGCACAACACTGCCAGATATGTGTGCATATGTACCTGAATGCAAAATTATAATAATATAGATCTCTCGGTTACTCTCCAGAACTGTAATCCCTCTGTGAGTCCTTGTTTATCATATGGGCCTAGTTATTTAAAAACCAAAAGATTCACAGATTCAATCCAGCCCTGGTGAATAAACATACCATGGGGCCTTTTGCTCTTGCAGTTTAGAGGAAGCCACATTAACAAATAAAGTATAATATAATGAATACAAAATTAAGTTCAGGGCCTTGGAAGGGACCCTTGCTAGCAAGGGGCCGGAAACATCATTAGCTGTACAGCAAATCCGCCTCTGCATCACTAATATTAAAAGCTTTGAAAACTCTTTTGCTCTTTCTTCTAAAACAGTCATAATTAGATAGCTGCTTCCTGATGCCTCTCCCCTAAGTTACATAAGAATAAATAATGAAAGAAACACGTTAGCTCCCATCGTCAAGATTTGATTCTTAAGTGGGTGTTAAATATAAAAGCTACTTCACAGTAATTAAGTGACTCTTTTTTTGGTAAGCACAAATATATTATAGTGTACAAAAACATAATTTTGGCTCATTCGACACCTTCACACTTACATAACTAACAGAGATGCCAAGTAATATTACTATGTTTGTTAAAATAATCACATAGTTGAAAATATGTAAATAGAGTAGTTTTTGAGTTCTTAGACAGCTCCTTATTGTATTAATAAAATTACTTCAATGCAATAAATCTACAGCATGTTAGTTCCCATTTGTTTCATCGTTTTTATATAAACCTTAAAATTATAACCTCAAGGGTATGAATCTATTTTTATCGTTCATTGAAAAAGAGACTTGATTTTGCTTCTTATTGTAAATAACTGAATTTACAATGCTTGTCCCTTGTGTTTCATTTGGTGGCAACTAATTGTTAGTTGGTTTTAATTATACATCATAGCCTTTGTTCTGGAGACAGTCCAAAGAGTAGATCATCTTGGTGTGTAATTTACTGAAACAGTTTCTAGGCAGACTGCCATACCAAAGACCATGTGATACTATTGTCATTAAAAGTAGAAAAAATATTGGTATACATGTTTGAATTAAGGATTAAGGGGCGGTTCTATAAATTATGGAAAGCTTTGCAAAGGCTGGAATTCAACTATAGGCCTGTTTCTAATATCCTTGTAGTACACTGATACATTTTTTATAGCTGGGATAAAGCTTTGGTGAATGCTGTGTCTGGATCGTTCATGGATATTGATATTAATTTTTTAACAGGTGAATAGGTGATAAATATTGAGTGCATTTGGATAATGGCTAAGAAACAACACAATACTTACCCATTACAAAACTTAGGCCCTTTTGGCTTTTTAAACAAAGAATTCAAACTCTTTATTATGTTGACGATAAGAGTTTACCAAATTTTTAAATAGTAAACAATTCATTTTATACTTAAAATCATGAATTCATTTTCATGATATATGAAACAGATATTCTGTTAGGTACCATGGAACACATCACTAATACTGTCTTGTTTTTGTTGTTTTTATTTAGAAACAGTGACAGAAACTCACTAGCCAGATACATCTAAGGTAGCAATATTGTTCCTATTTGAAGTAAAAGGTGTCTTCTCTCTCTTCTTCATCATCAAACCAAGTCAAACTTGCCTACAAAAGAAATCAAACAAGGCAGAGAAACAAATCCTGGACTTGCAGAAGTAACATTGTTTATAGATAAGAACAGAAATATATTGTTTTCTGTATGTAGAAGATGTCACTGATATAAATATTTTTACATTAAAAACAGTGTAATGTTTTATTATTTACTCTGAATAAGAGAACTTTAAAAAGTGTGTTCCACATGCATTTACTTCTGATCATTTCCATGTATTGTTCCCACTCATTAGAAAAAACAAAATATGTGTTCCATTTAAACAAAAGGGGCAAGTTAATGACTTATATTCTTTAATTCTTCTATTCTAAACTTTGGAAGTTGTTTTAAAGAACCCTTTTTAAAAGTGTATAATATAGGGTTATAGCTTTGTTTAGTAAGTTACTCTCTTTAGCCATATACCAGTAAATTGGATGAATACTGGCATAAACAAGATTGGCAATCATGAGTGGTATACAGACAGGTCTTGGCCTAGCTAATTGTGTCAGAGTACCATAGTAAATGATGCTAAGTCTTAGGACCAATTAACTTGTCTTTACACATCAACCATACAGTGCATATAGAGTATATAGAGTAGATTTCTTCATGGCTACTTGTACTCATTTTTTTCCAAAAAGGGGTGGGGAGTTAAAAAAAAAACAACAGCAGTGATATACAAGGTTACAGAAACTCAGGAACAGGTAATCCAAAAAGCCTCTGGGGCCACATATTATAACACTGCTGCTATAAAATATAATTTTTAGCCTAATAAAATCAGAAACTGAAATTTGCCAATTATCATAAGCTAGAAAATATGTAAAACTTGTTTTCTATGATTTATTTTTAGTTATGTATACACATGTGTGTCTGTATCAGTTTAAGTGTATCATATGCATGCAAGTTTTCACAGAAGCCAGAAGAAAGAATCGAATCCCCTGGAACTGGAGTTGTGGATGGTTGGAGCTGAGTGTATGGGTACTGGAAAGCAAACTCCAGTCCTCTGCAAGAACAGTATGCACCCTAAATTGCAAAACCATCTCTCCGCTCATTAAAATTGTACGCACCTACCCTGCCCAGCAAGGAAGATGCATGCAGTTTTAATCAGGATCCTTGAAACATGTTGCTTCTGGCCCTCGAGGGAGAATGGGACCCTTGCACAGGCTTAAATACCCTTGAGCGAACCAACCCCAGTGAGCTACATGGACCCTGCAGATAGGCTACTCTAACGTGGAAGCAGACAGGCTGAACAGACTTAACCAATTAAGGGCTTGTTTATGCCAGAGTGCCCTCACCAATGGGAAGGTGTAAGGCAGAAGCCAGCACCACTTTAGGCCTGGCACTTCGCGGCTCTCTACAAAATTGCTTCAAATACAGTAAATATATTAAGCAGTTCTCTAATTAATTTATGAGGAACTGAGCTAAAATATAGACTTGCCATATAGAAAATGTGTAACCATAGAAGTTTCTTTACTGCAAGTACATACATTCTAAGATCCATTCTTATAATAGAAATCATGGTGAACTCTTATCTGATTTTTTTTCTTACACTCTAGCTACACCATTTACTGAAATCTTCCGTTGCAGTTGGGATATTAATAATTGCAATATTATTTGTTTGCCTGCTGAAGGAATTCTCAAGATAAGAAGGGATGAAAATTGTGTTTTTTAAATATACTTCTTGGGATATTTGTGCACTTATGCATATAATGCAGATTACATCTATACTACTATTTTATGACACGTTAAGCAAATAGCTCATTAAAGTGTCAAAGTGGTTATTAGATATTCTTATTCCTAATACTACACTGAGTTTCAGTATTTGAAAACGATTTTTTTTATTTATTATTAGCATTGATGGGTTAGGAATGGGGTGCCTATGTGCCAAAGACTGTAGTCAGAGACAAAACTGTGGAGTTGATTGTCTGCTTCATCCTTTACCCTGATTCCTAGTGTCTAGCTCACTTTGGAAGGCCTGGAAAGCAAGGAATTGTGAGCGTGTGTGTGTGTGTGTGTGTGTGTGTGTGTGTGTGTGTGTGTGTGTGTGTACTTTACTGCATATAATATACTAGTATTGATTAGGAATATATGTATATATGAATGCAGTAACAGTTAATAAAAACTGAAGCCACACATCTGAAAAGGAGTAGGAAAGCTACCAGTGGGGATGCACGCCTTTATTCCCAGCACATGGGAGGCAGAAGCAGGTGGATCTCTGTAAGGTTGTGGCCAGTCTGCTCTACAGAGCTAGTTCCAGGACTGGCTTCATAGCAACTGAGAAACCCTGTCTCAAAAACCAAAACAACCACAACAAAAAGAATAGGAGGTTATGTAGGAAAATTTGGAGGGAGGGGAAGGAAGGGAAAACTTTTTAATTATATTGCAATGTAAAGGTTAAGCAAAAGAGCATAAAAAGTAAGAGTAAATAGAAAAACAATGTGTGAAGTTAATGACAGAAAGAAGTAAACATATTTTTCTCATGTGAATTCATTTCTGAAATTCTTTTAGAACAAATAAAATATTCTTATGCTTAGAAATATGAAATATATTTAACAGATTGTCTCTTAATCCTACTTTTGCTTGTGGATATTACTATATTTATAAATAAAGTGGGATATTTGCCTTCATATATTACTAAAAAGCCACAGTAATTATTTTTATGTGTATATATCAATGCATCCATGAATAGTAAAGCCAGTTGTCAGTTTCATAATAATTCGCTATGTCACGTTCATGCACTTTGAGGGACGCTGTCTCTTCAGAGGAATGATTTCCCACCACTTTTTTCAAGGTGATATAATGTTTCAGTTAAACACATTAAAGTTAATGTCAGAAGCATCATAGTGCATCTTTGCCACATCAGTGAATGACATCACAGACTTCTTAATGACTGACTGAAAGTGAGCCAAAGTTTGATTTCTCCATTTCTCTCCCTGTGTCTTCCACATGTCCCTAACAAAGGGCTTTGCTGGGTATATATTCAGCTGTATATACACATTACATGAAAACAAATGAGGGACATGCTATAGAAACCTTTAACAGAGTTTCATAAGGAATTGAGTCATTGTCTCCAGTTAACCTCAACAGTCCTCAAAGTACTCATTACTGAAGACATACATTCTCAAGCTCTGTCATCAGCTCTCTTCCAGCATTTATGACAGGCCTGTGTAGTACAAAGTGTTCTCTTTTTTCCAGTCTTTTGGCTGCTTTCAGCAGAGATTGTCACAACACACGCACCTTCATACATGCATTACTCTGGGTCGAGGGCATGTAAGTTACATGACTTAAGATTAATGCTGTGCATTAGCTCAAGATGCAATTATATGGGAATTTCTAAGCAAATAAAGTTGGTTCTCCTAAAAGTAGGTCAAACATGAGCAGGTTGATTTTCAGTAGAATAAGAGAGAATATCGTTTTTATAATAAATTTTTTACTTAAATTTGAAACAAGCTTGTTTTACATGTTAGTCTCAGTTCCCACACCCTCCCATTCTCCCCTGTCCCCCTCCAAACCCCCATCACATCCTCTTTCTGCTCCTCAGGTAGGGTGAGGGCTTTCATGGGCAATCTTCAAAGTCTGGTACATCATTTGGAGCAGGGACTAGGCCCTCCCCCATGTGTCTAGGCTGAGAGAGTATCACTATATGTGGAATGAACTCCAAAGTACATTCCTATACTAGGGATAAATACTGATCAACTACCAGAAGTCCTGCAGATTGCCCAGTCCTCCTAACTGAGACCCACATTCAGGGTCTCAGTTCAACTGTTTCTATGGATTTCTCCAAATGGCCCTGACTCCTTTGCTCATCAATTCTCCCTCTCTGCAACTGAATTACAGGAGTTTGGCTAGGTGTTTAGCTGTAGGTGTCTGCGTTTTCTCCTTTCAGCTACTGAATGAAGGCTCTAGGATGTCATATAAGGTAGTCATCAATCTCATAATCAGTGAAGGGCATTTAAGGTAGACTCTCCACTATTGCTTAGATGCTTAGTTAGGATTATCCTTGTAGATCTCTGGATTTTTCCCTAGTGCCAGATTTTATTTAAATCTGTAATGGCTTCCTGTGTTGTGGTATCTCTTTCCTTGTTCTCCTCTGTCATTTCCCTGACTCAGTCTTCCTGCTCCCTCATGCCCTTCTCTCCCCTCCTCCTCCTAATTCCCTCTCTCAACCCCCATTCTCCAAATTTGCTTGCAATTTGCTTTCCCCTTCTCCAGGGGACCATGTATGTCTCTTTTAAGGTCTTCCTTGTTTCCTAGAATTTCTGATGGCGTGGATTGTAGGCTGGTAATCCTTTGCTCTATGTCCAAAATCCATATATGACTGAGTATATACCATGTTTGTCTTTTTGTGACTGGGTTAACTCACTCAGGATGGTTACTTTTAGTTCTATCCATTTGCCTGCAAATTCAAGATTCCATTGTTTTTTTTTTTTTTTTGCTTGTTTGTTTGCTTCTGCTGAGTAGTATTCCATTGTATAAATGTACCACATTGTCTCCATCCATTCTTCATTTGAGGGGCATCTAGGTAGCTTCCAGATTCTTGCCTACAAGTAATGCTGCTATGAATATAGTTGAACAGATGTCCTTGTTGTGTGAATGCGTATAATTGGGTATATGCATAAGAGTGGAATTGCTGGATCTTGTGGTAAACTGATTCTCAGTCTCCTGAGAAACCACCATACTGGCTTCCAAAGTCTTTTCATGCCCCAGGAATGCATCCTGGTTCCACTGTCAGAAGTCCCATAGATTTCCCAGGTTTTCTAATTGAAACCCATGTTCAGGGGGTCTGGGTCAGTTCAGTGCTGGTTTCCCAACTTTCAGTCTGGGGGCCCATGATCTCCTCTTGTTCAGGTCAGCTGTCTCTGTGGGTTTCTCCAGCCTGGCCTTGACCCCTTTGCTTATCACTCCTCCCTCTCTGCAACTGCATTCCAGGAGTTTGGCTCAGTGTTTAGTTGTGGGTTTCTGTTTTAGTTTCCAACAGTTACTAGATGAAGGTTCTAGGATGGCATATAAAGTAGTTATCAATCTCATTATCAGGGAAGGGCATTTAAGGTAGCCTCTCCTCTATTTCTCAGATTGTTAGTTGGGTTATCATTTTAGGTAAGAGAGAAAATCTTAAGTGATTTGAAGTTATGTTATTTACTTAGTTGAGTGATAAAATAAAAAGGTCAGAATTTTTAATTTTATAAAACTGTGTGATTACAGCAGATACATAGTGGATTTGTGTAGCATGTATGTTTCCGCCAGCCCGCCAGTCTGGGCCCACAGCCGCGCCAGCCCCAAATAACACTCAGAGACTCTGTATTTGATACAATCCTGTTGGCCAATTACCATTATTGTTAATGGGCTAGCTCTGCCATAATTATTAACCCATTTCTACTTATCTAAGTATTTCCACGTGGTCGTCTTATCGGGGAGCCGCGCAGCAGGCGTCCTGCTCCTTCCAGGGCTACATCTTGACTTCCACCCAACTTCCTCTCTCTTCCTCCTGGTCTCCTAGCCCCGCCTATCTTGTTTCCTATTGGCCACAGGGCTTTATTAACCAGTATGAGAAACATATATACAGAATAACATCTCCCATCATCTCCTCTTTTCTGTCTAAAGTAAAAGAAGGGGTTTAACCTTAACATAGCAAAATATAACATACAACAGATATCAAATAAGAATCACAGTAAACAATATTTAGTCCATTAACATTTTGTAAGACTTAAAGAAAATATCATCTATCCTATCTTTGTGAGTCTAAAGTCCTATATGTAACTTATCTTTAATCCTAACTAAGGAAAACTATAACCATAACTATCTGTCTTCAACTCCTTCAAAGACCACAGAAGGATAATATATAAACTCTAGAAATGACAGAGACAACTCATTGCCTGGTCAGTCACCCGAAGTTCTTCTGTAATGTTCCATCTTCAGCCCATAGGCCATAGTGTGTGTCCAGACTCCTCAACAAGGCAGGAAACTTTTCTGTGTCCTGTAGACTGTCTGGCTGTCTGGCAGCCTCTTCCATTAAGCAGGAATCCTGTAGCAATGTCCATCTTGCATCAGCAGTCATCTTTCTGTGGGTCCTGCACGTCCAGTTTATTCAGCATATAGTCAGTCTAGACAAGAGCAGTATCTTGTCTAAATGGCTAGTCTTGCCATATTAGAAGCAAACTCCATAATGTGTTTCTTCGATGTCCATCTTCATTTCTTCTGTAGGTGGTGTTACCAGGAGTAGTTGTGCCTCACTGTCAAGAAAATCCCTAAACCATTTTAAATGCCATATTCTGTAGGTCTTTGAAAGGTTTGAAGAATGCCTATCCATCTCAAATACATCTCTGCATATCTAGAAATCCTAATTAACTTAACTCTAAAGCTTTCATTATCATAGGCTACTCTCTAATCTGTATTAAATTATACATTACATTTTCCAATGAGCTATATAAACATAATACCTAAACAAGAGGAGAAATATACATATCACAAATTTGACCTTAAATTTTATCAATAAAAGAAAATCCATTCCAAAGCAAAGTATTCATATCTATACCATAATTCCCTTTTTACCTTAAAAAAGATTGTTTGTGGTTATAGACATTTATAACCAAGTCCATTTAAATGAAGACAAACATTTATAAACAATATTTGGGAATTTGGGCGTCGTTCTTTCCAAACTACTTCCTGCTGGTAGAGGGCGCTGTCATGGGGTTCCAAAGAAGACACAGAAATCTTGGCAGTAGTCTGCAAGGCTTTGTCTCAACTGCTTTGAATGTTGGATCACCTGGGGAGCTGTTTCAGGGGGTCTGGCTTGATCAAACCATATAAGTCTGTAAAGAATCTGTAGCTTTTCATTTTCTGTGGAAACAAAAATAGAAATCCTTTTCCCCAGTAACTTGTCCTTATGCTTAAATTTTGGAGTCAAAGCATTTTTAAAATATATAAATTGAATTAATCCAGCAGCATTTCTTTTATCAGTAGTTATTTTCTCAGCAATCAAATAATTTAAAGACAACAGAATCGCGTATAGTATCCAAAATTTCTCTGTGCTTTCCATCTTTATGTGGCTTTTTTATTACTCTATTTTTCTACTTCTATTTTTACATATTTTGAGACAGGGTTTCTCTTTGTAACCTTTATCTGTCCTGGAATTCATTGCATACCAGGTTTGCTTTGAAATCACAGAGATCTGCTTGCATCTGTCTCCCTAGTGCTGGGATTAATGGCGTGTGCCACCATAGCCATCCATTTAATTCCTTTTTTCTTTTTTAACCATTGTATCCCGTTTCTTTTTCTCTCCCAAGCCAGCATATTTTTTAAAACACAGTGTAAACCTTCATTGCAGCTCTCATACACATCAATGAATTGTTAGCAGAGCTCTTTAAAAGCAAGGCGACTTTTTTTGCCGCTTATGCTAATTTTGGAAACCTCCCTTAAAGGAGCCACGCAAATCTCTGTCTACAACAAAACAAATCCAATGGAGAAAATGCTGCTACTAAGAAGTCTTGCTAGTCTCTGTTCCTTTGTTTCTAAAACATTTCTTAAGCTCTTATTAGTTTTAAGTGAAAGTTCTTATAGCCACGTTGGGCACCATTTGTAGCATGTAAGTTTTCGCCAGCCCGCCCGCCGCTGGTCTGGCGTCCTGGCCCCCAATAACACGCAGGAGACTCTATATTTGATACAATCCTGTTGGCCAGTTACCATTATTGTTAATGGGCTAGCTCTGCCTTAATCATTAACCCATTTCTACTTATCTAAGTATTTCCAAGTGGTCGTCTTATCGGGGAGCCGCGCGGCAGGCGTCCTGCTCCTTCCAGGGCTACATCTTGACTTCCACCCAACTTCCTCTCTCTTCCTCCTGGTCTCCTAGCCCCGCCTATCTTGTTTCCTATTGGCCACAGGGCTTTATTAACCAGTATGAGAAACATATATACAGAATAACATCTCCCATTAGATTTGTGTGGTAAAAATACTAGGAACTGTAGCATGTATGTTTTCTGCCAGCCTGCCACGCCGTCCCCAAATAACATGCTGAGACTCTGTATTTGATACAAGCTGTTGGCCACTTACTATTATTGTTTATCGGCTAGCTCTTTCTTAATGATTAACCCATTACTATTATTCTAAGTATTTCCACATGGTTCATTTTACCAGAGAGTGGCAGGCCAGCAACTTGCTTTCTCTAGGCTCTACATGCTGACTCCTCCTCACTACTTTTTCTTTCCTCCTACCCTCCTAGCCCCAGCTATCTTCCTTTCCCACTGGCCAAAAGGTGCTTTATTCATTAACCAGTATGAGAAACTTATTTACAGACTAACATCTCCTATCAAGGAATCACTGCCTTGGTTACTGTGTTGGATAAGCTTTGCCTCTTTCTTCTACATAAAGAGTTTCCAGACACAAGTTTTGGCATTGCTCTTATGAGAGATGTGGAGTTTTTTGACATTGAAATAATAAAATGCCACCCAGCCCAGTATTTTGCAAATACAGGAGAGGTTTTAATGGGACTTGGGCTCAAAAGTAGAAGGAAGTCAATACGGGCCAAGAAGAGAAAAGGATGCTCTCCAAACAAAAGGCAAGCATATATTGATATTCACAATGGACTAATGGGTAGTCCATTGAAGGACTTCAGATGCTTAAGAAATTCCAGTAGTGAAAGCACACAAGGGCAGAGACATCAACCCTCAAAGTCATTCAGTAGACATTAGGTTAAGGCAAAAGTGAGAGAGGCCAATTCAGTTCACTCTTTTCCAGTTACCCATCAAATACAACAAGAAATCTTACTTGTTTTCCATCAGTAAGACAATCTCTATTACACTGTCTATTCCATTCCTGGGTTATGGTTTAAAACTTAGTGTTGTGGCTTTCCTGTGTGGGATAAATCACATAGGATCCCTAAACCTAATTGTATGTCATTAATCTCCACACACACTACAAACAATTCTTAGTTCCAAAATTATTTGCAAGCCCTTTGTGACAAACACAAACTCATTTACACCCATGCACTTGTGCATGCCTGCTCTCACACTTATTTAGTACTAATGTTGTGTCTTAGAATAATTGCATCTTTTCTGACTTGGAAGACCATGTTTTTAGTAAATAGATTGATGATGACCCCTAGGCATTCTTCTGAGCATCCTATCTGAATTAAAGCCCATGTTTAACACATTTCTTAATGTTGACCCTGCACTGTCTTATTTTTTAGAGAAGAAGAAACTGTAGCCAGAAATTTAATTTCACTTGCTGAAGGTCACTTCTTTTTAAGCAAATTCAGGTAGACTAGATTAAACTCACATCACATTCTTCCTGTAAAACTACGCCAGTGCTTAGAAATAGGGAGAGCATTAAGATTTTATTTCAAACACAGTCTGAACTTATAGCCCTTAAATCATTTCATATCAATATATCTAGTAATAAAGGAATAGCATTCAAGTTGATGCCACTTTCCCAAATATCTGGCTGGGGGAGGGGAGTGCGTGATATCATATCTTTTAAAAACTGTTCATGAATTTCAAAAATGTCTATCTGAGAGCACTATACACTTTCCCACATTCAAAACTGCTAGAAAACTGTAAGATTGTGCATATTTGTGGTTGTGACCCTAACTTTCAAAGGATGGCACACACCCGTAGTCTCAGCACTTGTAAGAAGAGCCAGGCTGATCTCTAAGTTAAAGGACAACCTGGTCTGCAGAGAAAGTTCCAGGATAGGAGAGCTGCACACATATGTGTGTGTGTGTGTATGTATTATTGAATTGTGCATATTTTAATATGCTAGGCATGCTTTTGACAAACCACAAGTTTTGTCTTCTTAATCAATCTATCAGTCTCCATACTCCATCTTCTTCCCCTGTAATAGTAACTAGGAACTTGAAAAAATAGTCACTTCTCTACCTACACCCCTCAATGGCTTCATAATTAAGAGACAAACCTAATTCTAAAATACTCTAAACCCCCCATAAGGTAGCAAATTCCCCCATGACATGAAGGCATCCACATATCTACACCTGCTTTTCAGAGCTTCTTACTACTGATGACAGGTACACTTCTCACTTACTAGCTTCTTTTTGCTAAGTTTTAAACATGCCTCCCTAGACAATAAGTAAATCAGCTCAGAGCTTTGTTTCTGGTTATGAAATTTTTGTTTTTGACTGAAACATGTCATGTCTCACTTTCACTTTCTTACATCCCTCTTAAAAGTAACCTTAACAGGGAAAAATTCTCACATTAATCCTTTTGCCTCCTCCATTAAAATTGGTATTACTATGCTTGTTTTCTCCCTATATTTATCACCATATAATATTGATAAATATATACATTTGCTTGCTTTTTGGTTTATCTATCTCGCCTCCAAAATATGAACTCCTGAGGACAGATATTGGTGTGTTTACTGAGTGCTTTCAGACCTGGCACATGGTAGGCATTCAGAAGATACTTAGTGAGTGAACCAATGTTTTAATCAACTAAAAAGCTTTATATAATTTATACATTTATACTTAAAATTTACTTCTAGACTATTTGAATACAGAAATTGGTATAGTCTCATTTTTATATTGCAGGTAATTAAATTATGACAGTCACTTATTAGCAGGGTAAATTGTTTGGGGGTTTATTTTCTGAAGTTTTGAGGTCATTTTCTTGATAGTAGTTTGAGAAAACTAACACCTATCTTACAGATTTTAATGATGAAAGTATCCCCAGAGAATACTAAATTAGAAGAACATAGAAATATTGGACGAACGCACAACTGTTCATTATTGAGAACATTGAATCGCAGCCCATTCATATTATATTATAACAGAACCACTTTTCCAATACCTTTCACCTAGCCCAAATGGAATTTCTCCATTTATGCTTTCTTTTAATTCACTTATTGAAATTGCTTTAGATGAATTGCCTTTGCCCTAACTCAGATATATGAATTACCAACTAGTATTATTTATTCATACCAGTGCATCCATTCATTGATATTAAATAATCAAAAATTGATTGTATTTAGGAAGATCAACAATCTCATGCTTTATTTCACTTTTAAGAGCAAATAATTCACCATCCTTCAGATGAATAGAGAAGACTCTTGACTACTTCACCCATGCCAGAGAATAGCAAAATTTTTGTTTACATTAAAAGTTGGACAAATGTCACTTAAAATTAATGGGAAAATTGCTTTAATGGAATTAATTGATAAAATTTTAAAGTGTATAGATATTTAGCATGAATATGAAGAGTTTCTATATATATATATACATACATATATGTATATATATATGATCAGATTTCCAAATCTTTTAAAATTATATTAATAAACACAATTCTACTGACTGTGGGTTACATAGTCACATTATGGGTTAATATCACATTAACTTCTTCTAACCTTCAGAAATCAGGAAAAGGTAGTAATTATGCCATTAACAATTTTCTGTGGAATCAACTAATTAATCATTCATTGCCAGTGGCACAAATAAGTCATTAGTCTTGTGGAGACTCATTATAACGAGCAACATGTAGACAGTTCACACGGATAGTCCCTTCTGAATGTTGATGAGGTTATTTGTAGATGACACATGTATGTTAGGATCAATTATAACAAATTAATAAGAAGAAGCTTCCTTCCTTCATAGAGGCAAATAGAGCGAGGCTGTTAAAGCCAACTAGGAGTAATGCATGTGGATGGGTGAGACTTCTCCCCAGGGATAGTCAATAAAAAAAATGGAGCAGATTTTCAATAAAAAGAATTTTTACATCACTATCTCTTAGTTTGGGCAGTTCACAAACATCTATAAATGTGTACACACATTCTGAAGCACTTTCTGAGAATTGGACACTCGGAAGTTTAACATTTCAAGAGCTTGAAGTCAGTCAGTAAAGGCAAATGATAGTGATGTTGCATCTCTATTTTTCTTCTCAAAAAAAAACTTAAGTGTTTTAATTTCCTTTGCTTCTTGTGGTTTGAATTTAGATTGTGTCTATGTGAGAGCTGAATATATAACATGTATTTGCACTCAGATACAGTATTTTAAAAAAAATGTTAGATAGATTTATTTCACTGAAATGACCTTGCAGTTTCATTAACTTAGCAGTGTTGAAGAATCATTATTTAAATTGATACAGTATTAATTGATTAGTATAAATAGGTATAAATAGGAATTAAGTAACCTAGATTAATTTTATACAATTATAACAATTGAGAGTTTTATTTCTTGGTTTTCCTAATTAACATATTGCTTTTGTACACATGTAAGTACAGTAGAATTTAGCATTAAGATACAACTCACATTAAATGTTAGAAAGCTTACTTTAAAATATTAATCAAGTAAATTAAAATAGTTAAATGTACAGATACAGCATTGAATATTCAAGGATTTTTATGAAGATTATTTGATGTAAATCATGTTACTGATCTACCAAAACACACAGGCTAATATTTGATTGGTTATTACAAACAATTTAAACCTACTAGTGAGTACTTAAACATGACTTCATTAACAATTGCAAGAACTTTGCCCTAGATAGTTATATGTTACCTACCTTGAAGTCAATAGGATGTATGGTGGAAGCAACAGGCAATTGATCTGCTGTTTTATTTTCTTATCTGTTGTCTAATCATTCTTATAAGGCATGCATTTCTGGGAAAGATGTTGCCAATCTAAATAATAAAAAACTAAGCCTTACTTTCATATCCAATGACTGCTATGATTTAAAGGTTAGCTCATTACCAAAGAATGGCTCATGTCCTTATGTGCCTACATCAGAATCTCGGAAGATATAGGACCTGATAAAGAAGTGAAAAATAACACTGTCAAAATGCATGAAATAGGTTCTGAGGGAGATATCAGTCACAGCTAAGGTTTCTCAAAGATGCTACATAAAATGAGAATGGAAAAGCTACAGATAGCTGCAGAGCAAAATGTATTTCAATACAGATTTTTATGTCTTAAATATATGTAGTCAATTATTGTGTCCTCTCTAAAAATGAGTGTTTCTGTGATATTTCTCAGTGGAAAATTGTTATTCAATGACGTAAAGTTTCGTTTTAACTTATTCTTTTCTAATAGAAAATCAGATACTAAGCGTGACCTAGAGGAGCTATGGTATTTAAGGCTCTTAGGCATTCTAACTCAAGTAGCCTGCTGCACTGTTGCAATGATCCTATGCTGTCTCTTAAGTAAAACTTGTTATTTTTAAAATTAAAATTACTCATGTTGAAAACACATTTTTATTTTGCTGCCCTTAATCTGCTTTAATTTCTTACAAATCTTTTAATAAGGTTTTTCAAAAAGGAACAGTATTTCTAACTGCTTCTCCCGCTGCCTTGTCACACACTACCCCAGTAACTCATTTCACATGCCCATCTTTCAGAAAGTGCTCTTGTGTTACTGCATCTGAAAATTCCTTTCCTATTAGCCTGAATTTCAGTTTGATCAGTCATCATTATAGTTATTATTGGCCCACTGGAAATCCATTTATTTTTAGCATGGTACCTTAGCTATCATCTTGAACATGAATGGATATTTGGTGCAAGTGGAAGGCATCATCCCCATACTGTGGGGGAAAAGAGTGAAGATGATAGAGTTTTAGAATTTAGAAAATTTTATGAAGGTGTGTTTGGGGGCTAGATGAGTCCCCAATCTTTGGTGCCTCTTGTCTCTAAGTTACTCAGAAGCCCCTTTAGAACTGGGACATGGCAGTGTGATACAAAAGTCTTCCAGCTGATTGGGGCTTGTATCTGCCTAGGGGATGAAGAGAGAAATGAAGTGCAGAGCTTGTTGATGGGGCTAAAGAGCCAATTGTTGATGCTGTGTTGTTAGGAGCAGAAAACCAAGCAGAAAACAATGGCCTGTCTCTTCTGTTTCCTTTAGTCATCTCTCTTGATTGTAAAAAACTACCTGGTAGCTAGCTGAGAATGAGAAGCAGAAAACAGGTCTATCATCAAAAATGGAGCGTGAAAGTTTGGATTTGATACTGAGATAAATCAGCACCTTAGAATTTTAATTATATAATTTTCTCAGTTGTTTACTGCTATCTTTCTCCTGATATACTGTTCTACATAATCTTATCTCCTGCCCGTCTCTACAGTTTTTAAAAATAATATCTATGTAAGTCATATATTATATCCTTCCAAATTTTAATTAATGTTGAATCGATGAATTTATGTATTTCCCTGAATCAAAAACCTTCCACTTTCAATTATGAACAGAAAAGTGTTTTATTATAAACAATGATAATTAGATAATTTTTATTTCTCTTATGCTATACTTGAAATAATTTTCTTAGGATTTTCTGCAGTATGCCTATCATAATGCATGTATCCAAATAGTACTCCTGAGAATGTTCTTTTAAAATGTAGTATTTCACTGGTCTGCTTAATTATATAAATGCTGTTTTGGTTTCCCAAAAGAGTTATTGGTGGCCAGGCAGCAAGATGGATCAGCAAATGCAGATGCTTACCACATATGAGTTCAATATGCAGAGTTCACATGATAGAAACACATGGTGGACTCCTACAAGATGTCCTTTAACCTGCACAGGCATGTATGGAATGCACCCACAAAAACCACATTCATGCATAATAAGTAAATAAATGAAATGTAAATGTAATAATTTAAAAACCATGGTACACAGTATTTCAGACTTGTCTTACTCCTTAGTTTCCATTAAAGCAAGGTGACAACAGTTGCATTCAAAAGCAGAATCTCCTAATGGAAAGGGCTCTGTAGGCTACAGAATGAGAAATAGGAGACAGGTTTCTTCATGAAGATTATCATGGTCCACACATGCAGAAGTGACTGACTCGCACTCATCTCACCCATCTTTATGGACCGTAGCACCAAGTGTTTTAAATTGATCAAATGGCGATGAATCAGCTGGACTTAAGCATTAATCATCTGATTTAATCTGAAAATGGAGGAAGGTCCATAGTTTACTCAGGCATGTATGTTCACATGCATGCATGCATACACAGGTGGATCGAAATGTGGGCCATGGCAGTATACATCTGAGATTAGAAAGGTTTTTAATTGAATGGAGGTTTTAACAATGAAGACTTGCCTCACAACTGATTTTGAGTTGTTAGGATTTTGGAGTTCCCGAGGTTGTTCTGAGAACTATGAAACCAGTGTTAAACTTGTCAAAATTTCATATTCCCCAAAGGAAATCATTTGTTCAAGTAAAATAGTGTTATATAATACATGTCAGCTTTTAATCTGAAAAACAATGGAAAGCTCAGAATTGATTATTCATTTTACAAATTATTGATTACACAATTACTCTTATTAAAATAAGCCCATTGTATGCTTAAAAAGCAATTGCATTTGTCAAAATTGGATTTGCAGGCAATCTTATAATGAGCTTTTTGTGAATTAGTCAATACTGCATGAGGAGCAATCATAGTTAAATCAGGTGGAAGTCAGACATCGTTAATGATATACTCAAATCCTTTATTGGAGAAAATAAGGAAGATGCTATTCTCAGTAGAGCTGTTGAGTCAGAATCTCATCTTCTGTAATTATTTCAGTAATTTTTGTTCACAAATACCACCCATAGCTGAAATTCACGTTGTAATTAATGTCAATAAGCTGTCAAGTGTTGGTAAAGTCATTATTTAGTTTCTCATCGCTAACAGAGGTATTGCAGCATAACAAAAAAGTGAAGATTTAAGTTAAGGTAGCATTTCCTTCCCTGTCAGCTAAGACCTTAGGCAATTGTTATGCAAATTATAAAAGAGTAGTAGGCCAAGTGCTTAGCACATAACTTGAGTATAATGTAGCTATTATGAATCCACTGCTATTGTCAGGTGTAAGCATTTGTTCTTTGCTGTCTTTATTACATAGCCATACTTGAATAACATTAGACTGTCATATCAGCAGTACACTTAGATATAAGTTCAATTGTAATACATTCATAATGGGTTCCTTATTGCTCACTATTCTCCTTACCTAAAGCCCCACTGTGCTGATTAACACCCTGTGTTAGATTTTTAAAGAAGCTTGTGCTGTATCTCTTCTTGGGGCACATTAGCACTTATTTTGATCAGCATTCTTTCCATGGTTCTCATCTCGGAGACACTGTGATTTCTTACATGTGCTATCACACCATTCTATACGACCAACATCGTCTGTGACTGACATGGTTGGTAAATAGGAAACTGTGACCATGTGTCCATAGAAACTGTTTATCAAGTATAGGAGCTTACCACGTAGGCAGAAAAGCTGAATTAGGTAACACTGTGATAAATCCTTTGCACATGGCTGGTCACCATCAGCATTGGGTGTCCTCTTAGAATGCTTTCCTAAAGAATTGTGACACTCCATTTCCAGAGCAGTTTTCCCAGCAACTGGTATTTAGCTTATTATATAGTGTTACGGCACAATTACCTAGCTATAAAAACACCTTTAGCAGATTCAGTTGAGAAATGGAAGTACTGTCCACTTTACTATGCGACCAATGGAAGTACATTTTAAATTATTCAAAAGATGTTGTATCAGAAAGAAAGTGCTTAGAGTACTTCATTTGCCAATTTTCAACTTAATCTGTAGATTTTCCTTTAAAATGATCATTAACTACTAGAAATTATCTACTAGACTGAATCACAAGAATAGTTCTTGCACAGATTACATTTAACTCTGTAAACCTGTCTATATGAAATGGAGAATACTGCTAGGATGAATCTAATTTATTTTATATATTTACTGTGAATAAAGGAAATAGAATTTTGTCAAAAGTTTTTGTTTTAATATATTTTTTTAATAAATTAATGAAGCCTTTGCCTCTAGGGTAAGTATTAACAACTGAACTGTCACTGATACCTGCAGGGAGAAAAGAAAATAGTTTTCTCTAATAGAATGACATTTGGTATATCAAACTTTGCAGGAGAAGTCTCATGCTCAGAAGTAGTTGACCAACATAATGGACTCCACAGATGTTTCCCTGTTTTGTGTGTGTGGTGTGTGCTTTTATTTGGTTATAGTTTGATGGGTTTGTTTTGTTGTTGTTGTTGGGTTTTTTGTTTGTTTGTTTGATTGATTGTTTTTGGTTGATTTGATTTGTCCTTTTTGGTGTAATTTTATTTTTATCGGTGTTGTAGTTCTATTAGGGGGTGGAGGAAAGGATCTGGAAGGTCTTGAGGGAGGGAAAAAATGTGATCAAATTGTATTTAACTTAAAAATCATTTTAAATATTAAAAAATAAATTGTAATCTTAAAAGAATTGAGAAAAGTAGAAACAGTAGTTTGCTTTCTGTTCTGTTTTGTTATTTTGTTTTGCTTTGTTTTCTGTAATGGGATAGCACTTTGTACCAAATTGCTCAGACTGTAAATCTGTAAGACAGATACTTGGGAAAGGGACTTTGTATATGTGGTTGAGATTGTGGCACTTCAATTGAGGATCTTGTTGAGAATTATCTAAGTAGATAATCTCATCACTGAAGATTTTAAAAGTAGAGTACTTAACTCTGGCTGTATGATGAAGAGGGCACATGACTAAGAATGAGGTATTCGAGCATGATGACTGAGTGTACAGTTCCTAATTGGATATGGTGGAGGCCTTATATGGAAGAGAGTGGCTTTACAGAGAGAAGAGCAGCTTCTCACTGGCCTCTGGCAAGGCATCCCAGATCTCAATCAGCCTTCTCATAAAGAAGGGGATCCTGAAAATGAGCTCAGTGAGTTTGAGTTTAGATTTTCATCTGAAAAGGACATCTCCGAATCCTAGGTGCAAGTCCAGGCTGACCCCCATCATGGCCCATCTTGTAGGAATAGGATCAGGGTAAAGAGTGACACCCACCTTCGTTTCTGAGAGCCAGAGAGGCATAGGTTTGTGAGGTTTGAAGTCGTAGAAATTATGGAAATGTGTTACAGGAGAAGAGCAAAATTAAAACATTATTTCTCCTGGTTCTATTTAGCGTAAAAGCATTCTTTCATTAATACAGCCATCACTCTTAAGGGGTATTTTCTGATGGCACATGAACCTTTTTAATAATATAAAATGTATTCATGTACATTTGGTGATTTTGATACTCAAGTTTGGATTGATTTACTTAATATTTATTTATTTAACATGATCCCTAAAATTCTTGTGTGATTGAAGTTAATGTAATATTTATGCAATCATAGTTAATGTTAAGTCATATAATGATTTCATCAGGTAAGACATGAATATACATTACAGATTATCATAATTATTAAATAGCATAATATTTGCACAGAGAAAATATTTTTAATATAATTTTTCTCTAATTAATTTGGGAGTATATTTTCACAAGAAATGTATTAATAATAGTTTCATATAACTAGGAAGTAATAATAGCCATGTATTAATAGTCAAATTAATTATAATATTAAATCTTTATTTAAATGGTTTTTGCCTGCTCTTTAGGTAAAATATTTTAACAAAAAAAATTTAAAATATACTGTCAATAAAAGGAGTCACATAAGACCACACAAGCATCACTGGCTATTTCCTAATCTATCAGTTTCTCTCTCTATCCCGACAGTAAGGCCCTTTAACTGAAGATGCTACTTACTAATGTCACAAACCATGGGAAAATCAAGCTGGTCATTGCTGAAAGCTTCACCCCTATAATCTGTGGTGCCTGAAGGTACTTCACATGCTACTGAAAAATAAAAATATTCATCTGTATACCCAGCTACAAATGCTGCAAGTGACAACAGTGATCTGCCTGTAAAATATCTTTAGGCAATAGTGGCACAAATTTTGAAGTAGCTAAAGCCATTTGTATTGGAGTTAAGGCTCATTCATTGAGATGCAACCCTTAACTGACAATGATGTTTTGAAGTACAACCTGAGATTAGAGAGGCAAAGCCCTAGGGGAGAAACCACTACTATTTTTCTGCTAAATAAACAAAGCAATAGAATAACGCCTAATGTCTCCTAATGTCATATGGCTATAACCTTAGATATATTCATCATTCAGCCGTCATCAGGGGAGCTACCTTTTTCAGAAGATGCTAATTATCATAGTGATCCACAACTAGACAATGTACAGAGAATGAGAATCTTAGAAGCACTCAGCCTTAATTAGAATATGTTTATCAAACCCATAATTCACAGCTCAATGATCTGTGCAGAAGGTGGAAAGTTTGTAAGAGCCAGAGCTGATGGATGACTCCATGGCCTTCCATACCCAACAGAATTCACAGGGACTGTTAAAGCATGCAGGTTCAAATCAGACAGAATAGAGAAGGGTATGTGGAAACAAAGGCCCACTCCTAACCAACAACCTGTTTTCTATTGGCACCTGCTGAACAGGACAATCAGTTGTTTGCGCAATTAAGTGTTACTGGGTATATCAATAATAATCCGCTTCAGTCCATGAGGCTGCATATCTCAACTGGTCTTCAGTATATGCACAATCCAGAAGAATAAATGAATTTTCTAGTGTGAGAACAAGCAGGCAAAGAGCATTTGTATCATTTATATATTCTGCTACCAAAGCATGTGGCCAAATGTAAGGTGTATATGCCCACCTCAATAGGTCAGGATTTAAGGTGGCTTTCCCACATCAAATGATTTTATTAAGAAAAACTCCTCACAAGTGAACATAACTGCTAAGTTTTAGTTAATTCTAGATATAATCAAGATACAGAAATCAAAAATAGTCATCACAGTGGTTAAAATAGAAATTGTTTGTGTGAGTTAAATTCAATCTAGTTATTAGTACAAATAATCTTAGTTTTTAACACTAATACCAATAGAAGTTTGCTTAGTACTACCTTTTCAGTGTGGATGGCTTTTTCCTGGTGGAGATTTTTGAATCCACATTTAATCCATCTTATAGCTCTATCATCCTTCAATTTTTGTAGCTAATGAGAAAAGACTTGAGGAACAGAATTCACTTAATAAACAACTTATATATGTCTCCATTGGTTAAAAGTCACAGGGAGGGATATAAGACTAGGAATTTAATGTAGATATTATGATATATAAAGAGCATTACATGAGAAACAAACTCTTTCAAAATTATGTTGATGCTCAAGAAATCAGAACCTATTGCTTTACTATATGTAATACATTGAAAGGAGTTAGGATGAAAATGTATAAATTTTAGTCCCTAGAAATAAGGAAGCTTAAAATATACCTCTAGAGCACAATAAAAGATAGTTTTTTAAAATAATTTACATGCTTACATTACAAATGATTCCCTTACATTTCTTTTCTTCTTCTTTTTTTTTATACAGAGTCATACTATGTAGTTGACAGTAGCTTAGAACCCACTACAAAGCCCAGACAGTCTTTTGAACCTTTTGTATCTTATGTGTCACCTCTATATTGGTAAGATAGCTGGCATTCACAACCATAATGTGACTGATCTTACCTGAATTTTTCACTTGTATTTGAATTACAAAATTAGGGTAATGATCAAAAAATCAATCAAGTATGCATTTTTGCCTATGTCAGATATATTTAATAACCATAATCAGATAATTGTAAATTTATGGAATATGTTATACCTCCTTATGCCTAAAATCTACATATTGAGTTATTTCAGCCAAGATACATACATTTTAATTTCCAAATATATTCATTTAACATTTTGAGAGACTCATTACCCAATCTCTAAATTCATCATAATCTGTATACCACTCCCCTCTTACATGAATATTGTTGGAACAAACAACTCCTTTGTAAACAAAGAATGTATGTTTATATTGTAATATAACATTATAATTATATATACATATATATGAGTATGTATGTAATATAGGTCTGTGCATGGATTTGGATAGACTCTAAGATGCATACCCACAGTCAGCTTGTAGTGTTATAAAGGAACATACTAGTATGATCAACAGATAATCATGAATTAGGTATTAAAAATAGACATTGTATTTTGATTGAAAAGCCTGATATTCCTTTGTGATCTACCATCAGCTACTTAGTTACCCAGTAGCAAGCAATATATTCAATGATCTCCAAGAATGCCATGTAGCTCTGTTTCCCTGTGAGGATGTGACATCACAGTGATAGGAAATTGTTTTACACACACAGTTGTTAACTCACCCTTCCTAGTCTCTGCGTCTTTGTAACCACGTCTATCTCTACCTCAGTATTTTATTCATCTTTGCCCCGTATGAGGTAGTAAACACCACTTACTGCTGCTGTCCCACTTTTATTTGGTCATTTTTGAATAGGACTGAGAAAGCATTATTCAAAACTCTAAGTTAATTTAGACAAGTGAACACAAGATATGCCTTAGAAACAAATGCGTAGAATGCCTTTGAAGATCTCACAGCATGTCCCTGAATGACTCATTCTTGCTCACTCCAAGGCAGAGAAAATAAAAGATCAATGATGTAACATGTAGTTTCTGGAACGAAGCAGAGGAGTAGAAAGATTTCTTCATATCCTCATCTGGGTTTTCATTGTAGATCTATTTTTTTTTTGTTTTTTTTTTTGTTTGTTTGTTTTTTTTTGAGAGCCCTATAATTTGCTGTCTTCCAAACTCTGCCACAAATCCTTAGAAAAGGTCATTTCTATTCATGTGTTATAATAATAATTCAAATTCAGAGTCCCATCCGGTCCATGGGAGACCTAAAAGAATGAGTCATGAATATTTAGATTCTTTAATATCTAAATGTACAATTTGATAATACTTTCTAGTTACCTTAGGCAGATCACATCTAGTCCTCCATTCTCCCTGGGTGATGGCCCTCATAGCAGTGTGTTCTAAGGGAAGGAGGTCATGCATGTCCAAATTTCACTCTATGAACATGTGAAAGTTTCACAATGAAATATTTTATCTATATAATGAGTGTGTGCTTTTTAAATGTGATCATAAACCTACTAATATTTGTGAATTTGTTCTGCTTCCTCGAACAATACACTTCTCAGTCTTGAGGGGAAAATAAGCAAGGTTGAAATATATATATAAAACATTTGCAAATTTATCTAATCAAGAATACTTTGATACCTGTGCATCATAAGTCTCATTTAAAAGTCACAGTGACTATTCATTGTCATCTCTTTAATCTTTTAAAATAGAAATTTCTTTTATGCTTCTAAAAGCACAGTGAGTTTTAAACATTTATAATGTCATCAAGAGGATTAGTAAATTATTCCTATATGTAAATTTGAGTTGACTGGACAACTGAGAACAAAGAGAATGTAGATCCAAGGCCTAATTTTTGTTTAAGGTCATTTCAAATATCAAACCCTGCATAAACTCTTTCTTTATTCATTGGGGCTTGGGGGATGGCTTTCTTAGATCTGGTGTGGACTGCAGTCTACTTTCTTCATAGTTATTATGTGTTTCATCCTCTCTTGTATCACTCTGTAAGGAACTATAATTTATTTATAACTGTCTTTAAATTAAAAAGACAAAAACTCATTTTGCTTCCTGCTTCATAATAAGGTAACAACCAAGTCTTTACTATAACCTGTAAATAGAATGGAAATAGCCTTTACCTTACTTTGTTTACTGAAATGAGGTACTGTTATTAAGTACTTTTGTAGTAATTGTCACAAATTGCTACTGCTCTGGGCAAATAAGAATGCATATGCACTATACATTGATCCAACTCCTTGTGTTTCAAACACCATGTACTTTCCCACTATATGCTGTACCACATTATCTTTCACGCACCGAGTTGCAGCATCCCAAATTACTGGCCTTGCCCATGGGGGTGATGATACCCATTTAAACATCTAAATAAATTTTAGCTGAAATAGCTCCTTATATCCCTTCCACAGCATGCATAGAGAGCAAAAAAAGTTGCCCATTACTTATATGTCCATCAACCAATAAATGGATAATGAAAATGTACTTACACACCATTGTTGTTGATTCTGATTATATTGATGTAATCTTTTCTCTAGGCATTTGTCTACCCCAGTGCTAGCCCTGCAGGAGCCCATGTAGGTTCATATATTCTTTCATATTATAAACAGAATTCAGACTTATGGTAAGGACATGAGAAATTTTAGTATTGAGTGAAAATTTATATTAGAAATACATTTTAATATAAATATAAAATTTGCATTACTTGTTTGACCAAATATCAGACTAAAAATTAAACCATTAGCATTACCAACACAGCCTCCATTTATATATAAAGTGAATAATGAATGATTTTACAGCCTGATTTGTCAGCAGTACTTAATAATATTTTATAAAAACTAGTGCTATAACTTATTGAAGGTTATATGCCCCTTAAATTTTTTTCATTTCAGGTGTGGTAAACTATTTTGTTCTGATCTTAAAAATTTCAAGAGAAATTAGGTTTCATGAACTATTACAAAAAATAATTGGTCAAATTAACTCAATGAAAGGGTAAATATCTTTTTTAATCAACCCCAATGCAAAGCAATCAAACGATAACAAAATGTTGAATTACAGACATGAAACAACAAAAAGTTTAGAAAGTTCAAAAGAAAAACCATTAGAAAGCAATCATTTTTTAAAGACACACAGACACACACAGTGATGTAGCTAATGTCTCAAAAGAACAAAAGAATATACTAACAATAATGCAGCAATATCAATAGACCAGAAATGGGATTGTGGCTTGATAACAAAAGAAGTGTACAACTGTTACATCATTCTTAAAACTTTTTGCAACAGTTCTATACCAGCTTGTAAAATACAAGCTTAAATGCTCTTTCTCTGACATTTAGTCTTCAGTCAGTACTAAATATGAATTTAGCCTTCATTTGTTTAGAAATGTAATTTCATTTTCCATAATTACTATTGCAACTATTACCACAGAGCCTTGTTAATTCACACTAATGACAAGGAGACAATTGCTGAATTTTGAAAATTACTATGAGAATAAGCATAAAAGCCTTAGATAATTCAGTTGAGGATGTACTTTGTACATTTATTTTGACAACTTTTGCTTTACTTTAATTATTCTGATTATGCTAAAAACTAGTCAATATCCAACTGTACATTTTGTTAGCAGAAGACAATTTCTTGCCAAGAAATTTCTTGAATTATTTAGCTTAGGATCCTAAGTTATCCAAAAGGAGAATTAATAGTTCATTCTTTTAGTATTATATTCTATATTGGGAAAACAAACCTATTTTATTCTGAGTCTAAGTAAGAGTTTCTATTGCTGTAACAAAACACCATGACCAAAAAGCAACTGGGGGAGGAAAGGGTTTATTTGGTTTACACTTCTGCATTGTTGTTCATCACTGAAGCAAGTCTGGAACACAAGCAGGGTTGAAACCTGGAGGCAGGAGCTGATGCAGAATCCATGAAGGTGAACTGTTTTCTGGCTTGCTTCCCCTGGCTTGCTCAGCCTGTTTTCTTATCAAACCTAGGACCACCAGCCTAGAGATGGCACCACCCACCATTGGCTGGTCCCTCCCCCATTGATTACTAATTGAGAAATGCCTTACAGCTGGATCTCATGGAGGCATTTCCTCAACTGAGGCTCCTTGCTCACTCATGAATCTATCTTGTATCACACAAGATATCAAACACAAAACTAACCAGTACATACTGAATCTCTCGCTGCAGTTAGCACAGCTCATCTCTAGGGTGAGTTGAAAGTAGGGCACAAAATAGTGTATGCCTGATATAAATTTACTTATTCACTCAATTAAGATTTGCTCAATGAACAAACAACTCTCATAGCTGCTATAAATGCCCTGTTAACCAATACTATACAATGAAGCCAATACCATCTGAGTGAAACTTTTATATTTTTCACTCCATATAGCTGTGTCTTAATTTCCTTTAGAGTTGTCTAATTTAACTTCAAGCTGTCAACTTGATGCAGCCTAGAATCAGCAGAAAAAGGGATTTCAATTGAAGGATTCCCCAGGTCAGATTGGCCCATGTCCGTGTGATGATGTATTGATTTTATTGATGTGGGAAACCCTGGCCCATTGTGGGCAGCACCACAGTCTGAGTAGGTGATCCTTAATTGCGTGTGGATGTTATCTAAGCATGATGTGTAAGTCAAAAGGCAAACATTTCTCCAGGCTTTTTGCTTCTATCTCCAGTCAGTTCCTCCCTGACTTAGATGCATGATGGATGACAACCTGGAATTGTAAACCAAATAAAGAATTTCCTGCCTCAAATAGCTTTTGATTATGATAGCCAGCAACAGAAGGAAAGTAAAAGAGGAATTATTTTAATGTTTTCATATTACAAACATTATAACAGCTTGTGTTTATTACCAGTGTCACTATGATAGTCTCATATTTTTTATTCCACCCAGTGTTCTCTTGTTGTCTTCTAATATTAAGGTACTCTTCTAACTTAACAAAAGATGATCCCATCTTACTTCCTATATTAAGGTTTTCTATTATTTCAAAAGCATTCCCTGTTGAGTAGCGTTGTTTCCCTTTTATCTTAACCTTGGACACTCTTCCTAGCCATTCCCCATAGCATGTCTGTGATCCATACATTCTCTTTTATGAATTTTTAGACACAATTCCACAGACAATACTTTTTGATTCTGATTCAGTTCAGAACTGAACTAATCAATATTGATTATGCATTTCAGAAAAACAGCAGACTGTATAATGACCATTTTTTTATATTGTAGTTATGACAAAACAGACTTTCATATATAGTAATCTGTCTATATATACCCAGGGGGGAAAAAAGACAGTGAATTACAGTTAGTTTGAAAAAACTTGACAAAAAGTATCGTGTTGATTTACTTTTTTGATATTTCATGTCCAACATGAAAATAAAATTATTGACTCACAAATTAAAATTTTAGGCCTAAATATTTAAATGTAGTACTTTATGTCACATTTGGATGAATGTCTATTGTAGAGGAATATTTGTAATGTTGTAATAGCTTTATTTTTATATCACATTACATTACAGCTAGTATTAATTAAATTACTAGTAGCTATTTTCTTTTTTTAATGAACAGTGACAAGTATACAGAGCTAAATAGACAACTGTTTCTCAGTTTTTTTGATTTCTGGCAGTAGCTTAACTCTTGAATAAGCACTAGTTGTCAATATGAAGAGAAGACAAGGCAACTTTCTTATACCTGAAATCACATGAATTATTTGACCTTAATTCTATAACAATTCAATAAATCGTTGTAATTCCCATAAGCAGTAAATTCACAAAAATAAATGAAGTTCAGTGGATCCATTGAGTAATTAAAATCATATACTATCTAGCCCTCACAACATGCTATCTCTAGAGTTACATCCATCCATATATTACCCTAATATGTATTGTTACACAGCATATAATAAATTCTCTCCTTTATAGTCTTCTGGGAACTAGGGAAAATGATTTAATTAGTAAGAACATGTGAACTAGAGGAAATTAAATCAACTTTAATAAAAACATCAATAAAACATGTAGCAAGCAAAGTGTAGTGGTCATTAGGGGACTTGTTCCTGGAAATCAATAAAACATTTCAAGGGGTCATCTTTTTTATAACTTTTTCTTCCATGTTAGTTGGCCTCACTTCAAAGGCATCCTTAAAACTGCCAACACCTGAGGTCTCCTGATATTAGGGACACTGCAGCTCTAATGAGGATGCTAAGTCTGCATGAGCTTTATGCTAAGACCAATTCACAGCAAGTGATAGGTGACTAACAATGTGACAAGGAAATGGATATAGAAAGACAACATTCAGAAACGTTTTACTTTTTTTTATAAATACTCCATGTTTTAAATCAGATAGGTTTTTTTTCAGACAAATATCACCATTTATTGTAGTGACAAACAACATAAAATATCTTGGCCTAACTCTAACCAAATGAGTGAAAAAACACTATAACAAGAATTTAAAAGCATCAAAGAAGAAATTAAAGAAGATACCAGAAAGTGGAATTATCTCCCATACTCATGTATAGGTACCGTCAACATAGTAAAAATGACAATATTGCCGAACTCAATCTACAGATTCAATGCAATCCCCATTAAAATTCTAGCACAATTCTTCACATAACTTGAAAAACTAATACTTGACATTTTTTTGGAAAACTATACAGCCCAGGATAGGCAAAAACAACCCTTTACAATAAACTTCCAGATGCACCACAATACATGACTTCCAGATGTAAGATGTATCCTAACGATATAGAACTGAGAAATTGCTTGGTATTGTCACAAAATAGGCAGGTTTTTTATTATTTTTTTTGCAAGCAGAGCTCAAACATGTTTATTTCACAATAGCTTAAAAGGTACAGGTATAAATTTGAGTAAAATTTAAGATTCTTTTTTGATATAATAGTGTTGGCCAGTTATTAGTTTCTTATCACCTAGCTCTGTCTTAAATATTAACACATTTCTATTAATCTAGTACTTTCTTGTGGTCTCATCTTCCCAAAGAAAGGGGCCAGTGTTCTGCTCTCTCCAGTCTCTCCATGCTGACTCCTGCTTACTACTTCCTCTTTCCTCCTAGTCTCCTAGTCCCACCTATCTTGCTTTGCTATTGGCCAACAGTGCTTTATTCGTTTACCAATAACAGAAACATATTTACAGAATGACATCTCCCATCATCTCCTCTTTCTGTCTAAATAAAAAGAAGGGTTTTAAACTTAACATAGCAAAATATGTAACAAAACAGTTATCAAATAAGAACTAGAGTTAACGATATTTAGTTCATTAACATTTAGCAAGATTTAAAGAAAATATTCTATCATCTATCCTATTTTTGTGAGTTTAAAGTCTTATATGTAACTTATCTTTTATCCTAACTAAGGAAAACTATAACCATGACTGTCTTTAGTTCCATCAAAGACCACAGAAGGATAGTATATAAGCTCTAGAAATTACAGAGACAACTCACTGCCTGGTCAGTCACCTGAAGTTCTTTTCTAATGTTCCATCTTCAGCCTATGGGCCATAGTGTGTTTGGCAGAGTCTTCAGCAAAGCAGGAAACTTTAAACTGTCCATCTGTATTGGCAGTTTGTCAGTCACTTTTCTCTGTGTCCTGCAGACTATCTGGCAAACTCTTCCATGAAGCAGGAACCCTGTAGCAAAGTCCATCTTGACTTTATACTGTATAAACTGGACATGCAGAACCCACAGGAAAGTGACTGATAAATCAGATAGTTTTGCCTCTACATTCTACTACTAACTCATAATTGTGAGAATTAGAGTGCGTTCTAATATCTCTGTATAGATTTGTGTAGACTTTGTCCTTGTTTTTAATTATATCTTTAGGGATTTCATACAGTGTTGGTCATAATCTCTCCATTTCCTTCACTCATGCTAGATCTACTCTTTTCTATTCATCCACCATTTTCTCAACTTCTCTTTGTTGTTTAAACCCATCAAGTACATTCATGCTGCCCATATATTCTTGGATGTACAGCCTTCCAAATGAAAGCTGGTAGGTTCTCTCCCCAGGGTAAGATTTTTGTACTACCCTATGTCTTTTGTTTAGGGATTTGGTCTGGACTGAGATTGGTCTTGTGAATGCAGTCTCAATGACTGTAAACTCATATGTGTTATTTCCTGCTGTTTCAAATATCTGAAAGCTAGCATTAAAAAACTCATTTATCTTAAAGCCAAAAAAAAATGCAATTATAGCTTTCTTTACCCCTCATCCTTTCTCTACCTTCTTTAAAGTTGTTAATAATATCTTGTCAAATAATATCCATTTATACTTTGCTGCCATATATCTAAGAATAAGTTGGTTATGGGAAAAGAAAAATCTATATGTAGATGCAGATATGTGCTGTGCTGAAGGTATAACACAAACCTGAGCATGTGCTCTATAACTCCATATTATTCTTATTTTTTGTGATGTTTATATCACATTTTCATAAGTATTTCAATTTGTTGTCTATGGTGAATGAATTATGATTTACTTAACTTCCATTTTGTGAATATTTGGTTATAAATATTCATTTTGTACATAATTTTCTATGTCCCTTAATCTATTTATAGATCATTTTTGAGATTATAAGTTTAAATGATAAAATTTCTTGAGGTGTATGGCTGTGGGTATGAATGTGGATAGGATATATTATGTGATATAGGGTAGCAGAGCATGTGCATGTGGGGGTAGTGAGATCTTGGATCACCTTGGTAATTACTTGTTGATAATCCATTATGACTAATGTGATTTTAAAAAAGAAAAAACTGTTATGTTCTCCCTTCTTATCTTTCATTACTCTACTACACCATGGTTACATGGGCTTCTTCAAGTGAGAATAGTTATCTTTTACCTGTGTGGAGCTTTATGTGTTATAAACCTTCCTATGTCCAATGGAAGACAGGATCATAAGTCCCTGGTAGTGTAATACCATCCAGAAAACTCCCAGAGCCACTCTACTGAAGGCATTTCTTTACAGCTTTCACTGAAATAGGGGGAAATTAGCTAACCTGATCAAAATAAGCCCTAGTAGTCCATATACACACACATTTTGTATTTCTTGAAACATTTGAAATAAACTTGCAGGGTCCAGATGAGGGGATCATCTGATGCCAAAATCAAATTTGCATCCTCCCCTACCAAAAATTTCTTCCTTCCAAAATTTCTGCAGTTCACGGGAGAAACCTCTATGGTAGCATTCATTGGCACCACACACTGTTTTGTAATCATATCTACATGTATCATCCATGTTGGGCTCATGGTTAATTATATAACTCATCTTTATATTAGTTCTATGAGAACAGGAAGCATACTTATAAATGAAAGCATAATGAAGTTACAGGGAATTTGAAGAAATATAGGACATATTATTGAATGATAAATGGACGATTGCATATGTATCTTGATGAAACAGGCCAACTAAATCATCTTGGGCATCAGAAGTACAGAGAACAGAGATATTTATCTACCAGTTTGATCAAAGAAGTATTGTGACACAATTGTGGAAACTGATAAATGAATACAATTATTTAATTTAGCTGTGAGGTTTTTCTTTTCATTATTATTACTCCATAAGATAAAGTATTACAGCAATTCAGATACAGTTACTTTTTCTCTGTGATTTTATTACTTTTCTGCTCCTAAGACAAATACTGTCCCCATCATCTCAGGCCCTTAGGGAAAAGAATGTGTGATCGTTTTTAACCACAATATATAAACACACCACTTTAAGTTGTATCAGGAACACAGATGCAAATATTCTCAATAAAATTCTTGCAAATTGAATCCAAAGAGCACATAATAAATATTAACCATGTTAAGTAGGCTTCATCCAAGAGATGCAGGAATTGTTCAACATACCAAAGTCAATAAACATAATATACCATGTAAAAAACAGTGAAGAACAAAAACAAACAAACAAAAAAAACCCATGGTCTTCTCATAAGATGCCACATAAAAAAATAAAAAACCTTTGACAAAATCCAATATCCCTTCGTGATAAAAATCCTTAAAATTTTAGGGAAACAAGGGACATACTTCAATACAATAAAGGCAACATATAACAAACTGATAGCCAACATCAACCTAAAAGGAGAGAAACTCAAAGCAGTTGTACTAAAATCAGGAACAAGACAAGGTTGTCCACTCTCTCCATATATATGCAATATAGTACTTGAAGTCTTAGACATGTAAGACAACTGAAAGAAATTAAACTAATACAAATTGAAAAAGAAGTCAAAATATTATATACATAAGTAGCCCTAGAAATGCCTTCTGCCAAGTAGCTAGACACAAATTAACACACTCAAATCAGTAGTCCTCCTATATACCTATGAAAAACAGACCAAGAAAGAAAGCATGGAAACAACACTTTTCACAATAACCTCAAATAACATGAAATATCATGGGGTAACTCTAACTAAGCAAGCAAAATACTTCTATTATAAAACTTTAAGACAGTGATTAAAATAGAAGAAATTGGAAGATGGAAAGATTCCCCCATGCTCATTGATTGATAGGATTGATGTGGAAAAATAGCCATCCTACCAAAAGTAATCTACATATTTATTGCAATTCCTATGAAAATTCCGCCAAAATTATTCAAAGATATTGAAAAAACAATGTCTGGCTTCATACAGAAACAAACACACGGTTGGGTTAGTGATAGCTTAAAACAAACACTGAATAATAAAAGAACTGCTGGAGATGTCACCATCCCTGACTGCTAGTTGTACTACAGAGCTATAGTAATAGAAAAAAAGCATGGTATTCACATACATCACAGACAAGTTGATCAATGGTATTGAATTGAAGACCCAAACAGAAATCCCTAAACCCACAAACAACTATTTTTTGTATAAAGAAGCCAGAAATATACATTAGAATTAAAGAGAGTACCTTCCACAAATGATAGTGCTCAGACTGGATAGCTGCATATAGAAAAATCCATACAAATCCATAATTATCACCTTGTGCAAAACTCAACTCCAAATGGATAAAAACCTCACCATAAAACCTGTTACAATGAACCAGATAGAAGAAAATGTGGGAACCCTTGGATGCATTGGCAGAGGAGATGACTTCCCAAATAGAACACCAGCATTACAGGCACTAAATCAACAATTAATAAATGGGACTTAATGTCTTATGTAGCTGAAAAGCTTCTCTAAGGCAAAGGATACCATCAGTCAGACAAAGAGATACCCTATGAAACAGGATTTTTACCAAATCCACAACCAGTAGAGGCCTAATATTAAAATATTAAAGAACTTAAGAAACTAGATATCAAGGAAAAAACAATTTAAAAATGGGGTCCAGCTCTAAAAATATTCTCAAAATGAAACCCAAATGGCTGAATAACATTAAAAGAAATGTTCAAGATTCCTAGCCATCAGAGAAATGCAAATCAAACCTGCTTTGATTTCATCTTACATCCACTGGAATAGTTAAGATTCACTTTTTAAAAGTGACATTTTATTGTGGTGAGGACATAAAATAAGTAGAACATTCCTCCCTTGCTGGTGGGAGTGCAAACTTGAGCAGCCACTATGGAAATCAGTATGATGGTTCTTAAGGAAAGTGGGAGTCGATCCACCTTGAGTTCCATCTATACTACTCTTGGGCATGTACCAAGAAGACTTTTCATCCTACCACAGACTAACTTGTTCAACCATGTTCATTGCTACCGTGTTCCTGATACCCAGATTGAAAACTGTCTATATGGCTCTTAACAGAAGAATGGATAATGTATGCATAGTATGTTTACACAATCAAATATTATTCAGCCTTTTAAAAGTGAAATCATGAAATTTACAGATAAATAAATAAAACTATAAAAAAACAGTCATCCAGAGTGAAGTATCCCAAACCCAGAAAGAAATATGTTATGTATTTGCTTATATGTGTATATTAGCCATTAAGTTAATGATCATCAAGCTGCAATCCACAGAATCATGGGAGTTAGGCATAGCATATAGGACTATGGGGTATACTTATATCTTCTTAAGAAAGGAAATAAAATAAATAGCTTTGGATAGAAGGAGGCGCTGAAAACAAGAGAATCTGTGAGTTGTATGGAAGGGGCTGAGGGAGGGAGTATAAGAAGAGACAGCTAAAATTAAAGGCCATTTGCAGGATAGTATGGAAAAATAATATGGTAAAAGCTCCTAAGATATATTCATATATTAAAGTGATCTAAATAAAAATTACCAAATAATGGGAGAAACAGAGCCCAAACTGGCCAAAGTAGTTGTTAACCAGAGGTACTATGAGAATCCCCAAACAACCAGGCTGTTGCCAATACTATAAATTGTTCTCCACAAACAGATGATAAAACCTACACAACTCTTTGAACATGGAGAAGTCAAACTGATATCTACATAGACTCCTGTGTTCTACCATCTTTGGTACAGGAAAGTACTCGGTAAACTGCCGGAAGAGAAACTTGGATATAAACCTAGACACAAACTCCTTGATTAATGATTGTGTCCTGCTTGAAGGATATGCTACTGCAATGATGGCACAAAGAGGTAGTAGTAACCCACCAATGTTTCATATGACTGAAGGCCCGCTCTGTGAAATGGAATGGAAACCATACAAGACACTACTTGTGTAACGAAGGAGCAGAGACTAGACACCCTAGGGACATATGGTACCAACAGATACTACTAAAAAGAAAATAAAAACTGGCAATAAAGTAACTACTGATAACATTATGTTCTATGCATGGATCAATGCTTTGCTCAGCCATCATCAACTTCCTCCTGCAGCAGGTGAGAACAGGTACAGAGATCAAACGCAACTCATTAGGCAGAGATTGGAAGACACTGAAATGCTAAGTATAAACAGGAATCTCTATCAAATCCTTTTGCTCAGTATCAGAAAATTTAGCAGAAGAGGAGGTAGAAAGAGCATCGAGGACACTAAGAAATCATCCAAATCAACAGGATTAAAGTACATATGAACTCACAGAGACAGAGGCAAAATGAATAGTTCCTTAATGGTCTGCAACCAGAGCCTTTGAATTTATTATTATGACATCCAGTTTAGTGTGTTTGTAAGGTTCCTGAGTATGGAAAAGGGTGAGTTTCTGTTTCTTATGTCTTTTCTTGTGCTTTTTTCCTTCTCTTTGTTTTGTGCCAATTCTGAGGTGTTAGTTTTTGTTTTATCTTATTATGTTATTTTTATAAAAGGCTAATAAATATATACATATATAAATATATATTATATGACAAAAGTCAAAGAATTTACTCCTATTTGAAGTATGTTATTTACTTTAGTATTTTGCACCTGGAAAATGGTTTGGAGTCTAGATTAAGAAAGAAATAACCTGTTACATATGTAAGTAGTATCCTAAATTACAAAAGAAATAGATGACATATTTAAAAATGTGGCTTAGCAATTAGACTTTATAATGTTATGTTATTAGCTATATATAACTAAATACTTAATTTGAACATAAAATTAATTTATTGTAATGTAAGACATCTTATGTCATTTAGAAGTAAAAATACTAAGGTAAGAGTCAATGACTTTTGTTTTTGGATTGCATTCTTTTGCATACTCAGAATCTTGAGAAACTCAAGAACAAGGGTACAAGTTAGTTACCTGCATAGAGAGCACTGAACCAGCAGAGACATAACTTTGATACAAATTTTCCCACAATAATAATTATTCTGCTTAACTTTGGCTACAAATTTTTAATTTTTAACCCATCAACCCTTTCCTGCTTGTCCAGTCTCATAATTCATATCAGTGTGGCTTTCTTAGCTCATTGTCTCTTAACTACAGTACATTAATATATGAGACACACAAAGGAAAAAAGTCATGATACTTCAGGCTCACAAATTAACATACTTATTTCTAGAATTTTCATAATTAATTTTGCCCCAGAATTTTTTCTAATAGCAAGCAATGAATGTTTTATATATGGAGAGGTAAATTATATGAACTGACATCTCCTAAATTAAATTCACAAAGCATGTGTGTGTGCTTGGTACTTTCATTCTTAACTATTAGTATTTTCTTATCAACAGAGGAATTTGAATGAATACACAGTGAATGAATGTTTATCTTGGGGAATGTTGACCCATTTGAAGGCTCAAGTCCTGGACAAGCATTATATTTGTTTTCTTTTAAGGTTAGTTTCCCACAACCTCAGCTTTATTATGGATACAGAGTAGGCAATGTAAATTTGAGCTTAAGTGAGAAAGATATTTTCCTAGTAGCTTATTCAGCAGTGGAATTGAATTATTGTGATGTGAAAGATGCCAGAATTTCAGATGTACTTGGGCCATTTCACCTTCACCCTATGCTTCTCTTCTAGAAAGCTTTTCATGGCAGCACTCCAACTGCTTTTCTTCCAGTTGAATTTGAATTGCTCTATTACCTTGGCTAAATTTCAACTATGTCAGTAAAAATCCCAAAGAGCAAATCAAGCTAGCAGCAAAAGTGCCTTTCCTAAATAAACAGACTGCTGACCCCCAAACATGAGAAGAGGCATTCTGCCATGGGATTATTTCATAGTCAGTTTTAATAAATACAGTCATTTTATTGTGCACAGGCTTTCAATTGCTAACCCAAGTTGAAACTCAGTTTAAACTAGGCACCTTTCTCTTTGGACTGAAGGAAGTCCACACAGCTGTAATTATGGAGTAGTCTCCTTATGCTAGAATATGCCCTCTCCACTGGGAAATGCCAGGGATTTACCCGAACTCTGTTATCCTGACAATTGATCAGGTCTAGACTTGTCATGTCATACATTTTTTTCACTTTGCTAAGATGTGTATTTTTCCCTCCCCTGTAACATTTATATTCTAAGAATGTAGATTCAGGTTATTATAGCCAGTATTTTCTTTCTGTGGAATACCATTCATTTGGAGAGGGGGAAACAAAAACAAAAACTAACTTCTATAACTTTTGATACTTAAGAATTTAGGAAAGTCTTAATCTAGCATCCAGCCCTTGGCTATGCTTGTTAAAGAGCTTATCTTCTATTCTCCTTCATGGAATGCTATCACACTTCCCTAGACTTGCCTAATACCTGTAACTATAGGCAACACCTCCACACTTGAATTCAAAATATTCAACAGTCGACCCACAAATTATTATACTTAATCCTTATCATCTCTATTGGGCTAATATTCAATCAATAGTAGCATAATATTATCTTATGATTCATTTTCACATTATTGTGTCAATAATCTGATCATTGTTGCAGGTTCTGTGTTCATTATCACTCCTACTTTTTAACTATTTTTACCTCATTTTCACTCTGTTTGATGTCATCTGGAATAATTTAGACCACATAGATTGTAATTGTATTACTTCCTACAATACATCATGACTTCACATGTAATTTTCTTCTCTCACTTCACATACATGCACCTGCCAAATCCCAGCTTTGCTTAATATCTTCTCTTCTTCTGTCATACAACTTTGAATGGTGATAGGAACACTATTGGTAGAGTGAATTCCTAAAACACTACCCTTTTTGTCTAAATAAGAAGGTTCTAAACCTAACACAAAACTATATACAATAAGAACAATTAACAACAATTGTTCAGGAGAAAAAAAGGATAATAACACACACTAAAACCAACATACAAGCAACAACATCAACATCAAGCAAGAATACACACTAAATGTACAAGTTATAGGTAATTGGCAAATAACAGAAATGGTAACTGTGACCATCTAGTCATCAACCCTGTCAAAAACCTGAGAAGGAAAATATTACCTAGTAAGTAGGAAGTGCAAGCAAGCAAATTTCAAAGGATGCAGGAAGTGACATAAACATCTGGCTACCAGAATAGTCTTCAAAGTCTTTCTGCAACTTTGGGACAACCAACTTTGGCTAAAGGGCTAGAATATATGACTGAATTCAAAAGTAGGAAAATTTGAAAGACTTTCCTGCCTTGGCAAGGGAAGGGTTGTGGGGATTCCTTCTGCCAACAGTGTTGGGTTACAGACTTTAAGGCATGGCTTCTTGTCTCTCAGAAGGAAGAAAACAGAGGAGAAATCATGCACTCTCTTGGTGAGAACCAGGTCAGGTGGCATGAAGCACTGTATGATCAGTCCCTAGCTACTGGAAGAATGAATTCCCACAACAGAAAACTGTTGAAACAAAACAAAACTAAAATAAAATAAAGAAATATGACAGTTTTACTGTTGTACTGACTGGTATTAATTCAGAAATCCTATTGTACTTTTCTTGTAAGTTCAAACTTGAATCTTCCTGATATATTCTCTTTCGTTTTCTTCCTCATCTTTATTCACTTAAATGGCTATTTTGATTTCAGAACTCTTTAAAATGTAAGTTAGATTCATATTTGTAATTTGCACACATCCTTTCCCTTCATTCACTCTTTACTTTTCACTGTATTCAATGTAGGAACTATCCTTGATGTGATGAAAGTACAACTTCATCTCAGTACCATCCATTTCATGCATTCAAAGGCCTTATGCTTTCAATTAGTTTCATATTTCTCCTGTACATGTTAATACACATAATCATTCTGCAACACTTCTGTTCTGTGCCTGATGTCACAACTCTCTATTCCATTTAACATCAGGGTTCTCTTTAATCTATTCATCTCCTTAGATACTACATTTCCCTTCCTGGTGCCCATTTTCTCTTCAAAAATTTTACATTTTGTGTCTTTCCTTATTCAATGTGGTCCTTTTCATTATAAAACTTTGTAAGCGTGAACACTAAGAAATATACAATTGGGCCAATACTAGGCTACTTAGAAATTTCCTTAGCCAATGCAATTAAGTCTTCAACTTAGCCTGTGGTACACTTTTTGGACAAGGGCAGAAAGCAGCCACATTCTTCACCAAAATAGGTCTCATACTGATTAACATTCTTATTCTCTAAAACTTCTTGAGCCAGGCCCCACAGTTCAAAGCATCCCCAATACCACTGCCTCTTCTTACAGCATTCAACTGCTTTTTAAATCCAAAATCCACATTCCTTCAAACAAAAGCATGGTCTGGACTATCACAACAATACCACAGTCCCTGGAATCTACCCTTCAGTCTTCATTAGGTATGAACCAACCCTTCTCTATCAGTTATAGCTTCTATTACTGTGAAGAGACACCATGGCCATATTCATTCCAACTACCACAGTGGTTATCCCTTAGAAGCCTGTGTTTTTCTAATGAGATGAAGAAAGGGAATGATCTAGGTAGGAGTGGAGGTAAAGAAGAACTGAGAAGAGTAGAGGGAGGGGAAAATATAATCAGGCTATATTATATGAGAAAACAATATATTTTCAATTAAAATAAAAGAATGCAAGGTAGTGATGGAGTACACTTTTAAACTCAACAATCAACAGATCGCTTTGAGTTCAAGGTAAGCCTGGTCTACAAAGTGAGTTAGCACAGCCAAGGCTACACAGTGAAACCATGGCTATAATTTTTAAAAAATGTTTAATAATATTGATTAAAAATATATAAATAGTTATAAAATACTGTAGGGTGTGTGGAGCAGGGGGTGTGTCAGGTGTGTGTAAGTCAAACCTGTGGTTTTCTTTGTAGTATGGAAGATTTTACCACTTACATTTCCAGCCCTTGAATGCTCAGATCTATATTTTATAAAATCAGTTTGACATATACACTTTGAAAAAAAACAGAATCAAGACAGAAGGAGAAAAACATTGAAGTGTTCAAGCTAAAATAAAAGTATCATGTATTGCCTTGAAATAATCACAAAATTGAGACAAGCTTATTAAATCATTGTAGAAGGAAGGATAAAGACAGGAAGGAAACAAGAAAAATATTATGAAAAGAACAAGAAGAAAGTCATTTATGAAAATGTAATTAGTATATAAAAATAAAAAGTGTGCATGTGACATGAGCTACAATAAATTAATGTTAAAACAAATGACTATGAGTCATTTATATTCTTTCAATATAAAATGTATATAAATGGTAAGGTACAGTGTATAAATATATGAAAAGAAATGAATCAAAGTGTAAAAGCAGATAGACACATGGGAAGATTTAAACCAAATGTTTGCAATGAAAGGTTGGCTAAAGATTATGCTTTCTCTATTTTTTTTTACTTTCTTGTCAATAGTTTTCTTTATTATAACACCTACATTAGCTAGTAGTGATATATTTAACTTACAAAGATCAAATTTAAATGAATTTTAATTTTCTTTCTTGTTCTACCATTACATTATTTGAAACCCATCGAAAAATTAGAAGGACTTTGGAATTAGGTAGGTTAGTGATCAAACCTTCAGTCGCTACACATTTACAAATAATTTTACATGTAAATTGGTAATTTATAGAATCTACATTTTTTAGTTGGCCAGTCATTTAATGTCTACTTGTTTGTATTTACAAATTACCCCTAAATTAAAATTTTATTTTCTGGTAAGAAGCCACTGTGCTTATATATACCTCTCTTCAGCCCAAAATGGAAGGATCTTCAAAATTCAGGTCATATTTGATTTTCTCGAGTTTTCCCTTGATATTATCTTAGCTTTTATTGAGTATTCTTTCCACAGGCTCTCAGAGTATTTTCTGTGCCATTCATCTGGCATTAAGCATAGATGCCTATTATAATTTAGTTTGTTTCACAACTATTTTGCCTCCTATTTGGCAGAACCAAAATCAATACCCTGAATTCAGCTTGGAGTTCGACATGCAAATAATTTTAACAATTTTAGCTATTGTTTTTACCAATAATGATATGTGTGAAATAAAATAATCCACTGTTGATGTTTAGAGATAATTTCCATTAAATAAAGCTACATATTTGGATAATACCAGATATCTATTGGTTTTATGATAAATTAACATAGTTCACATTATTTAGTGAATCAACCTCTATGGTATTCTATTTCAGATTGCAAATGTACACACAAGCTTTTCTTTGTTGTCTTTTATCACTATAAAGTAAGCTAATAGTTTAGTAAAACTTCGTTATAATATTTGTTTAGCTATAACTGTGGCAGAATAGAATTAGGTCTTTTGGGGGGGTGTAAACATTATAAAATATTGATAGTAGTCCCCAACCATCTGAGTCAAACGGTGACACCAAGACAAGTCCTTAAACTTCAAGTCACTCTGTATTCACTGCTCAAAGGGTCTGAGGGTGAGAAGGGCAATGTTTAACAACACTCCCTTGTAATGTAGAAAATGAGTATTAGAAATGGCACTTAAATAAATCTATTGAAGAAAGGAAGTCAAAGTAATCTGTGTATATATTTCTTATGCAAGCCACTGAAGTAACGTCGATAAAACTGCATGTGAGCTATGCTTGATGACTTTGCCCAGAGCATAAAATGGAAAGGGCAGGTCATAATGCATTGGGGAGAAGCCTGAAGAAAATCATGTTGGCCATATGATCGATGATGTTCTGTGTGAACAGTACACCATTACAAAATGAGATAAGAATGACAATTTGCCTCAGTGCTATTTCTTCCCCTCTGACCATATTGATAACCTGTTTTAACCACATGAATTGCAATACAAAATCCAAAAATCAAGAGTCACTCCTCTAAATTAATAATGTATGCTAAAAAATCTATTTAAAGTTTAAACTAAGAAAAAGTAAAAAGCCACATATATAGGAAAGTAAAGTGGGTTAAGACCCCATGTAATGAAGTATTCTGAATGCAGAATTGGAACAGAGAGATGTTAAGCCAAAGACTGTGTGGATTTTAATAGCAAACTGCTAATAGTAATTATTTAATTGGTGAGCCTGCACCATAGTGCTGCAATGGTGACAGTAGGTGAATCAGGGTGTGGCATACAGGAACTGTGTTATACTGCAGCTTTCCTGTAAACCTAAATTTATTCTATAGTACAAGGATACTTAAACTTAAAAACATACTACCTTCCATAAAACACTGTTCGGTATTTATAGGAAGTAATAGCATGTCAGCTGGCATAAAAAATTATTCTTAATCTGTTATAAGTAATATTTTTAAATGAAAAATGTGCCTTTAAAATGTATTCTGAGTAGTTATTCTGTCATAGTGGCAGATTTTTTTTTTATAGAGAATCCTCAGTTTTAAAGAGTTTTAACTGGCACAAAGTGAAAAGGCTTGCCTCCCAAAACAAGATAAAGAGTTAGAATGACTATAATGTGCTGCTGTTACTCTTATTTTCTCCAGAGTTGTGAATGTTTACAATTATTAATGGTTACATTATGACTTACTTCTATCAATAGTCCTGACATATATATAGTGTGTGTGTGTGTGTGTGTGTGTGTGTGTGTGTGTGTGTGTGTCCTCTGTGATTTTTTATTTCTTACAGACATACATGATTCAAAATCATAACCTTGCTTCTGCTCATTTGCAGAATACTAGGCATGAGGGCCTTCACCTTAATATTATCTTCTATAATATATGGTCTCTATTTAAAAACAACAACAACAAAAGCTGTGATAGGCTATCTCACATGCCTTGAATAAACTGATAATATTTTCAACATTTAAGTGAGGATATGTCATTTAGTTTTATTTTACAGCTGATGGATCTAAAATACTTTACTATACATTTTTCATCTTGTAAAAGAACAAAATAAGGCAGAGATAGAAATCATTCACTTCAAGAGGTGTCTAATGAAAAGCTAAGAGAACTTCACAGCCATCATTTTGCAAATAATTTGGTTTCTTAATACATTCCTAATTTCTAATATGAGTGTATTGATGTGTGGACAATTTGGGTAACTTCTGCAATTAAATTCAATGTCCTTTGAGGTTGACTATAGAAACAATGAGTGTGACTCATATAGAGAATGAAGGTATCCAGGTCGTGACAGGTCACATGCAGAAAAGACACATAAGCATTCCCTATAATGCTGGATAATGTGTGTAAATATGTTTCTGTTTGCATGTGTATGTGTGTGTGTGTATTCTTGCATATGGGTGCATATGTGTATTTTATGTAGTTCAGTTGACAAGCACAATAACAGGAAAATCATTAGAAAAACAGAGACCAGTAACTTTTGTCTTATTTATTTATGCTATAAATTGCCAAGTAATGTGGCCACTAAGTCGAACTGGTCCACTTGTATCATTTTGTAACACATAAGTATGTGTAAAATTACTACTAATAAATAAAGTATATTAAGTAATATATCTGCATTTTATATGTAAATTATCTATAATATTTAAATAAATATACCCATACTGAATCGCAGAGATGTATAGAAATAGGAAATTAAAACCAAAAGTTACGTAGACAGTTTTTAGAAATAGCATGCATTAGCACAAACCTTTAAATTTTCTCATGAAGAGAAAGGTTATGGAACAAAGTGAACAGACAACATGAAAATCTTAAATTGTAAATGGTACAAATTGTGAAGAAATTTTAGTTTAGACTAGTCACACCAGTAGAAATCTTCACAGTCAAGTTGCAGTGAAGGATTATAGACAAAATGCTTTATACTGTGAATAAGATCAAAAATTATGTACAGACTAATGATACTCAGACGATACATGTCAGCTGTATATGAACATGAATGAATTTTATTTTTAAACTTATGTTCTATTCACATTATGTGCATACAAATATTCTAAAAATTCTGAGAAGTCTAAAATCTGAAAATGTTCTGGTTCTGATAAAAAAATACTGCTATAATTTGAGTATAATTTTAGTGTCAATGGTTCCACAGAGAATAGTCCTCAGAGTGGAATTACTAGGTGATGCTGTCTAGCCTTCTGGAATTGGAAATGTGATCTTAGATTGAAGTTCCATGCAAATCCATGGTTGCTCTCTTAACAATACTGTTATTAAAACTTCAAGAACTTCCCAGGCCTCATCTCTGTTTCTAATTTGAGATGTAATGTTTTGTTTTCTCCAGTACCCACAGACCATGGTACTCCACTCTCCACTACACACATCAGAGGCCAAACTGTGGAACTCTCATCTCCTAACATCCTCCTCTGTTCACATCTTTAACCCACAAAAATATGGCAGTGAGTACAGGAAAACAGCATTGAATAGAACAGTGTGAACCTGATGTTGATTGGTACTTGGTGACATGTATCATTCTTGTAGGGAAACTCCCTAAAATGTACTCTTCTTTCAAAAATATCCCAATTGAAAGAATAAAGCTATAAAATTGTATAGTCTTGATGGGGATTGCATTGAACTTATAGATTGCTTTTGGCAAGATGGCTATTTTTACTATTTTGATCCTACCTATCCAAGGTCCATTTTATGGTATCTTTAATTTCTTTCTTTAAAGACTCAAAGTTCTTGTTATATCGGTCTTTCACTTGCTTGGTCAGCATTACCCCAAGATAATTTATGTTGTTTATAACTATGTACTCGCTCATATGTGCTTTATAGACATAGAACAAAGGATTACAAACCTACAATCCACACCATCAGAAAAGCTAGGAAACAAGGAGGACCCTAAGAGAGACACACATGGTCCCCTGAGGAAGGGGAAAGGGACAAGATCTCCCAAACAAATTGGGAGCTTGTGGGCAGGGGAGAGGGAGTTATGAGGAAGAGAAGGAGAGAGGAGCAGGAATATTGAGTCAAGAAGAGAATAGAGGAAAGCAAGAAAAGAGATAGTGGGAGGTATTATAGATTTTAAGAGAAATCTGTCACTAGGGAAATGGCCAGATATCTACAAGGATGACCCCCAGCTAACAAATCTGAGCAACAGTGGAGAGGCTGCCTTAAATTCCTTTCCCTGATAATGAGATTGATGACTACCTTATATGACATCTTAGAGCCTTCATCTAGTAGCTGATGGAAACAGAAGCAGACGCCCACAGCTAAACACTGAGTCTAACTCCTGGAATTCAGTTGCAGAGAGGGAGGAGTGATGAGCAAAGGGATCAAGGCCATTCTGGAGAAACCCACAGAAACTGCTGACCTGAACAAGATAGAGCTCATGAACCCCATTCTGATAGCTGGGAAACAGCATAGGACTGACCCAGACACCCTGAATGTGGGTGTTAGGAGGACTGAGCAGTCTAAGGGGCCTCTGGTAGTAGATAAGTATTTATCCCTAGTATATGAATGGACTTTGGGAGCCTATCCCACATAGAGGGATACACCCTCAGCCTAGACATATGGGAAAGGGCCTAGGACCTGCTCCAAATGATATGACAGACTTTGAAGACTCCCCATGAAAGACCTCACCCTCTTTGGAGAGCAGAAAGGTAATATGATGGGGGGCTTGGGGGGGAACAAGGGAGGATGGGAGGGTGTGGGAACTAGGGTTGACATGTCAAAATAGGCTTGTTTCAAATTTTAATTTTAAAAAAATTATCCAAAAAAAGAAAAAAAATATAGTCTTCATATGATATTTAGACTCTTCATCGTACATATCTGCTCAGCATATAGTAGCTAGAACTGCATGACACCCCATTAACTTTGGGAAATTAACAGTGATGCACTTCTCCAGTTTTGAAGGCAAGAAGACCAAAGACAATGGCAATCTTGTTGGCTTGTTGGTGATCACATGATGCTGTGAAATGATGATAGATAGGCTAATTTGCTAGCAACAATTCCTGTTTTGCATGACATATATAAAAACATACCATTTGAATTAAACATATATAGTGATGTAACAAATTTGTAGTCAAAGTTTGTTACTATGGTAGAAACAACATGGGAGATGTCACCAAGTGTCTTTTGGAGCAAGGCTTGAATGCTTCTTCCATGGCTTTGCTAACCTGTGATTACTGGTTTCTGGTAGTTTCAGTTTGAGCCTATTCATCTCATATATTGCAGTCATTTAGATACCCATCATGAATCCAGGCAGCTGATAGTAAGTATTAAAGCTCTTTTCATGAATGACTTGCATTTCATGTGAATGAAGACTTCTGGTATTTAAACCCAGATGGCTTCCAAAGATTTCTCTGAATTACTATGAGTTTATGCAAAGTAGTTAGACAATGATAAGGGTTGAATACCTATGTTTGTCAACTTTACCTCAGAAGAATGACATACTTCCTATTGGCACTTATAATAAGAGGGAGTGTTAATCTATATCATTATTTTATAGGTTGAAAGTTTGGGAAGGAGTGGAGATGGTCTGTGGGAGGGCACTGGTTTGCCTTCTGATGAGCATGGCAAATGGTGTCACACCATGGAAAATGAGGAGATGAGAAAGAAAATAGCTACAACTAGAAAAACTAAGGTCCATCAGGGGATGGAACTAGCAGATATATTTTCACCATAGAGCAGAGAGTGGGCTATACTACCCACCTATAAGGAAGCTACTAATGAAATAAGAGAAGACTAGAGAGCTTACAAGTATTAATTCTTCGCTCAGGCATGTGCTCCTTCTACGTCCCTAAGGTCTTTCATTTGGCTGCTTTCCCATACAAGCTACAGTCCACTTACTTTCCAACTGCCTTTGGCCACATGCCTGGAGCTACCAGATGAACTGGAAGCAAGAGCAGGTTCTTAACCTAAGTAGTAAACATAGAGTGATAGTTCTTCTGGTCATAAGAAAGAAACGGAAAAAATTACATCATTAGTCTCTTATTACATGTGCCTGTGTGTACCTGTTAATAAGTTCAGATACACACTAGGTAAATCGCTAGAAAGTATTTTCACATCTAAATCTTGCTGGGTTTGTTACTTAGCATCTTTTTGTATGATAAAGGAGTATGTCATTGTGATGCCCTGGATGATATATATATCGTTGTATTAATGAGGTTATTAGTAAAATCTGAAATTCCAGACCCTTGTGATGCACTTCTCTGGTTTTGAAGGCAAGAAGACCAAAAACAATGGCAATCTTGTTGGTTTGTTGGTGATCACATTAACGCCACAAATACCAAGATTTTGGGGTTACACTTAAATTCTATCATGCACTCAACACACATTGAAATATTCATTTTCAGGGGTTCTATAATATCATTATACAACTGGATTTGAGAGATATATCACAACCCATAATTCTATTCACTTGGCTAGATCACATATCAGTTTAAAAGGAATGTATTGATTTCATTCCTCCCCAAACAGCCCAAGATTTCCAATGTATTGAACTTATATGACAGCTAATAAAGATAAAGTTGGCCTCATGACACTCCCAATTTCTGAAGCTGCACCAGCAGCAATCCCATGTTGTGAGACCTAATACTAATTTGTCTTTACCACATGTCTGTTTTATTCAGTCAGATTCATGAGATTTCATTTTTTGTTGTTAAACAGTAAATGTTTGTGCATTATACTATTCAAGGAGCCAATCGAATATACTCATACTTATACACTAGTAGAGACATATTTAACCACTGCCAAGGTGCTCTATTCATAGCCTATGGTACAATTTGTAAACAAGAGTGTTTTATTTGTAAGGTATGAATCATAATAAAATGATGCCTGTTATAAAGACTACACATTAGGATTCAGCAAAAGGCTACTGTTTATTTGTCCTCTTGCTCTGTGTGTGTGTATGTGTATCAACGTGTGCATATCTAATGAATTTATAATACTCCAAAGAGGCTGGGATTATCTCTGGGAACTAGATTCATTACCCCTATTTACTCTAGATACACACACACACACACACACACACACACACACACACACACACACACACAGAGGGGGGTGCTATAGATTTCTGTGAGAGTGGAAATTATTCTAAAATCTAAACAAAGCCATGTCAAAACAAAACTCTAGCCATTTTCCCTTCCAGCCTCCTTCTGTGCTCTGGAAACATTATATTTATGGCTTTGCTCATTTTTATCCACTCCTGCTCTGCCCATCTCATCTTTCTCATCATCAATAACAGTTTTGTATCTTCCCGTTTCTTCATTTTTTCTTGATGATCAAGCCTTCATTTGTTCCTCCTACTGCCTTCTCACAGTGTAATTTTTGTAATTCAATAAAGTACTAGGAGCAAAATTTTACTTGAAATGTAGACGAACACACAATTCCTAGACTTTACGACTCAACGACCATTGCAGAAGAGGAGGCAGAAAGATTTTAAGAGCCAGAGGAACTCCTAGATTGAATCTCCTAGAAATGTGAGAGGCTGTGTTTGTGAAGTCTCAAGAATATGACTCTCTAGACATGACTTGAATAAGGACAACACCGAAAAGCATGCTAATGAGGAAGAGAGAAAGCTCACTGGAAACCTCAACCCTAGCCAAAGACCAAGGAAAACTGAGGAATGCTAAGTGAGTGAAGTAGTCTTCACAGGAAGGTCATAGCAGTTAGTTGTCTAATACCAACAGGTCAGCCCTGAAAACACACATACCAGGAACATTATACAGACTGAGCATTGTGCACACATGCATGTGGCAACAGTATTTAAAAAAAAAAGAGAGACCACAATTTTGGAAGACAGCAAGTGGAGTGATACATGGGAAGGTATGGAGGAAATAAAGGGAAGTGAAACATGATGTAATTATAGTATAATATCAAAAGATTAACAACTATTTTTTAAAAGAAGAATAAGATGTGGATTTAATCTACTATTATAGAATTTTTCAGTGTTCACATCTGTGTTTTGCACTTCAGTAAAATGCAAAAATAATTTCATGTTTTTAGAGGTGAAGTACCTTGTTCACCTGCTTATATAGTTAAAATAATAGCTATTTAAGCATTTTTTTTCTTGTTCTTCCTTGATCTGTTATATAACATTTTGTTATTTTGGTAAGTATTGGCTCTATGGGTCATGTTTGTAGAAAGAATCTTATCAAGAAATCACTATTAATTCTCAAATATTTTCTGTCCCACTTACCTTTCTGTCTTTTGAAGCATGGTCATGTTGTTAAGTGTTTGGTATCTTTTGCTCATTGTGCCTTATAACTAATAGATGTGATTAGACACAAACCTAACTCTTTCATATTTGTTAAGAACTTCATGTTAGGTAGATATTATCTATGAAGACTTTATATCTGTGCTCTTTTTTTAAACAAAAAAAAGGAAGAAAGAAAGCATTTATTTGGGTATTCCTTACAGTTTCAGAGAGTTAATCTGTTTTCATCATGGTACAGACATGGCAGGAACATGACAATACTCATCTTGCTGCAGCAATAGGTGAAAGTTGCACCCTGATCCACAGGGAGAGACAGACAGACAGACAGACAGACACAGACAGACAGACAGGCAGACAGCAGAGACAGACAGAGACAGGGAGAGAGTGAGGGAAGGAATGGGAGGGAGGGAGAGAGAAAGAGAGAGAGAGAGGGTGAGGGAGAGGAGGAAGAAGAGGAGAGAGAGAGAGAGAAGAGAGAGAGAGAGAGAGAGAGAGAGAGAGAGAGAGAGAGAGAGAGAGAGAGAGAGAGAGAGAGAGAGGGACTGTTTCTACCATGGGCTTCTGAAACTTCAAATCCCATCCTCAGTGACTCAGTCCTTCCAAATGACCACACCTCCTAATACTTCTTATTCTTTCAAATAGTGCCACTCCCTAGTGACTAAGTATTCAAATGTATGAGCTTACCAAGGCCATTTATTCTACTTCCTAGCCCCCATTGGTTTATAATCATATCATAGTGCAAAATGTATTCATTCTAACTTCAGGGGTCTCTATAGTCTCTCACTTAGTCTCAATGTTGTTTAAAAATCCAAAATCTCTTCAGAGACTCAAGACAATCTCTTAATTGTGACACCTATGACCTTGCAGCTTTTCTGACTTGCCAAAATTGCTTAGGATCCTCTGCTTGCTCTGCTTTATTCTAAAATAAATCTAAGGCCAGAGATTGATTATAAAAAAAACATCTATTCATTTGATGAGCAGCCCAGGGAGAGAAAGATTCCAAGTTTCTGTCTGCCTTTCCTGTAGCAATGTTAAATTCTATGAAAAAGTTGGTATAAAAGCTGAGAAAAAGGTGATGCTGATTTATCTGTAAGATGATATCCTTCCCTAGTATTGTGGCAGCTTGACAAAACCTAAGAGTCATTTGGGAAGAAGAAGCTTCAGCTGAGAAAATGCTTCTGTAAGAATGGCCGATATGCATGTCTGTAGTATATTTCCCTAATTAGTGATGGTCCTGGGAGGGTCAAGTCCTTTGTGCATGGTTCAAACCCAGAGGTTCTGGGTGCTACAAAAGAGTTTGTTGAATATACCTTGCTCTTTTCCACTTTGTTTATAATTGGTAGAGACCACTGGTGAAATCACATGATCAAAGTTGAAAGAGATGTGGGATGATAACTATGTGGTAAATAAGAAAACAATAATGATAATTGTAGTCTACTTCCCTGAAAAAATTGAATTATGGCCTTTATTAAGTAAAAACGTTAGAATTTATCTGGAAGCCCTTATCAATAAATAGAAAATATAAATTTCTTGATCAGCAAGGTAGTAAACTGTTTAAACTGTTTAAAGTAAACAATTTAAATAAATCTGATGAGTCTGTCAAGGCAAATGGAAATAGGCTAGAGGCAACAGCAAACAGAAAAGGACAGTTACATATGAGAAGCCTAACAGAAATACACAACCATGAGAAGAATGTCATGTAATTCATATCTGTGCTTCAATGTGTTTTCTTCTGATGGTAGAATTACTTAGTACATTATTACCTTTAAAATATTTCCTATATTATTATTTGAAAACTTATCCAAGGAAATGGTTTTAAATTTAACCATCTATAAATTAACAATCATGTGCAACCACACAATTCTGGGATAATTTATACAGAGTTTTAGGATAGGTCTCTTGACCCCACATTTTGAATTGATTATCCTTAAATTCTCTGACTCATGACCACATATTCAATTGCAAATGAACTAAGATCAAATTCTAGGGCAAATTTGGCTCTCTAACATTTCTCTACATGATAATATGTATACTTCTCGCACTCTTATTCTGAATATCTTCTACTGTTTCTTATTTCATCTTATTTCATCTATGGCTGAAAAATCTAATTCTTTAAATAACATTTGAACTCAAAATCTTCTTAGAAAGTCAAAATTTACAAGAGTGAATTGCATATAAGACTTGTAGGACACAAGTCCTAATCATTAAAATCTATTTTTTAAAATACATTTTCAAAATCAAAAATACCTTGCCAGCTGATTGTATTCAGAATCATTTGTTCCCCTCCCGTCGATACCCATATTCCCTGTGCTTTCAATGCAATAAACAAGCAGTAGGGAGAGGCTACTGTACTATATAATGAAGCAGGTATCTTCTTCCTAATATAGCCTCACGGATATCAATACAGTCTTCAGAATGATCTGGAAAACTTGAACAGATATGAGATTGTTTTAACAATCCTTAAAGTATCTTGTATAAGTATTACAAAATAGTTTACTATGGATGTAATATCTGGACAAATCAACATGAAATGCCATTAGTGGGAAGATAGAGCTATTTCCTTGAAAAAGGCTTATAAAATATTCTTACAGATTTCTAATAATTCTCATTAATCCAATTTATATTTTTAGGCATAATCTGTGTAAGATCTCCATGCTTTTACTTGCAGATTGCAGGTGAGCCATCAGTATTGATATACTAGAAATTTAAATGCGAGGCTTACCAAGAGTGGCTTTGAAAACAAGATAGAAGTGATTGGTATCAAAGTAGCTAAAATAATATCTGTAGCCACAAGGAAAAGTACTCTAAATATGTATTTAAAAGTCTAAATAAACTTTATTTCCAATAAAAAGACACTGTATATCACAAGTCACTTATTTCTAAATTCACGATAATTTCCTATAGTCTAATAACACTAAGATACACTTAAATATCCAAAGAAAACTGTAGCAGTCTACAGGAAAATGGTACATAATTAACTAAAATTAAAGATGCAGATCTGAAATATAAAGTTGTATGTTCACAACACACTCAAACATCCAATTTTCTTCCTAATACTTTTAACACAATAAATATTCAGCAGAGATACTCTACATTTTTTTATATCCCTCTCAAAGAAACAAAAAGGAAAATAACAGTTTTTCTACATTTGAAAATCAAATTTCTAATCTAGCCCTGATAAATGAAGCAGTAGTATGGGGTACAAAAAGGAGGTGTTTAGAATGGAGACATCCCCCTAATGTTCTTCTTCTTGAGAGAGGAATATTTTCAGCAATGTCAACAAAATCCTATTATTTGAATTTTTCACAGTGACTCAAATTCACCTTTTCATAGTCATCTTCATAAACTTCCCATTGAGATAGGATAGGCTTGTCTGTTTCTATTTCTGAATATAGAAGTTACAGCAAGAAATATTTAAGGGATTTTTACAGTTTTGTGGGGCTGCTTAGGGACCTCATAGATACAAATCTAGATGATGAGGTATTTTTTGTTTTGTTTTGTTTGTTTTCTTGCTATTTGGTTTGTTTGGGTGGGGGAGGTGTTTACCTGTGCAGCCAAATCCTTTTTAACTTAAACTATTCTATTTCCCTAGAAAGAATCTCCTCCCACAAGACCTCCCTTCATTTCATGAATTAATGTGTCTTTAAGAGGTAGATTTCTATATGGTTAAGGATCCAATACACAATACAATGTATAAGCTATATTAAACACAAAAGTGAAACTAATTATTCTATATTCGAGTTTCTAATAAAAGGCAATTTTATCCAACATGAATAACTGTGATAATTATTCAGATTCTCACATTAGAGATTATCAGTACCTATTACTGATAGTACTAACCTCGTGATTTCTGGATTCTATTATAAAAATCAGAACTAATATGACCTTTCAAGTTATTGCATGACAAATGCTTGATTATAAAATATGAAAGTTGGCACTAGTATGAAAACAATTAGTCAAACACAAAGTAAGATTTAAATTTATTTCAAGAAATCCACTTAACTACTCTGTAATTATATCTAAATCTCCCTTATGTTACATTAACGCGAGTCTTAACCCACCAAAGAAGGAGATGGAGATTGTAAATGAATCAATTGCAGTCACCCTTAGAATTACTTGACCAAAATATATTGGCCTTGCATCATAAACTTCAGTCAGAGCTCAGGGAGTAAAATAATTTCACATTCTACCCTGGTGTTGGGAAGTTCTGCTTCTGATTTTCTATCTGCGAAAGTGGGTTTCATGGGGTCATCTTGTCCCTGAGAATCCTCTTATTTTTCGTCTTTGCTATAAAAGAATTTCAATTTCCCTATTGCCCTAGCAAAGTGATGATGAGGGTTGTGGGAATATGTTGTTGCAGCCTCATAGAAGCTGTAGAATCTGTTGTTGGAATTGAAGAATCTAGCAAGTTTAAAGGTGATATGGATTTCACAGTAGACCAGAGGACATGGATAAATTATGGACCTGTCATCCCTTTAAGTGCTGTACTAAAATAACTCTAGGCAATTAAAACTTAGGCTGTTCATCCAGGTTTAATGATAAGTGCAAAACGGTCCAGCTCTTTTCTTTGTGCTCTTTGTGTTGTCAGTGGCATCGAATGTTATCGTGTGACATGCATGCTAACCTGAGTAGTGTATGTTAAAGGATGAGAGGCAGTCAACTTTGTTCAGTTCCATGATATAGAAATTTCTAGGTAAATTATCTTCTAAGATAGAGAAGTACGGAGTGTCTGTATAGTTGAGGCTGGCCTTGAACTGTACCTTCTGTTTCTACCTCATAAGAGATGTAATTACAAACATGTTCCACCTTGCCAGAATTTTGGCGCTTTAGGCTTAAACTGTCACAATTTGATGTATGCCTGTGATGCCTATGACTGGGAAACTTAAGCTCCTAGAGATTTAGTTTCCCCATGCCTGTATAAAACTGAGTGTTCTCACTTGATGATTTTTAAAGAGTTTTTTTAAAAAATCCTTATCTATAACCAAGAACTTCAGAAAATTGCCTAAAGTAAATGTAAGGTAGAATTTTCTGCAGAACCAGTGTTCCTGTCTTGGTTAGGGCTTCTATTCCTAAAACACTTGATCAAAGTGCAATTTGGGGAGGGAAATTTATTAGGCTTAAATTTCAGCATTGCTGTTCATGGCAGGATCCAGGAAGACAGGAGTTGATACAGAAGCTATGGAGGGGGGCTGCTTACTTGCTTGCTTCCCACATTCCTATACAACCCAGATCACCTGCCCAGAAATGGCATCACCCACCATGGGCTGAGCACTCCCTTAATGGTCACTAAAAGAGAAAATGCCTTACAACTGGATGTTAAGAGCACTTTTCCCTGCCAGCCTGGTCCCACAGACTCAAATGAACACAGAGACCTTATATTAATTATGAAACTCTTGGCTAGTGACTTGTGCTTCTTATTGACTAGCTCTGTCTTAATTATTAACCCATCTCTATCAATCTAAGTATTTCCATGTGGTCTTTTCTTACTGGAGAAGGATCCTAATCTCTTACCATTTTGTAGCCTCACATGGTGTCTGACTCTGACTATGTTTCCCCTAATTCTTTCCATTTCCTAGACAAGTCTATCTTGCTTTCCTACTGGCCAACAGTGTTTTATTCATCAAGTAATAGGAGAAACATATCCACAGAAGATATCCCCATCAACTGGATCTCATGGAGACGAGGTCAACTGAGACTTCTTCTCCGATGACTCTAGCTTGTGTCAAGTTAACACATAAAACATGCCAATATGGTTCCTTGGATAATTGTAATCTAATTCAGGGAGCATCGGAGAAATTTGGAAAATCATTTGAAGTATTAAAACCCCTCCTCCAACATTTGTGGGAAGTCATAGTTTGTTATATTTTGGATCAGAAAAAAAATTTACCTAAACTTTAATGTTAGATGAAGAAGAGGGAGTAGGTAGGCCATCATATTTCTGAATAGGGTGACAATAAAATGTTCAAATATTCTTCTATTCCATCTACTACTAGGGATGGAAACAGTGTCTTCTCTCATTTGAAAGGTGATTTCAGTTTAAACACAATATGAGTTAGGAAAATGTAAATGCCTACCCTCCTCTTCAAAAATGCCTCCAGATTCAGATTGCCTTCATCTTCCTGCTCTGTCCAAAACTGCCCAAAACAAGAGATCCCTTCTGGATCAAGCTAGGGAAGTCTTGTTTCCACAAATCTTTCAGTGAGAGGAAAATCTTGTGACACAGCCTTAGTACAATAGGTCTGATAAATATTGTCATATGAAAGGAAGGAGTGCTAACTCTTGTAACATTCTCTTAGGAATCATCAGTATGTTCAATGGTTTTTTAAAGCCTAACACAGAGAACATGAATTTCATGGGGGATAATAAAGATGCCATTAGTGACCAATCCGTCCTTGTCTGTTGCTGATAAAGATTTGAAAAAGCTCTGGACCACAGAAGTAGATAAAATAGATGCAGAGCACCACAGAAAGAAAAGAGGAGACACCTTCAGCATATCTACCAAACAGGTAACCTGCCCCAGGCCTGTTGCAACACTGTAGTGTTCAGTAGTGGTAGTTTGACATAATCCTTCTACTAGTCTTTATATTTTAAAGATGTTTGCTGTCATAAAAGCTGAAACTTAACAAGTATTATATCTGAGTGAAATCTGGTCCCACATCCATTAAAATGTGTCCAAGCAAAGGAACAGGGTTCAAGCATTTTTGAAGCAGAGCAAAAACAATACATCAATTTAGGGTATGAAGATTCAGAAGGCCCATTCATACCATGTTATTATTTAGAGGACTACACATTAATGAGCATGCTATTTAAAAGGAGACCTCTTTGCTGGGATTGGGTTTAATAACCATCATTTTCTTCTCTATAGATCAGTCATGGTGACTTATAGGAGTTATCCATTTCCTCTTGTGGATATGGGTGAAATGTGTAGAAGAGTTATATGAGAAGAAAAAATAAGAGGTAGCAGGGAGTGGAGAACAGAGGCTTTTTGCTCTATGCATAGTAGCACATTCCCGCCAAGCCTTTGGTCTCTGCATCTGCAGAGTTTGTGTGTTGATTAGCAAGGTTAGGGTTTCATCTGTTATTACTTAACTGACATGTTGCTGCAAATTATAGCTGGAGCACAGTAGTGGGTTATGGATACAAATAACATTTAAAATAATTTCTTTCCTTTCCACCTAGAGGAATTGTGAACTCAACAGCAGGCTTTCCCTTTACTCTAAAAGCATCCATCCTGCTAAGTGAGTAAAATGGCTGTTGTTCAGATCATGCTGGGTTTTAAATGAAATGTGTGGTAAGGTATTTATTCTCTCACCGATTAGCTCCCATTAACATTAATGTGAGTCGCCTGAGCTAGTGCTCTATGAAGTACAGGAAATACCATCTTCCTAGGATGCTGTTCTGGAGGAAGTACTTTTTCTCTAAGAGAATTTTTCCATGTCTCCAGATATTATCAGTGTGACATCATTCATTCCACTGTCCTGTTTTCTTTTAAAAGGTAGGTAGTATTCATAAAATAAAATGGAAATAGCCATATCAAGAATGAGTATAGTAAAGGACATAAAGATGAAAGATGGTTGTAAAGTATACATCAAAGCATGTATAATTTAGCAATCCCCATTGAATAGAAAGCCAGGCTCACACCTAGCTAGAACTAGAGTTTCCTCTGCAGAAATATTTCAGTTTGCTAAGTACCCAACTTCTAGTGCCCCATCCCCCACTAGTACTTATGGGTTCTGTCTGCTATGTTTCTTTATTTAAAACTGGAAGTAATTTTTACTACTTTTTAAACAAATTTTTTTTTAAAAAAAAAGTGCATTAGCAAAACGGTTTAATGAGACATGCAGGAAAAAGATGTGTTGTTCCATTTTACTCACAGGAAAACATGCATTAGTGTGAAGTTCGACAGCCTGTCAAAAAATGAGGAGGAATTGTTAGCTCTTAGGCAAGAAATCAGAAGAAAATGAGTAAAAGTGCCCATCAACCTTTTATATTTTGTTGTCAATAGGGGAACTTTTATGAAGCGACCAAAGGAAAGGGACAGAGTTAATACTATCCAGTTGGTCAGAAATCATTGTAAGGTGACATATTGACACATTTTCTAAATGGTGCTTGGCTTTTCTTGATTCCATCTTATGTTAAGGAAAAGGAAATGTTTTTTGCAACCAAGCACTTTGTAGTCAACCGCAGGAGGCTCTTGCTTTTTGTATTCATGCAGCTCTTCAAGGTCTCTGGGGAGCCATTTCAGGTTAAAACATGCCTTCATAACTGCCTCCTGGAAAGTAAGACCAATTTGCTTTTATGCTTGTGGAATCTTCCTATCAGGTTGTGGGAGAACAAATTGTGAGGAGAGAGGCACTTTCCCAGTAGAGCAAACACATTCATGGAGTTAGAAAAGAAGCCTTGAATTACTACTTCTCAAATGTAAATAACTCATTTAAAGAGTGTCCACAGCCCAAAAAAACCTCATAGTTTTCTGTTCATTTAGAATGACTCTAAGATAATTTCTGTTTTCAAGAGGTAAGAATATTCTAATTCCAAATATTCTATTTGGAAAAGAAATAGAATGAATTAGCTAGTAGCTAAAAAAAAAAAAAAAAGGTTTTTTCTTTCTACCATCTTTAAGCATATAAACATTTTTTTGCAAATATTTACTTTACTAGGTGACTACACAGCTCACCTCACAATTCTGCCCGTATATACTTAAGCACACACAGTCATTGGTCAATAGTTACTGGGCACTTGCCTTGTGTCAGGAGCTGTCCTAGGTACTGGAAAAATGAAGTTGAATCCTTTAACGTTAATGGAGGAAATCTGAAATTGCATTTCTAGCTGCTAATAGCATTGCACCTGTAAGTCAAGGTTCTTCAGTATGTACAATTCATAAAGTTATCTTAGCACACAGACAAGAATAGAATCCCATTTATTTCACTGTAGTTATCCTTCGCACTTTAAGAAACTGACAAAGAATACTTTTGAAATGGCCATATATTTCCTCATAGGCTAATATATTAATAGTTTGATTTTTAAATCATTGTTAATTCTCCTTCTTTCTGCCTGCATCTACTCTACATATTATAATAAGTTGTGACACTCAGAGCCTGTTAGTCATTCATTCACCTAATACTTGTTGAATGCTCAGTATGTGCCCACTACTCACTTCACCCAGGTACCAAACACATAGAGGTTAATGAGAATAAATAATTCCTCTCAAGTGACCTCAGTGACGCAACACATCCTTGGGTCTTCAAATAACCAGGGGACAAAATACTGGTGGTTTTATTCCAAAGCATTTCTATATTGCTTTCTTCAGGCATCATGACAGCCCAATTTTGCAGGAGGTGCAAGAAACCTAGTGAAAAATAGAATAGATAGCTCCAAAGAAACAGACTGCAATGTCTTCTTCCAACAGAAATAAACATTTCTTATAAATAAATGTAAATCTTTATATGGAATATTATTTCTTAAAATCATATATATGTGACTTATAATGTTAACCGGGTATATGTATTTTTGTTATGTTGCAACAAAAAATCACTTTCTATTAGACTGAGAAAAATGAGCATTGTGCTTATTTAATATATGTGAAGGATTTACTAACATTAAGACAATGCTTCTAAAATTCATGCTGATTTCAAGTTAATACTACTTTTGCATCCATTTCCCAAATTGGAATGGTTAAACGTTATTTTACCCTTTCAGTTTCTCTACACATTAGCTAATTAGGAAATTCTCATAAATTTGTTAATTATCATTTTATGTGAAATATCTGATTCATACAGAAAATTAAGGCTTAAAATATTTTCAATGGTTACTCTTGGGTGTAATTTCTTTTATTGTATGGGTATGTGTTTGCCACATGTGTATTTGTGGACCATATGCTTGCAGAGGCTGGAAGAAGACAATGGGTCCCTGAATCTTTTGTTACAGACAGTTGTGAGCTACCATGTGTGTACTGGGAACTGATCTATGGTTCTCTGGACCAATAGCAAGTGCTGTGATCCACTGATCCATCTCTCCCAGCCCCAAACCGGTGTGTTTCTGGTCTTTGTTGAATAAACAATAGAAACCCATGAAAATGTGTGATATAATGAAGAAATATGTGCTACCTGCTGTGACAAACACATCACAAGCAACTTTAGATTGGCCATATGATTCAAGAAGAAAAACAGTCAGTCAGAGCGAAGGCACATTGGCAGGACTATGAAGTAGTACTGACCACATTGCATGAGAAGTAGAAAAAGACCCATGCTGATGCTCAGCCTACTTCTTCTTCCTTTGGGGTAGCTTTTCCCTGCTCATTTAAATCTATTTAGAAACATCCATGGCCAGTAATGTGTTCTGTAGGTAAATCCATATCTAGGCACAGGTCATTAACAAACAAAAGCTCAGCAAGAGCACCAATTAGTCTTGCTGATCTTCTATCTTCATATAAGAATGTTCTTTCTTTTGGGGATGGGAAAGTAGTTCTCACTTGAGAATCTTATGCCCTGCTGGTACAGAGGTATCCATTTCTTGGTGCAAGAGAGCTGGCTCTGAGTTTAAGAGCACTTGCTGCTCTTTTGAGGAACTGAAACTCAGTTCCCAGCACACACATGGTATCTCACATCTGTCTGTAACAAAAGATCCAGCAGATCCAATGACTCTTCTAGTCTTTGCAGGCAATCATTCATGTGGTATACTCTGTGTGTGTGTGTGTGTGTGTGGGTGAGAGAGAGAGAGAGAGAGAGAGAGAGAGAGAGAGAGAGAGAGAGAAAGAGAAAGAGAGAGAGAATCAAGAGGGAGCCTGTTGTATAATTGCTAAATGCTTTAGTATGAAATATCATGAATATCTGGGTGTCATTTATTCATATAACATGGTTTGGGGTTTGGTTTTTATTTGTTTGTTTGTTTGGTTTTTTTTTGTTTGTTTGTTTTTCAAGACAGGGTTTCTCTGTATTGCTTTGGAGCCTATTCTTGAACTCGCTCTGTAGACCAGGCTGGCCTCAAACTCACAGAGCTCCTCCTGCCTCTACCTCCATACTGTTGGGATTAAAAGTGTGCACCACCAACACCTGGCTCATATAATATCTTTTAAGCCTTATAATTTATCTTAAATAATTAACTTTTATTTTTTACAATTTTCCTAATTTTTAGGTATGATTTACAAATTAAATTGGTTCATTTTAGAAATACTACATAACATTTCCCACATGTGTACATTGTGAATGATTAATAAATTTATAATTATAGCCAAGCTGACACTATACATAGGTAATTTTTTGGTATAGCAACATTCTAGATTATTGGTTCTCAATTTATGAGTCTCTATCCCTTTAGAGTTCTAATGACCCTTTTACAGATCATAAGACCTGCATATCATATATTTACATTATGATTCATAACAGTATCAAAATTACAATTTTGAAGTAGCAACAAAAATAATGTTATGGCTGGGCATCACCACAACCTGAGGAACTGTATTAAGTCATCACAGCATTAGGAAGTAGAGAGCCACTGCTACAGGTTTACTCTCAGTGGATTTTAGTGCATTGTCACTAACCACAGTGACCATGATGCATTTTAGCTATCCAGAATATATTCATGTCACAATTGATTCCTGTGTCTTTTGGTAACATCTGCCTGCCCCATATACACTCAAACATGTCTTTGCTTCCATGGCCACTGCTATCCATCATTCTAATCTCTGTATGAGTGTTACATTTTACATTCTAAACATAAGTGAGATCATGCAGTGTACATGTGGCTTGTTTTACGTAAGTTAATATTCCCTGCATTTATCCATATTGTCATCAAAAGCAGCATGATTGCTCCCTTTTATAGATGAATTTTATTATGCTGATCTGCATGTGTATGTATTTACATGTATGTATTTATACAAGTACATATGAGATTTAGTTTATATATCTATTAACAGACATGTAATTCTTAATCTTAGCTACCTTGAATAATGTTAGTATTTAATGTATCTATGTATTTAACTAAATTGTAGGTCCCTTGACTCTGTGGCTCTCACACTTCTTGCATTATGTTTTGTGTAATGGCTACCTAATACATTGTTTCCCTCATTGCAGCTGCTGAGGTTGATGAATTCTCATCTTGATCCATTTCTAAATATAGGAAGAGCTCACATCTGTTAGGAATGCTTTTAGGCCATCCTGTGAGCACGTAGATTAGATCACTTGGTAATTGAATGTGATTCTCAAGATACTTTCTGGTTCAAGTGTGGTTTAAAGTGAGGGGCTAGAGTTATGCAGGGAAACAAAAGAGATGCCCAGTGTGTTTTGCAATCACGTCCTGAGTCACCGGAGACTGCTATGAGCCAGTTTGGCATCTTAGGTGATAATAATTTTGTCTGTGTCTCTCAAGCAAAGATTGGGTGTAGCTTCAGTTAGCCAAGCTTATGGTATTCTACAGTAATATCTTCCTATGGCATCTCGATCTTGCTGAGCACCCCTTACCTTGGAGAGCTAGACCATCATGTTTCATTTGGGACTTCCTGGTGTTTTCTTACTATTTCCACTAGCGTCAGCATAATTTCTGCTGGACTAGAAAAGGATCTAAACCAAGTCTTGGCTAAAAAGTGAGAAGTAAGAAATAATAAACCACAGGCTGAGATCCAAGAAGTAGCAGAAAGAAAATTAACAGAGTACAATGCTGTTCCTTCTGCTCTTTCTAGTCATCACCATGCTGTTAAGCTATAGGAGTGATTTCAAAGGAACTTGTATCCGAATCACTGAGGACAACTGGGTCTATTAAACATAGCTTCGTGAAATCCAACAGAGTTTCTAGTTGGAGAGTTCTGAGTAGTGCTGAAAATTTACCCTTTACCATTCTTTGGAGATGCTTGTTTTTACTCTGGAGACCTTCTTTTGTAGATTCATGTTTAGAGAAAGATCCCTAAGATCTGTGCAGTTGGTGGAAAGGTATATAGCTAGCTGCTGCTTACTCCACCGCCAGTATTATCTTCCCTTCTATGTAGTATGCAGAGCCTTTTTCATGTCTCCTCATCTCCTGTTCCTAGGAACTAGGCATGTCAAAAGATGAAGAGTCAAAAGCCTATGAAGTCCTGGTTGGTCCTGGACTTACATAGGAGTTAGGAAAGATCTCATTGTTCCCACCCAGAGACCTATGCTCCTGACACTTGTGCTCCAGGACACTTGTGCCCAACATCCCAGTATCTGCTGACCCCTAGTGGCTGAATGTACCTTGGGTTACTCTTAGTTTTTACAAAAATTAGGAGCAACTTTCGCTTTGGGAATGATTGTTATAGAAAATTACTCAAAAGAAGTACCGTCATAGTCAGTTTCAAAAAAGGCTAACAATTCCATTATTCTGTATTTGGTTTTTATTAGTGGCAAGAAAGAGTCGGCTGCAAAGCCTCCTATTCCATGGAAATTAGGTCTATTAGGTCATCACCTTACAAATCCATCATTGTGAATTTTACAAAATCCAATTGTCTGCTCTGGATCTCATTTCCTGCAACTGAAGGCTTGACACTTGAGTTCAAATACTGCTCTTTAGATAGGAGGGTCCACATGGAGAAAGGAGAAATTATGTAATTATGTTATAACCTCAAAAAATATAGTTTAAGTGAGATCTGTGTAGTTCCATAAACCGTCACTTAAAGGCATGTTTGAATGTGTACTTTTTAAATCCAGGAAAACCTCAGAGAGCATTTCTGTCTGCTTCAGTTTCCAAATGAGATGCTCAGCATCTCTGATTATGAACAGACCCTCCAGAATATTTGCACTACAGAATCATTAAATCAGCATGTCAATAAACAAAACTCCAGAGTCCCTTTCCTTATAGAAAAAGTGGCTTACAGAAGATTCCTTACATGGTTGTGATATAATGAGATGAGACATTGATATTAGAATAACTATGAGAAGCAATTGGCATATTGGAAATTCTTGAATCAATAGAAACCCAACTTCCTGAAATTTAAGTTTTAAGTATCCTCATCACTTATGCAAATTATTTCATGCTACCATATTGTATTTACATTGAAGGAATACATGTTAAATAAAAATTAGTGCACACACAAGCTTGAGTGAGCAAAGCTCCCGATGCTTTAAACTGCCCTCACATCTCTCACATCAGTGCTTCCAGAGTGAGATGGGATGAAGACGGGACGTTAAATGGACAAGTCTCCTGGTGAGCAGTGTGTTGCATCTTGTCTTCATATGTACAGTCTCTATAGCAAATGCTGGCCTGGTTACCACACAAATATACACAGATTCAGACCTCCAACCAAATCCAGCTGTCTAAGCTATTTTTTATTGTGAAAAGAAGGAACCAGTGACTAGTACCACAAAGAGCCCGTGAGATGCTTGACTGCTAGGGAGAGCAATGACATGATACTTGTGTTCTGTTACAAAATTCAGAGTTCTCCTTTTAGGATAGACAGAACACTGGCCAGGAATAGGCTTCCCTTTTAGCACTGTGTCATGGTTTTGTTCTAGCATGTTCCTTTAGCACTTCATCAGACATGCATAAATTGGAATTGCCTTGAAAAGAGATTGTCTCTAACCTCCTTATTCAAGTTTTCAGTACTATTTGTGATTTTCATGTTACTGTATATACTGCTAAATTAACATGTAGGTGAATGAGTCATTAACTCTGGAAGTTAGTAATCTAGAATTTTGTCAATGAATTATGAGGGCTAGTTCATAGTCTTTCATTTTCATCACATAAGTAATTTTTAAAATTGATTTATTTTCCATCACAACTGCAGTTTTCCCTCCTTACCCTCCTCCCAGTCTCCCCCCACTTCCCCTCCCCTCCTTCCTCCACTCCTCTACCTTTGTATTCAAATATATATATATATATATATACATACATACATACACACATACACACACACATATATATATACATACATACACACACATATATACATACACGCATATATATATGCATATGTATATACATATATACATATATATATGCATGCAAAGGGCCTAGATCAGTCCTATTCAGGCTCCCTGGTTGTTGGTTCAGTCATTGTGAGCTCTGGTTAGTTGATTCTGTAGGGTTTCTTATGATGTCCTTGATCCTGCTGGCTCCTACAATTCTTCATACATCTCTTCAAGCAGGATTTCAGCAGAGATCAGCCTAATTGTTTGGCTGTTGGTCTCTGCATCTGTTTGCATTAAATGCTAGATGAAGCTTCTCTGATTACTAGTGGAATAGGCATCAATTTATGAGTATAGCATAGACTGTTAGGCATCATTATATTGCCTTTTTTTCCTCCAGTCATATTTGGTTCTATCCTATATCTCTGGGCCAAGAACCAGCTATACTGCTCTTGGACATGTACCCAAAGGATACTCAATCATACTACAAGGACACTTGCTCATCTGTCCATGTCAACTTCATTTGTAATAGCCAGAACCTGAAAATAAACTAGATGGTCCTCAACCAATGGATAAAGAATGGATAAAGAAAATGTGAATTTACACAGTGTTGAAAACAATGATGTTTTGAAATTTGCAAACTAGTACATGGAACTAGAAGTAAAGTCATCTTGAATGGATGGGCCAGCACAGAACCAGGAAGACAAACATGGCAGGTACTCATTTATAAGTGGATATTAGATGTAAAGTAAAGGATAACCACATTACAGTCCAGCCTGGGAGAACCAAGGCAACAAGGAAGGCTCATGGTGAGACACTAGGGTCTCGCTCGAAAGGAGAAATAAGAAAAGATTTTGTGAGTGGACTAGAGATAGATGTGTATGGCAGCAGGAAGGATCAGGTGCTGGAGGGATGGAGAGGAAGAGTACTAAAAGAGACTATCAGAAGGAGGAGTCATTTCCATGTCAGTAGAAACCTGGTACGAAGGAAACTCCCACTAAGACTCCTGGCATTTGGGGATATGTAGACTTATCTGGCCATCTCCTGTGACCAGGAAAGACATAAAGTGGAGGAATTCAAACACCAACCCAGCCATATAACTTTCAATCTATACACTGTCCTGCATGTGAGATATGCTGAAGTAAGGTTGGCACAAAGATTGTGGGCATAGCCAACCAATGACTCGTCCAGCCTGAGACCTGTGCAACAGAAGTGAGCCCATCACTGATTTTGTCTGGAGTGCCAGGACACAGAGACTAGATGGCCCAGAGATACCTCACTTTATAAAGAACCTTGAAGCTCTATTCCTCATTGTTCCTAGTATCTGCCTCTTTACCATCACCCATTGTCTCATTTTGCTTTCATGGTTTCTACAGTTACTCCAGGTAATATATTCACATCTAAATAATTAGCTATGAATTTAAGATGAGAGAGCAGGCAGCCTTTTTCTTGCCGGGTCTGGGTTACATCACCAAACCTATTTTCTTGTTTTACCCATTTTCTTGCAAATTTCATTTTCTTTTACAGCTGAATAAAATCCAATTATTGACATGAACCACATTTTCATTAAGCATTCAACTCACCAATTGAAGCATATGTAGGTTGTTGTTTCAATCCCCTGGATATTGTGAATATGGTAGCAATGAACATGCTGACTGGGAGTGAGATATCGAGTTGTTTGGGAATATGCCAAGGTGTGGTATAGCTGGGTCATATGGTAGACGTATTTTCTGCTTATTGAAAAATATCCACACCAGTTTCCACAATGTATCCTAGTTTGTAATCTTTCTAGCAGTGAAGGAGGATTCCCTTTCCCCCATATGACTGTTAGAAGGAGGTATAAGCCGTACCCTACAAGACTCAGATATAGGATATGACTTCTTAAATAGAATTCCATTTTTTTCAGGAAGTAAGGCAAAACATCACAAAACAATTATGAAACCAAAATGCTTCTGTTAAGCAAAGGAATCAATCAGTCTGTTTAAGAACAAGTCCGCAATATTGGGGAGAATATTTGCAATATGCACATTTGACATAGCCAGAAATTAATAACCAGAATATCTTAAGAACTCAAAAGTCAGAAGATCAAGAACACAAATAACATAAAAGTATTCTCAAAAGAAGAAAAAAAAATGGCCCTCCTTAGCAATTAGGAAAGATGCAAATTAACACTACTTTGAGATTTTTATCTTACATCAATAAAAATGACTCAGATCAAGAAGATATCAGACACCTAGTGGTACTTTCTAAGCATGCATGTTTGTCTTGTTTCTGTGACTAATGGCACACAACTGCTTTCCTTTTAAATGACAGCAGTAATTTGAATTGATTTACATGTCTCTAATGGAAACCTAATATCCTTGAGGGGTTCAGAACTTCATTATCTATTGTTATTGGATTCCAACTAACATAATGGTGACACTTAATGAGTGTTCTGTTACAGGCCTTTACATTAAATTTAATGTCAACACCTAAAACTATGTTAGTTTGGCATGTACTTGAAGATTCATCTTAGGAAATAATGAGCAACTAAAAATAATTTAATATTTGTGTCACAGTTTTTAAATACCAAACTCCTGAAGCAATACAAGATTTGAAATTCAGATTACCTTAATTGGCTAACTTTTTTCAACCTGGCTACAAAAATTCACTGTATAATCCTTGTGTACTTCTACTGATATTTTCTGCCAGTTCTTTATTATTAATAATTTTTGTGGTTCTCCAAGCTCTTCAAAGAACAATAGAGAATTGTTGTCGAGACTTCTTGACTTTTCTTACCTGTACATTGTTTAGAACCCAATAGCAAGGTTATACCCCTGAAAAAACATGATCTGGTTCTTACAAGGTTAGATTTTATACCAGACTTAAATAAAAGTTAGTAGAATGCTCTGCAGGGGAGGGAATATAAATGGCCTCGATGAATCACAGAAGGAGAGGCGTTGCAATCATAGGTGCTGGGACAAGATAGAGAGGGATAACCATCTCACCCTTAAATTATAGTCTTCTTGGTAACATTTAACATCACTGAAAACCTTTTCCTCCTACACAGGAGCACATCCTTACCCTAAGTATTCACCCCAGAATTGGGGGCAGGGATTAAGAACTATTTCAGCTCATACATTAATTTTATCTATCTGTATATAATGGGCTATTCTTGGAAAAACTAAATGGAATCTGTAGAATATATATATATGAACAATTAATTAACCACACTGTTTCTTATAATATCTACACTTTAATGGTTCTTTTCATTGAAAATAATGGCCTATGTCCTATGGTGAAAGAGATTGAGTCAGATGTTCACCAAGGTTTTCAAGTGGTGAGCTGATGAGTTTGCATCTGACAGGGCACAGTGGTATAAAAGTGGATAATCCACAGCATTTTACTATGGTCTTTTGGGCTTGCAGACAATTGAATTATATAAATAACTAGCATGTATTTTTCCTATACAGTGACATTTAATAAGTACTGAGTAAGATTCCTTCTGATTAAATCTAATGTCAATGCTTAATCCTAGTATGTCAGAGACATCTAGGGGTATCTTAGGCAATAATGAGCAACTAAAAACAATGATTTCTAGAGTCTTGTAGGATGTGGATGTTTTTGTACAGGATGGATGTATGGATGCGTGGATGGATGGATGGATGGATGGATGGATGGATGGATGGATGGACAGATAGGCAGATTGATTGGCAGGAATTGTGTATAAATGCATGCCCACATACAGGTGGGAGGTTTTGCCAGTGAATAAATGTAGAAGCCAGAAGTTTACATCAGGAGTTTTCTCTATAAGTTCCTCTTTTTTTTTTTTGAGGGAGCCTCTCACTGGAGTGAGAGCTTGCCATTTAGCTAGTGTGGTGGCGAGCAGATATCAGAGATTCACCTGTCGCTAATCTCACTTGCATTCTCACTTGGCTTTTACAAGGGTGGTGAGAATCTGAGCTCAGCTATTCATGCTTGTGCAGCATACACTCTAACCAAAGAGTCATCTCCTTATCTACTGTTTGATTTGTTTCCTGTTGCATTACTAATGCCAAGTAGATATAATCAAAGGTTGACAAAAGGAACTGTTACTATACAGCTCTCAAAGCTGAGTCACTTTTTATGAGGACATCATTGAATGTATACCTTTACATCTCCGAAAAAATGCTGTGGTATTGTTGTCATAAGTAAAGTGACATATTTTCTAGCAGCCATTCCAATTCAGGTGCATGCCAATGCTTTCTATTAATAATGCTAGATAACAGCAAGAATTGGTGTTACTTTTTCCAGGTATTGTGCATGCAGTGTCTCACATATAACCTGGGAAACAGTCCTCTGGGCACTGCTCACATCATGTACAATTCTCAGTCTTCCTTATCTACTCTACTGAAGGAAGATCCGGTAACTTTCTGAAGATCACATACGCTTTAGAAAGTTACCAGATAACACAATTCAAAACTCAGTTTCAGCCACCAAAAGGGTAAGATTTAGTTAGAAGCTACTGTATCAATAGTTTTCATCCAGTCATAGTAGTATTTTCTAAATAAGAACATTAAGCAAATGATCTGATAGGAACCAAAATGTAATCAGGATTAAATGGATAGTATATTTAAAATTTAAGCTCTATTGTTTGAGTTACTCCAATGTTATAGCCTGTGCTTTCAAGCTTGACTGAATCTAGTTCATAATATGATAGGTCCCACACAAGATGTTTTTATTTTGGTTTTTGGTGTGTGTGTGTGTGTGTGTGTGTGCTCTTTGAAACTTAATGCAATAACCTACTGCATTAACATTCCAGTTTGTGAATTTATTTGCTAACAATGCTTACCAGAAAAGTAAGCAAGTCCTTGAAGATCACTAACTATTCTCTTAAGGACATGTTGTAAATATCATGGGTTCTTCAGAAGAGAAAACTCTCAGAGGCTGACACTACTGCAAATTAGATAGTTAAAGGTTGCAGTCAAAAATGACTCCCTGTACATTATGACACAACTGGAATGACTTTCTACTGAAATCATACCCTGACTATATTTTATAAAATAATAATTTTAAGCAAATAAACTCAAAAGCCCAAAATCGTTGGCTTGTTCTCGGTTAAAATTTGGAATTTATGTGGCTGACTCATAAATAATTCAACATTGATTAAAAAAAAAACACTGCTACTTTTTATAAAAAAATATTTTACTAGGTCTCAGAAATCATTTTTGCAGCTCGATTATATTCACAAACGTTGCCATAGATTAATCAGCAGAGGTAATTTTAAGGATCAGGTGTTTCTAAAAGGGATACATTTAAAAGACTTGCTACTTGAAGTGGGAATTAAAATGTTATTTAAAACACTTTTCTTTTAAAAAAAAATGGAATAAATGACCATAAAATGTTAGAACTTATCATTTTTAAAGCCAATGTCATCTTAAGAGAATTTTATTTCTGTGGAGCCTTTGTTTGGCTCAAGGTCAAAACAGTGATAATCTTTTTCAGAAAGGTAGATTTGTGGTTTCAAGTAGATGCAAATGGATGCTAAGATCAGGAACATCTCACAGAATTAAATTTATAAAGATAACTTCTAGAAAACCTTGTCTCCCAGCCTGTCTCATTCAGCTAAACATCCCCTGACCAGCAAAGGTTATCAGATTAATATATCCTTGCCTGATTCTTCCTCCATGATGTGGTCTTCTCTAGATCTCATTTCCTATGTCTTGAATACTTGCTCAAATCTGTGGGAATCATTAACATTATTGAGACCACTGTAATCTAGTTTACTTATTTTAGAGAAGAAAACAGAGCTCAGAGAAGCTGCATATGCCTTGATCAAAGCTACAAAAATAGTAAGTACCAAAATGTTTGATTGGTCCACTGAAAACAGGACATTAGTACCTTTAAGACATGAAAGTTTAATGAATTGCTATGGATTAACATCTACACCAATCTGTATCCAAATGATAAGTCTTCTCAAATAATAATTTTTAAAGGACTTATGGGCATTCTGGCATACTCTTTCATAAGTGAATTTTATAACATTGAGAAAATAACTCACTAATTACTTAACAGTGGTTAAGGGTGTATTTTGTATTGGGCACTACAAATAAAGACATATGAGCCAATGTGTTCTTTCCTAAGGAGCTGGAGAGCAATGGGCGATAAACAGGTAGATTTATAGGAAACACAATTAACAAAATTGAAATATTGATTGGACTCAAGGTTTCTAAGAGGAGGCAAAGAAGGTTGAAATTAATGATGATTTCCATATATTGTGTGAGTCACTGTACTAAATTTTATGAAAACCAAGCCTCAGACAAACCCAACAATATGATATTATTATCTTATCAGAAGAGCAAATTGAGGCTCAGAAATGTTGAACAACTTACTCAAAGTCACAAGGCTATGATGTGAGCTCTGGTAGCTAATCTATAATCCACATTTATTGAATTAATTAATTAATTAATTAATTACTGTTGTTTGAGATAGGGTTTTTCATGTATGACTGGATGTCCTGGAACTCTCCTTTGTAGACCAGGCTGCTGTTGAACTTGCGATCCACCTGCTTTTACCTCCCAAGTTCTGTGATTAAAGGCTGTAGCTCACTTCTTAAATATCAAGCTATGTAGATTTAAATAGCATACTTCCAATAGATTGAGTACATAGTCTACGAATATGCCAAATTACTTTATTTTTCTAGCCAATGATTAGATGATGGCACATGTCATGATGATTCCTTAAGACAATATTGCCTAGTGAGATCCCAAATGGCATATCTTGTGTATATACTCTTTATAATGTTTGCACAGTGACAAAGTTGCCTAATGTTCTCAGAAAATATCTTCATCATTAAGTAATGTATAATTATGACTGATTTCTAAAATCCACCTGGTATCAAGGAGAAAAAAAAATGTTTGTGAGAAATGGAGTAGGATGTCCAAGTTATTTGAATGGACATATTCAAGCTATCCATGTATGAGGGTGTGGGCGTTTGCTGTCATTTGTAGACACCATGAACATATCAGTTTACAAGATAAATGTGAGCAAGTTTCCCAAATCCTATACTGAAGGGAAAATGAGATCTGCTGAAGTATACACACTGACTTTTGAGGAAATGAGAAAGAAAATAAACTAGGGTAACTAGTTAAAATGTAAAAGTTAGAAGGAACTGAAAATAAAACACATCATCCACATGTTGTGAAAAAAATTAAAGTTAAGAATATGTTCTGAAATAGGGGATTAAAAATTCAGGGAAAGAGGAGTAAAGAGCCCTCACTGTACTAATAAGGATGTCTTTCAGGGAAACAAAAGACCACTGTGCTATGTTGAAGCATGGGTTTGAAATGATCAGGGTTCTTGATGAGATGATGGCTTCAGTTTAATGAAACATTATCTTGAAGTCAATCAGAAGCCGAAGTAGACAAAATGGAAAAACAAAATGTTATTCCTGATCACAGTCTACTTATTTTGAGAGACAATATCAGTTTTCCCATGCTTTAAGATGTCAACTTAATAATAAAAATTAAAATACTCTGTAGTTGCTTTTTCATTATTGACCTATAAAACTGTATTGCAAGCTCTAAGATCAATTTTAAAAAAAAGTAGAAATATTTTATTAGACATGCATAGCATCAGTTACTGAAATAGGTTCCAAACATCAGCATTCAACAAATATGGGCACAGTAATGAGTCACTGGTGAACAACGGAAGTTTTTGTGAAATTAGTGTAGCATAATTAAAGATTTATGTGAAAGTAAGGGTTCTGTTTAAAAATCATTTGGGAGGTATAACAATTAACAAGAAAATCCAGGCATCATTCATTTATTGTAGACCCTGATTATGCCAATATTGTCTCCCATAAGTAAAGATTTCAATGTTACAACTGTTTCTTCTAAAATAGAATCCTAACATATGTGTTAGAAGAAATCACAGTACAGTTTTTTCTAGTGATCAAAGAAAAAGTTACATCATTCTGTTTTATAGGCAAAGATTGTCCTTAAAATTGAAAATGCAGCAAAACAAACAAAGAAACAAAAAACTCCACATGTATACTAAAGCAAGAATGAAAAGGGGTGTCTGCTAACTATGTGAATTCAATCAAGGGCCATTTAAAAAAGGATAAGCAATGAAATTAAACTGATTCTTCCCCCTACTGAGAAGCATATGCTTTTAACTGAGTATTAGCACTGTTTAGGATAAATACTATTGACTTAGTATGTGGTTTTTCTTCTAACATGAAATCCTTCCTCCACTGTATTCTATTTCAGTCTGCTCTACTGTTCACTTAGTTGCCAGCTGGATGAGCTATCGTTCTGCACTCTTCATTTCTGCTTCATCCCATCACTCATAGAGTACTTCAATTCTACTCCTTTGCTGTGCTTTATATCTATCTGTCTCCTAGATTGAAATCATCATCATCTTTAAGCCCATCAACTTGACAGATTCCCCTCGATTCAACTACCTCACAATCTAACCTCTACAACTGGGAAGCATTCTAAAATATAAGTGTAACATTTGAAACATCATGGTATTATCAACAGATTCCAGATCAAAATCCTCCAAATAGCATTTTAAAAATCCTTAAAAATATGACTTTTATTCCATCTCTAAAGTCAGATTAAGCTAAACTATCCACGGTGTTTCCAGTAATCCAGAAGTATTGCTACCTCCCTGCTTTTACAGAAACTGGTATCTGTCTAAAATCCCTATCTTCCCTTCCACCCTCATTATTTCAACTTCAGAAATTGAATTTGAGTACTAGTTAATGTTCCTGTCACCTAGCACTCTTTCATAGAAATGGACACAAAAACAAGACCAGAACAATGGCACTAGGAGTGGATATGCTAAAATAGAAGAACAATTTTCAGGATCCTACTCCAAGACAAATAATTATAGGCAAATGACTCTTGGGAAAAGGCAAATTAGCCTATTCCAGGGAAGGCCTTCCTTATTGATGGTCAAATACAGAGTATTCAGCTCCAAAAAAATAGATACACAAACAGCAAAAGGGGACTCAGCTGATTGTATTTATATATTATTCATGCTTTTATATATGTTACAATAATAAAGCAAGGAGGTTGTCAACTTGAGAACGGGATCTGTAGGGGAGAGGGAAAGAACACATTAGAGGTGCTGAAAGGAGGAAAGTGATGGAGGAAAATGATGTTCTATTTCAGTTCGATATGTGTGAGTGCACATGTGTGTTTGTATACACGCATGCACGCATGTGTACACACACACACACACACACACACACACACACACACACACACACACACCAATGCATTAAAAGTAGTTTCATGAGGAAGATACCATGTACGCCGGGATAATGTTGGTCCTAAAAGGCCAGGGTTATTAAAAATCTCAGGTCTAAGTGTGGGATACTTCCTTATGAGGTGTTAGTCACAGAAGTCTCTAAGATAGCCCAACACAATGTAGGCTCTTGTCACTTCTCCTGATCATTCACGAAAACTTAGCTGATAAGATCTTGTTGAAGATGGCACATGTCTTTGTTGCAAAAAATGGTAGAATCAAGCTGGAAAGAACTGACTTCTGATCCCTGCAGATTGTTTTCAGAACCCTGAAAAGTGCTGTGCAGACTGCTTAGGGAAAAAAGGCAGTGTGTGTGAGTGTGTGTGTGTGTGTGTGTGTGTGTGTGTGTGTGTGTGTGTGTGTGTGTGTGTGTGTGTGTGTGCATGTGTGAGGTGTGTGTGTGTGTGTGTGTGTGTGTGTGTGTGTGTATAATTTTTCTAATTTAATTTTACATTCCAACCACAGTTATCTCTCCCACCCCCTTTTGGGGCATCTGGTTTGTTTTTGTTATTTTGGCTTTTGTTTGGTTTTTGTTTTGTTCTGTTTTATTTTAATTTTTTCCCAATGTACTCAAAGATTTAAAAAAAAACCTATATTAGGTATATCTCAATAGAAATGCAAATGAATGGTTGAGATTTTAAAAACTGTCTGTCCTGTACCTGCACTCAATATATTAGTAAATTTGGCCAAATATCCTTTTGTCTGAAATCTTCTGTTTTTACACTATCAAAAGAACACGATCCTTCTAAATATCAAACCATCAAATGTTAAAAAAAATATATAAAGCTTTCGATAATGAGAAGGGAAGTCCATAACGCAGGTACATTGTAGTCACTTGTTGTTAATAATCCATTGTGAAGGTGACGTGATAGCTGCAGCTTCTTTTACACGCTGATTTAAGCATCACTGTGCTGTTGTCCTTGTGCGGAACTCCATTCAGTTTTGTGTCCCATTTACATGTGGCAAGGAATGTGTGTCAAAGTATATCTTGGAGAAGATCATAATAATAACCTATGAGTTAATTTCTTATTGCTGAGTATTTGCCTGCATACATTACAGATGTTTGATTTAATATGTGACCCTGAATGGATATTAAGCTATAATCTTTTGAAAAAGAAATGAATAGAATTGAATTAGACTTGACCTCAAACACTTCAGAGTCCACTTGACTCTGTAGATTGCTCCAAAGTTTCAGTGTAGGAAATTTGCTCTATCAAGAAATTACATTTTTAAAAATAAAAGAACAGATGTGTGTTTTATAAAGTATGAAAAACTATCAAGATTATCTTCAATAAGCCCTATTTAGTTGTTGCTCTAAGCATCTGATTCCAGAGTTTATAATAAATGGTCCAATTCATGCTCACATCGCTAGAAGTTTTGATTCAGTAATCTTTTTTTCAGGGCACGTGATTTTACATTTTAGTGAATGCTCCTAGCTCCTAAAATATTCTGAAAATAACTTCTATCACCTCACCTTTTGGAACTCCCACTCCAAAATGTGCCCCCTTTTGTTTCTTATTTTCTTACAAGAAAAGCTATCTGTTGAATCATACAGAATATATTGCTGAATATTCTTATTCTTCGACAGTCACACATGGTTGTAATGAGAAGAAAAATAGGTGTTTATTTTCAGAAATTGCATTCACTTACAATCATTTTTAGTTGCAGTTACAGAAATAATATTTTCTCTCACAACTGTGAACTTCAGAAAAAAAACAGTCATGATTTTAAAAAAAAAAGATAATATAGTTTTCATGTATCTGTTCTCTGCTTACAGGAATTGTGTTTTAAAATGCAGTTGAAACAGTTAAGCACTGAGCCAAACTCCTAGAGTCCAGTTGTAGAAAGGGAGGAGTGATGAGCAAAGGAGTCAAGACGATGCTAGGGAAACCCACAGATAGAGCTGAACTGAGCAAGTGAGAGCTCAGGTACTCCACTCTGACTTATGGGAAACCAGTATAGGATTGAACCAGGCCCTCTGAATGTGGGTGTTAGGGGGACTGGGCAATGTATGGGGCTGAGAGCAATGGAACCAGTACATATCCCTAATGAATGAATGGGCTGTAGGAGCCCATTCCCTAGGGAGGGATATTCTCTCAGTCTTGGTCTTGACCCATATGATGTGACAGACTTTGATGATTGCCCATGGGAGGTCTCACCCTCTCTGAGGAGTGGATTGGGGGTAGGATGGGGAGATGAGAAGAGTGGAGGACAGGAGGGAAGATGGAATTAAGATTGGTATGTAAGATTGTTATTAATAAATACAGAAAGATAGGAAAGAGAGAGAGAGAGACCTACAAGACTGACCCTAACTAACAATTTGAGCAACCGTGGAAAGGCTACCATAAATGCCATTCCCTGATAATGAGATCAACGACTAACTTATCCACCAACATGGAGCCCTCATCCAGTAGCTGATGAAAACAGAAGCGAGCACCCACAACTAAACACTGAGCCAAAATGGAATCCAGATGCAGAGTGGAAGGACAAGACCAGGTTACAGAAACCCACAGAGACAGCTGACCTCAACAAGGAGGAACTAATGGTCCCCCAGACTGATAGCAGGGAATCCAGCATGGGACTGACTCAGCCCTCCCCCGAACATGGGTCTCAGCTATAAGGCCTGAGCAGTCTAAGGGATCTCAGACAGTGGAAGTGGAACCAGTATGTATTTCTGGTGAACAAAAGGTCTTTGCGGGCACCTCCGCAGTGGAGAAATACTCCCTTAACCTAGAGACAGGAGAGAAGTCCTAGTCCCTACTTCAAATGACTTGATGTCTGGAGGACATCACCCTACATGTGGAGTGGGGGTGGGTGGGAGTGGAGGGTGGTCAAAGTGCTTTTGAGAGGGGGAGAGAGAGAAAGAGGGAGGGAGGGTGGAGGGAGAGGGAACTGGGATCAATATGTAAAATAAAAATAAATTAATAAAAAAAGAGACTGAGTTATAGGCAAGTCTTAAGGCATTTTCTTATTAGTGATTGATGGGGGATAAAAGACAAGAAGGAAAAAATGGAGGTGAAAGAGGAATGTTGGCCTGTCACTCTATCTCTGACTCTGAACAAGGCACCCTGTAGTGATGGAGGTCATGGTCCATTTCTATGCTGGCATATAGGGTATCATTAGACATATATTTACATTATATACTCTGTGTACTGGTTATCATATGTCTGTGGCAGAAAGTGAATGTTACTCTAAAGTAATCATTCTATGGTGGCCTTACTCCCAGGCTAAATCTCTAATAAGAAGAATGATGGTGAGGACTTTTTGGATATCTGTCTAATATAAAAATGGATTGGTCCATCATATAGTTAAGTCAACAGGTTTCCTGTAAAGCATCCATTGAGGCTTTGATAATTACTAAAAGTTGGTTTGGGAGTTATCTACAAATTTTTTCTTTCTATGTATAAAATTTCATATCATTCTCTGAACACAAAATTTCCATGATTCTTAAATCAAAATATAGGGACATAAAGTCAAAGAAGAGGATCAATGAGAAGTCTTCTTTACTTGAAGTTTCTCCTGTGAGTTATAAAAATTATAATTGTTTGTAATTGGAAAATACTCAATAGAATTCCATTACTCTATTCTAGGGTGAGGAAATCCAAGCAAGAAATTTTGACAGTACTTTTCCTTTCAGAACTCCCAGCAAGGTAAAAATTATTTGTCAGTTCTCCAGTGACACCATAAAAGGGTTAAAAAAATATTCTCTAATTCCTGAGTCTACATACCATCTTAGTAGTCAAACAGAAATTAAGAGTGCTATTTTGAGGATTCATGGACTTCACAGACACCTATGTTCAGAGGTAAATGATGGAGGTATACTCAAAGAGGAGCCTCCAGAAATTCTTGTACTGTAAGGAGTGCTACCACAAGGGCTTGTGATTTTTCTTTCTATTACTGACATGGAGGTGTCAGCGGTGCTGCTTTAGCATGAGTCATCTTCCACCCTGAAATAGCAGAGTGGTACACACAGCGAGGCAAGTGAGGAATGAGTTGACGGAAAAAGCACCATGTTCCGCATCATTCTCAATTACCAAAGTGAAAGAATCTAAATATCAAAAATATCTTTTAAACCTGTGTTTTTATCTTTAATGACACTTTTTAGGATTATTGTAAGGATCATTATAGCTCAGAAATGTTAAATAAATCACCATGGCAGAAAATACATCCTTTCTATACAGATGAGAGATCTGGTCGAGGATGCTCATAAATACTAAAAAATCGACAGTGGCTGAAGTAGCTATATTAAATGACATAGTGTGTGTATGTGATTATGAACATCCTTTAAAATATGTTAGACCAGCTTTAAATAATATATGCTAACTGGCAAAATGTAAATGCTGTGCTATAAGCATTGTTGTTTGTCTGTACTCTGCTTTAGAGAAGCAAGGAAAAAATGACTGTTCATGTTCATTATATGCACAATAATCTTAGATTAGGTACATGCTATGCAAAAGAATGTGAAGTGAAGAGTGTTAGAAAATATGCAGGGGATGTGTGAGAGTAGACCTGGGGTCCACACATCTTTTTAGTTGCATCTATTATTGTGTAGCTGACACACAGCAAATTCATCTTTGTTTCTAACATTCCAATTCATAGTTGATTAAACCCATGGATAGAAGGAGCCTACTATGTATGTAAAACTATAGTTGTATACATAATATATATTATATGATATAGCATATAAATGTTGTAAAATGGTTTTCTTACGTGGTTTTCCTTCTCATTCTTATATATTTTGGAGTTTTTAAAAACATAACTTTCTTGTAATTTTTAAATTATTCCCCTTTATTTACACATTTTAATAGGTAGGTTTTTACACAAATAAGCATATTTACATCCATACTAGTATTTTGGCAACAAGATAAGTTGCTGGTTCTTTTGTAATTGTATTTTACAGAGGCATACATGAGAGAACACAAAATACTAGGCTTGTATTTGAGCCTGTCTTGCAGTTTTAAAAAAAGGGAAATTATTTTTCATCATAATGTCTATTATTAGACATTTCCCTGAAGGAAAAACAATCTTGTGAAAAGAATTTCATGCTCCTACTTCTGTTGTGGTTATCTGTATTCAATGATCATTGGAGACCCTTTTATTTTCTCTTCAGCAACTGGAATGATTGCTGTGTTTTGCATGGGAATAAGAATGTTCTCCTCTATAAAATATCTATTCTAGATATTACCATACTCACAGTCTGTGGACAGTCATTTGTAATTGTATATACCTAATACGATTTCCTTGTAGTCCAGAGTCACAATAGAAGTACCATTCAGTTTATAATTTTACAGTATCTGCTTCTGCTTGATACAAATGACTGCCTCGGGTGTCACCACTCTTCTAAAGTTCATATGTCTGTCATCTGAGAGGTAGTGTGGGATCTTGGAAAATACTAGTTTGCCACCATTTGGATCTTAGAAAAAAAATTTCTCTCTGGTGGTCTTACTTGGCTTGAGCTGTAGACTCCTATTTCTAAAACTGTTATAGTAGAACACTTTCTGATTTCAGCTGCAAACCAAGGAGAAAATACACAATAAAATTGTACAACCATATGTCCTTACATGCAATTATATAATATCATCTATATCATATAATTACATGGTAATTATAATCATACAATATAGCAATTTCAAAAGGAATTCTACCTCTGTCTGTGAATTCTGTTGCAGATTTTAAACTTTGCACATCAACCTCATGGGATACCACCAATCGGATGATAAATACAGAAGGTAGATATCTAGATACGATCAAGATCTGGAGCATCCACCAGTGAAGCAAACAGGCCTTTCAACTTTTTCTAGTAAATGTATTTTGTATCAATGAGGCATGCACTGTCTTTAAATTTAACCAGTGTATACACTAAGGATATTTAACACATTCCTATGTTCTCAGTAATAAACCCACAAGAAAAATGGTTGACACAAACTAGCTTCCCATGTAAAGCATTGCAATAGTATCCCAGAACATTTACATAAGCCTTTTTTCAACAGAAGTCCATGAACTAAGTTTAATGACTTTGAGCCAGGCAGCAAATAAGTTCTATTCTAACCCTAAAGATTAACATTACAGTAAATTCAGTGGGTTTGTGTGAAAATTGCTACATATGAATGCTCTCAGGCCAAAGTCTCAAGTGTTTTGTAATGATTTAAAAATCACTGGGCCCTGCTTTTGAGTTTCTTGTGATACTAGCCAGATTCCTATTTGGTCTTTGGAAATGTAAATTATTAGTAGTAGCATGAAAGTCTAAACAGCTTGATTCTAGTCAGTAGGAAGTAATCGAATTTCCAGTAAAGATATACCTGCATCTCACTTTAAGCCAAAGAATTTTGTAAAAAATCAAGCCTTAGGACTTCCACAGGAGTTCCTTTGGGAATGTGGCAAGATTTATAATCAGGGGAGTTTAACCTTGAAGACCAATTAACAGTCATCATCAGAACACCTCAAGCTTATATGCAGAGTAGATTAGCACCTGGATGCTGGTCCAGAGTGCCTCATCTCCAACATTCCTTGATTTATTACCACTAGCAAGCTACTAAGCTCCGTTATCAATAAAGTGCAGGTTGAACCTCACAGGGTTTTTATGAGGACATAGCTAGCTAATTTAGGGAATACTAACTAAATGTTTGTCATGGTGAAGCTGGTGACAATTCCTGATAACTCTTCGATATGTGAGGGCCAGGCAGGATATGTCTGTCTATGTGCTCCCCCTAATAATCCTAATATTTGCATCATTGTATTAGTCTTTCCTATGAAACCATAGTTCCATATTCACTAGCAGCATGAGGATAGAGTAAGCAAACATTGGAATAGACACCAGATGTTTAATACTTATTAAATATAGCCTTGATTCCAACCTCATCTGAGAAGATGTTTGCAACATTTCTCTACCTTTAAATGTATCCATGCCTTTAGTGATCTCAATATATGTTCTTACTTTCATTTATCTTAACACAGTATAAGTGAAGTCATGACAAATGGCTACATGGTCTGGTTCCAGACATCCTTGGTTGGTGTCAAGGGAGACAGAGTATCCTTTCCTGCTGCATTCCTACAATATGATTTCTCAGGGTTAATTGTTGCCTCTGAAACAATTCATCTAATTATTTCCTGATCAAATTTTCTTATGTAGAAATAAAGCAATAACCTGAAAAACTTGTCTCACTTGAGGAATCTTGTAGAGACAAGAATAAAAATTAAGAACTCAAGTTGTATAGATCAGCATATGCCATTTTTCCAGGTTACAAGTCTATCAGCTACCCCAGTGTGCATGTATACACACACACACACACACACACACACACACACACACTTACTTATATAATCAAAAAGAGATAGTATTCTTAGCTATCTGTATTTTCACATTATGAAGTTTCAGTTCCACCTATGGTTCAAACGTATTAAAGGGAAAATTCCAGAAATAAACAATTCATAAATTTTAAAGCATATATCACAGTAAGTAGAGTAATGAGATCTTGGCCTGGTCATAAATCATTCTTTTATCTAACATTGCTTAAATCCCAGGAACTTCCCCTCGCCATATCGCTATATCATAAGGGCATTAGACCACCTACAACAATGTAAGAATCTGGTGTCTATTTTGAAAGAGGGAAAGGAACTAATCCCCCATAAATTTCACTCAATCACATGTTATAGTTCTTTGATTCAATTACTGGTTTGGTTACTTTAGCATCTTAAAGTGCCTGATGGAAAATGATGCTTTATCATACTATGTAACAAATATGTAAACTCACCTACTCTCTCTCTCTCTCACACACACACACACACAAAGAAAATAGCACAAATAATATTTGGTTGTCAGTTTTCCTTTCGGGGTCTTGTACTATATCTCCCACCCACAGGGATGGGGAGAGGCTTCTTCATTATCAGTTGACTTCAAAACAAAAATAAATTTATTTCAGTAAAATGTAAAATACTATTACAAGGTAAAGTTATTAAATGATTTCTAAGTATTTACCTACTGGGTATTACTTAGAGTAAGCAATAGTTGGAGCTTAAATAGTCTTTCCAACAAAATATAGTTTACTGTTTCTGAGAGATGATCTTCAAAGGTGTTTATAAACTGAGATGTTGAGATGGAGAACATCTGAAACTGATTTGTAATTGAACATATGCTTGCAAAGGGCCATAGAATGACAGGTTGATTGAGCTGTAGCAGAGACAGGGGACCTATCAGATAGGATTGATTTCTATTTGAGAAATGCTAATGATTCTTAAAAAATAATAACTGAAATACTCTGAGCCCTGCCTTGCTTAAATAGAATATTAACTATATTAAAAAAAAGTTTTGAGATCCCTTTCTGTAAATATCATGTTTCAAATTTTTATCATTATATATTGTTTGGTGTGTGCATGGGTGTGTGTATGCCTGTGTATGGGGGCTCTGTGTGTGTGGTTGACACTGCATTCATCAGAAGAACTCTCATACATCTATGCGGGCTCTGGAGATCAAACTGAGGTCATAGGTCTTGTGTAATAAATGCCTTAACCACTAGCAATCAACCAGCCCTTCTTCATGTTTTGCACATAATTTCTAGTTGATAAAATATCACTGTGAATGTGGGCATAATATAAAGGAATGAGCACTTAGGTAGTTTCTTTTCCTCTAACTTTCCTATTTCTCATCATGACTGTGTTGTGCTTGTATTTTTTTTTATATTTTTCTCTCTCAATTGAAATAAATTTTTACTGTTTCATAATAACTTCATCCATATCCATTCATAAATAATGCACCACTTTTCCCAGTAAAATGGCTTCCTAACTGGTATCTGGTCATGTATTAATTTTCAGATTATTACATCTATTGTGCACTCACAGCATTATCTTCAGATTTTATGGCATACCATGTACTAAGCAGCACTTGTGTCAACATATTAACAACAATTCTATTCTCAATACTAAGCATGGCCTCTTTGTCTTTGGCAAGTAGCCAACATGGTATGAATCATTGCTGTGTCTTATGTCCTGTACTAATAATGCTAATAATGCCACGTGATACACAACCTCTGTGTAGGACTTATTCATACATCAACTCTTTCCCTTCTCACCCTCCATGTTACTGTAACTACGTCCTAATCCTCCCACACCCACTCAAGCCTTCACCGTTATCTTTATGTGTAAGTCCCTCTGCATTCTCACTTACCTCCTGATACTTCCCATGTGTCAGGTGTACACCCCCAAGGGTGTGTCCAAAGATCTCTTCTCACCTCAGCGTGTCTATATTTACCTGTAGCTTTGAGACTAAGAAAGTTAGCTTTGGCAGAGATTGAACTTGACTAAAATGAAAATAAAAGTGGTTAAACATCATTGTTTTATTATGAGTTTAAAGTGATGTCAGAAGCTGGGCTCTGGTGGCACATGCCTTTAATCCCAGAATTTGGGAGGCAGAGGCAGGCAGATCTATGTGAGTTCAAGACCAGCCTGGTCTACAAGAGCTAGTTCCAGGACAGCCTCCAAAATCATGAGAGCCTGTCTCAAACAAACCAAAAAAATAAAAACAAAAAAAAGTGATGTCAGGAAAAAAATAATCTGATCAAGACCTTGGATCACTGTTGATACAATTTTGACTCCATGCCTTGCACATACCAATTATTCGGTATGACTATTTTTAATGATCGGAGAAAGAAAAGAAGCATCAGAAGGAGGAAGACTTGATGTTCTAGACTCCATCCCACTGAACTAAGGATTTGTTAGCTTTGCATGAATCTCTCAATCACTCCATCTCAGAAAAGCATGAGCAAGACACAGCTTAGGTTTTGACTTTACATAAAACATCATGGCAAAATTCCTCAGGGTCTCTTTTCATTTTAAGCATCTGTCTTCTCTTTTAAAACTGCATAATTCTTTCTCAATGAAGCATCATCTACAATATTCATTACTTAAACATCTGGCAACATCAAAACAAGTATATTATTGAAAATAAGCCAAAGTATCCAGATATAATCCACCAGTTTAATTTTTCTTAAGGTCAGGTTTTTATTTGTATTCCAAAAACAATTATGTGGATTTACTTGTTGCAAATTCCAGGTAGAATATTTCTTTTACTTCTCAGTGATATAATTTCATTCTAATGTCACTCACAAAACCCTGACTACGGAAATAAACTATGAAGAATGGTGGAAAATGGACCTAGTGAAAACAAATATTCTTAGCTTTCTAGCTGGCATTTTCAGCTCTTTCTCTCTGGTTAATTTATGATTGGTGTCATTTGGTTTATCTATTTTCCTTTGCACATGAGAATGCTAAATTCAAAACAATGGTTTCCTTATTCTCAGGGCATAGGCTGAGTGCCTCTATTCTCAGTGAATAGAGGCACAAGACCATGATGGCTCTATTGTGCAAATTTTCTCATGAGAACACTACTTTTTATTAAAACACTGTATATGGATTGCATATAATTTGTACCGAATGTTTGAAAAAACTTCTCCTGCAGTAATAGGAAAATAGTACATACATGTGTTCTCACTTTAGAATTTTGATTAAAGAGTAAAATTTTAGAGTAAAATTTTCAAGGCAATTATTCTACAGTTTCACTATTTAGGAAATCATTGTAGTGGTTTATATTCTCCACACCATATCTGTGCATATGTGTGCTTGATTACATATACTATTGCCTGTGCACGTTTTGAGTAACTATTTGCCCTATTGAATGAGCCCATTGTCATGATTAGTTGCATTTTAACAATTTGGGAATGTGTGAACATGATCTCAATTAATGGTCTACTGAAATGCATAGAAATGAGGGTGAAGGATGTCTAAGCTGATAATATACACACACACACAGAGAAACAGAAACAGAAGAGCTTTTCCTTTTTTAAAAATGTTACTGTCTTTTTGATTTATAAAATGTTTATATGTGTAACCTGAAAAACTTCAAAATTTTAATAAGTTGTGTTTCATTAGGTATGGTATTAGAATCCAATGAATATCATCAAATAAAGTATTCTAACTGGAGATTATAGAATTTTCCTCAATTATACTTCTTCAAATTCATTCTTTAAAATTTTGGAAAGAATCACACTTTGAGTGTTATTATTTCCCACAGCATTTAAATTTACATAAGCACAAAATAACTACAAGTCAGTCATGTTATAATGCTTTCCAGTTGTTCCATCTCTTCTTCCATTTGTTTTATATTACACATTAGCATTCAGATGGCAGAAGCAATTGTAAAATGCACATTGGAAACTAGCAAATGAGTATTGTCCTCAAGATTTGACTAAAATGCTAAAAACAAAATTTCCTGTAGAAGTGCAGAAAGGAACAAATCTCTTAGCTTATTCCATCTGAAACTCCTATATCCTATTCCATTCTCCAGAAAAACAGTTGCTCTGTTACTTTTAACTGTCCAGTGCTACTATGCTACTAATGTAGTCTTTTTCTACTAGGCCGGAGTACCTAAAGACACCTATAGTAGTGAAATAAAGGTAAAGTGCCTTGGAAATAATGATTTTACTAAGCGTTAATTCATTTTAAGTCTGTTTGGTACTTGCCGTTCAGGCATGAGAACATAAGATCAAATCCCAGAACCAAGTAACCAAGTCAACCATCCCAGTGATACACTTACAATGCAAGAGCTGGGGAAGGAAAGACAGACAGATGACTAGAGGTCCTAGGTCAGCCAGCCTAGCCTACTAGACAAGACAGGGAAAGGCCTTGTCTCTCAAAAATAGAAGTAGATGTCATTTGAGGAACAGACATTCAAGGCTGTCATCAGAACTCACATTTATACGCACATGCGTGCACACACACACACACACACACACACACACACACACACACACACACCTGAAAAGAAAGAAGGAAAATGTAAAGAGGGAGAGGAAAATAGTGAGGGAGGAAGAGAGGAAGGGAGGCAGAGAGGGAGGGAGGGAGGGGTAGGGAGGGAAGGATGAAATTGCTATTTAATATATTTAAGAGCTACAAATTTGAGAGTTTGGTAAATGTAAGAAATATGCACTGTGAACATCTCTGTCACAGAAATAAGAGATAATTTTTCTACCAGATCCAAACTTAATACGTAGTCTATCAAGATATCAGACACTGAACAAAACTCCAATTTTGTATCAACCCACTTTGATGAATTATGGTTGAGAAGTTAGTCTGAAATTAAATCCAGAATAGAAAAGTTAGGATCCTGTGACAAATCCTACCTCCACTTTTCTGTCTATCTTTCTTGTCTTTAAATAACTTAAATTTGGGTATTAAGAACATTTAGACATCATTTTAACACTTAAATTCCTGGACTTTTGTTCCTGAGCTAACATTACTTACTTAAAAAGAAAAAAGAAAAAAAAAAGGGAAGGGTCCACTGAAAATCATTTCAGATTTAGGAAAAATAGAACAAAGGTCAGCTGGCCTTAGATGATTTGAAAGTTTAAGATCCCCTGTGTTTCTTGTTCTTTCCCTAGGTATGTTTCTGAAACATAGAGGTTAGTTCCAGATGCAATCAGAGTGGCATTGTTGACAATTGCATATAATGCAACTAATCATTTTCAGCTTTCAAAGTTGAAGGACTCACTTTTAATGAATTCCAAAATGAATTGATCCAGGTCACACACTAACCAAGGTGCTCTGAACTCAATCACTGTCAAGTGTCTAACTCTGCAAGAACAGAGATTCTTGTCAGCTCCACATATCACACTTGAAAGATGATTTCAAATAGCAGTGACATTCCTTTAAAAAAAAAAGAGAGAGAGATGAGTGGAAGCAAAAAGACGGCAGTCGGTGCATCAGGAGTGCCTCTGTTTGTGAGACGTGGGGAGGGGATCTATGAGCTTGGAGAAAACTGTAAACCTTAGCCTGTATTAAGAGCCATTGCAGCCAAAAATGGCTGTCAAACAATGAACCTGTTTAATCAATGTTTCTATAAAGGTGGTTTTTAAACTTAGCTGACTTAGCTGGACTAAGTCACATGACAGCCAGATTTTTTTTTAAAAGCCTGAGTCATCCTCCCTTAGATTTCCTTGATGGCTTTTATTGGTTTCAGTCTAGGCATGAAAAAATGGTTCCTTCATAGGTAAAGTGCAGAGTTAAAAGTCTCTCTTCCAGAATTCTTACCCTTGACCCTTTGTTAAAACCAGCTTTTAAGAAAACAAATAGCTCTGTTTTGATTCCTGGGAGTCAATGGCAAAGACTTTTTAAAAATGTTTCTTTTGGATTCTCTAAAATATTTACAAATAACCCTGATGCTAGATCATTCTTGGCCCTTACAATTATATAGACAAATAACTACACTTAAAGAATTTCCTTCCAAAATAATTCCAACTACACAAAAATCTATACACTTTCTTGTATGCTAGCTAAGGAATAACTTGTTTAAGTGACTAGTTTATGACTTAAGAGAAAATGTAGTAACTTAGCTATAAATCTGTGCCTGTGTGTAGCCAGCATCAGCTGTCGAGCCTTGTATTGCTGCATACACAATAATACTTCTAATTCACACGACCCTGGGGGATTTCATGGTTCTACCTCATTGTTTGCATAGGTAAAATGAATGTGTTTCAGAAAGCCATGGCTACAGTTCTGATAAAGATCTCAGAGATCATACATCGTTCCTGGCACATGTTAAAAATTATCTTACTATTTATATGGGTACCTGAAGATGACACAAAATAAATTGCAAAGTTTTCTGACTATATTACCTCACAGCCTTGCATGATTGCTCACTGTAAAAATGTTACACAATGGAATACTACTCTACAGAAAAAAAATAACGGAATCAAGAAATCCGTGGGCAAATGGATGGAACTTGAAGAAACCATCCTGAATGAGGTAACCCAGTCATAAGAAGAAGAACATGATATGTACTCACTCATATATGGATTTTAGACCTAGAGCAAAGGATCACCAGCCTATAATTCACACCACCAGAGGAACTAGGATTCAAGGTGTATTCTAAGAGATTCATATATGGTCCCTCAAAATAGGGGGAAGGGACAAGTTCCCCAGAGCACATGGGAAGTGGGGGGGGCAGTGAATGGAGAGAGAACTAGGAGAAAGAGAAGGGGAGGAAAGGAAAACATGTGCGACTAGGTAGATTGAGTAGGGGTAGGAATAGAAGACAGAAAGAGAGAGAGAGAGAGAGAGAGAGAGAGAGAGAGAGAGAGAGAGAGAGAGAGAGAGAGAGAGAGAGAGCATAAAACATGGAGTCATTATTGGTTTGACGAGAAAACTGAACCTAAAGAAAAGTCTAGAGTCCTACAAGCCTGACTGCAACTAACAATTTGAGCAACTGTGGAAAGGCTACTATAAATACCCTTCCCTGATAGTGAGATCATCAACTAAATTACCACCATCATGGAGCCCTCATCTTGTACCTGTTGGAAACACAAGAAAACATCCATAACTAAACACTGAGTCAAACTAGAATCCAGATGTAGAGAGAGAGAACAAGACCAGGTTGCAGAAACACACAAAGACAGCTGACCTGACCAAGGAGGAGCTAATGGGTCCCCCAGACTGATAGCTGGGAATCCAGCATGGGACTGACTCAGACCCCCTGAATATGGGTCTCAGGTAGAAGCACTGAGCAGTCTGGGGGACCTCAGACAGTAGAAACAGGATATATTCCTGGTGCACAAAAGGACCTTGCGGACACATCCCCCATGGAGGGATAATCCCTTAACCTAAAGGCAGGAGAGAAGTCCTAGTCCCTACTTCAAATGCCTTGAAAGATTTACATGACTCCAAGTGGAGTGGGGATGGAGAGATTGGAGGGGAGGGTGGCCAGGCTGTATGTCACAGGGGAAAGAGGGTAAGAGAGAGGGAGGGAGGGAGAGAGAGGGGAAGGGAGAGAGGGAGAGAGGGTTGAAGGGAGAGGAAACTGGGATCAACATGTAAAATTTTTAAATTTTATTATTAATAAAAATAATAATATTATAAAAAGAAAAAGAAAAAATATATATCATGCAAAACAACAATTGATAAGGCCTTTAATCATGATATCTTGTCACCACCATTTGATCAGACTCTTTTCTGGTAATTTTTCACAATTACCTAGATTTTATATGCAAACATACAGCCAGAGATATATGTTAAAATAATTTTGTTGTACCCAATTTTGATTGAAAAGATAAATGTGTATTGAATTACCAAGACTCCTGAGCCTACCACTTGAATTAAATATTTCATGGGTTTCTTACCATTTATTTCATTGTAAAGGAAAGATTTTTTTCAATACTATTCAAAATTTTAATGATTATGAAATAAAAAATATTATACCTTTATGCTTTACTAAACTGTTTTCCTTTGGTCAAATACTCAGGATTCTTCTGGTATTTTTCACAAATAGTGTAAGGAACAACTTTATTTGTACCTTTGATTACCTTTGAATATTTCTCAGATTCTGTGGAATCAGAAGTTCAGAAAACATCAACCTTACTTGTATTTCCAAATTCAATAAATGTGGCAAAGTCCACAATCTCATGAAAATTGAGTATTTTTATTTGTACAAGTAAATGAATGATTTTCTGCTGAACCTGTTTGCTTTTGCTCATTCTCCCAATAAATTGCATCCTTCTTTCCCAGCTAAACAGCAGAATGGGAAAGAACTCACAGACAGCAGTCCAGCAAAGGCTGATTTGGTTATCATAAACGTTTTACTGTTTAAAAAATGTAGATCCTATGGATATACATAAAAATTAATAATATTTTGAAAATAGCAATGACAGGCTTTAAATCACCAATTCTATGTTTTTAAAATGTGTGTGATGGATCTGAGAAGATGAAAAAGAATAATAATAGTGCAGTCATAAGGTCATTTTTATTTTTCCTTTTGGGTTTCTCTGATTTTTATTCATAAGTTATTATGAATAGGCCAGTGCTAAAATATGTCTTTCTGGGAACATTCATCATTTCTCAGTTCTCTTATATGAGTTTTCTCATGCCTGCTAGGATAACATGGATGATCTCCCCAGAGCCATTTCTGTAGGAAGAAAAACTAGGCTAGCTATTCCAAACTGGGTTAAAGGTGACAACCATAAAGGCACTTTCCAGAAGAAAAAATAATGTTTTTGTTAATTCGATGAACAGTACACTTAAAAGTTAATTGCTTTTACCTTTTCATATAAGATAGTTTCATGACACATTTCATGTTGTCACCATGATGCCTAACGAGACTTCCTTTAACTAGTCATTATTTTATTAACTACATTATACACTGGGCAGTTTTCTTTTATGCTCATTATGGCAAACATCAACACTGAGAATGGTAGTACATTGACAAAAATCTCAGGGGGTTGTGCTCTGGGGACAAGCTGCTGTGTCTGCCGTGGCTTTGTGGACATGAGGCTGAATGAAAGTGCTCTTTAAATTCCTGCCATTCGTGTGCTTCAGACGCCCCAGAGTAATATCACTCATACTCATGAACAACATCTTGGGAAAATATGAGAAACTGATCTTTAATCAATTATAAGTCACTTTGGGATTACTGACCAGGGGAACATCACCCAAGTCATAACAAACCACATTACAATAAAAAGTGAGGGAATGTTTAGTAAGTGTTGGGGAAATAAGTGAACGATCTGAACGATCTGAATCCTATTCTCCCTCCATGCTTACGTTCCTCTCTGTTCCCTGAAAAGCCACTGAAACCCATACTCAGAATGAAGACAGTCCATTGTGAAGTCCCACATTGTTTACAAACACTTGCACTATGCCAAACTTCTAAAGTTCTTTCTTTACTCTTGAACACATTTACAATTCACCATTTCTTTGAACATGTAAAAAGGATGGTTCGTGTTTTAACTTACATGAAGTCATTTCAATATCTGACACATTACACTAATAATGCAAGCTCTCTGCTTTGCAATATGCAGCCAGAATCTATAATAGCATTTTTCTCTTCATCCCTATACAATGGTCAACCTCAGCAGGGAGTGTTATCTTTAATCCTAAAAACACTAGAAGACATGCTTAATGACTTTTTTTTTTTTTTTTTGTGAAAATGGTTGAGTATGGATCCCCAAATACAGTAGAGAAGTCTAACTTGTGTGTCCATTTCAATGCCAAGGCATCACATAAAAAAATGAATTGTGCAACCTTGAACAGAAAGCTTGTCTCCACTCCTGTTTTCACATGTCTCAGCAAGGAGTGAAATGTAATTCTCAGGGGAGTCCTAGTAAGAATCTACAAAGACAACATATAACATTATTGATGAAAGTAATGATTCAGTTCCTCCCTCTTTGGAGAGCTACAGCCCTCCACATACATTTTACTATTACAAACAAATGTGTTTTCTATTTTATTATCCTGTTTAAAAACAAAGATTAGGGAAGATGAGCAAGCAGCAACCTATTTGCCTAAAATCCTAAATTGGTTAGAGTAGTAATCTGTCAGACTATAAGAGAAAGAGGGCAAAACTTGGTCTTATTATTTAAGATTGTTTTTGCACCCACTCTTCACCTTCTTTATTGTCAGCATAGAATCTTCATCCAGTAACTGGATGGAAGCAGTTGCAGAGATCCACATCTTAAGCACTGGGAGGAGCTCCTATAATCCAATCTTAGAGAAACAAGAGCAATAATACCAGCAAAGGTGTCAAGACCATGATGGGGAAACCTACAGAAACAGCTGACCCAAGCTAGTAGGAGCTCACTGACTCTCCACTGAGAGCTGGGGAACCTTTATAGGACCTAACTAGGATCTCTCAATGTGGGTGACAGTTGGGGAGCATTGGCAGTTTATGTGGCCACTGGCAGTGGAACCAGGATTTAACCTTTGTGCCTGAACTGGCTCTTTGGAACCCATTCCCTATGGAGGGATACCTGCTAGGCCTAGATAAAGGGGGAAGGGCCTTGATATATGACAGACTTTGTTGACTCACCATGGGAGGCCTTACTCTCTCTTAGGAGGAGATGGGGGATGGGGTGGGAGAAGGTGGGAGGGAGGGCAAACTGGGATTGTAAGCAAAAATAAAAATAAAAAATAAAAAAATGTGCAGTTTAAATGATCCCAACATTTTTTCCTTTTTTTATTTAAATTAGAAAGAATCTTATTTTATATATAAATCCCAGTTCCCTCACTTTTCCATCACCTACCCCCCCCCCCCCACTGATCTCCATCCCATCCCTCTTCTGCTTCAGAGGTCTTCCAACATTTTCTCATAAAATTTACCATAACCTTCAACCATTGGCTTCTAGAGCCCCAATTTTACAGCAATGTTAAATAATCTCTCATTTCTCACTATCCCTCTAATACCCTAATATGCCTCCATCATATAGCTTTAAAGTGTATAACCCTTCTTTCTCTAACTAGTTTCTTTTCCATTTTTTTCTTTCAAGTAAACAAAGTCTGGATTTATTTTCAGATTTCAGTGTTTGGTGTTTGTTGTCACTTCCATTTTACTGTCATATAGACAGTCCTTATTAATATTCTGCAATCAAGTTTCTATCCTTATCATGAGTTATCATTGTATAAAGGACAAAAACAAAGACCTGCTAACCAGACTTGTCTGTGCTTTCCTTCACCACCCTGACCTTCTGAGTTTGGTTCTCTGTTGCTGTGATAAACACCATGAACAAAAGTAGCATAGGGAGGAAAGTGTAAGTGAAATATCCATCACTCTGCTGCTTTGTCTAGACAAACATCCCCTCCCTTCCTGTACTCTTTTGACTCTGTGTAACACCCTAACACCTCCTTCTCTGCCTCTCTTGTGAGGTCTCTCCATTTTCCTATTCCATAAAGAGTCCTTTTCCCTCCAGATGTTAAGCTGGCAAGTATCTGTTTTTCTTTTAAAGTCTAAACAAATACTTAATGATATATAACCAAGTAAGTATGCAATTCCCCCTGAAGTCATCAGTTGGTCAATTTGATTAATTTTAATCTTATTCTTGACACCATCTTAATACACAATTTCTTTTATTCTTTGAGTCCTCAAGTGTCCTTCCCCTCTAAACTTAAGTTCAGCTAATCTGTAACCTGTGTAATCTATAACCTTCTTAACTGGCTTTCTATAAATTCCTTAGCTCATAATTCACTCTTACATCCTATCTAGTTTCCCAGCAACATGGTGTACATTTATTCTTTCCCTACTTTCAAAGTAAGTTCCTCGAAGGAAAATGATTTGATCTATATTGTATACTTCCAGCATACCTTGAGTTCCTAACAGAACTTCTCATGCGTCTTTGATGGGATACATATCCTAGTAACAATTATGATAATTGAGAATCATTCAGTTATTGTTAGGGGCATGAAGAACAAGTACAGTGTACATTTCTGTCCACTACTTGAGATCTCCATTCAGACCAGCATACCCACCTTGCGTGACCTCCATTTTCATCGCTATTTTCTCTAGCTCTTAGCAACTATTCTCATGGGTTTCCCAAATGTGAATTTCTTGTAGGGTTTTCTTCATAATGAGTCTTATTCTATTGATATTTCACTACACAGTGCTTTTTTTCCTTCCCGAATTTCCACCAAATGCTCCTCTCTCTCACATCCATCCAAAACCACAACTTCTCTCTCTCTCCCTCTCTCTCTTTAGAGTATGAAACATGTATCTAAAATATAATAAGTAAAAGGAAAACAAACAACCCAAGATAATACAAAACAAAAAATAGAAGAGCTTACAAAAAGAAAAAGCATGAGAGAACACATACATGCAACAGCACACACAGAGAAATTTTGTAAAGTCACAAAAGCATGATATGTATGCAAGAGACCTGCAATGAAAACAACAAAAAAGCCCCGACAAAGCATTGTGAGACAAAGAATCTCCAAAAAGTGCCATTGAATTTCTTTCCTGTTGGCCATTTACTGCTGGGTATGGGAACTTGTTTGTATACCCAATGAGACTCTGTTAGGGAAAAGTAAGTTTTTCATTTGCCAGTGTTTACCAGTTGGAGATACCTTCTAGGTTAGGGATGAGGGCTTGTGTCTATTTCCCCTCTCAGCACTGAGAAGCCATCAGGCCAGTGCAGGATTATAAATCTTGCCTCAATTTCTCTGAATTCCTATGTGCTTCTCTCCTCCTGTTTCTTTTTGTCCTCTGTCCCCTTTGGCTCCTACACTCTTTCTACCTCCTCTTCTGTAGGGTTCTCTGAGACTTGAGGGGAGGGCTTTGGCAGAGACTCCCCATTTAGTATTCCAAGGTCTTTCAATTGCTGCACATTATCCAACTGTGGCTGTCTGTGCTAAAAGCTATTTGGAGACAGAAAAACACAAAGACAAAGAGAGAGACTCTGTGTGTGTGTGTGTGTGTGTGTGTGTGTGTGTGTGTGTGTGTATGTGTGTGTGTGTGTAAACCTTATCACTCTGTTAGGGTGACCACAAAAAATTGCTGCTGTGTCGGTGGTTCAAGAGAAAGAGGTGTGTTTGGAGGTAGGGTTAGTCATAGAGAAACTGGGTGAGGGAGAAAATGTGATCAAAATATACTGTATGAAAAGATTTTTTTAATGAAAGTAAATCAGAAATCCATTTTCTCACATTTTTTCATGTAAATCTAGTTTCAGTTACCATAACATCAAATTCATCTTCTGAAATTCCCTCACTGGTTTATAGATGGCCCACTTCTCCAAATGTGTTCACGGGGACCTTTCCTTCTGACACAGACACTGTCACAATGGATTTGGGCTATGCTCATGGCCTCATTTTCCCTTAGTTACCTTGCAAGTATCCTTCTATATCTTTGAATAGTTCCATTGTGACTTTATGACTTTCTAACAAATAAATTTTGGGGAAACACAATTTCGCCATACATACCTTATGTGGAAGAGAATCAAGTAGGTAATTGTGTACAACCAAGAAGCTATAGAAAAAATAGGATACTGTAGTTTTACGAAAGGACAAGAAAACAAAGTACAGACAGGCATAAAAATTCAACCAGTCACCCAGCCAAAGTGTGCAGACTTCGGCTGGAAACGTGCCAATTCCATAATATCAGGGAGGCCATTCAGCATTGTCGTCTCAGTTAAGGAAAAGGAAGTAGCTGATACTTCCAGTAAAAATTTAAACCATGTTAATCACATCAAATCGTATTCCCTAGAGAAAGTCTTATAAAACTGAGATAAATACCTGGAATGCAAAACTGACAGAGACATATGGAGCGCATGCCTCACTAATATAAATAAGCTTACTATCCTCTCTGGGGGCATACGTTATTCTGTCTATCACCTTATCTCATGTACGCTGTTCTTGTGCATCAGAAATAAATATTCCATGCACATTGGTATCCAAGGCCTTTCACTAGCCCAGGTCATTTGTTGACTGCATTTAGTCATGGCATGGACTGATGACTTTTAATCCCATATATGAGTGCCTGGCTTTGTACAAACATTTGAACATTGACTTGATGATATGTTTTTAGTCAAATCATGTTGTAATTTTCCAGACCAGCTTTCTTTCCAGTCAGAGGGAAAGCATTCTCACAATTAAAATGGATTTTATGTTCAATGCCACACTCAAACATTAGGGGGAAAACTGCACTAGACGGAAATATCAGGAAGAATAGGAAAGGTATATTTCAGAATTAAGCTACCTGTAGAAAAACCTCCAAAAATTCTCACCCCCAACTCCTTCTAAACCCCATTACTTGGATTATGTACATACAAACTATGCCCCAGTTTTTATTTTTGTGGGTACTGGCATCCAAACTCAGATGCCCTCAAGCTTCTGATGTCAAAGCAACAAGTACTTTACCCACTGAGTCATCTTCCAGCCCCCCTGTCCAATTATTGTAGAAGAAAATATAACTTTGAAATAAAGTAGTAAGAAATAAGTATGCCTCTATGAAATAGGTGAAAATAGGTTCAATTAGTGAGAGAAGTCAGGGCAATGAAATGAAAGAGTGCCATCTTAGTTGACAAAAGGGCTTTACTTTCAGAGTAAAGCCAGGGCCTGAAATTTCAGTAAAGAAAAAGAATGGATTTACATCAGACATTCAGTGGATCGGAGATCACTCTTGGGGCTCTAAGGAAGGAAATAAGTGGAGAGCAGGTGACACCTGTGTAAGTTAGTTAAAGATGAACTCCAGGAAGTAAGCCAGCACAGTAAAGATCATGGACTGGACAGAAAAACTAAACACAGAGAATGATGTATCTCTGCAACAGAGACCCTTACCAACAGCATTATTTGAAAGCAAATAGCAGTGAGTCTGAATTCTAAACCATAAATTTCTAGGAAATGAGATGATCTTCTTGCTGTCTATGAGCCATCACTGGCTATTCTTAAGCCTACATTTGTGAGAAATCTCCACGTTTTTCAGTGGATAACTGATGGCTGCATAAGATAAACCAGTTAGCTCTTATGTGGACCAATGAATAGTGTCATAAATTCTGAGCTCTTTCCCACAATCCTTTCTCAAGAAAAATGCCATATTCATTTCTGTATATGATGTTTTGTCCTAAGTGGGGATTATGTGATCAAATTTATAACAGATTAAGTATGGCACAACAGAATACGTAATAGTTATAAATATGTATAAACAAATGCACATACATTTGTTTATGTTATGTGTATACATGAAGTATAAATGGTTTCAAAAGAGATGATATTGTACCTCATGAAAACCAACCTAGTGCTTTCTACAGTTACATAGTGTTGTCTAAACTGATTATGTGTGTGTAGTTTTTGTATTCTATTTTCTTCTGTTTAAGTAACAAAATTTTCTTTGTCCTTGTCGGTTGATATTGTCAGAGGACAAAAACATGTTTAAATTACAAAGCTTAATTTCATTCTTATGATGTACCAACATCTTTGTTTATAATTCAACTTGTATGATAGCTTGTTATTTCAGAAATACTATAAATAGAATGGATGTCCTATGTTTTCTTTTACGTTTTGGCACTTATTCTCCTCTTCTACATCAAATTGGTCTGTACTTCTCTTGTGCATTTGGTAGACTAAAGATATATTAGTATTGGTTTGTGGCATTTTGTTGCTAAGACTTCACTTTTCTTAGCTATCCCCTCACTTTAGAGGATATGTTTTTGTCTTTGTCTTTTTCTCATTTCCTACCCATGTAGCATTTTAAGTGGGTGTTATAAATCTCTGCCAAAGGCACATTCATAGCCCCGCTTGAATGGTTTCATTGAGACAGGAGTGCCCATACTTTTCAAGTTTCTTCAAGATCTGTATCAGGGAGAAACAACACTTTGTTTTCATTGGGGAATAAAGCACAACTTCCTAAAACAACTCTTCCAAGCAGCTAAATATAGGATATTTCTTTGATTTGGTGGTGGTAGATCCAGTAAATCACATTTAAATTAATATAAAATTTCTTCTTCAAATATAAATAGAGATTCATAGGTTTTTACTAAAGAGAGGAGACACTGTGAATGCAAATCGCTCAATCCATCCATTATTTCAGTCTATAAATCACGTATTTTTGATGCTCCAGTGCTGTAAAATATTCTGGAAAGGCAAAATGGACACGGTTTTGCAGTTGTAATAAAAATGTTCTAGAATACTAGTGGAGTATGCTGAGTTTTTTTTTCTAATCCAGGACTTTTAGATATAAAAAAAAATACAGAAATATTGAGTCAGTTATTTAAAACGCAAAAAAGTGAACATAGACATATTTGACAAATTCCCTTGCTGATGTACTCAAGTGGACGTCAAGAACATCAATTTCTTGGAAACTGCTCATAATGTAAGTTTTAGCCCAAAAGCAGCTACATCCCATTATGTTTGATCTGTTTCACAATCAGTAAGCATGCTGGAGAATGCATCCTCTAATAACGTGTAGAATTTTATTTCCCAAGTGAATAGATTTCCTCACAGAAATGCCCATGCAGAAAAGAGAACATAGGCAGGAGTGTGAGGAAGACGATGACCTTTCTCTCCCAGCATTTCTTTTGTTACATCAGTCACTTTGTTCTCTCCACATTATGATGAAAAATCCACTCTCAGCTTGATCGATGTCCCTATCTTCATATTGTTCCATTTTCAAGAAGCACTGTGCTGCCCTTAAAATAGCATGCACAGCATGTGTCACAGTACCTACTGTGTGTTATTGCATGGATTCGTGACAATTTAATATCTTCAGACTCAAATAAAAGGAAATGTAATTTAATAGTATTCACAGATCCCATGTAGTTCATTTAGCACATCCTATGTGATAAACACACAATCGGAGTTAGAAACCGAGTTCCTTTGCTTACACTATACTTTTAAAATGTTAATGAGTGTCATTTGTGAGGATTGAAGGACCAGCCAGTGGTATCCTTTCAATAATAAATTGTAAAAGCACATACTTTAATTCAGCCAGCTGAATTCTTCTACTCTTCTACTCAGCTGAATGCTTGTGCAGTCGGTTTCTTTTGTTTGTTTGTTTGCTTGCTTGCTTGTTTTGTTTTGTTTTTTGTGAGACTTCATTCTGTGACACCCACTCCCCCGGTATAATAAAAGTGCACAGCATATTGAGATAGACTATTGCCTGAGCGAAATAATTAGCAGTGAACTCATTTTAAATGTTTTTCCCCCCGTTGGTTCATCCTGCTCTATCAAGTCTATGTAAAATAATTTAAAAGTGACTCATTGTAACTCATTTTTTCTAGCCCCAAATGTCCAAACTAACATGTAATAAAAGATGCCTTCAAAAAAGTCTTTAAAAAGAGCATATGCAGAGATCGTTGGCTTTTATTATTGCTAAAGAAAGTAGTGGAAGCAAGTAATTTTCCTGGCCCTATCAAGTCTGTTAAAAGGGAAATAATGCAGATGAAGCCCAGCCTAGTGACTATAGGAACTGAATCCTATCCCTGGGAGCAGAGGCCCTGAGTCTGGATTAGTTGTGCAACATTACAAAGATTTGTGCTCAGGCATCTTCGAAAAACAAATTAAGCAAATATTACAGAGTGGATTCTTCAAGCCAGAGTCAGAATTCAACCGGCACCCCCATCTTGAGGGTTCATAATCTTGATGAATGTAACAGGAAGATGTGTGCAGAGGGCAGACTCTGTTCGCCTCTGCTTAGTGGGGAGGATGAACTTGGCTCTGGTTCACAGCTGCACACACTCCCACCTCCTCCTGACATCTGTGGCCTAAGGGAACGCAGCTTGTGAAGAAACCACATTCAGTCACCGATTACAATGGAAACTTGGAAGTGGGTGGAGGAAGGAATGGTAAAATAGACCAGAACAGGAAGACGACTAAATTTGTTTATCACCACTGCCTGATGTATATTTTTAAATTTGCCTCATCCACCCTCTTTAAATTTCGGACATAATTATCCACCCACCTGTCTGACAGTGTTTGATTCAATAATGCTGCATATCCTAATGTTTTAGAGTTTCAGAACTTTACCTCTTATGCTGAGTTTGAAAATACCAAATTGTTCCCTACCACAGTGTGTGTGTCTGTGTGTGTGTGTGTGTGTGTGTGTGTGTGTGATGTGAGATCATACAGCAAGCCAATAAAACATTGACAAAGATCACCTTCTGCAGCTGAGAATCTCTTCTAAACACACAGTGCAAAGCTGACACATCATTTCACTCTGCTGGGGGAAACCAGCATGGGAGTTCACATGGTTGTCTCCAAAAAACAGAGCTACTGGGAGAGTAATTAGAAAATCTCTGGGGTCTCGGGTCTCTTGGTGAAGCATCATGGATCAATCTGAGTTCAGATCCCTAGCAATCACATAAAAAGACAGAAGTAGTATCATGCATCTGTGACCTCAGAGCTGGGCAGAACACATTCCAAAGACTTCCAGGCTGGCCAGTGTAGCCATTTCAGGTTCCAAGTTCAGTGGGAGACTTTGTCTCCAAACGTAAGAATGGTAGACTAGACATCCAATTTCAATTTCCAACCTCCACGTGCACATGCAAGGGAGAACACACATGAACACACACACGCACATGCGTGTGCATGCATATACACACAATAGAATCTTTTGGTCCTGGGGTTACATTAAGTGTTACAATTATAAATATGTACAAAAATAAATTTATGCTAGGATATGATAAATCAGAAGTGTCAGAAATATATAGAAATAGAATTTTAAGCCTTAGTATTAAAATCCTTTCTGCTTTTACCAAAATGTACTCTTAATAAATAATACATGAATATACATGGATATGGCAGAATTTGATAGAGTATTTTGCATAGAAGAATATAATTGTTTTTAAAAATCTTAGCTTGGAGAACATTTGACAGCCCATTTACTGCAAGCATTGGCTACATCAAGGGCACACGCAAAGAACTGCTGAAGAGTTTTCCAGATCACCAGCTCACAAATACTTGAGTGCCAAGACAAAGCAGCAGACAGAAAAGGAAATGTACTAATTACTCTGTTTTAAATTATATGTCTGTTTCTAATATACATAATGTGTTCTTTATAAGATCTGATTATATTAAAAAATAATTTATTCCCTAGAAAACATATCAACGTTTTTGTTTTTGTTTTTTAAGTACAGAACAAAAGTCTCACTTCTAAGTGATTTTTTTTTAAGTTTTCCTGACTAAGCACAAGACTGTATGGATCATTATTACTTTCTGCTATGTAAATTAGAAAAAAATGTCAATCCTACCTTTATAACACTGAGAGGGATCCTGGGTGAGAACCTAGTGGAGCTCAATATGTGATTGGTTTGGTCATAAATATGACTATACACATCTAATTACAAGAACTGTAAAGCTCATGTCATAGCTGTTTTCTTTTTAACTTATGTGTGCATGTATGTGCTCATGTGTATACAGTTCTTTGTGTGGCTACATGAACACTGCATGTGTGTGTTTAGGCAAAAGATGAATGTCAGGTGTGTAAATCACTTGGTCACCAACTATGTGTTAAGACAGAGTTGTTACTTAAACATGGATGCTCACCATTTGGCTAAAATGGAGAGTCAACATGCCACAGGGATCCAACTGTCTGTGTCCTCCCAAAGCTAGAATTACAGATATGTACTATGGTGTCTGGCTATTTTCTTTTCAATATGGGTACTGAGAATCCAACACAGGTCTTTAAGAGTGAGCTGTAAGCAATTTACTTAACATACTATTTCAACAGAGCACATTAATTGTATAAAGGCTCCTTTATTGTTCAGTTTCAGTAGGTGATATCATACTGATACCACAATAAGATGTATCTTTTCATCAGGTGTTACAGAATTCAAATCCTGCTAGTGGTCCTTAACAAAAGGCTTTCTATGGTAAATGATAATAGTTAAGTGTTAGACCATAATGCATTTACTGGATGGATACTGGGCATGAGGAACGTAAACTCCAGAAGTAAAACTGCAGCAAGATTTGTAATTTTCAGCCTTCTCTATAGAGTATATTGTACAGTTAGGTGAGTCTGTATTTTTAGAGTTCTAATTAAAGCTCTAATCTGACTCTTAAAATATTATGTTATGCCAAAAAATATGTTAAGTTGCCTATGAATTTTAATTTGTTATTTAACATACCCAAACTTCCCAAAATTAGGCATATGGTCTGCACTGTATTTTTTCATGGAATTTTAAACCAAATTGTGTTAATTTTATGGCATTGTTACTGTGTCTCAACTCTAATTATTAAGCAGATAGCTTTCTAGGACAACTTTGATGATAATAACATCATGAAGACTTGTAGCAAAAAATTTACTTATATTTCAGTTTTAGGAAAAATTCTAAACAGCTGCTTCATGCCTGTCTTCCAAACCAGTGGATACTAAAACATCACAGAAAACTTCTGTAGATTACTAGCTTTGGCCATAATATTCTTCAGTTGTAACTACCCTAAGAAATAAATAGGCTATTTTCTAACATGGGCCACCAATATATCCTCTGTCTTTCAGTAGAGCTACACTTCAGCTTTCTACCCACATTGTGAGATCAATGAATATTATAAGTGAAAGTCTTCATCACCTTTATGTGTTATGAGTACGTTTTACCACACTGCCGGTCTGGTCCGAGTCTTTGTTCCTCCCTGCAGGCTGCCAGGTCTCGCCGCCATGCATGCCCCAATAACACCCAGAGACTCTGTATTTGATACAAGCTGTTGGCCACTTATTATCATTGTTTATGGGCTAGCTTTGTCTTAATGATTAACCCATTTCTACTTATCTAAGTATTTCCATGTAGTCATCTTATCCGAGCACGGCAGGTCGGCATCTTGCTTTCTCCAAGCTCTACCTGCTGACTCCTTCTCAATACTTCCTCTTTCCTCCTTGTCTCCTAGCCCCACCTATCCTGCCTTCCTATTGGCCAAACAATGCTTCATTCATTAACCAGTATGAAAAACACATTCACAGAATAACATCTCCCATCATTTATGAATGTTTACCCCTGCGGACACTGAGTGTAAATAACTGAAGTAGTCTTGTTAACAGTTTGCTGTATTTTGAATTGTGAATCATTGAATATCCTGCTTAGTGAAAGATGAGACTGGCTTACAGAAGCCAGGTGATGCAGTAATCAGTGCCCCTCTCAGGAAGCTAGCAGACTAGTTTTAATCCAAGCTCTGAAGCAGCAGGTGTAAATAGGTACCTCCACAGCTAGGGAATGAAGGGATGGAGAGAGGGTAGGATGGAGAAAGGAAAGAAGGAAGGAAGCCACAGAGCATATTAGAATAAATAAAATGATACAGTGGGAAAAGTACTATAGAAACGCATAGCATTGATACAACATGTGTTACTGTACATTGACAAAACTACCTTGCTTAACATAGTAGTATAGCCACAGCCAGCCTATGCTTCAAACCTGTAGTTAAAGGGCTCTTAAGCATTACAGAACAGACACATGACTTAAGCATCACTGTGTATAAGTTATATGATCTTTGCTAGTTTCTGAGCCTGCCTGTCACTCAAAGACCTTTCCACCAGACTTGTAAGGGAAATAAATGATATAATTCAAATAAAGCCCTTGTTATTAAAGGTAATAAGTATTCCAAAAGAAAATTCACTTTATTAAGCTAATAGTAAAAATATCTATGCATATGTACACATGTACTATTTTTAAATGGTTTCAGTGAAGAACAATTGATGGCTAGCATGGTTTTACAAAAATTCCCTAATAATTAAAATTTAATGGAAAATATTTTATTTCATAAATCGATTGTCAGAATATCCTAGTCACTCAACTGGAGGTTAGTAGTAGTTGTAGTAGAGACCTAAAATGTCATCTGTTGGCATGATTGAGGGGTTGGGTATGTTTAGTAACCAAGCCTAACAGCCCAGCTATACACACAACTCAGAAGAAGCAAGGCCCTACTATTGCAGATGCCTAGATGCTTCTTGCATGAAGAAGTATGGAGAGTACAGTGTTCTGTAAACCTATCTGGTTGCCTTGAATTATGTAATTTTTGGAAAGTAGGCCATGCTGCTTGTGAAATGTGTTTGTCTGTCCTTATGCTGCAGGATGCAAGAAAAAGTCTATGGTTACACATTTCCTAATTGCATATTTCATCTGGTGGGACACATGTCTATGAAGACTAGTAAATATTAGTGCAATTCTGCCTAGTAAAACAGGTTCATTTAGCTATGAATATAAATGAAGATGCCCAGAGAGTCCTCTGGGTGCTACTGGAAATTTCTCCCCTAGCATTCATTTTATTATAAATGTACTTGATGGAGATACTTAACATTTTCCAAAGGAGAAATGTCTAGTGGGATTACCATTACAATGTAATCTTATAAACTGTCTTGATGCCTACATCTTCTGAGACAGTAGACACATAAGTGATGGTAAAGCCCAGTGAGAAAAGTCAATCATTAGCAAGCAGTAGTTTGTTAAGACATTCATAGAAAATGGATCACTCAAGACCCGCAAACAGTGTGATGACATAAATATGAACACGAAATCATTTCAAAATCATGTTGGGAAGAATGTGTTTAGTTTATCTAAGCAGGAAAAACAAAATGAAAGAAAACCCTGTACTAATCAGTTACTCCCAGAGGAGACTTTGGAACCCAAATAGGATGCAGTATGTGGCAGCCAAAACAATCAAACACCAATCTCTTCACTGTTTCCACAAAGTGTTTGATTTGGGGGATAACAGTCCTGATTGATTTCCCAAGCAGAATTGATTTCTAAACATCCATTGAAGAAGCTAAGTAAATCTCCTACTAGTTAGGGTCCATAAACATTGTCCCTGTATAGATTTGAGAAGACTGTCACAGAATTTTCCAGTACATGCTTTGTCACTCTCTATTGTTATCAAGTCCAGGCCAAACCCGAAGCAACCTCCTCCACAACAGCCAGGTTTAAAACAAATCCAAGCTATATTTTTAGCAAGAGGCTCTGCCTACTGTGAGACTTACTATAGCCATAATTGTGTTGAAGTTTGATGAATACACAAAAGTGTGTGTCCAGACATAGAAAATCAATGAATGTGAACAGAACACTATTCATACCTAAGTACAAGCATGATCCCACAGAACAATTACTGCTTCTCTTATTCCCACGGGTGGGAGACTATCTTTTTCCTGGAACCTTACCCTCTTCCCAGTTAATTCTCAGTAAGAGGCAGGGCATATTTTCTCAAAACTTCAGTACTGTGATTCCTTGCTCCACTAATCACTCCACTGACCTGTTGCAGACTGCCTTTGCCCCCACCAGGACTACCAGATTCCACACACTAGAACATTTATGTTGCAGAAACAGATGAGGGTTGTGGGCGGGAGGTAGAGCATTTGGAAGACTATTATATACTCATGAATTCCAGACATTTCCCAGCATTCATAATTGTCAGAATCACATTGTTAGCAACTCTAAAATCAGGCCAGACCTGGTGATGCACACCTCTAACTCCAAATCGCAGGGAGCAGAAGCAGGCAGATCTCTGTGAGCTGGAGGCCAGCCTAGTCTACATAGGGAGTTCTGGGACTTGCAGGGATGTATCATAAGGCTTTGTCTCAGAAGTCAAAATAAAAGACCAGATAATTATTTCTAGCTTTCCCTATTACTTGAAGATTTTGCTTTTATAGCTAAAATGTATTAAAATGTGTTTAAAAATGTGTTTAAAAAAATGCATTGTGTACAGTGTCTCTCTTGATCTAAGGAATAACTGGAGACCAAATTGCTTCCAGAGCAACTATTCATGTGGCATCCAAAATCAGGGTTTCTGGGGTAATTCTGGCGAGTGTCCTCTCCTGGCATCCAAATTCTTGTACCTTTACATGGTGAAAGAACACTTAAGTTCTCTGCTATCTTTTCTAGGAAGGCACTAATCTGAATTATGAATTGTGAGTTAATGTCTAGTACTCACATTTCCTAATATGCTGAGGTCGTAATTTCATCATACGAATTAGAAGGGACAAGGTCTTTAGTGTGTAATACACAGCCCACAGAATAGGTTTTTCAAAACCATGGTTTATATCATAGTCTTTTCCTCCTGGGGCAGAGTACCTATTTCATTACCTGTGGAGTAATATATAACTGATGGGAGATGTTATTCTGTATATATGTTTCTCATACTAATTAATAAAGCCCTGTTGGCCAATAGAAAACTAGATAGGCGGGGCTAGGAGACTAGGAGGAAGAAAGAGGAAGTAGTTAGTAGTCAGGATGTTGAACATGGAGGAAGGAAAACACTTGCCTCGGCTCCCTGATAAGACAACCACATGGAAATACTTAGATAAGTGGAAATGGATTAATAATTAAGACAGAGCTAGCCCATAAACAATAATGGTAACTGGCCAACAGGATTGTACCAAATACAGAGTCTCTAAATGTTATTTGGGGTTCATGTGGCAGGGTGACCTTGGCGGTAGGACTGGCAGCAGCCAGCGGAAGGGAAAAAACTGCTGTAACATATAACACTCCAGACATCTTAAGCCTTCAATGGACTAGAGGTTGATTTGTAAGAACACATAATGAGAGGGAGGGAGGAAGAGAGATAGAGAGATAAAGACTGAAAGAGAAAGAGGGAAACTTGAATACTCTCCATCCCAGACACAACATTCTCACTTTCATCCTACTAAAAATTCAGAAATCATTTCACATTTCTCATTTCTCACTTGCAGACTCTACATGGACTACAGATAGCTAAGTCCAAACTATCTCAATGATACTCATTTTTGTTGTGATACAAATGTGTGTATTATTCTCCTTGATCATATTGCTCTCAGTATCCCCTCACACTCCCTTTCTTCATTGCTTTCACCAAACCTTGTAGTTTTAAGTCATCATTTTCTTTTTTCACTGGCCATCTATGAAGGAAAAATAACTGAATTTCACAATGGTCAACCGAGTTTTCACTCAAAACTGCACCGGGAATTCCCGAGTCAACAAGAAAACAAAAAATCAAACAAACCAAAAAAGTTTTCTGTGACTCTCAGCCTTCTTACACTCCTCATATTCAGCACTCATATGCAAAATCTGGAAGGAAGGAAGACAGGACAGAAAATAAGACAGGAAAGTGGAAGGGCCTGGGGGAGAATATACTAATGCAACAGTTTCTGACTGGACTTGCTTAGAAAATAAGACATGCTGCCTGATCCCATCTCCAACAATGGGAACGGGTAAGTGTGAGCCTGGTTCCAGCCTGCCTTCTGGTGCCCTGTTCAGAGTGTCCTGAGGACTAAGAACTAAGGACTGCATTCAGGGGAGCCTGAATTTAGTGAAGAGACAGATTGATCCCAGTGGTTAAGAACACTTGCAACTTATATAGAGGAGTTGGGTCTGGTCCCAACGTCCCTGTGTTGATGTACAGCCATTAGCTTCTGTTCTGTAGAAATCTAACACCCCCATCTGGCCTGAATGGGTACCAGGAACACATATGCACTTACATATGAGAAAAAATTCTCATACACATACAAATAAATCATTTTTAAAATATCCTATATTGGAACAACTATGATTTTAGCATAGGGGCCTCTATCTTCTGACCGTGAGTATCCTTAAGTTAATAATGCACTCACTTAAAGGACTTTGAAGATATCCTTTACTGGCTAATTTTAGAAAAAGGAGTTCATTGGGACATAGGAGCCCTTCCTGGATATGCACATACTGAATAACTACAGGAGAGTCAGACTTCAGTCACTCAGTGATGCTCAGTCCTCAGTCCCTAATGTTCACTAGGCACCAAATCAAATAGCATTTTAGTATCAGTTAGTTCTACTCTTAAAAATTCAAATTTCAGAATAATAAAAAATAAACAAAGTTCCAGAAGCTTTTTGAGTTACCAGATATGTAAAAGATTCAGATGTATGCCACTGGAATAGATATGAATGAAATCTGATTTACAAAGACAGAATATTTGACATTTAAGAATGCCAGTTTTTTCCAGGTGACCATGTATGAAGAGGAAAGGGACAAGATCTTCTGAGGAAACTAGGAGCATGGAGGGGAGGGAAGACGAAGTTAGGAGAAATGAAGGGGAAGAGAGGAGGGGGAAGAGAACATGGGGGAGCAGGAAAATTGAGCAGGAGAGCAAGAAAAGAGATAGAGGGAGCCATTATAGATTTAAAGAGAAATCTGGCACTAGGGAAATGGCCAGAGATATTTAAGGATGACCCCAACTAACAATCTAAGCAATAAAGGAAATGCTACCTTAAATGTGCTTCCAGTATAATAAGGATGAGGCCCATCCTAGAGCCTTCATACAGTAGCTTATGCAGTAACAGATACCCACAGCTAAACACTGAGCTGAACTCCTAGAATCCAGTTGCTAAGAGTGAGGAATTATGAGCAAAGGGGTCAAGACCAGGCTGAAGAAACCCACAGAAACAGCTGACCCGAACAAGGGGGAGATCATGAACCCCAGACTGACAACTGGGAAACCAGCATAGGACCAACCCAGATTCCCTGAATGTGGTTTTAGTTGGGAGGACTCGGCAGTCTATGAGTCCTCCGGTAGAGGATCAGTATTTATCCCTAGTATACAAATGGACTTTGGGAGCCCATTCCACATAGAGGAATACTTCCTCAGCCTAGACACACGGGGGAGGGAATAGGCCCTGCTCCAAATAATGTAACAGACTGTGAAGATCCCCTATGGAAGATCTCACCCTCCCTGGGAAGCAGAAAGGGTGGGACGTCTATGGGGGGCATAGGAGGATGAAAGAAATAAGGAGCTGGGATTGATATGTAAAACAAGATTGTTTCTAATTTAAATTTTTAAAAATGAGAGAGAAAATAAATAATCTCATTTTTCCAGATGCATCTAACATTATATAAGCGTTTAATTTCAGATAATTGGCTAAATATTCATTTAAATCAACCAGATGAACATGAAGAAATGTAAATTTATTTTTATAAAAATGGAGACTGACAGTGATATGTCTAATTGCCAGGTGAATACTATTATTTGTCTTAAAACAGCATTGGTCTTCACTTCGAGAATTGTAAAAAGTGGAAAATCAATTTTAATTAATTCAAGACAAGTTCTTATAAGGTTTCATAAACTTTCAGTGACAATCAGAATTGGAAATATGTCTCGATACAACTTCTGTGTCGATGAACAACTGAATGAACTGGTCGAATGAGTTGTATGTTTTTGAGTTTTTTGTTTTTTGGGGGGTTGCTGACAAAAAAAAATGTAAGTTGTATGTGAGATAGAAATATCTAATCTCTTTCAATTATTTTCAATATTTTATGGCTGACTCTTTTCCCTGAGATTCATTTTACCTATAAAGTTGGTTAAAATGTTTGACCATGTATCCATTCAGCCAGAACTTTATTATATTTCACTGTTCAAAGCTTTATACTAAATGTTAACAAAAACAGTGTACATCTTGCTGAAAGACATGTGCTGTTGTAGTAGGTGGGTCAGATGCACAACAATTAAGATAATGATGATTAATGCACACCTTCCAGTGTTGTGACCTCATTGTACACCCTCATGTTTTTGCACCCCCCTGTTACACCAGTACCTGCCACACCCACAAACTAATGTCCCTGAAGCTGCAGTATAGATTTTTAGTAAATGAGACAAAAACTGACCAGTGGCAAGTTCTGCAAAGAAAAGTCCATTCAGAAGAGACAGCAGCAGGAAAGAAAAGAAAGGAGTTTTCAAAATATAATGTCACAAGTAGAGGTATGTATGTATTGGTAAGTTTCCAAGATGCATCTAACTGCAATGTATACCATAATAGCTGAAGAGAGCAGCCATTGTTCACAAAACTAAAGTAGACAGAAAATGAGGTTTCAGCCCTCTTGTTCGGTATACCGTCCTTTGTATGCATTGCAGGTGTCATCTAAAATCTGAGTTTACATTATATACTATACAACATAATAACTAGCACCGTGAATCGAGAGTTGTGCATTCTAGCTGTCCTTCCATATTGCAGACCCCACCATCTAATCCATAGTACCTCTCTACATAAAAAAAAAACCTTGTAATCATCCATTCAGAACACTAAAGGCCCTTCCATCACTGAGCTACAATGCCCTTTAGAATATATATCCTTGTCTTACTTAGTTAATTTATAAGTCTACCAGCTCACATGTAAGACCTATATAGAATTCCACTCAGTGATTTTTTTTTTGCAATTTGATCAGCTAGAAGAGGTAGATAAGGGAAATCTCAAATATAAAACTGTTTAGTGAAGATAAGTGCAGAGAAATTAGTACCTGCTGCAGCAGACACCATCAGTTATTAATCTTCCCTATACAGTGATCTGGAGCCACACAATTCCATGACTATTGGCACCTTGATTGCCTCCACTCCAGCCCTATACGGTGTAGATGTAAACAATAAAGCTAAATAAATAGCAGCGAGATAGAATTTGAACATTCTCTACAGTGAGCAGAGTTCTTTGGTTTGTAGACCCATGGGTATTTGCTGTTATGAAAAACGGGGGTTCTTGCTAATCCTCCATTCCTCCATGATTTGCAAATGTCCTCATCTTAACACTTATCTCTTACCTCCCTTTTTTTTTTTTTAACAGCTACACCATTGAGCTTTAAGGAGCTTTTTTCTTGTCTGTTTTCTTCTTTGTCACTTCATTCTAGCTGCTTTGGCCTCTGGCAGTCATCTATTTAATAGAGCTGGACAAAAATAAGTGCTACCCAGTACCCCATGACTCGATGTCAGCAAAGATTTGGGGATGAGCAAAGAGTGACCTGTGCAAGTGATGAAGATGAGAATGGCCCCATTCTTCCTTAATAATAGCCTGGAATGTTCTGCATTCTTTGAAAATATTTATAACAAAGAGTAAGTGAAGAAAAATACCCTTTATAAATATTTTTGGGGGAAAATTCTCAATTGCTTGAGGAATGAATGGCCCAAATTCAGAAAGCCATCTCCTGTGAATAAGAGATATTTCATCATCTTCTCTTATGTGTATGGTTGTTTCTACAGAAATGTCCATTAACAAATTCTTGAGATAAAGTAGGAAAGGTAAGACTCAGAGAATAAAGGAATTTGTGAGAGTAAATATTGCTCTTAAAAATCTATTTAAATGTTCCCTTCTGTCCTGGGACAAAAGACAGAAAGAATTCTACATAAATGTATAAAGGAGTTATTTACTGTTAAGCTATACAGAGATACTTTAATCCAGGCACAAATATAGATCATGTGCATTAGAAATAATGCCACATGTGGAATTAAATCTCTACCTATCTTACTCACTGGCATGCAACACATGAGTGGGTATTTAGTATTTCTGATTTTTTTCACTTCCCCATTTATAACACCACATCATGAAAGAACTTATCATTCCACGAATTATATGAAGTTCAAATAAAATAAAGCATTGAGAAGCATCTTTTCTCTTATCTCAGCATGGAAAACAGCCTGTAACAGTGGCGTCTTTTGAGGTGCCTGCTTCTCCATGTCTGAAGTTGTCAACACCTATGTTGCAATCCTAGCCTAGATTAAAACTGATTCAGACTTTCAGCTTTTCTGAGCAACAGGTAAATAAGTCCTAAGATACACTGTGTTCATAGTTATGAGTCTTGTTCAGCAGTCCAGCCCTGGGTTTGGTGTACATAATGTTTTATAATGCCATGAGAAACATCTGATGCTCAGGAAAGAGTGAGAGGCCAGCAGTTAAGGCACAGATCTTGGCCCCACACTTGCTAAGCATCCCTTGTTTTGAATTCTTCCCCAACTGTCTTGATAGCACTAGACCCTTTTCTAAACATCAGTATAAAAGGTTTCTATGCTCTTAATTACTACAACATACACAGCACAATGGTTTCTTATCTATTTTTGAAGCAAAGGTACAGTCTATTAAATGGGGTCTTAATAAAGATTTTAAACATGGTGGTTAAGAGAAAGGGACATGTTCAGGAACAAAGTATTACACACACCTGAGTGTGGATGTGGACTTTTACAGATTTTGGAGATGGTATTCAGGTGGGGGAAAGTAACTGGGAGGAGTAAAGCAAGAGCAAACAGTAATCATATATTTGTGAAAAATATTTACAATAAAGCATTTTAAAAGAAGAGTGATTCTTAAGCCTTTTCACAAAACTGGCATTGAATATTCAGCCTACATCATGCCCTTTGGTCTATACAGGCTCTTATGAAGCTTTAATAAAAAATAGTGAGGTCTGCTCAATATTTGGGCATTGTAATTAAATAAGCCTGAATTTGGGACCTTATCACAGGACTTGTTGCTTATATGTTCATAATCTATTAGTCTTCAATTTCTTTAGTTCTAAAGTGGAAGGCACCCTTTAACTACACTGAATAGGAGCTTGTAGTTGTATGAGTTTAAAATGGATAACGGAGCACCTGCCACTTTGAATGAATTATAAAATGAGACCATCCCTATCCCTCTACAAAATTGCCTGAAGAAGGTAGCTCTACTTCTCCAGTATTTTAACCTCAGTGGTTTTAAACTAAGGTTGTGTCTTTTCTTTTAGAAAACACAATTAGATTCACCGTTCTCTCGGGCAATTAAAATGAACACAGGTGTGATTTGTATTCTCTTGTTTTGAATATATAGAAGTTTGATTTAATTTTACATATATAATTACACTTTAATCATTGTGGAAACCAACATTACTTTTCAGTGCTGTGTTAAGTACAAAACAAGGACAATGTTTTTATAATGAGGCATCATGCTTTGTCTAAGTATGATAAAAAGAACACTCATGAATGTGACCTCTTAGTCATTCTATTGTAACTCTGCTGCAGGTGGAATGTGAATTCCTTCATTGTTATCAGTAATCCTGCCACATATTATCTCTGTTCTGTGTAACTGCAGTGTTGCTTTGCTCAGATGAAAAGAATATTTAGTGTAGAAATTAGTGTATTCCATTGCTGCATATCTTAAAATATTGGTATTGTTGTTATTGAATCAAAAATCACCAAAATCTTTTTTACATATATTGTAACCTTTCTTGGACAGGTTTATTTTGACTCCCCATGTCGTATTTGCAAAGCTGGAGACAGTTGCGTAATCATGACAGTTGTCATTATTTCAACCTACAATGTCTTTATAGCCCTGAAAAACAACTACATTGCCTCTAGTGGTGGTTCTCTCCTAAACTCTCTCTCTCTAATGCCTGTGTTTCTGTGAATATTTTTATTCTGGAAATTTTGTAAAAATGGAATCATAACATATGTGTCATTTTATATCTATCATCTTTCTCCTAGGGTAATTTCACTTTTACTGTAACTTATATTAGTACATGATTCACTGTTTTGTTTTATAACAGTTCATTAAATACACTACGTTTTACCAATTCATTATTAGTTAGACCTGGTGTTACTTCCGTATTTGGCTTCTTTTGATGAACACTGTTATTAGCATTCATGTATAAAATATGCAAATATTACAAACATTACTTTCATTGTGTACACCACCTAGGATTAAAAAGGATGGACCATTGGTAATTCAATATTAAACTTTTCCAGGAAATGTAGAATTGTTTTACCAACTGTTTACAGCACTTCACATTCCTGTTAAAAATATGTCAGAATTCTAATTATCAAAAATTTATTGGCATTTGTGATTATGATTTTTACTGTGGCCATCCAATTAGGTATGAAGAAACATATCCCAAGTTTTCATTTTTTTAATGATACTTAGCATTTTCAAATTCTTACTGGACATTTCTGCATCTTAGAAAGCATCAGTTCAAATATTTTTATAACTTTGTTTTGAGTTACTAATGTTATTTTGTTATAATATAAGAATACTCTCATAATCTAGACATAAATTCCTTCTCATATCTACTTTTTGTGCTCTAAGCTTTCATCTGATGTATCCTTGAAAGTATTCTCTGAAACACAAAATTTTTAATTTTGATCCTCCAATTTGTCTGTTGATTTCTGTTTCTTCTGCCTTTTCTGCTGTTTCAACAAAACTATAGCTTAATCTAAGATTAACAAAAGCATCATGTCTGTATTTCTTCTTATGGGTTTTTGAGTTAGATTGTTTTGTTCATATTGAGTTATTTTATATAGTACATAGGCTTATTTCCTTCCACTTTATTCTGCTTTTACAAATGAAATTATCTTCCCTCTATGTACAATAAAGGCAGATACTTTTCAAATGAATTATCTTGGTACCATCATCATCAAATGAGTTGATTTAAGGTATGAATGTTCTGAACTCATAATTCTGTCCAGTAATCTAGATAGATAATCCAACGTAAACCAGTGGAACAATGTCCTAGTTGATGTAGGATTGTTAACCTTAGAATTGGGAAGGTGTTGTTGCACAAGTTTGTTTTGGGTTTTTAAGATTGTTTAGAAGGTTTCTTAAATATGCATATCAATTTCAATTTCAGCTTTTCAATTTTATCAGAAAAATCTACTGACATTTATTCAAACTGCGGATTGGTTTGGGTAATTGCCCCAGTATGACACTAGTCAGCCTTCCAATTCAACGCAGGATGGCATTTCAGTTACTTTTTCACCTTTAAGTATTTTCCTCAACGATTTAGAGCTTTCAGTAGGCAAGTTTTCTGCTTCTTTTGTTCTACTGTTTCCAAGTATTTGATTGTTAAAACTATTACAAAATAAATTTGTTTTTTTATTTTTTTCAGGTTGTTTACTGCTTATATATAGAAATACAATTGATCATATTTAGTGACCTCCTTTCACACAATCATGTTGAACATATTTATTAACCTTAATAGCTTTCATAATGAGAGATAGGGATGTTTTATGGATGTTTATATAAGTATAAACATTTTAGAAATTTTGGCACAATAAAATATATGGTAAAAAATAGATGAAACAGCTTATAAAGATGGAAAATTATGAATTAAATTTCAAACCATAGATAATACAAGAGTAAATGAGTTGGCAAGACCAGCCTTCTGATTAAGATTTTCACACTATAGATTAGGTCTTGCTTTCAGGCTTAGATGTGACATGAAACTGTCACCAGAGGGTTCTGTGCTAGAAGATTTGATCCCCAAGGTAGCAATGCTGAGCAAATGGAACCTCTTCATGGTGACAGGAGGATCATTGACAGTTCTACTTCTAAAAGAAATTAATGCACACCTCCCAGGGTGTGGAATGAGGGGAACTGTTGTGAATGCATTTGAAGACCTAGAGACCAGATTCCTACCTCCTTACCTGAAAACTTGCAAAACTGCTTTTAGGAGTCCCCAGTCCAAAAGGAAGGAGCACTAGAGAATGTCCTGCACTTCTTTTCATTGGATGCTAATACGAAAATGAGCCAATGGGTATCTCAATGGAGGTTTTGATTTCAGGGTGAGTAAAAATCCAAAATCTAAGTGGGATTACATGAGACACATATTGCCTCTCTACTGAGTACCCTTTCAGGACAAAGCTGTAGAGGAAACAAATCAATTACCTTTACCCAAGATAAACACTGACTACCTGTGCAACACCATCATTAGTCAACCAAACACAGCGTAACAAGTTACAATAAGACTCGGCACAACCCTCGTATCAAGGCTGGATGAGGCAACCAAGTAGGAGGAAAAAGGTCCCCAAAACAATAGTCAGAGTCACCTTCTACTCCCACTATTAGAAATCCTACCAAAACACTAAGCTACACAAGCATAATATATACACAGGGGACCTAGATAAGACCCATACAGGCTACCTGGTTGTCAGTTCAGTCTCTGTGAAACCCTATGAATCCTGCTTAGTTGCTTCCATGGTTATGAGTTGCTTAGATGCTTGTGATGTTCTCATCCCATCTGGCTCCTACAATCCTTCCCCCTCTCTTATGTGGGGTTCCAAGCTCCACCTAATGGTTACCTATAGGTCTCTGCATCTGCTTTCATCAGTTGCTGGCTGAAGCCTCTCTGATGACAACTAAACCAGGCACCAATCTATGAGTATAGCAGAATATCATTAGGAATCATTTTATTGACTTTTTGCCAGTCATTTTTGATATCTGGGATATCAAATACCTCTGGTTTTGGCCATACAGGCAGTGTCAGGCTTGGGTTCCCTCTCCTGGCATGGGTCTTAATCTGGATCAGTGATTGGTTGGCAACTCCAAGTTCAGTGCCACCATTGCCCCAGGACATCTTGCAGGAAGGGAAATTTGTTGGTCAAAAAATTTGTGGCTGGATTGATATCCTTGTCCCACCACTTGAAGCATTTCCTAGTTACAGAAGATGGTCGTTTCAGGCTGTGTATCCCACATTACTAGGAGTCTTTGCTAGGATCACCCTCAATATTCCAGGGAGTTTCCACTACATTAGGTTTTCACATCATCCCCAAATAACCCCTGTACCAGTATTCTCTCCCAGTAATCTCTCCATCACCCTCCCTGTGCCTTATCCCTCCTGTTCTCATCCCTATACACAGCTGTCCACCCCCAACACCTCTGCTATTTTGCCTTCCCAAGGAGAGAGAGATCCATGTGTCCTGCATTGAGCCCTTATTGTTACTAAGCATCACTAAGTCTGAATCTTAATGAAAGCTCTGGTGATGATCCATGAACTTTTGAAAGTAATTTTCCATTGTCGTTCCCTTAAATCTAGACCAGCCTTGAAAGACTGATGATTTACCTTCATTATCAGGAAGTATAAGTCATCCCAGAAGCAAACTATTTTTTGATCTTAAGAATGAGTAGATTGTATGCATTTTTGTGATTTCTTTTTAATGTTTTTAGAATTAGAGTAAAGGGAATAAAGCAGGGAACAGAGAAAATAGCTTCTAAAACTCTAGTCTGTGTCTTGAAAATCCTCATGGCCTTGGTAATACTAGAAAGAAACATATGCTTCAGGATGTAAAGTTCGAAGTCTCAGAGATACTAGCGTAGAAAGGATTTTATTTCTGTTGTTTCCATTTCTTCATAAATGTGAACAGAGTAGCAAGTATTTATACTTGTGAACAGATAAGCAAGTATCTATATCTATATCTCTATATACATATATATATATAGTTATGTTCTACACACTCATAAATGTGTGTGCATGTGTGTGTGTTCTACACAGTAAGGTGAAAAATACACTTTTCCAAGGTGAGTCTTTTGAGAAAGTGACCTTTTAAGACTTCATAGTAATGATATTGAAAATATCATCTAAAGTTATGGTTCCCTGGAACTATGACATGATTCTGCCTGAGCTGCTCTGTGGAAACCACCAACAGAGCTGGAAACAAAATGGATGTTTCAAAGGAAGAAAGCCTTACTTCATGGTGTTTTCACTCCACGGGTTGTACCCTGCAGTAATAGTACTTTTATATTTTCTGCAACCACAGGGAGTCCGTTTGAGCAAAATAATTCCCACCTATCCAGCCTTCTCACTGTGTCTCATCTAAAATGAACTCAAACCTTGGTTCTTGTGGTTTTCCAAACCCACCTGACAACACTCTAACAGATTCTTCTCTCTGCTCAAGATATGCCTTTTGTGAATTGCTTACTACAATTGAGCAATAAACAGCCATTGAATCATTGCTCATTTGTTCCTAAGTTTGTATATAAAAGGCTTGTAAAAACCTCAGGACTCGGGCTGCATTTCAACAAGCAAGTATTTCAGAAATGAATACTATAACTTATCTTTCAAATCCCCTATGCTAACATAATTAAACTTGAAGTTTCTGAAATAAAGAATTAATGTTGTACTTTGGTTGCATAGTTCTGTTCTTCACCATACTTTCTCTGTATTACAGTGATGTTTCTCATTACATAAAATCATTAAGAAGCATTTAGCAGTGAATGAAATAAAGCATCATGTATCCTTCTCATAAGGTGTTAAATAAATTATGAAAATATCTGCCTGATAGTAACTATGCCCATCTTGCTACATAATGTGTAGGAAATGCCTGTTCCTTTTATATATGTTTTCATCTTATTTTTTCCATAATTATGTTTTGTCCCTTTAATAATATTGCATTGTTTAACCTGACTATTTCATGCACACATACAGGTATTCATAGTTCACTAGCAAAATTATGTCTTAAGAAGTATATTTCAGTTATTAAGTTTAGTCTCAAAACAATGAGGTACTTCTGACACTGTACATTTAATTGCTAATTATCAGCCTGATAATCTATTCTACCAATATTGATAAATTTATGAAGAATTCAAGATTATAAGGGTCTTATCCTGCTACATTTAAGGCATTTTAAGTTAGGAGGACTAGGCTGTCCATGTTAATAGATCAGTATTTATCCCTAATATAAGAATGAACTTTGGGAGTCCATTCCAAATAGAGTGATACTCCCTTAGTCTAGACACATGAAAGAGGCCCTGACCCTTACTCCAAATGATATAACAGACTTTGAAGATCCCCCAAGGAAGGTCTCACCTTCCCTGGGGAGCAAAAAGGGGATGTGATGGGGGATTGGTGGGGAAAATTGGAGGACAAGAAGGTGTGGGAACTGGGATTGACATGTAAAGCAAGCTTTTTTAAAATTTTAATAAAAGAATGATCAAAAAAATGACAAAGTAATTGAATTGCTATTGATTAATTTGAATGTATATGATTTTCAGATTGTTTAATTAAATCATTTTATAAATTAAATTTGTTAAAGCGAAGAAATTTCAATAGATATTTCATTAGTAGAGCATTTATTAGCATCTAAGTAGTCCACAAAGACAACCATAGAATTTAACACAAGTTTTTGGTACCCTGTACACTAGTAAACTGGATCATTCAATGTATTTTCATTTTGTTCTACCATATCTTCATATTAGCTCTTACTTAATATTTCAGAAGAATTGCATAATATATAAACTCAAATGTTCCCTAGGCTTGTCTCCTTAACCATAGATACACACAGAACTAAAGCTTCAAGAATAAAAGGTATGATACAAAGGATCGGGCAAATATACAATTCATCATATGTTTCTTTTCCCACAAAACAAATTTCTACTACTTTAATTATTGTGCCATTATATTATTATATAACTCATTTCTTATAGAAGCAGAAATTCTGAATAGACAAGTCCTTTATCTTCATTGTGAAGCGTTTGGAGGAGTAGAATTACTATCTTATATACATCTTTTAATTGTTAAAATTGCTAAATACTACCTTCTTATCTCTTCAAAAGACATGAACCAAAGTCAAACTGCAAATTGCATGCCCCTGTAATTGGTATACCAGATAACTATTTTTTTCCATAGTCCTTAATATGGCTTTGATAAAACTAACCAATCTGCCTGATTTTGGAGTCTGCAATATTTTTGTGTGTAAAGTGACATCTAGATAAACAATTCAGTCACAACGTGTTTTTACCTTTTTGAAGGTAAGTTTGAAAGTTTTGACTCCACAAATGATGCATCAGGGAGTTAGCATGTCACACTGCATAGGAAAAACACTTAGAGCCATGTTGAACTTGAGCTCCTGTCCCCTTAATGAAATCTATGCAGTTATGTAACACATCTCATTTTATTTGCAGTTTGGGGACTCATCTGCTTCACTTGAATTTCTTTTGGACTTTACTTCCCAATCCACACCCCTTTCCACACAACACATAAACTTCCCTATTTATATGTATGTGCTCCCTGGCTCAACCCAATTAAACTGCAGTAATCCTTGTCTTGAAGTTTCTTTTACAACACAGGAAATGTTCTATACTACAAGATAACTGTATGACATGGGAGCTTTTAATTAGTTTTTTTTAAAGATTAGAAATTATGATTTTCACTTTTATTTATACAAATGAAGGTACTTTATGTGCAAAGCTGTGCTATTTACATAAATTTATGAAAAAATGCTCCCAAGAAATTACTAGACAGGTGTATATATCATTATAGACTTGAGGGAAAACAGACTAGAAAAATTTAGTAAGAACTAAGCCTAAATGTTTTCGTCATCTGAATTTTTCTTCTCATACCACACATACTAATAATTTAATTACCCTTACACTAGGCTCTTAGAACATATATGGTAATCTAAACCAGACTTCATCTTCACAGAAAGTAGGAGTTCTGGCTTTTTGAAAGATATTGTTTTCATAAGATAATACAAGATAAACACAATAACAGCAGGAGAATGTACAATTCTGAACCGAATTCTACTGTGATTCTACACAGAAGCATTCATTGCTCTTTGTGTTTGCTGCAAAAATCTGTAAGCAGCACTGGCCTTAACCATAGGTGAGAGAAAGAAGTAATGACATTGGTTCTCCAACACTGGGACCCAAGTATTCAATTTTTCTTGAACAGATTTTGGGTTGGCAGATACCTTGCAAATCACAGAAGAAATAGAAATTTCTATTTATAAAAACCAAATGATCCAATTTAAGATATTCTGATGTATAATGTGTTTGCCTGGGAATACAGAATCAGTGAAAATGTCAAATGCATTACTCCTTTTAAAAAACAAATAAGGAGACTTTTCCTTTTCCAGGAAAAATGTCATTTATTCTCCTGTATGTTGACAAGAATTCTAGTTCTTCTGGAATGCACCCTGAAAACCCCTCCTCATTGACACATATAGAAGTAACCTAAAGCACTACCATTTGTCTAACAGCTAGGATGATGTTTGTGCTGTCTCTAGTGGTCCCCTTTGTCTCTTACTCATTCTGCTTGTGCTTACTAGAATGTCATTTTCCATAAATCATCCACTTACTCTGTATCATTGTACAAGAAAACAGGAGTAAAATAGAGTGAACAACTGTATCTCGAGGGTTTGGGCATCCTAACAGCATAGCTTTGTGATATGATATGAAAAGGGATCAAACTATGAATTTTCCTCCAAAGGAACAATTTTACCCAATCCCAAGAAACCTTTGCCTTGAAACCAACTGAGATGGGTAATGGCCTCGTAAAGGACAGGGGTTGCTTTAACATTTTGGGAATTTCTTACTTCATGGAACTTGTTCTTGTTTTAATCAGGCAGTTTGGGTTTTACAAAGAGGTGAATAAAGCAAATGTACTTTCAGGACTAATGGCAAAAAATATCTAAGATGCAGTCATATTGGATTATAAGTTAAATTCACATGTTAATGAACATATTACATATGCATCACATAGTTCTGTATAATTTTAGAGAATTTTGAGTGTCATGCTTACCTTTGACTTTATAGACATTAGGAAACAGTGTAAGGAAAAAACAGTAGTACACTCTTCTTTGTAAATATGAAACTGGTGACTGAACACAGCAACAAAAAAGAATGTGAACATATCACCTGCATTCTATTCTACAGAATAAAAAATAATACTCATTCAACAAATGCCTTTGTTTCACTGCATTTCAGATTTGATTATGTATAATGATAAAACAGTGATAATAATTGGTGTGTTTGTGTGTGTGTGTGTGTGTGTGTGTGTGTGTATGTGAGAGAGAGAGAGAGAGAGAGAGAGAGAGAGAGAGAGAGAGAGAAGAAAAGATAAACAGTGGGAGAGAGAGAACACATGCATTCGTAGGCATTAAATTTAGGACTTCATCCTAGACATGGTCTGAATAACTGATAACATCTGCAGGTTTCAGGTAGTGACTCAAATTTAACAACACTTATTTTGCTGGAGTAGATTTTAAAAGAAAAACATAAATACCTGTAAAAATGTAAGACATAATATTATTGAGCAATGTGCTTAAAAGTTTAAAGTTAAAAGCTATTATAATGACTTCTCTCTCCGAGTAGTTGAATAGTGGGTAATCTGAATACACTGCTCAGCTGGACAAGCAAATATGTTCGCATTATTTAAAAAGCAAGACCACATACTCCAAAGAGTAATGGAGAAGAACATGGAGAAGAAGCAAGGCAGAAGAGTGTATTAATTCTTTGAGATCTTAGAAAACACTGTAAGGCCTTTGGTTTTTTCTCAGTGTGATAAGGACTACATTGAAGATTGGTTGCCAGGGAACTCCATTGTTAGACTCATGTGTTGATGTTGGATGATTCTCTTTGATGCTATATAAGTAACAGCAGGTGGAAAGATAGCAGAAAAGATTAAATGTGTTAGGAGATGGGTGACACAATTCTCTGTAGTGGGTCATGAAACAGGGATGAAAACAAAATGCATTATTTGCCATTATGATTTAGACATTAAAACTGCTGATGACTCAGAGTAGAATGCTTAGATGAAAGAAATAATGTCAGGATTCCGGCTTTGGTAACTAGAACTATTTATTGAGAATAGCAAGAATGTGAAATTTAAGATTATGTCTTTGTTATATTACACTTGATATTCCTGGATACACTCCTCATCCCCATTCCTTTGGGGAAACTAAAAGGCCAAAGCTGTCATCACACTCGGGAGAGTGTCATCCATTCTAGTGTCAAAAGCATCCCCCATACTCCTCCAAGTGTTCTAGCAGGAGGTTAGGTTAGAGATCCTTAGGGTATACACTGTGTTATGTTGCCGTCTTGTCAACATTGTCAGAAGATGCATATCCAGAGAACGGCTTTTCCTTCCAACTAATGCCTTTAGGAGTAGCATACTTGTTTTCAATAGAAATGCCACCTTGTTTCTGTTTCTGGAGCCGTCCTTTAGAATTGCTTTCAGAGTTAATAGGATATTTTTAAATGATGACAACTATATTCCTCTAAAGATTAATAATTTTTAGTAAAGCCAAATCTCCTAAGAAGTATTATACTCCTAAGAAGTATAATTTAGGGTTCAAAGGTAGGTAAAGGTTACAAACAGAAGAGTCAAGGAGTGGTATTTTCCATATAATACTTAGCTGACTCTAAAGACAATTGCAAAACAATGATATTAATATAAAAACCTTAATATTTGTCACAATTCTCATATCAATTCTGCATCTCTATGTAATAGTCTGATTTATCTTTTAATATGTCTACATTTGAAGATCACATAAAACACTTGGGAAGACAAAGCTAATTTGAATTGTATGGCAGATTTTATGTATTATAGAAATCAATTTTTAAGTTTATGTGAAAAAAGAAGAAGGAAATGAGTCTGTGAGCCTACTGAGTTGAGCTTTTATTGTGTATTTTGATCTATAATTTCCTTCAAATAATCCTGTGTAGAATATCCATTTTGTTGTGATTCCAAATCTTTAATATGCACGTAGTCAGAGGAGATGGCCAGTAGTGTATGAACTTAATGAGTTGCATCTAGATTTGGAGAAATCTGAACTGTGGTAGTGTTACCAAGAAGTAACAAATTGTGCTGAGCCCTTGGTCTGTGACAAAGACAGTACCAGTGACTGCAGATCTTTGTATGCCTGGCCACAGGCAATGGATGCACAACACAGATTAACTTGGTTTTCTATTACTCGTGGTGATTTTGAAATGTCCCTCAGATAAAATATTTATTCTTCATTAGGTGAGGCTATCAGAATAGTATTAATTATTCTTGTGGCCTTGAGGTGTAGCACAGGGTATGCCATGAAGAAAAAATTGTTTGATAAGAGGAAAGAAATTAGTTTTATTTTTTAATTTAACAGGCTTAAAATAATCTTGTCATCAAATTCCCTGTATTAAAATTTAGTTGCTATTTACTACCTCAGTAAAGAGGAAACAAAAGTTTTCTCTGATTGAGGATTGAATTCCTGAAGTAGAAACTGGAATGATAATTTTATAACATGTGAACAAAGCTGTTATAATTACAAAATGAGGAACCATATCTAAAAATGTTATTAGAATACACATGTGGTATGTGGTCATTCTGTATGTAAATAATCCTAAAGTAGTCAGCTTTTATTATTTCAAGAGATGTCATGAAATTACTTGAAATTCTGGTGGAAATGGCTCTCTCCTCAAATCTTCTGATGATGTGAACAAGCATTTCATCCCTATCCATTTACTTTGCGTAAAGAACCAGTGTGTGGGCTCCAGAGATAAACGAGGTTAAGAGTGCTTGCTGCTCTCCCAGAAACCCCAAGCTTGGGTCCCAGGATCCATGTCATGATGCTGTAACTTTGAGCTCTAGAGCCACATTTTATAGCTAAAACTTGTGGGTATATATATGGCTGTCCTCGGGTAGCTTGAAAATCAAGTAAACAGAATGTAACTGAAAATATAAAGAGATGAGAATCAAGTAAACTGTAAAACTAACACAGTTAGGATTTTAGAGCTGGTATGTGACAACCAATTGTAGCTTCCAGCTCCAGGGAACCTGACACAGTCTTCTGGCCTCAGCAGAAATGTGCCTATACCCACAGAGAGATGTGTGCTCACACCCATACTTAAAATTAAAAATACAGCTGGCCCGAGCTAGTGGGAGCTCACTGACTCTGGTCTGACAGTGGGGGAACCTGCATGGGACCGAACTGGGCCATCTGAATATGGGTGACAGTAGTGTGGGCTGTCCGGGGGCTACTGGCATTGGGACCAGGATCTGTCTTTAGTGCTTGAAATGGCTTTTTCAGCCCATTCTCTCAGCCTAGATATAGGAGAGGGCCTTGGTCCTGCCTCAAAGATATATGTCAGACTTCCTCGAATCCGCATAGGAGGCCTCACCCTCTCTGAGGAGTGGAAGGGGAGTGGGGTGAGGGGAAGGTGTGAAAAGCAGGAGGATGGAATGGAGTGGGAACTGGGATTGGTATGTAAAATTAGAAAAGATTGTTAAAATTAAAAATGATTTTAAATGAATATAAATAAATACTTAAGAGAAAAAAAAAAGAGCCACTCATTAACAGTGGTAACTTTCTCCCAGCTACATGTTACAACCCATTAATGATATGCTGTCTTCCTTTGTAGTAGTCAATAAATACTTTAGTGAACAGAAACAGAACAAAATCAAATAGAGCTTAGACTATACTTAGCATCTCATTTAATCTGGCTTTTAAAAAGGTTAAAAAAATTTGCAGGAAGCTTTGTTTCACGTATATATGTATTACAGGTGTGTGTGTGTGTGTGTGTGTGTGTGTGTGTGTGTGTGTGTGTGTGTGTGTGTGTGTGTATTTGTGTGTGTGTGCTCGTGTGCGTTTCTGGCCCTTATTAAAATAGGTCACAGTGAAACATCTTTCATGTTTTAGTGCCAAATCACCTTAGCCCTTCTTTTCTTGTTTTATGGTTTTCTTTATTCTCAGCTCTTTCTATTTTTACTTATACCATGTTTTCTTTGTTTTGTTATTGTTATTGTTCATTGGTTTGTTTTTTTGAGCTATCCACAAAAAAACCATATACACACATAAAACTATTCCTTGCTGCTGATAACCATTAAGTTAGACATTCTGACCTAGTAATCACATTTGTTATCCCATACCAGCTTAAAAAATAATGCAAATGCCACTTTCAGTAGACAGAATTATGCATCAAATTCCAGGTTTGTTCATAGATGAAGTTTAATATAAGATTTCCTTGACTATGACCTAAAAGTATTTTTTTACACAAAGCAGGAAAGGCATAATGCTTCTAGAAATTACCTTCTTCTGGATGACATCCAAGATAGCATTACATTGCTAGACTCTGTCACAGCATGAGGCCTTACAGCAAAGCTGTAATAAATGTGTGCCCCAGGTATTTAGTGAGGCCACAAGCAAGATTATCTCCTTTCTTCACTTCTGATCAGAATCAAATTTTTAGTCATCTATAAGAGAAATGATTTTCCTATAAGCATAATTTTATACCTATGTGTAAGATGTTTTCTGTCTAATTATATATACAAAAACTGTTTAAAGAAGCCAAACAATCTGTTGAGAATAGGTATGCCATATGAACTCCCTATGAGACATATCATTCACCTAATTATCTATCTTAGATGATCTCTCAATGATACATATAATTCACCTAATTGTCTAGCTTAAATTATGTCTCTTCACAGTTTCTCATTGAGTCTCTGAAATGAATCCTTCTACAGTAATTCTTTTTACTTTATCGTTCCTCTGATTTATTATCTGAAGTTGTATCCACATTAACATTTAGTGTGTTTTCAAGGCTAGCATTGTTTAACAGGCAAAAATAAATTATTTTTTAAAATGCAAACTCTTGTTTTTTGTTGTATATTTTCTTTAATTGAACCATGAATAACTTTATATACTAAACTAGGAGAGACCTACCAAGGTGTAGCTTAATTTAGTGCAAATTTACTTTATTTGGCAGCATTACAACATATTATAGAATAACATATGAATTTAAAAGGCACAAAAACAAAATAGCTCCTCTACGTGTCCTGATACACAATATTTCAGACTTTAGGGAGAATTCTAACAGTTGGCAAATCTTTCTTATTCTCTCAGGGAATGCATAGAATTTTCTGTATCTCAAGTGGAGGCTAATGAATCATTAACATGTTAGAAAGTGAAAACATAAATGTACCTTTTGCTTCACCAGTATCTATAATTCTGCCTGAGACACTGCATGTTCTAAAAAGTTAGCCAACCTTAATCGGTTTCCAGACAAAAAAATGTTCTTAGAAGTCTGTAGCTTTGTGTGTGCTATTTCAAGATGAGATTAAGCAACAGTTTGTACAGGGTGTAGAACATCAGAAAGCCAACCTTCCATGTAACAGAGTGATTTGAGCATGCAAATTCACAAAATATAATTTACAAGCAAGAAATAGAATTTGTAACAATGGCAACAGAAATTAAACAAGAACAATAAAACCCCATGATGTGATCTCTTAAAGAGTATTGGCTCCACAGCCTGGTAGCCTTAGTTTTATTTTACTAATTATCTTGACTATTCTTGGCTTATAATCTTTTGAAAACTTAGCATCTAAATATGAACTTGTAAAAATCTGTAATGCAAAGGAAATATCTGTATCATCCATACTTCAGAGTGTCTGTGGGAAAGAGGCTGAAAGAATTTGTTCTTCAAAAAAGATAATGGAAGTAGTCTCCTTATTCACAAAGCTCATTTCTTTATTGGGGGCAAGTAAGTATCCTATTTTTAAACTGATATTTTCTCAACAATAATATATAAATATATTGCTTCAAATGGTAGTATTCCTTAGGATGATTTTATAACTACATACACAAGAAAAAGTAATTGCAATTAAATATATCTTAAACTTTCTGTTATGAGTATCTCCGTTAAATGCCTCTGTTTTCTCAATATAAAAATTTGAATTCTAACTGCAAAACATGTAACTGACTCTCTTAGTCTTAAAAGTGCCTTTGTTGCTTTCATTCACTCACTATCTGCAATATCTAGACTCAGAATGTAATTTAGAGTCCACAGTAAATGATAAGTGCAGAGACCACAGTAATTCTGTTCACTATTGTATGCCCAGGGGTGCATCCATATCTGATGGGAAAGGCAAAAATCACAAAGCCAGCACAGCTACTTGACAAAGATCCAGCAAAGTTGAGCCACGTAATAGCCGCCATGCCATTTTGGTCTTGATCTCCACATGTTGCATACTTGGGAACTTTTGATATTTGTACAACATGAGGGTATTGAATTGATGGAAATCCCTTATGAATCACTTATGCCTTCTCCTGGGACTATTCTATGCCTCCCCCAAGAAAGTCCTGAGCATAGCAGCCCTCCTGCTTTTAGGGAGATATCCTTATCTAATTGGTCTTCCTTGTGCCTTGGAGCTTGTGACACATAAAGAAGCCAGAAGTATCTTCATGAGGCTCCGAGGTAGTCTTGAAACATCTACTCTGTGCTTACTCAGGAACAAGACAATCAAAGTAAATATAAAAAGGTCTACAAGATTCGGTGGGCTAGTGGAGTTGCCCACAGGTCAGATTGCAAGCATCTTCCCATTACACACTCGGGTAATTATGGGGCATACACAGCAACAAAGTTAGATTAGCTGAAGTTCCCTCTGCCCCACACAGAAACTTATAATTGATGGGCAAAGAATGATGTAAAAAGATGACAAAAGAAAAGTCAGTTCCTGCAGAGCCACCGTAGCTTAATGTCAGGATTAGACATATGAATACATTCTGTAAAGATATATTATTGCCAGAAATTAAATAACAACTGCAGCACCTTTGGCCTGGGGAGTTCTCATGGACACCCTGAACATTAAGAGTTAATAATATACTGCTCAGGACATGGAAATCTGACTGGGTTAGCTCAGAGATTTTCTTTTGGTTTAGCATCCTTGAAGCTACAAAACTATCAGCCTGAGAACAGGCTATCATATGCCTCTAGATTCTTAAAACTTGGGTTATGGGGTTGATGAGTAAAAAAAGATTATAAAACATAATAACTGTTGTCAGTGATGATGAAGCTTGAGAGAAATGATTGTAAAAGATAACTGTTCTGTCACGGTTTATCAATTATGACTAAACTTATGACCCCAGATACATAAGAGAAAAATGTTAAACACAAATCCGAAAACAAAAAATTGTATGATCTAAGTTTTGGCAGAACGTGAATCTATCCTTGCTTACTGAATTCTGTATAAGTAAAGAAACATCCTGGCTGCTAATTAGTCAGGCTGCTAGATTCTCTCAATCATCATGCCCATCTCCAGCCTTCCCTCAACAATTCCTTACCTCCTCTCTGTAACCTGGCCACCACTGGGGCTTCCCTACCTCAGGAAGCTGCCCAGTACACTATCTGCATATGTAATAGTCAGTTGGTGCAATTTAAAACAAGAGTCCATACATTTCTTTGAAAAACTAAGTAAAATTTCATCAGTACTTTTCTGAATTATTAGGAAACCAGATTCTAAGACCAAGGATAATTTTTCCCACTAATGATAACAAAACATCACTATACTAGATCATAATGTCTGAATATAAGTAGGTGGGATGACACTGCCAAATAAACACCCTCGTATACAAAAGTGGGGTAGTGACTAAAGTGCATTTCATGTTAGGCAAGAGAGGGACAGAGACAGACAGACAGACAGACACACATGCACACACACACACACACAAGAGAGAGAGAGAGAGAGAGAGAGAGAGAGAGAGAGAGAGAGAGAGAGAGAGAGAGAGTTTTCCTCTGTGTACCCATAATTGTGCTGAGGTTTATTTACCTAAGGAGGCCAGAAGGCAATGTTGGGTGTCTTCTTCAATCACTCTGCCCAGTTTTTTGAGACTACACTGGAGCTTGCTGTTTCAGTTAGACTGACTCTCCAGCAAACTCCTTACCCATAAAGACGACTTCTTCTTCTTCTTCTTCTTCTTCTTCTTCTTCTTCTTCTTCTTCTTCTTCTTCTTCTTCTTCTTCTTCTTCTTCTTCTTCTTCTTCTTCTTCCCCTCCCTCCCTCCCCTCCCTCCCTCCCTCCCTCCTCCCTCCCTCCCTCCCTCCCTCTCTCTCTCTCTCTCTCTCTCTCTCTCTCTCTCTCTCTCTCCCCCCACTAGAATTACAGGTATTTGCCACTATTCTGAGTGTTTTCTATGGGTTCTAAGGATCAAAACTTCGGTTCTCATGCTTGTCTGGCAAGAACTTGACCAAGTAAGAAATGCTTGCAACCCAAAAATGAGATTTCTAAGATATCTCTTTAATTTAGCATCACTTATTGGCACACTTTAATTATCATGGAGCACTTGGGATGATGTACCTACTGTTTAATCCAGGGTCTCTCCAATATTGTAGATGAAATTCTAAATTATGTAGTAAATGATTGAATTCTTGAAAGGAATTAAGCAAAATTAGCAGCACAAAGTTTTTTTTTTCTTAAAGCTTTCATTTCAACTTAAGAACTGTTCATTTTAACAAAATATCTCTAAATAAAATAATATTAATGTTAAATAAAGTTGGTAAGTTTGTTTTTCAGGAAGTACATGTAATTCAGACATTGTAGACCACTGATAATAGAAAAATGCATACTGGAACTGGATAAAAAAGAAAAAATAGAAAATACTGTAAGGGAAAGAAGAAAACAAGATTAAAGGAGCATATTTCAGCATGTCCATTTACTGCATTGTTGACTGATGAAGGCAGTCTAACAGCACTGTGAGTTCTTTCCTCTTTCATTCAGCCTTTGAAAGAAGCCAGCTACCCTTCATACTTCTGAGAAAAATGGCATTCAACTATATATTTAAAAAATGAAAGGATATATTTTAATGAATATGTACTTGTTTCTTAGAAACTTATTGTTTTTAATTTGTTCATTATGACATGGCCAACATAAAACAGAAAGGCTAGAAGTACACTGTATAGTTCTCATTCATTATAACAAAAGGAAAATTCTACTTGCTTCAAAATAAATGCTCTCAATTAATTAAATGGTTTATTACTAAGTTATATTGGATTTTTAACCATCCTATGACTAATATATACCTGAATTTACTTTAAAATAAGAAAGCATGTATGTAACCTCTCTCCAGAATGTTTTCATTATTAGAAGATCAATTTCAAAGTTCAACAATGCATAAAGACTAATATTTTCATGTTATAGAGCTCTTTTTAAAGAGAGAGAACCTGATGCTACCTCAAAGCAGATAGGTAAAAATTGTTTTTACCCCATGTGAGCAATGACATTTTTATTCAAAATTAATTTGTCTGACAGTATTAAGTACATAAAATTTTGATATGCAATCTCAAAATTTCTATGAGTAACTAAACAAAAAAATAAATAAAACACATACCAACTCTTCACCATATTCAGAATTTAAAGTAAAATCAAGGAACTCTCAAAGTACTGTCATAACATGTTGTTCATAGACACACAACTACTTACACACAATAATTTTTTCTATAATCTATGATAAAATATGCAGTGCATTCTCAAGATTTTGTACCTCTGCAAACACTTTTATCATTCTTCATTTATGTTTAAACAACTTTCACTAAACTAAGCCTCCCTATTAAATTTATTTTAAAATACTTATCTATAGAGAATTATGATCTTTAAAATAGATTTGTAAAATTATTTTTGGTATCAAATTCATTCTGTGGAAGTATTAAAGACGCATGAAATGAACATAAAGACATGTAACTCCTCATAATAGTGTTTTGAAGAAATACAATACATTGAATGGCAAGGCAATATGTGATATAGACATAAATTTTGAAATGACATAAAGCAATGTAAAAAGTTAAATAACAGAGAAACAAGAGTTTGAATCCTGACCTGGACATTAGTTATCTAATACACAAGTCTTTTTTTAACTTTTTAAAATTATTATTATTTTTTTTATTTTATTTTACATGTCGATCCCAGTTTCCTCTCCATCCCTCCTTCCCTCTCTCTTACCCTCTCTCCCCCCTCACATACACCCTGACCATCGCAACCCACCACCACCATTCCACATGTAGGGCTATGCAATCCAGGTGGGGTCATATAATCTGTCAAGTCATTTGAATTAGGGAATAGGACTTCTCTCCTGTCTCTAGGTTAAGGGAGTATCCCTCCATAGAGGATGTGTCCACAAGGTCTTTTTGTGCACCAGGAATATATCCTGGTTCCACTGTCTGGGGTCCCTTAGACTGCTCAGTCCTTCTAGCTGAGACCTATATTCAGGGGGTCTGAATCAGTCCCATGTTGGATTCCCAGCTATCAGTCTAGGGGGACATTAGCTCCTCCTTGTTCAGGTCAGCTGTCTTTATTTGTTTCTGCAACCTGGTCTTGTCCTCTCTCTGCATCTGGATTCTAGTTCAACTCAGTGTTTAGTTATGGGTGTTTGCTTCTGTTTCCAACAGGTACTAGATGAAGGCTCCATGATGGTGGATAATTTAGTTGATGATCTCATTATCATGGAAGGGCATTTATGGTAGCCTTTCCACGGTTGCTCAAATTGTTAGTTGCAGTCAATCTTGTAGGTCTTTAGACCTTTCTTTAGGGTCAGTTTTCTCATTAAACCAGTAATGGCTCCATCTTTTATGTTCTCTCTCTCTCTCTCTCTCTCTCTCTCTCTCTCTCTCTCTCTCTCTCTCTCTCTCTCTCTCTGCCTGTCTATTTCTTCTGTCTTCTATTCCTTCCCTGGCTCACACGAGCTTTCTCTCCTCCCCTTCTCTTTCTCCTAGTTCTCTCTCCACTCACTGCCCCACCCACTTCCCATGTGCTCTGTGGGACTTGTCCCTTCCCCCTTTTGTGAGGGACCATATATGAATCTTTTAGAATACACCTTGTATCCTAGTTCCTCTGGTGGTGAGAATTATAGGCTGGTGATCCTTTGCTCTAGGTGTAAAATTCATATATGAGCAAGTACATACCATGTTCCTCTTTTTGTGACTGAGTTACCTCATTCAGGATGGTTTCTTCAAGTTCCATCCACTTGCCTGCATATTTCAAGATTCCATTTTTTCTTTACTACAGACTAGTATTCCATATCTTCTTTACCCATTCTTCAGTTGAGGGGCATCTAGGTTGCTTCCAGGTTCTTGCTATTACAAATAATGCTGCTATGAACATAGTTTAGCAAGTGTCTTTGTTGCATGGATGTGGATCATTTGGTTATATACCTAAGAGGGGGATTTCTGGGTCCTGTGGTAAACTAATTTCCATTTTCCTGAGGAACCGCCATACTGATCTCCAAAGTGGCTGTACGAGCTTGCACGCCCACTAGCAGTAAAGAAGAGTTCCCCTTTCTCCATATCCTCTCCAGCATAAGTTGTCATTGGTGTTTCTAATTTTAGCCATTCTGGCAGGAGTAAGATGGTATCTCAAATTTGTTTTGATTTGCATTTCCCTGATAGCTAAGGATGCTGAGCACTTTCTTAAGTGTCTTTCAGCCTTTTTGATTTACTCTATTAAGAATTTTTCTTCAATTCTGTACCCCATTTTTAATAGGGTTATTTGGTGTTTTGTTGACTAGTTTATTGACTTCTTTGTATATTTTGGAGATCAGCCCTTTGTCAGATGTAGGATTGGTAAAAATCTTTTCCCAGTCTGTGGGCTGCTGTTTGGTCTTGTCCACCGTGTCCTTTGCCTTACAGAAGCTTCTAAGTTTGAGGAGGTCCCATTTATTAATTGTTGATTTCAATGTCTGTGCTACTGGAGTTATGTTCAGGAAGTAGTCTCCTATACCAATTTGTTCAAGGGTACCTCCTACTTTCTCTTCTAAGAGGTACAGTGTGGCTGGATTTATATTGAGGTCTTTGATCCATTTGGACTTCAGTTTTGTGCATGGCGATAGACATAGGTCTATCTGCAGTGTTCTACACACGATCATCCAACTGTGCCAGCACCATTTGTTGAAGATGCTTTCCTTCCCCCATTGCATTCTTTTAGCTGTTCTGTCGAAAATCAGGTGTTCATAGGTGTGTGGGTAAATATCACGATTTTCAATTTGATTCCATTGGTGTACCTGTCTATTTTTGTGCCAATACCAGGCTGTTTTCAGAACTATAGCTCTGTAGTACAGCTTAAAGTCAGGGATAGGGATGCCTCCTGAAGTTCTTTTATTGCACACGGTTGTTTTGGCTATCCTGGGTCTTTTGTTTTTTCTTTCAAGGTCTGTGAAGAATTGTGCTGGGATTTTAATGGGAATTGCATTGAATCTGTAGATTGCTTTTGGCAAGATTGCCATTTTTACTATATTTATCCTACCTATCCAAGAGCATGGGAGATCTTTCCATTTTCTGGTATCTTCTTTAATTTCTTTTTTTAATGTCAAGTGGTAATGCTAGTAACTATATAAAAGGGCAACTATGAAGCTAGAAAGCAAGGCATTTTCACCATGTAGGACTAGAGCAAATGGGTATTTTAGAATCAGCAAATAAGCATTTATTATTTTAGTGACACTTCACCAAATTAATTGTTATTATATGTGGTTGCAATTGTATTTCTTCTCAGCAGCCCACACGTACACAGTGAAATGTTTGTTTGTACCTCTCTGGAGAGCTTTCACTGGGCCTTGATTATTTAACCTTCTGCTGCTTATTGATTGGTACACTGTCTGAAAACATCCATTATGATTAACACAGGGCTTCACCAGCTGTAATCACCTAAGGATTTTGTCACTGTGATATGATTCTACTTTATTTTTATTTGTTTTCTGATTTATTCATTAACATAATTAAAACTCATATTTATCTATGAGGTACCATATGATATTTCAGTGTGTGTAATCATTGACTTGATGCATTTTTGCCATAATTCTGGTTCATCTGACATGCTTTGAAACAAATTCCTATCATACTTAAGACTTTCCTCAAATGTGGAAGGCACTCAATAATACCTTTTAGTTAAAAACAATTTGAAATACATGCATAAAGGAGTAAATGTACTGAGAAGGCTCTAAAAGGAGGGGATGACTAAACCTATATTCTTTTGCACATCAGGTGGTGCTTTACAAACTCTTTCCCTGGAAGCAATCTCCTCAATTTTAAGATGTCCACTTTATAACATGCTTTGTCATGTGATCTTACACAGGTCTTAAAGAATTAGAGATGTGTCTGACCAAAGTGGAAAGCCAGCAACTCTAGAGTGATAGAAGAATTTGAGCTAGAGTATACCAGAAGCGGGGTACAAGAGTGTTTGGGGAATGTACATTAGAATAAAAAACAACTGAAAATGTTGATGGATTTGAGCCTGATAGAACAGATATAACGCTAGATACTTGGGAGAGAAAGATGGGAAGAACCCAATTTTCAGGCTTGTCTGTGCTGACAAGTCGAAAACCAGGTCTCAGTTGTAAAAGGCTTTTTGTTTTGTTTTGTTTGTTTGTTTGCACATTAGTATTTAAGGCAGAATTTTATTTAAAAGGCTAATTGTTCAAATATTGTTGCTTGCGTTGCTCTACTAGATATAAAATGTAGCAACATCTGAGGTTTTTACACATATGCAAGAGCTAAAGGCCAACTAACAGGACTAGTTCATCCTTGGTCAAGCTACAAGCACATAATACAGAAACGACCTAATGGATTCATTTGAGCAGAGCTCCCACTCTCTGAGGAACACAGGACTGGAACTCTGACCTTGCATTTAGTCCCAAATCACAAAACTGTAAGAATAACTAATAAGTGTATAGGAAGTTTTGAATCAGAGTATGTAAAGTAAGCATTGTTTATAGGAAAGTTATACAAGATAGGCATTTGTAGGTTGGTTAATGATAAAAAATAGATGTGTGTGGTTCAAGCAAGTCTTGTCCTTAGTTTATTCCCTGTATTTAAAAGTATATGCAGTTACATTGACACTATTTTTAAGGACTCTATACGTAGTCCCCACCTTGCTATCAATGGTAAATCAGAAACTAACGTTCCCCAGGCTAATTAAAGTATCGATATAGTTTAAATCTCAGAATAAATTCAGTCTCAATTCTCCAACGACAAATGCACACTAGTGAACTTTAGCTCCTAAATGTGACATCTCCAATCTTTTCAAGTAGGCAACAACTTTACCATTTCTGTTTTCTAGGCAGAGAAGCCACATATTTCCACATCTAATAAAATTGCAAATTAAACACTTAATGACTTAAAGTATTGGCAACCCATGGATGGGAAGTATGAAAAAAATCAGTCTATTGGTTTGTGACAAAAACAAATAAAAGTGTTCAAATAGAATATTGAACTACTGTGGAATAGAGGAACAATCACATTTTTGGAAAGCATCTTGATTTAATTATAAAAAGAATTCTCATGACTTTTCGTCAAAAACCAATGAGTTTACAACTGAGAAATTCACCCACTAATGTACATCTCAAAGTATCTAAATTCCATTTTTCCCAATATGTGATTCATCTGGGAGGGAAATAGAATGAGACTTGGTGCATAGTGTGTGGCATTAACACCTAATATATAGCTTCTATAAAATAAACTGAGCAGTCATCCGAAGTGGTGTCTAGGATCAAATGAAACACATCCCTTAGAACCAATGAAACAAAGTAGATGGCAGGGAAAAAATTAAAGAAAACAGTGAAATAGCAAAGCAACTTCCGTTACTACAAAAATGTTGTGCTCTCACTGAAGACATTGTAAGCATTCACCATTTAAATCGTCTAAACTCTAGATTATGTCCAAGCTTTGCAACAGAGTGATGGTATCTTGCTTGTATAAATAAAGCCTGTCTGAATATCATAGAATGGAGATTGCCACTAGCTAATCATAGAGACCTAGCATGATACAGACAAATCTGTGAAGCAGAATATTCTGAAGGACTGGACTGCCTTGACCTGACAAGTCAATCTTTTTGGTGTCCTGTTTGCACTATCTGGACAGGCAGATTACAAAGAAAAGTGACTGCTGAACTTACCAAGTGACAAGAGGGTCCTTCAAGTTTGTTGCTTCATTAAAAAGTCTCCCATACATTCTGGGCCTATAGGCTGAAGACAGATACCCCAACATTACAGAGGAACTTTGGGTGAATGTGCAGGTAGTGAAATGTTTCTGTCAATTCTAGAATTTATATACTATCCTTCTTGTGTCTTTGATGGAGTTGAAGACAGATAGTTATGGTTATGACTTTCCTTAGTTATGATAAAAGATTTGTTAGTATAAAACTTTAGACTTACAAAGATAGGATAGATGATAGAATATTTTTTTAAATTTTGCCAAGTGTAAATGGTCTAAATATTGCAACTTTAATTCTTATTTGATGACTGTTTAGTTATATATGTTTACTATGTTAAAGTTAAAAACCTTCCTTTTATTTAGACAGAAAAGAGGAGATAATGGGGAATGTCCTTATCTATGTTATGGATATATGCTTTTCTTATTAGTTGATAAATAAAGCCGTTTCAACCAATGGACAGGCAGGATTTATCCAGGGAGAAAATCCAAACAGGGATAGAAAAAGATAGCAGGCAGGGTCAAAGAGACACTATGTAGCTGGTGAGGAAGAAGAAAACACAGGCATCACTGGTAGGCCAAGACTACATGAAGATACACAGATTCATAGAAATGGGTTAATAATTAAGACAGAGCTAGCCAATAAGAAGCCTGAGCCATCAGCCAAACAGTTTATAATTAATATAAACCTCTGTGTGTTTATTTCAGACTAAATCACTGTGGTGAGACAGAAACTTCCATCTCACATGATCTATGGTTAGCGAGAGGTCCATTCTCTGACCTTCAGGCAGGCTTTATTTGTACAAGCAAGATATCACCATACAACAGTATCATCAGCTATCAGGATAATCTAGTTTTCATTCAGGTGTCAAGGGGTAACATTCTAAATATGAAATATAGATTTCATAGGTAGGTTGCAGGTTTCCATGTACACTGTCAACTAGTTCAATTTATTTCTTATCTCTCTTTTCTAAGCTGGAAGAGGAAAACATTTCATTACAAAAGCCTCTAAGTAATGGTCTTTTATTCAATATATTTATGTCATTATTTAATTATTTCATGCATGAAGACTACTTCTTTTGTATGTGTACATAGCCTATTGAGCTTAGTTATGGCTGTTTGTATGTGTAAGTATGTGTTGCCATTTCACTAAATAACAGGAAGTAATGTACCAGTGGCTGTATGAAAGATGCAAATTGGGTACATCTGTCTTAGAAGCCATTACAGCTAGTGGTCCCTCAGAGAAAGGTATACATAATGAGTCCATGGAGCATCAGTAATAGCATATTTGCAGTGACAGTCTTGTGTTGGTGACCATGACTCCTATCAGTTCATGATTAGAGCAGCCAAGACATTTTTAGACATCCCCATTGCAGAGCATTCTTTACCATTCTTTGGCTCCTGCATTCTTTCCAGCTCATCCTCTGAAGTGGTGAGTTAGGGCTGAGCAATTGACAGCCACTTACTCTCAGCACTTTTTTTGAGTGGTGAGTCATGAATCAGCCACAACTCACTGGACACAGGAGCATCTCTAGCCAAGACTGAGAGTAACACTCATCTGTAGATATAAGGAGTGAGAGGTGAGAGTTACACTCATCCATAGATATAAGGAGCACCTTTGGCTCATGCTATCTATGTAGGAGCGCAAATTATTTCACTTGAAGAAAACTGGACAGAAATTAGAGAAACTCAAAAGATAACACCTCAGAAACTTCGCCCAATCTTTTGAACTGAGTAATGTAATTGAAAAATGCATGAGAATAGCTTTCTTATGAGACAGTTAAGGGAACTGCAGATGCATGTGACAAAAACAAGCACATGAGAAATTTGAAGTTTTGGGCTCGTTCATGGTATGGATTTTATAGTTTAATGTCACTGATTAGCATAAATCCTTACTATCTTAGTCTATCTTTGCAAATAAAAACTAGATTTTTAATTTATTATTATTATTAATTTGTATGTATGTGTATGTATCACTATTCCTGGAGAGAAATGAACAAACATTCCTCGTCTTAGACAGGAAACAAACAACAGACCAAGTCACCAAATTCCAACTTGGTGAACCTATGGTCTCATTGGGGTTGCTTACATGTGTGGGTGTGAATTTACTTACAGGATCAAGAATGACTCTAAGAAAGCTGCCTCCCTGAAAGCTCAGCCCAGGATGAGTGACATCTCATAAAATCTGGAAGCCTAGAGCTCACTGAACAACTACCAGAACCCTTAGGTGGACAGAAGCTATCTCTTTTGGGCAGCTGATTTGCACTTCTGAGCAGCCCTGCTCATCTGAAGTTGTTGTTTCAATTACAAAATAACAGAAGTTAGGCATACCATTGGCTTTCCACACATTTTAGCTCCGTGCTTAAAATCATATGACATGTCTCTCATCTTATAAAAGTAGCTTAAATGTCTGTGTTGGGGCCAGTGAGATGGGCTGGTAGATGATGAAGCTTGTGCTTAAGATGGCTATTTGAGTTTGAATATGGGAACCCACCTAAAAGTGGGAGACTCAATAAAGTAGTCCTATGACATCCACAACTTTGCTATGGAACACTTATATACACACATCCATAATTTCTCCTCAGCAGTGTTCTCAGAGATAAAAATAAAAACATCTTATCTTTGAAGGCAAGAGTCCGGAAGTGATAAAGGATATACCCTTAAATCCCAGGCTTTAAATAACTTAGAAACCACATTAAAAACAAAATGAAGTCACTGAAACTAACCAGATGCAGTAGGCCTCTCCCTCCTTGAGCTTATTTAAGAATTGTTTTCAGGAACCCTCTTTTTGTATTAACAGCTTTTGTTTTAAAATTAAGAACATGATTGAGAATCTGTGGTCATAGTAATATTTAATCATCTATTTTTCTAGCACAGTCTGTTTTGTTGATACATAAATAGGTTTTTTCTGAGCTACTTTTGGTTCTGTGTAGAGAACTGAACTGTAAGAACAACATGGTGTTCTAGGCACACAATAAATTCAAACTGTACAATAAAAAGCTCAAGAAAGGGTTTGCTTTGAAAGCACACTGTCATTGATCATTATAATGTAGAATGTGCCAAGGAAAATCTAGCCTTTTTAGAAGTATCCAATAAGCCTATTGTTGTTCCAACAATTCACAAAAATGAAGGCCAAGAACAGTAATGTTTCATATTATTGTATAGAACATTTCTAGTGAAAAATTGTGTTTTTAAGAACTCACAAAAGCTAGCTGGTAAGAAGATCCTTATGATTAATGAAATTTACATCAAGTTGTGAACATGTGATTGTGGCATAAGTGCCAATATCAACAATATGTAATCTGGCTGATGGTAACAATTGTGTGACTCAGTTCATTAATTGCACCAGTCTTTTCTGGGAAGTTTCAACCTGATGAAGCCTGGGCACAGCACCAATCCATAAGTGTAGCAGAATAGCGCTAGAAATAATTTCCGTGAATTTTTTTTCTCCAGTTGTGTTTGACTCTATACTAGATCTCTGGGATATCCAATCTCTAGTTCCTGGCCATCTAGACAGTATTAATACATAGACTCCTTCTCATGGTGTGGGCCTCAAGTAACAAAATGTTGTTGGCCACTGCCAAAAGTTTTGTGCCACTTTTCCCTGGAACATCTTGCAGACAAGTCAGATTCTCAGTAAAGAGTTCTGTGGCTGGATTGCCCAGATTTCTTTTTCCATAGCCTGCAGAGTACCTTCCCATGCCAAAGACACTAGAGTATAGGGATACAGGCTACAGACCTGAACCAGCTTGACCTCATTACTTTCAAAGAGCTGTGTGAAAGTTGTCCTGGTGCAATTGGGCATCACTGCCAGTTTTGGTGATGGGGAGCTAGGAAGGGTGGAGGGAGGAGAAACTGTGCTTGGGATGCATTGTAGAGAAGAATCTATGTTCAGTTTTTAAAAGAAGACAAAGAAAATAAAGTTTGAATTTATTTGAAATGCAAATGTTACTGCATTCTGCATTGCATGTGAAGACACTATTGCAATCAGCACTGAAATCTGAATAATTATATGACTTGAGCAAATCATTGTCTTCCTTTTTGTAAGTTTTTCTTCTTATTTTCAAATGAAAGCTCATAGTTTTTACCCTACACCGATCTTAATGTTGTTTGGAAGCTCAAGTGAGGCTGACAGTAAGTATCCTTTGAAATATATACTGTGCAAATGAAAGAGATCACTATAAAGAAATCATGGAATAGCTCACACCTGTTTTCACATGATCTTTTAGCTCATCTCTGCTGTTGTGTTATGTTCTACACAGTCTCAGTCCCTTTGAATTTGTCAGATATTTTATCTACAATTGGTTAACACACTCCTCTTTGTAGACACGGCCGTTTTCATCAGGCACCACAAAGCTATTATATTGCAATATGACTTCAGGTAAGCACTTTGTACTATAGCATCCTAGGTGGGACCGGAGATTGAATTCACCATTTCCACAAACCCTTAAACATTGTCATTTGTCCTTGTCATGGAAATAAAGAATAGAAGGCCAAATCCTGACAAATAACTACAGGCAACTAAGAAATGTTGAGAGTGGGAGAAACAGCCTTCCTCGGGGATGGGATCCCTAATTGGTTATGCAATACCAAACGTTCAGCCCTGAAATCATATACACACAATTAACAGTAAATGGACTGAGCTGTTAATATTGACATGTTTTTGCCAATGTTCTTACAGAAGTCAGATTTCTAAGCTACCTAACTACCAACTCTATTGAATAAAAGTGATTGGTTTAGTCCATATTTCAATTTCAGAATTGGAAATTACGGCAAAGACTCAAATAATTTAACCAAAGTTTCCCTGGAAGAATTATTCATCACATTTATAATGTATAGTGATTTATTATATCTAAATTATATAATTATAAGATACATAAAGGCAGATGTTATTATACAGTATTAAAACTATTAATTTATTGTAAGTAGATGAGAAAATAATACATTAACAAAAGTAAAATTATTTCTGTTGCTATCAATTTTGCTTACATCTGTTAACCTAAATATAAGTAATCTAAGTAACTAAAGAAAAGTATATTAGTAAGGCTAAACAATCTCACAGAAAAATTGTCAAAGCTTATTCTATTAATTACTTTCTCTGATAAAGTGGAAGCTAATTTTTTAGTCTAAGAAAAACTGATTCCAATAAATATACAAACATGGAAAACTTAAAACAAAAATCAATTTATTCGTAATTCAAAATGAGTCAAAACGTGTAATGCCTTAGAGGCATATTTTCAATCTTTTATGAGTTGAAGACAATGAACAGAAAACTAAAGGTGCCAAGATCAAACAATTTTTCAGGAAGTCTCAGTGCTCTAGAGAATACTGAATACTGAGTGAACAAAACAGTATGAACATTGCACAATTTGAGAATCAGTAAAGATATTCCTAAGTCCTAACAGCAAGGGAATTTTTACATTACCGTATACAGAAGCAAACTGATTTTGATGTTGCCAAGACAACTGTAAATGTCCTTACAGGAAATTTCCGAAGCAATCCCATTTTAAACTATTTGCTATCATTTATTTACATATTTACTTAGCCATCTATTCACTCAAGAAACATTATAGAGACTTTGGTTTTTAGACTCTGGATGTAGGCAGAGAGATTATAAAATGTATAGAATGCTTGAAGGAAACTAATATTCTAATGGTTGCTTCACCATCTAAATCAAAATTTGAGAGGATATTCGATATATAATTGAATGGACCAAGAATGTTATTTCCCTTGGCACATTTCAATCATAAATAAAAATTTAATGAAATCAGAACTAGCTATGCCCCTTGAGGGAAGCATTCTTTTCCTAATGTTCTGGGAATTCTACCAGCTGTACAAGGGTTATATTCCTTAAGTTAAGAATCCAGTATAGTCGCCACATGAGTGTTCTCATTTGTGTGTTCACCCCAGGAGGCTTTCAACATTAAATACATATTTACCATATTCTCCATTCCATCCCTTCCTGCAGCTCTTCTGAATTAATTCAATAAATTTTTATTATGTTCCTACTTTGTGTCAGGCAACTGTTTCTATATGCCGATGGAGTCACAGTGAATAAAAAAAGGCAGATGCATGGAATCCAGGGATTTCAATAACCCAAGGGATAAAATGAAAAAAACATAATGATGAATATGGTATATCCCGCAGGATATATGTATAAGTGATGTAGAGCCTCGTGGAAGAACTCTTGACTATGGAGTCATTTCCAGAATGGTTTAAAGAAACTCTGCTTTAGAAGTAAAAGCCGGTAAAAAAAAAAAAAAGTTTCATCTAAAAAAAAAGAAAAAGTTGAGTTGAGTTTGATCTCTGTTCATGCATGGGTAAAAGGGGACTGGTGGTTGTGGTTGGAATGAGGTGAGGGAGAGAAAGTTGGAGTGAGAATGAAAGTGAATAAACAGCAGAAATGACTTAGAGCATGTGAGCCACATGCAGAATGTTTACTTCTCCTATGAGTGGGGTGGAAATAAATGCATCTCTTGTGTGTTGAATGATAAAGAGCATGCTTAATTCTGCAGCATATATACTAAAACTGGAGAGATACAGAAAAAAATCAACATGGCCTCAAAAAAAATGATAGCGTGTTAGAGAGGTAGATAAAGCTGCAAGTTACACAGAAGGGTGCTGTCATAGTGCATGTGCTCTGTCTATGCCATCAAGCTTGTTATTTGGGGGTAGTTACCACCAATGAGATACTAGAAACATTTGAAAGTTGTTGGATGGGCAGTGGTATGCACAGGAGGATGAGGATTTGGGAATTGTTTCAAATAGTAAGCTTTAATGATACAACTAGAGTAATGAAGCAACTGTATTGAAATGAATGAGTAGACATTTAGAGTTCAATTTTGGACATTGGAAGTTTGAGGTGGTGCTTGACCATCTAAATGGAAATGTTATGTACATTATATCTGAAACAAAAGTTCAGGGAAGATGATCAGGTCAAAATTGCAAACGTACAAACAGGAGAAAGAAAGATCTTGGAGGGGGGGGTGAATGTCTCAGAAGTAAAAAGTTCTAGGACTGGCGTTTAGAGGAGATAAATAAGATGAACCCACCAAACTGAATTTCTCTCATTTAGGGGTAAGGTCTCAAAAGAGGTGAACAAGCATCTTACATGAATCAGCACTGATTAATGCCGAGATAAATAATTCACAACTCACTTTTCTATTGAAATGGCAAACCAAGCACTACTGATCCCATTACACAGAGAGAGCTGTTCTTTGATGAACACAAACTTACTTACATTTGGAATAATCAAGGCACTGTTATATTCTAAAAAAGAAATGCATCATAAAATGCAACCAGAGTGCAGAGTAAAGAGTCAAATTTGATGTTGTTGCATTTCTTTTATGTCTAAAAGTGTCTGCATCCCCCCACGATATCCAAAATTTTATGTTCAATGTTTACACAATCCAGCTATGATTTGACTCAGTCCTTCTCAGTGGCAGAGAAATTATTAGACAAAGGTTACAGATTTGATTTTATTTTATAACAACTCACTGCTAATACTGTCATAAAGAGAACAATCAAGAAACAAAAATAGCCGGCATCTGGACAGAAGGCTCAGAAGTTAAAGGTGCATATTGTTCTTACAGAAGACCCAGTACAGTTCTCATCACCTTTGCCAGGGAGCTTAAACTGTCTGTAATTCCAATTCTAGTATTCACCCATACACACAAAACACACAGACATACAAATGTACACATAACTTAAAACAAGATGCATAATTTTATATATATATATATATAAATATATATATATATATCATAGAATATAAGCAAAATTTGTTTTGATTGCATACATATTTAGGTAATTCTCAACCTCTTAGAAAAATGAGGAAATGTGTTGTCTATGCTTAAAGGCTAGTGAGCCATATTCATCATGTGGTGTGTTTTCCTAGTAGTTTTTTTAACGCATCTAAGTTAAAGTTTTCCATTTTTGATTGTTGTGTTAATGTGAAAATTATTTTTGCCAGAAGCATCCTCCCATAATCTTTTAAGGAATAAATTAAAATTAGGTATCTGTGCCTGTTAATGTTGTAAGCAGAGTGTTAACTGCATCTGCTAACTAAATCTGTAAATTAGAAACTCTTTGGTTTAGTGATCACATCAGCCTTGAGGAGCTGCAGTTTAAAAGAGATTAAATGTTTCTCTAACAACTGCTCCCAAAGCTGTTGATAGCAACGGAAATGAACACCTAGTATATTGAGAAATGGTGCAGATTCTGTTGAGAAAACATTTTGATCTTTTTCACTCAGGTAACATTATGTCACACGTAGGCTTCTCACAAAATACCGCCTTTGTGGATTTAAGTGCTCATTATGCATTCAATATTTATGCAAATATTCTTGAGATGACAGGGTATTTATCCAGCACTAAGACGTGAATATAATGTATGAAGTAGCCCAGCCTTTAGTCATGGGGCGGCAGTTTAAGTGCTAGTGATTTTTAAAATCAAAACTGAAGTTATTGAAGCTCATTACTGTGCAAAGTCTTAAAAGAAGGCACATGCAAAAGTCCCTATTAAAAATGCAATGCTTTATATAAGCATTTTTTTACTTTGTAGGATGATACAAAGAGAAATCAACATTTGAGCCTTTCCTCTGGAAAGAAATAAAATGGTACATTCTCCTGAATGCAACACTTTCTAAAAATGGCTTATTTTACTATTTTATGAAGTTAATATTCTATATCAATATTATGTGGACAGTATATTTCATTGCATAGGTTGCCTTTTATATCAAAAACAAATCATTCTATATATGTGTGATCCTATAAACTGATAATATCAATTATACATAGTTCATTGTTCTCTATTTAACCTTAAGTAAGTGTTATAGATTTTTCATGATGTAAATGCACCTGCTACATTTTGGTATATTCTAAGGAATAACACAGGAAATTTAAAATGATAGATGCTCTGTGTGGTGAGTGTTGTCCTCCTTTGTTTATGTATTTGTGATGTTGTGGCCTCATGCAGTGAAATCATTCAGATATTGTCTGAATTCATGATGTTGGGGTTCCAAACTAGATTTTAAGTTCTTGTCATTATTCTATCCTAGACCTCCATTCCCCCAGAGGATAAATAGATTTCTGTATATTTTGTCACCTCTCCAGGACATAGCCTGATTTCTGTATGATTATAAAATAGCAAATTCATTAAATGCAAAGTATTCATAGTGAAATACTGGCAATTATAGTGTCTCAGTTTTCTATTTCTAAAAAAAAAAAAACAAGGATACAGAACATCTCATAATTTTGAAATTTCCTGTCATTAGGCAGTAATTTCAGCAATACATATACACCTATGCTGAACAGTAGGAACCAAGGACACACCTCCACGAAATGAACAATTCTGTCTTGTGTCTGTATATGCAAGAAACTGAATGGGAATTAAAGAAAACGAATTTTGAAAGACACAGACAACACTTGTAAGTTACCTCTGAAATAGGTGGAGAATGGAAGGACCATTTTGAATAGCTTTCTTTCTACTGATATGGAATAATCTTTCTCAGTCACAAAGAAAGATGTGAATAAAGTTAGACAACTCACATTTATGTCATTATGGCTGATTTATTTTTACAGAGTAAAGTAGTTATCCACCAGAAGTATGTCCTAAGAACCCCATGGATACTAAAACTATGAAGTGAGTTTTTCCTGCACATAAATACCAGTGATGAAGTTCAGTTTATAAATCAGTTCTAGAAAGAGATTAACAGCAATAAACAGGTAATAAAAAAACAATTATGAGAGTATAATGCACTTCACCCCTATAGACAAGCTTTAATGGCACAGTAAGGAATTCTGCATGCTACCAAAGTAGAAAGGTGAACAGACCCATCTGAAAGAGAGACCTACAGTCAAGATATTCTAGTACAATAGTGTGGCACAAAGCTTGTGGAAGTAACCAACCTATATTTGACTTGAGTTAAGGATGACTCCATAAAATTGAATCCATAGCCTGAGACTATTTAGGCCAGAGAGCCAAGGGAAAACCAAATACCACTGTTCCCACTGTTCTAATAAAAGACTATAGCAATAAAATTACTTCCAATGGCATTCTGTTATGGTCATAGATCTTTGACTTGCTCAGTCATCATCAGAGAAGACAAGTACAGAGATCCACAGACAGACATTGAAAGATCTTGGTACATTCAACCCTAAAAGGATGTCTCCATCAATTCTATCCCCTCAGGGTTCAGGAGTGATGTCTGTGGATGAGAGTAAATAGTATGAGCCAGAGGGGATAGACAACACCAAGGAATCAGGGCCTTCTAGATACCACAGAGCTAATACACATATGAACTCACAGAGACCAAGGCACAGGGCCTGCACAACTCTGTACTAAATGGAATCCCAGAGCTAATAGTAAAAGTAGACACATGCTCTCATCCCTAACTTGGAATATACCTCAAATTGATAGCCACTTGCAAATGAAAAATTAATAATCTCCAAGGGAGTATCACTGGGGAAACAAAGCACTCATAAGTTTAGCCCACTCATGATAAAAGATAAATTAGATACAAAACTTTGGACTTAAAAAGATAAGATAGTTGATAAAATATTTTCTTTAATTTTGCCAAATAAAAAAGGAATGGATATTTTTAACTGTAATTCTTACTTGATAACTGTTTTTGTTAATATAATCTTACTATGTTAAAGTTAAAAACCTTTTTAATTAGACAAAAAAGGGAAAATGCTGTGGAATAATCCTCTTGTACACTGTAAAGATTTGCCACTTGAATTCGCTTAATAAAATGTCCATTGGCCAATAGACAAACAAGAAGTATAGGTGGGACGAACAAACTAAGGATGACGGGAAGGAGAAGCACAGCGTCAGAAGTCACCAACCAGATGATAAGAGAGCAAGATGGGCACATTGTACTGAGAAAAGGTACTGCCATGTGGGAGAGTATAAAAAAGGAGTATGGGTTAACTTAAAATGTAAGAAATAGTTAATAATATGCACTAGCAATAGGCCAGCTTGTAATTAATATTAAGCCTCTATGTGGAATTTAGGAAGTGGCTGCCAGGTATTAGTGACCAAGAGGCTCTGAGACAGGAAATGTTCATTTACAGTTTTGCCATATTCTGATTTGTTTATTTTTAGTTACTTTTGTATTATATTACCATTTCTTAGATGCCTGTTTGTTTTCCCACAAGAGACAGAATGGGAATGGATCCAGATGGGAGGCAAGGTGAGAAAGAACTGGGAAGAGTGCGGAGAGAGGAAACCATAATCAGAATATATTACATGGAGAAAAATAATCCATTTTCAATAAAGGAAAAAAATAATGCTACTCATTATGTGAATACAGTCCCTTTCAAAAGTCATGACCAATATCTGCACCATAACTGACCATAGGTAACCAAGTATTCCTTGAAGGCACTAAAATATTGATAACTATGATTTACTTATTATCACCATTAGAATGAGCACAATGCATAAATTAAGTCAATAACCCCTTAAAGTATTACAATATAGTGTTGCCAGTTCCAAAGCAGAACAGGCCATGAAGAGTCAGGTTGTACTGTGAAGAACTGAGCTTTTAGGTTGTTGTTCTGCCTCCTTTAGAGGTAGCTTTGAAGATTAGAAAGACTCCTAGTTGGAAGCAGTATCTGCCCATTGGCTGTCTATAGTCTATTCTCAAAGACATATTTAAAGACTACACTATAACTGACAAAAATAAATGTTGAACTATGGTGGATGTCTAATCTTAGTTGAAGGACAGCATTAAAAACTGATAATAGTCTTTATTACTAGTAAAGCTACAAGAAAAAAGTCTCCTGCTTATTTATAGCACAGTTTGAGACTTGATTGCCCATGTTAAGTCACATGTGTGAAATTGTGAATTATTGTTATTTCATTTTCAGAGTCATGTCTTTGAGCCTGCTAGAGGAAGTAAGAATGTAATAGCCATACCTAAAGAATTTTTTTCATTTGAAATTAAATAACCAAATAGTCGCTATTTACCACTCAATAGGGATATTTATTAAACAGTGATACTGGTTTAGGCAAAGATGGCATATAGAGCTCAAAGAGATGGGCCACTTAAAGTATCTATTTTCCACTGAAAGAAAATTCCATTTCAAGCACGAATCATAGTATCAACATAAAACCTTACTCTAAATAGCAACAAACTTGGGAGAAATATACACTGTTTTTTTGGACAAGAACGTGTAACCCATGTTTATTCACCCCAATTCCCATTTTCATACATTTATGATGATTATCATGTTTATCCATCCCTCAGGACCGAGTTATTGTTATTATTTCTTGCTTTAGAGATGAGGCAATACAAGTTTTAAAACACAGATGGTTTTTCAAACTTTTTTGTGTATGGTAGACACAGAATGGGAACATGGAGAGATTAATTCAAAAGACTATGTCCTCAAATATTTTCCTATTTTGAATTCATTACATATTTTATAAATAAGAAAGCCTAGTCATATCTCTTGACTTCATAAAATATGATGTTTGCCTCATAGCTTTCACATGTAAAAAACAATATTCAAAAGGCTGAAATATGAGGATAGCAAGTTTGAGACAATCCTGGGCTACATACCAGAACTTTGTTGGATAAACTAAAATATAAAAAAGAAAGAATTTGCAACTTTTGCAGAATGAACAAATAAACTTTCAGTACTTAAAGAGAACATGTATAGAAGCTTTCTTTTCCAAAGGGAAAGGATGAACAGATGTGGAAGGAAGGGGAATAGGGGAAGGGACTAGCAAGAGAGAAAGGGGGAGAGGCAGTGGTTAGGATATATTGATGAGAGAAGAATAAAGAAAAAGAGAGAGAAATTGAGAACAAGGGTCTTCCTCAACCTCTTTCTTAAGATTTAAAATTGTCACTGTAGAAGTCTTCCACCTGCTTGGTTAGGTTTATTCCAAGATAGTTTATTGTTTCTGGTCTTGTAAATGAGAGTTCCCATGATCTCTTTGTTGATGTGTTTGTTAGTTGCTGTTGTAGAAAGGCTACTGGTTTTTATGAGTTAATTTTAAACTCTGTCAATTTGCTGAAATTGTTGATTATTTCTGCAAGTTTTGTGAATCAAAATTTTTAATCTCTTATGTATAATATGATGTCTTTAAATGGGGGTAATATGACTTCTTTTTCTATTTTTATCTCTTTAATTTACTTCTTTTACTGTATTGCTCCAACAAGTGCTTTGAGAACTATATTGAACAAAGAGTCGAGGATATGGAAAGCTGTCTTGGTCTATTTTTATGGAATTACTTTAAGTTCTTTAGCCATTCAGAAAAACTTTGGCTGTGGTTATGTCATATACAGCTTTTACTATGTTGAGGTATATTCTTTCCAATCTTCTCTAGCATTTTTATCATGAAAGCATGTTGGATTTTTGTCAAAGGCTTTAAATGAGTCTATTGAAATGAGTAGGTAATTTTAAATCCATTTATATTATTTAATATGGTATGGGTTTTGTTTTTTGGTTTTTGAGACAGGATTTCTCTGTATTGCCTTGAAGCCTGTCCTGGAACTAACTCACTTTGTATTATGTTTACTGAATTTGTGTGTTGAACCAACCTTGCCTTTCTGGGATGAAGCCAATTTCCTCAGGATATATGGTCTTGATATGTACCTGTATTCTGTTTGCTACTATTTTATTGAGGATATTTGCATATATGTTCAGGAAGTCTTCTGTAAAACAATCTCTCATAGAAATGACTGTATAAACAAGATCTGAAGAATAGCTGTATCAAAAGATATGCTAGCACTAAAGTGAGAAGCGTTCATAGGATCTCACTCCTGGATGAGCAATTGTAGGTGACTGAAGGAGGAGTTAGCTTCTCCCAATAGTGAATCCCTTGGTTGGCTGTCCAAAACAAAGTGGTCAGCCCTGAAACGCCATACAAAATAACAACAATAATAGACTCATCTGCATGTATTGATATATCTATGCATAAATGTTCATACATAATTGTAATACTCTTGGAAAAGTCTATCAGTCAGTAGTCATAGAAGAAGTTGGAGGTAAAGGACTTGGGAGAACCTAGTAAAAGGAAAGAGGAGGGGTAGAAGAAGGAAAGGGAAGGGGGATGATTATATTTTTGTTTAAAATGTATTAAAGATGGGTAAAAGAGAAAAAAACATAAGGATTCTGTGCTCCTTAAAAATGTACTTAGATTTAAGTTGGTTGGAACAGCAAGAACTTGAAATCTGAGGTAAGTATTTTGAAATTATTTAATATAAGAAAAATGAATTTTGCCTAAAACATGAAAACCATGATCATGAAAATGTCAAAAGTTCTAAGAACTATAATATCACTATGGCCCCAGGTGTTTATAGGATCTATTCATTTTAGACAGTATTGATCTAATCAATAGTGTATAAAACTTGAAACTATAAATATATGCTCATATTAAAACCTTAGGCAAGAAACATGCTTCAATTCTTTGAGCCATAGTTGTTTGTAGAGATTCAACAAACAAATATTTATTGAATAAAATATTTATGATAATACCTTCATACAACCAAAATTTGTCTATAGGTTTAAGTATGAAAACATTTTGAGTCTCCTGAAAAGTCAATATAAGGATTCTGTAGTGTTGTTTGACAATCACTGAGACTCTGACAACAGCTTGTCAGCTTGGAATGTTACAAACTCATTACAAACAACACCAAACTCCTTCATGTACACATTTGTGAGCCCAGAACTTGGTAGCACAGTGGACACTATTCTTAACTCGGAATCTTGAGAGCTCTACTTGTAATCTCCCCAACTTGTCTCCCATTTGCTGCCTACTCCCCGCTTGTTGGTGGCATCCTGGTTACCTCTTGAGGCTCTTTTCTCCTTGGCACATCCATTCTCCACTATGCTTCCTGTAAATCTCAAGGTATTCCTTGTGTTATATCTTGTCTCTTACTCCTCTATTTTCTACTTTGAAGCCAAACACTTTCCAACTGCAGAAGCAAATACCATGCTAAGTCCTGAAGTAGACCCTCACCAGTCTTTAAGGTGAGATTCAAAGTCGTGAAGATAGTCTACTCTTTCCCATCCCTAGGCTAACCTCACTTTGAGCCACTCTCTTATATTACACTCTAGATGTCATACTGGAGTCCACCTCATACCTCCAGCTACTCAAATCTTAGTCTCATCATGTCACTTCCTTTTCCTGAAACTTTTCTTTTCCTTTTTTTAAATTTAAATTCAAAACAAGCTTGCTTTACGTGTCAATCTCAGTTCCCTCTCCCTCACCTTCTCCCTTGCACCCCACCCCCCCACCCCCGCCAACCTCCTGTCCCATCCACTTTCTGCTCCCCTGGGAGGATACCTGAAACACTCTTACTTCCTCCTCATTTGCATGATTCCCTCTGATGCTCCAAGTATTCCTCCTGACTCCATTTCTCTCCCTTTCAGGTCCCTTAATTCAGGTTAATTCTGTTCTGAAGTTCTGAATCCCTTTTATTTCTCGATTCCTTTTACCATCTTCTGAAAACACACATGAAATTTTATTTAGTATATGAGATTTTACTTTGATTTTGTTTTTATTCTTTAAAATGTTCCATATGTGTACAGTGTGTCTTGGTCAAATCTGCCAAACACAAGTCCTACTTCTGATTCCTTTTAGGCTACCCCAGCACATCTCCTTCTCTATGTCATACTCTTTTTCTTTTAATATAACCCTGAGTCCAGATGTGCTTGGATATGAGGATCACCACTTGGGTTTACCCAACCTACCAGTAACCACAGTCTTAAAGAAAAGTAACTCTTTTACCCTCAGCAGCTATAAACTGCCAATGGTCTCAGGTACGCCTTCCCATCTCAGGGATGGAATTTTGTTTACATCTTTGTTTAGCAACCATGGCTTCTGTGAGTTATGCTGTATTCTGAAGACAGCATTCATAGTGCTCCTCTCCATCCTCCCTCCTTCTGCCTCCTCCCCTACAGTGTTCCCTCAGCCTGAGATAAAAGAGGTTGATATAGATGTCTTATCTACAGCTGCATGCTCATAGTCATCTATCCTTAGCACTTCAAAGAGTTGGGAGTCCCTGCATAACCACTGCCCACCCTGACCAGTATTGATAGCAACATAAAACAACTGTTTTGGGGCAGCCAATCACTTTCTAATTAGATGTGAGCTCTGAACTGCAAGAGGAAATTTTCATGCCTACTAGTGTAAATCTAGGGGAAAACAAAACAAAACAAAACAAAAAAACAAAAAACAAAACAAAACAAAACAAAAAAAAAAAACAAAAAAACAAACAAACAAAAAAACCAAAAACATGCCTGGAGAGGTCCTGAGCCCTGAAGAGAAATCTACTTTAGTTGTTTTGCTGTGTGAATTTTTTCTATATTTTTCACAGCTGTACCCTGATTTCTAGTGTGGAACCTGGTGGGCAGAAAGTCATCCATAAATTTACTGACAAATAAGTGGATGGATGGATAAAGCAACAATACTGAACAAGCTACAGCTTGAACAGAATCAACACAGCTTTTCCTTAGCAACATTAGGAATAATATGCACAGATTATAGGTCCTACCTCATCATCAAATAGCCATATTGATGTAGAATAGTACTATATATCTTTACCAAGAACTGCAGTAAAGTACTGAGAGCATTATTAGAACTGCACAATAATGGTGGATATGAAGGAAATTGAAGAAAGCAGGATATTCAAATGGGGAAGACTAACATATGACAGAAATCTTGGAACCAGGTTCTTGTTATTGTCTCAAAATGGATGTGTAGGTACTTATAGGTGCTTAAGGCATGCTCCCAAATGAACAAGTATTGAATCTAAGAAACTTTTATTCTAAACTGTGCTATGAGTCATAAAAATCCTCAGAATGTCTTCAATAATTTCCATTATTTGACCTTCAAGCATACCTATGAATTGTTCAGATGTCTTAATTTAAGAGCTACATATGGTAAAGACAGTTTACAAGACCATAATACCGTTTTGACTTTGAGTAAAGCACAAAACAAGGAAACTAAACTTTGATCAGTTTTAAACTTTCAGAAAATCTTTTTTGCTTGATTTTCATTATTTGATTTATGTCTTGAGATACCATCTTACTGTGTAGCCGAGACTAGCCTGACCCTCAAGATACTCCATCATCCTCTCAGGTACTGGGATTATAGATGTGGGTCACTATGTCCAGCTTTTAAAGACTTTCACAAACATTTAAAGCAATAGAATAGGGTAATGTTAACTGACAACACTTACCTGTTTCTCCAGGGCTAGGGATGTTTATACAAAAACTAGCTTTGGATTGCTATAAACACTGAAAGTATAACTGCGGCCCACCTTCTCCAGGACATACTATCTTTAGTCTCAGGAAAGGGGTTCCTTGACACCCCTTCTAATTCTGTATCTGACCATAGATTGATGGGTTGCAATTATTTTTTCATTTACTCACTTGCTTTTTCACTTAACTGCTTTACTGAATAGATGCAGAGTCATCAGCAATTATGCAATAAGGAAAGAATGTATAGCAGGCTCTGAAATAAATGAAACAAACCCCCTTCACTCTTAGAGATCTGTGTGTCAGAGTAAAATCTATGATTCTAATCACAGACAGCAGAGGTCAGGGTGTATGAGAGTGCTGCAAAGATTTACTTGAAAGAAAGAACCCAACCTAACTGCAAAATTTTCATTACTGTTACATAAAAGTGTTTTTTCTCATTATGAAATATTTATATTTGCACTAAAGAATGTGGAACATGTTTCTTTGTATTTTAATAATGCTTCATGGGCTATGTTTGCTGTGGATGCTATTATTTTCTGCATAATTAAGTAATGAGGCAATTAGCACAGCAGGCACATGTCAACTAGATAGTGGTTAAAATTTGTGATTAACTAAAAGATTTTGCTGTGTTTGCCAATATTCTCCTTATTACCAGATGAAGCTGCACTTCTTTTCTTTATGAAGGTACTGAACTCCCCCATACTTGAAACTTTGGCTGTAAAATAAATGCAATGTGAAAAGTCTTAGCATAATGCTTTGACAACATGAAAATAAGAACCACAGAGCTGTCTGTAAGCTGCCCTAAAAGGAAGTCATTTGCATGAAGAGAAACAAAAGGAAATCAGAGAATAGCCTAAGGTACCTAAGTGGACAGAGTGCAACTCTACAATCCATATCCTTGCACTGTCTGGAATATATCTCCATGTCCTCTGACACAAACTCTTTATAGATAACAATGTGCATAACTAAGACTTGGAAATCTGGGCCTTAAAAATTCTAGTACTTGATTCCTCTGCATAGATAAGTAATGACGAAAGAATAAGATCTTTATCCAGGCTCAATGTTTATATGTAGTTTTATTCCACATGCATTTAATGTTTCTAGACTGTGATAGCAAATTGTTTCTCTCACTGAACCAATGGGAAGTAAGAAGTCCTGTGTACCTTTAGGAATGTATAGTCTAGAATCTATACTTTAGATGGAGACAGGATGAATAGTTATAGCATTGCTCAAAACACTGAGCAATGTATTTTCTGAATATGAGATTTGGGAGATTTTAACCAAGTCCTACAGTCTGTAAGGTAGGGACTGAAATTTGTTGTTGTTTTGGGTTTGTTTTTCCTCTTTTCCTGCTTAATTTTTAGAGAAGAGTAAAAATTTACAAATGAATGCATTGTATTTTAGGTTCAGGATCTTCTCAGTTTCTTTCTTACTGAATAAATTGAAACATTCTTCAGTTTTGAAATATAAAGATGACAGTATCATTTGAATAATGCTGTAAACAGATGTGAGATAGATAAACTTTTATAACATCATTCTTACTCATTTAAAAAACTTAAGTATTTATTTATTGGGGGATTATAATGTAACTAAACCATTCCTCCTTTTCCATTTGCTATTTCCAAACCTGTTTGATCTTTCAAATTCATGGCCTCTTTTTTCATTAATTGTTACATACATATATGTATGTGTATTTACATGTATATTCCAAAATACTTGAATACAAACTGCTTAGTCTATATAATATTACTTTTATGTACGTTTTAAGTGTTGTCCTTTTTTTTTTTTTTTTTTTTCAAATAACCAAGTGTTGTACTCTTCCCTGGAGAAGACTATTTCTCCCATTCTCAATATTCCTTAGTTACCTGTGGTTCTTTTTATACCATTGGAGCCTCCTGTGTTTTTGCCTGTCCCCATTAGCCTATCTATTACGGTTGTCTTGTTCAGTTCGTATTTATACAGGTGTGTTACTCACAAAAATTCTAGATAAAGGAGACTCGATGAAAAGTTGAAATGGGTTTTAAAACATGAAGTAGTGTCAAAAGATATTTTCAGAATGTAAGGTTCAAGAGATTCTATCCAGTTTCCACAATCTGGAAGGTAGTCAGGTTTATGAATTTACTGTTTAGCTTCTGACATCCCTATAAGAACAATCTGACATCAAACTCAGTACTTACGCTCTTACATCCTTTCCTTGTGCTCTTCTGAATGTATTTGTTGGGACTGACCTCTGTAAATCTACATTTTGATTGGCTGTAATTATCTGTAATACTCTCCGTTTGTGGAAAAGAGCAGTTTAGTGGTTTAGGGGTGAAGACTATATTTATCTGCGTATATAAGGACAGATATTTAGAATGGAGTTAAGGGTTGTGCTTGTTTAGTAAGTGGATGTTGTATGTCCTTCTTCAAGGTCCTTGACTTCTGTAGTCCTTAATAGCTCAATCAGTTTCCAATTCCAGGTATGATTTTGGTCTTACATCCAGTTAGAAGCTGTTGATTATGCCCAAGTTATGCATGCCACTGCTGCACCATCAGGATTATGGCTCCATGCTAACTGTTGTGACTCATAGACACCACAGCTGGGTAGGACTTTTGGCTGCTCACCTCCTTTAGAAGCCTGCATGTCATCTTCTGGTACAGTGAAAGTTAGTCTTCAGAGAGAAAACTTTCATATCAGTTCCAACTTTGGTCCCTCTGCATCCTCTACGTGAAATACATGATGTCTTTTGTTGTTGTTTTAAAGTTACATTTTAGTTGGTCAGATTGAGGGGGCTTGAGAGACTCCCAAACAATATAAGCTATCATAATTGCCTTTAGTTGCATTCCAGAACACGAAGTTAACACCCTACTTCTGAAGACACCACAAACTGTGGGCACAATGAGAATTCAGCTGCAACTGTCCTGAAACCCCCTCCATGAGGATTAGTTCTCATGTGCCATAGATAAACATAACCCTCACCCCCTCACCCAAGATGCTTTGTTTTGTAATGGGTGGAGAATATTGCTTAAATCTAAAGCATAATCAGCCTTCAGGGAATAAATGGCCAAGGGCTGGTCATCCAGAATGGAATACCTATAATGTAACTCTTGCAGCTAAAACTCAGGGAACATCATGGAAGAAAGGGCAGAAGACTTGAAGAGTCAGAGGACCAGAACACTTGTTGCTAGAATAGTGTCATCTAGACACAGCAGGCAAGTTGCACCTACAAGTTCTCAACAACACTTGCTTATTCAAAGTTTCATAGCAGCAACATCAACTGACATGACAACTTGTCCAAGAAATTTTATAAAGTCCCAGCCATAGATGAAGTGCTAAGGGCAACCAATAGCTGTTGAGAGAGGAAAATTGAGCTCCGTGATAATTTATCCAGTCTCAAGTGGTAAGCTCTAAACACATATGCATAGGAACAACAGAAAATGGACTTAGCGGGTCCTATGTGTGAAATAATACGTGTATGTGGTGTGTGTGTGTGTGTGTGTGTGTGTGTGTGTGTGTGTGTGTATGTGTGTGTGTATGTGTGTGTATGTGTTGATCTAGTGATCAGATTCAAGCAGAGTCAGGATAATATAGTATTCATGTTTGAAATGCTCAAAGTTTTCCTTTTAAAGTTTATATTTTAGCAATTGAGTGGCAATTCAAGGAGTGATAATTCTTAGGCAATGATTTCATGAACATAATCTAATATGAAAGCACAGAAAAGATTTCATTTCTGCCCATTACTGATACCAGTGTTAACCTAAGGCAACACTTTCTCAGGGTTTCTCCCTGCCTATTTTGGGTGTGGATAAGTAGATTAACTTGATTCGATCGCTGTTGAGGTGAAAACGGAGTCTGTCTCTTGTGAATTTTTACTAAGTCAGATATGAGAAATGTGCTCTTCAAAAGATGACTTAAGAGCCTGAAGTATCCTCATCCTTATCAATTTCTGGCAAATGTGATAACCATTGCAAGGGTCTAAGACCTAGCTTGAAGAGATTAGGTCCTGTGTGGCTTTTCCTGGGTGTTTGAAAACGTGAACCCAGGGGAATGCCTACCTCAAAGCTAAAATCAAGTATGAAGAACCAGTGGTGGAAGCAACCTGAAAAGAATGGCAGTGGGACAAGAAAGAGTAAAGATGAACAAGGAAACAATACATTTTAGAATAAGATCTTACCTTGTCTATTAAAACGATAAGAAGGCAAAAATAGCTACAGTCCTTTGAAGGTCAATGCAGTTTGTTACTCACTTAGAGGATTAGGCTCTTTCCTCAGATTTTCTCAGATGTGTGCTAACAAAAGTTTCTCATAGGCCACCTTTGTCTCTCATCTTACTGTCTGTGTAAGATTCAAAACAAAGTCATGAAGAATTGTAGAGCATCTTCAGTGGAATGCTCTGTGACTATCACTTTATAAGAGATTCTAGAGATTTGTTATCTACAGGAAACACTGAACCATTAGCCAAATGAGGGACAGACAATGTTACTACTTAGAGGTCAAACATTCCCCAATTTGTCCCCAGCTTGTAGTGTTTGGGGAAACTGCAAATCCTAGTGTGAAGATGTAAGCAATAAACATGGGTGACAGCCAGGCACCTCTGCAGAGTGAAACACCCTGCTTCCTGATCCAATAGGATGTAAAGAGATACCCTTACCCACCACACTGTGATGGACTGAGGCCCTAACCACACCGATGCCTCCCACGCCGTAATGGATAGTCCTCCCTGAAGTAGTGAGGCAAAGTAAACCTATCTACCTCAAAGTCACAGTGTGACATGTTTTGTCACAGCAATGAGAAAAGGTAGAGACTGAATATGTGACATAATCCAAGATAACACACAAACGTGTCTCCCACGATCTATCTATTTCCATTCTAAACTTGCAAAAAGGACATTCCTACCTACCCTGGAGATATGGATTTGTTTTAAATAAGTATATATTTGCTTTACCAAACTTATTTTCTCAAAGATTAAATGTCTCTTGAACCCTAAAATATAGCCTCGAACAAAGTGTTACTTTCCTCACAAGGAGGGAGCTAAAATGACATTTGTAAGACTCTGCATTTGTAACAAAGTACCCATTTGTAACACTGGTGACAAAATATCCATTTGTACCATTGGTTAACAAAGTACCCATTTGTAACATTGGTAACAAAGTACCCATTTGTAACTAGTTCTGCATTTTCAGAAGGCTTTCACACTTCTCTCTGTTCTTCAAAAGATGGAAATTTTCTTATGGAAATCAAAACAGTGTTTCTACCCAGCAGGTGTTTCATACCTACTCTAGGATTTTATGGAAATTAAAAATCACTGGAAATATTAAAGATTCATAGATTATTCATATGCATATCCATTGTTGGAAGAGGGCTTGTGGGCTTTGAAGATGTAAGGAAAGATAGGAAGAACAGAAAGGGATAAAAAGTAAAGCTATAGATTATCACTTTCACAGATTGATTTTTAAATAGATTTTATCGAATTTATTTTGAAGCCCACTTATTTTTTGGTTTTTATTTTGTTTGGTTTTCTTTGAATTGGGATATCGCACTATAGTTCATGCTGGGCAGGAACTTGTGGGCCAGGTTACCCTTAAACCCACAGCAATCCTCTAGTCTCAGGCTAACAAATGCTGGGATTACAAATATAATACACCATGCCCAGCTTCTGCTAGGTATTTTATACAGTGGCTTTCCTTCAGTACATTAACTCCTGCAAGTGTGCACACATACCTTAGTACTTGTGAATAAATCCTGGAGAAAGATGCTGCAGTAGGTTTGAGGACATTAATAAGATATGTAGACTGTAGGAAAGTTTATTGGCTTTTTTGCCTAACTCACAGAGAAAATGAAAGTAAAGAGAGAATAACTGTGGACCAGAGTCTTAGGAACTGTCCACTTTCAGTGAGATACATTTTTATAAGCCAGAGAACAAGGTTAAAAACCCATTCAGCTGGTTTTATGCAGTGAACAAAATGTTTGCTTCTAATGTATAAAGCTCCTATCACTCTCCTTTGTTGTTTCAGTCTAAACCATGCCGTTCATAGTCCTTGCAAGTAGCAGTCCATGACCACCCCTGAAGACATGGCCCAGCTTGCTTCTGTTGCTATTGACCATTTTCAAAGCCTGAGCCCCAGTGCATTTTGTAAATTCATGCCATGAACCTATATGGAATAGTAGACATGCAAAGTCAGTTTATTCTGGGGGAAAAGCTAAACTAGTGACCACCTTCAACAGGATGTGAGTGTCACGAATGCCTGATCTGACTCACCTTTCCTCAAGCAGCAGAGTTTACCTACCATATCCACCCAGCTGACTATCCGTGGTATCAGGCTTTGCCAGTGAACACAGTGGCTAGATACAAAGGAAAGCTGCTGGCTACATGTGATGATGGCTTTCTCTTCCTTTCAGTGGAGGAGGCTGAATCAGATCCTTAACATCACAAATAATGTTCTTTGTGATATTTTTCTATCCCTAACAATCTTAATACTGAGAAGAAGAAAAAAATAAATAAGCATTCCTATAAAACTCTCACATCTATACATATGCATCATGCCACTTCCGACACATTCATTTTTAGACTTACGGGTAATTTAAATGTAGCTTTTTAATAACACTGAATGCTTTCAAGGATTGATTATTCAGCAGTATTTCTTCCTCCACCCCCCTCTGATTTTTACCCTACCCTGTGGAGTGTGTTGATGAAAAGTCTTGTAATATATTGAGCCTTCATGGAAATTTATTGTCCTTTATAGATGACACATATAAATATCCTAAATGAAAGGTTGGCACTACCATCAAAGTACTAAAATATGTCATCATTCCTCTTTAGCAATTTCATATTTTACCTATGTTTGATGTTAATGTGAATGTTATATTTGAGCTTAATAAATATATTCTATAAAAAAAAAACAGTAGATGTCAATAGGCTTCTTGAACCCTTTCATTAAATGGTTGTGTTGCAGGGAAAATACATCATAAACATAAGAGGCATTGTAAATCTTATTTAGCAGCATTATGGAGCTCCATATATTTGAATGATTTATATTTGCATAAATAGATTTCCATAGCACAAGCTAAAGTTCTAACACAAATTCTTTACAACAGTCTGAAAAGAGGAATAAAGTTTGCTATTTGTTTTAAAATTTCTAGTTACTACTAATAGTTCCTGGTGTAAGTTCTTACTTTGGTTTCTTCTTCTCAATGATGCTGCCTAATCATAGAATGGTTTGGTGGAGGGCCATTCTCCTCCACATAAAGGATATGTATACCACATCCTTTAGAAGGACTGTAGAAAGCAGACGTGGAGCTAGCTAAAGAATTCCAATTCTACAATCAAGTTTACTAACTCATTATCTGAGGTATGAAAACACACTGAAGTCCTCAGGGCTTTGATGAGGACAGCTGATAGTTAACTCAACAAATCCAATTACTTGGAATCAGTGTAAACCTGACATCAGGGACTGTCATTTTGGCAGCCCTCAGCTAATCCTCCAACACCAAAAAGGACGTATAGGAAATTTAAGTAAGATGATCTCTCTGGAATGTCTATTCCAAAAGACTCTTTATCCTCCAGAGGCCTTAGAGACAGATAGGTACACTATCCAGTTAAACCTTCCAACCTCATGGACATGCTTTTGGAGTCCAGACTATTCTATATAAACCACACTGATGATAAACACCTTCTCCATGTTCCTGCCTCACTTTCCCTCTGTTTCCTGATACCACTGATGTTAAATGGAAATGTGCATATGTTTGAAGAAGTGCCTCAAGAGAAATGTCCCCTGGTGAGACAGAACTTCAAAGTTTCATTGCTTCAATAATATCCATGTGATGTCATGAAACAAATATAAGATTACTAATAGCATGATTGCATCACTAAATTGGTTTCTCAAGCACTAGTTCCATTCAAAGTACAACATGTATTAAAAGTTTTCTAAGCACATTCTTTTTTCTTTCATATAATATTTCTGCACATTCAGTACCTAAAAATCCAATTATAAAAGTTTCCTGGAAAGGATAAGCAGTGTTCTACCTTATGAAGCATGACATAATGGGAAAAAGGAAAAGAAAAAGAATGAGATGAATAGAAAGCACAGCACTTTCATATCTGCCTCCTAAGCCGTAGCCTCAAAAATAGCCATTGGCAACCCACCCTTAATATGATTAGGGCTCTCCAGTCACTCCATCCTCGTGGTTCCTGTGACTTTGATGCCTACTCTAAGTTCATATAGTAAAAATATTTTATTGAGTAAGAGTATAATTAAAATACTTCTGGGTGTGTGATGTTGAAAGCTTTCATTTATAATTGATTTTCTGTCTGGGTATCTGTATAAGAGCTGACTGTTGCCAATTCTTTTTAGTACTTTCAATTTATACCAAAAATGCATCCTACAATTAAGTGCATGAATTCCCTTAAAGAAAAAAATTTGTCTCAAAATCTGTCTTTTTCGTTAAGTTCCATGGGTAAATATTTAACATAAAATATATTATATGTCTATATATAAATATCTTAAATACAAAGCTGTTTCAGCATAGTTTAAAATTTTTTAACTTTTTTCTCTTCTGTTGGTGGTTCGAGAGGAACTGGGTTTATGACAATAGTCCATTCCAAAAGTTTGCAAAGGATATCAAAGAAGAAAGCATTATTGATTGTGTCTTAAAAAGCTAATGGAAAGTAAAACATGTTTATTAATTTCAAAGTCACAGGTATTCAAGAGTTTCCTAAATTTCAATGTCATTGTACTTCTCTATAATAAAAGTTTTGCTATGTTTTTCTATACCAATAAATATAACTCTACAACAACTTCTGTTACTTAGTGTTCATAAGCTTAACCCCCCCTTATTCCAAAGGCACTTTTTAATTTATGTATTTAATTTAGAAACAATATTACTTTACATATCAATCACAGTTCCCTCTTCCTCCCATCTTCACATAACCCCACAGTGACTCCCCCCATCCCACCCATTCCACTCCAAAGGAAGGGTGAGGCCTTCCATGGGAGATCATCAAAGTCTGTCACATCATTTGGGGGAGGCATAGGCCTTCCTTCGTGTATCATGGCTCCATGGGGAATAGGCTCCCAAAGTCCATTTGTACACTGGGGATAAATATTGGTTCCACTGTCTGACATCCCATATACTGCCCAGGCTTCCTAATCGGCACCCAAATTCAGAGGGCTTGATTCAGTGTAATACTGGTTCCCCAGCTTTATGACTGGGGTCCATGTGTTCCCACTTAGTCAGGTTAGCTATTTCTGTGGATTTCTCCAGCATGGTCTTGACCCCTTTGCTATCCCTCCTCCCTCTCTACAACTCATTTCAGGAGTACAGCTCAGTGCTTAGCTGTCGGTGTATGCTTCTGCTTCCATCAGCTGCTAGATGAAGGCTCTATGAAGACATTTAAGCCAGTCATCAATCTCATTATAGGGGAAGGGCATTTAAGGTAGCCTCTCCACAATTGCTTAGATTGTTAGTTGGGGGTCATCCTTGTAGATCTCTGGCCATTTCCCTAGTGCCAGATTTCCCTTTAAACCTATAATGGCTCCCTCTATTAAGGTTTCTCTTTCCTTGCTCTCCTCTATTCTTCCACTCAGTCTTCCTGATCCCTCATGTTTTCCTCCCCACTCTTCCCCTCCTCTTTCTCATGCCTCCTCCCCCCCCCACCCCATATGATCCCAATTTGCTCAGGAGCTCTGGTCCTTTTCCCCTTATGCAGGGGATCACATATGTCTCTTTTAGGGTCCTCCTTGTTTCCTGACTGTCAGTGTGGATTGTAGGCTGGTGATCCTCTGCTCTATGTCTAATATCCATATATGAGTGAGCACATACCATGTTTGTCTTTCTGTGTCTGGGATACCTCACTCAGGATGGTTTCTTCCAGTTTCATCCATTTGCCTGCAAATTTCAAGATTTCATTGTTCCCCCCCCACACTCTGAGTAATTCTCTATTGTAGAAATAAAAAAAAAATGCTGTCAGGTTCAACAAATGTAAAATGGTTTATAGGTAAATAAGTTTCCAAACAATGCATATTGCAATTGTTTTCAGAATAAGGTATTATTTTTCTAAAGCTATTTAGTATTTTACATAGAAGCATTTGTGCCTAAGTAATGAGTTGAGAATATCAGCCATAGAGACTATATGTTAAGCTTAACATAATTAGAATGAAGTGCAGTAATAGTTTGTAAATGATTGGCTATAATTCCCACATAGAAAACAGGGAAAAGGATATGGATTATGAAAAGAGTGCTAGATAGGCATTGTCTATGAGACAACCATCTATTTCACAGGCAGTCTTGCTTCCCAGTATAATAGAAAAATGCATTAATCACCTACTAGAATTAAGCTCCATTTCTGAGGCCCAGAGTGTATAGCCAGATTATACTGCTGAATACAACCTCGGTACTCTAAAAAAGTGGGTGTTATACATAGGTAAGTTCACTTTACCAAACAGACTGCTAAGATAAATTATTTTAAAGTCAATTTTCAAATTCCTAAGAACAAAGTAGCAGGAAGTGAAGATGTTTAGTTTCTATAATCCTAAATGCAATAATCATAAAATATAGTAAAGACATCATTAGCAAAAATTTTGGTTGTGCATCCATTTTATCTCTTCAAGTAGACTGTCATTCTCATGAGAATGCATATATCATAGCTTAGTCAATAATCTCATGGCGGCTTTAGAGTCTCTTTGCTAAAAATGCTCATTACTTAAAGAAGCAAGGTGGGTCCTAATTTCATTAAGAAATTTTTTACTTCAGACCAAAGTCTAGTTTCAGTAGTGTGTGTGTGCATGTGTGTGTGCATATGAGTGAATGTGTGTGTGTGTGTGTGTACATGTGTGTATGTACATGAAGGTGTGTGTGTGAGGGAGACGAGAGAGAGAGAGAGAGAGAGAGAGAGAGAGAGAGAGAGAGAGAGAGAGAGCCTTTCTAATTATTGTGACTGAAAATATGTTCTGTTGACAATTATTCTGCACTCTCATAACTGTTCTGACTGGTAGCTAATTCTGTCTAGATGGAAGACAGGCTAGAATCACACTCCATTGTGGCTATTTGTATACACAGTTGTTAGCAGTAGCTGGACAGTGATAGACAATGAATATTTATTGAATGGATTCACAGTTATGCTGTTTTATGTGTTGCTAGTGTTTCCTCCCATGAAGTTGTTCTTTTGTGCATTCCTGTAAATGTTTTATAGGTCCTATATCTGCCTTTAATGTCTCTCTGTGCCTACTGCAATGATCAGCATTCAGAGGGCATTTGTTATACGTTGTTAAATGACTCAGGAAATTGGTTTAGTAAAACACATATAAGCTCAGAAGTAGTTCCAGCCCTCACAATGAAACAAAGAGATTGAACAGAACAGTAGCCCTGGGCCCTATTGCTATAAAAACCTGCCTATCAGCTAGTCACATTATAAATGACATGGGGTTGCATGTCTGATGGTAAGACATCTTAACCTAGAAAATTTAAACTCAGTGGACACGTAGGTTCTCTGTCCCTCTTTTTTGGAAAGACTTGAGTCCCTTGTAATGCATGAGATGGGGAAGATAGCCCAGTGTAGGCATCTACCAACAGGACTATGGAATCACATTACTCACAAAGACAGAAACTTGGTCCTGGGAAATGAAATTGGACAATGATGAAAATATTTTGTGATCTAGATATGACACAATGACAGTCCCAAATATCTTCCTATAGCCCCATGTGACCCAGTTAACACAGCCAGGCAAGTGATACTGTGTTTCCAAGTGTGTAATGAAGAGGAATCTGAAGAGTGGTCAGTTCCACAAGGATGCCCTGCAGCTGGTTACCCTGTTTCTTCTGTGCTGAAACCATGCTTCCCTCCCTCTTTCCTGCCAGATGTTTGCTGCCTCGTCTCCCAGTACCTTGGGTTTCTAAGCACGTTCACATATAATACACCAAGATACCCTTTCCTTATAAAATGGGGTATCAATCTGTGGCTTGTTGTTTTGTCTAAAAGTAAATAACTGTCTTTCCATCCCATTGGTGGTGATTCATCTTCTGTCTCAGTTTTTGTATTTGTATTTGCTCCATATAGCTTCATCTTTCTCAGCATTTTTTCTGTACTTTAGCCTACAGCAACATACAAGGGATGCCTTCCCCACTCAAATTATATAAATGGTCATGTGGCGTATTAAGTGACAAAAATGGAAGAAATGGGAATGTTAAGATTAGTTTCTGAAGGAAGAAGCTATTTGGGGTTTTGTTTGTTTGTTTGTTTTTGTTGATTCAAGACAGGATTTCTCTGTGCAGCTTTGGAGCCTGTCCTGTAATTAGCTCTTGTAGACCAGGATGGTCTTGAACTCACTGAGATCTGCCTGCCTCTGCATACTGAGTGCTGGGATTAAAGTTGTGTGCGACCACCACCTGGCTTGGAAGAAACTGTTTGATATCAAATGAATTTGCAGCTATTTCAGCAGTGGGAAAACAATGAAATAGTTGTGTTTGCACTATTGAATTGGTAACAACAATATTCCTGTAAATAACAGTTTTTTAAAGATTCGTTTGGGGGGGAGTCTATATGGATGGATGCATGTCATGTGATTGCAGGTGCCTGTAGAAGCTAGAAGAGGGCATAGGATCTCCTGAGGAAAAAGTGACAAGTGGCTGTGAGTCACCTGTACATGATTAACAGGAAGCTCCCAAAGAAAAGAAAGCAGTCTAACCACTGAGCAATTACTCCAGTCCAGAGACATCAATTTTAAAAGTCCATTCTCTTCTGATAAAATACAAACCTCTCTTTATTCTTCTAGGTTGTCCAAGTGGTTTATTCACTCAGAAGTGTTTGGGCTTATGGGTGAAGAGCTTAGGCAGTCTTTTTCTACCTGTAATGTGCAGATCTGCTTCTGAGATACACATAATATAAACAACAGCCTAAATGGTAACTGGTTCAATAAAATGATGCTACCCTGGATTACTTTTTCCACAAGAAGCATCATGGAGGAAGTGGGCATGAATCTACCCTCAGTGAGGAAACTATTCACAACTCATAGCTGCTAGGAAACAGAAATCAACCTTCTTCAATGGAGTGACACTGAGGATTTCACCAAACGCTCCACATTGGCTGAATGCTCAAGGGTAGTCAGCCATCATAAATTAGACTTCCTGGTTTGCTTTATTTTTTTTTTTCGTTTAAAAAAGACAGAACATGAAGTTGGCCTGTATAGGGAGGTAGTGGGGAGAGGAAAAATAAAATCAAAAAATATTGCATGAAACCATCAAAGAGTAAGAAGAAATTCTGCTTGTTATGTGAGGTTGTACAACTTTCATTCTAAAATCGAATTCTAAAACATAAAATCCCATTGAGTTGTATAGACTTTGAACCTGGTTAATTTTATGCTTTTATTTATTTCCATTTATTTTTTCCTAAGAATAAAGTTAATAAATTTGTAAAATAAATTAAAATATAAATGAAATAATAAGATAGCATTTTAAAAGAGAGGAACCTTCATACTATACAGGGTGCTACTGAACTACATAAGCAGCTTGGTGATTCAAGCATACAAGAATGACTTAGAGCTCATTTTCCTTTTATTTCAATCCTGATATTTTTCCATGAATCTTTTAAACTATCAAAAGTCTTTTTGGATTAGCATCACTGGAAACTCCAAATAATTAGACATAGAAGCATAGCACATATTATGTCTTCTCGCCACCACCACCCCCCCCCCCAGCAACCCAAAACATATCACCTATTATCCAAGTGACTGTAATAGACTGTCTTAAATGGTTACTGTGCTTCTTAAACCTTAGCTAATGTGTCTCACAAAGTCACTGTAAATTGTATTCTAATATTTCAAAAGTCAATTTTATTAACAGTATTAATATAAGTAAAAGTTAATAAGCCATCTAATTACATTAGTGTGGTTGTTTCATAACAAATTGACTGTGCCTGGTTAAGGAAAAAAAAAAAGTCAGATGCATAGATCGATTTACATAGGATGAAAAAGTCTGAAAGATAGAATAAGCCTAAATTCCCACTCACTTATGGTGGAAAGATAGCCTGGAATTAAGAGACTCTCCATGACATGCATAGCTAATTAATGGCAGAATTAAGGACCAAACCTCAAGAAACAACTTCCTTTCTCAGTTAAATCAATATGTTCAGTACTCTTTCTTTTTCATTAGTATGTTATTATTTGTGAAGTGTACCATTACTAACATGCTTGCAGATGTTTTTATTTATTTAATTCTATGGATTTTTCTTTTAATTTTGGGGATATGGATATAGTTAACATCAAAATTCATTGCAATAAAAATAACATATTCTAACATAAGTAATAAAATACTGTATAAAAAGTAAATCGTGGAGCAGTTCAACAGTATCTTTTAAGGAATTAGGTATAAAATGAGAAACATAGGGTTCAGGAAATGACACGGGGAGGGGAGGAGAAAAAAGAGAGAGATCTTACATCTTTCTCAAATGTTGAAGGATGTTTCATTTGGAAATGAAATAATTGGTATCAGATTGAGTTTCCTCGTTATGGTTTATAAAAACTTAGATAAGGATATGGAGATCTGGGCTGGGGAGATGGCTCAGTGGTTGCATTTGCTATGCAAGTTTAAATCCTGCGTTCAGATCTCCAAGACCCATGTCAAGCCCAGCATAGCAGCATCTATTCTATAATTCAAGCACTATGTAGGTAAATTAGGAAAATGTAGATAGGAGACTCTCCAAAAGTTTGAATCCTGGAGAAGTAGACTCTAATGCAGTGAAGGGACGGTCTTCACGGACTGGTAAGTGTGAGACCAAGCAGGCAAAGGTAATGAAAGTTTCTAAGTCCTTTATTTAGGCTGCCAGCAGAAGCTGTGGTCCAGGAGTGGGGTTGGGTAGGGAATAGCTGGGAGGAGTGGGGAGAGGGAAGAGAGGAAGAACTGTGTTTGGTATGTAAAATGAATACAAATTTAAAGTTAAAAAGTAGATGTTCCCATTGCAAAAGATCAGGATTTAAAGTGGGTCTTCCCATTTCAAATGATTTAACAAAAATCCCTCATAGTTGTTCCCAGCCACTGTGTTTTAGTTAATCCCAGTTGTAGTCAAGTTGACAACTAAGAATAGCCATTACACTGTGAGTCAGGTGACTCACAACCATCTGTAACTCCAGCTCCAGTGATGGGAGATGTCATTATGTGCATATGTTTCTTTTATTGGTTAATGAATAAAGCACTGTTGGCAAATAGGAAGGAAAGACAGGCAGGACTAGTAGACAAGGAAGATTCTGGGAGATTTAGTAGTGAGGAGTCAAAATGTAGAGACTTGTGAGAGCAGAGGTTCAGACCCTCTCTCCAGTAAGGTAAGACCACGTGGAAACACTTAGATTGATAGAAATGGGTTAATATTTAAGACAGAGCTAGCCAATAAGAAATGCTAGCAATGGGCCAATGGCTTTATATCTAATATAGTGTCTCAGTGTGTTGTTTGGGGCTGACATGGCTGTGGGACCAGGCTGTCGGGGAAAAACTTCACATAACACTCCAGTGAACCCAATATCTCTGGCCTCATATAGATACAGACACCTACACACAATTACAAATAACAAGAGTAAATCTATTTTGAAAAGTATCTGATGTATTTCAGTCCTAAATTAAAGATTTCTTGATCAGTAAGTTTAGATTTCTCCTGTTGTTTGTGTCTTGTTGACCCATAGTCATGAACAATGCATTCCTGTGGGAAGAAGAGGAGCTACAGGGTATTTCACAATATGTTGGGGTTCAATGTCATTAAAAAGTAAAACCATAACAAAGTTCTGAAAATGGTCTTCATTGGGTGGCAATCCAATGAGTGGAAGAAACTCAACTTCTCCTCACAGTTGCTATTTGGATGGATCAACTTCAAATGCCTTGCCCATCCCAACTCTAATTTCAGTTCTTCCTGATAGGGAGAAGAAAGTGGACACAGGATACATGTGAAGGTAGAAAGGCACTGAGACATCTGCAGACAAGATGTCTAGACACAAAAGAAGCAACCCTTCCCACAGCTTTCAGATTTATTCGTTTATCATAGTTTTTATTACTGCTGAATTATTTATCTTAAGTTTTTAGCAGGGAACTTTTGGTATGTAAAAGACGTATTTTATGTCATGGCAAAGCACCAAAGAGGACTGGCAAAATGGCCGTTGTCTATGTTTCATCTTAGAGAAGAATTCCCAACACAGGTACTGCTATAAATTTATGAATGAAATAAAGATTGGGGGCAAATCTCACTGTGTCCACAGGACTTAGATGAAGGGGGTCTCAGGGATTTAGACAGGACCTTTGCTGCTTTACTTTTTTCTAAGTAAATAGCTTCTTGCATTTCTTTCAAAGATTAGTTTCAATGTCAGAAAGTCTAAGGACTTGAGTCCTAACCTCATAACTAGCTAGCAGGGGCTCTGAGAGAGCTGCTTTTATTTCCACAGTTCAGCTAATGTACAGAGGGGCAACAATTACATGACTTAAATCAAAGTTTCATTTTGGGAATATAAGGAAATGTTCTGCATCAAAAAACAGCTTTGAAAATTTTGTGGAATTATTCATAAAGCAATAATTGCACACTTGCTATGCAGCAAATATCATGGTTGCACAAAAAAAGGAAGGGAGTTCCTAACATCAAGGTCACATGGTCAGGAGGGATTATAGAGCATCCAGTGGGTACAACTGAAGTGTTACACTCAGGGAATAAGGAAGGGGAGCCATTAACCTTGCTAGGGGAAAGTTGCAAGCTGCTATAATTTGAAGGGGAGATGGAGAGGATAAAAGTCCCTGCTATACAAGGGTACTGGAGTTCAATCCTCACACTTATACAAAAAAACAAAAAACAAAACATAAAAACAAAAACCTCTGCAGTGCCTATAACCCCAGCTCTGTGGCAAGAAGAAACAAGCTGGCTCACTGATCTAGGTAAAATGGCAAGTCCAACTTCAACAAAAGATACTCTTTCTCTGGCAAATAAGACCATGTAGGACACCAAGAGTCATTGTCTAGGCTCTCTACGTGTGTATTGATACACATGTGCACACACTCGCACACATGTGCACATATTTGACATCACTTTTTGATGTGTATCCTCCCTACCCTATTTAAACTGTTTCTGCAAAGCATACATGTGAACTTTTATATTGTTGATTTTTTTCTAATGCTCCTGTATTGTTAGCCTTGAGCAAATGTTCCTTGCTGACAGACAAGGTGCTGCCCATGTCTTGTTTTGTCATGTTGTGGGAAAGGCATGCATATATGTTATTTCAACCTGTTGTCCCCTGGAGAAGGGGAAAGGGACAAGATCTCCCAAGCAAATTGGGAGCATGGAGGAGGGGAGATGGAGTTAGGAGTAAGAGGAGGGGAGAGGTGGACATAACAGAGCAGGAAGATTGAGTCAGGGAAAGAATAGAGGAGATCAAGAAAAGAGATAACATAATAGAGGGGGCCATTATAGGTGTTAAGAGAAATCAGGCACTAGGGAAATGTCCAGAGACCTACAAGGAAGACCCCCAACTAATAATCTAAGCAATAGTGGAGTGGCTACCTTAAATGCCCTTCCCCAACAATGAGATTGATGACTACCCTAAATGCCATCATAGAGCCTTCATCCAGTAGCTGATGAAAGCAGAAACAGACACCACCATTAAACACTGAGGTGAACTCCTGAAATCCAGTTGCAGAGAGGGGGAAGTGATGAGCAAGGCAGTCAAGACCAGGCTGGAGAAACCCACAGAAACAGCTGACCTGAACAAGGAAGAGCTCATGAACTACAGTCTGATAGCTGGGAAACCAATATAGGACCAACCCAGACCCCCTGAATGTGGTGTTATTTTGGAGGACTGGGCAGTCTAAGGGCCTCTAGTAGTGGATTATTATTTATCCCTAATATACAAATGGACATTGGGAGCCCATTCCACATAGAGGGATACTCCCTCAGCCTAGACACATGGGGGAGGGCCTGGGCACTGCTCCAAATGATATGACAGACTTAGAGGATCCCCCATGGAAGACCCCACCCTCCCTGGGGAGCAGAGATGATGGGGTTGGTGGGGAGGATAGGGGAGGATGGAAAAGTGCAGGAATTGGGATTGATATGTAAAACAAGCTTGTTTCAAATTTAAATTAAAAAAATATTTTAAAAAAATAGTGAATGATGCTTGTCCATTATTCCAAATTGTAATATGACTCCAGGATGCAGGGTATTTGATAGTATCATTGAAGAAAAGGCTGTTCGGTATTTTCTTACGAAATGTCAAATGTATTCATTGTCATATAACTCAGCAGGTTCTTTAGTGAAGCAATACAACACTTTCAACACAGCATTCTGTTTGTGACTTCAGACAGTGACACACACCTATATCTATCACTCACTGAACTTAAGAGTAATGAAATTTCTATGAAGAGTGAATTGGCCATATCAATCATAATTTGTAATTCATTAAATTCCCTGATGCTAATTCCACAAATGGTCCTAGAGACTAACAAGCAGCTTGTGATATAAGCATTTATTGGTTGTTGTTATTTATTGTACTGACCATGATATAAAAAAATAAAAACCACACAAATTTTCAGTATGATAGGTGACTGGGTGATTTAAAAATTGCATAAGATTATGGAGGACATATAAAATGTTTCCTCAAATGATTACATGCAATGGAATAGCATACAGTACTTAAAAAGAATGGAACCATACATTATGTACTTAAAACATCAGAGAAACAGCAAAGTACACAGCTGTGTATAACAGATGGTCATTAGTGAAGGCAGATAGATACATAAATATAAATAAGGATATAGACATGCATGCATGTGTGTTCATACAATTCTGTCTAAGAGTAAACCTTCTCTAATGTGATACACAAGAAGTAATCACTATGGCATTAGAGATGATGTTCAAATAAAACTGTTCGTTCATATATGCTGTATTAGTAACTTTTATCATTGCTGTGTCAAAATATATGACAAAATCAACAGAGAAAAATAAGGCTCATGGTTTGCAGATACATGCATTGTTTGGGGGGTCAGGGGAACAAGAATAGTTTTAGCTGAGAGAATGAGGAAGCAACTTACATTATGTCTGCAATCGAGAACCAAAGAATAAACACAAGTGCTTGACTCCTTTCTTTCTTTCTTTCTTTCTTTCCTTTCTTCCTTCCTTTCTTTCTTCCTTCCTTCCTTCTTCCTTTCTTTCTTTCCTTCTTTCCTTCTTCCTACCTTCCTTCCTTCCTTTATTTCTTTTTTTAATTCAGTCCAGGACCCCAACTACTTCATGACCCTACTCACATTCAGGGTAGGTATTATTTCCTCTGTGAGATGTCTTCACAAATGCCCTCACAGGCATAGACAGAGGTGTGTTGCCTAGGTCACTGTCCCATGAAGTTAACACGGAAGATTAGCTATCACACAGACCTTCATTATTTTGAACAAATATTGCATTCAGAATTTCAAAACTGAAGTAACAAAATGCATAAAAGCAAAATTTTCTTTCCAATAATACTTTTAATAATTGTTTGGAAGCATGTATTTCCATTAAGTATAGAGTTTCCTGATGTTAATATACTTTCATAAGGAAAATTTAGGGAATTTTCTAGAAGGAGGTTTTTATTATATTCTTTAAATTACTTTCTTCCCTGGGAAGTGAATAACCTTAAATTATTTTACTCCAAAATAGGCAGCATCAGCTATAAAAAAGAATGAATCTGATATTTGATAGCATAAATGAGGCATAATAATCAAAGAACAAACTTTTGAAAGGAAGAATGTGTGAGCTACTGGATCCTTGGGACACCAGCAGTAATTTACACACCATTACTTATTCAGGGTTGCATTCCTAATTACTCCTTGGGAAAAAAAAAAAGATAATTATACTGTAGCAGTGACTCCTTTCATCAAAAGGGAGAAACATTGCTGACATAGGAATATATTGAGGAAGCATAACTTGAGTTTGGTGTTAAAGTTATTTACAGCCAAGATTTAGGGGAATTTGTTGAGAGAGCAATCCCTCTCATTCACCTGCTGAACAGATTTTAAAACATGGTAAATATACACAATGAAATATTCGTCATCCAAATCAAATAATGAAATCATGCCATTTACAGCAGCAGTAATGGAACTTGAAATCACTGTAAGTGAAATGAGCCAGTCACAAAATGAAAGTCTTGCAGGATCTCCCTCACTGTGGGAAAAAAAAAAGTTATTCTCAGGAGAGAGGAGAATGAAGAGCAGAAGCATGGCTTAGGAAAGCAGGGAAAGATGAGGTAGCAAAAGACTGACCAGTTGTTACTAAGCCACGGTTGCTCCGGAACTGTAGTCTACAGCTCTGAGGTAGCATGAGCATACAAGGCAATTGCTCACTCACTATCTCAAAACTAATAGAAAAAGGACTTTGACTTTTGTATTGATAAATAGTATTCCATAGAGGTGACAAATGTAGAAATGGTAATTAAGTAGCGTGTGTGTGTGTGTGTGTGTGTGTGTGTGTATTTGTGTGTGATGTATGTATATATACACACATGGTAACCCCCAAAATGTATAATTTTTGAAGCATATATCTTTTATACAGAAAGTAAGTTTAATATAAAAAGTGAAGGTTAAACTACTGAATCATACAGTTAATATTGGTTAGTATCTTAAATTAACATAATATATATTTTACAACAGATGATCTTTTATTCAAAATCTAGTGGAGGGGTGAAAAGAAAAACTAACTATAAGAAAAAGTAGCCAGTGTTATTGGAGTAACTGTCATATGGCAAAAACATAAGCATCTAAAACAAATAAAACAAAATTATTTGTCTGCATTTACAATTGTGAATATTTATATATCTAATTAATTTAATTTTATAGACTAAAATGAAAGAAAAAATCATACTTCAAATGTATATAGTCAGAGCACTTTTATTAGCTTGAAGTTGTACTTAAGTTTTCACAGAACTATTTCAGCAAACTGAGGTACTTTTAGAGATTCTATTGACTGTTTTTTATGAAATGTCTACATTTTATTTAATACCAAAGGAGTCCCATGATAGCACAAAAGCTTTTTAAAAATTTCCTGTGTTCTTGACATATAACTGTGTCATACACACACTATCTTCTAATAATCTAAACACAACAGAATTCAGACATAACACAGACAAAAAGTGGAGGGAAGAATGTACTTGGGCTATTTAGATGACATGCAGAACTATTTCTGTGGGCAAAAGGACTCAAGTATTTTACCCAATGAACCACAGAAGGCTGTTTTCTCTCTTAATGTGTCACTGTAAAGAAAATGCTTAAATATGAAATGGTAGAAATAGATCTCCATTGCACTTTTAAATTACACAAAGCCTAAGATTAAGACTTAAAACTCATATTCAGGAATGTCTCTGTAATATAGTTTAATTAGGTTATGAAAAATGAAGTAATTCTTATAATCTGTAGGGGAGCAATGAAGTATAACATTCAAGTGATTTTTATCTACAAGGTGTGTTCATTTGATAGTTCACATTTAATAAATTCCATTTCCACTTGTATAGTCGTTTCATACACAAACTAATTAATATGACTTACCCTGTGGCTAAGCAGAGATGTTTTTCACTTTTCTTTCTCCTTTCACCATGTGCAAAATGATAATTCCCCTGAACAGCTCAGTTGTCTCTCGCATTCACCCTAGGGAGGACCCCTTGAGGAACTGGGGATGCATAAGGAGAACAAAGGTTTGGCAGCCTCCTAGTGAAATGTGATATGTTATCTATTTCCCTTTCTCAAGGATCCATCCAGCTAAGTCTAGAGGAGGCCTCTGGGCTACCCTGGCAAATACAGAGCACTCTCATCCCAAGAAAACTTCTTTTTTGCCAAAACAGCAGAGGGAAACAGCTTTCTTAGAGAGCTTGCTCAGAGCATAGGAAAAGCATCCTGCTTTTTGAGAGATTTTCATGTAGGACAAATAAACAGAGATAGCACAGAGCAAAAAGGAACATTATTATTGGTCCAGTTAGGCAAAGAAATGAAGTTCAGTTCCATGCAGTCTTACTGCTAATTCTCAGAATATTGTTCATCTCAAATACTCAGAAGTTGTTTTTTAAAATGTAGTCAAATCCATGAAAGGATAATTTGAGGCTGAATTTTTTTAAACAGGCAGATGCTTCTCTTTTAAGAGGTGTGAAAACTGTCATTGCAACATGTATATTGAACAGCCCTTTGTGGATTTAGTCATCATATGGGCTACACCTGGCTTTTGGAAGGTATAAGATTTTCTTTTTAATTTTTTTTCATTCCCTAGACATGTAATTTGCCTTCTGACTGATTTTAGATAATGTATAGAATTGTGAAGATTTTGCATTGCCTGGGTTTATACTTGACCAGTAGAACAGTTCTCAAAGACCTTAGTAATGATGGTAATGATGTCAACTCCTGTTGTGGTTTGAGTGAAATATTTCCTCTGACATCATGCATTTGACACTTGGTCCCTGGTCAGTGATACTGTGTGGAGAGGTTTTAAATCCTCCAATAAGTGAAGTCTTATTGAAGGAAATATATGATTGGGATGGGCTTTGAAGTTTTAGAATCTGCTCTGCTTCCTATTCCCTGTGTTTATTTCCTGTGTATGATCGAAATGTGATTATCCATCTTGCTGCTAATCTTCCTGTTGCTTGCTGCCATGCATTTCTTGTCAATATAGAATTCCCCTGTAAACTGTAAGCCAAAATGAACCTTCCCTTCAATTGCTTTTGGTTATCAAAATTTTAATAACAGTACAGAGAAGTAACTGATACAAATCTTAGGGAAGAAAAATTGACTGACAGGGAAATTGATCAACTGACACCTAATGAACATTTCCTAGAGTATAATCAGCACAGTAGCCATGCTCACATGAAAAAAAAAAGTGTACATGAGTTTTTAATATTTCAGATGAAAGTAATGGTGACGTTGGCAAGCCCCAAAAACCTGAGTCATTGAGTCTACCTTGTCCCTGTTGTATGCCCAACATCTATAATGCTGGTGTTTATACTCTTTTAAAAAATCAAAACAGAACACCATACAGAATAACCCATAAGGAATGAAAATATGTGAGATATTTCATTGTCTTAATCAAACAAATTTAATCTGCCAAATGAGAGGAGGAGTGAAGGGAGAAAAGGAGAATGTGTAGCACATGATTTGGATTTTAGGTATAAATAAGAAGTAATTCAGATGTGTGAATGAAATTAAGATTATTTTAAAGAACAAAATTTGAGGAGGGATAACAGCATGGAATCATTACAATTTCCTCATATATATATATATACATATATATATATATATATATATATATATATATATGAGGTTTCCTAATTTAAAAAAAAAAAACAATTTCGTAGGCTTTGTTGTTTTCATATGGCCCTGTTTTTAGCTGTATGAGCATCTATAATGTTAGATCCTTAGGCTGTGCTCTAGGATAAATGGCTCTGGGATGTTATATATCCCATAATGGAGCTGATAGCAGAGAGCCCCCATCTTCCACACTGTCTTAACCTTGACTATGAGTCATCAACACTGCTGCCAATGATAAAACCACATGGTCCTGACCTTAATCCAGCAAACATGTCGATATCAGAGGCACCACCTGGACAGAATCATTTGTACGGAATTATGTCCCATTTTTAAAATTCTGGATACACAATGGGAGAAAATGACTGGCAAATTCATGGTTGTCTCATACATTTACATTGCAATTGTGAAAGTTTTCTTTGATTAAAATGTTATGTTATAGTGTTGATTGCATACCATGAGGAAAAAAAATAGTAAGTAAATTTGCAACTGGCCTTGTATGTCAGTCCAATGAGTCATTTAAAGAGAAAACTAATTTCCACAAGACAAGAATAGCAAGAGAGATTGCTTTTGGACTGCTTCTGAGACCGGGAGGAAAATTCATCTTCCCTGTAGGTTTGGTGTGGGAGAGTCACAGGTGTATTGTGGAGTATTAATGTACTGCCACAGACCCTTCTACCATTGAAACAAATGGATACTCTGTATAGCCTTTTTTAATTTACTATTCAAATTCTGTTTTATAAACATGGTAATTAAATTTTCAAATGGGCAGTTACAATCCTCTCCAACAGTTCTGAAATCTTCCAATTAAAACAAGTAACTACTAAACAATGTCTTCTGAATAAATGCTTATATCCTCATATATATATATATATATATATATATATATATATATATATATATATATATGAGGTTTCCTAATTTAAACAAAAAACTTTCTCTAAATAAAACAAAAGGAGAAATAAAAGGGAATTAGCACTTAGGAACGGATCATTTATTCCCCTATATGGCCTGACCCCTGCTTCCTTTCCAGCTGGTTGAATTTCAATAGAAATAACTTTTATGTTGTTTGTTTAGCCTTAATTTGCTAAAAAAACATAAACTGTGTCACTATTATTGATTAGAATGGGACTACCAGGATGACATGGAAACCCATTATATGCAAATACACAAACACGGATCATTACATGAAGCAAGCTTGCTTGCATTCTACAGTACCAATTTAGTGTAAAGTCGTTAAAAATTATCAGCAAGAATGTGTTGTGTTGTGCTCTGTAATTTTAATCAAGGAATATAGTACACTTAGACTTGATTTAATGATTTGGTTTTTTTTTTTTTTAATTCCTGTTGTAAATTTTTTTCTTTTTCCCATTGCCATTTAGACAGGAAACTTCCAATAGGTTGTGCCTACTCTTGGGACTCTTTTCATCCTCTTAGGTTGCTATGTCCAACTTCATTATGACAGCTTTTGCTTCATCTTATTACTATATCTTTACTATATCATTACTATATCTTATTTTGTCATGTTTGTTTGTTACTCTTAGAATCTTTTCTTTGTTAATGAGAGACAGAGGGGAATGGATCCAGGGAGCACAGGAAGTTAGGGAGGAACTGGGAGGTGCAGAGGGAGGGGAAAATGTAGTCAAGATACATTATGTGAGGAGAGAATATTTTCAATAAAAGGAAAAAGGTGGGGGAAAACAAAAAAGCTTTGAAAAGAAACTAATGGCTAACCTTGGTTGTCAACTTGACACACTTGGGAAGAAGGAATTTCAACTGAGGAATTGCATTTGTCAGATTGGCCTATGGACGTATCCTCAGGACATTTTTTTTAATTCTTAGTAGATGTAGGAAAAACCCAACACTGGGTGGTTCCGTCCCTAAACAGGATGGGCCTAGCTGTATAAAAAATGTAGTTGACCAAAGTCCTGGAATCCAGTTGCAGACAGGAAGGAGTGATGAGCAAAGGGATCAAGACCAGGCTGGAGAAACCCACAGAAAATGCTGACCTGAACAATGGGGAGCTCATGGACCCCAGGCTGTTAGCTGGGAAACCAGCAATGGACCAGTCCAAACCCCCTGAATGTGGGAGTCAGATAGAAGGACTTGGCAGTCTATGGGACATCTGGTAGTGGATCAGTATTTATCCCTAGTATACATATGGACTTTGGGAGTCCATTCCACTTAGAGGGATACTCACTCAGCCCAGAAACATGGGGGAGGGTGTCTGCCCTGATCCAAATGACATGACAGACTTTGAAAATCCCCCATGGAATGTGTTACCCTCCCTGAGGAGAAAAGGGGGATGGGATAGAGGGGTTGGGAGGACAGGAGGTGCAGGAATTGGGATTGAATGTAAAACAATCTTGTTTCAAATTTAAATTTCAAAAAGGGGGCAGGAAAAAGAAATCTAGTTGAACATGAGTTGGGAAATAAACCAGGAAGCATTCTTTCTCTATGGCTGTAGCCTTGAGTTCTTACTTTACTCAACAATGGGCTTGTTCATTGATGTCATCTTTGTTCAGCTCATGTTAGTTACTAAGTCTCACAGCAAACTCCTAGGGCCTCATTTTTAAAGGTGAATGAGATAGAGGGATCTCATTGGGATCTGAATTGTGTGAGTGTGTATTGGATATAAAGAAAGGGATTTTCTTTTGGCCTCTCTAACTGGGATACTACAATGTCCCTAAATGCCAAACAACAAAAACCTCTGTGCTTTGCATCAAAAAGCAACTTAAAGGTAATTTAAAAACACACAAAACAATCTTAAGTCACCAGTCAAAATAATGATCACAGATTCTTGAAACACAGAATAAGGAACATGCACGTTAAGATACAGGAGAGCCCAGGCCTTTGAGGTGTTCAGATGTTCTCAGTTTGTGGTACTTCCAACCACTGAACTTACCTCCATAGGTATCTGGAAAGTTAAATTTGATAAAACACATGCAGACACAGCAGACACTGGGACAAATCTTAATCTCTGACCCATTGTTCAAGACCTCCCTACAGAGTAGTAAGGGGAAGTTGCCATTTAGACTTAAAAATTTTCTTAAATGTTTATTTTTAATGAAAATATAATTAAATAGTTTCCCCATTTCCATTCTCCAACTGTTCCCATGTACCTTCTTTGCTCTCTCCAAAATCTTTTATTTTAACTAAAGTTAAGTAAAGCAAGTGCTGAGCAGGCATTGTGATAGGATACAGCATTTCTCCTAGAACACAGAAAATAAAGTCAACATGCTCAAGAGGCCTATTCCGTACCAGAAAGAAAACAGCATTTGTATCATCGAGGATGTGATAGCAAGAGGACTGTGTACAAACAGACCTTGTTAAAAATCATTCATTCTTCTTGATTTTTGCCTCTGTAAATAATTTAGTTAATTCCACAGTTGTCTCTCTGCACTGCTATTGTTGAAATATCTAAGTTTTGTTCTTCAGAACTTCATTTCACAGCAATAGCCTCTAAAGTATATAAAATATGCATTAGGAATAGGAAGACAGTTTAGTCCATAAAAAACTTGCCTTTCTGGCATGAGGCCCTGCATTTGGTCTTCAGAATTGCATAAATAAAGCAAGCATGGTATCACATACTTGTAATCCCAGTACTGGGGAGGCAGAGGCACATAAATCTCAGCAGACAAAGCTGTACCTATGGCTCAGCACTTCCCCCAAGAGATGGATTTAACCATGTGATTATGAGATTATTCCTGACAAAATTCTACACCAGTTCTCTGTCTTCTGTTCTTCTAGAAGATGTGACTTCCCAACATTTGAATAACATGTTGGGAAGGAAAACATAGCTAATATAGCATATATGAAATTCATTCTTCTTCACTGGTGTAATCTCTGAATGAAGAGGCAATTATCCTTCAAACTCACTTTACCTTTCATGCTTCAGTCAGCTACATAAAGAAATGTTCCCTGTGCAGCAGGTAATCTGTACAAAAGGAGATACAGGGCTAGGAAGTAGAGTGAGGTGAAGTCTTTACCTGATCCTCATATCTGATGCCTGCTCATCATTTTTTATTGACTGAAGACTGACTGGAAATACTCTGGTTTACTTGTAAAAGCATTTAGTCATGTCTAATAAGGACATGGAAGAAGTCCAGCACAACCACTGTATGATCATCAGGAGCTTTAAACATGACAGCAGCTAGAACTATACTATTTACAATCATCAGTCTTTGAAGTTTGCTAACCCCTTTGACTAGTGATACAACACGTTTCTGTAGTCTGCAACAAAGGCTTTACATATACATTCATACATGTGCCTTACACCTTCACTGCAATGACCCAAATATATATCGTTATGGTATTTAATATACTGCTAGACAACTCTGGTACAATTTATTCCAAAAATTAGTTCTAGTAAAGATATTGAAGAAAAAAAAGAAGAGAAGGGGAAGGAAGGAAGAGAGTACAAAAAGAAAAAGATACAAACCACACAAAATGATTCTTTTTGAAAATATATTTATTTAGTTTGAAAACAATCTTATTTTATATATCAATCCCAGTTCTCTCTCCCTTTCATCCTTCCATGCCCCCCACTGACACCCCCACCCCACCCCTATCCACTCCCCAGGGAGGATAAGACCTTCCAAGAGGGGGGGAAGTCATCAAAGTCTGTCACATCATTTGGGGAAAGGTCTAGACCATCCTCCATGTCCATGGGGAATGGGCTCCCAAAGTTCATTTGTGCACTAGGGATAAATACTGATTACATTGTCAGAGGGCCCATAGACTTCCTAGGCCTTTTAACTGGCACCCACATTCAGAGGAGAAATAATTCTTAAAGGTAACTAACATCTAATTTGCTTAAGTCAAGAAGAGAGCTGCCCATATTTTGAGATTTTAAGAGAGATATTCAAACACAATTACAGGAAGCTATGCTAAGGATTATTATGTGGGAAAGGAAACTGAATTCACACTCTTACTTTCCTTCCATCCCCAAATTCAATTCTGTCTCATTGAAGGCTACCGCTGTAATGATGCAGTGATTCTTCTAAGCCCAAGACATTTGTAGGAAAGATCTCTGAGATCTCTGGAGATAGGTAAGTGTGCTTTGGTGTCCAAAACAACAGTAGAAAAACATTCACCAGGCTAATGCAGTAGAATACCAGACCATATTCTGTGACAAAGTGTAACCCTGTCAGCCAAACTGAGTATTATATCAGTGAAAATTTGTTCAGAGTCATCACAATTAGTTTTATAAGCTTAACAAACAACATTGTTTAATTAACCAAAATTGAAGAGTTCAGGAACCATACCATCTGTTGGATACCAATAGTGCACTGGCCCATAAATCATTCCTTGGTCATAATGCAGATGAGAGTGTACTTAAAGGGGGTGATGAAATGGAAAAAACCTCTGGATACTATCATCATAAAACAAACCATTGAGTAATTGCCAAAATAACCCAATTTTGTTTATGAGTTGGCAGTTGATAAACTGATAATTGTGCCTTTCTGTAGTTGTATATTCAAGTGCACTGGACATTTAAACGAATGCAGTGCAATTACTTCCATCAGCAAAACACAAGCACAATTTACTGTGTGCATGCGACTTGTACTCTACATATCAGTGAACTTTTCATTGCCTGGCATTGAGTTAATTCCTCATTGGCTCCTTCTGCTTTACTGAGTTGCAAACCTGTATAGCATAAAACAGTTTCCAGACTTTCACTTTTTCCCCCCCAAATATTGTCAACAGCTTCTGTTCCTCCAGGGTATGAAGGAAAGGTGTTGTGCACGCCTATGGACATTCTGGCAATAAAGGCAACATAAAATTAGTTAAGGAGGAAGAAGGGAAATTGGGAGGTTTTCTATACTGCTTTTCCTAATCTAAAAGAAATCACTAGAGTCATTTACTTTCCATTCTCTTTACGATAATTGACTCATACAACCCATCTCTTTTTCTTCAAATAGTGCTGCAATGATCAAACTAGATTGGATCTTTATGTGGTTATATCTGCTTATTACAACAACAATTATTCAAATAACAAATGGGAAAATCGCCCATAAGCAGGCACATCCAATCATGCCGCTGCTCCATAAGTAATTGCAGATAGTATTTCAAATATAGTCTGTAGCTTTGCAAATAGCTCAGTATGGCAAATATCACATTCTTGACCAGACAAATGCAATGCCAAACCAATTGTGAAATAATGATGGAGGTGAGAACAGAATTATTATTAAATACAAATCTCTTAAGACAGTTACACAATGTCCACAGACCAGGCAAATTTGGCAGTTTGGAATTGTGTGAGCATCATATCTATCCATCATTATAACATGAAATATTTTTATCTTACATCAATATGAAAGTTGTTAGCTTGGGGTGTGGTGAATTCAGCACAAAAAAAAATGGAATAGAAAATTGGGAATGGATAGAAAGTCCTCTATTAGCTAAACACAAAAGAAATCCTACCAGCTGAGCATGACCAAGGTAATTGGCCAGATTTGAATACTCACTGTGCATCAAGTTCCAGCTCCTTTCTAAAGACACTAAAGATACATATATTTTAGATAAGAATTATCGCAGTCTAGCAGAAAAAAATATTCAGTTCTGATGAAAGAAGACAACAGAAAGATAGATCTTCCTAGGAGCTGGAAAATGAGTGTACCACATGCATGTATGAGAAGTCATCATACATTCAGGTGAGGAACATCCTTCCACTCTGCCTTCTAGACCAAACCAAAAGTTTAGCTAGTCTAATTAGCACAGTAACCTAGCTCCTTACTGCCATATTACTCTATGAAATCACAGATGAAAATCAGAGAAAACTGCTTTTAACTCATCAGATAACTCATAGAAAAAAATTCAAGACTGAGAAAAACTCGAGTCAAGGAATTTTAGAGTCAAATTCAGTGATGTAGCAGTCACTGCAGGTGCACGGAGATACTGAGAAAACAGGGAGAGATGGGGGCGCAAAAGAACATGAATTATTGAAAAGGAGCAAGCACATCAAATCTGAGCTCTCTTGAACCATCTACTTCTTAGGAGCAGATGCAGTATTAGGATGTGCAAGTTCAACCCCCATTTCCCTTGGTAGAAGACGACTTTACATACAGCAAAGTGTGTGTGCTTTGATTCCTTAGTTTCAAAATGATAAGGAATCCCTCATGTGTCTAGCTAGATTAATAAGAACTCTCAAATTTGGGAAACATTTAAAATTCTGCTAGAAGCTATGTAACTTCTCCGGGTACTGCAGGTGTGAAATTCCTTTACATATACCTTCAAGGCAGCAGCAGAATCCTTGTAGCCATGCAAGCACCCAGTGGATTACTATCTCTCTTTGCATCTTTAATTCTATAGAATGATTTAAGGACAAATTTAAACTGGATAATGTATGATTAGAACATTGTCAGCATCGTGTAGAGTCAGATCTATGTGTGTATCCTAATAACTTAACAATCATTACAATGGGAAAGACTAATGGCCATTTAGTCTGTATTCACTTTATAAGAGTAATTTCAACAAGCTTTGGGAGATGATGAGAAATACCCTATGTTCCTTTTTTCTTTTAAAGAAAATGCATTTTATAAACCAAATACATCTAACCTCCCAGGGATCTGGTCTCTGCTTCTATGCAGCAGATATGAATATGCCTGAACTTGTCTGAACTGGGGGGAGGGGGATTAAGAAGAATGAAAAGATCATAAAGAGACCAACCTAATGTCACCAGACTTTCCTCTCAGCATCTATTCCATGCAAGGAAAACATCTCTCTCCTTAGCTTTAGGGAAATAATGATGAGTAATACCAAAGTCAACTCATTGTAAGCTGACAGCACCAGATCAAATAAAACCATCAAGTGTTTCGTTAGTTTAAATGTTTATTGCTAAAATATGTCACTCAGAAGAAGCACACACATATTTACACATGTGTGTCTCATAGCTGAATTAAGTCAGAATTCAGTGAAGTACTTTCAAATAATGGCTTACTACAGGGTTAAAAAATGAGTTAAGAATTAAAATTTTGTGGACAAGGATGTCCACTTCACCCGTGTGCCTGTATTATTAAAATGAATGGATTTTCTTCCTGGAAAATTTTCACACATCAATAGTATCATAAAGTTCAGTAATTACTCTCTCTATTCAATTCCCCAACGCTGTGAGGCAGTAATTCTATGCCAAGGTGTAAAGCATCTGGGAATGAGCAGAAATGAAGCACATCTCACATAGGTCATGAGATGAGAATATCTTTGCCCAAGTGGGAAGTCCTGGAAGGGGATGGGGAGACAACGGCTTCCAGAGCAAAGAAAATCATTGTTACAGCAGGTCTTTCAAATCATTATCCCTACTTTAAAATTCAAAAAATAATAAAATTCTCATGAATTCAAATAGTCCTTTATAAAGTGATTTTTTTCTGATTTTTGAAATGTTTCTTTACTAAAATGACATTGCATCAGTTTGAGGGCATTAGTTCAGGTCTAATAAAAATTTAATAGAAATATGCTTAATGATTTTAACTTACTGCACAATAAATAGTACCCTGCAGGATTTGATGGTATATGACTCAAGAAAAGATTATTAAGAAGACATATAATGTGCTTTTGTGAAAGATATTTGCAGGAAACCATTAGATGATACAGAAAATCAATAATACCCTAGTGCCAATTTCAGCAACATTAAAATTACGGTGCTCATTGATATTTATGATGATAGAACTACCAAATCATTTCATTATTGCCTTTCACTACACCGATAGTTCTCTTTCTTATCTGGAATCACTTGCAAAATTTTATCCGTTCTTTTTATAAGGTGCTTTTTAGATGGCCCTGTTTCTAAACAGCTCTCCTCAAAAGGAAGAATTTTAACTGTCTATTCTTTCTTTTTCAGTGGATTAACGAATTGCCAAAGCTCTTTCTTTTTATGGAAGGCATAATAATTGTAAAATATTAAGACTTTCAAAATAGATCTAAGCAGAACCAAATAAATATGATTTAATAAATGGTTACTCAGCTTCCTTCTTTCCTGAAGAAAGAGATGAGAAGAATGATCTAGCCTCATTGTCTCATAGCTTTAAAATTGAAACCCAAACAAAAATGAGTTATCCAAGAGTAAAATTCTATATCAGGTACAAATAAATATCTTGAGTTTCATCCATGTCCTTCTGCAAAGTCAAGCAAATTATCATACAAACAGGACTATAAACTTAATATTTATTTGGCTTCTAAAATAACCTTATAATTTTTAAACTGCTAGAATATTATCTCCAAGGGAATTTAGATTAATTGGTAGAATTAAAAGAGGAAATAATGAATGGTGAAATGTTGTTAGCACCATTTGTTGGCTCGATGCTGAGGATGTAAAGAACCATTTAATTGTGTAGCAGTTACCAGGCTCCTTGAGGAAGGAGACAAGGAGACACCCCACCAGAAGGCTGTCTGCCATTACTGTCTCTGATTTGCAGAGGACAAAATGAAGTTCAGTGATTTCCCAAATTCTGAGCTTCTTGAAGTGTAAAATACAGAAATAGTAATTGCCATAGGCAGAACCTTCTCACTGGTAGCTCCTGCGAACTGTGAAGTCAGTGTCCAGTGTCAGTGATGGAAACCTAAGGGAACTCTTCCAGGTTTTAGTGCATGTGAATGTCTATTGACTTATGTTTTCTTGTGTTTGTGGATGGGGGCCATCATGTTTGTGATCATATTTGTTCAAATTATGTGCATAGGAAAGCCAGGGGGAAACCTCAGATGTCATTCCTCAGGTACTACTCATCTTATTTTTTGAGACAAGGACCCTTGGTGCCCTAAAATTAACCCATTACCCAAGGGATTGGTCAATCTGTGATTTCCTGGAGCTGGGATTACAAGCATGCACCACCACTACTCCTAGATTTTGTTTGGGGGGGATTGAACTCAGGTTCCCATACTTGCAAGGCAAGCAGTCCACCACTGAGCCATCCCCCTATTGCATGCTATACCACAGTAATTCAACATTAATTCACGTACAATAATACATATAGCAAGTCTAGGAAAAATTTTGGATTGTGTCTACCTCTACTGAACTCTTCCAGAAGATGAATCCTCCTTCTTACAATAAATTTTTAACCGGACTGTGGTCTCTTGAGACACTTGATCACTGACAATATTTCATTTTGCCTTAAAAACTTCTCCAACTTAACTCTTCTAGATCAGTGTATGATTTTTCATAATCATAGAGAGTACCCTAGACTTCCATGTCATTCCGGATGGCTAAGTACAAAGGTTCAAAATGCATGCTAATGTCACCATTTATATTTTCTGCTAACTGACCAACTTTTTACTTATCAGTCCTTGAATAACATTAAATCAGACTTTGGCACTATCCCAAACATGGAGAGATGCTCTTTCATCTTGATATGGGCTCAAGGGTTTGTTGCTAAATAGATATTCATTCCTATTTCTTTCAAAATCTGTTCAGAGGAGTCTGATTTATTTTCTGAGTAAACTGAGGAATTTACTACATAAGTATGACCAACCATCTTTAAGATTAATCTCTGTTGTGACTCTTGAATAGATTGCCAACCCGTTAGCAATCCTAAACTATTTGTTTAAACCTCATCTACTAATGACTATCTACATTTCCTCATTGCAATTTTGTTATAATGTATTTATTTCATATGTATGAATGTTTTTCCTGAAAGTATGTATGAATACCACATGTATTCCTTGTTCAGTAAATGCTCTGAAAGTATTTTGACCCCTGAAACTAAAGTTATGGATGGTTATAAGTGGGATGGGGATTCTAGAAACTGAAACTGGGTCCTCTGAAAGAATCATAAATGCTCTTAACCACAAAGTGATCGGTCCAGCCCTTACTTATATTTTGAATGTAAAATTACTCACATTTTATGAGAAAATTAGAGTATCCTTTAGAATTTCTCTAATAGATTGCTGTCATGAAGTGTCCCAAATTGCCCAAGCTGATCTGCCAGGGAACTAGATATGACAGCCCCTCAGATTCACATCACACCTTAGTGTACAAGCCATCTCAAAGCAGCATTCTCTTTCTGGGCATGAATTACTTGGTGTGCAACTGGGAAACAGGAAGATAATCATGTTCTGCTTAAAAGCTAATCGCTATTTTTACCTTGTTTTCATTTCCTCCTACTTCCTCTGTAAAATGTTTCTTGACTATCTCCTCTTTGTAGAGTATATGCAATCTGTTTCTCTTATATTCTATGTGCACTTTTCAGAAACTAGTTGAGTACGTATACATGCTTTCTCTTCTTCCCAATATAGGAAATTTTCTAAAGGGAAAATTTACTTCTACTTAAGAGAGAACTTTTTCCCATTTCTCATCATGAACACACTCGAAGTCTCAAATTTATTCCAGAAACAAGTCTTAGAAAATTACTAGCATGCACTTTTCTGTTGAACCCAAATATGTTTTAGAAATATCATGACATTTTAAAAATAAATAAAGCTATTGACCACCTGATGAAATGTCTCTGTCTATGTCCATCTCCTGTGTGTTAGTGCTCTGGACTCTTTAAAGTAGCTAACCCTTTTAACAGCTATCTCTGTGTCATGAAACTATAGAGGTTCTTCTGAGTGACATGAACACAGCAGCAACTGTAAATCAAATCTGTGATGAATCAACTTTATCATACTCTGACTTAGACTTTTATCCTCTATAATTGTGAGAAAAAGATGTATTTTGTCTGAGCCATCTAATTCTGTGATCTGGAGCAATTGACCCAGGATGGCTAGGTTTGAGTCATTTGACTTTTTGTTTGGTTGATTGGTTGGTTGGTTAACATTTGTTTGTTTGCTTGGTTTGGTTAGGTTTATAATTTCTGAAGCTATAAAAGTTATACACACCCAATAGAGATTGTTCCATGGAATTCAATCATTTTCAAACTAGAGACATGTAGTAACATACTCTTACAATGCTGAACAGCCCTTATGATCACAGAGATAAGCCACTAATATCCTGTGCCATCTGTATTGTTAAATCATGATATTCTATTAAGTAGGTGTGTGACATATTCAACTAATGGTGAAGTTATTGGCATGTAAGTTAACTGTGTCAGGAATATCTGCATTTGCTGTAGCATGAAACTCACATGATTATCTGGTACTCTAAATCCACCCATGTAACAACATTGCTCTGATCACAAACTGAATACTTGTTAAAACTTAAATGCATTCCATTTTATTGCTTCTTGTGTTTAGATCTCAAACTAAATGCAGACACATGCTACTAACCAGGTTTGTAAGCCAGAAATCTGCAATTCCTCATTGATACATTGATTTTCCTCAGACATTTTTATATTGTGTATCAAATATTGTTAATGTTAAAAGTAGCATATCAACTCTTCTTTTACATATTATTATTTATCACTGAAATATTTCAAAACCTTCTTGTGGTCGCTTGTGTTGTTCTACTATAATCAATCCTTCACACTCAGCTAAAATGTGTTCCCAAAATGCAAATTTTATGATGTCATTTCTTGCTATAAATTTTTCAGTGGCTATTCTTCACATACAAAATAAATCTCAAGTCTTCATTATGACATAAAATGTCCTCTATGACCCAGTGACAGCATCATCTACCTTTACCAATCTATACAGCCAGCAGTCAGAACCACAAGGTAGTTTTGAGTGTTTGACACTCCTTCCCCCATGCCTCTGTACAGCCTTCTGTTCTTAACCCACACAACTCTGTTTTGTCCTTCAAAAGTGATACAAGAAACACTTGTAGAAAGCCTTACCAAATGCCAAAGGCAAGCCAGATTTGGGTTCCTTTAAAATGAGTGAGAACTCAAAACATTGAGTGAATGTTGATCATTTATAGCATTAGACTAGCAATAGATTCCTTACCAGTTACACTAAGTCATTAATTATAGGGTCTTTGAAACCATGGGTTAATGAATTCTAAGAGTGTGATGTTATTTCAAAAATAAAAATGAATATTAAAATACACAAATGAGTGAATGAGTACAGTTTAGGGCTTGTTAAATTCTATGTACAATAAATGAGTGTTAGCCTGAAAATCTTTTAGATTTGAATTTTCAGATAAAATCCTAATCCTCATAGTTATTAGATAATCACAACTCTTATTTGAAAATACATGGCAACATCCCTAAAGTTAATAGCTTATTAAATGGTACTATCATTGTTAAATGTATTTCAATACATAAGACACAAATTAAGAAACAAGTAAAAATCTTCATAAATGTTTTCATGGTAAATACTGCATATACAATTTATGGTAAGCAAGCTCGCTTTCTTATAACATGTGTATCTCCAGAATTTTTGAGGATTTAAAAATACAATGTCTAAAATGCTTCCAAGTCCGATTATTGATGAGAATAAGGCATTCAAATTGCTACACTCCATGGAAGTAGCTGAGAATAGTATCTTCCACTAAAGAACTTGTGGGAAGTAATCAGTTGTGTTGAAGGACAGACCTGAATCCATAAAATCATAGTGGGTGAAATTGAGCCCTGATTAAATAAGCATTCTCTAAATCTACTGGGTAATTGCTTTGGGGGAAAATCAAGCAAGTACATGATTATAGTAAGTTGAAAACTTGTCCTTGTCTCAGAGATCCTAGTGGTGCTCATTCTGTTAAGGTTTAAAAGCACAGGGGCTGACTCTTGCAGCCTTTGGAGCTCAATAAAAGTCAGATTCATAGGAGAAAGGGTGGCAGAACTCAAAGAGGATGCATTAAAGACAGTTCTACCAAAACAACAACTAAGTAGAAATACAAACTACTTCCATGACTGGCTTCAGAGGACCTAGGGATATTCAGACAGGTTGGAATAAATCAGTTCCAGTGAAGAATAGACTGATATACCCAGAAATTGAAATTCATGAGACCCAAGAAGAATAAGTAAGGTTAACAGACCCCAGGTTTGTCCCAAAGACTCCATATTCATTTGGTAACTTTGAAAAATTTAAGGTTAGAGGTGGACCTGCTATTAAGTTTCCAGAACCACCTATATACATTACAGAAGTATGGATAAAGATTTAATGCTAAACAGGGGTTATATTAAATTCTAATTTAAATATGTAGAAGTTGGAACATAGGCTCTCTTTCTCCCAGAATCGGATAGCACTTAAACCAGATGGAGTCAGTTCCAGCCATTTTGGGGACATCACCTCTCCTTCATTGTATGTGGTTAGCAGGACTTTGAATTTTGTATTCAAAATGCTAAGCCTCTCCAAAGGCTAGCCTCTGTGTGACGAGACTGCAATATGCATGATTTATTTAATGCCTAAGTTTCATAACTCAGGCTTAAGGTTTCAAAGATTAAAGCTATTTCCAGGTCAGTAAGCATATGTACAGCATGTGTTATTTTCAGGTCCATGGAACTAAATCAGCAGTCCATATAGCTTAATCAGTGTTCCATCTTTATCCTTTATTAGAAACATAGTCATTAGTTTGCAGGCCATTTTTGCTTCAACTGTCAGTGCAATAGGTGGCTTTTATGAACTGAAACCAAGGCTGATCTTCTATTCCATTTTTTTTTTGAAATAATAAGCCTTATCAGAACAGAACACATGCACCGTGTTACATTTAAACTTCATTAAGATTCTTGCATATTAACTCCGATTGTTAGGGAGATCCAGCCTTCGCAAAACATCTTTTCTTCTGAACTAGCATCGGGATGTGTCGTATATTCTCAGCCGTCTGCAAGCCTCCGATTACAGATGGTTCACAGCTATAAAGCATGAACTTTGCTGGCTAGCTTTTTGTCAACTTTATACAAGCTAGGGTCATCTGGGAGGAGGGAACATCAACCAAGAAAATGCTTTCACCAGCTTGACCTGTGGGCAAGTCCCGGCTTGTAGGCAAGTCTCTGGGGCATTTTCCAGATGATGTGGGAGAGTCCCACTCACTGTGGATTATACCACTCTTAGGCAGATGCTCTTGGGTTGTGTAAGACAGCAGGCTGTGTACGACAGGATGAGTAGTCTAGTAAGCATCATTTCACCACCACCTCTGCAGAAGTTCCTACCTCCGGGTTCCTGTCTTGGTTTCCTGCCATGATAGAAAATAAGCTGAAATAAATCCCCAGGTGACTTTTGGTTATGGTCTTTATTATAGCATTATAAACATAACTAAGACATGTGTATTTTATTCACCACAACTGTTCTACTCTATATGGAGTTATATAGACTGTTTATCAGTGGGTTTTTTGTTTGTTTGTTTTGTTTTACTCTAGATAGACAAGTTATTCCTCAAAAGGGATCTACAGAATTTATGCAGTATTTGAATGTGTTTTCACTCACATTAAAAGTTCTGACACTTGACCCAATTATACATTGCTTTAGAGTTACACTTGTAAGGTAATAGTACTTGCTAAAATATTTATATTGCATTTACACATTAAACCCTTTGGAGCACTATATGTGGCAACAAATATGCACAGACACCATGATGAGGCAGTTTGGCAGCTTATATAAACAGTGACATTTCCATATCTTATATATTTTCATTGAGTGTAAATTATTCCATCTGGTAGCCTACCCTGAGGCATCATTTTATCACCCTGCTTGTCCCTTAAAATTTCTTGAGATTTTTATTGAAAGAAACAATGAAAATGCTAATTAGTTATATTTTTCATCATAATCCTGTTTCATACCAAGGATCGTTCTCCTTTTTCATTTCTGATACTATACTTCCAGTGAGTTTCATTGCCCCAAAGCTATCATGTTTCTACTTCTAATATTGTTTTCTCTTCACAGGCTTTAATAACTACTTTTTAATGGATTCTGTTTCCCTCAGAGGCACACGTTTTTAAGAATTCACTTTATATGGGGACAGGATTAGAAACTTCTGTATGGCATTGGGAATTTCTCTCCTCGGAAAATTAAAATGCCTTAATCTTTTGACTGAGAGGAAGTGAAATGATTCCCTTTTAAATGAGACACTTGGGATTCAAAAAGGACCACAAAAGAAGACAATCATGCATGTATTTAAATTCACAGACAGAATATTTTATTTTATGCACATAAATATGGTATTTCATTCCACACACATACTCCCAAAAAGAAAAAAAAACCTGGCTAAAAAATGATCTGTTTAACCAAGCACTTGAGTGGCAGTACTACTGTTCTAATGAAAACAATCATGGAACCCAAGTCACACACACTCTTTTCTAAACAAAAGAAAGCAAAAAGACCTTTACATTTTTTCCACTTCTCTAGTTCCTTTAACCATGAAAAGTCTATTTCTCAGCTGAATTAAATAATGCTAAATTCAATACAGAAAAGAGCTTTCATTTGGCCACTTTCTCATTTGCATACACATTGCTCTTGTTCCTAATACTTGCACTGGATGATGGAAAGTCACAAAGAGTCATCTCTTCAGACATAATACAGTTATTTATAGAAGAGTGGAAGGAGGAAGCCGGACAGTGTTTAGACTCTTCGTACAGGTAGATAAGGGAAATAAAAGGGGAAATGGCATTTGGCTAGAGACATGACTCATTTGCATAAGAATAGTTGTCTCTCCAACACTACAGTTTAAGAAGGTAATACTACCAAACTTTCACCACCTAAAAAGGAACTGAGAAGGACACTAGAATTTACTAGAATTTGGGAGTGAAGAATTAGGGTCCCTTCCTCCTTACTTGTAGACTGGGAAGGCAGTGTCAATATAAGGACACTCTTCTTCCCACCCTGAAAATTCACCAATATTTTTCACGTATATGTCCCACATACCACCTCATGTTACTAACATGTACATGTTAGATTACACATAGCAGACACTTCTGACTTTGCACATTATGAAAACACATACCAGAAACAATACAGACACCTTGTCTCACAACAGAAAACACAACTTACACTTAGTGAAAGTTTAAAAAATTTATAAGGAAAAAATAATAATATATGTTAAGTTTCACATGAACAATATCCTGGATCAAATGCCACATTTGAGGTCTTCAGTACTCAGCTGGGTCAGCGTATTCCCCTAGCCTGCCCAGTATCACCCATGACTACTCACTCAGCTTCATGTAAGAAAGTCTTACCACTGTGTTCTACCATATGAAATGGTAATTTAGGGTCAACCTAATTGAGTAATATGTTCAATACTAATCCTTGAAAAGATTTTCTTCTACTGCTATAAAAACCCTGCCATTGGAATAATTCTGATATAAATTTGCCTTGGATCTGTAAATTTTTTTGAATAAAGAAATGAATTGACAAAGTTCTTTCAGGGGCTAATGATGGACTTAAGTTTACAATAGTTGGGTTTCAAGTAGCCAGGTAAATGTAATTAATACTCAACTTCAATTTTATATAAATTGGGTGTAAAGCATCCAGTTCATAATTTTCCAAACACTAGATCAAAAGAAGTGCCCCTCCATGCTCTTTTGATGCCTATAAGACATGGTAAAGTGCTAGAGCACATTAGGGCAAGTATTGAACTCTTAATTCCACAGTGGTTAGTACTCTACCACATAATTTTATAGTTCACATCCAATGACTGAGGTTATTTTATAGCTTTTTCAACAACTTATTTGTGCAGAGTCCATCTTAAGTACATACAAACACGGTTCTTCTAAGAAGACTCATTGCAAAAGTCATTTGGGAAGAAAGCAGAGCCCCTGAAGACTATTCATTCTGAGTGTGGGTGAATAGTCCTCTATCTCTGTGGTTCCTAAATAACTGGAGAGCTGTGAACACCTTGGTCCCCTTCTTCTTGTGTCAGGTGTGGGCACAGATAATTGTATTCTAGCTGTAATGCTTCCAGCACCTTCTGTTGCTCATGTGAAAGGCTTTGATACAGAAATGAGAAAGATGGGAGAAGTAGCCAGATTAATTCCTAAAAGCTTTGATGATCTAAGCACTGATCTTTACCTACACCAAGACCCAGTGAGATTCCGAGTAAGCGCTGACATATTTAAAATGCAAAGTAACCAGTATCTGCTTCTAGGAAATATAAAAATAAGCATTATGATTTTAGAAAAAGAGTTACTAAACATAAGTATATTTGGGGCTTAATATTTCCTTCCCATTGCTGAGACCTAAATGCTCACATTTTTGTTGTTGAATGTCAAAGATCCAGTTAACAACTGATTTCTCTAGGAAAACATAGGGAGAATGTAAATGTTGGCTTTGTAGCAGAAACTGAAGGTAGTTTAAGGATTATTTCTATGACCATATCAGGAAATGCCTTTTGCTGAATGTCCATATGAAAGGTTTTACAGTTTAGACTAACATAATCAGGGTGATTAAGGAGCTGACAGTAACTACAGACCATTAAATGAAATTCTTCAAAAAAAAAAAAAAACAGTTAAACTTTAGATAATAGTGGCATAGAAAAAGATACTATATTAAAACATTAAAACAAGTGATAAAGTCCTACATGATATGCTGGATATAAATTAGTTTAATTATAGCTTATTGTCTCATCTTTTTAAAATTGGACAATTTCAGGCACCACCGCAACACAAGTTCCCGTAACTTGAAGCTATTCATTCATCAGTGCAATAGTAATTTTCCTTTGCTTTCCTTTCTCTAAGCTAAAGCACACAAAGAAAACTTCACAAAGTTTCTTTATGTTTTCTCTTAATGAATATTGTTTTTATTGCACAAATTATTCCTCTCATGTATAGAGAAAAATACTAGCAAATATTACTTCAAGAATTAATTGATTGTTTACCATGAATATATATATGTCATTAAGACATTTGAAAATTAACAAATAGCATATTAAAGACTTTAGTGATGGTATATTCTTTAACTGGTAGAATAGAGAATAAATTGAAACCCATAGGTGGGAACAGAAATCAAATATAAAATCTGTTAAGATTCCATAAGCCTACTGTTATTCTATAAGGCATGCACAAATGGGCACAAATACATATTATAAATTTATACAATATGGATGAAAACTCCATTGTGACAATGAAAAATTATTGAGCTTTCCTCTAATAGACTAAAAGAACTGGTCTTATTTATTAGCTCTTTCATAATTATTGATAGGCATGATATATTTTTATAGTAACAATATGCAGTTTAAGCAGAAAGACCTCAAAAGGAAAGTAATGGCTCAATATTATTTGAATGAGCTCATAGTTATATATCAGCTGAGATTCTTAGCTGTCTGTAACACCATGTGAAGTTCAAAGCATTTTAATACATAGTTGTTTATTGTCTCCCTTAATAAGAATTATGGGATTGCACAGTTGTATGGTTTTCTCAGAAGCTTAATCTTTATTCCATGTTTTCATTCCAATGTGGTTTGTTAGGCTGATGACAATCTACCTTTGGGTCTTCAAATGCTCACAGTAGCTGTAAATATGTCTTCATTGGAACAGTTTCTAAGTGAGTAAAGAAAAATGAGTCAGCCCATGTGTCTGAGACCCTGAGCAGATTCCTCACCTATCCTGTTGGAGAAAAGGGCTTCGCTTATCCATCTCTACCCCAGTCATTGGCAAAAAAACAAGTGATTAAGCGTGAGTGACTTGGACAGTGAGTGACTTATCCGTTTTTTTTTTTTTTTCTCATGAAATGCTTCAGGTCACACTTTTTCAAAAAAGGGGTGGATGTTTTAAAAGTATAACTATTTGAGAGGGGGGAATGATTCTGGGAAAAAAAATATAAGTATATGCAACAAAGAGTAAAGATTTCAACTGCAAACACCAATATAATTGTTACTCATGACCAATGCTGAAAGCCAAGACTCTAAGTGAGGAACTGGTCCCCTCACCTGAATGGTAGGTAAAGTGCTTCATATTGAGCTCAAGCATATTTCCTGACCTTAGTTAATCACTGATGGAAAAGGAGTCCCCTGCATTTTGATTGGCTTTCTCTAAGGAAGGCACTGCAAGCTCACTAGTTGGCATCTCTCCATGAAATCAGCATGAGAAACCCATAATACAGAGAAGTTTCCTGGAGGCCCACAATGTTGGAAGAAGTGGGACACAGAATGTTTCTATCCTCTGAAAAATAGCAACAATTACTTGGAGAGATGCTAACAACCTTTGTGTCGTTGGTATAGCAAATAAACTCCTGTAAGATACTTAGCAAAAGAAAAATTATTCAAAACAATCTAAATTATTTTACTGCTGGAATGTAATGTATACAATTTCAATATGTGCAACATGCTTGAGGTACTCTATGTCTAGAGAGAAAAAATTATGGATCATGAAAAGTTTAAGGCAATTCTGATACAAGAACAAATAAATCAGATGATACTCCCCTATAAACCATTGAGAAGAACATGAAACGAGAAGTTGAAATAGCTTTGCAGAGATTCAGGTGGTGGTGCAACAAAACCACAGATGAAATCTTGAAAGGGACAGAATCATCTCAGATTCTGCTATAGTAGTTTCATGGGACATTCTTGTTCTTTTACCTCTTGTGATTCTCTGGCTTCCAGCTTGAACCACTGGGATAATAGGAGCCATCTCCATATAGAACCTTTAGTTAGTGAAATAGTTACATCAGGGATAGTGCTGATTACATGGAGACTTCTGCAGTGGAAAAAAAAAAGTGAGTTTCATGCAAAAGACTGAAACTGAACTCTTTTTGTTGGCTAGCCTTTTTCCTGAGACTTTCAAATAGAGAAAAATCCATGTTTACTAAAATACACTTGTGTATTCACTAACTTGTGAAGTTCAAGTTAGCATGCTGTATTTCAGTGCCTTGGGCCTTATGGCTTAAGCAGCTACGTATAAATAGAAGTTATTTTTAAGAGACAAAGATTCATGAAAGAAAAAATAGTTATAGGATGCACTTCCCAAAGGGAAGTTACAACACAGTACGTGACTTTGCTTCGCAGCTTTTGATAACTGTAGCAAATTGGCTAATATTTTTCAATATTCAATTTCCACCAGCTTCTATTTTAAGAAGTTAGAGGATTTTGTAACACGGGCCTACTTAGGGTCATAGAGGAAGTTAATATTCTCTGGATTTACCTTAAGGGTCTCTGGGTTGTTCCTTTTAGAGATTCTCAAGCACAGCTTATAGCTCAGAAACCACTTATACCAAGTCCACAAACAGCCATGTACATGAATACAGGTGAAGGTGGAGACTGTGTATCCCTCAATCAAAGCTAGGAGGGAGACACAGCTCCCTCCTTCCCCCACCCTTGCACATGTGGTTGTTATTCACTGAACTTATGCAAGTCCCAAGTCCAAGATATAGTCCTACAGAATCTTCAGTCAGTAGATCTGTCAGAAGTTAATGAGCACACCAGGGCACCAGTCTGTCCAGGTCACCACAGATGTCTCCTTCTTGATGGTGTTCAAGTGATTTCTCATGGTTCAGGAAAAGCATTGTAGCAAACAATTTGTTAAAATGATACTAGCTTTTCCAATATCAGGAGACAGAATTTGTTCTTCGGAGGTATAAACTGGATCACACAGCTAAAGGCAGAAATATTCAAATTTAACTGTGCCAACAAATGTTCTGTGAGCTATTTGTCACCAACAAATCTGGTTTTAATTGGCATAACACTGCCAATTTGTTTCAGTCTTTTCATTAATTGCCTTATAATGCCAAAACTTTCTAAATCCCAACAGTCCGTTGAGTTACTAAAAATTTTACCTGTGTGCCCCAACACTAATACAATAAAGAGAATATGACTATTAATCTTCCCTGTGTCAAAAAAACAGATATTACTCTCTATGTAGCCTGGGAAAGCTTTCCTTCAAATATGCTTGTACATCTAGAGCCCAACTTAAGAATATCTGATCTCTAAGTTAATGCAAAGTTAATGTATATTCATTTGTTTTCAGGTGTTGGCTATTATTAATAATGCTGCAAAAATCGGATCACGGACATCCCAATTTCAGTTCTTCTGGATATATAGCCACAAAAGTGATGAACATACAAAATATTTTCAATAGTGGCTATACCACTTTATACACCTACTGACTCCAGAAATTTAAAAAAAGAATTTTAACAATTATGTATATTTAACAATACCATACTAAATGCCACAAATTAAGACTAGATGTCATGGTAAGCACTGCCACATTACAAGCAGTTAAATGATAATGTTGGTGGGGCAAGTTAGTAATGTATTCAGGTATCCACCTTCTCTTCCAAATTCTCCACCCTGAGATGTGTGATTGTTCAGTGCTTTAAAAATGTCTATCACAAATTATCAATAACCTGGCTTTGGAAGAACATGTCTGTGGCCTGTGAAGTACACTGAAGCAGAGCTAACCCACACATTGACTAGTAGTATAGCCTTACATTTTCATTACAGAACCAAAAAAAAAATATATAACAGAAGGTACAAAAATAAAGTATTCAACAGACAAAATATAGAATACCAGGAAATGTTGGCAGTGTTTTCCTTTACTTTACCATTAACTTTGAGTCACAGTGGATTATACTATAGTAAAACTTTTATTTTTCAAATATGCCTTAGGTATTCGTTGTCAAATACATGTATATTTTTGTGCTTGTACTAAAGTGTTTCTAATTTAATAATTCGATTCTATAGGTCTGTTCACAAAAAAAGAGACAAATGTCAGCACATACACAATTTAGATCTAATATTTACTTAAAGTATACAAGGACCAAAGCCATAAAATTTATGGGATGGGTTGCCCTTCATTTTATTTTTGGATCAATACTCTGGTTCAGTAATTATGATTTATGTACGAGCTTGGTTACAGCTATTATTCTTCTCTCTAAACCTATATGTACAATGTTCTTTAACCTGCAATGATACATACAATCATTGTCCTATACAACCACATGGATAAGTTGGTTTTCTCCTACCAACCCATGTTTTTTCTCCTTTTAATGAGAGAGCACATATTGCCTACTACACAGCTAAGTAAAATGGCCATAAAATGCTGTATTTGTGTCTTGGAAGTATTTCCATCAATCAGAAGATCCCTTTTAGAAGCAGCAGGGTCCTAGAACCTCTAGGCTAGTGTTGGAAGGTGAAGACGCTTCCAGAACACGTGTCAGTGCCTTGTTTCCTGGCCCTTCTCACAATCTGGGCAGAACTCAGACAGGTCCTTGTCACATCAGTGAAGCTGCTCGCCATGGGGCCCCCAAGCTGCTCCTTGCTGTCTGATAAACTATAGCAAAAATATTTCTCATAGTTCTGTCATTTCAAAGTAATTCTTGTTTAAAGCTGGAAATATTTATTTTCCAGTTATCAGCATTCAGTAAAATGTATGTTTCCTGGTACTTGTCAATGTATAGCTCATATGTGGTGCAAGTGTAAGACATATAGAAAAATACCTTTCTTGGGATCTCTTAACTTGCTTTTTTATTTTGAGTGCAAAATGTAGCACATACAGAAATATCATTCCAGTATTCTTTTATGTAGTACCTTTTATAAAGGGAAAATTCCAAAACTAACTCCCAGAAATATTCTGACATACAGTATTCTGACATACTGACATACAGTATGAACCATCAGTACAAGGATGTTTTGAGGACTATTAACTTCCACTGCAAATGGATAGAGGTAACCAGTGGCTGAGAATCAGAACCCACTGACGTAGGGGCACCCAAATAGAAGTCTGGTTGCAAAGCCAAGTAAAAAAAGGCTTTCAAGAAGGGTGTACATGGTAGTTGAGTCAGATGCAAATGAATGAATCTGGTGAACACTGTGAACTAATCTGACTTAGTGACTTCCAGAACCTTCAAAGATGTTTTAGGAATGATAGAGAGGAAAGAATCAGTGGGAAATGAAAGAGAGAAAGGTGAAGAAAGGTGAATGGGGAAAGCAAATTATCTCAAATAATACTATATTAGGGAAGGGACCAGATAAAGATGGCGGAGAATAAAGAGCCATCAAAAGAAGCTCTGTTTGTTTTTTCTGTGGTTTGTTTGGACAATGGTAGGGAACATCGCATATATCTGTGTATTATATGTAATCCATGAGTTACCACGGCTGGATAATATACACTACTGGTGATATCTAAAGTAGTAAACAGTTCTTACCTATTGCTCCTAGTATATTAGCTGACTCCATATTTTCTATTAAAATTTCTGATGACTATTTTCCCTAACTTTATCAGTCAAACAGTGGCTTACGGTGAAAAGGAAAGCTATCATAGACAATGCTTAAGTAACAAACACGCTGAAAGGAATCAAGTCCTGCAGCCTTGACAGAAAAAGTGAGTAAGAAAGAGAGGTCCCAGGCACAGTTCCTTAATAATGAGTACTCTCGCCCCAGACCCCAGGGCTCCCTGCAAGAATCCGTCCCTTCTAGGATTAACTAGAAAAGAATTACTGTCCAATAAGAGAGCGTCTTGCTGTTCCAGACTGCTGATTTCAGGCACTTCATGGCAAGAGTACCATGTAAATGGAACCTGGAACTTCTTTATTTGATGCAAACCACAGGGCTTGAGAGAGACTTCAGCACCCACAGGGCATTCCACACCAGGCTGCTGCCTTGACTCCATTCATTATTGTAAAACTCCTATGGAGGAAGAAGCTTTATTTTCTATGGAATGGTTGCAATGCAATTGAACTTAGAGTTTCTGGGCAACTCACAGATTTAAACAGAAAAGTACAGCCCCCCCCCCAAAACACACACAGAGGGACAAAGGAAATCCTATTCATTTAATCAAAGGAAGACTAAGCCTTTCAGTCTACTAAAACTATTCTATGTGCACACAAACACACACACACACACACACACACACACACACATGCACCGCATGCACCGCATGCATGTGCACACACACACACATGTACACATGTGAGCATACATGCATGCAAGCATGGACAAAAGTGGCATAATATTGAAGCATAATATAGAAATAAGGTTGTAGCAACATTTCTTACTCAGCTTCATAAATCTGAGAATCTCAGAATACCTAAGAACAAGCATTCATATATTTTCAAGCTGAATCCACAAGTACATAAACATTTCCATTAATTTTCTGCACTGCAGTTTATGTTTCTGCCTGTGCTAATGGAAGAGGGACATTATTAATATTCCTGCCACTCACCCTTACAGCACCATGTGCTTCTCCTATATATTTAGCAGTAGCAATGGTTTTTTTTGTTTGTTTGTTTTTTTGCCCACTTATGTTCAATTTTGATTAATGTTTGTCTGCCACATTTGACAACCAGTTAGAGCAGAGATCATTCATTCCCTGTACGGTACTATTTCAACTTTAATCCCAAGTACAGTACCTTGCAAATTAAAAGTGATTTTTTTAATGGTTATAAATAAATAATGAACAAAATTAGGAAGCAAAAAGAGAGAGAAAATGGGGATTAGGACAAAGGAATGAAGCAAATTAAAACATATTCTGTAAATTTTCTTGTGGTGTTCAAACATACTTTAAGTAGCTGGTTTTATTCTTTCATGGATTATCCAAGATAATATTATTCTCTGTGTGGTTTATAGATTCCATTGCTAGTGAATAAGTGAAAAGTCATTTCACTATGCTAAATAAAATACTGCTTTTTCTCAACAGAAAAAAATCAGCTGAAGAAAGCTGATAAATCAGAATTTTATGTGAGTATGAAGTGTTTAGACTTTGTTTTTTAAGTGTCAGTAAAGTTTAGCTAGAGATTTCAAATGATAATTAGAAGACTGCAATGAGCCTACCCAGATTGTAGTCTGAGGACGGATTAACCTTCGATGTCATTTCTTAGAAGCTTTCTACCTTTATTTTGGTGGTAAAATATCTGTTATAAAACTCACCAATTACTACATCTGGCTGGCCAGAAAGTCTTAGAAATCCAACCCATTCTACTTCCCCATCACTGGGATTATGTGTGAATAAATTATGAAGATGAAGTTCAAGTCTTCATGCTTCCAACAAGAACATAAACAACTGGGCTCTACCTGCAACCTCATATATTCCTTTGATGGAAGCATTTTCCAACATTTTTGTTTATTTTTCCATATTGCACCTGGACATACTACAAATACATGTGGACAGAACCTCAATTGCATAGTTTGATCAGTAAGAAAAATAAATATAGATTATCAAGTAAGTGTAATTTACTTCCTATTTTAAAAGTTTGAATTATGTTTCTTTGTAAGTAATGATACTATGTATACTTTTATTACTTAAATATACTTGTATAACCCCCAAGATCACTTTACTTCATACAGATTTTGTGTTGATGTGAAATGCATGATAGGCAAACAAGGAAACGATATAAAGGTGTTACCATTTTTTGCCCAAGAAGTGTTGAGGGGATTAATTCTCCCTAAGCACTAGTAAATTAGTAAGTCTGCATTCTCATTAGAGATATTGTTTATGCATTTTCTTCTTTTGCATGTTGTTACTATGATGCATTTTTGTATGGTGACTGATAATTTTTGCATTACTTAACTGAGCGCTTTCCAATGTTGATTTCTTGAATGCCAATCTCTTAAAAGTTAATATTTTTTTCTGTCTAGATGGGTAAAAGAATTCCCTTTTAGATTTATCTGGGCATGAGGGGAAATTTTCATTACAATTATTTGTTTTAGAATATAAAGTAGAGCTTGAGGATATATTAAAAATACCAAAATGCCTCATAAGAAAGAGTATCTAGTTTAGTATGCTAAACAGGATCTAACAGCTTTTGCAGAGTATAAATTTTGGCAGTATACTTTAGTATGAGAACCATGTATGTGGTGATACACAGTTTATCCTTTAGAGAGGTTTCATAAAAATGTGAAATGCATGAAAGGCAGACAAGGAAAAATAAACAGTTTTACCCCAGTGGAAAAAATTGCAAGGACATGAAAAGCTGAGCAGCCTTTAAGATGATGGGGAAAACAACTAATGAAGCTACAACTTAGAGCTAAAGTGGAGAGAGCCTACCCTTAACTCTAAAACATAGTCCTCAGGGTCTGAGGTAGAATAAGTATTTTTGCTGTCATTTATTAACTGTTCTCAAACACAATTGCTGAATGGTTCAGGAAACAATAAAGAGACTTTATTGGTTTTACAACTGTGGCCACAGATTTCTGTATATCACTGTGTTCATTTTTGCAAGATATCAAATTAATTATTTAGGTAGCCTACAACTTTCATTTCTTCACCCCTGCTAAAATGTAAGGAGTCCTTTTGCACATCACAAAGCAGCTGTGGTAAAAGGATACATGTTGGAGTCAAACTTCTGGCCTGAAGTTATATCCCTGCCATTTGCTAATGGAATGCTATACAGTCTTCTTACACTTTGCAGCTCTGTTTCCAAATTTACTAGAAATGATGATGATGGTGACTAGCTCGTAAACTTTTTATGATGTCCAAATCAGAAAATACATACACAAGACTAAGAGACAGTGCCTGGCAGAATTTATATTCTTAGTCAATGTCATCTACTTGTGATTACTATGAATAGTCTATACTATATAATTTGGAATCGTAGATAGAGTCAGTTATCCATGAAATGAAAAGCACCTACTGCTACAATGTAACCGAATATACGTTAAAATAAACCTGAGTGTCAAACTGAAAGGTAGACCAGTTCTCTAATAGAAATTGTATCACAAAACTATTGAGTATTGGATATTATACATTTCCCTAATACTACCAAGAAAGATAAATGTGTTCCAAAAATGGGGAAATAAGAAAATACAATATGATTCTTCCAAAACTTTCCGTGTACTTTGGTATTTAATTTTATGAAAATAATGTGCCCCAATTTAAAAAATAAGTGTAGCTAGGACCTGATTAAAGCCATCAAATGAAAAATAGGGTGAAATTGTTGAATAATGTGTCTAAACTGACATTGTCTTTACAATGGATTAGGGAATATTCATTCAAAAGAGTTTCTTGAGTTTTTTATTTGGATAAGTCTCCATAGTAGGGCCTAAAGACATGGAGTTAAATAACCAAAAGCCTTTTCAAAATGAGCTGACATAGACTGGGAATGTTTTAATAATAAGTTACTAATGAGAACACAAGGCAAAAGAAAAACATTATCCATGAAACGTGGTTTTAAGTGGACAAAAAGCAAAAAGGAAAAGGCCAAGGTCAAAATGGGACTTAGAAATCTAAAAGAGCTAATGGGTTTCCCAAGGTAAACTGAGATAGAAAAGGAAATGGATGATGTCATACCCCAAAGAAGAGAATATTGTTGCAAGAGACAACAATTTGACATTGAGGTAGATGAGATCAGCCTGAGAGTGGAATTATTGTGTTAATGAATGTAGCCATAATAGCACAAACCTCAGGAAATAGGTTGCACAAGTTTAGGTCATCAGAAAACACACAGCATATAAAAACCCTGATATATGTATGTCAATGAGAGAAGAGGCTAACTTGCGCAAGAACTACTTAGGGCCAAAAAGAAAGTAAAACACATGAAGGAATGAGAACAGAGATTAAACACGTAGAGGAGAGAGTCAATAATGTTCATGAAACCTGGGATTTAAGAATCCATTGAAAATAATGCTAGAAATATTGAGAAATGCCATAGATTGGTGTCAAGATTATAAATCATAAACCTCATAGAAGTAAAGATGTGAGGGTCTGAGACTACTCTTTCTCAAGGTATATCTAAGAAGCAAAAGATGTAAGTAGAGCCATAAAGTAGATGGTCCAAGAGTGAGGAGAAGGTTCATGAAGATTTTTTTTTAATGGAAATGTCGTCATCATTATGCCAGTAGAAGGGGAAACATATGTAATACATTACCCCAACTAAGTGATAGCCTTTTGTTTTCCAAAGTCGTGTTTTCTATTGTGGTCATTATACATGACAAATAGACCATCATAGTTTTTTGGTTTTTATTTTTTTGTTTGTTTGTTACCATTGAAAGTGAACATCCCACTTAGATAAAAAGATATAACCAATGACACAAATTGTGATTAACATACTTTGATGGCTCTTAACATACAAATATTGAGCACTTTTTAAAAGGGGAGAGGAAAATAGATGAGGTTAATGTTAAAAACCAAAATTTTAATCATCTTGGCAAAATCCTTCACAAAACAAATGAGTAGTAAATTAAGCTTGTTTTGTCAGTATGTATAAAGCAAGCTTTGTTTGGCTGGTGAAGATTTACATTTCTTAATATTTTCTGAATATAAAAAGTGCATAGTTTTCTAAATCCTGAAAAAAGGATAAGTCTAATAAACTGCTTATATATATAATTTTTCATAAAATCTATCATGCTATGCATAAACATTAGTTTTAGCTATGTGACTTAAATAAAAGAAATATATCTGAGCAAAATCATAGTGGTACCTAGCTCTAAACCCAGCATTTGAGAGAGGACCTGAATTCAAGGCAGCTACTCTGCGCAATATAGTTGCAAGTCAGCCTATTCTATATAGTATGATATTTCCTGAAAAGGAAAATTGTGGTTGACTTTTACATAAAGGAATTAGAAGGCTGACACAGGAACTAGAGCCTTCCAAAAATCATGGCCTTTACATCTCACATGGTATAACCGTATTCCTCTCAGGCAGAGATAACCACTGAAATTACAGTTGCTGTATGTGTGCAGTGGCTAACCAAGAGAAAAAACAACATTGTTCCTTTTCTTTTTCAGGAAAAGATCTCATAAGTGTTAATGAATGTTTGGGCACAGACTCCACTGGTCAGAGCTTAATTGTATAGGCATGCCTAACTTGACTATTATGTAATTAAATGACTACAATGCTGAAATAAATACCAATACATGATTGAATATAAACTTTTAAATATGTGAATATACATTTATATATGCATGTACATGTAGATATTCAAAAATATCTATCTGTATATACTATATTGTACATATTATATATAATACACATATTATATAATATATATATATATGTATGATCAGCTAGTTAGAGAGTTAAGTAGCAATTTCTGCCACAAGATTCTGTCTGTAATGAAAATTTGAAGACTTCTAAGCATGAAATAAACACTAGATAACAGCATTCAGATTCTAATAGAATCTCCATCTTCTTAAATCCATTGTCTAGAAAGTGTGGCTGGAGGTCCTGTTCTGTCTGGTCCCACAGCTGTTTAGCTCCAGATTAACACACAGATATTTACTAATTATAAACTGTTCATGGCTCAGGCTTCTTATTGGCTAACTCTTAATTATTAACCCATTTTTATAGTATTTCCACAGTGTTATCTTAACAGAGAATGTCCAGGCCTCTTGCTCCCTTAATACCTACATGGCATCTGTCTGGCTGCTCCTCTCTGCCTTCCTCTACCCAGCATACCCCTAATCTGGTAGCCCTGCCTATACTTCCTGTCTGGCTACTGACCAAAAAGTGTTTTATTAAGCCAATAAGAGAAAAATATATTCGCAGCATACCAAAAGGACATTCTCCATCAAGAAGGTTGTATTAGTTTGCCTTAATAATTGCTCAACATCCCACTCTATTTACACAGTTCCAAGGCGCACATTTTAAAATTCCACAAAGCTGTGTCAGGTGTGGATTATGCAATCCATATATCCTAAGTCGTCCAGTGAATAAGGGGCTGAGTTGGCATTTTTGGAAAGCATTTGAACCATAATCACCTTTTCACTGTGACCCAAGATGGATTTTCTGTTACTAACTTTCTATCCTCCTCACGAAATCATTGCTGGACCTTACCTTCTTAAACAGCTTCTCCTGAGAATCACCCAAGGTCACAGTCTGTCCATTCTTCTGTTTCCTGACAGGAGTCATCTGAGCCACCATCCCCAGGTGGTGATGTGTGGCCAACTGCCTCTCCAGGGTTAGGAACTCTTTGAGAATAATTATTGGAGCATTGAAGAACTGATTTCTTTTTCCACTCTTTATATTTAAAATAATTGGAATTACATGCCTTGTGTGGTGGGTAGCATGTTTGGCTTGTCAATTTCTCCTTTTAGGTCACTACCAGTGAAATAAATTATTCCAGTCTATTCATCTACTATAGCATTGAACACATCCCATAGTACTGCAACCTGAATTAGAGCCCTAAACCAAAGAAGAAAAGTGTCCCCTGGGTGAGAAATTGAATGTTTGTTAGAAGTCTATGTCACTTACAGGAACAAAAGTGCTGATATGTTGCAGGTAGCTCTGACAAGACTGCGGAGTCAGCAATGTCACATCAGCAGGTCAGCCATTGACAGGAGCCCTGCCTTGCCTTGCACAAAGCCAGATTAGCTCCCAACTTCCACCTGCTTTCATTGTCCACTAACTAACCTTTGAGTTTCCAATGCTATGCTCATTTAAGGAAACCATCCACATTTATGGTAGTTTCCTTGGCAATTCTCTATGGTCAGTAGTAAAAGTAGCTATGGTTAAGCCATACTGAGCATTTGCTGTGTGCTAGACATTGTGCTGAATTTATGTTCATTTTATTTCACATAATAATGGCTGCTGGCCAAACACTATGAAGTTCTGTCTACTTTCCTTCTAATAGAATCTTGAGTGAAGAAAGTCTCAGCGAAGAATATTGCCTTCCATAGCCCCTATCTGTTTATTCAAGAAGAACAGAATCAATAGCAGCGTAATCACCCACAGCATAGGAAGAAAGCAATTTTAAAAACAGACATTTCTAAAATACCAGAACTTTATAATAAAGTCTGGTTTATTTTTGGATGATACAATATTCAGGATACTAGCAGGATATTTTTATAGGCTTAAGTAAATCTTATAAATCCTTGAACTTCAGTTTAAAATGCAGAAATAATTCTTTAATCTTAAAGCTCTGACCAGCTGAGATGTTTTTCTTATAATAATCTTTTCTTCAAAGGCTATCCTTGCTCAATGAGAAAATCCACAGCCCCTAAGTGTTTATGGACCAAGGTTTTTTGTCAAAGAATGTTTAAAAGGCATTGAAGAGATGGCTGATTTCAATGGAAAACAATCATTCCACAGATGCTCTAAAAATACACAATAGCAAGAATATAATGAATATAATATAACTCATGCTTGGATATATATATATAATTTTCTGGGCAATACAGAGTCATTGTACTCACAAACTCACTCAATAAATATGTATGACAGTACTGGATCTACACAAGAATGAAATAATCAACAGCCAAGCATGTATGGAGGAGGAACTCAGGGGACCATACCCCACACTGCTGATTGATTCTCATCAGTTATTTACCTACTGGTGACTCCACCAGGCTCCAATAAGCAGTTTCAATTAAGTAGTTACACAAATGTTTCTGATTAAAGTAAATGGATCACATACATGCACGCAAGCACACTAACATGCCATGAATCAAGGAAATGGATAGGTAGGAAGAATGAGGGACCATTTGATAAAGCTGGAGGTTGGTAAGAGAGGAAAGGTGGAGTGATCAAATGCACTACATATATGTATGGAATTGTCAAAGAACTAACAATATCAGTAACAAATAACATTAGTAAACACTTGCTACTTAAAGTCAACGTGGTCTAGGTTAGACAAATTGTACCCCAAGTTTTATATTTGAATGTCACTATATAAATTACTTAATCCAGCTATGTTTCATTGTCTCTGTAAGGACCAGACTAGATTATGTGTGGGATGAAAATAATTTATACAAAGTTCAATGGGTATTGAATAAGCGAGAGCAAGTATTACTTCTATTTTTAAAGTTTCAAAATAAATTATTTAATTGGTAAAACATTTACAATATCTAAAATGAGGGATGGATTTTAAATATATTTTAAAGGAGTTTACATATGAATTACTTTTATATTTCCTTTAATATCCTCATTTTAAATAAAGAATGCAACTTCATTGATACTAATTTCAAAGGAGCACATCATTTATATCCAGCTGTAGTAGTACCAGTCTATGCCTTATATTCTTGCCCACTGTCACTATTTATGTAAAGAAGCCTAAGATCCCATGTCCTTAGCTCAATGCCAGCACTTATTCTATATTTTTCTAAGACCTCAGTGATCTCAGTGTGGAAGTGTGAGGCTGAACTAGATGGTGTGACTTCCTCTTGTTCCAACATTTAGCAGTCTAGTGCCCAATGCCACAGATCAAATTCTTCCATCACAACTTAGTTCCCTGAGCTTCACACAGTGGAGTGAAGCACAGTAGAGAGAAACCCCAGCAGTCAGCTCAATTCCATTCTAGCATCACTTCCTGCTGTTTCAGCTTCTCCAAGGACGGTCTCTCTTTTGGAAAGTGTCAATAATAGCCATCTGCTTGAGATTCTGTGAAGATTAAAAATAATTTAGGTGTTCAATAATTTGGACGGCATTCAATTAATCATAGCTGTTTTTCCACAGTCTTCCAATGAAATGCAAGTGTACTTAGAAGGACAATTGGTCTGGGTAGTTCACTGTCTATTCTAGTTGCCATAAACAGAGAGCCTCTCAAAATTCTAAAGATCAATTTGAAGTAGTTTCATAAAGATGCATACAGACAGACATGCTAGAAGAGGCCATATGGTACTCCCTTGTTTGAAGTTTAGAGCAATGTCCTCATGATGCATTTTAAAGGGTTTTACCCATGGATGTCTTCAACTGTTGTGGCTCCAAAGGTTGTATGATGCTGAGAGTTCTTTGTAAAAGAAAAATGAAGTCATTGCAATAATCTAATTTGTGCTGTTATTATCACAGAATACCACAAACTGGGAATCTATAAAAAACAGAGATTGTTTATCTCACAGAACTCCAGAATCATGGAAGCCCATTTCTAATACATTTTTCTTTCTATTATCTGGCTATGGCTGCACCCTCTAGAAAAATGGTTCTCAATATGTCGGTCACAGCCCCTTCGGCAAGCCTCTATCTCCAAAAATAATTACATTGTATTACAAGTCATAACAATTGCAAAATTACAGCTATGAATTAGCAGCAAAAATAATTTTGAGTCACCACATGAGGAACTGTATTAAAGGGTCACAGCATTAGGAAGGTTGAGAACTCTGCTCTAGAAGAAAGAGGTGTATGTCTTTGAATGGCAGTGGGTAAGAAAAGCCAGCTGAATTCTGCTTGGAGACTTTCATGTTGGGACATTACAATAGAGGATATCTCACGACCTGATCATACTGTTAAATCTCATCTCTGTATACTGTCATGCTGGACATTTAGTTTCTACATTTGAACATTAGCTAAAGCACATCCACAACAGTTATTAACATAAAATTTCAGCATACCTTTTATGAAAAAAAGAATCTCTCTATGCTTTAGGTGACCTGGTCTGCATAACTGTTCCAGGCTAGTGATGGGCTGCACAACACAACCTGTTTGAAAAAAGCAAAAAGATATCAAAATATCTCTAAAAAGTATTTCTATGAAAGATTGACATACACCTATAATATTTTCCAATATTTTATGCTTTAAACTTGATTCTTTGCATATAGCTGTGATATTCACAATGCTTTTACAGCAAGAAATAAAAGATAAATTTGTGTTTTCTCTAGCACATTTAACAAAATTTTATTTAACTAATAGTTAGAATGCATAGGAGTGGCATTTCCATTACTATAATACCATTACAGCTTGTTTTCTAAAAGGACAAGAATTTTGATCAATTCTACTTTATGACTTCTATAAAACACATATCCTATAGCATGCATTATCAATCTACACCTGGCAGGAGTAAACTTCTCTTTAAATTTGACATTACAACTGAATCTGTTTCTTACTAGTTCAAACCATGCAAACATTTTGCATGGTTTAGCCCATCCTAATCATGAAAAGTCATATTTCACATACTTTTTGGTGTTTTAAAGTGTGTGAGGGGGATTTTGTGTATGTGTGTGTGTGTGTGTGTGTGTGTGTATGTGTGTGTGTGTGTTGTATGTGGGGTGTGTGTGTGTGTGTGTGTGTGTGTGTGTGTGTGTGTGTGTGTGGGTGTGTGTGTGTGTGTGTGGTGTGTGTGTGGTGTGTGTGTGGTATGTGTGTGTGTGTGTGTGTGTGTGTGTGTGTGTGTGTGTGTGTGTGTGTGTGTGTGTGTGTGGTATGTGTGTGTGTGTGTGTGTGTGTGTGTGTGTGTGTGTGTGTGTGTGAAAATCATGGTCCCTGTAACTTGGTTTAAGGAACAGAGAAACTGGGAGAGCAGAGTAGATAATACATGTTATCCTGAAAATAATTCCTACAACAAGGCCCCTACAACCATGAGAATTTAAATGTAACCTGGTAAACTAAAAGTAGATATATGCCTAGCTCAGCTCTTTAAGTCCAGTCTTAAAATGCTCCTAATTTCTTTCCAAAATAATACCAGAAAGAAGGAAAGTTGAATTAGAAAGAGAAATCAGGAAAAACCTACTCTGTCACTACAATGTTTTATTTTAGTAATGTGATTGATGTCTACTGGACAGAATGTAGAAATCACCTTGGATAGACCTCTGTGCATGCTTGGGTGGAATTACTTACTGTGTAAATCTATGTGGGAAGACCCATCTTACCTGTGGGAAGGACCATTCACTGGACAGTCCCATAGCCTTGACTCCATACCCCCTACCATGATGGGCCATGCCTTGAACTCAGAGCTAGAATAAAGCTAGAATAAACTCTGTCACTCAAGTTGTTTATTTGTGAATATTTTACCATAGTAACAGTAAAAGAAATTAAGAAAGGTAAAAGTGTGTATGTATGTTATCAGTGAAAGTGTTTTAAATCCATTCTTATTGGAGTAACTGAGAAGTTGTTGCAGGTCAACTCCTGGAATGCAGGCTGAAATAGAGGGTCATTGTCCCTGAGGAATAGCTTGAGATCTCTGAGTGGTGAAAAAATGAGTCTGTAAATGAGCTATTGGCATGGTAAGAAAAGGGATATCAATGACCAGCAATTCCTCATGTCATTCTATAGCATTGACATTTGCTATAGCTCTTTGATGCCTCTGTCTACCTCAGCCAAAGGTTGCTACACTAGCCTCATAAAATGGAGGCTCTCTCAAGCAGGATGAAACCAGGCTTGCAACCTGGTTGCAAGGCTGAAACCTCAGACAAAAGAGGCTTGCAAGGGTACTCATTCCAAAAGTGGAAGGAAAGAAAACACAAAAGTAAAGTAGCAACTCAAAAAAGAGAGAGAGAGAGAAACTTCTTTGTTTTGTTTAAGAGACTATTTGCCTTTTCATTGCAGACATTAAAACCAGTGACAAATATAATGAAAGATAGAAAGGAAACACTTTCACTAGCGTCCTTTAATTGAAATGCTATTGTGCCCGAGGGTAAGCATGAACACAACTGAGCCAAATGACCACGAATTACAGACCTCCTGGGGAAATTCATTAGAAACTGATATGTATACATGAGAAAGAACTATTCAAGGTCACAGATTTCATACGATGGAATTGGATTGTGTCTGATAGGTCAACTAAATACCACTAAGTAAATGACTGTATTGATAGTGGACTTCCTAGAAAATAAAAAGTTTACAAATTAATTAATAGGAAAGGGTGGTAAGTATTATACTAAAATACATGCTGGCTGGTAATGCTGTCGATTCAGGTACAAGTCATCTGTACTCAACCGTTCACTGCGGCTGCACCTAGGCAGATATGCTCCGTATAGTCATAACCTCATAGATGCAGTGTCAAATAAAATATTTCTATTTCCTCCCTTTCAAGCATTTTCTAGTCATCACCTACCTATTCTCTATATCCCAGTTTAAGTATTCCACTATCAAACTGAATCAGGACTTGGAAATATCCCCAAATCTCTTTTTCAGAACACCTCATTTAGTGTTTCTTGGTAGCACATAGCATGATGATTGTCTTTGTGTTTTTTGTTGCTTGACTTAATTTCTGTCTTCTCCTCAGATAGGTAAGGTGCACAAAGGTCTGTTTTGTTCCTCGCTACACCCTGTAGTGTTCAATAACCAGCAGATTAAGCAAAGATATAATGAAAGATTAAGGTTCTAAGATATTAAGTGCAAAGATCAATTGGCAAATAACCATTTAAATCCAATTCTCCACGTATTCAGAATTCTTGAAATTGCCCACTGTGTTACCCACTCCATGATAGGTTGAACACATAGTTTTCAGAATCTGTTATGAATTTAAAATATGAGATACCATTCAAAAACGTGAAAAATTCCATTTCTGTTATTAACACAACACTTTCACCTTTCTTCCATTGACTTGTCACATTTATTTGTTGCTTACTATATTTCAAAATGAAGTGGACCTCAAATTATTACCATAAATTTTGTCATTCGTCTTTGCCAACTTAAATTCAAATAGGAGTGGGAGCATCCTCTGCAGACTCATACAGCTCATACTTTATAACTGGTATCTAATGTTTTGTCCTTGCCATACCACGGTTTCCCTTCACAAAACCACAGCACACAAATGCTGCTATTGTCACCTCTTCAGTATGCACACATCATAGGAGCCTTTTACAAACACCTGAGAGTGGCCTGGCCCTTTGTCACCTCTACTTCTGTGTGGATGACGGATACATGAAGTAATGGGAGTGAGGAAGGATGTTGGGATGGTTCTTTGGTTGTTTTGTTTCTTACAATGATTGTCATTCATTCTTTCCGATTGAGTTAAATCGATGTAAGAGTCTGCTCACTAATGAGAGGGAAATAAGACATGAAGATAGGTAGGTGGGGAAGATTTGGGAGGAGTTGGGGCATGGGAAACCATGGTCAGAATATGCTGTGTGAAAACAACATATTTTCAATTTAAAGGAAAGAGGGTTTGACTTTTCAAAGCTATTGTCTCCACTGAGCTAGGGGAGATGAAGCAAACTTACCTTATACTTCACCAGAGACCTGCTGAACCAGTCCATATACTGACGGAGTTACAAAAAAATGCCTTGGCAAACAGGATACTGGATACTGTGGTTGAAAATATGCAGTAGAGAATCGTTTGCTGTCTCACAGTATTTGCAAAGCACAAGCTGAAAGATAAAACTTACTGAGCATTCCCAGACGGTATCAGCATAAGCAGAGCTTCCTGAGCCTGTGGCCTGCATAACACAGATCACACCTATGAAGCCAGCATGTTTACTAAAGTAATCCTGCAGGTTGCTGCTTTGAACCTGGCAATGCTATTGCAAGACTCCCACAGTAAAGAATCATACTGTATTAAGATAAAGATACCTGACTTCAGCATACTGTGAGGACAACAAAGGATGACAAATAGCCCCCAAGTCTTTTCCGATTCCTGTTGTAAGTGGTAAATGAGACAAGTACACATGTTGGCACACCAGGAATGAAGAATTATTTTCAGTTGCAGACATCTTTTAATTGCTTTTCCATTGACTGAGCTATTAAATATTCAAATCTGAGCAGGGAGCAGGTAATTTAGAGCTGCTATATTTTCTCCCTCATTTCATTATTGAAATCATTTGAAGGTTGTATTCTGTAATAATGCAATAGCAAATTATTAGCCAGGAATATGTCTTCTTGGTCTCTTTTGAAGTAAGGAAGAGTTGTAAACAAAATCAGCTGTCTTCACAGTCCTTTGTGTGTTTGTTGACTTTGATTTTCCCTGTAGTATTCCCTGATACATCCCCAATTCCAAGGGATTGCATTCTAGTAACCACACCAAAGGAAATATGTCTTCTTAGCCATCACAACTCAGGATTCTCTTTGCCTAAGGAGCCATTTCTAAGATTGGTACTTAGATCCCACCAGGAAAATTAAACATGTTTTTGTATCTGTTTGATAGATTATAAGGCTTAGTCTCATTAAGGCTGAGTAACTTGCACAGTTAGAAAATGGCACTAGATTTACATTCAACCAGGGTTGGCAGAATCCTGAATTTTTCTATGAATCTATCCTAATTAGCTCATTAAAGCCAAAGATACAGCAACAACAGTCTCATACATTTTAACCAAACTAGAATAGCTAGGCTCTTTGCCCTCTATCTTACTGTCTTTAATTTACAATAGTCAGATTTATTATATTTTATGCACACATTTTTTTCTATACATGATTTATCTAAGGATATAAAATACAAAGCTGTATTCCTTTAAGCTGTGCTACAATGAGAATTGTCTAGTGTATACTAAGCATGTACATATCAATATATACGATGTGGATGTACTTCTATTTTTCTAATCATCTGCTCCATGCACAAGTGGTGACATTAGAAGTGAAAAGATAGACCTGAGAATTGTCTGAGAGATGTCACACCCTTACATCAAAGACAATGACTTTAGCATTTGATCAAAGACTCAAGGCCACTACCGATCCATCTGTACAGTGACAGTGTATATTTAGAGCTCTTCATTTATAGTCCATAGCATGTATGCTAGTTATTATTTATTTGACAAAGGCTGGTATATGCAAAGAAAGGAATGTAATATTTTATTTTTTAGTGGCTTGCACTCTCTTTACTAAAATTCTTAAAAGAATGCAATCTCTAAAGGCTGTGAAGATGTCATTTTCCACAATTAAGAAGTCCCACATTAAAAAGGAACCATGTTCTATTTTGAAAATAAGCCATAGAAATAGGCCATAGAAACTGTTAAGCTAAAGACCCAAGGGTTCCCTGTGTTAAGATCAAATGTCAAATTAACCTTTCTTGACAATGAGGATTCTATTGTGTAGTCTTTTTATTATTTTTTTTTTAGGAAAATAACTCTACTTTGTGTTTATGTATCATAGCACAGTCATTCTGTTTAGAATCAGCTCATAGAATATTCTGGGAATAATTATTTTTTAATTGTTAAAAATCATTATCTGGGCAAAAGCAGTTCATACCTCATTTGTGGAAGTAAGGGAATTTGGGGTTCATTTTAATATGATGGTACCCCTAGTACCATCTAGTTATAACTAGAACTTTAATTAGATCTGATTAGTTGCCAGATGATAATCAGGCAAGTCAGTAGAAAAATGCACCAAAGTACTCAAGCTAAAGGGGCAGTAAATGAGCTTAACAAAGCATGATCCCTGAAAAGCTAAAGAAACTGAATATTCATTCCACGCCAGATGGTTCATGACTCAAGTCTGTTCTCCCAATTTAAAGGTGAAAAGATGTGGCCAGACTCATCCCAAGTGTCTTATTCTAATTGTGTCAACTTGCACCTTAAGGGGATTGAGTACAGCTGGAGAGATGGCTCAGCTGTTAAGAGGACTAGCTGATCTTCCAGGTACCGAGGCTCAGTTCCCAGCACCCACATGGTGTTTCACAAGTGTCTGTAACTCCAGTCCCAGGGTGGGGCATGATACCGTCTTCTGGCCTTCTTGTTAACTGCCCATATTGTACATACATAAATTTAGGCAAACATACATATAAAATAAAAATGAATTTTAAAAGTATCAAAAAAAATTAGCCATCAATATATTGGTGGCTAATATATATTAATATTTATTAATATATAATATAAAAAGAATCTATTTCTTCTGGAATTTGAGGGTTTTTGTTTGTTTTTACTTCTATCAAAAGAAATTATTTAATTCTTTACATTTTTGTGGATTTTTTTTTAATTTTGAACTTCTGAAATACTTGTGTGTGACTTACCTTATAACCTATGAAGACTACAAATGAACCTATGAAGACTACAAATGTGTAAAATAACATTACATAAGCAAGCAAACAAAAGTCTATAAAGAAAGGTGCAAAATGCTTCCACCTAACAAGATAAATTATATTTAACTTTTGTAATAGAAGGGAAGTAAAAGAAATTTATTAATCTTAAGTTGGGTGTTCAAAAACCAGCTATAAACCAGATAGTGGTGGCACAAGTCTTTAATCCCAGCACTCGAGAGGCAGAAGCTGGCAGATCTCTGTGAGTTCAAGGCCAACCTGATCTACAAAGTGAGTTCCAGGACAGGCTCCAGAGCTAACCCTGTCTTGGTGTGTGGGGAAGGGTAGGAACAGCTACAGGTCTCTGAAATGCAGTCTCAGTTTCCTGAACAGATTCAGATTCTATCCATCACCTTCTTGAAAGACTTGCTCTAACTGCAAGATCCAAGTTGCCTGGTTCAAGTCTTTTACTCAACAAATAATAAGCATATGCAGTATCTGTACACATGGACCCATTTACAAGCAGATTCATGAACATACAGATGCGTAGCACTAGTTCTAATAAGTCTAAATAATAAAAGCCTGGCGTCAGATTTGGGGTAAATGCTGAGAGATCAGCGAGCAAGATCAGAGAGCAACTTCCCAGGCAAAAAGAGAGTGAGTTTTTTCGCCTTCCCCCTTACATTCCTCTCTCCACCCAGCCATATCACTTCCTGTCTGTCTGTACAGACCTCCAGACCTTTATGGTTAGCTAGCACAAACAAAGTATCACCACACAGATGAGCCCTTTTAAGGACTGAGGTCAGGCCTACTTAGCCCTTCACACCTCTCCTGGTGTTGTCCCTGCAACCACTTAGCTTCTCTAAAATTCTCTTCCTCTAAAATTCTCTATCTGTAAAATATGAACAGTAATGTTTACCATAGCATGGGACTATTAACTTTTTAATAAAATGTTTTCTAGATATAAGGCTTTTTTTATTATTATTTTAGTGCCCAATGATGTTTATTGCTTCACAAAACTGGGGTGAAGTTTGTTGTAAGTGATCTCCAGCAGCCTCATGTTCCTGGGTAAGATGGCTTGGAGTAATCATCTCCATCACTAATGAGGAGGTAAAGAGGGGATGTTCTCACCCCCACATTTTAAAGAAAACAAACCAGTCTAGGAGATACGATGGTCCTGCGCACAATGTCACATAGCAGAGGGAGAGGGTGCTCAACAGGACTGCTGGTCCCCTGCCTTCTCATCTGGCCAAATGAAAAGACCTGTTCTGTAACTTCAATTAAAAGGCCGTCAATTGAAAGGCTATGAAGTGGTAACAAGTAGTACAGCAGCTCCTCACTGGACAATCAATCACAGCAGAATTTGTTCTTAGCATGTCCCATGCAGAGGAAATTACCACGAATGAGAGATAGAAATTAATGGGACCATGTGCTGACATGTACAGGCCATACTCAAATGCCATGTTCTTTCTGGTATTCTGAAATTCAGTTTTACCATATTCCCTTGAAACAAAGTAGAGTTGCAAGTGAGCAGTGACAGCCTCGTTTTTGTTAAGTTTTGCTGGAATTTTCCTAACTGTGTGACATGGCTGGTCTTACATGTGAAAGCAAGGGCTTCAGAAGGTAGCCATTGTGGTGTCATACTGTTCTTGCCATGGTTTGATTTAGTTCTCTCAGAAATATAGAAAAATTAATTTAGACATACCAAATATAAACAAACTCCATGTTAATAGCTTTCTGATCAGCATTTTTCCTCTTTTAAGCAATGTATTTGAGAAGTAATGACTAGAAGGGTTTACTCATATCCATTGAGTCTATCTTCTGGAGTATTTGGTTATTATCCCATGTCTGATGCCAATGAACACACAATGAATACAAGAAAAATGAAACACTTGCTAAATACCCCTAGGTCCTTCAGTCTCCCTAAATAAATACAACTAATTTTCTTCCTAAATTGTTCTTTCTTTCCTGCATGCTTCTCTTGGGAAGGGCACTAATCATGGAGAATTTTAATTTACTGGCTAAAGCTGATTAGATAAAGCCTCCTTTAGATGATAAGAAAGTTTTGACAAAGAAAATAAATTACTGTTTTTATCTGATTATGTGAGTAAAAAAAAACATTTTCGTTATAAAACACGTTGCACTTAACAGTTAAAATGGGACTATTACAATTCAAACAGCACAGCCTTAAGAACACTAGAGAGAGCTGTTCTGTGGATGCTTGTCCCCAGCATTATGTACAATGGGACAGTAAGAATGTATCAATGACCAGGCACCACCCCTCTATTTCTGTTTTCCTGTTTCCTCTCACTTTGTGCACTGCATCTGTCCCTGGAAGAGCAGAGGCATAATAAAACATAAGAAGGAGATTAAAGTTCTAAGAGGAGCAGCCATTGCTGGCCTTCAGGGGTAACACACCCTTCCCATTTTGATTCCATGTTTTATGATATGCCCATTCTAGTTGGACATTTTGATGAATTAAATGAATACTTACAACTTTGTTGGACATGCCAAGCAACGTTCAGACAACCAAAGACATACTAAGTCATCCAAATCCATGATGGGGACCAGCAATATATAAACTAATGGTGTCAGGGGGATGAGCCTCTCTCTTGTTTCTGACTCTCCTTAGCATTCACAATTCAGGACAGGCATTGCTGATCAAAGAAATAAGGGCACTTGTCTCCAGGCCTGATCACTTGAGGTCAACCCCCAGGACCCACTTGGGAAAAGCAGGCACAAAGTTGTTCTCTGAACTCTACACACATGCTATGGCACATTTGTGTGCATACATACACTTAAACAAACAGTGATATTTTTTTTAAGTAAGAGAGAACGAGGGAAAAGAGGGTAATGATGAGAGGCTGATATGGATTACTGGGTAATAAAGGCAGAGACCTTTGAGGACTCTCATTATGCTTGCACAAGGCAGTGATTTTGCACAGTATTTGGAATAAGAATACCTCTAATACGCGTTATTTAGGTTTAGTAAGGTAATTTTTTTAAGTTTGATGCATAGCCAGATAAGATAAATTATACAAAAGTGGTCCTGCAAATCTTAAGTATCTTAGTTTTCAAATATCTAACTTATGAAATGATAAAAACAATGACTGCCCACGCTGTTTTGATTGACAGGACTATACTCTGAATGTCTTCCTCCAGAAGAAGGGGATACTCTTGCTCTCTGAGACTTTACCTTATGTAGGGCAGAGGCTCCGCCCAAAGATAGGAACATGTATTCTCAAATGCCTGTGTGAAGACCTGAGGACTACAGCCAGCAAGGTTACCTTTTGTTGTTTTGCTTTATGGTTTACTTTTAAGTAGAAAACAAAAGAAAAGCTCACACAGCATGTCACACATATCAGGAGAAGAATCATAGCTCTTAAACTGAATATGCTCCAACAAAGACTATGTCCAGCCACTGATACACCACATTTGATGAGTTACAGACTGATGCTCTGACTTCGCATTAAGACCAGCATGTAAGTTTTGTGTGTCTTCTACCCTACCATCCTACTGAACACCATCTAAACACTTCTCTAACCCATATCATTAATTAGAGGAAGGAGTTAAGACTTGTATCCACCCCCTAATCAATCAAATTAAGAAAACAATCAATTCATTTTTTTTCCAAATGTGAAATTCATTTGAGATGACTAAAGTAAATGATGAACTAAGAAAACCTTCATAAATTCTGCTCCTTTAGAAGCAAGCTTAAGCAAAATTTCTCCTGGAAGGATCTCATTTCTAGGCTAGCAAGTGTTTATTATTCTACTTCATGCTCATTTCAAATCCTCTATAATCTGTGGGACATCTTCATAACAAAGATTTACAAAGAAGAAGAAAAACTGTTTTTATTGCCTTTAAAACATAAAGTTTTAAACATAAAACATAAAGTAACTTTTATTTGCCATACTAGATATAAGTAGTTATGAACAATGTTAGAAAGTTATATAAAAAAAATGCTCTTATTGGATTCCAGTTTCAGAATCTAAGAAAAGCAAAACTAAAAATGGCCATTTTTCCTTTAACTTCATCACATTAATTTGTTCATAAGGTCCCCAATCCCTACACAGAGAAGCTGCATGAATGCATATTGGCATGCCCATCGTGGGCCAATGTGGAAGAGAATTAATCCTGTATTGTGTTGTAGTCAAGTTCTATTTAGTAGTTCTTCCATGAGGATCAATACAGGGTCCCCAAGGCTCAATGGCTAGTTCTCTTCACTCTTGCTAGACAAACAAATGCCTTTTTAAAAGTCAGCCCACGAAAGGGTGACAAAAAATGCTCTCTCTGGGCACAGCCAGCCCTGGATGAAACTTTTGAGAAGCACAAACCTGGGTTTCAGTGTGCTGCCTTCATCTCTAGACCACTTTCCTGCTTTTGTATACAACTGTTCTCTTCAACATCGCATTTAACTGCTTTCATGCCCAGATATACACATGTGAGTTCAGAGGCTTCTTGTATTTTATCAAAGACAAGTGTTCCCTGGCTGAATGGGTCTCTAACTGCAGACTTTTAGTAATGTAAGAAGGTGTTTGAGACCTGTCGCTGAATGGAAGACATCCCAGAATCATCACATAGTCTACTTACTCCTAAGACCTAGCCAGAGGTTGCTAGGAGTTACCCAGAAGCCTCTCCACAACACAGCCACTATTGATTACTTGATGTCCTCATTTTTAATCTTGCCACCTGGTAAAGGCATTTCCCAAGACTGATGAACTCCTAGGGACTCCCAGAAAACTCTGTTGTAACAGTAGCTGCATTTAACCATTCCTCCTATTTCTTATTTGCCTACTAGGGGTCGCTAAGAGCAAGGAACCTGTTATAAGTCTGTTTCTTTGCCCCACTTAATAAATAGTTAGGAGCACAGACAGTACCACCGCTGATGACCTCCTGCTCCTGTGTTAAACAAGATAGTGAGCCAGTGGCTGCTGTATCTCCTGTCACCTGAAGGCAGAGGTGTCCAGTGGTGGGAGAGGAAGAAGAAACAGGAAAAAGACAAAGCACCGAATAACCTTTCCTCTTGCCCCAGGAGTGCATTGCCAAGAGTCAAGAAGCAGGAAGGGCTGAAAAACAATGTTTGTCAGAGTTAAGATAAAGTTTTAGTGAATGATGTCAAATCCTCCTCGAAGACACAGCAATTAGCCTTTCCATCATCACTCCACTGAATGAAGAATGAGCCTTCTAAGTCAGTATTTGGGTCAAATGCCACCCATCTCCTATGCATACAAAACAGAAGAATAGAAACAGTATCAACCATGGGCACACGTGGATGAGTTTTTACATATTTAAATTGTCAGAAAAAAAATTAAAGGATACTCGTTTTTCAGATATAAAATTAATTTTAAATGTAATTCAAACTGTTCATAAAGTGGGTTGTACTCATGTATGGCTCAGATAGGAGTCTGTGCTATAAGACTAAAGTTGAATGTTTGTGAAAGGAAATGTCCTGGGTAGGAAGCCTAATGTATGCCCATCTGTGCTTTGTGGAGTTCTGAGTGAGCACAATGGGAGCAATGCAGGCAACGTGATGCTGCTGTCTGTATTTTGCACTACTCTGTTGTTTTGCTTGCTTGCTTGCTTCCTTTTTGTCAACTTGACAGGAGCTAGCATTCCCCAGATAGACAGAGCCTCAGTTGAGAAAATCCCTCCTTCAAATTGACTGAAAGGTGTATTTTCATGATAAATGATTGACAAGGGAGGCCCCAGCCCGCTGTTGACAGTCCCATTCCCTGGGAAGGTGGTTCTGGGTTGTACATGTCTGAGCAAGCTATGGAGAGCTACATAGTAAGCAGCTTTTCCCTCCATGGATTCTGCTTTGTTCCTGCCTCCAGGTCCCTGCCTGAGTTACTGCCCTGCTGCCTCCCCTGGGTGATGGACTTTGACATGGGAGTATAAAATAAAATAATCCCTTTCATCCTCCTTTCAATAAATGCTTTCCCAGAAATAGAAAGCAAACTATGACACATCTCTTTTAAAAAAGAGAGAGAGAAAGGGAAACAATTAAGGAAAAATGATGTAGTAAAACCTGAAAAAAAAAAAAACAAAAAACAAAAAACAAGAAAACAGCCATGGAGCATCCCCCTTAAGGGTAAATGTCATGGGTGTAAATGGGGTAATTAACAATTGTCTTCTGTAGAAGTGGAATCAGAAAGAGCAAGGCTGGCAAGCAATAGCCTCGGGCATCCTGAGAGTAGAAGTTAAGAAAGGACAGATAACAATGTTTAGAGACTTGCTATAATGGTGGTTCAATTATTTGTTTCTTGTTCTAACATGTTTTTGAATGGGAGAGCTGTAGGGGAAAACGGAAGAGCCAACTGTTCTATCTATTATCAGCATGAAAATACTCAGTTCATTATAAGAAGTAGATAAATTATCAGAGGAGTGATAGATAAAAAATGGAAACGGGGTGATATATTTAAGAGCTGTGCTTGATTTTAGCTTTTATCAGTTAATACATTTTTCTCCTTGTGCGTGGTAGTTCATTAGTTTATGCGCTTATTTCTATGCAATTTTATTTCTACTTTTAAAACCAGTTGCAATTGTTTCAAGGAATGGACTGTTGTTTCAAACTTCAGCATCTTCTTCTCATCATGAAACTCAACCACCACTGATCAAATAGCACTGTTCTCAGGTTCCTGGAGAATTGACAACCTACAAGCTTTACCCTATAGCAGCAAAGGAGGGTTATCATAATCCCTCATTAGTGGAAGAAACATCTAGTTGTCAAACAGATTTTGAGAGGATCCTTGCTATTCGCACTAATGACACTCATAATGGCATCACTATGTTTTTCTTTTTCTTAATTCAATGTGCATATCACATGGTATATTTCCACTTTATTGCCAGAACCCTCATTGGCAATCTTACAGTCTCCTTGACCTTCATTACTTTAATAAAAAACTAACAAAAAACGTAACAACAAAAATAACTTCTACAACTGACAGATGCCTGACCAAATGAGCTAATAGTGAAACTGTATTCATTTTTAAAGGCAACCCGGTTCACATGTATTCACCTACCTTTAAAATATGACTTTAATTCATTGCTGATGGCATTCTCGGTGGTTCTGTTCTGAAACAATTTGTTCTAATTAAGAGCCCCTTGCCAGCACTGAGTCACCAGAAGCTTGGAGGCCCCCGAGACCGGCTTTCATTACACAGTGTGCCCGTTTCACGCGAGTAGAACATTTTTACAATCATAGAATCCAATTTACATCTTTATAATATTGCTTCCCATCTGGGTGGGTTTTTTCCCCCTCTCTACATTCTACCAAAACAGATATCTTGATTCCTTATCTTGTTCTCCACTCAGCACGGATTGGCATGCCCACTCCTCCCCCACCCAGAACTGAAAGGCCTGGAGCCTGCCCGGGAGGAAGATCCAACCCTCTCAGCTTTTAAAGTGGGAAAGCTGAATGGCTTGCAGTTGTTCAAAAACACAGGGTGACATGACAGCGACGCATGTTGCTGCTACCCAGTGAAGTTCTATCAGTCTCACTGCTGGAGTTCCAATTCTGGCAACCATTCTTCGTTTACAGGAAGAGCTGGGAGAATCAACAAAATAACCCCCTCTGCACTGTGACTCACTGCAGCTCTGCTTGCCTAAGTAGGATCAACCCAGTCAGTATCCTAGCACAGGCTGTGGAAGGGCTTCAAATTCCACCTAAATAAGGAAGGATGGAGAGCCGATGGCTTAGTGGGCGTAGTGAGTCAGTTTTCTCCAAGGGTGTCGCTTCTGGTAGATGAACCTCATCACAGTGGATGGCTTCACACCTCAGAGTACGTAGTCCAAACGGGAGCTTACGGATGGATTGAATTAAAAGGGATGTGAATTTGGGGGTTGGGAGGGAATTGGGACAGAGCGTGGAGAAGTTACAAGATGGAGTTAGGGATGCACGTGAATATGATCAGAATGTGTTATGTGACATTCTGAAAGAATTCATATTTTTTCAATAAAATAAATGTAATATTTCCTTAATGTCTACAGTAAAATTAGCTAGCCACTTAGGGCAATCTAGCCTCCCATTTGTTTTTATGGGCCACAGGCTAAGAATTATTTGTACATTCTCAAATATTTTTAAAAGATGTATAAAAGTCCATAGTACAACAAAATGACATATGATCCCCCCCCCAAAAAAAAAATCCAATACCTTTGTGTCTGGGCCCAAATACCTTGTAACCCAGCTGGACCAGAGGTGTGAACTGTGCTAGTTTTCTGGTCCCCTCAATTGTACAAATGCTAAAAGGCTGCAGTCTAGTAGGCTGGCAGGCATCTGCTGGTCTCCCTGGGATCTGTACTCAGTGGGGGTTACAGGAGGCTATGGGGGAGGGGCAAGTGCTTTGGTATGCAACTTTCATGAGAGAGCCTTTAGCACCGACCAAGCCTTACTCTCCCCATGCTCTACTCACGGTAACTTTTCCTTTTGATAATTGCTGGTGTGTCACTAATCTGCTCTGCAGTATTACAGCCATGTGATGTAAGCTCCACCCCAAAACACATTCTCTTTGTGGATGATGGGAAGTGATGTTTTGCTTGGAATCTGAACACAAGCTACATTTTTCATGGCATTATGCTGATAGTGATTTCATGTCGGGAGAACTGCATGTAGATCGGAATATGGAAAGGAGTATAAGAGTTTGCATATTGATTGTGCTTGTAATACAGGATTGTGTCTGGAATTTTTTAATAAGTTTAATTCCCCATTTTATTTTCATGCAATAGAGCTCTATTTTTTTTTTCTTTTCTAAATGAATCTTGAGGCAAATGTTATTCTATAGATTTTTTTTTTAATTGGCTTGGATACTTTGCTGTTTGATTTCAGTTTAGAATTTTTGTTCGTGATTTTTAAGTCAGATACAATGAGAATACCACCATTAGAGCATTTTTGGAGATAATTATGATGCAGTAGAACTACAGAAATAGAGACTTGAAGTTATCTAATGCCCTCAACATGTATATCTTTCATAGCTAATAGAATGCCCAATCAGTTCTTAAATCTCTTCAGAAAAGGCAAAGCAATTTAAACCTTGAATGTACACCGTGTCTTCATTTAATCTTAGGAGATAACTTTGCCTCACACTGCTCAAAGAGACTTACTCTCCTAAGACCCTTCATGTAAACATGAGACTTTAGTTTCTTATCAAAAATAAAGTTTCTTTAAGGATATAAAGAATCCCCAGGCTAGAATGAAGAGTAGAATTTTAGTGTAAATATCAGTTGTCTTTGGGGACCTCAATTGTAGTTTGGATCTGGGGAAATGGCTCTTTAGTAGAAACACTTTCCAGGCAAGCATGAAGGCATGAGTTTGAGTTGTGGGAGTCTATACATATACCTGCATGAGAACAGGCAGGGGAGGAGGCTACCTTAAGCATGCTAGCTACCTAGCTTAGCTGAGTCGGTCAGCTTTGGGTACAGATAAAAGAAAACACCTCAAAGTACAACGTACTGAATTATTGGAAAAGACATTAATGCCAGTTTCTGGCTTACAGGTGTGGTGCACAGTATACACTCACACACATGAATTCTTAGCACACATATACACAAGCACACACACACACACAAAACACAACACAAAAACAGTACAGTTCCTCTGGGCTCCCCTTCTTTAGTATTTAAACAACGATAACTATGTATATAAAGCTGTATCTTATTCATCTTTAAACATTTTTGAAGTTCCAGCAAGATGACTCAGTGGGTAAAAATAGTTATCCTGAATTTTACAAGCTGAGTTCAATACCCCCAGGCCCCACATGGTGAAAGGAGAAAATAAGCCCCCACAAATTATCCTTGGACTTCCACATACACACAATATAAATGCATTTTTAGCAGGAACTTTCTAGTTAGTAAATGGACCAAAGGATGCACAAATTAGGGACCAAGATAGATCTTCAGCTTGGATGCATGGCTTGTAAGAATGTGGTCTATGGTAGTCATTCCCAACCTGGACCTGTGCTTCAGAACAGGAGGACCTCAGGCCAGGAGCAGGGGTGATGGAGAATTGATGGAATAGGATTGTATTGCCTAAGCTGTGCAGAAGGGTCATGGTTGGAACTGTTCTATCATCTCAGATACTGCAGGTTCCAAAAGGGACTCATGCTCTGCCCACTGGCAGTTGCAATTTTGTTTATCCATTTCTGTAAGATCTACAAAACAGAGAATTTGCAAAATTATCAGGACTGTCTGGGCATAATTAGAAATTAGAGATGTGTTAGGTCATTACTGGATAATCCATAAATAATTTGAAAAGATAGTTGAAAGGAAAATAGGTAAATACTTAATCTCAAATTGAAGGTGTCATGAGGCCTGTAGTGGCTAATAGGCTTTAGATTATTCAAATTCAAGTGAGAGAAAGTGAAAACTTTCACAATAAATAGCTCTGTTACTGGCTTTTCAGTTAGCTGTCTGACATTTGAAATGTATGTGATGAAGGCCTAAACCTTGGAGCTCCTCTACCCATAGCAAAGGTGACAAGGGGCCTTTGAATGGACTATTCCTAATAGTGTCTGTAAGTGATGGAGAGGGCTACCAAGTCATCAGAATTTGCTCTTCTGGAAAGAGCATCCAGAGAAAGATGAGAGAATGAACTTCTGCACAGAGGTGATATTTTATACAATAGAGGAACAGAGAAGGAAGTAATTGCAGCAGAAAACTGAAAGAAGCATTAGTAACCCGTATTCATGCCTGAGAGGGGAGTGTGGATTGAGAAATGGCAGGTAAAGATACTAAAAGGAAAAGACAGACACACAGGATAGAATCAGGAGGGCAATCCAGTGAACACTGAACACCCCAAGTTTATTCTTCAACATTCTTATATATTCCAACCAAAAAGAGAAAAATGGCAAAAAAACTTCTTTATCATGATACAAAGAAAAAACAGACTTTCTTCCTTAATTCTCCAGACATTTAGTAACCATGCCTTAGGCTAAATCTCTTGTTATCTGGTCTTGAGAATTAAAAACCACACCAACTCTCTTGTTAATGAGATAAGACATCCATTCCTAAAACCAAACGTCCTATAGTAGCCACACCTTAGACCTTTAGGTCTTTTGACTTTAATCTTGGAAGAGTAAAGATAGATTTCAACTCTCTGACCTCAAGCCAAGATGAAGGGAAGCCATTTTTATGGACCCTACAGGAACCACTGTGCAAGAGCAGCCTTATAACACTACACAAGAAACTTCCTAGAAGAGAAGACCCCAAATATGCCTCCTTGGGAAGCTGCTGCAGTCAGCTCCAAACCAAGTGGCCATATTTGTGGAAACCTTGACCTGTATGGTGGGAAAATTCTACTTTGGTGAAAGACAAGTGTGTTTCCTCTGAATCGCTCCCCAAGTAAAACCAGAGTGAACCCAGCTTGGCAAAGTGAGCATCATATAATATCAGAACATTGCTAGTGCTCTCAGTCTAAGATGAGCCAGCCATGTCCCAGGATGATGTGTGAGATTAAGATAACAAGGAGTCATTATTGATACCAAATCATGAGCATCTGACATCACAAAATCTATCACAGTTCCAAGGCATTTCAAAATGCTGACCATAGTCTTAAGCATGTGACAATAAAGGCACGCAGGGATGCAGGAAGTAGGGAAATGTGGAGTCTCAACACATTTGTCTTGTTTAAAGTCAACTAGGTTGCAAGCATGTTCTTTGGGTATAAAAAGCAATGTGCGTTGATGTGGTATTGAATCAGGTTATATGGGCATGCTATACAGTGCCAGAAATGAACAGAAAAAAGTAATGGGATGACCTATTCTTGGGCACGAGAAAGAGAGCAGGAGACAAGTATCTCTCGTCAGTCCCTCCCATCTTTCTTGTTTGCCATCAGGAACCACCTTGACTGATTTATATAAGCAATAAACATTTATTGAGTTCCAACTATTTGTTCAGCAATAGACAAGGTCTGTGCTAAAGTTGAGTTTGAAACGATGGCATTATCCTTGGCCTGTTGGGCCTCATGGTTTAGCAAGAAAGAACAGGTCTGGTAAAAAGAAAAGCTAATTGTGATTTTTATTAGTTGCCAAGTATAAAATAAGAGGGAGAATGGGTAATCTTACTGGACCCCAGATAAACGGTCAAGATGTGCTTCAAGTAAGAACTGATATTTGTGCTATATCAAGTGTAAATTGCAGCTTTCCCAAAAGATTCATGCGGTGGGAATGCAAATCAGCTTTTTCTGAAAAGAGCATAATTGCAGAGTTATATTCATGCAGGCAGGTCCAACCTGTAGCCCAGAGTCTCCATTTACCTCAGGATAGCTATGAGTGCTGAGCAACACAAAATTGTAAAGTTACTCATACCACTGAGGTGCTTTGTGTAACTAAATGTCACAGTTCTTGATTGTGAACATCACCGATGATAATGCTGTGCATAATGTCAAAAGGTCAGGCACACCTGGCATCAGAGTGACAGGAGAACATAGTGTGTTGAGTAACAGAAAGGTCTCTGTTTCTATAAAAATATATAGAATGTGTGGATAAAGCAGCAGAGAGAGGACCCGTGACCCGATGGTGAAAAGCTGTTGGGATCATGGCGCTTTCTTTCATGACAGAAACTACAGCTTTTCTGCCAAAGAGTGACATAATCAGATAAATACAGTGGAAAGCATACTCCTGACCAGAAGACAAAGAGCTGAAGCAGAGGAAAATACCGTGTTGTCCCACAGCTGGGTAAACCATTCCTACTGGAGTTTGGCCATCATTTTGTTTACTAGGTCTGCCCCATAATAATCAATTATACACATACTGTCATAACTTTTAAAAAACAGTGAAAAGCTACTTCAAAAATAAGAAAACATTCTTCAGACTGGACCATAAAGTATTTTACTGTTGACATTCATTTCAGCAGTAAATACTTTAGTAGGACGCGACCTTACAATCATCTGTTCCATTTATCATAGAAAATGTGGAAAGCAAGTAGAAAAATAAGAGATGAGAATGTATTTTTTTCAAACTCCGGAGGCCAGTGAAACCCAGTCAGGTCAGTGAGCATGAATGGAAATACACGTTTTTGGTGAGAATGTTCAGTCCATGGGCTGAAGGCATCTAAACTCTTCCATCCCCCTTTCTGTAGACACTAAGTCCTTAAATGACCCTCATTTTCACGCAAAGGGTCCTAATGAAGAGCTTCTTATTTAAAATGGCATTTTAGTGATAGCGCAAACTATTGACGGTATTATTTTGCATCGTTTTGGCAACACCTTGAAATTGGATAATCTATGAAAATGGTGGGATTTTTGAGCTGTTCAACTATTTCCAGAGTAATAAGCTGCCCAAAATATATCTTGAATGTTGAGCTTGTGTAGGCAAAGATAAGGGATCTGGGCAAGCAATTTACTGGAAATACTTTTCCGGATCTCAGCTTGTGAAGACCAGAAAAGACCTGGTTTGTTTCCAAACGTTCATTTAGGTTTTTATGCCCCCTAGTGGAAGGTTAGTGTTTATGCAGTTGTAAAATCATGCAGATAATTTCACAGCCTTTCTGTTTAATTCATTTGTTTAAATGAATTCAGATGCTGTATCAACAATATATGACATTGAGATCCCCTTAGCTGTTGCAATAATGTTTTAAATGTTATTGGTCCATAATAATAATAATTTAATCAAAAGGCCTCTAGTTATGAAATAGAATCTTGTTTGTTTTTGCTTTGTTTAGTTTTTCAGCTCTTAAGAACTCTCTCATAAAAGTGAGAAAAAACCCAGCATGAGTGAGACTACCATCTCCAGCAAAAACTAAAATAAAAATAAAGTGTCTAGGGAAGGGGAAACAGTATGAAAGGGCAGAACTCTCTTCTGGACAATTTACTATATCTGTACTACCTTTCTGAACTTTATTATGAATTCCCTGAAAATCTGTTTACTTCCAGTCAAGACCTCTAGTTATAAAAGAGAATATTCTGGTTCTCCCTTTGGTTTAATATAGGCTGAACATGGTAGTTTTCAAAACAACAGAAAAAAAAAAACACTTTTTAAATATACTTTTTAAAAAATATCATCTCATAGTTGAGCTGAAACAAAAGATACCACACAACACTTGAAATACTGTATGTGAAGTTCTCAAATTATGTAAGAGAGAATGATTGACTCTCCTGGCAAAATAGGCAAGAACAAAATCATCGCAGCTATTAGGCATATGTTGACTTCAAAATGCTAAAGAGCAATCTTACCACTGTGAAATTAATACCAGGGACCCCTCCGGCAAACACGTTCTTACCACAAACAGGTGTGCTATGGCAACACTTTAAAAAGTCATTTGCTATTTGCAAACATTGCAGCTACTAAAAAAACTATCCATCAAACTGTGATCCTTCTAGATTGCAAGCTGAAGGCAGAAAATCCATGAATAACATAGCCACTGAGACCCTAAGGGATAGAAATATTAGTTAATAAGTAATCCAGCTTCCAGGTCAGAAGAAATTGTTTCTTATACCTCTTGGATTAGCACTCAGCCAAAAAAAAAAAAAAGAAAAAAAGAAAAAAGAAAAAAAATTCAAACACACAAAAATCAAGCATACAAACACTGAGAGAGGGGAGGGGGGATGGGGGGATAGGGAGGTGTAAAGGACAAAGCTAATCCTTCAAATATACCTCTAAGAATTTATTTGTGCCCAGATGAAGCTGTTTTTATTTTACCAATTTAGTATTGATATCCACAGTACGGTGGGACCCAGCACCTAGATCCATCAACAGATGAGATTCTTCTGGGCTTCAGTGCACTTGCATGGGCACCAGCCTTCCTATTCCTCATGCCTGGCAACTTGTGACTTTTTATCATAGAAAATAGAAGGAGGATGGGTAAGACTAAACATTGAAATTGATATCACCTTTTTTTTTTTTTTTTTTTGTTCCAAGACAGGATTTCTCTGTATTGCTTCGGAGCCCATCCTGGAACTAGCTCTAAAGACCAGGCTGGACTCGAACTCACAGAGATCCACCTGTCCTGCCTCCCAAGTGCCAGGATTAAAGGCGTGTGCCACCAACGCCCAGCTGAAATCACTTTAACATCAAGACTTTCTTTTTTTTGAATAAAGATCCCTTCTGCATGCATGATTTTTTAAAAACACTATTTCTGGCTTCCCTCTTGTTAATCATGGAAAATAGATTTGTAAATGGGAAACCATAACTTTTCTAGTGAGGTTAGCCCAGTACAATGTTTTTCATTTGCTATATGAACATACATATATAGTATTCAGGTGAGACAGAAACTGTATGAATAAAACAAGGAATCTACCAGTTTAGAGTTCAAAACTATGTGAAAAAATTTTTTGAGATCTCTATGCCATAGAATTTTTATGAAATGTCAAATGATGAATTTGAATGGATTTTAATAAAATTTGATTTACAATATATTGTGAGTAAAAACTAGCAATATTTTCAAGTCTATATAAACTCAAAAATAAGATTAATAGAAAGAATAATAGATGATTGCTACATGCATATATATACATATATGTGTTATATATATACATTCATACATAGGTAAATAGAAATTAAATATGTGTAGATTCACTTAAGTTCTTCTACTGACTAATCATATGGTACCATTTGAGTCACTGAATGAATAGAAGAGATGCATGAGTTCAAGGACTTTGTATGAAACTTCAAACAGTAGTTGAGACTGAAATCCTTAACCAGAATTTAAATGTGTTCTGATTGTGGCGTGTGTGCCTGCAGGTGTTAGGCAAAGTGCTCCTAGTATGCGTGCAAAGCCAGGGTTACAGTGAAGTTGTTTGATGCAACATGATCAAACGCTGCTAGAAACATTTCTAATTTGTTACCAGTTTGATTTTTGGATCAAGTTTTGATCTGCTGCAATGTTCTGTAATCTTTTACTGAACTCTACATCCACTTGTAGTCTTAAGTTGTTATGAACCCCACAACCGGTTATGCAACCCCACATGCAGTCGTGGAAACTGGACAGTAATTAATGCTGTACAGACATTCTGCTGCAGGAATTTGCACTATGGAAATAATGTAAGTGAAGTAGCTTGACTACTGATCAGCCACAAACACTAAGCATGAACAACTGGAGACTCAAAGCGTGGAACAGAGTCACAGTGAGGTCACCAAAGGCAGTGCTGGTCAGCATCCCATCTGTCAGTGTCACCCATCCTATCCAATTTGTCTGCAACTCTCATCGTCAGGTTAACACAAAAAGGTTTTCTCACAAGAACCATGTTAATAAGAGTTATCATTTCCTAATAAATACCTAAAAATGCAATATTCTTTCCCAGGAATGAAGCCTTATACAACTTCTATTGTTAAAGAAGAAAACAGTGTATGCATTTAGCTGATAGCAAGAGCCTACTTCATGCTAGGAAGACAAAGTCAAACAGCTCCTACTCTGTCAACTTTATTTTATGAAGAATGAAAAGTAAAGAGACAATATCAGACTGCAGACACAGCTCAGTGATATACCACCTGACAAGCATGTTCAATGTCCTAGGTTCAATCCCCAGAAATCACAAACAAGAATAAAAAAATAAATATTATACCATGTGTGGATAAACCATGAAAGTAACTAAATTGGGAAGTTGTTATGGAACATGACTCAAGAAGGGAATAGGAATTCTGTGGACAAGGCAAATGGGAAATTGCTTTTGGAATGAATACATTGAAGTGCCACCTACTGAATGGCCTGAGACTACACACAAAGCAGAAGGCCAAGTGGCCAGTGTGTTCTCAGGACAGGGAATGGAGCAGAGGCTAGTACGAAGTATCCAGTTACTAAATAGTCACTGTATTATCATCATCTGGAGACAAAGGGGATACATTTCAATCTGTTTTAGTTCCCACAGCTTTGGAAAGCTGAAATAAAATTTCAACTGGCCATTTTCTATTTTAAAAGCATAGCCCATGAACTGTAGTGTGGTAAATGTAGTAAGTGTGGATAAATTGCTTCACTCATTGGCTGGTAGTCAAGGGGAAGATGAGTAAAGAGACCTATATGGATTTTTTTAATTTTTAATGTCTTATAGATTAAAAGAGTAGATGAGGTGTAACTATAAAGGAAGCAGTGTAGTTCAGTCAGCATTGGTTTAAGAATCTGGCGGGGTCAGGGTAGGAATGTTTTGTTAATTATAGATAGCAAACTGTGAAACTAGCAGAAGCTAGTTTAAGGTTCTGTTGGCTTTTGGGTGTCCAGATTTAGAAATAATCAGATCAAACCACTGAAAGTAATCATCTCTCATATGGGAGAGCCATCCATCAAGGCTGTCAGTGTGAATTAGGGTATCTTTTACTGAAAACTATACTTACACTGTGGCATTAATTGAATTCATGCACAAAAAGGTCTAAATGAAGATGGTACAAGTTAGGGGGTTCAAAACTGAGATATGAATTATACAAAACTTTAGAAACAAGATAAAGGGAAAGTATCTCCCAGTGAGGTAAGAAGGTGACTAATGCTGAAGCAAAAACAAAGTGTTTCAGAGAACAGTCAACTGTCACACACAAGCGCAAGTCTGGGTAAGGTTATCATGAGAAATGGCCATTAGACATCACCAGTGAAGGTTAATGGGAATCTTGCAAAGTTTGCTTTTAAAATGATTGGACCAGATGAAAGCCATGTGATGTGATGTCCTACTTTTCCTGCTTAAGTTTCATCACCCATCCAGTGCTGAAAGAATTAAGTGGAAAAGTGTGTCATCTAGATTATAAATTCCAGCATAGAAATATTGACTGTTAAATGTAAAAAAAATAACTATGTCACTGTGCCACATTATATAAAAGGCTAATTGAAGAGCTATCATGACATCATCAGGCTTTAAATACTTTCTAGTCTGAGAGGTTTCTCAGTGTTATTGTCATTTTGTACAAGGTTGGAAGGTATTTTTTGAGAGTCTGTATTCATAATTTCTCACTTATAAGTTTGATACCTTGCATATTGTAGTCATGATATAGAAATATAGATATTTCCCAAAAATCATTTTACCTAAAGCTAAACAGAGAGAGAGAGAGAGAGAGAGAGAGAGAGAGAGAGAGAGAGAGAGAGGGAGGGAGGGAGGGAAGGAGGGAGGGAGGGAAAGAGAGGGAAAGAGAGAGAGAGAGAGAGGAGAGAGAGAGAGAAAGAGAGAGGGGGGGAGAGAGAGACTATTTGAAACAGGCAGAAGTGTTGTCCATGACTTATGGCAACTATTTTTCCTCTGACCCAGGTATGGCGACATGGTACCAAAAACCATAGCAGGGAAGATTTTTGGTTCCATCTGCTCACTGAGTGGAGTGCTGGTCATTGCACTACCCGTGCCTGTGATCGTGTCCAACTTCAGTCGGATCTACCACCAGAACCAACGAGCAGACAAACGAAGGGCACAGAAGGTAGGCATTCAGCTCTTTGAATGCATGAATTACTGCCCACCACTTTTCTATGATGATCTTCAAAATCCTCACCATTCATTCAGCACTAGGTTAATGATGAAAAGAACCTAGCATCTCAGCGTCTTAAAACAAGGTACTGTGTTTTCACTAATGTGAATAAATGTAGATTATGATGCCATTAATCCATTATCAGTCTAGAGATGGATACTCCTTCTATACATCATCTCTACAGTCATAGGTGAGATTAATCACACTCTGCCTCCTATGGTCTTTCTTGAAGCAGCCTTAGACCCTGATGACTCTGCTGCCTTAGCCAAAGCTGGTGGCACAGCTGCCTTTAGAGTAACAGTGGGCAGAGAATGGTTCCAATGGGGCAGGAGGTGACAAGTAAGGAGGAATTGGGAACAGTTAATAATCATGTGTTCAGATACATATGCTTAAGAATTATCATTAAAATCTGATTTCTAGATCTGATTCTTTTAGCCCTTATCCATCAGAGATCAGACTGGCCCCCAATAAGAAAGGGTTGTAAATGAGAACCAAGATTTGTATCTCAGCTATTTTGCTCACTAGAGACAGGAAGTAGAAAAACTCTCAGCATTTACACCTAAGTTTGTTTCTTTTTCATTTTTATTTATTTATTTATTGGTTTTTTTGTTGTTATTTTTCTGATCCAGGACTTTCCTGTATCTGTGATCTTTGTGCCAATTATTGAATCCTTCTAAAAAGAATCCCAGTATATACTTGTATGTAACATGGGGAAACAAGTTTATGATGATATGCAAAAATATGTAAGTCTGTGTAAATAGAGAGTAACTTACCGTAACTTATAATTAGCAACATTTAACATTTACTGATGAATTCCTATGGTTCAGGCAATGGTATAATGTTCAAAATGTTATTATATACATATATATGTATATATATATATACAAACTCTAGGATTTGGTTGCCATCATTCTGCCCAATTAATGGCTGGGAATCCTAAAGTTTCCAGGAATTAAGTCATTCTAAGATTATATAACTAAGAAGTAGAAGAGCAACCATTCATTGCAAGCCAGTCTGAGTGCATGTAGAAGGGCAAAACTCAGCTATTCCCTACTTCCTGTGTAACTCAGAAGACCATCTGAGACATAGTTGGGTGCCCTTTGGTAATCCCTTTCTGTTGGAACCATCTTCGAACTAATTATTGAGACACCATGCAAATCCGATTTAGAAATCTAATTTTAATAAAACAGTTAATAAACAGCTTTTCTGCTTCTCAGCAAAACTGGATGCATGTTAGTGCATGTGCCTTTCTCATTCTACATCAAAATAGTTGCCTTGATAGACAGAGCCCCTTTGGCCTAGAAATCACTTGGAAAACCTTTCTTAGGGCTTTCTCTGTACTTAACTGTGCTACATTTCCAGTATTCTTCATGGCCATTGCATTTTTCTCCTTCCCAGAAAGCATCATTTTTAAAATGCTCAAGCTCTACTCATAACTATATTTCATTTGGTGCAAAACCTAGATAATTCAGTGCGCCTGCAAGACATCACCAGCAATTCAATGAACTCCTCCCTGGCTCTGTGACTAGTTCCAGCATGGAGTTTAAACATGGTGGTCAGCCATGTGTAGCACAAGAACAAACCCTCAGAAGGAAACCCTTGGATAATTTCAGTATTCCTTGTAGGGAAAGGCACATTCTACCGAGACCTCATTTATGTACAACATCGGAGAGTACTTTTCCTTCAGCTTAGTCAGCCTTAGAGCTGCTTGTTTTAAAGAATTCCTCCCTCCCCCATTGGTGAACAAATATCCAGCTTTAAATTATTATCCAGAGCAGCAAAAAATTATTCAGACGATGTTTATGGGGATTTCTGATAATCGACTAGGCAGGAAATGTTAGGAAAGATTAAGAAAGAAGGGGGAAAGGAGCAAGGTAGTGAGGCACTGTCTCTGTTCCCATCTCTTGCAGGACACATTTGGACAAGCAGAGCTCTAAGGACTAGCTTCAGGCTCCTCTACAAGGGACCTATCATGTGGCTCTACCCACACAATAAAAGTCCTCTATAGGACACTCAAGGACAGCCTGAAATAGTGGTCATCTCCCAAAGAGCTTAACTCGACCATTTATTTACCTTCTCCATTCTAGGCCTTTTGTTAGCATAAGAACGACTTAAAAACAAACAAACCGAAGCACAAATATCTGGCTCTTTTTTTTTTTTTTTTTTTTTTTTTTGGCAAAGAGCATCATGCTAAAAATATCTGAGAGTACCTTGACAATACTAGAATTTCTTTAAAGCAAGCACTTCTAAGTTGAAAGAAAGCATGCTCTGACGCTAGGCATAAACGAGATCTCTGCAGAATGTGCAGAATGTGAGCTCTACATGAGCTCACGAGCATTTACTCAAGGGCTACCTGGCAAGAGGTTATACTTTACTGGTGTTATCACTTGCTGACAAGCATGTTGTAATGCCTGTAATGCCATGATGGAACCAGTTACAAAGCCAAGAAAATGCTCAGAACTTTTTGTACCTAAATAAATTTGAAGACCAAAAGTAAATAAATGTGATGCTATCAAGCACAGTAATTGAAAAGTGTACTTCATTAATGATATTTTTGGTATTTTGAAACTATTGTTTATATCCTAAACTTCCGCCACAGTGTAATGAATTTTGCATGTGACTACTAGACAGTCTTAATAAAGCCAAATATAATAACATAACCTAGTATGTCCAGTAAAACATTGGGCATAATCTCAGGAAGAACATTTATGTTAAATAAAATAGGTTACCAAGGAGTGTTTCCTAATTTCTATCCTGAGAGACTGAAAACAAAACAGACTAAACTTCCATTAGACTGAGACAATTTATATCAATCTGTGCCTGGAACCTTGGTGACTTAACAGGTATCACAAGTGCACAAAAAAATATTAATTCAGCTAAACAAGTGCTCTACTCAGTAACAATTCAATAAAAGCAACACTCAAATGGACCAATTAAATTAATATTATGAAATTGTTGTTTTCTGTGTTTGGACCTGTGGCCAGCTCCAAACTTAAACAAGGCAGAAAACATACATTGTGTGTGAGAGAGAGGTTTCCTGTCAGTGCTGTTAGGAGATTTTCCTTCTAGGCCCTTCCACATACCAAGTGTTCTTTCTGTTTTTCCTACACATTGAAACCTTTAAAGAAAATGCATCATTTACTCTACTCTTCTCATCCCTTGATAGTCTTTACTTAACACTGACTTGGGAATGAAGGCAGGCATCACCTGTGATAGTCTCTTCTACCCCAATTCCTGGTAATTGCATCTTACTGGGTTTATTTTTCATCCAGTCTTTCAAAAATCACTTACTAAATAGAGTTTATCTGCCAAGAGTAAACCTTAATTGGTAGAATACTAGATCGTGAGGGTGATATTTTGAAGCAAGAAGCTATCCTGTTTTAAAATATGAATGAGTGGAGCTGGAGAGATGGCTCAGCGGTTAAGAGCACTGGTTGCTCTTCCAGAGGTCCGGAGTTCAATTCCCAGCAACTGCATGGTGGCTCACAATCATCCATAATGAAATCTTATGCCCTCTTCTGGCCTGCAGACAGAATACTGTATACAAACTAAATAAGTAAATCTTAAAATATGAATGAGACTACATAGTCATTTGCCTATTCAAAGCTAACCTGAATTTACCGCATAATAATGATAATTTAATAATACCGAAACAACTGTTTCCATCCAGGGTTTCTAGTATGCCATGGGTGATTTTAATGTGTCATCGTATTCATAATCACTTGTAAGGGTTATATCATTATTTCAGTTTTACAGAAGTCTTTCATGTGGTCACACACATATTGGTTTAATCCCAAGACCAGAAACCTTTAGCATTGTTCATATATATATATATATATATATGTATATATGAATATATTTGTATATATACATGCATATATGTATATATAATTTGAATTCCCACATATATTAGAATGTTAATATATCTTTTACATGTGGATGGCCTTGCCTCTGATGTCCTCTTACACATTTCCATGTTGACCTCTCTTAGCTGTGAGTCCTCTTGCTGACTTGTTCATTTCACTCATTCATTCCACTGAGCTAAAATCCCAGCACTGTGCCTGCCAATGCCACCTCTCGGGGATGACCCACACTTTAGGATGTCTCACAGGGTCTGAGACACTGTCTTCCACTCTCTTCCTGGGTGGCTATGGCTTATTTCATTTCTAAGGCAGCTATTTTCCTTAGCAAATGGAAATAATATAATCAACTCCTTCAAAGCTGACAAAGCTTTATATGCTATGTCTACATGGAACAGTCGAGAGTTGAGTGAAATAAGCAAACTGTAGTATGATATCTGGAATAAATGGGTTAGGCAGGAAATGTGGGGGTCAGTATTTGAGGAGTGATGAATTGTCTCTGATTAGTAAGAAGAGAGACATTCTCTCAATCACTAGCTTGCCTGGGAATCTGTCATTTTTCCCAAAGTATTGAAAATATTTTTTGATTCAATAACACTATGGTTCAAAACATTCAACACATTTTCTAAAACCTCATCCTAATTTGCATTCTTACGGCTAGTACTTTGCTACTGCAAGAAGCTGCTATTTTCTAGAGAGCACAAGTAGGGGATTGAAAGGACTGTTCTCTCTTAACCTCTCATTACACAGCCAGTATTGCCATGACTGTCATACTGAGTAGGTCACAGGAAAAGTGAGTGTCTGAAACAACTTTGTAAAATAATCTCCTTCAATTACCGGCTGGAACCAAAGCTATAATCAAAGATGGTAAGGGCTAAACTTCAACAGGTATTTGGTATGATACACCCCAGGATGAATTAAGCCAATTAACTCACAGTATGCAGGAAACTGAAAGAAAAGTTATAGATGAAGTTACAACAGGTGGATGGGTGGTTCTTTTACTAATACAGTACATAGCTTAACAAAAATGGCCATTCTGTCTTTAAAAAAATATTGTGCAGACGGTTAAGACTATATATGTATTAGCAGTTGATACCATTTATAGACTTCTTACCATATGATAAAACTGCCGTGGTGGACAGCAGTTTTGGTTACGGTACATGTCTCAAGAAAAAAAAAAAAAAAAAAACTTTACTCAATATTGCTGTCTTATGCTTAGAGAATAACATAGGCGAGAGGAATAACTACAATATAAGAAATGCAATATGCAAGATAGTAGGAATGCAGGGAGGGGAGGGAAAAAGAGGAAGGAGAGGAAAGAAGCAAATAAATTCAGGAGATGGAAAAGGGATGGGTATGAAGCAGCCAGAGGACGTAAGTGAGAAGGTGGATCACATAAGACCAGGGATGTTTGAAGAGCTGAAAGGACTAAATCACAATATGCACTGTCTGGAATTCAATAGGTACATTGCTTGCTTGTAAATGATTGGGGTAACTCTAGGTCATTTCCCAGAGTGCTTGTCAGTGCCATTGTTTTGTTGAGTCTGGCCTGAAAACCTAGTCCTGATTCACAGCTTTTAAAGATAAAGGTTTTCTTCCTACCTTCCAACGTTAACTCTAACTCTCCAGTACTTACTGAATGTTTTCAGTGATCTAAGTATCATACTAACAACAAAAGTGAAATTTGTCAATTTTCACATTGCATACAAACTATGATCTTGATACGGCACATTATGTTAAAAATGGAGTTGACACACATAAGGCACAAACTTAAGGGTAAAGGAATAAAGAGCAGTACGGAAGTCATGAGGATAAATGGTGTTGGAGACAGCTCAACGCTGCTCTCAAAGAAGAGGATGAAAATGGAGAACTCCATAAACTACCAAAACACACACACACACACACACACACACACACACACACACACACACACACAGGCACAGGGGAATTCCATAAAACCTACCAAAACACACACACACACACACACACACACACACACACGCACACGCACAGGCACAAGGGAATTCCATAAAACCTACCAAAACACACACATACACACACACACACACACACACACACACACACACACACACACACACACGCACACACCTCTAATACAAAAACAAGTCTGCTGTCTGAAATTTGTTACCTAGATGCTCAAAGCAGGAGGCCTTGCTTGCTATGGCAATGGCTGCTTTACGTTTTTGATTGATGATACATGCCTCTGGTCCCTCCCAGAACTTGAGAAGCAGAGGCAAAAGGCTATGCAATTCAGTGATGACCTTGAGGTGGCTGAGGCTCTGCTTCTCCCTCCAGGTCATTGGCTCTATTGGTCCTTGAGGGTGGAGAGAGCAGAAACGAGGAACAGGGTCTAGAATGCTGTAGGAATGATGGGGACAGCCCCCCTGAAGACAGACTTCAGTAAATCAGCTCAACTTTATTCCAGAGTATAAGGAATGTATAAGATTGGGGAGCCTGGGACAAAAACCAGCTTGCATTAAGTGAAACTTTCCTATCACAAGGCTGTATGTGGCAGTAGGGTCCTACAGAGGAGCTCCTAGAACAGGTCTTCTAGCAGGAGTCTGTGCCAAGGTTCAAACTAAAGATAAATCAGGTATCTGGCTTAGAGACAGCTTTAGATAAGGTCAGTCCTCCAGGCCCAGGGACATTCTCCAGATAAGGACAGGTAGAGGCAGGAAGTATCTCTGGGAAGGGAGGGAGAGAGTCTCCATGTTGATAAGCTTTTGTAAAAAAAAAAAAAAAAATCAAGCCATGACAGATTGACAGATTGCAACCTCTGACCTGCCAGCAAGGCATTCCACTAGCCAGCATCAGCTATTAAATATATTCAGGGCCAATCTGAGTTTCATAAGAGCCTGTCTCAAACCAGCAGCAACAAATAAAAGTTAATTGTGCTGAAATATGCCTGCCATTCTAGCTCCTCAGGAGCCTGAAGCAAGATCACCAGTTCAGGGCTAGCCACCACATCACTTAGCAAAAAAAAAAAAAAAAAAAAAAAATTCCTCAGAACCTCAGAAGTATTAAATAAAACTCAGTGACTGAAAAGATGGACCAGGACCAGAGTTCAAGTTCTACTATTCCGATCAAGTGGTTCAAAACTACCTGTAATTTCAGCTTCAAGGAATTTGAACATGATTACATCATTTCCCTCCGACTCTCATATTCTCATATGCCTTCCCTCCAGCCTTCCACACACCTCACCCTGTATATTCCCAAGAAGCAGACCAAAAAGACTTGGTATGTAAGCCAGCAGTAAAGCGTTTGCCCCTCCTACATGCATAAAACCCTGGCTTCAGTTCTCAATACTTATGAAACAAATTAATCAGCAGTTGACTAAATAAGTCATGCTTCACTTCAACAGTGGCATATCATACAGCCATAAAATCTATAGTAATCTGTGTGTGTGTGTGTAGATGAAGTTCCCAGGTGTAGAAATTAAACTACAGAAGAGTGTGAGATGTTTTATTCCAGCTGTGTTAAAATGTGCACATGCATGTACTTAGTTTCTGACAGGACATACACCCTGGCTACACAGCATAAGGAGAAAATGGCCTTAGGCCAGAGTACTTGCCTTGTAAATGGCAATGTTTTCATAGGCACACATCTCTCTTCTATTTTTAGAATGGAAATAATTTTTGAATTCTTACCCAAAAGAACATTCTAAAGCTTGAGACTAAAGGGTTGTGTGCTTATGTTCATAAAAGGAATAATGGAATTCTTAGAGTGAGTTTGCAAGAAACATCTTGACCAAGCCATCCCAGTTGCTTTGATGCATAAGCTTGTTACCCATGAGTCATAAAGAGTGGTCCCCAGAATGTGTTGTCCAGGGTGGGAAGCAGACTCTTCCCATGGTAGTCAGAGAGCAGCCATGTGGCAGAGAGGGTGCAGAGAATATAATATACACTGGAAAGCTAGTCACAAGCTGTTGTGTTAAGTACCTGCACTGATGACCTTACTGGAACTGGGACCAACCTGAAATTCTCCAAACAGAAAAGCAGTCTATAGGAAATGCTTCGAACATTTAAGTCATCTTACAAATCCATTTGGATAGACTCATTGCATTGTTCATCTCCACAGATTCAAGAGTGAAATAGAAATCAAATGAAATACCAATGTACAGACCTGCACAGACATCAGATGACCTAAATGTGAGGCTTTTAAGGTCATGTGTTACTTGCCATGGGCTCTCCTTCGATCAATTTAACAGTACAACTGTAAATAAAACCATCGAATTAGGGTCTACAGGTGCTGGGGAGTGGTAAATTTAGAAGAAGACGGTGAGAGAAGGAGAGGGGTAAAGAGAGGGAGAGGGGGGAGGGAGGGAAGAAGGGGTAAAAGAGGTAAGGAAAAGATAGTGGAGAAAGAAAGACAAATAAAAAAGAAAAAGAAAGAGGATGTAGAGAAGTAAATGAGACCGTGGTAGAGAAGAGAAGAAGGAGGGAAAATCTTAACTGATTCCTGGAAACAAGTCACTAATTTTTAAAAAGGAAACAAGAGACAGGAACAAGAATTGACAGCTGCTTTGCTGGGCCTGTGGTTTCTACTTTATTATGTTGCCCGGGTCAGAGTAAGTATAAATATTAGTCTAGTGATACTGTTATTTTGTTCCTGACAAAATTGAAAGAATAGCAAAATAATTTGATTTTACTGTAAAGATTAATCCCAACTCTGAAGTGCATTAGCCAACTCCAAGACAGTTAATAAGAAAGCACTCAGCTCTGGGGGAACAATTTCCAGTCCTCCCATCCGCAAAGCTGGCTTGCTTGTAAAATCCGTGTGTTGACCGTAGGATTGCACAGAACACACTTTCTCCAGACCAGCACCATGGCTCAGCGGGTAATGAATTTGTATTCCAAGACCTGGGTTCAAAATTCAGAAAACAGGATGAGAGAGACCTGTCCCTCAGAGCTGGCCTCTGTCTACCACATGTGCGGGCTGTGGCATCATACACATCATACACGCCATAATAAGGCATAATAATTTATTTTGAAAGAGTTCACTTCTGACTTATAAACAGACTCCGTAAGTGTTCACAGGATGGTTTGGTTTCTTTCTCTCCTGTAGAAAGCAAGGCTGGCCAGGATCCGGGCAGCTAAAAGTGGAAGCGCAAATGCGTACATGCAGAGCAAGAGGAATGGGTTACTCAGCAACCAGTTACAGGTACAGCCACGCCCTTCGCTTCTTTGTGATCATGGGCTCATCAGCGTGACATTGATTCAGCTCCACTTAACCGTATGATTTTATTGCCGGTAGTTATGAAAATGACTAGAGCAACAACAGAATGTCATTTTCCACTGTCCATTGTAGTTGTCAGTAAGAACCTAGACACTAGGAGATATTACCAGTGGTCATGACTTCTGTTTCCAGTAAGAAATGTCAACTCCACGTTGCCCACTGACATCCTATCCACTGTGACATGTGTGATGTAAAGTTACCAACCTTTCGTATACTTAATTTTATTTCAAAATTATGTATGTCCCTTCAAGTGCACTTTGATAGCGATCTGGCGTGAGACATGATACCATTCTCTACTTCAGATGAAGAGAGAACAGCATTTAGAAAGTGTTACAAAGGCCACATAGTAAAGGAGAACTTGATAAACTTGTTAAACTTACTCTAATAAGGAGTTGAATCTTCAATTCAAAGACGTGTAGTCTTTTTAAAATATATATATATATATATATATAATTTTCTCTTAATTTACATATCGATCCCAGTTCCCTCTCCCTCCCTCCCATGCCCCCCCAACCTCCTTCCATTCCCTCCCCCCACTCCACAGGGAGGGTGATGCCTTCCAGGAGGGATCATCAAAATCTGTCAAGTCATTTGGAGTAGGGTCTAGGCCCTCCCCCCTGCCTCTAGGTTAAGAGATTATCCCTCCATGGGGAATGTGCTCCCAAAGTCCTTTCATGCACCAGGGATACATCCTGGTTCCACTGTCTGAGGTCCCTTAGACTGCTCAGGCCTTCTAACTGAGACCCATATTCAGGGGGTCTGGGTCAGTACAATGCTGGTTTCCCAGCTATCAGTCTGGAGGTCCATGAGCTCCCCCTTATTCAGGTCAGCTGTCTCTGTGGGTTTCTGTAGCCTGGGCTTGACCCTTTTTCTTATCACCCCTCCCTCTCTGAATCTGGATTCCAAGAGTTTGGCTCAGTGCTTAGCTGTGGGTGTCTGCTTCCCAAAAAAAGAGATACCATAATAGAGAGAGCCATTATAGGTTTGAAGAGAAAACTGACTGTAGAGAAATGTCCAGAGACCTACAAAACTGACCCCAACTAACAATCTGAGCAGCAGTGGAGAGGCTACCATAAATGACCTTCCCTGATAATGAGATTGATGACTAACTTACCACCATCATAGAGCCCTCATCTAGTAGCTGAAGGACGTGTAGTCTTAAAAGACCAAATTAAAATGTACCCTCTGATCACCCAGACTTAATTACACATTTGTCCTTTTTTAGTGAGTCCCAGAAACCAGGCCAGGAATCTCTGTGCACATGAGTAGCCCAGATTCTCCCAGCTTGCAAATTAAAAGAAAGTTTGTCTTTTCACTGTTACAGTCTTCAGAGGATGAACCAGCCTTCGTTAGCAAATCTGGATCCAGCTTCGAGACACAACACCACCACCTGCTTCACTGCCTGGAGAAAACCACGGTAAGAAGAGGACAGCAAAGCTGCAGCCTTGTACCCTGAGTGCAATCCTGTTCGCTTCTGTGCAAACACGACCTGTCCAAGCAGGCTCTGACTCTCTGCATCCCTCAAAAAAATGCTAAAACTCAGGGATACAGAAAATTCCACCGGAATTGATTCAGCTTGAAAATTGCCATAGCCATTATAGATGCTAGCCCCTACATAGCTGCATTAACTCCCATCCAAGACACCAGATGAATATAGACACAAAGAATGAAAGACTGTTTCTTCTCTGTTTGTAAAATGATTTAAACAGGAAAAAAAAAATAAAATGTCAAGTGTCCTCACATCTAAATAAAGAAACTCTCAAAGCTGTCATTAAAAAGGAGAGAAAGGATAAGAAAGCACATGTTTCTTTTACTCACAGGCATAATGAATAGAGATAGATATTTTAAAATTATCTCTTTAGTGCAATAAAATGTTAATCACAGAGTGTCCCTAGATACAGAGAAGTCTCTGTCTCCTCAATTGCATGCTATCAGTAAGGATTCTCCCAAAGCAAAGTCATCCATTATTAAGCTAGATGGCCATGGGCATCACTACCTGTGACCACGAAGTAGAATGAAGTATTTATCATGTGTGAATCATGTCAGCCTACCAGTGATACGTTATAAACTAAATTCTAACATGTTTCCCATCAGCTTGTTAAGTCAGATAGTCATTCAGCAAATATATGTCACTTGCCTGTCTGTGAGCCAGATCCAAAATACTGCAAAACCAGTAGGAACTCCACTACCATCAAGACTCTGTTGATAGCAAAACAGGAAAGATGAATTTACCAGGGAAGGGTAGTGAGCAGTGTAAGCATGGGGTGGGGGTGGGGAGGTATAGGGTGAAGCAATGAGGAGCCATGAGCAGACAGACTCAAGAAATCCTTCCTGTGTGCCTCTTCTTTGTTTGGGGGCAGAGGTGAGAGATACAGATGAATTTGGAATTATGCAAAGACATGGAGGCAACAAAAGACAATGTAAATGCAGGAGAGATAGCTCAGTCATGAAAGGCTCAGGCTAACACAAGATGATGTCAGTACAGAAAGAGAGCAGACAAATAGATGAGGAGACAGAGAAAGAATCTGAAGGTCACTAGGAAGTACAGGAACATGCCACAGGAAAGACAGTAACCAGGTCCTGTGTTGTCCAGATAGATAGGTGATGATTATCTCGTGATAAGTGGAAAATTTAGATTTCGTTACAGTTAATATAATAGATTAAAGATAGATTTATTTGCCCCTCGTGTCTTTTCTTTTCCACTATTTTACTCCTGATATTTCTAATTTTAAAAAATGTCTTTAACCTCAAGAAATAGGGTTTAGTTTGGGCTACATAGAAAACTACACAACAACCAAAGACAGATCAGCTTCTTTAATTCCAGTCCCTAATGATCTAAGTCTGACTGCTATGTGTTCAGACTGTTAACATGTGTGTCTCTATACACTGTAAGAGAAAAACACAGATTAGGAATCCTTTGTGCAACAAAAGCTAACATGAAATTCTGTCTCCTAATCATTGTCCTCTGAACTCAGAACAGTAGAATATGGAATTCAACATGCTTCAAAGTGCTACTCTCAGCAAAGAAATGACAAAACGAGTAACTAAAACAATCTATTTCCCATTAGGGCATGAATTGCTTCAATTGTTTTACTAATATTTTAGGATGAGAGATGGTTAAGTGAAACCCAAAATGTGCAAAGCCTTTCATTATGAGGCTATTTCTACACACACGGAGATAAAATAGTAATTGAAGTCATTCTCCAGTAATTTGTGGTAAAGAATGTTTGCTCCTGCATTTCTGAGGCCAAATTCTTATGTAGGCATTTCAGGGTGTAATTCTTTCCTATTTTTAAATTAAAATTCATGTGTGGTCTGTAAAGTGTGGTATGTGAAATGATGCACCTTACTGTTGGTCTGAGTGAAGTTAGGAAAGTAGAGGTGACCACTAGAGATAAGAAACCAAAAAAGATAGGAGCTAATCTCTTGGGAGATATGTACACATATTACATTCTTTATTTAAAAATTATAGTTTTCTATATATTGAGAATTTTAGGGAAGCATCAAGAGACATGAAAATGCCATGAGACTTCCAAGTTTCTAATGAAAAATGTTCCTATAACACATGAAGATATTTGCTAATATATAGTAGACCATCTAACTTAAGACATTCCATTGCATTAATCTCATTTTATAAGTTTAGTCTGCTCAATAAAGTCACTATGAGTTTATAAATTCCTTGCAGATATTATTTATATTCATTTAAGAGTTTTGTTTTTGAGGTTTATAATATCCTGGTTTTATGCTTAAGTTAAAAAGTAATATTTAAAAAAATATGGCCTGTAAATAAACACTGAGTTAGCTTGCATTTTGTATATGTCAACCCCTAGACCTAGCTAGAAAGATTCTTTTCCGCGAAAATAATTCCCTAACTTACCTATTCAATCAGGTCTAACCAAATCTTAATATATTTTTAAAAAAAAAGATCATTTATTTGCTTTCTTCACATTTTCCTACAACTCTCACACAGAACCATGAGTTTGTGGATGAGCAAGTCTTTGAAGAAAGCTGCATGGAAGTTGCCACGGTTAATCGTCCTTCAAGTCACAGTCCCTCCATGTCCTCACAACAAGGGGTCACCAGCACTTGCTGCTCACGACGACACAAAAAAACTTTCCGCATTCCTAATGCCAACGTGTCAGGAAGTCATAGAGGCAGTGTGCAAGAACTCAGTACAATTCAGATCAGATGTGTGGAGAGAACTCCGCTATCAAACAGGTACCTGGGATTGATCTGTAAGATGTAAATGCCTGTCCTAGTTCATAGACCATGTCTGCTACAATCATGGTATTACCAATATGGCCTCTAAGTCCTAGTTGCTGGGAAACAAGGGAAACAAAACAAAACAAAAAAAACCATATCCATTAAGGGTCAAAAGTTGCATTATCCAGCAGTGGGCATGACTCCTTGGATAAGGATTTCTATAGAAGCCTAAGGACTTGAGTTCCCCTAGAATTCAACTCAAGCTAATCATGCATTGCAGGTGCATATATTCTCATCACGTGGGAGTCAGAGACAGGCAATCATGGGAACAAGTTGGGTAGCTAGACTTGCTGGAATTGGTGAATCAGCAGATAAGTGGATAGTGGCCAGGAAAACACTGGACATACACTCCCTGCTCCACCCTCCTCCTTGTCCTCATGGGAAGTTTTTGACAAGACTATCTCTTGTCTAAACTTCAGGGTTTAGATACATAGAGCTAGTATTTTGATGTTCTTAACATATAACCATCATTAAGTGGGGTACTTTCAAGTAACTGGACATTTCAGAAAAACATCATCCCAATGAAATGTTACAAAATCTCCATGGAATGGCATTCCATGCTGGCACCTTAAGCCTTTCAAAGTTCCTGCCAAAGAAAACTATATTTCACTTTGCTTATCTCAGACATGTAGCTGTTATCTGAGCCCTTTTCTTTATATTTGTATAGAATATACTTTGAGAAACAATTGATTGAACTAAGTTGAGCATCACTCTAGGAAATAATTCATGTCAATGATCTAACATTTAACATATTATATATTTAAATTGTATTAAATATAGTTTTGCTTATATATTTTCAAGTCTTTTATTACTAGTAGACTATATATCATTCAGTTAAAAGACAGAAACTTTAAATAAACAGCTTATCTGTTCCAACTTACTTTTCTCCCTCATCAGCCGATCCAGCTTAAATGCCAAAATGGAAGAGTGCGTTAAACTAAACTGTGAACAACCTTACGTGACCACAGCAATAATAAGCATCCCAACACCTCCGGTAACCACACCAGAAGGTGATGACAGGCCAGAGTCTCCGGAGTACTCGGGAGGAAACATCGTCAGGGTGTCTGCTTTGTAAGACAATCAGCACAGGTCTAAGAGAATTGGAGTCTTGACTATGGAAAGAATCTCAAGTAGAAGAAAGAAGAAACAAAAACCATTTTTTTTTTTTTTGCAGATTAAGACAGCAAAGCAAGAAGTTTGGAAGTAAAAATAATAATAATAATAATAATAATAAAGCTTTCAAAGTTGAGGATGTGAATCAAAACAGCCAACGGCATTTCTAGACAGAGTCCGACCTGTTCATAGAGGAAGACTCTGGCCTTTGACTTTGTGAATGAGCACAATGAAATGCCATCTATCGATGCTTCTTATGATCAGAACTCTTTTTTAATAAAACAAATAAAATGAATCTTTGAACATAAAGTTCCAGTTGAATGCAAAACAAAAAAATATGGAAAACATTTTGATAAAAATATTTCCTGTTAAAACCATGAACGTTGGTTCTGGTGGAGATTATCATAGGTGAAAACAAAAACTTATATGATCCATTTGTATGGACTGAAGGAAACCATCCTAATGCATGCTAGAATTCTTTGGAGCAGTGATCTCAGTTTCCTTATGTTGTCTTCAGAATAGGCATGATAAACTATTCCTGTAGAAAGGGGAACTTCCTGTGCACTTACAGTGAGCTGATTGTCCATGTTACATGGTGGGCTGTGCAAATAAACTCCTTTTAGCACTGCAGTGTTTCTCATGGGGATGCACACTAGTAAATCTAAAGTGTTTGGATAGCTCAGTATTAATTATTGTTTAACCTTGCACCTAGTCATTGTTATAACTGCAATAATTCATTCTATATCTGTTGTATCAGGAATCAGGATTTTTTTTTTTTTGGACTCTCCATATATTCATAGATACAGTAAGAGCCACATTCTTAGAAAACCTTCTAATGTGGCCAAGTTTTAGGTGACTTTTTAATTCACAGCTATCGTGTCATAAATGTTTCCTGGTAGTATTTTTTGGTCCACTGTATTCCAGTGACCCAGTGCATTATCTCTTCCTGGATCTCTCTAGTGTCTTTCTACTATTGGGTTTACCCATTAATGACAGGATTAGTATTTACTGTAGTTTAAAAAAAATGTCTGCTACTTTTGTATTTCCCAACTGGCTATTACAAGTAGACTGTCATCAATCCCCTTGACAAAAACTAGAGTAAAGGAGTTATCTCCAGTGTTTTGATTATTTGTGGAAAACACAGACCCTCGAAACACCCATATGTGTTTCATGAGAGGAGTTAAATGGGACTAAAAAAAAAAAAAAAAAAAAAAAAAAAAAAATCACAGGATCAATGATCTCAGAATCTATCTCAGTGTGTTATTTCTTTTGCTTCAGATCCTGAATACATTTGAGAACACCTGAAATGCAGAGGAAAATTGAAGTGCTTTATGTAGCAATATTTAATGAGAGCAGGCTTCTGATGCCATCCAAGACAGCGACAATTTGTCTCAAAAGATCCTGTTTATCACAAGGCACAAAGTTCTCTGCAAAATCAGGAAGACAGGAGTGTGACGATGTGAAGTTGACCACTATGTACATTTAAGTGAAAAGCCTTGCTATCTTTTCACCCTTAAATATCCGCAGATATGTCTGCACGTGACAGTGTAAAAAAGTTTTATGTCATGAAAAGTTTTGTTCATTCCAAGCCACCACTGTAAGAACAAAAGCTTAGTTTCTAAACATGGAAAAAGTTAATAATTACTCCTCTGTCATAGAGATTTTGAAATGCGTATCACAATTACCATAAAAAGGAATTAATCCAACCATTTTCAAGTAAAGCCAGAAATGGATTCCCATTTATAGAATAGCTTCTAGAACTGTGTTAGGCACCCAGTAGATCTTCATCAACAGCTGAGTGACAAGAAGGAGAACTCAGCTGTCTCTTGGGAAGACCTGGCTTTATTCCTAGTGTGTCTTTTTAAAAGTTACTAATCTTCCTGCGGTGTGAATATTAACAATTCTATTAACACCTGCCTCTTGTCACTTTATGCTTCTAGAGCAAATATATAGTGAAACTTCTTTGATGGCATTTATTGAAAAACCTTTCAAAATATAGACTAAGGCAAATACAATCAGGAACACATAATATCTTCTGATTCCCAATAAAAAAAAAATTCTATTTTCATGTTCTTAATAGTACAAAACAGGAAAAGAACTTAGCTTATTTTGGCTGAAAATTATTCTTCCTCTTTTAATTTTCATTTATCACAAATTATTAATTTCTTCAGATTTTCACAGAAAAGAAATTTAAAAAAACTTTTTGATGTTTTAGGTGATTTAAAAATATACTGTGTTGGTGGTGAATGACTATTGATGACTGTGTTAAGTGCATCTGTATTGTAAGTGAAATGTAATTATTTCTGTGTATCATATGGAGTAACTAAGGTCATTGTTTTTTGACAATTTTGTTTGAAATTCATATATCTTATTTCAAAGGATAGCATAATATCTGCATTATGCTGGAAAAATAGACTTTTGGAGAATACTTAAATAAAACATGTGCATGCTTGAACAGGACAACGTGGTTGACTGTGGCCTTTTTTTTTCTTAGATTTAATCACTTTCCAAAGGACATGTTACACTCATAATAAATATAAGAGGACCTCATGTTCATGCAGGCTAAAAGAACTCTGATGGGAGAGGTCATTCTGTAAATATATTTCTCTTATTGGTTAATGAATAAAGCACTGTTAGCAAATAGGAAGGCAAGATAGGCAAGACTAGGAGACAAGGAAGACTCTGGGAGAGGAAGTAAAGAGGAGTCGAAATGTAGGCCATGAGAGGAATAAGAGGTCCAGACTCTCTCTCTCTGGTAAGATAAGACCACGTGGAAACACTTTGATTGATAGAAATGAGTTACTAGCTAAGACAGAGCTAGCCAATAAAAAGCTCTAGCCATTGGCCAATAGCTTTATAACTAATACGAGTCTCTGTGCATTATTTTGGGGCTGACATGCCTATGGGATGAGGCTGGCAAAAAAAAAAAAAAAAAAAAAAAAACTGCTCGTAACAGAACTCAATAGTTCACTGTAATATAATCTGGTTAAGACAATAGCTTTCTTAAATAATGGGACACCAGGAAAATTTATAGAAGGAAAAATTATTTAGAAAGCCAAAACTTTAGGCTATACATACCATTACCACATTTGCTTGTAGCAAGCAAAATGATACTTTGAAGTGACAGTGTTAGTCAGAGCTCAGCTCAATTCTTAGTCAAACTAGAGGAGCTTGGCAGAGGCAAATGGGTGATTTATAAGCCTGTAGCTATTTGTGTGTGTACATAGATGATAAATGACAGATAGGTAGGGTAGATAGATAGATAGATAGATAGATAGATAGATAGATAGATAGATAGTCTGGCATAGAGTATTGTTTTAAAATTTATTGTAATTTTCACATTTTAATTAAAATATAATTACATAACTACCCCCTTCCCTTTCCTCCCATGCCCATACACTTTAACCTTTCCTATACCACCCAATTGATACCCTCTTTTTGATTGCTGTTGCACTCATATTTGAGCAAGTGTGTAAAATCTACACATTTTTGTTGTTTGTGTGTATATGGTTTCAGGGATGACCACTTTGTATTAGGCAATCAGTCACGAAGCTCAGCTCTGTTTAAAATATATGCATGTAGTGGCAGCCTTTTCAATATCCTAGAGGAGACAACAAAAGGGAAATTAAAATTTTAATAAATTTTTAGATGGAAAAGAGACAAGCCATTTAGTACAGAGACTATTTTGCACTCTTTCTGTATATTATCATTTTGGGTATACAGTATCCATATTCTTGTTAATTATTTTTCATGATGGGCTGTGACTTCCTGAGATGTGAGTCTTGCATTAAAAGGGTTCATTATACCTCTCTTTCCTTCACTTTAGTCACAACAATAACTCGGAAATAGCCTCTAGGGAGTTATACTCATGTCTGCCAGCAATGCTGCTCAAGAGGATAAAAACCATTCTTGATATCAAACACAGGTCCTCAGAGTCTCATAAGGCAGACATGCTTCTTCCATAGGATTTATTGCAGTGTTTGCTTTGTTAACTCACAGGTGTAAGGGTAGTTATTGCACTGTGTGAACCTCAACAGAGTTTTCAATACAACTGTGTAAACACACCTTTTTTATTATTATTAAAAAATAAGAATTTAAACTATTTCTATCTCAGCTAGTTGAATTTAGGAGAGTTATTATTTTCTTATCAAGTTATTATGTTTTATTTCTAAGCAGTTAATATTTTAAACAACATGTTTGTAATAGTTATATTTCTGGTAAAAGTTTACCCATGAAATTAGTCCACACTTTCTAATGTTTTGCTGTTTACTGATCATTTTACATTTCCCTTTTTTCTATTCAAGCATTAATTGCTCTGGTTGGTTCCTCAATTCCCTAGTCATTCTTCACCTGGATTTTCTATAAAAATTCATTAGTCATATACTACTCATTCTACTCATAGTTTCCTGATGACATATCATAAATGGGACACTGTGTTAAGCGCTAAGAAAAATAACAATTAAGAAACTGGATCCAATGACCAACAGAACTCAATGTTGGAGGTTCTTTGTTCCATAACATTATGTCAGGACATTTTTTTTTAAATTTTTATTTCATTTATATTTATTTTATTTTATCCTACAGATTTTGCATGCATATATATATATATATATATATATATATATATATATATATAACACTTCTGGTTTGTGTTTTCATGGTATTCTTGAATGTGTGACCAAGTGGGTTTCTGGGTCTATATCTGTTTTGTATGTCTTTTCTTGAGCTCTTTTCCTTCTGATTTGCTTTTTGTTTAGTTGGTTTTTGTCTTCTTTTTTACTATTATTATTATTCCTTAGAGTCCTGTTTGTTTTCTAATCAGGGACATGAAAGAGGTGGGACCCTAGGGAAGAATTGGGAGGAATAGGGAGGGGAACCATATCAGAATGTTTATATAGAAAAAAATCTATTTCCAACAGGAGGGTAAAAGGTAGATCAAATTTTTTCAATGAATTACATAGTGCAATGGGTGAAAGTGTTCTGTGTCTCCCTGCTGCTCACAAGCCTGTACAGCAAAGTTCTGCTATGTTCATAAACTATTTTGCCTCAATCTCCTGAAGACTTTTCCCTGAAAAGCACTGTTCCTTAAGTTGCTTTCACAGATCATTTCACCATGCTATTGAAATCTTCTCTGTGTAGGCAATGGTTCTTTTTCTATCAAGGGCAAAATGTCAATACTGGACACCTGCTCATTTGGAGAAAACCCAGGAAAAGGAAAGAGAGGCAGAGCTTGCTACTGTGGTTCGATCATTGAGAAAAAGAAAATACCCTTTCCTTGAGTTTCTATTCCACATTCCACAGCCTAGTTCCAAAGAATATGAAAAGGATCAGATTTTCTCCAAGGGTAACTATGGTGCTGTAAATCCTCACATCATGCCTCAAATCATTTCTGGATGATTTTCCACACTAGGATTCTATATCAAGTAAACCTAATATAAATGCACACTACATTAAAAATGGAGTTTATGAATTAATCTTGCAGAAATGCATGAGCTGGTAGGACATCTAAAAAGAAGCTTCTATCCGGGGACTAAACAAAAAGATGGATCCAGATCAACTATGGCAACTCTGAAACATGGGAAGAGAAAATGGAGACCATCACATGAGCAGAGCCACAGACCCAGAGGCAGACTTGGAAGGACACTGGTAGGCAAGAGAAGGGGTGTTGGAGAAGACTAAATGGGAGTAAAGAGGCATCTTTTGGTTCAGCTTCAATTGATGAGCCAGCATTCTTAACATTTGTTTTCAAGCTATTCAGTTGCTTTGTTGTGGTTATAAACTATAACACCAAAAGGCATTTTAACCTATAGTCAGTTTTCCATAATTATTCTCAGAGATTCTAAGAGAATCCTTGACTCCATGTGCAGCAGAAAATAGAACCTAAAACAACACAGTGAGGGATGAGTCCTAAAAATTGAAAAATAAATAAATAAATATGTGAGAGTTGAAATTGAAAGAACTTTGAACTGGGTCCAACAATTGGCCAGATTTCCCTATCAAAACACCTTCTTGGAGAGTTGGAAGATTTTATATAGAAAAATTAAGGTAAAATTATTATGTACTCAACAATGTTAAATAAGACTCAAGTTAAATCTATGGTGTTTTTATCTTCAGTCAACCTGGTAAGAAATCAATGCACAAATCACAGAACTCAATCCCTAACATGCTCGTTTTACTATACAACTTTTAAAATAGATTCACAGTGAGTACTAATTAATGATGCCTGCAATAACCACAAAAATGCAAAAACAATGTACCAACACACTAGGTAACTGTAGAAAAATGCCAAAACTAAGAAATATCAAGTCTGGGCTTTCCTAACTTAGAAATATAACATTTTAAATTAAAACATGTCTTTCTGTGAAATGGTTCTGTTGTGTAGAAATCTTGTGATGCCAGTTTCTTGTAAACTCAAACATTATCGAAGAAAGACAATCCATTTTTCCCTTTTCTCTCAATCCAGAAATGTCCTTTGACTCAAAAAAAAAAAAAAAAAAAAAAAAAGTGCTCCTAAGAGCTGCTGAGCTGCTTCTGGTTTCACTACTGATGAATTAAAGTAAAATGAAAACTAGCTATGAAATATATTACTGTCCTACATAACAGATTTTTCCAGAAAGCCCGTGACACTGCACCATTGTGCATGTCAGTGGGAGTGGGGAAGACTGTGTTACATCACCGTACTTTCAGCTTGAAGTAAAATCTGCAAAACCTTTCCAAGTTGTTGACCAAGTCTGCAGTCACAGCCTGTAGTACCTACAGCTCCCAGTCGTAAGTCCTAGAGGCTTGGAACAACCGAATAGAAATATTCCAAAATCATATAAATAACCGTGGTTTCTCCACTTCACTCCCTTTTCTAACTTCTTTTAAGTCTTGTGGAAAATTTCAGAGAATGTCCACAAAGGGCCTATTGGCATTTAGTACCGCATGCAAAATGAGGTACTAAGAAACCCTGATGAGCGAAATAACTGCATCCCTAGGCATTCTAAATAAATATGGTAAAGTTAAAATACCCTTGGTTGTTTCCATCTTTACAAAGAAATCCAAAAATTTTATTTGTCCCTAATAAAATGAAAAGCTTCAATAAAGTGTAAACACAGGCACTTGATTTATAGGGAACTGTAGAAAATTTAATGTACCTTTTTAAATGGTGCTTGGGAGGTAACTACCTGCCATAAAACTTCTCCTTTTGGCTTCATCGTTTTCTTGTTTTATGCTCAAAAATAACACTAGGCCTAATAATAATTTCTCTTTATTCTCCTTCCCATCCTTTCCCTTTCTACCACTCAAATGGTAAATTTATTATTCATTGTATTTTGCCCAAAACTTCTTTGACATGAAAAGTTTGAATTGTAGTTAAACTTCAAAAGACATACATGTAAGAACACATGTTACATACAGCTTATTGTCCTCCAATCCAGAAAATAAATTACATAAATTTGATGGGACAATTTGGAGTTTTATAAATTTTTTTTTATTTTTATAAAGACATGACTTTGCAAAATTACCTTCAAAAAAAGCTTATCATTTCTGGATGATTTTCCACACTAGGATTCTATATCAAGTAAACCCTAATATAAGGGTACTTGCATCAGAAGGTGCCACTTACATCAGAAGGTGCCCCTATCTAAAATAAAATGCATCTATTCATTCAAGGATGGAAGAACTGGGGAATTAAGTCCTGAGTAGTTCTAAGAACTGGAAACCAGAGATCATTTCAAGGATCCTAGCTTTGAAGCCTGGGGGGATTTAGGATTAGGTCAGTTTCTCTTACACACTTCAGATTTAATTTATTAGCAAAACTTCTGAGAATTTAGTTAAATTTTTGATGTAATTACTTATGATTAGATAAAGGCTTACTAATTTTATAAGAGTGACTGAAATTAATTCATTACTTTTCTTCCATTAGCTATTTCTTCTAATTATAGTATGACAGCTAAAGTTTTAGCAAATGTAGAAGAGATTACAATGAATTCAATTTGGAGACAAGGATTCAGGGCAAACGTGAGAGACATGTTTGGTTTCTGTAACTGGATGTCTCTGACTCTGATTAAACATTTTTAACTCTTCTGAACTGTATTCAAAGTTAAATACAAATGAAGGGCAGAAAACCTATTGTTTTATCTTTTTGAGACTAGTTCTTTTTGCTAGTCTAAAATCTTTCATACACTATATTTTTTATCATATTTTTCCCTTTCCTCAGTTCCTGGCAGATCCATCCCAGCTCCATACTCAACAACCTTGGTGTTATTTACCTCTCAAAAAAAATTAAAGCACATCTATGTGTGCACACATACACAAAGCCTATTCTGTGATTTTTCCCTCTCCCATCAGTTATAGGCTGCAAATAGTTTTTGCAGGGGGATGAACCAATTCCCCTTCTCCCTACTGGGAGTTTGTCTAGCTTGAAGGTCTTATACGTGCTGCCATATCCTATGTGAGTTAATATGTACATCGACCCTGCTGTGTCTCAAAAACACTGTTTCCTTCAAACCATCCACCACCTCTGACTCTTACAGGGTTTCTGCCTCTTCTTCCACATGGATCTTTGAGCCTTAAGGGGAATGGTTTGATAAAGATGTCCATTTAGGTCTGAGTCATTTGGAATTTTTTTGTTGTTGTGTGCATTTATTGCAATAATGGTAAGTTCTCCTATGATCTACCTATTGTCATGCTCTTGTCCTTATTAATGTTATTAGGCATATGTCCATTCTCATAGAATGCAAGCTAAATCCATCAAAAAAAATAAATAGTTGGCTACTTCCCTAACATTTCTGTCACTATTGGACCAGTAAATACATCTTGTAAGGAGGTTGTTATTACTAGCAGAATTCATAGATGAAATTGATGATTACTTTTCCACCTCTGGTATCATGCATAGCACCTTCCAGCGCTATGAACACTAGCCATAGGAGTGATGCTTCCCATTGAGTATCATTTAGATTTTTCCATGCTATAAGTATATAGTGTTTTAACAATAGGGTCTTAGCATTGGGTTGTGGAAGGTAACCAAAAATATTGGCAACATCCTGCAATGTTTGGGAACAGTTGTAAAGGTCCAACTTGGGCAAACAGTTTAAAAAGGTGTAACCCATTCGTCCTAATTTATTTAGTAGCATGTGCTGTCTAGATGGAGTATTGTCTCCCTCATCATATGTTAACTCCATTTAAATTCCTTTTATATATGTATATGTTTTATAAAGCATCTACAGTAGTAGGCTTTCTTATGACTTTTCTAAAGGCCTTAGTTTTAATTGGTAAATTCAAATATGAATATTAGATGGAATAAAAGGAACTATAAGTAACACTATTGTTTCTAATTAGACATATTAGTATCAATTAGACCTATTAGTTTTTCACTCAAAAAGAGAAAAGTATATTGAGTGTTCAAAATATGATACAAAATCTTAGCCTCAAAAACCTATTTTTGTTTACAATATGAGAGGAAGCCAAACATACTGATTTAAACAGCCAGTAAATTCCTCATAAAAGGGACACATAAATTCAAGTGATAAAAATATGGTTGTCTGAGAAATTTATTGAATTTATTTTCAACAATTCTATCATGAAATGTCTGTCCTTCATGTCTTAAATAAACTTAGAGGGGGAACAAAGCTTTAAAGGAACTAGCAAGTGTGTGTGCAGACACACTACACACACATACATATTATATGTACAAATCTAGACAGACAGAATATGATGTGCCGACTTAATGTGCAGCCTGAAAAAAAAAGTGTGAATTGAATCTGGATTTTTAAAAAAGTCTTCTTCCTAGACATTACATCATCTTCTAGAGTTTTGTTTTGCTTTTTTCCTTTGAAAATCTTTTTATTTAAATTTGAAACAAGTTTGTTTTACATGTCAGTCCCACTCCCCCACATCCTCCCTTCCTCCCCTGTTCCCCTCCCACCAATCCCCATCCCATCCCCTTTCTGCCTCCATGGGAAGTTTTGTTTTCTTTCTCAACTGTAGAAAATTATCAGATAGCAATGTCTATGCAAGGCTTCTTCATGGACTGCTCTAAAAGAATCTATGTAAAGTAGCATCTGCAGTATTATTGAACAGTATTACTTTTCTCTGAAGATGAAATGCCTGAGAGCTTGAAACATGCACTAACCACTACAAAGAAGAGCTGAGGTAGCAGTGATTCGTGAATCCACATATGAAAAAAGAGAGAGAGAGAGAGAGAATCACCACTACTTATTGAATTAAAAATCTTATCTCTTATTTAAAAGTACCCTATACACTATATTTTGGTCGTGCAGAATAGAAAAGGTTTTCTAAGGTTTGGAACCTTCTAGAAAGACAAGGTAGTTAATTCACAGTGAAGGAAGGAAGCAGCAGCTATGGACCAAAAATAAAATGAGCTACTTGATGTGGATGAACTTATTGACCTTTCCACCTAAGAATACTGGAGCTTGTCCTCAGTCTGATGGGAAACCATGAAGAATTTTGAGACGAGGGGTGACATGATCCAATTTATGCCTTTAAAATTTCAACCTAGTTGCTGTGTGCAGAAGAACAAGTTGAAGAAAAGGGCAGATGAAGCCAGGAGACCAATTTGGAAACCATTACTCAAGTGTGAAGTGGGATACAGCTGATTTAAGGTGGGACCTGAGAGAACTGTGTGATTGGGATGACAGTTTGAAGTCTAAGTGAAGGATCCTGGGTAACGATCGGTGTCTGTGCAAGAGATATCAAGGGACACTGTCAATGTCTGATTTAAGTAGCTGACTGACAGAGGAAAGTGTCATTTGCTGAGATGATTAGGGTTTCTGTTTTGACTGTGTCCATAAGTCATGCAGGAGGGGACAAATAACAGCAATGGCAAGAATTAGCATGTGCTTACTATGACTGTTTGCCAGGTAAGGTATTGAAATAGGATGTTTAAAGCACTCAATTCTATATTGCAAGACTAAAATGGAACCCCAGATTTCTGAGTCTTACTCCAAAGCTTCAAAGCAAAACAATTCTAGTAACATCTTTTCTTGATTTTAAAAAACACTCTAGACACAGCAGTGCATGTCCCAGAAGAAAGTCTGAGAGTTATTTATGTGGGAACAGTAGCATAGAGAAAGAACTTACATTGAAATGTATTGAATAAGGTGCAGAATAAGAGAGGGATCTGTGGAGTGCACCAAAAAGGGTTTTACAGTTGTGTGAGGATGACCAGAAGTCTTGATGAGGCCAGGAAGACATGGGGAAGTTTCCAAGATGAGTGTGCTACTTCACTGACCTGCTGAAATGCCCAGGAGAGTAGAAACACAAAGAGGTCAATGAGTGTGAGTGCCCATTGCTTCTCTGGGCAAAGCATGCAAAGGTAAACCTGGGTGGATTTAGAGCTGCAAGAGCAGAAAACACTGTTGAACCATTTGGCTCTGAGCATGGGTAAGAAAGGAACTATCTTCTGAAGGGGCTAAAAGAGAAACTGCAAGGATAGGGGTGGAGCAAATAGGTAGGTTTTTCTATTGTCTTAACATGATATGCTATAATATAACACACTCAAATCCTGCAGCAATAGTTTAAAGCCTAAGAAATGAAGGAGTGGTGTAGCTTGAAAGAGAACTAGAGTGAGGGATGTCTGATAAGAAGTGAGTCACGCAGACACTGAATCCGGACATATGGGAAAAGAAACCCATGACAAAGCTGGCTTTCTCTCAGGTACTCCAGTGAAGCCTCTCCTATGTGGCTGTCTGTGACAACATAAGACAATCGCTAATGCACACTCTTACTGCTCTTTGTGTGTGCCTACCGAGTAGTGCCTATATCTACTGGGAATAGATTTGTGTGTTCACTGTTCTGAAGGAAAAGGAAAAAGAAACCAATCATTTGTGGAACCTTCCAAGCAAGTAGCTCAAGAAGCTCTGAAGATATTCAACAGAAGCTGGGGACAGACTTCTTTGACTCCTCGTGTTGCCCAATCCTATTGGTTGGGGGTAGACTATGATCCTGGGCCCTGTCACTTCAACCAACATGCTACCCACCAAAAAACCAAGGGCCCTGGTGTTTCCTTCTCTGACACTTGTCCACTCATTCTTACCTTTGACTGCCATGGGCAAGGGCGCAAGGAATACAGAACAATTACAATGACTTAAAGGAAGATACAATGACAGTGTGACTCCCTGGATATTTGCATTTGACAAAAGACACATAAATTTCATGAACCTCTAGAGAAATGTGGTCCCTGAGAATTTCCAAAACTCCAGTCTATCCTTCCTACTCTGTCTAAACAGGCTATCAGTCTGAGTGACACTGTAACCAGACACACACATACACATACACACACACATACACACACACACACACACAACACACGTGCACACATACACAAATGCACACATATGCATAAACCCAGGAAACATACTCAGGAATATCCACACACATGCTACATACATCAACTCACATAGCAGGCACCAACACACATATACAGCAATAAACACAGATGTACATGTGCACACAGCCTGCGCTTAAGGAAGAGAAAATACAAATAATGCAAGTATGGTTTGTTAGTCATCAGCGAGGTTTGCTAGTCAGCAGGGAAAAAAAAACCACTGTCATAGCAAATTTGGCTCTATTTTAAGTGAAATAAAAGGCCATAAGAATTTATTTTAATGAATAAGCTATACTGACTTGCTTTTCAAAAGACCATAGAGGTTGTAATGCAGAATGAATAGCAAAATGTCTAAGAGGAAAAAAAGAAAGAGAGCCAGGGAGGGAATGTGTGTGTGTGAGAGAGAGAGAGACAGAGACAGACAGAGACAGAGAGACAGAGGGGGGCAAGGAAGAAGAGGAGAGAGAAGGAAGGAGGGAAGGACAGGGCCCTCTTAAAGTTCTCCAGGTGGTAAATAGTGGTAGTTTGAGCCAGGGTGTTAGTAGTGCACACACAAAAAAAATTGAGAACCATTGTTAAATTTTGAAATAGGCACTAACAAACAATACCTGTCTGGGACTGAGCTATGAGACAGGAAGAATTTAAGCAGGTAGGTAGATTGACTAAAAATGAGTAGGCTGGAAGAGAAACAGGGTACTCTAGAGTTCCATTTTAGCCATGGTATGCTCTAAATTGATGTGTTCTGTGTAGAAGTGTCAAGGAGAAGCTGCATATATAAAACTAAAATTTAAAGGCAAGGTCAGGGCTGAAGACAGAAATAGAAGAATGATGAGAACAGAGATGGTATATAAAGTGTGGTGTTGGATGAAGCTGTAAGGTGAGCTTGTACATAAAGAAGCCCCTGAGCAGATGGAGGCATCTAGCCTTCAAAGGCATGCAGAGGAGGGGGAGCGGGAAAATAAAAGGAACCATCAGTGAAGGATGGGACAGAGCCTGAGAGCTTTCATCTGTTTTTATCAGTTTTACTAGTGTGTGAACCAGCTGAAGGGGAATAAATCAACTTTACGTTCTTTCTCTTCCTGCAAAAGCTGAGAATTGGGGAAGGCAAGGTTTTAAAGCTGTGTCCACAAATTCTTTGATAAGCCTTCATCTGAGAAATAGCTTAATTTCCTTCCCTGTGTGTGGGCAACATTTAACGACTCACTTCTAATTAATCGGGTCTGGCAGTACTATGGAGTAACACTTCGAGATTAGATTATAAAGAGACTGCAACTCCTATCTTGACTTTTGCTATGATTTTCTCTGGAGTCATCTGCTCTGAGGTAAGCTGAGCGCTGTCCAGAGGGAAGGTCCATGTGAAGATCTGAGAGCCTTGACCATCAGCCACAGGCAACTGGATACCATATGAGTAATGTAGTTTTTTTAAAGTGGATCATTTAGACTCACTTGAGGATCTGGGTGACAACAGCCTCATTCAACATCTCTCCTGCACCTTCCAAAACAGAATTATCTAGGAAACAATGGCTCTCAGGAATTTCGAGATAATAAAAGTTTGTCATTCGATGCTGCTAAGCATTGGGGGTAATGTGTTAGAAGGCAATAAATGGTAAATATATCAGCATAATGGATCGGAAAATGTCATGTAGCTATGCGTAATAAGTTTCTTCCCAACATTCTTATTGCTTTGGTCCTAAGAAAAAAATAAATCATGACTGGTAAGTGTATTTGGAAAATAATATCATGTTTTCTCTGGAAAAAAAAATCAAATGCATGGTTCTGTGCAGTTAGCATCCTCCACCTTCAACCATTCTAGTTAAAGACGGCCCATCCTGTAGTATTTCTCTTAATGAAACATGACTCCTTAGAAGCTAGTTCCAGTATATTGTGGATTTGATAAGGAATTCCCAAAAGAGATCACTTTAAATCTTCTCCAACCTCACTGGCATTATAAGGGCAAGACATAGTACCCAATAAAGAGTACAGAGGTTGCAAATATAATGGAAGAATGCCTCAAACCCTAGCTTGACTGCCTGCTGTAAAACCATGGAAATGCACCCAGTGTGTTTAGCCTTGTTTCTTCCCTTTCTGGGATGAGCAGCTAGTCCTCAGCTGTGGGAGAGGATTAGATAAAGTGTCACTTGTGAATGTCCTTTTGTTTGTTTGTTTGTTTTGTTTGGGGAGGGTATAATTTTTTATTTAAATTTGAAACAAGCTTGTTTTACATATCAATCCCAGTTCCCTCACACTCCCAACTATCAGTCTGGGGGTCCATGATCTCCTCTTGTTCAGGTCAGCAGTTTCTGTGGGTTTGTCCAACCTGGTCTTGACCCCTTTGCAGCTCCCTGCTGCAACTGGATTCCAAGAGTTCGGCTCAGTTTAGCTGTGGGTGTCTGCTTCTGTTTCCATCAGCTACTGGATGAAGGCTCTAGGATGGCATATAAGATAGTCATCAATCTCATTATCGGAGATGGGCATTTAAGGTAGCCTCTCTACAATTGCTTAGATTGATAGTTGAGGGTCATCCTTGTAGATCTCTGTACATGTCCTTAGTGCCAGATTTCTCCCTCTATTATGGTTATCTCTTTTCTTGATCTCCTCTATTCTTTCCCTGACTCAAGCTTCCTGCTCCATCATGTGAAGGCCCTTTTAATGTACAAGGTTTTAAGGTAATCATGCCTACCATCCTGTGTGCTCATTCTGTTACATGTATGTTACTGCTGATGCTGGATAGAGCTCAATGATGCCTTTTTCCTGGTGACCTTGAATGTTCTTTTTCAACTTCCTCACATACTGCGATAGCCTAGGGCATCATATGCCAAAGCACACAATTCTTTCTGAGTGTCATCCCCATATAGTCTAATAATTCAATTATTCTTACATTTTACTTTTGAAATAGCTCATTCTTTGTTCCTCTTTGTATTCTTGATATGAGATTTTTATTATCTAAATTAAACACACAAGAAATCTACGGCATATCTGAACCTGAATCATGACAGCTGGGACTTTGAGCCTCAGTACCTACTCTGATTTCTCTCCTTTTAAATCACAGAAAAGAATGACACTAATCAGAGCAGCCAATTGTAAGCAGCTGATGGGATTAAAGGTGACTTTCTCGTAGAAAGCCCACACTTTTTACAGGACCCTTTACAAAAGAAAAGCGGGCATGTGTTCTTTGTCAGTTTTTGAGACAGCTATGGTATCAGACTTAAGTGCTTAATTTACTGTGTTCCTCCTCTAATAACGTTAGGGAGGAGTATCCCATGCCTGGAGGAAGCTGCAGCTTTCAGTCCTCACCAGAATGCTACATTCTGCAGTTGGACAGTGGTTAATATAGAGACTCACAACTGTTTAAGTGCAGAGAGTAAGTAATTGGAGTGCTGGGCTCAGAGAATATCACAGAAGAGAGAATGGACGATAGTAAGAGCCAGCAGTTGGAAAGTACTGTTGGGAAACAGAGTCTTGTGGACCTGACAGGACTGACACAATTGTGAATTCACAGCAATGGTAATTACCTGCACAAATCCTATATAAGACTGAATCCTTCAATGTTTCATACTGGAAGACATGGCTCATGAGGCTGCACTTCTTCCTGAGGGACTATGTACAAGGAATAATTCCTGGGAGAAGGGGTGGCACTTTGCTCACTGGTGTAACCGCTCAGTTGCCCCAGCTCCAGTGTACATCAGCCCACCCATGATCATGCAGGACACCTAATTTAAACTCAATGGATCACTCACACCAAAATGACAAGAAGGTAGAAGGGGGAGGGGATTTGGAAAAAGAAGAAGAGTTTCACCCAGAAAGAAGGTGAGGATAAGACAGGATAACAAGAGGCAAGAACTAACATCTATGATATGTAAAATTGGCAAAAAAAAAAAAAAAATTTATTTCAAAAATTAAAAACCAATTTCATTTATTCACTCATTTTTTGTCTTTATCTTCTAGGTGTGTGTGTGTGTGTGTGTGTGTGTGTGTGTTACTAGAGCCCAAAGGCAAATACTGTACCATTGAGCTACACTCCCAGCTCAGTAGGCATTTTAAAAGAAAAATTCTTTCTAAAGATCTTTATTTTTAAAATTGCTTTTCCAACAGGCAATGTTTTCACAATATGAACTGTACTAAAGACATGTTTAGTTACAACTGTGAGTTTCATTTCAATTGTTTAGGATGTTAAAATATCTCAATATGAAATATTTTGAGAATACTGAAAATTAGAAATCATAAACAAACATTTGTCTTCACACCATTAAGCGTCAACAAATGTTAGTGTTTTGCCTTGGCTCAAATACATCTATTATTATTAAGAAATGGCACATTGTAACTAGAAGTGGCATCCTTCACTCTGGCTGTCTTTCCCCCTTTAACTCACACAATCATCCTGAGGTTTCTGTGCTCCACCACCCTCTATGTTTTCAAACTTATGATTGTCATTGTGAGGTCTCCTAATGAAATCCTAGCATGCCACTATTAACTCTCTCAACTCTCTTTTAGCCCAGTACTGAAGAGCAGCTTTAGTCATTTGGGGGCTGTGTTAACTTGTATTCCTTGTTACTAGAAAATTCCAGAGACCTCAATCATCTTTACATCCTATCTTATGTCATGTTGGTCCTGGAACTTAATGTATTGAAATTCCATGATATTGAAACTGAAATCTGACTCATTCACCTCAACAATATTGCCCCTTTTTGCTCAATATAGTCTCCTCTTCTCTGTTTCATCCCTTTACCAGAAAGAGGAAAAAAAACCTCATCCATCCCCCAGCACCACACACACACACACACACACACACACACACACACACACACACACACACACACTTACTTGAATTTTATTACAAAGTGAGTTCCACTTTCTTTTTTCAAAACTTCCTGGATATTCTGTGGATTTTGCTATTTCTATTTCTTCTTCAATTTATAACTCCCATGCAATGTAGCTTGATCTCAGCCATTGTTTATGTTCTCTTTACAAGGAATATACCTGTGTCTCAGGATTCATGAGAAAGTAGGTTCCTCTTTATGAATCTTTAGTAGAAAGAGACTTAATATTGTATTTGGATATGGAAGGAGAGTGTCCAATAATCTAAAAGCAAGAATTTTTGAGATGAAGCTATCAAATGAAAAGTCAGCGGAGCTGCCACAAGATGTGAGAACTTAGTCCCTGAACTTCTTACCTGTGATTTTTATTGTAGTAACTCCAAAATCACAAAAGAAAAGCATTTGATAAGCTGGGTTTAGACTTGTGAAACCCAGAATTAAGGAACACACAAGGATAGGAATGGTATTGAGTTAAGAGCCAGCCCAATTGTTGCCAGGGGCCTATACCCACCTGTCCAGAAAAATCCAGCCCTAAACTGACTCTATCCCTTTAAAACTGTGTCAGCCTGATTGCCAAAACACTCTCAAAAGTGAACCGCAAACAAAACCTTCTGTAAAAGTCTATCTCTTCTCTTTTTGTCTTCTATGTTCTTCTCCATCTTTGACTTTTAAAGAATAGAGCTCAGCTTTGTTGCTTATCTCCTTCATTAGTAAACTCCACTGTTCCCTACTTCCCAAGGTTAGTTTCTTCCATCTCAGAAATGCTTAAAGCAACCAGCACTTAAGCAGTTTCTCTATTCACATCTTGCCTTTGTTGGTAACTTTTCCTAGTATATCCTAGGAGTAACATGAATGTAGAACCTTTAACAGATTCCCCATGTTTTCTGAATAAATCCTAAAGTTCCCATGAAGTTTTGTCGTTGCTGTTTATATCTTCTCCTGATGGGAGATGTCATTCTGTAAATATGTTTCTCATATTGGTTAATGAATAAAGCACTATTGGCCTATAGGAAAGCAAGATAGTGACTAGAAGACAAGAAGGAGAGAGGGAGAAGGGAGGAGAGTCAACACGTGGAACCAAGAGAGAAGAACTCCAGACCCTCTCTCTGGTAAGATAAGATGACATGGAAATACTTAGATTGATGGAAATGGGTTAATATTTAAGACCGAGCTAGCCAATAAGAAATGCTAGTAACAGACCAATAGCTAATCTAATACAGTGTCTCTCTGCATGTTATTTGGGGGTGTCGTGGCTCTGGGACCAAGCTGGTGGGAAAACTGCTTGTAACAAAATGGTGCCTTCAACGTGGCTACTAAGAACTTTCACTTAAAACTTGCCAAAAGCTTAAAAGGGGGCTTTAGAAACAAAAGAACAGAGTCAAGCAAGGATTCTTAATAACAGCATTTTTCTTGGTTGGACTCTGTTTTGCTAGAGACAAGCAGAGATTTGTGCAGCTCCTTTAAGGAAGGTTTCCTGACTCAGCATAGTGGCAAAAACAAAAACAAAAACAAACAACAAACAAACAAAAAAAAACCATGGCTTTTAAGAAGTGCTGCTAACAATTCAACAGTGTGTATTAACAGTTGGTTAAAAGAAAATAGAGAGTAGCTGAGGGATTGGTGGCACATACCTTTAATTCCAGCACTAGGGAGGCAGGAGCAAGCAGATCTCAGTGATTTCAAAGTAAACCTGGTGTAGGGAATGAATTCCATGGTGGCCAAAGTTACACAGAGAAACCCTGTCTCAAAAAAATAAATAAATAAAAATAAAAGTAGAAGAAATAGAGTAATAAAAAAGCCACGTGAAGAGTCTGGATACTGAATGCTATGGTATTGTCTTTGGATTGCTCAATTGCAAAGGAATGAATAATTGCTATAATACACTTGATTATCTATGCTGCTAAATTAATCCAACTAATATATTTTAAAAATGCTTTGACTCCAAAATTTAAGTCTAAGGACAGGTTACTAGAGAAAAGAATTTCTATTTTTGTTTCTACTGAAAATAAAAAGCTGTGGATTCCTTCCAGACTAACATGGTTTGATCAAACAAGACCCCCTGAAGCAGCAACCCAGGTGATCCAACATTCAAAACAGCTGGGACTTGGAAGCCTTACAGACCACTACAGCCAGGATTTCTGCTTCTTCTTAATATCCCCATGACAGTGCCCCTTACCAGCAGGAAGCAGTTTGGAAAGAACAACACCCAAATTCCTGAATATTGTTTATAAATGTTTGTTTTCATTTATATGTGGTTGGTTATAAATGGTTAATGACTACAACCAATCTCTTTTTAAAGGTAAAAAAAGGATTATGGTATAGATATGAATACTTTGCTTTGGAAAGGATTTTCATTTATTGATGTAATTTAAGGTCAATTTTGTGATATGTATATATCGTCTCTTGTTTAGGTATTGTGTTTATATAGCTCATTTAAAATATATAATTTAGTACAGATTATAGATAGTTACTTATGATAGTTAAAACTTGGAGTTAAGTTATTTAGGTTTTCTAGATATGCCGAAATGTATTCGAGATGGAATAATATTCTTCAAACGTTCCAAAGACATACAGAATATACAGAATATAGCATCTAAAATAGTTTAAGGTTTTTCTTGACAATGAGCCATAAATGCTCCTGGCAACACCACCTGCATCAGAAAGGAAGATGGACATCGAAGAAACTCGTTATGAAGTTTACTCCCAATATGGCAAAACTAGCCATTTGAGCAAGATACTGTTTGACTTTATGCTGTGTAAACTGAACATGCAGAACCCACAGGGAAGTGACTGCTGATACAAGATGGACAGTGATACAGGGTTCCTGCTTTATGGAAGAGTCTGCCAGACTCTCTACAGGACACAGAGAAAAGTGACTGACAAACTGCCAATTCAGGTGGACACTTTAAAGTTTCTTGCTTTGTTGAGGAGTGTGCCAGACACACTATGGCCTATAGGATGAAGATGGAACATTACAGAAGAACTTGGGGTGATTGACCAGGTACTGAGTTGTCTCTGTTATTTCTATAATTATCCTTCTGTTGTCTTTGAAGGAGTAGAAGACAGATAGTTATGGTTAAAGTTTTCCTTATTTAGGATTAAAGATAAGTTACATATAGGACTTTAGACTTGCAAAGATAGGATAGGTAATAAAATAATTTCTTTCAATCTTGCTAAATGTTAATGAACTAAATATTGTTAACTGTGGTTCGTATTTGATAACTGTTTTGTTATATATTTTGCTATGTTAAGGTCAAAACCCTTTTTATTTTTGACAGAAAAGAGGAGATGATGGGAGATGTCATTCTGTAAATATATTTCTCATATTGGTTAATGAATAAAGCACTGCTGGCCAATAGGAAAGCAAGATATGCAGGACTAGGAGACAAGGAGGAGAGAGGGAGAAGTAGGGAGGAGATTCAACATGTAGGACCAAGAGGGAAGAACTCCAGACCCTCTCTCTGGTAAAATAAGACTACATGGAAATACAAGATTGATAGAAATGGGTTAATATTTAAGACAGAGCTAGCCAATAAGAAATGCTAGTAACAGGCCAACAGCTTTATATCTAATACAGTATCTCTGCCTGTTATTTGGGGCTGGCAAAGCTCTGGGACCAGGGTGGCAGGAAAACTGCTTGTAACATTCTCCACCTTTTCCAACCACAGTATGGTCTTCTGTAGACCACACACACACACACACACACACACACACACACACACACACACACACACAGCACACATTAAACCAGACACACACAGTGAACCAGATACACATATACAAGTACACACAAAGTTCATCTTTTTCATTCTTTTACTTAACCTAACCTATACTACCAATCACATTTTTCTCATTCAAATCTGTCTTATAGAAGTTTGATCTTTTAGTGATATGAGAAAGCTTCTGTCTTTCTGGATACCTTCATTTTCCTGGCACATAGAGCCTTGTGCCTCTTGTTTTTCAGTCCACACCTTAATGAGTTTCTTCACTGTACCAGAGATTACATCAGGCACTCAATAACTACTCCATGTCCACACGTCTTTGTTCAAGTAAACAGAGAACTCCTTGAGTTAGAGATTGGATTTTATAATTTTCTTCTGCTCTCTAGCACTCGGCCCAACTTGCTCTCTGGAGCAGAGGCTCGATATTTCTTCCTGACTTGAATTGAATTGCTCTCAAACTTGGCAGGAGAAAATAAGAAAATGAATTCCAAGTAAAACTAGGAGACAATAGAAGAGAATTAGGAATTACCATTAGACATTTGATTGTCAGATTGATTCCCATTGAACCTCAAGCAGAATAATAGCACACCCTTCCCCACCATAATTTTCTTCTTCTAAATTTGCTAGAGTGCAGCTTTGGAGCAGGTAAAAGATTTTTAACCTATGAGTATTAAATTCTCATGTTTACTCTATAAAATATGAAAGGCAATAGTCGATTTTAAATTTCTTTAAAATATATCAACTCTTTTATTCTTACAGTGCCCTGGCTTTGACAGTCTAATGAACAATGAGTTATGGAGACAAAACTAGCCAGCAAGTTAGCCTGAGCTGCATCCCTAGCTATTTGGAAAGATGAAGCAGAAAGACTGATGGGGCTCAGGAATTAAATGTGAGCCTGAGGGATAAATACAGCAAGACCATACACCTGCTTTCCTAATTGTAGAAGCCAGCCTACCCAAGCCTCAGGTGCCCAGGCCAGCCTGCATGAGCATTCGCAGCAGGCACTTTCTCCCTGAGCCAAACCTGCCCAGAGACTGCTGATGAAGAGACACCTGACCAAAGAAACCAATGAGGAAAGCACAACACAGCAGAGTCAGCTGCCTGAGCCAATAGGACCTTGTGAGGGGGTATAAAGGAAGGTCTAACTTCCTTAATTTAGGAGTCTGTTGTAGGCTCTTCTACTCACTGACTTCCAGTGCCCGAGTAGTTGGTGCTGTGTCTTCTCATCCCCTCCATGAAGGGGTGTCTGAGCAGGGTAACCTGCAATACCTTATAGATCAAAGGTTTTTTGTTCCATTTAGATTTGGAAAATTTCCCTTAAGAATAAAAAAGGGACGAATCCTATGTTTGTTATGTTATGTTATGTTATGTTATGTATGTATGCATGCACGTATGCATATATATATATATGCTTATATATATGTACGTATGTATGTGGGGGAGGATTTCTTGATTGCTAAATCTCTCCTACAATAAGAGCCTGGCAGATTGGCTTGTGATCAACATTTGATGAATTCAGCTCCATTTATATCAACGCATCTTAAATAAGAGAAAATTAGCCAAGTCCCAACAGCGCATTAGCTACTGGACACTACTTAATCAGTTGCTGGAATGGACACTGAAGACGGGATATCGTGTTGACCAGCTTCAGGCTGAGCTGGAGAGCATCCAACTGAAGCTTGAGCAAAACAAGGAGTGGCGCAAACTTGAAAGGGTCAAGTGAGGACTTGGCCTATGGGAGAGCAGGCTTCAAGCCCTGTCAGCTCTGCCTCTTCATTTACCTTGCATACCTGCGACAATGTGCCTTCGTTCCTATCTGTTTGCTTTCAGGTAATCTTTTCATTAGCCAGTAAATACAAAACCAAGAGACATTATTTCTCAAATAGCAGAGTGAAGGGACAGCATAGAGACTGGGAGAAAAGCTTTGTGAGTATTCATATAACAGGAACTTAATGCCCAGAAACTAAAAGTAGTTTAAAAAATCTTAAACACCAAATCATTGAGCTGACAAATGGGCAAATGGAGTGAACAGACGGGTCTTAAAAGAAGTATACATGAAAAAAAATAAATAAAAAGAAGTATACCTGGTTAATAAATACATTTAAAAATCTGTTAAGCATCCTTAGCAGTCGAGAAATAAAAATTAAAACTATGCTGAGGTAAGAATGATTATTAAACCAGAGTAGGTGTCTTGTAGAAAAAAATGACAACAAATATTGTCAAGGATATGAGGTAGGCTGAGAGAAAAGGAAACTTTATTCACTGCTGGCGGGGATGCAAACTAGTGCAGCTCTTATGGGAGGTTTCTAAATAACAACAAAAATAGAACTATCTTATGGGCAAGCTCTACCACCCCTGATATACCCAAACAAATTATGACTTGGAGATACCTGGCCATCTGTGTTTATTGCAAAGCTATTCACATTAGCCAAGATGTGAACCCTGTTGAGGCTCTCACCACCGTATAAACACAAAGAAATGTGCTATAAACACTTAATGGAGTTTTCTTCCACCACAAATAAAAACAAAATTCTGTCATCTGAAAAAAAAATAGATGAACGATTGAGAAGCTCACCATGTTAAATAAAATGTGCCAGACTCAGAGAGACAAGCAGTATATGTTTTCTCTCTTACACAGAATTTAGACACTCTTATGTAGGGTGTGTGTGTGTGTGTGTGTGTGTGTGTGTGTGTGTGTGTGTGTGTGTATATATATATATATATATATATATATATATATATATATATATATATATATCAGGAAAGTGGAGAAGAGATTATCTTGAGGAAGGAATATAAAGAGAAAAGGGGACAGCACATCTCGGGGAATAAAAGACCATTTATCACATTTCCTCTCACAGACAAGGTTAGATCGGCCTATATATACTATATACATATACATACAACTACATAAATGAGGAAGACGGCCAACAGAAGTGGCACGAGGGAAAAGGAAGGTGGTAGAAGGGTAGATATGGGAGCAAAATTACAATATTTGTGTATCAAATGTCATATTTAAGCCCATTATATATTGAGCAACAACTGAAATTTAATTTTAAAATAAAATAGGAGGAAAATGTTATTTTCAAGGAAATTATAACATGAATACAGGTAACAAACACCACGTTTCAACATTCCACTGAACTCATCAAAAATAAAGGTGTAGTGTAGGTAGGAGTGTAGCTCCGTTGTAATGTGTACTCACCACGTGTGTCCTGAACTTGGCTCACAAGAGGGAAAATCAAGTTTGAAGGACTTATGTCAGATTCTATTCTCCAAAGGAGGCTTCGTGTGTGCCCTACACTTCTCTGGAATGATGTGTTCATCCTTTTCAGGTCAGCATCTAATTCCCCTTCTCTTGGATGTTGACAGAGTGTGACTAATGCAGCCAAGACAATGCCATGGAAGGGAAACTGCCAGCCTCTTGACTATACAGTGGCTGAGCCACTTTGGAAACAAATTGGATATTATTTAAAATTACTCAATATGGACCTAAATATGACATAGCCATACTACTCAACTTATGCAAGAGAAAACAAAATATATTTCCATGCATCTTCTGTCCATGGATGTTTGTGGCATATATTAACAACAGTCAAAATCTCTACATTGTGTTTGGAGGGAGAAAAGTCCTGCCTATCTTGCCTTTCTACTTGACAACAGTGCTTTATTCCAATAAAAGAAACATATTTACAGAATGACATCTCCTGTCACCTCCTTTTTTCTGTCTAAAATAAAAAGGCTTTTAATTTTAATCCAGTAAAATATATAACAAAGCAGTTATCAAATAAGAACCACAGTTAACAATAATCCATTGACATTTAGCAAGATTTAAAGAAAATATTCCATCATCTATCTTATCTTTGTGAGTCTAAAATCTTATATGTAAGTTATCTTTAATCCTAACTAAGAAAAACTATAACCATAACTGTCTTCAACTCCTTCAAAGACCACAGAAGGATAGTATATAAGTTGTAGAAATGACAGAGACAACTCACCTGGTCAATCACCCAAAGTTCTTCTGTTATGTTCCATCTTTAGCCTATAGACCATAGTATGTTTAGCAGACTCCTCAGCAAAGCAAGAAACTTTAAACTGCCCACCTGTATTGGCAGCTTACCAGTCACATTTCTTTGTGTCCTTTAGAATATCTGGCTGACTCTTCCATGAAGCAGGAATCCTGTAGCACTGTCCATCTTGTATCAGCAGTCACTTTCCTGTGGGTCGTGCATGTCCAGTTTATACAGCATGAAGTCAAACAGTTCAGACAAGAGCAGTGTCTTGGCCAAATGGCTAGTTTTGCCATATTGGAAGTAAACTCCATAAAGAGTTTCTTCGATGTCCATCTTCCTTTGTGACGCAGGTAGCATTGCCAGGAGCAGTTATTTCTTACTTTCAAGAAAAACCCTAAACTATTTTAGATGCCATATTCTGTAGTCTTTGAAAGGTTTGAAGAATGCCTATCCATTTTAAATGTATCTCTATATGTTGTATCTAGAAAACGTTGCCAACCTAACTATAAACTTTGACTATCATAGGTAACATCTGCACTTAATTATACATTAATTTTTAAATGAGCTATGCAAACACAACACCTAAATAAGAGGAGAAATATACTTATCACAAAAGTGACCTTAAATTGCATCAATAAATGAAAATCCTATCCAAAGCAAAGTATTCATATCTATACCATAATCCCCTTTTTACCTTTAAAAAGAGATTGGCTGTGATCATTAACCATTTATAACCAACCCCATTTAGATGAAAACAAACACTTATAGACAATATTTGGGAATTCAGGCGTCGTTCTTTCCCAACTGCTTCCTGCTGGTTGGGGATGCTGTAACACCATGGGAATCCTAAGAAGATGCAGAAATTGGCTGTAGTCTGTAAGGCTGTCTTATCCCAGGTGTTTTGAATGTTGGATCACCTGGGACACTGTTTCAGGGGGTCTTGCTTGATCAAACTGTGTTAGTCTGGAAGGAATCCATAACTTTTTATTTTCTATGGAGACAAAAATAGAAATTTTTTCCCCAGTAATCTGTCCTTAGACTTAAATCTTGAAGTCAAAGCATTTTTAAAATATATAAATTGGATTAATCCAGCAGCATTTCTTTTAGTAGTTGTTGCTATTTCCTCAGCAAACAATTCAAAGACAACACAATAGCATACAGTATCCAGACTTTCTGTGTATTTCTCATCTTTAGGTGGCTTGTTTTTATTACTCTCCTTATTTTACTTTTATTCTTTTCATTTTGTGAGACAGGGTTTCTCTGTGAACTTTTGTCTGTCCTGAAATTCACTCTGTACACCAGGTTCACTTTGAAGTCATAGAGATTTGCTTGCCTCTACCTCCTGAATTAAAGGTGTGTGCCACTATACCCAGCTACTCTATTTCTTTCTATTGTTTAAACCACTTCATCCTGCTTCTTTTTCTCTCCCAAGCCTATGTGTATTTTTAAACACACTGTAAAAACTGTTTAGGTTTAACTTCATCTGAATTTGTCTTTACTGTATATTTCTACCTTTTTTCTAGCCACATGTCTTTTATCTGCTAAACAACATTGCTAAAATTAAATCAGTGGTTGTTTTAGACAGCTGTTCATGTGCATCATTCTGTTGTTAGCAGGGCCTTTTAAAAGAGCCCTTTGGTTTCTTCTGCTTATGTCGTGTCGGGAAATATCCCTTAAAGGAGCCGTGCCAGTCTCTGCCTGTCTCTAGCAAAACAGAGCCCACCTGAGAAAAATGCTGCTACCAAGAAGCCTTGCTTGTCTCTGTTCTTTTGTTTCTAAAATCCCTTTTTAAGCTTTTGTTAAGTTTTAAGTAGTAGTTCTTAGCACTCATGTTGCAGGCACCATTTATTACAAGTAGTTTTCCTGCCAGCCTGGTCCCAGAGCTGCATCAGCCCCAAATAATACACAAAGACGCTGTATTAGATATAAAGCTGTTGGCCTGTTACTAGCGTTTCTTCTTTGCTAGCTCTGTCTTAAATATAAATTCATTTCTATTAATCTATGTTTTTCCATGTGGTCTTATCTTACCAGAGAAAGGGTTCAGACCTCTTACTTCTCCCATGGTCTACATCTTGACTCTTCTCTACTACATCTCTCAGAATCCCCCTTTCTCCTAGTCCTGCTTATCTTACCTTCCTAATTGCCGACAGTGCTTTATTCATTAACCAATAAGAGAAACATATTTAAAAAATGACATCTCCCATCAATCTTCCTTATTTCTTAACATCTTGAATGTAGGGAATATTTCCATAGTTACTGTATGTATTGTTTTTGATAGATATTTCCTTTTCATTAGGGATTCTTTTTTTCTTTTTAGCCTATCAAGGCATGCCTTGATAATTGTTATTGGGTGTATAACACTGTGAGAGTCCTGTTTTTAGACACTGAATATATAGGTCTTTCTACAAATCTTCTTAAGATTCTTTCTGAGTGAAGTTAAGCCACAGAGAAGCCGTGTTATGATTCAGGGTCTTTTCTTAGTTACTCATTGGTGCTGGAAGAGCTGTGTTTATTCTAAGGTTTGTTTTGGCTCAGTGGTCCTGTCCTGAGTGCTCCACACGATGCTCCATGAACAATGAGATTTTCCAGGACACTGTTCCCAGCTTTCTGCAGGCACCAGGAGAATTTTTCCAGAACCCCTCATGTCAGCAGCACCCTGCTGAATAATCAAATGAGACACACATCCTCCCAGTGTGGCTGTTTACTCCTCTTTACTCTGCCTTCCAAACTGTGTCACCTTGGTGTGGCTGAACTCTCAGCTTTCATCTTGCACTTATAGCATCCTCTAGGCGGAACTTGGCTTCTCTTTGCCTTTACTACATTCTGGAGGCTCCTCAAAGCTATGCATTGGGGAACCATAGGGTTGAACACATTTTCACCCATTTTATACTGATCCTGTTCTTTTATTACCTGGTGTACAGTGTCAAAAATAATTAGTTTAGAATATTTGGGCACAAAGTTTTAAATTATTTATGTCAGGTAGGAAGTTAAATCTGGTTCCTGGTTCTTGTCATTCTGTCTTGACTGGAAGAGACTGTCCTGTTTTCTCACTTCTAGTGTTGATGGAGGTTAAAGTTGGGATGTACACCTTCCAAATTCTTACATTAAAGTAAATACATTTGCAAGAACATAGCTTCTTCTTGATACAATATATGCCAAGGATAAATATATTCACTCAATAAAATAAACTAATATTAACTTTGAACATGTCACAGAATTCATAAATAAGAGCATCTACATGATACTATATGCTGATTTAACAATATGTTACAACCATAAGAAATGATTTTGTAAGTCTGTTAACAAAGTACCATCTTTAAAATGTAGTTAAGAGTGTGGGCTTTGGAGTTAAGCAAACCTGATTAGGTGCGGTATATTATTTACCTGCCAATATTCTTCAACGTCTTATCTGGTTAACAAATGGGAGTTTGGTGGGGATTTTGAGAAGAGCATGTGTGCTGTTTGTTACCCATGCACAAGCACTTTTTGATGCCTCATTTTTGAAGACCCTTTCTAAAGTAGCATAGAAACTGCAATTAGAAATCACCTGCTTCAGCCTCTTGCTCTCCAGTGATGTGTACTCAGCTTTTTACTCTCCACATGACCAAGGAAATAATTGCATATTGAAAGCTGAGCGATCCAAGGTTAGGCATAAAAGCATTTTATAAATCTAAGGCACTATTATATTATTAGACCAGAAGTACAATTTGAGAATCCATTCCAACATTTATAAGACTTCACTGAGTCCTAAACATGTTCTGCAGATCCAATCTACATCCATTTGTAGCTAAATGAGTGCTTAGTCCTTGATAACCCTGACTTCTCTGTCCAAGACAGGAAAAATAAATGATCTCCTTTTCTGTGGGTTGTTCTTATTACTTATCATGAGAAATGACTTTAAAATTTACTTATGGTGTTCATTGTTTATGCATGCATTAATTTATAGATATAGTAAATAAAGTTGCAAATGAAATACCATAACTATCACCCGGACTTACATATGCACACACTGAGTAGAAATAAGGAAAAGCAAAATAATGTTTGTCAATAGAATTCAGGAAAAATTAAGAAAATATAAGCAGAATAGCATAATATAAAATACAGAACACCAATTTAGATGGGACTAAGAGAGGGCTTGGAAAAAAGACATTTCATGGAAAAAATTAGTCACTTTCCTGGGGCATACAGGTAAAAATAAAATATGTTCGGGACATTCCTGATGTGGTACATAGTGTATAACAGGATACATAGTGTATAACAGACTTTGAATTGATCATGACTACCTAAGAGAGTATTATGGTATTCATTTAGAAAAACAGTTGCAAGTGGAAGACTTTATTCTATAGATACTGCAGAATGATCATACACTTTTCCAGATAGCTGCATGCGTGGGTTTCTAGAATGAAGACTGCTTACCAGCCTCCCTTATTCATGGCCATTAAGCGTGGAAGTTATGTACACTTCCTGGAATGTGACTGCATATGTATCCTGGGAAAGCTAGCACAAAAGATGAGAATTAATAACGCCATCAGGCGGACACACTTGGAACTACTATTCACACGTGTGCTTCCTAAAGTGCAACTGTTCTTCTATTTTGTTTAGACAGCTGGTGTATTGAACTCTCTAACATAAGACATCAGTCCATGGATTGAGCCATTGCTTTTTTATAATCATGATGTTAAGCAGACAAGTCTTAGGATAGCTATTGTCCTCTGAACTTTATTTATCATAAAGTGAGTTATAAATGATATATATGCTACTGTGGTAGACAGTTCTGTCTTCTTGAAAATAAGGACCCTCTGGGTTAATGCCATTTGGAAAAACCATGTTGACTGAGGCTAGAAATAGGGATTGCAAGAGAACAGAGAGAAGCCATTTCTGAGACAGTACTAATGCTCTACCTCTTGACTGTGATTATGGTTGCTTAAGTGTTTGCACACTGTATACACTAAGACTAAACCACATTATAGACACCTCCATAGAGTAGACTAAGAAATTAACTTGGATGTACTTGTGTTTACAAGATAGACTAGTAGTAGAGAGGCAGTGATAAGAGAGACAAAGAAATGCATGGCATCAGTCAAAACTATAATTTGTACTTATTCTAGATTAGTAGGAGGGTTGAAATTAGATGGATAAAGGGGCAGCTCTGAAGAAAGACTTTGAAGGACAATTGTGCCTGAAGATAGTGAATCCCATGCAGGAGAATTTGGCTTTCTCACTGGAGGAAGAAGTTGAGCCTGACCACAGGTAATAAAGATGCTGCATCACAACATGGAGAGCATAGGATCAGAGCAGTGCACTGGTATTTACTACAATAGTCTAAGTTGCTTTTCTTTGTTTGTAAAATGGAACCAATGATGATGCACACAAAGTGAAAACTAATCATGGAGAACGGAGGAAATATGTGTCTGGAACCTCCCATGAATGAATGCACAGAAGCCTACAACTACCATTTTTAAATGGAAAAGAGCATTCAAGGTGATGTTCAAGATTCTTCTATATGTGCTTATGGGATTTGTTTGGGTAAGAACTCTCCTTTTAGGAAAGGAAATGGCACTTTTAACTCACAGGATCATAGGAATGAGTGAGTGTGGACAACTGAGCAACATGGCAGCTGGTAGTATATTTCTTTTAAGGGAGGCGGGTTCCTTTGTCATTGAAGACTCAGTAGCTTGTTTATTTCTTGTTTCTTTACCTCCTCTGACACATGTGTAGGAATAGGAGGTCAGACAATGAGAAGCTGTTGTAGCTCCCTGTTTAAGATTCTCTTCATGAGATTTGGTCCTCAGCCCATTTTCTGTCAGGCTTCCTGAAATGGGAAAGCAATGCATAAAAATTCTCAGGCTCCACAGTGAGTTCTCCTCAGTGGCAGATTGGAATTTACAGCTGCCCATAGACTTCTCCATCTGAATGACCCGCAGGCATCTCCAACTCAGTACATCCCAAACCAAATTAATTACCCTTCCACACTCCCAGTCTCCAGCCTGCTATCTAGGTTAACACTACTGCCAACTTACCATGAACAAAATCTAGAAATGTTGGTTCTTTTATTTTCTATCCCATAACCCTAATGACAATCTGCTGCTAACCTGCACAGATTCACACTGCAGTAGTCTAGTCTGTTTTACACACTCTGTTTCTTGACTTCCATCTTCCCTGTGAGGATCTTTCTCTTTCCACGAGCCCAGGAAAAGTCTCTCTGTGCTTTGCCCCGAGTCTGCAGAGTTGAAGCTCCAGAGATCTCCATTTCAGCAGACGCAAGCATGCCTTGTCCCCAGGGACTGGTAGGATGGCTGCAGCTGTTCCCTGGGGCCCCATCCCTCTTGCTCAGATAAAACAGTGGACGTTCTGAGTCACGCATTTCCGTATCTGAAAATATGTCAGCAGCTTACCATGGGAATAGAGAATGAAGCCCCAAGCCCACATTTCACCCACTTCCTTTCCTCGGGTGTTCATTCCAGCATTCTTGCAGTCGGACTGCACCCCAGGTCACAGCCTCGAAGTCATGTGCAGTTATTTAAACCACGGAGACTTGTCTCGGGGAATGTTGCAAAGAGCAGGGTAAGTTGTCCTCCTTCTCACCTCTGCTTGCTTGAGGACCATTTCCCTGATGGAACTGTCTTCATCTCACTTTCCTCCGCTCCTGGCACTCAGGATGGCCACACTCACTGGGTTCTCCCTTATTTACTCTTCCTGGGGCTATCACGAGCATCTCTAACCCAGGTTTTACAGGCTTTCTAACAAGCATCATCTCTAATTGCCTTCTCCGAGTCTCGGGAGTGCTTTGAATTGCCTGTTAACCAATCTAAAAATAATCTCTTAAATTTTTTACTCTAAAACTTGTGATTTTACCCCCCTAAGAAAGCTTTTAAAAGTTCCCAAAGACACAGTTAACAGTTTTCCCCCCACTATACCCAAACAGAGTAGTCCCTCAGCTCCTCAGTATTAAATGCACTTTGTAAAGTTTCTTGCAGTTTTATTATTCCAGGTGCAGTGCTACCATAAGAAGCCTTTGTGGACCATGGCTATAAATGTCATTAGTTCTCATTAAGCCAATGTATTTTATAGAAGATGATTGTGTAAATTTATGGTGACTATTCTAGAGGATACTAAATCTGGTAATATATCAAATACCTGTTTTAAAAAGTCAATTCCTATCATTTGAAGACTGGTGTTTGCTCCCTAAGCTCAGTATAACATTAGCATGTTATATGACTATCAGATATACCCAAAGAGATGCAACCAGATTTAACAGCTATCTAAATAATTCAAGTGAAATGCACAGCTTTGTTAAAAATTTTGGGTATCATAGGTGACGTCTGAGAAAGTGATTTGTCGAGGTTTCATCCTGTATACCTTCATATTCTGTTTCTCTTTCTCTCATTCACTCTAAAGAGCAAGAGTCTCTCTTTGCTGCCCAGTCTGGCCTTGAACTTCTGGGCTTAAATGGTCTTCCTGCTTCAGCAGGAAGTTGAGATTACAGGCATGTAGCAATTGGGTAGCAACTCTTATTCTTTTTACAAATTAATAACAAAATATTCAATATGAAAGCACCGAGAAGGTAAAGTAACAGAAATGAGCATATTTATTATATCAAATTACACTGTCACTTAGCTAAAATATGAGCTTGAAAAAAATAAAGACACCCTCTTTTAAGATGCAGCTTACATATTAGTTACTGAGTTTGAAAATTTGTAACACTGTATCCAATCATTTGAAAGAGAGGTCTGTATATTTTATACTTTGCAACACACCCCGCCCTACACACTTGTGTGTGAAAAAGAAAAAAATCTGGAAGACTTATTTTTGACCCTGATCACATGAGACATATGAAGGCCTCACAAAACCTGTTTTGCTTCTGGCCTTTGCCCGTTAGCTAGGAAGGCTTGAAACAAAACAAATGACCCAAGGCTTGCTTTTCAGCCCTCTCTTCTTTCTGTAGCTATCTAGTGAGCACAAATAGCTTGACCCTCGGGGCAACCAAGGTCCAGGTGGTTGCTTTGAAGAGCAGCTGTGCCAAGTACTAAACTGGACAGCACTACAGACATCTTAGCAAGTGAGAGCCTCAAAAGAAATGGAGTGGGGCCCCTTCTAGAGACCTTGATGCCTGCCTGATATGGCACAGGATGCAGACAAAGAGGCAGACACTAGACAAACACTCCAATTCCCTTTACAGAAAGGGGTAGGCATCTGTGGCTGGGTCTGGGGACCCCACTACACAGCCTGCTCATGGTACTGCCTTCTGAGTTCTGAAGCTTCATCACATCTGAAAGCATCAGAAAGCTCCAGAAGGGCTATAAGTGCAGGGCTTCGACGGTGTTACCTGCCTACAAGGCCATGCCCTCTGTGGCTGGGGCCTGCGGCTGTGTTCTCACCTGAGGACACCCTCATCCAGACACACTGTTCCTTACACAGTTGTTGGTCTTCAGGTGACCACCTGAGGATGCCCTCAAGTGTGCTTCATCTCAACCCAATGTTCTATTTCAGGCATCCCTGAAGATGGTGGTGGTACAGCAGAGGATCTTGAGAAACGCGTCCTAGGACTGACTGTGGGCTGAATCAGTTCCAATAATGCTGGCCTCTCTGCATGCCGGCTTCTCCTGTTCTCGTCTCCCCCGTGCTAGTCTCTGCACTGATAAAAGTGCTTGCTGTGTCCAGAAATGGGAGCACATCCAAGAGCTACCTAGTGAGACCTTGTCTCAAAAATAAATACGCACAAACCATCATGCTCTAGAAAATATTTATTGACACCTGTATTAATTTTCTTTCCATAATCCAAGAAATAAACACAATACACAAAATACAGTAAAATGCACTTTTTCCCATTTCAAATAAATATCTTCTACTTCTGTAAAGAAAATTAATATCCTGTGTAATTTGCCACAGTATATTAATTGATGAAATAAAGCAAAAAATCCTTCTAGTTAATCTATCACTGCAGATAATGTTGTTTCTCCAAAAAATTATATCGACTTCAATACTGTGGCTTCTATGTTACAAAAGGAAAACCTAAGCTCTTTGACAAAATGTTTACTGTCAAGAAAAGTCCTCAGTTGGGAGAAAAAAGCATCTGAATTTCTGCTGACTCAACTATGTGTAAATTTTGAAGTTAATTCTTCCTGCAGCCAGAGTTACAATGGTTCTTATGTATCACACCAGTAATTTCCAAAATTAGTGGTTAAGAGCATAGATTAATAGTTACAGATGTAATACAGATCCAAGACAGAATTTAAAAGCTCTGTTGGTGGGAAATACAAAAAGTAATGGTGCTACATAAGACAAATTCATAATCTTCAAATATTGTTATTCATAACATTATAAGAACTGAAACCTACTGAATTATACAGACACAGCACAGACTTATATACATATATATCCCTGATAAGTTTAAGACAATGTGTTAGCTCTTACAAGTGTTAATAAGATTATTTTAGTAAGCAACAAAAAAAACCCTATTTAGGTAGTCACCACTCTTGAAAGGTTTTTTTTTTTTTTATATAATCAAATCATCCTCAAATCAATAGATCATCAGGTAATAAAGGTCATTAGTATTGTCTAAATTCCTACATTAGCAGTCAGCTGAGTTTATAGGCTAGCCAGAGGAAGTTAGTTAACCTTCACAGTAGCTCCAATGCCACCATGAGTGGTCCATTCCCATGAAAGGATGCAGAAAAGCTGGTCAAACTGCATCACCTCAAAACAACACTGTCCTCAAAAAGCAAAAAGGAAAACATACACAGTGGTTATTGATGCTATCCTCAGCACTTTGAAGGGCACCAATTATTGTCTGTGTGTTAAACATGTGGAACCTTTGTTGTGGAATATTACTTTAACTACATAAAGATGTGTTGTATCTGTCTGTGTTGCATTTGTTTAGCAGTGTAAAGACATGTTGCTCTGCCTGCCTAAGGCACTGGATTGGTCTAACAAAAAGCTGAACAGCCAATAGCTAGGCAGAAGAGGGGTAAGCATGGCTGGCAGCCAGAGAGAATAAGAGGAGGAATCTAGACTTGAGAGAGAACAAGATAGAAGAGAATGAGGGAGAAGGGGAGGGAAATGCCTAGGGTCAGTCAGGCACCAGCCAAACACCAAAGAAGCAAGAGAAGTAGGATGTAAAGAATGATAGGCAAAAAGCTCCAAGGCAAAATGCAGATGAAGAGAAACAGGTTGAATTAAGTTATAAGAGTTGGTGGGACAAGAATAAGGCTGAGAATTCATAACTAGCAAGGCTCCATGTCATGGTTTGGGGCTAGCGGCCCAAGAAAGTCTGCTACCAACCTGTAGACTATCCCTATGTTTAAACTTTTCTGAAACAGGTAACTGTGTACCCCAAAACTCACAAGTTCCACAGGTTTGTGACTTCCTTCTTTGACATTCTTCATAATTCCTCCATCTCAAAGTGTGTATTGAAGCTGTTTGCCATTGATGTATGCTCAAAGATCCTGGAAAGGCTTGGTTTTAACAGTTCCACGGAGTGACATGACAGGTGCTGAGAAGTATCATTCTTCAGAGATAGCATCTGGTCTGCCCCAGGCTCCCTTCTATCATAATATAGAGCCCAGAGCAGAGTAATGGTGAGAATCATGGCCAGGATTTGTGTCACACCAATGGAGATCCCCAGAAACCTTAGCACTTGCAATTGTTTGGTTCCTCTCAAAAAGGAATACATTTTCTTCCCACAACCCTGTAAAAGAAACAACATAATCAATTTCATGTTGTATGTGTTAAACTGTCAAAACAGTGATTTAAAAACAACAATCTGAATCAGTGAGTCAAGTTCCTGAATTTTAAGTTAGTGACCCTCATGCCACAGAGGGTAGTATGCACCTTGAAAAGTCCCCTCAGCTAATTCTGACCAGCCTTCTTTTGTTTCCACACACATAGGTTTACATAAAGCCCAGAATACAGAGGAGAACTTATTAAATATTTTGTAATGGTAGCTGCTTTTCACTTGAGAAATTATATATATACATATATACATATATATGTGTGTGTGTGTGTGTGTGTGTGTGTGTGTGTAATACATATATAGGCTTATAAAATAGCTATATCAACTAAATAGTTACTGATAATAAATATAAAGAAATATGTTTTAAAACATTTCATTGGGACTAGAGAGGTAATTCAGCTGTTAAGAGTACTTGCTTCACAATTAGTAAGACCAGAGTTCAACCAAGCACCCACAAAACAAGTCAGGTGTCTTGTGCATGCCTGAACTTCCAAGTTTAAGGTAATGAGACAGGAGGATTGATGGCATTTCCAGCCTGGCCCCAGGTTCTGGGAGAAACCCTGTCTAAAAGGCAGAGATCAACAGAGGAGGGCACAAAATGCCCTCTTCTGGTTTTTGCACTTAAGTACAAGCTAGTACACCTACACACACTCTTGGGAGTACACACACACACACACACACATACACATACACACACACACACACACACACACACACACACACACACACACACACACAGAGCACTCAAACAAGTAAATAAATATTTTTAAAATTTGGTATCATATCAATTTACCATTTAAGAAAGGATGAAGAAAATCAGCATAATATAAAATGGGTGTGCTTATTGTTTTTAACATGAAGAATTGAATCTTGGTTGAATATTTTAGATTGCGATGTTTTATCCTACACCATGTGTTTCAGAGTTGACCAATATTTGTATTTACACTTCAATGCCAAGGATACTGGTTTACCAGATATGGATCTGAAACATTTATATTAAGTTCCCATACAGGTCACAGATACTTGACTTGAGAAAAAAGTTAATGGGGTCACTGTTGGTGTTTAGTTTCATGAAGAGTCTGACAAGAAATTACATCATACAATAGGAAAGTATTCTAAAGGAAGAGGGGAGGTTAACAAAAGTAGCAGCCGGAGAACTACAGTCTGTGGCTATAAAGAAAGGTGTTTAGAAGGCAACTGGAAATTATCTTGTTTTAGAGACATGGCAATCATAGCTTCTCTGGGGTCTCTGACCTCACTTGCTCTCATCCCTCACCGGGAACAGGAAAACCATTACAAAAATCCACAACTCATCACAATGCAGATAACAATTAACTGTAGAGTGCTCCATCCCCAACACTGCATCTACAACACAAGCACTACACCTAAGGCATAGAAAACATCTCAGAAGAGGAGGTAGCAAGATTTTAAGATTGGCAGAACCAGAATGTCAGCTACAAAATACTTGCCATCTATACATTACAGGCAGTTGAACCCATGAAATCTCAACAAATTGGTGTCTTAAAAGACGTGCACAAAGACAGATCCAGTTAACATCCCAGCCTGGGCAGGAGAAATTTCACAGAGCCCTAGTCTTAGATGAGCAGCAATTGATGGCTTCTAAGAGAGAGAGAAAAAAAATACCTGTGTTCTCCAGAGATAGGCTGATAGGTTTTCCAACCACAATCAGTCAGCCCTAAACACACATAAGGATGGGTAACATGAAAAGGACCCATTGTGTTGTATTTACACATGCATATTGTTATATAACAATAATAATTAAAGAAGCAGCCATGGAGTTAAGAGGAATGAAGAGAGAGGGTTGAAGGAAGGCGAATATAGGGTAAACACGGTACTCATGAATGAATAAAAGTAGAAGGGAAAATTCTTGACATGGAAAAATAGGGTAAAGAACCAGAAACAGTACTAAGTGACTAAGAACTGCACTGTCATCTTCTTGAGAAACCAGTGTTTTGTCTCTCGGGACCTGTGTCCCTGATGAGCACATGGCTCAGAAATAATTCACTCTGCTAAAAGGAATTTGATTTTAAATTAAGGTGAACAGCTGAGATATCATTTTAAAACACATCTTGAAAACCTTGAAAGCTTTTGGTTTCCAGTAAAAGTGACTTAGTGTTTACCCTATAAAGATAGCTACATGAATAAAAGGAAACCCATAAATATTTAAATTGTTCACCTCTTTATCTTCTTTACCAGAGCCAAAAAAGAATTCATATGGCTATGAGAACTAGATGTGGGATGACTTATCATTTCACATATCTTATTGAAGTTCTTCCATTTGCAAATATACTAGTTGATAATTTTACTCCAATAATACATCACTTCAAAGCAATAAGAAATCCTATAAAAGTAGTCAGGCATACTGCAATAACTGCCCTTTCCTGGTATTAAAAACTTAAAAAAAAAAAAAAAAAGGGTTATCTATCTTACCAAAAGTGAATTTAAAATGCTTAAGAGTTTATAACATTTAACACCAACTTGTAGTCATGTCTCTGTCTTTATTTACCACAGCAAGAAAGATAAGCACACACACACGAACATGCACAAATAATGTGTAGAAAACCAAAACACATATCACCAAGAGAATTTAACAAAGTTCAACAGCATTTTAAACTCAGGTTTTCCATCAGAGTCTAATCATCTTTAAAATGCTCATAAATAATCTTTATGTGGAACAGTGTAGTACCATTATTAATTAACTGAAGCTTCAGTATTCTCATCTGAAAGCATATAATAGGATCTGCTTGTTAATGGTGTTGGGAGAATTAATGAACAAACACTCAGGATTGTCTCTAGAACACAACTAGAACAACTCTGATCTACTAACTCTGATCTCTGTGTCGGCCTACGAAAGCTCAACTAAATGCAGATGGAAATTTTGATGGCCAGAAGACAGAAAGGGAATGACAATACTTTTTAAGATTGTAAAATTACCAAAAGCATGGCATTATGTCATCAAAATATTGATGTTTTAACCCTTGCCTGCAGGAGCCAAAGTGGTTGTCAGTATTGGATAGCGAAATCACTATTCAAAATGTCTACCTGCTATTGAGAGATTAGACCGCTATCCTCCAGACAAAGCAGACAAATAGTATTAATTAAATAAATAATTTAGAAACAGCAAATTCAAAAACACTTAAATTCAAGTTTCAGACACATGGAAAGTTAATACAGATGGACACATACCCCCCCTTAACTTTATCACTGAAAAATATGTAACATATCCTACAAGTTTGTCAGGAAATGAACATAAAACAGCCTTGGGTGATGTGGGCTGATTTTTTTCCTGTTTGCAGTATTGAGGTATAAATATGAGTCTTCAATTCGTAAGAAAAATTAGTATAGACATTTTAATATTTAGTTAATAATAAGTTTTAGAATGAAAAGTAAACATTGAAGGATCCAAATTGTCAATTAAATGGGAAAGTTAAGTTCAAAAGATCTATTATGTAACATGGTGACTACAGTAAATAAGTCCTTAAAAAGCAAAGCATTGGGAAACTATGCACGCTGGTGGCTCAACCCTTTGAAATACAATACATCAATCATTTTATTTTTGCCATTTCAATAGTTTCTGAAACTTAAATTTTGCCTATATATTTTTCCTATTTGTATCAAGTCTCTCTTCACTTTAAAATAATTTATTTTAGGCAGAAATCTCATAAAAGATGTAATATTTCTATTTCAAATATGCAAGTAAAGCAGAACAAAGGTTGGTTAGGTACAATTTGTTGGGCTTCAGATTTTGGCATTATGGGAAGTCAGTGTTGATATTTTTCAACATCAAATTTAGCTTTTAAAAGGCCCACTAAATTGTATTACCCAGTATACACTCGGAATGAGATACATTAGTGAATACAGGCTGTTCTAGATAGAGTGAGGTGGATCTTGTAAGTCAGTAGGCTCCCTTTCCGTTTTTTTTTAAAGCATGCTGAAAATTAGTGATATCAGCCAAGTGGCCCAGTAAGACTTCTGAGCGGTGTCTTCCACACAAGCAATGACAGCAGAATAGAACCAGTCAGAATCAACGTTTCCAGATTTCTGGGAATTAGACAAAGGTTTGCAGCAACATGGGCAGCATTTTTTCCAAAAAGCACCTGGCTTTCGAGAAGAGCAAAAAGCTTTGCAGCTTTGGATGTGTTCTGTTCTATCTTTCTTCTCAACTCTGCAGTAGTCTTGAAAATAAGCAGTCGAAGATTTTGATGATCCCTCTGGAAGGCATCACCCTCCCTGTGGAGTGGGTGGGGAATGGGACTGGAGAGGGGGTTAGGGGTATGGGAGGGAAAATGAGAGGGAGGGAGGGAGAGGGAACTGGGATCATATGATATATATATATATATATGTATGTATATATATATATATTCATATATGTATATGAAAAATAAGCAGTCTACATCTATGGTGGATGCTGAACATGGAAGAGTGGGATGGAGTTGCCTTTTTAAAGCCTAATTTCTAATGAGAATCACCATTATTTATTCAATCTGGTGATTCTCTGGAACTCTAGGCCATTGTTATGTGAGCCTAGAGCTCAGTCAATGCATCAGCTTTGCCCCAGGAATTGTCTATCAAAGACAAGCAGAGTGTCTACTGGTCACAGAGGCTGCAGGAGGTACTGGTTGACATTTGTACATTGGGTGGGGGTGGGGGCAAACAAATGTTTAAGAGATGTCACAGTGGGAGAATGATGAGTCCATGGTCTGCTTAGAGGAGCTCCTGTCTATTTTTGAGGGACTATAAAGTTACACACTGCCCAAGGTTATACATGAGCTTGTTGAAGACCCGAGAAGGCCCTAAGATATCACTTCTCAAGGCCTGTAAGCCCTTGAGAAAAGGATAGGAGACTTACCTGGCTCCAGTCACCTAAGAAAATCCCTGTTTATGCAAGAACTGACCCAGAATTACCTGAGCAGGGACTTCAAAGGCCATTCATAACAGAAATTAACACGTAATTTACAAAGTTAGTGTAGAAAACAAGCAACCACAAGAAACTTTTATGGCACAGGTAGAGGGGTCCTTAAATTATTTGAAATGCCCAGCTGGAAGAACAGAAAGGAAGGGAAAAAAAGAAAGATACATGGAAAGAGAAGGGTAATGAAGGGAGAAGATGAGGAGGGAGGTAGGAAGAAGGAAAGAAAAAAGAATTACAAGGTATGTAAAGAGAAAGGAAAAGCACACATGAATAGTATAAAAATGTGTTAAAGGAATCATGAAGCTGTACTTCTAACAAAGGATATCCCTATCTTGTTAGTGAATCTTACCCACACTGCTCCTTTGCCTTCTGACTAGGTCTCCTCCATGCCAGACTGTCCTTGAATGAATTTACTCTGTAGCTGAGAATAGATTAAACTTCCTGAGGGCTGAGATTATAGCTTTGTGCATCACACCTGGTTTATATGATGCTGGGGACCAAACCCAAGGATTCCTGAATGCTACATATGCATTCTTACAACTGAGTTAAGTAGCCCATACAACTAGCTCTGACCTGTCATCCCTGTGCTGGAAGTGCCTTTCTATAACTACAAGCTAGTCCTAGTTCTGTGGTCTGTACATTCCCTTTCTTACAAAGGAGGTGATGCTGCATCACTTTAACCCTTAACACATATTCCTAGCTTCTTCTAGATTTACAAATATATATGCCCAGCTCCCAATGATCTTTTGGGGTTTTGTTGTTGTTGTTATTGTTGTTATTGTTGCTGCTGCTGTTGTGTTGCTGTTGTAGGGAGATTTTTTTGTTTGTTTGTTTGGTTGGTTGGTTGGTTTTCAAAACAAGGGTTTCACTGTGTAGCCCTGGCTGTCCTGGAACTCACTCTGTAGACCAGGCTGGCCTCAAACTCACAGAGATCCTCCTGCCTTTGCCTCCCAAGTGCTGGGATTAAAGGCTTAAGCCACCAGGGTCAGGCCCTGATCTTTTTCTGAATTATGCTGAGTTTGTAAATGTTACATTGAAAATGATAAAGCTTTTTAATCTCAAAAGGATTAGAAACTCCAGTAGAATTTTAAGAAAACTAAGGCTATGACAAATGTGTTCAGATCCAGGTGAGAAATAAATATTTTGTTTCACTCAGAGTATCAAACATGAGTTTGTATTTTTGTACCACTAGACTGGACATGCTTTCCTTCTATCCCAGGAGGCCATGAAAAGACTTGATCTCCTCCTTGAGGTGACAACATAATTTACTCAGAGAAGATATCTTACTGAAGTCAACTTTTCAACCAACGCACCTATCCTATCACTTCGTCATTTTGTCCACAAAGTTCACCCTTAAAATAATACAGAATTTTTAGTCCTTAAATTTGGCCCATTAATATGAAATTACATTACTTTTTTCCATCAAGAACCTCATAAAAGTATTATCTATGGATTATTCAAATAAAATAAAATAAAGTGGCATGTCTATGCACCAGAAAATCAGATCGCCAAACTGCACTATCCTAACCTGGGCTTCTATGTATATCCCACTAAGGTATTTTGAAGAACAGTGTGGAACATCCATCTCTAAACTGGTGAAAATACTCATGATTGAAGATACTTTTCTAGCTAAGCTGTACACATAAAATCCCACTTGAAAAATAGGACTTCAGAATTTTTCTCCCTTTGAAAAATTAGACTATTAGCTCTTTCAGCATCAGGATTACCCAGAAAAGCAGCTCTCCTTCTCGGGGTCTGTCAGGAAGCTAAAATGCAGGAAGACACTCAACCACAGCAATGGGTGTCCTTCATATTAAGCATGTCTGCTTGTTTTCCCCTCTTCCTTCACCTTGACTTTTCAATTCTATTTATATTTCATTATTATTACTATACTGCATCTTATATGCTGTATTAGATTCTTTATTTAATAAAAGGTAAATAGGTATGAGCATATAAATAAAAGCACAACTTTCTCTAAGGTGCACACAATTTAACACATCTTTGAAGACTCAGAACAACCTTGCAGCATAATAAACATGCTGGATATCAGTGAATCATTTCCAGAAGTGCTTAAAGTCAGAGTAACAGATTACCTTTCCAAAACAGTATTCTTCCATGTGTGGCCATTTTCCTCTCCTTCTCTAAATTTGGCACAGAAATAATGCTGGCATTTAGTTTTCATTTTTGCATCACTCTTCTTGAAATAATTAAATAAAAATATAACCCTGAACTTATTTTGAGCCACTAAACTAAGGTTTGTATTTTTTCAGTGTCAACCTCAGTTGTTGAAAAGTAGGACACTAGGTGTAGACAAAACAACTGGGTTATTTGCTTTCAAGATATGTCACTGTTCATAAGATACATAGTTGAAAACACAAACTTATTACGAGTGAATAATAGAATGGGTAAGCAAAATGGGTTTCAGTTTTATTCACCATAGGAAAGAACTGAATTTCATTCATTTGATTATGTGCAGATAAAATATTCTGAGTTGATATTTCTTGAATACGTTTTCATCTGAAATAAAGGCATGTAAGCCCTATGCTAATAACCTCAGATAATTCAAAGTTATGAATAAGACTTCTTGGCTCACCTATTTTCCACATTACAATATTAACATTCTGGCCAAATATTAACCATAAATAACAATGCTACATTTATGAAAGGGAAAAAAAAGCCACATGAATCTCTACATTTCCTGGCATCTATCAGGATGGCTCATTTCACTTATGGAAATTATACACTTGAAGTTATTCTCTGCTCTATCTCTAAAATGAGTTTCTAAAATTGGAAGAACACCCATAGCTTTTCAGTACTGGATATTCTCAGGCCACATCAGACCCAGACAGGCCTTGAAAGGGTTATAAAGCATAAGTAAGATCTACTCACCAACATATGCATAACAGTATTGATATTTTTGTAATTGATTTCTGATGGTAAGCGTGGCTCTCAAGTTTGAAATGATTGTGGTAATTTTCAGGTACAAATATATAATCTTCAGCTTTCTTTCTTTTAGAATCTAAGAACTAAATGGTATCAGTCCATGAGTTCATAGGTGTTGAGCTGGTTGGTCAAAACTTCCTTACTAAGAATCTTAAACCCATCAGGGAAATAAGTGCTTCTTTAAAGAAAAAAACTTGAACAGCATACTAAGACAAAACTTTGTGTCCTCTAAAGAGTAGAGTTTATCCAGGCACAAAAAACATGAATGCAGAAGTTACTTTATTATTTTTGAATGCTTGACAGATCCTCATAGCTCACTGAATCTTTATAAAGTCCACAGAACATAGGCAAAATTACCAAGTGTAAAAAATGGATTTTTGCTGAACATTTTGCAATTTTCCCAAAACTGCATATAAAGAGACTATTCTAACATCTCAACAAGAATACCCAGGTTTCCATAGCAGAAGGGGTCCCATGGCTGCTTCACACCAGGGTTTATCTATAGGCACCAACTAATGTGATTTGTCCACCCATTGCACAAATTCTAATTGGCATTAGTAATAAAATACAGGTATTGGGGTTAAAACTGCAGATCAGAGAAGAAAAGCAGCCAACCACTTGAGAATTCTCACCTCCACCAATGCTCAAACAGAAAGGGAGATCCTATCCTCAATCTGTCTCCACAGACTGCACTGAGCCTCTGTCTCCTCCCACCTTACATTCCTGTCTCCACCCAGCCATATCACTCCAGTCTCCACCTCCTTAGTGCTGGGACTAAAGGTGTGTCACTCCAAGTGTGATCACCTTTGTGTGAGCTCTTTTTTTCTTTTAGTCTGATTCACTCTCATGTAGCCTGGGGTGGCCTTGAACTCACAAAGATCCATCTGCCTCTGTCTCTTGAGTGCTGGGATTAAAGGTGTGAGTCTCACTGCCTGGCCTCTATGGCCAGCTAGTGTGGCTGGTTTTGCACTCAGATGTTCAGGCAATCTTTATTTGTTAGATCACAAACAAAATATCACCACATCTACCCTAGTTGTTTAACTACCAGAAGTGGGGGTGGAGGGAGAAAGTGCAGAATATCAAAATCCTTAATCTGAAAAAGTCTCCTTCAGTTAGCACAAAATCACATAGCCAGAAGATGCAGCCTTTTCTGTTTGTGTGAGCAAAGTGATGGCCACTCAGCAAGTTGAAAGCCTGACTGCACATCACTGCTTTTTCTATTTAATTCAATAAACCCTTCAATAAATTGCTGTTATCGGCATCATTAGCCACCACTGCGCACTGAAAATGTGTGTTTATTATATGCCAAGTGGTGTACGGAAGGTTTCTGTTTCTCTTCGCACTGTTGTTACACCTTATCTAACAGATGAGAAATTTGAGAAGTTTGAACAAACTCAGCTTGCTCTTGATCATGTATCCTACACTTGAGACATCTAAGCCTAAGCTTCTGGAACAAGCAGACTCATGCTTAGTCCCTAGAAGCCTTACAAATCAACTGGTCTCTGCCTGGGCTTACTTTTCCACAAAAGGCTGATAATACTGAGGGAATTGTCTTGGGACTTTAAGGAGGCAACACCTTCAACACCCTTACTCAGAACCTCTAGTAAGTGAGGTTCCTACTTGAAAAACCCAGTGTCTGTCAGGGCTTGCACACACCCTAACGTTGCAGTGGCTTTTTAGGCTGACTAAAAAGCACTTCAGAAGTCTCATGACCTCTTCCTGCTTTCCTTGCCCCCTCCCACCTTTTTCTCTCATAGTGAGGTACAGGGACAGATACTAGACTTCTGGTCCTCTAAAGCAAGCCATAAAACCTAAGAACTTCTTTTCTAATCTCCTCCCTACTGTAGAAATCCAGTGACAGTTGTTCAGGTCCACACTGAGGGGCTGCCAGGGAATACAATAAAGATAAAGGATGTCTTGCTGGCATCTTTCCTCTTGGGTTGAGCATCACTAGCTCGTATCCCTTTTGTCTGGACATGTTTCTCCACTGCCCCACACTTCATTTATTGCATGTCAGGGGACAGTGTTTTCTAGGTGTTTGGGTTTTCCTTGCTCAAGGTACCTTCTCATGTAAAAATTTCGAGTAAGTTTAAGCTGTTTTACAAAAATGAAGGGACCGGACCCTCACCCAGGCCCCTGCTTTAGCAGCCATGACAGGCTGCAGAAAAGACATGTAGGCTTCTGATTCAGCAAGTGTCTGACCTTGCTGGGCCTGCCCTAGTCACTCAGAGGTAGATACCTTCCTCGCTGCAAGGAACCAATCAGAAGTTAGCTGGCAGGATCTAGATGAGCTTTATGGCTCTGGTTGTACATTGTGGCGTAAAAGTGTCGTGCAGAGCATAGCAACCACCTATAGGCCATAACAACCAGTTGACCAATCAACACAGGTTAGGTCATCTAAGCCCAGAAGGGCACCAATCCTGAGACTGTTGCGTTCTCCTGGACACTCCCCTTGCTCTACCCAAAATATTTCCTGCCTTTGGGGCCCTTTGGGGTCCTTCTCAGGCCAGCAAGCTGCTGTGTTGGACAGACTAAGGGCCTGAGTTACAGAATGGGTCTCTTGGAGATGGGGGAGGGGGATTTCAGAATTTGGGCACAACAGCAACGTCAGCCATGGCCCTTTGGTTGGTGAAACAGTTGGAGAAAACAGTGTTGTCCTTTGCCTCCCACATAGCTTTCAACCCTTGCATAAAAGGGAAGCCAAACCACAACAAGCCTTTCTGGAACAGGCTTTGATCCCATTTCACATCCTTTCCTTCTGCCCAGAGACCTTGAGGAAAGTAGGAGTAACTCTACAGGTAATTAAGAAGGCAAGGTTACCTCACCATTGGCCCCTGAACAAACTTGACCTCAGAGCTGACTGGCAGCCCAAGCCGGCTGGCTGCTCTAGGAAAGAGCAACAAACTACCTCATCCAAGCCATTGGCCTAGTCCTCCCTTAACTGGCATTCAAGAAACCCACATCTCCAGCTAAGTTCTGCCTCCTGAACTCCATTCCGTGTCCTGGAGTTTTGCACCAACCTGTTCCTAGTCACGGTCTTAAATGCAGCATTTCAACAATGGAATGGATAGAAGCTAACCACCCCCACCCCTCCCCCCCACCCCCAGCCCAGGCTTCAACTATCCAGGGTCCAAATCAAAGCCAGCGTGCTTGCAGCTTCACGGCCATGAACCACAGTCTTCACCTACTCTTTCTGTCCTTGATTTTAAGCACCTTACACCATCATTCCCTCCAGCCCATTCTCAATGCCGTGCACTGAATGCTAGCCCAGGATCACGCGAATTACCCACCAGTCTCCTACCTAATTTTCCTACCCCAAGACAGGACCCTTACCTCAATCACCCACCTCGTCCTCCTGCCCCCCTTTTTTGTACAATACCGGCATTATGAATTTCAAGGACAGATCTAAAGTTATTGCTGTGTAACATACTTTCCCAGGCCAAAATACGATAAAGGCTTCTTACGGCAGGTGCTACACTGTGCAGGCAAACATTACTAGTCTCTATTAATAAAGCGGAGGAGGAAAGTGGCCCTTTTGAACAGCGAAGAAGGAACAGGAAACTCGCAATTGAACTGTGTCACGAAAGACAGCGAAGGGAAAGAACAATGCATGTGTATAGCTGCTGCAAAAGTGCCAGAGCCTTTCCAGGCCAGATTAGATCAAGTGAAGCCTGAAGATAAAAGGCCTGGCCCCCACCAGCTGCAAACAACCCAAACTGGTCCTGCAGGGGCTTTGATAAAACAGGCAACACCCCAAGCCAGAGTCAACCTGATCCTGCTGGCAGTTTAGAAAGAGATAATGAAGTCAGAAGAAAGGCAGGAGGGAAGACCTCTGAGTTTATATAAAGAACCCTGAAAAAGAAACTTCTTGGGGAAATTCCATCTAAATAACCACTGAGCCTGAAAAGCTGCCTACCATTTACCATCTGGGCAGGGGGGCTCTCTGTGTGTTTATCTGGCAGTGGAGATTCCTTATTAATAAACCAGTATCCCATGACTACTTTGTCCTAAGCCTCCCTTTCATAGGAATGCCTTAAATTTGTGAGCACGTTTGCCTTTTGACTAGGCAATTACAGACTCAAGTATAAAATCTGCGTGCTAGCAGAACATTTGGTGCTATTCATAACCCAGGCCCTGCTCTGTGCATCACAGTGACAGGACATTCTCTTCAGTTGCCGTCAGTTCTAACTTTATACCCTGGCTTTGTGGGAAATGGCCTTTTCTGCCACCTGCCAATCAAATGCTTTCTTCACCTGGGTAACACCCACTTACCCCTTAGTCTGAAAGCCCATTGAGATACCACCACTGCTATGTGTTCCTCCCACTATTCATCTGGAGCACAAAGACAATGGCAACTAAGGATTGCCTATTGCATACCAGCTCCTTTCTGTGCCCTCCGTCAAGCAGATCTAAATTTTACTTCATTTTCTAGGTCCTATTGTGACTTGGCCAACTTGGCCAAAGGTCTAAACTGCTCCTCCTTCCCCTCCCTGTATTTCTCTGTAATTCTCACTTTTGATTTCTTGTCTGGCCTCGTGTGTGAAGACTTGCTTAGTCCTGAGGAGAATCCCATACAAACCAAAGAATAGAATGACCTAGGTGAAAATCAACTGGCTGTGTCAGTAGGTAGAGCTCTCTACAAAAGACCACACTCACTTCCCACCAGAGCATCTTGTACCTTTGCTGTATTTCCACCTCCGCACAGAAATGCTAGAGAAGATTATAATAGGATGTCATGTGTAGAAAATGCTACCAAACACAGAGAATGCTAATCATTAGAATTGGTCGACGATGTTAATGGGAGAAGGTTATTAACAAACAGAGAGGACGGCAGGGACATCTCAGGAAAAAAAGAGTGTATACTGATTATTCTTCAGGTACAGAAGACATGAGCAAGAACAGACCCACACAGCATCTCTGAGATAATAAACAGTGTGAATTCATTATATTCAGCCCATATATCACACAATACTCTAATGAGAATAAGAAGACTTCAGGCGGTACTGACGAATTCTCGGTTATTCTTAGTTCTTTTCCAGTCCTCCATGTCTGTCCATCTATATGGCCCAGTTTAGCAAGAATTCTTCTGTTGGTTTACTTAGAGCTCCCCATGCTTCATATCTCATCCTTCACCCCACATCCCCTTGTAAAAGTTTGATCACATTAGTTTGCCATCAGCAAGAACTCTATTGGCTCCAGTTAGCTCAAATCCCCCTTGCTCATAAGGTTTCCTTTTAGTAAATTTCCATTCACTGATGCTCACCCCACCCCTGGTCCCTAGTTCATGATGTATTTGAAGATCTCTGCACACTAGACTTTGTCCGGGTTCACTAGGTCCTGAAAGCCAAGAAACAGAAAAGCTTCCATACCTGCTGCCCTTTCTGACTTCCTTTATTCACAGATGGTAGTAGAAGAAGAAATAAACTACCATGTAAAGCTGTAGTTCTCAACCTTCCTCACACTGTGACCCTTTAATATAGTTCTTCATGTTTTGGTGACCCCCCACAATGATAAAATTATTTTTGTTGGTAGTTCATAACTGTAATTTTACTACTGTTATGAATCATACCGCAAGTGCCTAATATGTAGGATATCTGATATGTGAACCCTGTGAAAGGGTTGTTTGACTCCAAAGGGGTTGCAACCAACAGGTTGAGAACTACTGATCTATAATCATACATGGTTTATAGCAACACAGGAAATATAGAAAGTCTAAGGGTTTAAAGGAAAAATGTCCTAAAGGCACCCTGCTATGTGAAGGGTCTCACTCTTTCCTACCCTCACATACATCACTAAGACTTTTACTTTTCTTGAGAAGTAGTCAGTCCATTTTAGCAAGTGTCTCTCTTTTAACTACAAAACAAAGATGCATGTCTCTAGACATGTTTCGCTTGGCTTTCTGTCCATCTTTGCTTTACATTTTGAATGGGTTCATCTAAAGTAGGGCTGGTATGAGTCCGTTAAGCTTCATCTGATTTTCCTGAGATGGAGCACAAAAGCCTCTGAGTTCCCTTGGAGGGCCTGTTTGTTTCCCATCTGAGATAAGGACTACAGTTATTCTTCCTAACAAAGCCCTTTAAGATTCGATGAAAGCTATGACTACTGCTCATCAGCAAAATGCACACAAAATACTGAAAGTGAGTTTGTTTGATGGTGTAAATTTGTAGTTCTTCCAAGAAAAGCCCACATCCATGGACAGCAGGTCCCAGATCCCTGCCACACGAAACATTTTAACACCATGTATTTTCTACTCCTCTCTATTTGCTTTCTCCAGGCCAAGCCCAAACATTGTACTTTGCAATGGGAGAAAGGAGATCTGCAGCATGCTTAATTTCATCAACTTCAACTCTGACTTTGAAGCTTGGCTGAGGTCAAGTCTAACATCCAGTATTTGAGGGCATGATTACACAAACACTTCCTAAGAATGGGGTACCAGGAAGCTGGTGATCATTGACTCAGTCCACCTGAATCTTGGCACCTGCAGTTTCCTAAACCAAAAATACTCTTCACAGCTTTACCCAGCTGGATCCTGTCACCAATTGGTTTCCGGCGAAATAGTACCTTTTGTGATAGCCTCATGCTATCTAAAGAAGCTCCCTCACCAAAAAAGCCTCACCCTAGTACTGAGTTCAAAGCCTTCAATGTATTTAATAACACCTGTTTTTGTTTTTCTTTCTGTAATTGTCTTTTTCTTGTTGTTGCTAATTGTCTACATTACTTTTAAGCTATCAGAGAGAAATTTTGTCCACAATATTCTACAATGCATGTGGAACTCAAGACAATCACAAACTATTTTGGGTAGATGAATATAGAAAATCAAAGTGAGAATCAGGGAGAGTTGCACCTGTAATTATATTTTATTCAAGTGTGTATGCCTCTTATTATGGACATTCAAGGATTTGTGTGCCCAACCCAACTGCACTTCTGGTAAGGATATTTCAAAAATGTGCAGTTGTTGCTATATTTCTGCCCTATCATTTTTCACAGGTTTCAAAACGTGTCATAAAATATTATTAGGTCAGGGAACCAGGCAGGCCACCAGATGGTTGAGAGTGATTTATTTCCCTGATTTCAGACTTCTGAAGAAAGGGGACAGGAAGAAAGCCAGTACTTATCTCTGGGCTTACAAAATATGGGAGATAAAGGGACCTTGAGGCCCATCTAGCACAGATTCACTCTTAATTTAAAAACCCATTCTAGAGGCCCCAATGACGTGGCTATCCGACCTTGACTTTAATATTTTCAGCGATGAGACACTATTTTACAAGATAGCCTGTCTCATGATTGGTCAGAGGTTGATGAGCAAGGTCTTCCTCCCATTGATGCAAACTTTCCTTCCTGTAATATCTGGCCCTGGGAGTAACCCTGTGTGTGCCTCATTCCTGTTATGAATTAGGAACTTTGAGATATTTTAAAATGCCTAAACTATTTTCCCTTAGTTTCCTCAACTCCCAAAGAATCCTTTCAAATCCCCCAGCTCTTAGTCACTATTTCTTCTTTTAAGCACCCATTTTGTTACTGGGTGATCTCAGGATGCTAATCTCTTAATTATGGACCTAATTGTACTTGAGCTACTAAATGATCCACTTTTGAGAGTCAATTATGCATATAACTGTGCACTGTTATCATTACTAATATCAGCATCAGTTGTTAATTGTAAAATGCCAAAGCAGATTGCTCTGATACAACCTACCTAACCAGAGGTCTGTGTCTGAAATTGATTTATAACTGCCCATACCAGCTGATGGAAAGTCTTCTGACTAAAATAGAAAGATATTTAAATTAATCTGGGTTACCAGTTTACATAAGAGCATCAATACGGCTTCCTCCAACCTTTCCGTTAGACATCCTGAAAACAAACCACCAAAGAAAGCATCTCACTATGAAGCGAAAAACTAGCAAAAAATAATTTAAGCCACTCTGGAGGAAAAAAAATTAAATAATTGAGTTTCACAAGAAGAAAATCACAGCAAATAAAAAAAAATGAACAAATTTCAGCTAAATAGAGGAAAACTGAGGAGAGATTACCCACATCCAGGCTTTGCAGAGTTGCCCAGTGGCACTATATTCTTATGATCTCCACCATGGCTCTAACCATCAACATCAAGGCAGACACCACATCACTGGGCTGGAGCCCAGTCATTTTCAATACTGACTTGCTGCTTGTCAGAATCAACCCATGAGCAAAATTTACACTAGGAACAGTGATAGGATTCAATTCCCATGTCTACATGTAGTTATGCTCTAATCACTTGTTCTTTTAATGGACAGCAGCAAGCTACAATGCATTTAAATCTCTGCAGTAGTTTCTATTTAACATTCTCAGAAATATTAAGTCCAGTGTTCTGGAGCATAGAAAACTATGGCTTGGTTGCATTTCATCATGTTTTAGAACATTCCCTAGACAACAGAGCAGTCGACTTTCACCTGAGCACAAACACTGAGGGACCTGGAAGCATTATCTCCACCATGCGTTGTTCAGTTAACTGTATCTGATGTATCCTTTGTGTCATTGAAGCCAACTACATCTAATCATAACATGTTCAAAATAATCAAAGCAAAACACCATATTTTCAGTAATGTGGGAATCGCAATACATGTTTTTTTTTATTATCTTTTATAGTAAACAAGCTGAGTTATTCAGTTGTCACAAAAATTCTGGTTATAGGTTAGACTATGGCCTCGAAAAATTTATGTTTAATCTGTTCTCTTCACAGTTCAGGATGTGATTTTATGACAACTGGGTTGTTTAAGATGTAATGAAGTGATGATGAAACCCAGATTGCAGAACGGTGGGCTCCAAGGTGACCTTTCAGGGGAAATTCAGAGACAGAAACACACATAAAAATACCAAGTGAAGAGAAAAACGCATGCCAGAATAGCTTTTTGACAAGAGCAGAAGCTGAGGGAGAGACCCACAATGCCCTTCTTCCTGAGCCTTGGGAGGGGCTCACCTCACCTAGCAAGCACAGTGACCTTGAACTTCTACTCTGTAGAACTACAAAAACCTGTTTCTGTTGCTGAAGCCACTCAGCTTTTTACAGCACTGTTAAAATTAATTCCAATCAATTAACGTGCAGTATAAACTATGCATTTCCACAACTGACTTCGGTAACTAAGCCTTTAAAAAAAAAAAAATGAATGTACAATATTGTGTGGGGAAACAACAACAACAAAAAGCATATTCTCCTAAAGTAAATAAAAGGCACGTATCTTAAAAGTCCTGAGACTGGGATGGGAAGGCATGCCTCAGTGGGAAAAGTATTTATTTGCTATGCATTCATTAGAACGTGAGTTCAAATCCCCAGCACCTACATAAATGCTGTGCACAGCAGCACATATCTGCAGTCCCAGCACTCGGAAAGCAGGGACAGGCAGATGCCAGGGGAATGCTTGCTAAGCAGCCTAGCCAAGATAATACGCTCCAGGTTCGGTGAGAGACCCTATGTTTAAAGACTAGGTGACAGGGTAGAAAAAGACAACTGAGATCAACCTCTGGCCTCCACATACACACGTGTGAGCAACCGTACATGTACAGATATGCACAGCATGTGTGCATGAACACACACACACATATGTTTTATTATTACAGTCATATCATAAATACACATAATACAAATACATATTCTTAGGTTAAGCCTCAAGTGTTCAGCGTGTCCCATGACTACATGACCACAGGTAGAAATGCAATTACTGCAACTCAGCAATAACATTTTCATTTATTCACTTGATCTAATTTAATGAATATAACTACACATAGCCAGTGACTGCTGTAAAACTTTGAAATTTTTTCATTTATTTAATCCCATGTATATATGTGTATGACTGAATTTAGACATATGCACGTGTGTGCAGGATGGGGGTGGAGGGAGTCACATCCCCCGGAATTGGAGTTACAGATGGGTGTGAGCCACAGAGTGAATGCTGGGAACTGAACCCAGGTTCTCTGGAAGAGCAGTAAGTGTTCTTATCCAGGGAACCATCTCTCCAGCCCAGCTACATTACATTTTAATCCCATTACTGACTGGGAAACTGTTAAATATAAAGGAGCATAAAAACTCCTAAGAAAGGGCAACTGATGACTGGGATAAATCCCAGAAGAACAGACAATATGTAAAATTTTTGGCACCAAATGACTAATTTAAACACAGTAAGAAAAACTGCTTCAGCAAACCAAAACTGAGGTTACCAGCTATCACCAGCAGGGGGAACCAAAGAGCAGCACACAGGCTTTTCCTCGGGAGAGTTTTCTTTACCCTACATCAGGGCCCTTAAAAATAGTATCCCTGAGAACTGCAGAGCCCAGGTTTCCCACAGACCCATTCAGCTACACAATCCACACACATTTACTTTCAAAGGAGCCCTAAAACACACTAGAAATGGGCTCTAAGCATTGGAGTGTAAAATCCAATCAACTGGAAGGGTTACTTTTTAAAATAATAAAAAGAAAATGCCATTAATGATGGAACTTGGTCTTTTTCACGCTCCTTTATTAAAATGTGGTTAGCGATAATTTTTCTTCACTTTTTCTTGTTGCTGCATTTATCAGAGGAAAAAAATCAGGCCTAATGATTTGCACAGAAAATGAAAATGTAATCAGAATAGTGTTAAAGGTTCTTTTAGGAAGTTTTGTTCTTGGTATGATGACCATATTTGGTCTTACCTCTTGGTAAAGATCACTGAGGTCCTCCTGGTGTGCCTGCTTGGAGCATCCCGGGAATTCCCTAACGCAGCAGGAATCTGGAGGCCAGTCCATCTCTGTCATTTCCAGCCAGTCAGTGAAGTATACCACACCACAGCACTTAAACTGAAAAAGAGTTACCTGCCACACTTAGAAATTACACAAAATAGTTTTTGTTTAACTTGAGAGATGCGAGAGTAGATTTCTAAAATGTTTGTTCTCAGTGTGAAACTCACTTATCAGCAAAAGCTATGTGTGTATTCTATCTTGAGGACAGACACATCTTAAGGAAATATCCAAGTAACCATCCCATAACGGAACCATTCTGAACAGTATCACCCACCCCACCTAGAAGCAAACCCGTGTCTCATTCTCCACCTCTAGGATCTTCTGTGGATGATCACAGCAACGACAGATTTCACACGCATACTTACAAATTCAATAGATGAACTTGTATTACCATTAACTTCTAGTCAATAGAAGGTAGCTAAGCCTTTTATTTATTGTCCATTCACTAGCATAACTACCCAACAAAAACAACTATTGCGATAAAAGTTTTCAAATATTCTATGGACAGAGTTAATGACCAAAGCCCACATCACAGAGGTCAGGCAAAAATTTTGTGAATAATTTCTCCAACTCAGTATCACCCAGTAGGATGGCATTCTTGATATACCATCATGTTGCATCATTATAAACTCAGAAAAAAATGATGGTGTTCCTAGTTTGAATGTAGTTGGACTTAAAGTGAGTGTGCATTTCTCTATATCATGGTCAAGCAGACTACTTTTTGTGGCTACTCTTGTTGTACTACATGACACTTTGATGAAGGCTTAGAAACACTACTTGAAGGCAGGTGCAGGCTGGATTGAGAAAAAATGACTGTGGTGAGGAGAGATTTGTCCTTGGATAAAAAAGAAGTTCTCTTTTGCACAGTGAGAAGGAAGGAATATGGGCGGTCATGGAGAAGAACCCTGCCAAGAGTTATGGCTATGCAAATTACATAGCCCAAGAGACCAATCTGTGCTTGAATTAAAACTGAATCATAAAATATCACAATCCAGAGCCATTTCAAAGCTTAACCAAAACTTGGAAGAACTCTGAATTCCTCATGCAACAGCAAGCGAGGAAAATGTACTTGGTATGTTTTCACTCACTGTGCCTAAACAGCTTATGATTTAAAGAGCTTATGATTTAAAAAGGAAAAAAAAAAAAGCATCTGAAAAGCACTTTGAATGATAATCACTGGGAGCCATTAATACCAAGTTTTGAGAAAATTTAAAAATATTTTCTGTATAGTTTTAAAACCATGGGTGTACAAACATCACAACAAAGACACATCCTAAGCTACAAATTTAACACATATGTCACAGATTGTCTAATCTGATGTCACACACTGATGCAAAGCATTTGGGAACCTGAACATAAAGGACATAGTTAAAAGACTTCCCTTTGTAAATTATCACAGTTTGATATCACATTTGACCCAGAGAAAAGCCTTTTCCCTCAGTTCCTAGCCACACAAGACCTTTCAGGGATGACATCCCAGAGCAGTCCTCAGAGCCCTCTACCTCCAGCCTCAGTAGAGTGGGCCCATTTATCTGGCGTTGTCAAGAAATAAAGACTTCCATAGCAACGGCTTTTCCAGATAACTTAAACATGTCGTGTTCAGTGCCAACATTGTTAAGGAACCACTACCCTCTGTTTTCTTCTCTGTGGTTGTCTTGCCTGTCCAACAGAGGAGAGCGTACGGAAGCTTCCTGAACCTCCTCAAGGTGAACTCACGATTACCCAGTACACTCCCGAGTTCTGCCACTACCTGCCAAGACTGTTTCACTCCGAGTTGATATTACATCAAGCTGTAGAAAACACAGTAGAATCACTATTTTACATGTAAATCAACTGAGGCCCTTCATGGGAGAAGTCACTTTCCAAAATCACTGGTCAAGTGTATGACAGCGTCTGTGATTGCAAAGTACACAACCACTACCATGCTAAAATAAATACATTTTTAAGATGGGGTTAAAAAAAGACATTAGTAAGTGTCACTAAGAATTATGCAGGCCCCATTCAGCAGTTGCATGCACACGATTCCAGTGACTGAGGGGCTTCAAGGGCTGAAACCTGACAAGGTGATTTTCTGGCCCATCATTTGTTGGGGAAGAAAGCCATCCTAGGCTGAGTTGTCTCTCTCCACCTAAACTTACATGTTAAAAATTCTAGCCCTGGTGGCACAGAATGGGACAGTTTATGATGAAAGAGTCGTTAGGAGTAACTGATGTCAAATAAGGCAATTAGGTATGAATAACATCCTTATAGGAAGAGGAAGATTAAACAGAGCACATACAAAGTCAAGACAATGAGAAGACATGGGGAGAAGACCATCTACAATCCAGGGGGAGAGGCTGCAGAAGACATCAGTATTGCCAATCTTGAACTTTTAACCTCTACAATAGTGAACCAACACTTGACCTAAGGGACCCTGTTTGTGACACTTAACTGTGGCAGTCCTATGAGGTTAATATAAAGAGTTTGAACGTCTTCCAAGTATTTGGCAGAACTCAACACACCTTTTGTGCAAACTAGCATTGTGAAATAAGAGAGAACGATGCCAAGAGAAACTAGCACGTAACGTTTGCAGTGCCTGTAAACTGTTCATGGAGGTAGAGCCCTGTAAAGAGGACAAGCTCACCATTTCTCACCTAGTTTATGGCAGTTTGTTTCATCAGTTCCAGGAAATGAAGACCCCAGAGCTCTACCCAGGGCAGCCCCCAAACAAAGCTTACTATAAATGCCCCAGCGTTTTGTGTATCTTTCTTGTTGCACTGCTTTTACTGTATTTGTGCAAAGTCAGGAAACAATGAAATAACAGGAAATCTGTGCAACATTGATAATTTCACCATCTCAACAATTGTGACAAGAAGCCAGGTTTGGAGACTGTCCTAGACTTGAATCTCTGCCACAGGCCTAGACAGGGATGGCTGTTCAGTAAGACACTAATCCTCCCATGCCTCATGGTCCAGAGCAAGAGAAGGGAAAGAAAACTGGGTCTTCTAGCATTGTCACTCCGCTCATGAGGAAAATGCTCAGGAGAGTAGGTTTGAAGCAAGATCAATGAGTAATCTCAAGTCATTGGATTTTAGGCATCTAGAAAACAGTTCCCACTTAAGATGGATGAAATGTAAAAGGATTTGGAAGAAAGGCATACTTCATAATGTCAGGACAGGCTAAGTGAGATAAGGTCGATGATGTGGTTGACTCACTTTTCTCCACTCCACTCAGCACACCACGAGCTGAATATCTGTACTGTTCCTTTGTGACAGGTGGGGAAACTGAGGCCAAGAGAATTCAGTGAAGTGATTGTAAATAGCAGAGCTAAGATGTGAACTATAGACATCTGACTTGAATAACAAACAAACACACACACACACACACACAACAACAACAACAACAACAAAAGAAAGAGGCTGATGTTCACAACTAATGAAATTCACAAATGGGAGCAAGCTTTTAAAGTGTTGAAATAATGTTCAAAACACGGGTTACTGGTAACTCTGAAAGTAGCAAAATGACCGTAAAAGAGAAATGTCTATGTAAAACTTTGGCTCTTTATTAAATAACTCATGAAAAAGAAACTTCAGAGTAGTTGGGCAAAACAACTTCTAAACAAGAAGGAATAAAGGTGGAAAGTGTAGGTGAGAGAGGATGACAAGCAGGGATGACTTGAGGCATTGCACTGGGCTTCAGTTTTCACTGGAGAATATGATCAAAACCAAAGCTTTGAGCACCTGTTTTGACAACTCGCCACTTATTCTGCACTTTCTACCCCCAGGAATAGCAGCACTTACCTCTCTCTGAAAAAAATTCCAAGCATGTGTAAGCCATCTATACCTGGGTAAACCATAATTTGTCATTCTGGCTTTCAAAGTAACCATATCTGACCACTGTACTGGTACCTAGAGATAAGAAACAAAACAGAACAAAGTATCAACATATAATCCCAACCAGTCAGGCAAAGGCTCACTCACATATATAAATCTACAACCTTCACCATCCTGCCAACACAACGCCACAGACAAAGGCTCGCTCACATATGTAAATCTACAACCTAGAGCACACTGACAACACAACACCACATGTATAGAGTGTGTTAAAGCTCACACATACATACCATTTTGATTTATACTTGCTTAGAGCCTAAATTAAGCTCACACCAACACGTCTGTCATTCAAGAAACTGACATGGGGATCAAGAATGAAGATATAGAAAAGGCAGGTGCATATATGCCTCTAAAACAGTGGTCCTCAACCTCCCTAGTGCTGTGACACTTTAATACAGTTTCTCGCCTTGTAATGACCCCCCACGATAATATTTTCATTGCTACTTCATAACTGTAATTTTGCTACTGTTATGAATGGTAACCTAAATATCTGTGTTTTCCAATGGTCTTAGGTGACCTCTGAGAAAGGGTCATTTGAGCCCCTCAAACCTAAGACCAGGGTAATTTTCAAATCTTATTAAAAACAGTACTATCAGGCTGGAAAGATGGTTCTGTGTATTAGAGTGCATGCTGCACATCATTAGGACCTGAGCTCAAATCCCCAGCATATAGAAAAGGCTGGATATGGCCATGTGTGCCTGTAACCCAGCATTTCAGGAGGTGGGAGGAAGGACAGAGAGCAGAGGATCTCTGGAGCTTAAGGGTACCAACCTAGCAGAAAATGCCAATCTCCAGTTTCGGTGAGAGATGCTGTCCCAAAGGGACAAAGCAGAGATGGATGGAGGAGGACATCAGTTCTGCTCTGACATCAGCATTCGAGCACGGGTATGTGCACCTATAGATAATGTTCACACACATGCACACAGGGCATAAAATATGCACATACCACATTTAATTAAAATTAAATTTAAAAATAGTAATAGTAGCCGAGAGGCAGAGACAGCTGGGTCTCTAAGTTCAAGGCCAACCTGGTCTACAAAGCAAGTTCAAGGATAGACAGAGCTACCTTGGGGCGTGTGTGTGTGTGTGTGTGTGTGTGTGTGTGTGTGTGTGTATGTGTGTGTGTGATATCAGTTGAAGTAAGTTTCAAATTCCTTAGCCACAGAAATTCTTCAGTTTTATTTCTTTTCTAGTCATTTTTAAAAACCAGTTGGAAGCATATATACAAAGAACAGCAAGTTGGTTGGATATCCATTCTATTCTTATGGTTTAATAAAGTTCAGAAAACTAGAGAAAGTCAAGCCACCTGCTATGTTATCATTATCTCATATCCACTAGGGCATACAGTGAATGGAAGTAAAATAAATTCTCGGGAAGTAGATCATCTGAAGCAGCATTATCGATAGATTTTAACTGGGGTATTGACGACACACATGGAGACAATAAAAATTATGGGTGAGCAGACACATGTCAAGTCTGTAACTTTTTCTAAATTTTTGCTTTCCAAAATAAGCACTGGTTATTTCTTCACTGTGGTCACCATCAATCTGAAACCAAATGTGGCAAGAGAACAGAGGATCATTGAGGCTCTGGCACCAAACACTGGGGTCTGGCCGTAAAGTACAACACACGGTGAACAGCTTGCTTGCATGAAAGCACTTGGAGCACAAAGCCCTTTCTATGTAAAGGTTGGATTCTGTGAAATTTGGCAGACAATAAACTTTAATGACACTTTTCTTTTACATCGTTATTAGTACAGAAGCAATAAAAATTGCAAAGCCGACTTTTCTTTTTCTGTGAGGCTGCTCTCCACATTTCACTTTTAAACAGTCCTTCCTTCCTCTCTCCCGGTGATGTAATGGGGAAGATTTACACAAGCAAAACAATCAATGACATGTGCCCCTGACTCAAATGGCTGGCAGTGTGCATTCATTTAGTGCCCCAGGAGCTGAGGCCATTGAGGAGGGTCCCTGCTTAGAGGGCAGCGTCTGAGTAAATGGAGTTGCTCTGTGTTCCTGTGTTTCTGAGCATGGAGAAAGCACCCACTCAAACACGCTGAACTAACTCACCCTAGCTTTGGAGATTCATCGTAACAGGAGGACACTGACTTCGAAATGCAGCTGGAAAAATCCATAGAACTAATGGGGTGTGCTGCCTCATGACAAGAACTATTGCACTTAGAGGGTTGAGACAGGAGGATTGCCATGAATGTGAAGACAGTCTGCATTACACAGTGAGTTTTATGCTAGCTTGGGCTGTGAAGTAAGATCCTGTCTCTAAATTAAATAAATAAATAAATCCATAGAATGATACTAATTTTAAAAAAAATAATTTTTAATTACCGAATCAAATACAACCCAAAAGCTGGAGTTGAAAAAATTAAGACTTATTTATAAGATTTATTCTTCTGTTGTTTGCATGTCAGGGATGTAGGCTATTTCTGAAAACTGAAAACAGGGCAAATATCCTTATAGCCAAAACAAAACTCTGGGCCCTACTACTTTTTCCTTTTTCCTGGTGTACAAAATTTCTAGGGATAACGTGGAAATGTGAACTCCCATTTTATGGGAGGTTGTTTTCCCCCCATATGTTCTCAATTTTATATTAAGTTAGTTAGGACAGACCCTGAGCCTTTTACTTTCCATAGATCCTGTCTTCTTCGCATGAGTCTTCATATGTGGGAGTATGAGTGTCTTCACAGAGCTATGACTGCTAGCACAGTGGCCTGCTCAGGTCAACTTCGACATTAGTCTGCAGTAGCCACTGAGTATCCATAGTCTCAGCACACTACAGAAGTCTCAGCACACTACAGATTCACTACAGGACTTTTAATAACTGTCCTGACGACAGAAATGACATCAACTTTATTACACTAATGCCTAATGCCCTGCTTATCTCTGAAACAAATACAAAACTACCACCCCTCTTAGGAGGTCTTGAATTTTTAAATGTTTAAAATTCACTAGGAACTGGTCCGGTGCCCAGGCTCTATCTCTTCCCTCTATTCTAACTGAGCACATCTGGACTGGAACAAAGGAACACACATGACTAAGAATCACCTTTGAGCCTCCCCAGAAGGCCAAGGACAACACATTGAAAAGCACCACGTTGTGGAAACAGAAGTCTGCTATGAGGCATGGCACGAGTCAGCATTCACAGGCATGCAAAGCAACCCCCTTCTTCACTGGGAACAACTGTACTAATTTCACCACTGAAATTATGCAAGGGCCAGGGTTGGAGGTGGGGAGGATGAGGCTGTTAGGGAGTATGATGCAAGTGACAAAGCACCTGGCGGAAAAAGGTTGGAACAACTCCTCGTTCACTATAAGAAAGCTATGAAGGTTTTTTTCCTAGGGGTTTCAATGTCTGAAATAGGAGGGGAAATGCTGAACTTCTGTTTTCAAGCTGCCAAATCTCAAGCTGTGAGAGTTTGTACACCAGGGCGAGCACACAGCAACTCTTCAAATGCACTTATTAAAGGGCAACGTGGTTTAGCTTGCTGCAATCAGGAGATGCTGGCTTCCTCCCTGCTTTCTGCTGTGGTCAGCAAGAATGGGCTTAAAGGAGGAGGTCTAGCACTCTCCAACAAACACATGCTCATCTTCCTCATTATTAACTTGGGAAGCTGGTGTAATGGTCTCAGACTAGTTCCAATCCAAATTGTCCCTGTTTAAGAAATCTACAGAATTAACAATGTATCACAGTGCCCCAAGATAAAGATTTTAAATTATCACTTGGAAATGTGCTTTAGCCACAGGGGAGAAATATATATATATATTTCTAAGAAGTGTCAGGAATGTTCAGCCATACCATGCCATGTGGTCTTTTGAAGTAACAACCACATAGCACAGTCACTCTCCAGTGTCCCACACCATGATTCTGCCCCACTGGGAACTCACCATGACCTCCTGCTCGTATGTCCACACACCACAAGCCAGTTCTACACAGAAGATGACGAGTAAAGTTCCAAAGTACTGCAGAAAGACAGAGGCAGTGTTAGCATGAAGCTATCTGAGGCATCAGGGTTGTGTTGACCTATAACAAGAATACACACACCCCTTTTCAGGGAGCACATGGAAAGACTTTTCCCAAGCCTGGGCCAGCTACTGGTAACCATGAGGACTCACCTAAGTGGGCCTTTGTTTTGTCATTAGTCAGCTGTTAGGGTAAATCCTTTATAAATATCCATCGTTTCATTGAGCTAAGAACACATATGACGGAATCTAATAAAACTGAACCAAGTTCTCTGAGAAAATCCACCTAGTTCTTCTCACAATGAATAAAGTGAGGTCTGCAAGTTCAGTGCTTTCCCTGTGGCATATTTTCACTTTCTTTGGGGTAAGGAGAAGGAGGGCTCCTTTGCATTTGGAAAAAAGAAAATGGGAACGAAGAATCTCTACTACTCATGCTAATTTGAAATGAACAGTAGGTTTCTCCTGTGGGAGGAGGTTTCGGGAGGCATGCAGAGGCAAGGAGGTCACAATGTTGAGGGCAATATTGAAAACAGAAACGCAAAAAAGGAGTCGGTATTTCTGTGAAGCAGAGAACATGCAGGATCCTGAATAGGGAGCAGATCTGCCACAAAGAGAAGAGAGATGTTTGGGCAGCAGATGAAAACGGCATAAAGAAATACACAGAGGCAGGTGGGTGGCACCACAAAGCGAGGAGGAACACAAACACACCCAGAAGAAAGAAAAGTGAGAGACCAGAGTTGAAAGGCAGAATGAAGGCCAAATCATGGGGACACCAGATGACCCACTAACAGAATTTAAACACATCATATAGGTAACAAGGTAGCATCTCTGTGTGTTTTTGAGTAAGAGAAAGACATGAATGGATTAAATAATGTTGGGATGGTAATCAGTTTGAAAGGGAAGGGCTGAAGGATGAGTTGAAAATCTTAGAAGATAGCCAACACAGGTTTGACCTGAATTTAGGTGGTGGCCTTGCAAACAAGTGGGAAACAAGACCTTTCAACAATTTAACAAAAGGACATTGGGCCACCTGGATACATAGATAAGGAGAGGAAGATGTGTCTCCCCAAAGCAGAGGAAGAGACCGAACCACAACTCTTCTGTGGGAGGGTGATGAACTTGTGTACTTTATTTACAAAATCTAGAAACACATTCCATTAAAAGTGTTACTTCAGAGCTCAGGTACCTGACTGGGACAGGAAACTATTCCCTTATTAGAAACAGAGTAACTTTTGGATAGCACCCTACTTTTCAAGTTCATAATTTGGTCAAGAACCTTTTGAAATAGGATGATCCCACAAAAGGTAGGTCATGTGACTTTTAGGAATGTGCCTGGTAAATTTGGTGAACTAGGCTTTGCTACATCGCTCTGTGAGCTCATCCTTACCACTCCCCATTGGTGGAGGTGACCCCTACAGAAGCAAGGAGTGAAAACTGGAGGAAGAATGGGCCTCCTAGATGTTCTCTGTACTGATCCCAGCAGGTACAGAGCTGAGCACTCAGGTCTTCTATTTCCTATGCAGTACGAGATTGGGTGGTCAAACTGGATGGTGGCGGTACCTTCAATTACCTCCTTCCTTGCAATCACAGCTCTATGAAGAGCAGACACCCACATGTGTTCTTTATCACGTAGTTAGTGCTTGGTAAATACTTGTTACACAGAATAACAAGTAAAAACAAAGCAGGATGGATTGATAATGGTTGCCGATGCCATGAGCTAAAAAGAAATTCTTAACAAAAGCGATCTGTAAGAGCAGGAGGAGGAAGCAATACTGCTAGGATTCCAGACAAAAAGAAGTCTCAGAGGAGGAAGCACCAAGCGCAAAGTCACTTAGTGGATGAAAGTGTTAAGCAAACTCAAGGTAACCAGAGTACAGATGTGGCTAGGTCGATAGAGCAGATGCCCGTCAATGTTTTGAGGTACAGCAGGCTGAGCAAATGACTTTGCATTTTATTCTAAGTAAGTGTGATGAAACCATTAATGGGTGGCATGATCTGGTGCACACAATGAAAACATTTCTGGCTGTTTTATTTACAGAGAGCAGTCTCCAGATAAAGCAAGGTCACATAATTTACAAAAATGATGGCTAAACTAGGATAAGAGGGGAGGAAGATAAAGGAGTATACTGGCACAGGACTCTTGACTTTCAAGCTTGACATTTTTAGAGTCTTTGTTCAAAGTTTGTCAAAAAGAGAAGAGCAATCAAAGATGTAGAAAATTATGGTTTTCTACTATTTCTGTGAAATAGTCCTCTTGACTTAAAAATAGAAACCACTGCTAGTAGTTTTAACTTGCTTCCTTCATATTTCTTACATTCAAACAAACAAAAAAAAATACAACTGCATAATTTCTAAGTAGCGCAGCTTAGAAACAGTAATTGGTTCAAAAGATGAAGTAGCATTTTCTAAGAGCTCCCAGTTTACCAGGCACCTCTACTCCCATTGTATGTAACACAGATCCAGACATGGGCAGCTTCAAGACTCGGATCTCATCTCTAAGTGTTACTTCTAGGGATGTGCTGAAAAACTTCAGCTTTGAAAGGTCGGCTAAAAGAAATCTGGTGAACTAGGTTACCCCATGTCAGTCTCTCTAAGCGCCCTCTTTAATATTTAAGAAATATTTCAACATGAAAAGTATGTTTACTACTATGACACAAAGATATAAAGTGTTTAGGATTTTTCTGCTTAACCAATGACTTACCTATAATTAGAGAGAGAGAGAGAGAGAGAGAGAGAGAGAGAGAGAGAGAGAGAGAGAGAGAGAGATATTAGAAGGTAATGGTACTCCAAGGAAAAATTGCACTATGAAATAACTTCAAAAGCCTTAACCTAAATTCTTGGTTTTTTTCTTTTTTTTTGTTGTTGTTTTGTTTGTTTGCTGTTTTGGTTTGTTGTTGTTGTTCCTCTGGTTGATTTTTAATTGAAATTGATATTCTTTGTATGTTTTATAGTTACTATTATTAGTATCTTTATCTTACTTTTACTGTTTCTTTTTGGGTCTTCCTTTGGGAAGACACTCCAAGGGTGAGGGGCAGATATGGGGTGCTGGGAGATAGATAGATAGACAGATGGTTTTGGGGTGTATGATGTAAAATTTCCAAAGAATCAATTTTAAAAGTATGTTTTTAAAAAAAAAAAAAACTGATGTCCACTCACAGGAAAAGCCTAAACTGTTCCAGCAAAAAACAAGACAACACTACAGATAAACATGGACCAGGGGATAACTACGAATGCTGGCTGGAAAGGGAGTTGCCATGACTCTACCTTGGTGATAACCACGAACATTTCTGGACTGAGATTAATCCTCTGAAGTCCCAGTTCAGTTACCATCCTCATTCCATGCCTCCTGGAGTCACTGGTGAGTATGGGAAAGGATACAGGACTTGACCACAGGCAGATGTATGCAATATGTGCAATACGTGGAAAACGGACAGGCCTATCCATTCAAGCTACAGGCCTATACAACAGGTGTGCTATCATGTCCAATTCCTTTATATTTTTATGATTTTGTGTGTGTATGTGCCTGGATGGACCCATGGAGGCCATTTGAAGAGTATGCATGTTCCTCTGGAATAGGAGTTATAGGTAGTTGTGAGTCACCCAGTGCAGGGAACTGAACCCCCGGTCCTCTTCTAGGACAGCAAGTACTATTACCAGCTGAGCCTTCTCTCCAGCCCCTGCATTCAGTTTCGTAAAAGAATCATGATAGTGAACTTCCCTTATCACTACTTAAACATCCACAGGCATGCTCTCATCCACAAACTCAAAAGTGATTGTTGACCTCATGACAGAGTAATTTCCATATGACCTGCCCATTCTTTTAACTCTGGGAAATTCCAGTGGTTTCACCTGATGGTAGCTATCCCACATGAAATAATCAATGGGTCTTTATCCCATTAACACTCAAGGAGACTGGCTTATTTACCCTTGAGGTTGAAAATATTCCTTATTACATTATCAAGCTTCCTTGAAGTAAATTAAATGTATGATTTAATTCAAGTAAACATTTTTATGAAGGATGCTACATAATCCTGCTGTTATCCTACACTGTTACTATTGCTTTAACCTGAAACATTCAGTCAACTAATTTCAGGAACACTCAAAATGTCAAACCCATTCTGGGAAGATTCCACATGTCAAGTCCATCTTTACAGCACACAAGCCAGCTGGACTTGCCCTTTGTTTTTCCTTCTGGGGAGATCTGAGTCATTTAGTCAGTACCCTACTGATCATTGTGCAGAGGACCATTCAATCACCATTTTCAAAGAGGAGCTGAGTTTAAAGCATCTGGATGCATGATGGTAATGTTTGTCTAGCTAAGGAATGAGGTAACATGCAGCTCTGCTACAGTGTGAAGTGCATCACCACATTGCCTTTCACAGCTATCCTCTGTCCATGCACACAGTGGAGGAACACTATGCAACCAACCCCCTGCTTGCTATGGCTTTCTTGGTGTACCTCTCTTCCAAATTTCCCAGTGCATGCAGTTTGTTTGATGAGGCTATGTGAACCTGCCTCGCTTACACAGCAACTCAGTCTGTCCCCTCCTATGTGCCTTCCTTCTAGGACATGGAAAGTTCTGAATCTTGTGCTAGAAAACTGAAGTTCAAAGCCAGCTCCAAATAGCAGTGGTTTGGGGCTGTTTGTTTAACTGTCCTGCTGTCAGTTGGCTCATCTATATAAGATAATGAAGATTAAAAGTGAAGCTTTCTTTGCAGTTGTCAAGGGAGATTTGGTATCCAACCTAGCACTCCAGGAAATGTGAAATGTGTTACAAATGCTTTTCTGTATTACTTTATGAAATCCAGTGTTATACCGATTGTCCCAATCTTCCCTCAAGCACAGCCTTCATTGTCTTCCATGGGGCACCATTTAGTCCTGACCGCTGGACTCTTCTCCTTCCCTTTATGTATCCAGGTCTCCCTGTCTTCTGTATTTTAGGCCTCAGAGGCTTAAACCAGTTGCCTGCCTTCTCCGCAAATTACTGTGTCAGTCAGTAGCCAGGCCATCAGTTCCAGCTGGCAAGATCTTATTCTTAAACATCATTTTATTCCCAGTGCCTAAGCAGTACCTGTCACACAGCGCATACTCCATAAATGTTAGTGGAAATAATAATCAGTTTGCAAACTCAAAAGGCCAGTTTCAGCATTTTCTTAGGTTCCTTCTTCCTAATTTGAACCTTGAGTCTCTTGTTAACATGTGACTGACTCCCTTGATAACTGTCTATACATTTGTGTTTTAAATACTGCCTCTCTGTTTTATGTTCGCCTGTTTTTGTAGACTATACTGTGATAATCCAGTGTGCCTGGAAGCATTTAAGATCATTTACACAGTTAAGGGGGGGCACTGTGCCCCTCCCCATCTTCCAGGGCTACCAGCAACTAAGCATTTTAAAGAACTAAGAATAAGAAATTGCATGGCTCTGTAGGGAAACTCAAGTGTAATTATTTTCATCACCATTTTACTTACTTTGTAAAATTGTTCAGTGTAAGGTTCCTTAAAATAGTTAAGACCTTCTATTCTAAATAAGCTGAAATTTGCGTTATGTATACCAGTTTTACCCTCAAACCACTATAATTTTGAAAAAGCATCTAGTAATAATAGGACATGCAACACACATGTAGAGTTGCACTGCTGCCTTTTTTGAAAATGTTATAGTAATAGAAAAATATGGGCCTTGACATAATAGACCTAGATTCAGGTTCTGAATAATTTAACTAATAGCTTGATGGTCTTCCACAAACCAGTAAGACTGTTTCCTATTTCATAAAATGAGAATTGCTTAGCAGTACCATATTCAGGATTCAATGACATAATGTGCCCTTGCATTCTGGCCACTCCCTAAAATAATGGTATCCATCCTTAATCATGTAATAGACTCTATTAGGACACACATTATGTTTAAAATAACTAGGCTCACCTCCAGGCACATGGCCAATACAGCACTGTTGTCATTGAATTATTATGACCTGATGGCCAGGTCAAACATTGCTCATCCTTCTGAAACTACGAGTGTCATCCACACAGCAGAATATAATCCCAAAGATTACTTATTAAAAATCATTAGTAAAATATCTGTCTGAAAAGAATACATCTGGAACTTTTCAAAATGTTTGTGTTCGAAAACTACAGCAGGACGGTGTGAAAGATGGATAAGTCAACTTCTTTTTTGCAGTGCACTGAAATCAACACGTTATTTAAAATAACTAGGCTTGCCCACAGCATAGAAGCATGGCATCAAGTACAAACCTCTTTCCACTGGATGTTTTTGAAGAGGAAGGAAAAGCATGGCATCTTCTTTTTAAGACTGAAAAATGGCAAGGGTAAAGACCAGATATATTTAAGTCCTTGGTGATTTGTGGGTGAATGTGTCCCTCAGTAGAAACAGGGGTGTTCATAGCCAACCCCTTTTAAAGATGATAGCAATAGCAAATCCTCAAATTTACTACAGAGGCAATTATTTACAGAAATGATCTGCTTCCCTGATATCCCCTTCACTAGGATTCCACCCTAATGTAAACAGATCAAGCACATGCCTGTCTGTCTGTTCTGTCTCTTAAAATGTGACCAAAATGATAACAAAGGTATTATCCCAGAGAAAACAAAGCATGAAATGACACAGCAGCAGGCTTACTTAGGAAAGTGAAAAGAGAAAGAAGAATGGTAAATCTATTCATGATCCTGAAAAGTCTAAAGCATAAATGGGTAGTGGGAAAATCTCAGAGCAACTTGATTCCTATTGAGTACCATAAGCTTTATCCACTTCCAGGTGGCTGGTTCTGAAAAAAAAAATGTGTTGAAAACCCAGTTAGGGAAACACTGGACCCTTTACTGCGCCCTCCCCAATACCATGAAGCTTGGTGACTACCTTGTCTCCACCAGAAAGAAGATGAGGCCTACAAGAGCTACTAAAATCATCTTCCAAGAGGGGAAAGCAGATCTGAAGGTCAAGTCTACACACTTTTTCTACAGAGTTTCAAAACTCAAACAAATAAACACAACAAGTTAAGCTAAAGAGCAGCAGAAAAGGCTCTTCAAAATTCTGACAAAAAGATTATTTCCAAGCTGTAACTCTTTACCCTCCAAAATCAATGTGTGAACAGCATTTTTTTTTCCACAGAAAATGAAAAGCTGTGGATTACTTCCAGACTAATGTGCTTTGATCGAGCAAGACCCCCTGAAGCAACGTCAATGGGAAAATGCAGCCTTGTAGACCACTACAGCCAGGATTTCTGCATCTTCTTAGGATTTCCCCCATGACAGCGCCCCCTACCAGCAGAAAGCAGTTTGGAAAGAACTAAGCCCAAATTCACAAATATAGTTTATAAATGTTTGTTTTCATTAAAAAAAAGGCATGTATAATTATGTCCAGCATAAAATAAATAAATTATTTTTAAAAAAGCCATTTCCAGTCATATACAAAACAACAACAACAACAACAACAACAAAAACCCTTATGTGTTTGTTCTTTGCCAGGAACTCAACATGGAAATGAGAGAATAAGCAAAAATTGAGGTAAAATCCTAAATGTATTTAAAATAAGAGACCGGACATGAATTGCCAGAACGGTAAAAGATGATCTGATGAATAGCTCCTAAACAGGAGCAGGCTTAGCACAGTCTGAGAGATCTGTAAAACTAAATGGTTCAGTACATTTCAATAGGTGAAGAAAAATGATCCCAGAAGGAATTACAATTATGTAAGATTATAATAAGGAACTAAGTTATTAATTTCAACATGACATAATTTCAAAAATAAAGCATAAACGAACTATTTCATGTGGCCTGGTTGTGAGTAGATTTTTCCATCATTCTAATCTTGGAAACCCTGGACTAGCCAAAGCTGTAATACCTCTGGTTTAAGGAGAGGAAAAGTAGAAATAGTGGGCAAGAAAGGACCAGGCGGTCATCTTTTCCTGAGGTTAATGTACGGGACTTAAAACTAAGCCTGGGAGAATGAGAAACCTTACATAAAAATGTGATTTAGAGATATGGAGGTAAATGACACAGGAATCTGCAGCAGCACAATTGATAGCAGTTGCCTTTGGGAGTAGGAAATGGCAGGGGTGAAGGACTTCTATATTTCATAAGGCTTTTAGCACTAAATTAACTCTTTAAATTACATCCATGGAGCGCTCTCGTAGAAGGGAGGACAAACATTTAAAGCAGATATCTCTCCCTGCAGCCTTGGGGGGCAGGAGAAAAGATGCAGAAACCAGGAGACTTTAAGTGTGCTTTATACTGAAGAATTAATTTTAAAAGAAGTCATTCCAAAGTATCGAAAACTGTAAGCACATGAAGTATATTTCAGGGTAATTAGAGTAAAACACTTTGAGTGGCATTCAGAAACTGAACAAAATGTTCAGGTTACTATCTTCCATTTTGTTAATACACCTTCAGTAGTTCAAATTAGGGGTAGTTTAGTAAAACAAAGTATGTGCTCACATGTGATTTACGGCCTTGACCTTGACTGGAAATCATTGTTTCTTAAAGCCACATGCACATTCTACCTAAACTAACAGGAGTCAGATTATCTTCTACAATAGCTTGTTTCAATAACAAAATTATGAAGCTTAAGATGCTATCATGAAGGTAACTTTATTCTGAGATGAATTTATTTACTAATGAAATATATCCACATATGGGTATAATCAAATCATATACACCAAATTTGAGGCAAAAAAAATTTTTTTAGCATGTGTATACACAAATGTGTATATAGAGATGTTGAGACAAAAAAATCTAGCATGTGTATACATAAATATGTGTATGTAGATACACATTAATATGTGTAATACACATACAAATCATATATATCTACATGTATTAATACAATTTACTACTCAAAAATTATAAGGCTATCATTTGTTTTCAATTAAACAATATTTTAAACTTATTCTTTGAAAAACCCATACACATAGAAATTTGGTCATTTCCACCTCCTCCCTTTCCCCTGCTAACTACTCCATGATGGTCCCTCTCCATTCATACTGGGATGTTCAAGATAACAGTATCTCATAGATGGTCTCTCTCCATCCATGCTGGAATGTTCACAATAATAATATCACACAGCATTCCTCTCCATTTTGGATCTTTTTATTTTCATACGTATGTAAGTGGGTGTGTGTGTGTGTGTGTGTGTGTGTGTGTGATCCCCCAAAACCTGTATGTCCATCTTTGACCTGTCCAGTTGCAGAAAAATAAAAACCTACCAATACATCTTTTTTAAAATGACCAAAAAAAATCCCTTTTTCCTTTGTCACACTCTGGCTAGTTTCAGGCACAACCTTAATTGCTCTATCATCTCCCTGACTAGTCCTTTCAGAAAGTAGCTTCATATTGTCTTTGCTTTATAGTTTCAACTTTGGTCATATTAGCTTCCTTCTGACAATAAAATTAATTCATTTTTATTTACATGTTACATTTTTAGGAGGAAGAACTAGACAGATGAGTGCCCAGAGCTCAGTACACTGACGAAAGAAAGTGATTTTATTTCTTTTTTTATCTTTACTATTAACGGTAGTTTTTTTTTAAAAAAAATCTTTCTAAGAAGGCAATATATATTTTTAATTAAATATTTTTATTAATTTTCATTACTGGGGAAGCTTACTTCCTAAATATTTTTCCTAACTTTTGTCTATCTAATGGAATTAACAAAACTAATCTTTGCCAAGAGAATCAGTGTTTTTCGCATGTTAAACCTAGTAGGACATTGAGAAGTGTAGAAAATGAATATTTTAATTACAGTAGTTTCTCTTAGTGAAACTGTGCTCTGTGTAAAACTTAACACTATTCCATAGTAAGAACTATGTGGTATAGACTACGAACGAAAACCAAACCCCTACTTGCAACATCAAAAATTAAGGTAGTTGTTATCCATCCAGGTTCTCCCATAATACCAATTGGAAAAGAAGTTTTCTCCAATAAAGCAACATTGTAATGTTTACATATATTTTGTGAGAAAATAAGAGGTAATTTGCCAAGTATCACCAACTGAATGAAAATGCTTCCTGATTAAAAAAAAAAAAAGTAAAAGTGATTGGGGCTATCTCACTACAAGAGATAAACACTATAAAAATTATTTAAGTATACTTCCCCCTCTTAATTTATAACCAACCAGTTAGATTTCATTTCATACATAAAATTCCACATAATTTTAAACCACAAAAGCCTGAATTGCATATCTAGGAAATTCACACAAATTCTCCCAAATAAAGTCAATTTCAAAAGACAGCATGCCCTACTGGACATTTTAATATTTTAAAAACACAGACCCTTTGACTTTTTCTCCCCACTTCAGAACAACTCTTTGAACAAGCAAAAAGTTTGATGAAAGGCCTGTGTTCATTAAATGATCAATGATAAACTCCAGTCTCTGCTCTGTCAAATACTGAGCTCTGTAAGGTTTCAGTGCTCAGTATCTTTATGTCAGTTGTTTATTTTTCCTCCCTCGGAGACTGCAGGTTTAAAAATATTATATTACTTATAGTTAGTAAATAAGAGAATTCCAGTGCCAAATATTTGTACAAGATAATGGAATGGTTTGCCCTTCTGTTAGGAATTCACAGGGGCTGAAATGCTAACAGCCCAAAAATACTTGCTGCTTAAAACACACATATACACACATGGCCTCTGTTTAGATGGTTCTCAACACAGAGTGGCAGCAGAGACAGGAGGGGGACATTCTACAGGCACATCAGTCAAGTCTAATGTCGTCCCATAAAGTTTTCAAAGAAAGGGCAACACTGAATGTCCTCCCTTTGAGCAATCACCAACAGAACGAGGTTAATCTAGTTTTGGAAACAACAAGAACGAGGGTGGCTGAAGGAATAATCTTGCAGTCCTGTAACCACTCAAAATGGGCAGAAATCCAAGCTCAGGTAAATATTGGCACATTGTGCTCTTACATTCATGGTTGATGTCAGAAAATAAGTATACCTTCACCTACTCCCTTTGCAATTTTGCTTTGACTGGTCTTTGCTGAGATGATGTCTTTATCAAGGCTATTGGTGAGCCTCACATCAATGTTTGCATCTCTTGATGAATCCTGCCTGACTCTTGGGGATCTGGCTAAGTGCTATTAGATCCTGGCTTAGAGGTGGGGCATTGACCTATATCATGAAAGGGAAGGCATTAAGCTTTAGGCAATAAAACAGCTGGACACGCTAGAGAGGTCACCGTGTATACAGCTTCTGTTCCCTTGTAAACTAGGTCAGCTCAAGTCTACAAGCACAGCCAGATCCCAAATAATTTACAGGCTCTTATTGGTCTCTGAAGAGGCAATGACTACAGATTATTGGGCTATTCATCAGAGTAGGAAACGAGGGCCCCCTGTTCACATAACCTGTGCATGAACACACAAAATGGAAGGTGGCCTTAGACATCACCTAAGCAACATAGACAAGCAAGGCTAGACATGACAGCCCAGAGCATGAACTCATGCAGCCTCAACCAAATGTGCCAACCCTTTCTGAGCATGAGAGTGGCAGGCATCACCATGACAATTATTCTATTAAGAGATGAAACTGGAAGGCTAAAAACATACTATTCAACAGGAAAAATACTAAAGTATGAAAATTCAACTTTAAGACCTGCTAATAACTTCAAAACCTTACAACCATGAGAACAAGTTCTCACGTTATTTAACCTTTATTTTTTTCAGTTAATTTATCCAATTTATTTTGTATACACACACACGTAGAAAGTTTAAAAAAAAACAGCTGGCGAGTATAACTTAGTCATAGAGCATTCACTTAGCATTCATGAAGCCCTGGGTTAAGTCCTCAATATTGCAAGAAATTTTTTATTTTCCTAAAAACACATAGGCAAATGTGTGTGTGTGTGTGTGTGTGTGTGTGTGTAAAATAAGTAGACAAGTTGTTCTTTCATAATTTTAACCTATTCAAGTAAATAATGAGTAAAAATGTTTTCTTTAAAATAAATAAAATGAAACCACTGTACTATAATATACTCACAAACACAGACAAATTAAGGTAGTTCCTCAAACACTTGCCCAATCCTAAACCCCCACACAGTGAACGTCTATGTAGTTAGAATAGCCATTCTGCAGCCATGGAGCTTCACTTAGAGTGTTACACTTTCATTGTCAATTGCCTTTTCATTCACATATATCACACAAAAAAGAAAATCCTTTCATAGAGTTGAAAGTAGAAGGGCAAAGAAGCAGCTACATAAACAGAACTCTTAGGCTGCTGAGATGGCTCACTGGGTAAAGGCACATCAGCCCCAGCAGCCATGCAAATAGAAGGGGAAACCAAAGTCCAAGGTTGCTCTGTGACATCTTCATTCACACCCTAGCAAGTGTGAGTGTACACACACACACACACACACACACACACACACACACACACACACACACACACACACTCACACTGTGCACACACATATATAATAATAATAATAATAATAATAATAATAATAATAATAATAAAGGAAAACAATTCTTAACTGGCAGTCATGGTTGGAGTACAAAGGAGGGAAATCGTGTGTAAATGGCAAAATCATTAAATCTCAAGTTCCCAAAATAGAAACAATTCAATTTAGATCAGTGGTTCTCAACCTGTGGGTCATGACCCTTTTGGGGTCACACATTGGCTATCCTGCATATTAAATATTTATATTATTATTCATAACAGTAGCAAAATTACAGTTATGAACAAAATAATGTTGTGGTTGGCTGTCACTACAACAAGAGGAACTGTATGAGAGGGTCACAGCATTAGGAAGGTTGGGAAGCACTGGTCTAGATGATAGCAGGAAGAGATTGAAGTGAACCACACGAATTTCAACACGATTTTAAAGAAATGCACTTTTGTTACAAACTATAAACAACACTGGAAAGTAATGACCTTGGAGGACCTACATTCCTTAACAAACCCATGTTGATGAAGTAAAGCATATATGTTATTTCCAAGTCAACTCTTCCACTAACTCCATCTCAAGCAGGTTAACCAGTCCTAACCATAATCCTTACATAAATTAGCTGTTAGCACAATGTTTTTAGTGGTGGGAAATCTCCCTATGTTGAACAGGCTAGAATCAAATTTGAAATCCACCCCCTTCGGCTTCTGAGTACCTAGGACTACAAGTATGTACCATCATGCCCAGCTGTCTACGGAACTGTTTTCTCTGAGGCTAGAAAAATCCAAGAGCATACCAAACACGTACTATTGTACCTTCCAACAAGGTCTCCAGGTGCTCACTTGTCTCCACAAAATGTCTTAGGCCAGCACGCAGTTTCTTGGTGTCAATTTAGCTAGATGGCTATATTTTTGCTATCAAATCTGCAGTAAAGACACCCAGACGGCTACAATTTTATTTACAATAGACACATTTAGAGCTAGAGGCATCTTGAGAGTATTAAAGATTCTCTTCTATTTTCTCTTCTGTTATTAAAAATCTATAAACAGAGAGCCCCCTTAGTCCATAGTGGCATAGTCAGGTATTTTTGTCCATTCTGCTGAGCAAAAGGCCCCGAAGCAACTAAGAGCACATAATGATACCAGGGATGTACCCTAAAGATGAGCCAGATGGTATCACTCCTCTGCTTAAAAACTACAGATTGCCAATCATGCATGTCATATTCAGGACTGTCAGGCCCTAACCCTACCCAACACCTACAGCCCACCTCAGCTATACCTGGTACCAGCTCCCTATGATATACATGTGTGCTGTTCCTAGCCACCAGGAGCTTCTTAATGTCACTAGATTTGCTCTGTTTATTAACATTTTAGTGTCTTTAAAGTTCCCTGCTCCCCACAGGGACCTTGGTAGCCATTGCTGTGCCCCTGTCCACCATGCTCTCCTTTAGGCAGGATAAAAGCACCTGCCTTTATCCTCAGTCCTCAGGTCATAGCACAGATGCAAGCTTGTATACCCTCCACAGAACAAGACAATTGCTTCTCAGGGTTCTTCCCAAGGACTTTGAATCATACAAAAGAAGTTTATGGAATTACAATATTTTAATTCTAAAAAAGGCAAACCTCTAATTGTTCTGTTAGGCTTTCAGTCCATGCTTTCAGAACTTGAAACTCTAAGATATGTAAAGAGGTGTTACCTGGGAGATGCCCTGAAATCGTTTGGATTTTTACTTAATTAGAAATAACCTTAAATCAGTAAGCATCAGCTAATAAAAATTCCCATCTACTTGAACATTGTTTCTATGACATCTTCATGGATTCAATCATTGAGCAATTTTGTCGCTTCCAAGCTATAGAGTTATAAAATCCAAGTAATAACAATCTAAAGAATTTTTTTTTTAAAAAAAATAGCCACTTATTTTGGTGTAAGTCCATGTATTGCTTAATCGCGAGGTACAATTATATTATTTCCACATTGAAATAAAATTCATGTACTTTTGTCATTTGAGTTGTTAAGATTCATCTTAACCTACAAACATATAACCAGGGCCTGTTACCACCTTTTATTTGACAGAAAATAAAGGCAAAGGGATACCAGTCTTTGATAACTAAATTTCTAAATAGGTTTGCATTCATACTATTACTTAGTAGTTTGCAACCATTGGCCATTACACCGTTGATCTAAGCAGTTTATCTCAAAGTTAGTTTCTAATTTTCTCATGTATACCCTTCACTATTTGCCCCTATTATTTTAAGACTCTGTGCACTAGTTTCTCTCAAGTCATTTAAAGAGCTACATGAAAAGATGTGATACAGAAGCAGAGGAGAGATCAGGAGCACTTCACAATTGCTACCTTCCTCACCACAGGTACATGGAGCAGAAGTCGTGAACAGCATGTAAAGGCAGGGAGATGGGGTGCCACCATACAGACACCTAACTTTAAACTTAGCATATGCTAAGAGCAGCCACTGACTCAATGGATATAGGCTTATCTCTAACTAAAAAGTATCTCAAACACATTAGGAAATGGTATGGATCAAAGCGCTTATTGTGACAGAACACAGATTGTTGTCTCTGAAATGCCCATCACAGGCTGCAAGCTCAGTGCATGTAATTACGGAGAGACAAGACAATGGGAAGGAGGAAGGAAGGAGAGGGGAACATATTTGATTCTTTGACTGGATTAGCAAGATTAACTGTGGTTAAAAAATAAGTCTTGGTAAAATACAAAGATTATATTTAAAAAAATAAAGTGTGTAGGAGTAATAGAGCACAGTTAAGCACTAGAGGGATAAAAGCATGGCCGGTGTAGCCAATCAGATGTATTGTAACAGTACCTTGCGGTGAAACGCTCTCGGGCTTTGCACACAGATGGTATCTGAACGCTAATCACAACATCACCAGCTGTGTGTCTTCAGACATGCTACCGCTCCTCTTCCGTAACTAGCCTACCCAAAGTGAATCATCAGGAACATTTTCTGAGAAGGCAAAGGTAAAACTGGATAGATGCTGAGCACATGGAAAATAACACAGTGGACCTCAATTTAGAAGTCAAGCCTAAAGTTGCTAGGTTCCACAACTCCAAACTTCAAACCAGGTAACAAACGTGCCACCTAATTGATTCATTTTCACTTGGTAACGTGTGAATGGCTCCGTGTAACTATCAAATGTACATCTACCTAAGAGAAAATTTTAAACCAAGGCTTGTAGAAAATTTATGACTATGTAAAGATACACTGTGGCTTTGAGCAGCGCTACTGAGGAAACCCCCACCCCTCAAGGTTGCTGAAGATTTCTCAGATCTCCACGAAGGAAATTGTTCTGAGCGGCGTCAGTCACTGCATATTTTAATGAAGCTTTTAAAATGTTTCCACAAACTCAATCATCTTTTTTCCTAGTTGTCTGGAATGATAGCGTTGAAAATGACTCTTCCTTGAAAGAATCCACAGGTCCACCCCGTGTCTACCAGCTTCATTCTGACCTGTCCGTGGCTACCTGCCATGCGCTGACTGGGAAGCAGAAACATTAGCTTTCCCTTCTGGCAAATGATGACCCGATGGTCGCATTCAGCTGCTGTTGACTCTGTAAGAGTGTGTATCTGTTAGTCTGTTTACATTCCCCCTGAGCTGGCACAGCTTCGCTAATGCCTGCCTTAATAGCAGAGCGGAACTGCAATAACAAATGAATTTCATTTAGTCTACTAGTAAAGCCTTGGGGAGTACCTATCTAAAGCTTAAAACCAATTTCCATTCAGCTTCAATTTCTCTGCGAATACTGAAGGAATTTGTGTCACTGAAATTACTTGGAAAGTCACCACTGTCCAAGTTTCTTTTCCCAATGATTCCTGGTCTATGAGAAGTGAGTATGTTCTCACAATTAGAAGTTAATTACTCTTAATCTATTCATAGGAATATATGTTCCTGGGGCTGAAGAAATAGCTGCATGGTTCCACCCTTACACAGGACCTTAGTTTGGTTCCAAGCACCCACATGGAGGCTCACAACTGATTGCAACTCCAGTTCCAGGGGATCCAATGCCCTCTTCGACCTCTGCGGGTACCAGGCACACACATGATACACTTATGTACATGGAGTCAAATACTCGTACACACTAAAATAAGTCTTTTTTTAAAAAAAAGAGAGAAATATATATTCTTATTCTATGGTAGTTTCATACTTATTAAGATCAAATCTAGGGCTGGGCTGTAGCATGTATTACATAAACAAGGCCCTGCCCCCGGGGAAGGGAAGAGAGAAGGAAGGGAGGGAGGAAACATTTGTAATCAGAGTAAGGTATCCAGATTCTTAAGAAACACAGAATGGACATTTAAACCTCACATATACAACAAGTAATATTTTGGTACATGTATATTCTGAACTTTTCTCATTATATACTCACATAAAAGTATCCATTATTTATCTTAAATTTAATTATACAATTTGTGTCTTATTGGGCACCTTAAATACTCTTGCATCTATAAACCAATAATTCGATACAAGGGTTAATGAACATTCATCAGGAGTTTTTAATACGTAGCCTGTTTGTTTACAGATAGTTTGGTTTAGTGTCTTTCTTGAGGGTGGAGCATGGCAGGAGCAGCTTGGTTATAAAGATTTGTTTGGAAGGAGACCCTGAAATTGTTTTAAATTGGACTGTTGGATAATGACACTTTTACTTTACTTGAATGGGATCCCAGTCCAACTGAAGGTCCTGTTTCCGTAACTCTTCAAGAAACACATCAGCTCTTAGAAATATTAGTGGTTTTGCAAAGCAAAATTGCTTTTTCACACTAATCTGGCTTATAAGTCTTAAAAAGAAAAAAGAAAAAAACTGAACTAAGTCCTAATACAGGGAGACAGACAAATTAGGGAAACACATTGTGCATACCTAAATATTTATATCTTGAATAAAAGGAATGAACCTCCAGTTAGTTTTCCCAATTAGGATAAAAGGCAAAGAGGCATCAAAGAAGAAACCATGATGATTGTTCCACAAATATTTACCCAAGACCTAACAATGTCACATTCTGCAGACTTGACCCCCTCCTTTAACCAAGCCCTTCCCTCGGTAATCTAAACCTTCCCCACAGCCCAGCTCATCCATCTACTTTCACAGTATCCCAGGGTCCATCTTCAGTCTAAGGTGCTGGCAACTCTCGCCATTCTAATGTCATGACCTTTCATGACTGTAAATGTGCTTAATAAACATTTATTCAAACGAAGTATGGTAGTTTTGACTGATTTTACATAATAAGAAATCTATGACAAGGGCAACTCACTGGAATTCCAAGTTGGAGAAAAGGCCCAGTGAGAATTGGCCTTGGCAATCAGAAGTGCCGAGGGCTGAATCACAGCCATAGTCCTCACCCTTCAGTGACCTTGGACTGTTTACTAAGCTCTCTAAGCGTCATTTAACATTTAGTTGTCAAAGACCACTGCTATCATGTTTGAAGTCAACAACCACATCTAAAATGTTTTGTATTCTGCAATACACACTACAAAAAAAACTTGGGAAAAGTCAGTGTTTATACAGTAACACAGCAAAATGTAAGTAGAACCCCACGGTGTCGGGCATGAGAAGCATCTTAGAAATATCACTTACTACTTTTCTCATTGTCACTATTATTTCAGGAGGTAACATTTCAGATAAGCCTTGATGGAACAGTAATAGCTAGACAAATTGGTTAAGACAAGAATTCTTAAAGAGACAAGAATAAAAGCACAAAAAGGGAGAAGAAAAACTGCCGAGAAAATATTAAAGTGTATTAGAAAATACACTTTAACTACAGAATAATGAAGTAGGTATGAAAGCTAAAACTGGCAGATGAAGGCTTAACAATATAAGGGCTTGATGCAAGTTCAAGATGCTTGTAAAACCTTCACTTCTCAATGGGGAGACTATCAGAGTCTTAGAGCATAACAGAAGTAATACAACCATGGTTGTACTGTTAACTGAACTACACTGGGCTAAAATAGGCAATGGTGGAGGCAGGAAACTTCATCCTGAGAGCTTGTACAAGAGCAAACCAAAAAGGAACAGAAAAGGGGGCTGAGTTCCTGTGGTTGTAGAACACCAGGACCCATAGGGACTGGCTGTGTGTGACACAGGAAGCTTGGGGAGGAAGCTGGGGGAGATAAACAGCTTGAGAAACAGCAGATACATATTAATTGGGAGTGATGGACCACTGGGAGTTAAGAGCACAGTGTATTTTTAGCAATGGAGGAGATGTGCTTGGGTCTAAACAGAGGAAGGTCTAGAAACTTGCTGTGAGTAGTGCAGCTATAATGAGAATGAAGACTGGACTACCAAAGAGTTGACAGAGGAAGAGCCAAGATGTAGGTGGCACCACTTTGGGCAGTGATAGCCCAAAGTTACCTCAAGAAAAATGAACACAAGCAAACAAAAAAGGGAGAGGAGACAGGAAAGGGCAATAAGAAGGATGTGCTCAACATCACTACTAAAACCCTAGACCTGTGTTGACCCTTAAAGTTGCCCTTGAAGCTATTCCTCTCTGAACTCCGAGTACCCACTGCAAGCCCTAATAGAAGTCTTATCAGAGAATAGTGGAATTATCCATATCCATCTACCATGTGCATTGTTCTGATGGGGGGAAAAAAAGCAAAAAAAAAAACAAAAAAAAACAAAAACAAAAAAAAAACCATGTACACGCTCAATAAGTGTTTAAAGAATCAGCGAATGAATAAGCGAGTGCCAACAGGACCTCAGTCTTCCATGCCACTGTGTATTATAAGGCCTTTTCCTACATCACAAACCAATACTCATTCACAAATCTGGGTCAAATATGTCAAGGAGCAGACTGAATTACTCTACCGGTTTCTTTTGTTAGCTTTGAGACAGCCTAATGGAATATATCAATGGTTTTTAAAATGTATTCTCAAAAGTTTTTATGGTTCCATAATATACCTGACCCTACCTCACCTCATACCACTTTCCAAGGACAATACAGAGTAAAAGTTGGAAAGAAGCAGAAAATACCAATCACACTGAAACTGGATATAAAAGAAACTGGTCTTAAGAGATCATTTTAGCATTGTGGGTTTGGGAAGGCAGCTGTGATTTTCTTACCTTTGAAATGCATTTTTGCAGTATTCAGATTAAAGGAGACATGTATGAAGTCACTCACATGAATTCTTAAACTTCCCTAAGTCTCTTAAAGACATCATAAGAACACCATTATCTCTGAAACCCTTCCACCATTCTCCTTTTCTCTATGGCCCACGTGTGAAGTAGGGTGCTAGGCATATTCTCCATTCCACGAGCATGACTTATTTTCTACAATTTTTGTTTTCTATTCTCCAACCTGGGAGATACTCTCCAAGGAACATACTGACAATTTATTCAAGGTTGTGACATTTAGAGCTTAATTCGGCTTCACATGAAGATTCTGTTTAAATTGGCATGGTTGGGAAGCCGGCAAGCATAGACTTGAGCAAGCTGGCTGTGGTAAGCCAATCTGTACTCACTCCTCCCCAGCCCTGCATTCAGTGATGTCATCTGGGTAACTTGAAGTCAGTCATGCTGGGAGTTTTTTCCTTATGGAAATACTCTAAGTGCTAAAATGTAGTTCCTTCATTCTGCCCAAAGATCCAGTTAGCCAGCAAACTACTCATTTTGAAACCTACTACAAAGAAAGGAACATAGTTGATGAATTAATTTTTCTGTGGTCTCTGATGGCTACAACTTACATGTGAGCAGGCTCACTGCCTGGTGGCACAGGAATGCTACTTTTAGTATTCTTTTTAGAAATGTACATGTAAACTATTTTAATTAACTTTCATTTTAATTTTTAAAGTTTAGCCATCTTTATTCATAAGATTAATTATAGAAACTGAAGCAGTAAAATCAATTTAAGAAGCAATTTGGTACAACTCTTTCAGAGTTAAAACAAAAACAAAATAATAAAAGAACAAAACATTTAGATTAAGGAAACTAAGACTCTTGTATCCACCAGACAGTATAAGGCAGCACAGGGATTACAATATAACATCATCTCATCTCACCACCTGAATTTCTAAATAGGGTAGCCAGGTGGGTTGTTTGAAAGAGAGAAGTTCCATTATGATGCCTCAACTCTGGCCCTGAAGGAAGGAGGGTATATATGACTAAAAAAATATAAATTTTCAAAAGATAATAAATGTCAAAACAGAGCCAGAGTGAAATAATTAAATGGTCTATGTTATCTCTCTGCACATATTTGTGCCAAAGTCATCTCTTATGGAAAGAAAGGTCGGGTCTGACAGGATGTTGTTATGACCACCTCTTAGAGTTGCTAATACAGTTATGGACTCATAATAATACATTATCATATGATTCTTTAAGTATAATAAAGAAGGTATAAACACTGTACCCATGCAAGAAGCAACAGATTTCTTTTCACTGTTCCACAATATCCCAACATTCCCACGATGATAAGGAAACAGCAAACAGCAATCATGACCGGGTGAACGACTGGGAAGTAAGTCAATATGACTGCCTCTTCTACCCTAAAAGAGGAAGATCATATCACAAGATAAATAGATCATTATCAAAAGACCAAAATGCTCACCAGACCCAGACACTAAACAAATGCCACTGTGAGCTGTGGTTCTGCAAATTATCATCCTTCAAAAGCTGGTGACTTGTCACTTTGTGTCTATTTGCTTGCTTATTTTTTTATTAATAATATAATTTAAAAATTTTACATGTGGATCCCAGTTTCCTCTCCTTCTCTCCCTCCCTCCCTTTGTCCCTCCCTCCCTCCCTCCATCCCTCTCTCCCTCTTACCCTCTTTCCCCTGTGACATGCACCCTTCCTTATTTTATCTTTGTTTTGGTTTTTATGTAGGTGTTAGCCTTTCTACCCCAACACATTTTAATTATAGGCTCCAAAGCACCAACCTAAGAAAACCAAGGTCCAACCAGGGGAATTACCCTCTTCTCTGATCTCGGAGTCTCTACAGCATTTTTCTTCTTTCTGATAACTAATCATTTCTAATGTGAAGGAAACAGGAATACATAGGAAAACTGGAGAACAGAAGAAGGTAAAGAAGGGACTTTTTGCTAGGACAGATGAAGTCATTAATCAGAGCCTGTGATGGTGATCATAATGAAACTTAGCCATTATTCAGTGCAGTGCTTATATGCTCTGTTGTATTACAGACTTTTCAAAAAGGTTTCTTTTCACTTGATCCTTACCATGATTCAGAGTGGTACATATTACAGTCTCCACTCAGTGACAAGGATAAGCCAGACAACTGGTTTGTTACTAACTACAGAACTGTCAATGTATATGTACTGTTACCTTATGTCCTACAGGACTAGTAGTTTTCCTTAATGAAAATGTGAGAAATAAATGTAAATTTCAGCAAATAAGTTGCTGGTACAGGAAAAAGTCTTATACAAGATGGTGGAGAAAAACAGCTCAATGAACAGGTCAGAGCAAAGATGTTTAAAAACTGGCATTTGGGTGAGCAAGTGAAAAAATTCCAATAGACCAACCTTGTTTCTGCAGTTAAAGTCAAAACATTATTCAGGTAGTCCCTCATCCAAGCAGAAACAGCCAAGACACTGATGGACATTAACTAAAGAGAAGAAATAACAAACTGGTTACCAAAGATTTATGCAGCATTTACTTGAAGGTTAAAACCATAAATGGAGAAATTGCTATATAATTTTCATGCTTTTCTTAATAACCTGTTGGCTTTCAATTGAATTTTCCTAGTATCATAGATATCTGGCTAATCCATTTAGTAATCACACATACACTAAATAGAATATCTGCAAATAGGATACAGACAAATGAACTTTTAAGTATGTGCTATCAAGTTCAGTGAAGAAATTACCTAAGAACAACTTAATTTTTAAATCTATAAGATGAACTTAAAAGCATCATTCTTAAACACAATGAAGCAATTAAATATGGTTCCAGAACAATTAAACATTGTCAAAAGGGTTACAGGCGCTACCATAAAAGCTTCTATTGATTAAAATCCAAACAAAGTGAACATTATAATGATAATAGTAATAATAAACGTACTGGTTTGAAACATCAATATGTTCCAAACTCAAGATGATCATTATAACATGATGGACACCAAAATCGCTATTCAGAAAATGACATGAACCTCTTATTTATTCTTATTCTATTTTTCTTGTACAAAGTAAAGGCAGAACCAAAGATTGAGTGAGATTTTTAATAGCAGAATTTCTTGTCATGCATGCAGCCATTATATGCATGCAGCAGTAACACCATTTAACAACTTCTCCTGAAATATTGGTGCTATATAGAAAATTCCTCAACACCAGACAAAATTAGCAGATCAGAGATTCTTAGCCTTGTCTGTACGTTAGAGTCACCTAGGACTCAAACATTTCCTGAACCCATAGTAAACCAGCCCTGGAGTAGGAACAAAGTGCCATTGGTGTGACAGATTGATGGTCGCTCCAATTCATTGGCTGGGCTGACGATCACTGTAGCCATGAAAGGCTGTATAGCAGGGAAATATCAGACTGCAGATACCAGACCCAACCAATTCATCTAGTTCAATAAAAGATACAATCAGACACTTTAGGTCTCATGATCTGAGCAATCATCGGTACCCAGAAAAATATGTACTGTTATCAAAAAAAAGTCAAGCTTAAACCCAATTAAACATCCACCTGCATCAGTAAATGAGCACAAACTACGAGTTCTAGGTCTAACCACCACTTCTGGGATACAGTAAAATCAAGAACATGAGATTATTTTACAAAACAAACAAAATTGTTTCTTCAATTTATAAAAAGTAGATATTAAAATATGAATTTTAAAAAAGAAAGTAAAAGCTATTAAAGCTTTTAAAAAGTTCAAGAGATTGCCCAATGTAATATGCTTACCTGTTTTGAACTCTGACTCAAACAAATCAATTGCAAAGAAATTTGCAGAAAACTGGAGAAACTATCAGATGTTTTAAAATACTTAGAACTTGACTATTCTTTTAGGTATGAATAAAAATTCAATGTATTTTCAAGACCCCTTACTTTCTAGAGCTCTGTTGTGAATTGGGGATGAAATTTAACTATGACTGAGAGGCAGTAATAAGTAGCCATGCCCTGCTGAGAAGGTTACCTGAGAGTGGAGAAGGCTGTGTTGGCAACTACAGACATTGAACAATGAGGAATTATTAGCGTTTTATTAAATGTCATAACTCAAAAATGCAAGGAAAAACAACTACCTAAAACATGTTAGTAGTTATCCTGCCTAAAAACTTCTGCTACAAAAAGAAAAGTTGGTTCTTGGGTTCTGAATTTTCGTATTTTATCTGAAATCTTTTTATGGGAGATGTCATTCTGTAAATATGTTTCTCTTATTGGTTAATGAATAAAGCACTGTTGGAAAATAGGCAAGATAGGTGGGACTAGGAGACAAGGAGGATTCTGGGAGGTGTAATAGAGTTTCAAGATGCAGAGACTTGGGAGAGCAGCAGTCTGGACCCTCTCTCCAGTAAGATAAGACCATGTAGAAACACTTAGATTAATATAAATGGGTTAATATTTAAGACAGAGCTAGCCAATAAGAAATGCTAGTAAGAGGCCAACAGCTTTATATCTAATACAGCATCTCTGTGTGTTAGTTGGGGCTGACACGGCTGTGGGACCAGGCTGGCAGAAAAAATTCTCTTAACAAAATGGTGCCTGCAATGTGGGGGCTAAGAACTTCCACTTAAAACTTCAGAAAAGCTTAAAAAGTGGTCCTATAAACAAAAGAACAGAGACCAGCAAGGCTTCTTGGTACCCCCGTGTTTTTTGGTGGGACTCTGTTTTGCTAGAGACAAGCAGAGATTTGTGTGGCTCCTTCAAAGGAGGTTTCCTGACTCAGCATTAAGTGGCAAACCCTGCTAACAACTTAATGGTGTGTACGAGAGCTAGCAATAACCTCATCTCCAAGCCAGCAGCATGTAGCTTGATGGCAGCTTAGTCCAAAGTGGTGAGCACAGCTCTCAGAGCTGGTGGTAAACGTACCCCCTGTCATGTTTGATAGAGTGTGGCTAATACAGCTGTGGCTTTCATTTGACCAATTATTTATCAGATAAAAGACTCGTGGCCAAAAAAGAGATAAATATTTACAGTAAAGAGATTTACAATGTATTTTAAAATATACATAGACTTGGGAGAGAGAAAAAAAACAGGATAAAATGGTTTAAAAAAATAGAAATTGCTCAATTGCTAAGGAAGGAACAACAATTGCTACAATATACTTGATTATCAATGCTGCTGAATTAATCCAACTTCTAATTTTTATATTTTAAAAATGCTTTGACTTCAAAAATTTAAGTCTAAGGACAGGTCACTATCTTTGTTTCCACAGAAAATGAAAAGGTGTGGATTCCTTCCAGATTAACATGGTTTGATCAAGAAAGACCCCCTAAAACAGTGTCCCAGGTAATCCAACATTCAAAACAGCTGGGATAAGACAGCCTTGCAGACCACTACAGCCAGGATTTCTGTGTCATTTTAGGATCCCCAAGACAGCAGCCCCTATCAGCAGGAAGAAGTTTGGAAAGAACAAAGCCCAAATTCCCAAATAATGTTTATAAATGTTTGTTTTCATTTATATGGGGTTGGTTATAAATGGTTAATGATCACAACCAGTCTCTTTTTATAGGTAAAAAGGGATTATGGTATAGAAATGAATACTTTGTTTTGGAATAGATTTACATTTATTGATACATATTTAAGGCCAATTTTGTGATATGTATTTCTCCTCTTGTTTAGGTATTGTGTTTATATAGCTCATTTAGAAATGTAATGTATAATTTAGTACAGATTATAGATAGTTATCTATAATAGTCAAAACTTGTATTGTTGTTAGGTTTTCTAGATAGTCAGAGATATATTTCAAATGGATAGGCATTCAAACCTTTCAAAGACCTACAGAATATGGCATTTAAAATGGTTTAGGTTTTTTTTTTTTTTTTTTTAACAGTGAGGCACAATTGCTCCTGGCAATACCACTTACATCAGAAAGGAAGATGTACATTGAAGAAACTCGTTCTAAAGTTTACTCTCAATATGGCAAAACTAGCCATTTGGGCAAGATACTGCTCTTGTCTGGACTGTTGAACTTTATGTATAAACTGGACATGCAGGACTCACAGCAAAGTGACTGCTAAAACAAGATGGACATTGCTACAGGGTTCCTGCTTCATGGAAAAGTCTGCCAGTCTGCTGGACAGAGAAAAGTGACTGTCAAACTGCCAATACAGGTGGACAGTTGAAAGTTTCCTACTTTGGTGAGGAGTCTGCCAGACACACTATGGCATATTGGCTGAAGATGGAACATTACAGAAAAACTTCAAGTGACTGACCAGGTAGCAAAATGTCTCTGTCATTTCTAGAGTTTATACATTATCCTTCTGTGGTCTTTGATGGAGTTGAAGACAGATAATTATGGTTATAGTTTTCCTTAGTTGGGATTAAAGATAAGTTACATATAGCACTTTAAACTCACAAAGATAGGATAGATGATGAAATATTTTCTTTAAATTTTGCTAAATGTTAATGGATGAAACATTGTCAACTGTGGTTCTTATTTGATAAATGTTTTGCTATATATTTTGCTATGTTAAGGTTAAAAACCTTTTATTTTAGACAGAAAAGAGGAGATGATGGGAGATGTCATTCTGTAAATATATTTCTCTTATTGGACTAGGAGACAAGGAGAATTCTGGAAGATGTAGTAGAATTTCAAGATGTAGAGACTTGAGAGAGCAGCAGTCTGGACCCTCTCTCCGGTAAGGTAAGACCATGTGGAAACACTTAGATGAATAGAAATGGGTTAATATTTAAAGCGGAGATAGGCAATAAAAAAAACGCCAATAAGAGGGCAACAGCTTTATATCTAATACAGTGTCTCTGTGTATTGTTTGGGGCTGATGCGGCTGTGGGATCAGGCTGGGGGAAAAACTGCTTGTAACAATCTTTTCAAAATGTGTCTTTGTTTTTCTTAAACATAGTATGATACTCAAGAAATATGACAACCTGGTTTTAAACAATTCTGGCATTCTGATGAGCATCCATTATTTTCAGAGTTAATGCTGAGGGGGGGGGTTATCTACGATGGTAATGAGTCTCAGCTGATGCAGACACTGACCTTGGAAACTGGCTCTCTAGATGGAACCTCCAAGGTGAGCTCATGTCCTTGAAAAAGGGCTCTCTGCTGGGAAGCCAGTAGGGAAATTTACCATCGCATCATTGTTTACAAATCTCTATTCCATGCCTTTCATCTCTTATCTACTTAACTATATGTGGATCTTTACCTTGTAAATGGCACAGAGATAGGAGACTTCATTATTTTTCATTATTTTGCACCTATAAAGAACCCTTTCGTTGCTCTACAAACTATGAAATAATCTTCAGATCTCCTTCTTTAAATGTCTTTTTTTCTTTTTAATCATTTTGAGAATTCCCTACACTAGTATAATGCATTTTGATCATATCTGCTCCTTCTTCTCATACTTGTCCAACTCATCATTATGTTTCTTAGTTCTTTTTCAACATTACAGTCTTCATTGTGTAAAATTGATTAACAGTTGTCACTAGACACAGTTCTTCTACTTGAGAGAGAAAGAGAGAGAGAGAGAGAAACAAAGAGAAAAAACAAATTCACTTCTTTTGAACATTTATTAAATGACAGGATGAATAAAGCATTGGTTTTGAAGTCATTATTCCATACAAAGAATATACAATGACCTTGGCCAGGTACTGTGCTATGTGCTAGAGACACACTAATGAGAAGAAACTGACACTATCTCTAAGATGCAATTAACTGAAGGAAGAGGACACACATTACCAACTCATCAGAGGTGTGAATGTGCATGCAGGAAAGAAATAGTAAAAGATGCTTTAACAACTCTTTTTGGGCTGTCTTACCTAATCCACAGGGTCAAAGGGACTTCTCTAAGGTAGCTGAGATCTGAAGAGCAATGTCAAGTTAATTAGGAAGGAAAGGGACAAAAAGAGCTTTGCAGTCAAAAAGGAGAGCAAAGGTTCCAGAGTGGAAGACAAGTTAAGGAAAGGGAAATCGCTCCTGGTGGGAATGCACATGCAGGCAAGGAAGCTGCCTGATGGTGTGTGTCCTTGACTATGATGACAATGGGAAGCAACTGAACTCTAAACTTGAACTAGAATCCCATTTCTGTATCTTTTCAGCCAATGACTTTTGTTATGACAATATTTGTTTTTTTTTTCACTTTTAAGTCATCATAAAAACAAAATCACTTTTGACCATTTTCTCTTAATCTGTCTCAATGCAAGAATCTAGACTGTGGAGGTCTACCAAGTAGACAGCTCACAGAGCCACTAGACAGCCATGCTTAATCTTAGCATGTCTAAAACTGATCTCTGCTCTGTGCTTTTGTCCCCTCATGGTGTTTACAAGCCTAGTGAATGGAATAATGAACCCTTCAATCACATCGACTGGCAACTTGGCAGAGAGCCTGAACCTCTCCCTTTTCCTCGCTGGATATTTAATTAGTTTTGAATCCTTTGCATGGTTCCTGAGAGGCATCTGGCAAAACCCTCCCCATTTCCTGCTGCTTCAGACTAGCTCAAGCCCCCATCCTCTCTTGTCAGGATGTAGCAATCATCTTTATAAGATACCTCTGCAGTTCATAGACTCCTATGTCACAATACAGGATCAAGCATGCTTCAGCATATAGCTGTCCCTATGCCATTCCCCAACTCCTATTGCCTTTTCCCTTATCTCCCTTCTAAAGAATGGAGTTTAAATGACTGCAGAGATCACACAAGGCACTCTTACTCCTTAACCTAGTTCTCCTACCCTGTTTGCTGCCAGCTTCTTCCCACAGTTGAACAATGATGGAAGTCCTTGCAAAGGGCACCACGCACATCTCCCAAGGTCCCATGTCTGCTTTTCCAGTTGCCTCTGCCCCACAATGACCTTGCAGTCCTGAGGAGCAAAGTAACCTCCACTTCTCCTTGGACACCAGCCCAAATACCAGTTAGAGGGGAAAGATTGTCTCCAGGTCTCCAGGCACCCTCTGAACCCACAGCACTCTGAATGTTCTTGCTACAGTCCTGGGGAAGCCTCTATCTCATTTCCTGTTTTACCTGCCCATCTGAAGAGTACACACTCAGTAGGGCCAAATACCATTTAGGTGAGTAAATGGGAAAAAAATTAAACTAGATGGAAATGTTTTCTGCTTTCTAAGCAAGCTGAGATCTTTAGCAAAAAAAAAAAAAAAGATGCTCTAACAGAACTAAACTTCACATGCTAGAAATTTCTGTAAGAAGGTGTCAGCCAATGACAGTGTAATGATTTATGATGCAGGTTAGAAACTAGAACAGGAATGTTTCAAACTGTAAACTTTACAATCTATTCTGTCTCACTATGTTATCCTGTCAGGTGTCTAGCAAACATTGCACGCAGAACACTAGCCAAAATAAATATCAACACAAAGCCTGCTACCACAGCAAGCAAGCACCTTTGAAAATAAATGGCTTAACTTCCTGAAAAATCATCTCATCCTCAAAGAGTGATTCTACTCATGGAGGCTAAGAAAGTGGTAACAGAAGGTGCAAACAGAACATGGACACACAAAGGAACTAAACCAAAAAGAGACTGAATCTCTTCAATAAGTCACCCTGACATTATGTAACTTAGAAGTGTAACTTACAGGAATAACTCATATTCCTAACTCAATTGTGGTACTTTCTGTGAATTCTCCAAATTAGTTTTTATTTTGTTTTAGACTTACATTTCCTCTTTTTGACTATGCATATAAAATACCATATGTATTTATGGGGTATTCATATTCTAATTTATAAATTTTGCACATATGGATTAAATCAGGGACATAACTATTCACCTGTTACTCATGATGTCCAGTGCTATCACACATTGTTGAAACATTTATCAAGGAAATATGTAGAAAATAACACAATTATTACTCCATAGATATGCCTTTGACAATTGCTACATGCTATGTTGTGAAGTGTTTAGAAAAATGCTAGCTCAAATAATCAGAAATATCAAATGTGCTCTATTGAGAGCATGGTCCAATTTCTCTGGAATATAATTATGGGGGGGTAGGAGTGTTAAGTCAAGTTGTATTGTATATCAGAACTGTGCATCCACATTTTCTAAGTTGTGTTATGAAACATATACCTATAGTTCACACAAACTAGGCCACTGTCAAAAACAAAACTTTTTAAATTCTTCAACTGTTTGCATAAGTCATGGAGCATGGCAGTGGCACAGATTCTATTGGAAGTGAGAGATGTCCAAAACTACCTTCCTGAACTTCCCTGCGTGTGTCAAATCTGTTAGCAATGACAGAATATCAGCAAGGTCTAGATCTTAGTTCTCCTGTCTCCACAAAGAACTCTCAGACAAAGCATCCAGGCTTTCAGAAGCTCCATCTACTCATCTTATAAATTCTGAGAGTGAGGTAAGAGCTTTGCTTCTTTAAAAACTGACTTTTTATTTACTTAAAAATTAAATAAATTCTTGCTGGTTTGGAGGTCAAAGCTACATGTCCCCATGACACCTCTGCCCCCGCCCTGCATGCCTTCTTTCAGCTTCCCTTGTAGGAGTAGATGACAGAAACAAAGAGAACACACAGATAAGACTATTTGTCAACATCTTGAGAAATTACCTAAGGGCATAATTTAAGCACAGACTCCATTAATCAGAAGTAGTAATCAATAGCACCCAGAATAATGGTTCGGAATGAGGGTCTTCATAATCATCATCTCTCCCTGCTTACAATGACTTTGTTTCCCTGGACCAGAGAGGCTCACTTTTAAGTCTCTGGTGTTATGACATATCATATCATAATCAGCGGAGACATCACCATTCTCAGACACTGGTTTACAAGAGAATGAATACAGTCACAAAAGGAAGGCAGAAGGTTTCAATCTGCACTACAGTGCAGATAATCTAGAGCAGTCAACTCTACCATCCCAGTGTCCTTGAGTGAGGTTGGTACAATGGTTGAGGGACCCAATGTTCTGGTCTCCAGTAGGAATGGATATAATCCAGAATCTACATCTACTCCACAAAAGCATTCCATGAAGCTCGAAGGGACTCAAGCCATGACAGCTGAAACAATGCATTCTAAAAACAATAGTTTTGCCTTGATTCATTTTTTTTCCAATGATGATAATTTATGTTTAAGAGAGCTCAAAAAATCAGAGGGCTTTCACCACAATTCAGGAGGAGTCCATAAAATTAAATGCCATTCATAGTATAAAGCTAAGAGTATCAATTTTAAAAGTATTTTAATATGACAAAATAACTATTTTGGAGGCAAACTCTCACTTGCCAAGAGTGCAACTTTTTAAGGAGCATTATGGTAGAAAATCTCACCACGAATGCTGATGTCCAGATAACACAAGGGGAATTCCTTCCATTTCTCCTGTTGCTTCATCTATATCCCCAGCCCATTCCTAAATCACAAACAAGAGTTGCTGCTCACCATTTAGTTCTTCTAGGTCTCTTTTCATGTTTAATTGGGGAAAGCCCGCCCTTAGCATCTTTTAAAATGGTAAGGCAACACCAATGACACTCATAAGATAAGTGAAAAGGAAGCTAAACATTACAGAAAGGGTATCACACTTTTAGAAAATTACAAATATACAAATACGAGTGTATTTTCATAAACTTTCAAAAGAAAATCATAATATTCCTACTTATAATAACAGACACATATCATCTAACAACAGTGTCCATATCAGAAAGCTAGTCATTTTTTTCATTTTTTTTTAAATAACATATCCTTCGAACAGGAAGAGTGTGATGCTTCAGATAAAGATAATACCCCCCTCCTTCAGCGTCTTGGGCACTCAGCAGCAGAGATCCAGTATCAATCACTTCCTATATGCTGCACCCACACAGCTGCACAACACCCATGCATCCAGCAGCAGGGTCAAGCTTATCCGTAATGAGAAAGACACTCAGCAAATGGCAAGTCAGAGTGACAGCTCCTCAGGAATGATGAGAATACAGAGCATGGGGGTCTGAGGACCTGTGGACTATATTCCTCTCAAACACATCGACACCTCATACTTAACAAAAGTTACATACTTAAGATCTATGCTTTTCCTTAAAGACTTTTCAGTTCTGAGGGTAGCAAAACAAAAACTACATGAGCTAGGTGTTCCAAATTAGGATGTATTGTTTTCTGCAGAAAGGAAAAAAAAAAAAACTCACTGTGGGGAGAAGGGGATTGGATGACAATGCAATATTCAAAAGGTATAAGTTTGCTGATTTAAAATATGAATCGTAGAATGTTCTACTTTGGAGCCCTATGGGTGACAAGGGAAGGTGTGCCAACTTGCAAAAAGAGAGAGAGAAACAATCCCTTCTCCATCATCAGGATGTGAAGTCTGATTTAGGAAATGGGATATAGATACCCCTATCTCTTTGTCCTCCTTGTAAGGCCAGTGGTAACTAGTAGCCAACACTTGCCACTGCTGGTGAAGAAAGGGAACAGCTCAGACCAAATATGTGACAGAGAGTCGTCATTAACATGTTGAGAGATAGGGATATAATTGAGTGGCAGAGCACTTGCCTGGAATGTCTAAGGCCTTCAGTTCAATTCCAGTATACATGTTTGAGCATGTGGACGGACACATGTGCACACACACACACACACACACACACACACACACACACACACACACACACACACGAGGGGAGCTGAGCCTGAAGCTTAGCAGCACTGCTCTGGTGATTTTTCCCCTGCACTCTGGACTTAGAGGCGGGCTCTAGAGAGTGTGGAATAGCTTACCTTCCCCACTGTGGGTTTTTCTTGACATTTTAAGTGTATTCAGCGTGGTTCCCAGCAGTATAACTTTTCTATTTTCTACATATGCAGAAATAAACAACTCCTGGACCTGGACTTCCTGTTCTGATGCTTCTGAGAAAGTTACTAAGTTACTGGACTCATCTGAACACTGCTTTCCTTATCAAAAAAAAAAAAAATCATAAAAATAGGAAGGAGAGCTGGTCGTTGATGGTGCAAACCTTTAATCCCAGCACTCAGGAGGCAGAGGCAGGCAGGTCTCTGTGAGTTCAAGGTCAGCCTGGTCTACAGAGCTAATTAGTTAGTTTCAGGACCGGCTCCAAAACAATACAGAGAAACCCTCCCTGTCTCAAAAAAAAAAAAAAAAGAGAAAAAAAGAAAGAAAGAAAGGAAGGAAGGAAGGAAGGAAGGAAGGAAGGAAGGAAGAAAAGGAAGGAGAAAATATGGGGCTGTGATGAAAACTAGAGAGAACATAGGAGCCCTAGAAGCTGGTCACAAAGGAAAATATTTTGCTTTATATTATTGTATTGCCAGCTTTCCCAAAGTTAGAATAATCTTTTTTCTTTTTTTTTTTCCTTACCTGCTATTTGTTTTTATTTTTGAAACAAAGTTTCATTTTTTATGCAAGAGCAAGCTTAGGCTGAATTTCAATTTACAGCAATCCTCCTGTATCAACCTTCCTACTGTTAGGATTGCAACCATGAGCCATGTGCCATTCTGCCTGGTCACAGATATTTTTAACTGAAGGAAAAAAAAAATCCTAGTGCTGGCACTACATCTCAGTCAGGAAAGGCTTTCCACACAAGCCTAAATACCTAAGTTCAACTGAATCTACATACCACATTCCCTGTGATGCCCACCCACCCAGGCCATGGCATTGGCAGCAGACACTTCACCCCTCCCCACCTACACACACACTTTATAAAAAATCTTAAAGTCTATCTGGAAAAAGAAAATAACCAAGACAAAAAGTGTCAGTGCTATAAAAGAACATATACCTATCTACAAAAAAAAAAATTTATAAAAAAAAAGTATAAAAATGTCTTTCACTACTGTGTTAACAGACAAAATCAATAAGCAAGGAGGAAACCTCAATAAGGACAAAATAGTCAATGAATCTAAGTACAAAAAAGTGCATCAAAATTATGTGTAAATATGTATGCAGGTGGTGTTTCTTGCAGGTATTGGGAGAGATAAAAAAAAGAGTAATAATAACATAATACTTTAAATTTTCAGACTGGTCAAGATTGAAAAGCACAGTATTCCTAAGAAGGTGGCAACTGATACATTTATACAAATCATAACGTACATGGATGACTTTGTTTCTAAGCTGTAAAATGCTCAAACAAGGTTACTGGATCAAAATATAGTAGTAGTGGCAGTAATAGCAGTTCCAATCAGGACAATAAATAATAATTACCACTCCTGCTACCAGGAATAGTAACAATCCACTTCCTGTTTGTCTCCCTGAGGAGATTAGCAGTGGCCACACAGCTTCTAAACAGACAGCGGTGATGTGCCACTGTTCTAAATGCTCACCACACCCCTAAAAATACAGCAACCATTTTATCTATTTTAAAAACTAGAAAACCAAGGCACTAAATTTACCTGTCAAATACATAATAAGCATATATGAACTATTTCGTACAGACTTCATTTTAATATTTTATTGATGTTGGCTACATTTTTGTCTTCGTGTTATTTTGATATATATTTTGATATAAGCAACCTAATGTCTATGACAATTACAAAACATAATGAAATGAAAAGTCATGCGTGTATATGAATACGAATAGGTACATGCAGGTAGCAATAAGTAAATGGTATATCTGTCTAAAACAAATCAAAACACAGGGAGGGAGTGCATACTGGATTGTTACAGAGGATATATTGGAAGGGGAGAGGAGGGCTGGAGACAGAGCAGGTAACAATCTAGATAAACAGCAAATCATAACATACATACTCCCACAGTCAGAAAGTTGAAGGACAGGCTAACAGTAAAGGAGTAACATTTTGCAGTCCCTGGTAGAATAAAGGGGTTTCCAAATGGTTAAGGCGTGGGGGGAAGGGGTGGCTGGGAAGGGTGTTTTTAGGCAAATTTCATTATTCAGAAGAGCAATATCTTTGCAGAATGATTTGGGTATTTTTCCCCAATGGAAAAAACGATTAAGAAATTTCCACAATACTTTATTTTTTCATTGAACAACCAACAAAAGGTCTTATTAATGGAGAGGTTCAGAGGTGAGTAAAAGCTGCGTGTTAAAGGCATCATCTAGGTGCCAGGGTGCTTAGTCCTGTCCCTGGCACCACCATCGGAATGGCTGACCTCTGACATGCCATTTAACTGACTCTCAATTTCCTGATTTACAAAGAAAGGAAGTTCAACTAGGCCTTCCATAAAGGTCCCTTTAGTGAGAAACTGTAACAGTAACAAATGTGTCACTAGAATGCATAATGCAGGCAAGTCCAAAACCTAGCAATAACACTAATAATTACACATTTTAGAAGAAACAGAGTTCAGAGTCTTAATACCTGATATTAAATCAGTAATTTAAAGGCCCGCTTTTAAATGTGTCCTTTTAGAATTGAAAAGTACAGTAAGACTGATTAGTGACTCCGTATTTCCAAACGCCAAATGTAACTACTCAATGTTTAATTTTCATATTGACTTTTTAAAAGCTGTCATTTTGGATATTGTTCAGATGACTTATTAATGACTTAACTTGTCATCTTAGAATAGTGTCAATCCTAAAGGAGCCATTTAACAAAAATGCCATCCTCAAGAGACCAGATATAATAGTTGTTGGGAAATAAGGGGGGTGCCCAATGCCAGGCAGATGACAGACAGAGAAATACACTGCACACTAAAATTTCCAGAGGAGATGGTGAATATAAATTACTGAAAGGAAACAAGAGTGGCAAAAGGGAATTTGCTTAAGTATGACAGCCTTCTGAAGCAGCATTCACAGGTTTTAATATTTATATTTTTCCTAAGTATTATAAACAATACAATATTAACACTTTATGAAAGCATGAAATGAAGTGTCAGTAATTCACACAGCATAATTTCCATGGGCTTGTTAAATTTTATGTATTTTTGTATCCTTAAATGGCTGTGTCATTTCTTTCCAAAAGCATACATAAAACTCCTCAAACATCCCAACTTAGAAACAGACTTATGGAATTCCCTTTAAAAACTTACCCAGACTTTTGATAGACTCTCTAGGTATGAATCCCTCTAAAGGCATATTAAGACCGTTTTTATAGGCTCAGACATAAAGAAAAGTTAGAAGGCTTGCACAGGTATCTAAAAGTCCTGCTAACTAGCAGTTCCCAGGAGCTATGTCATGATTATCTTATCTACCAGCGTACAAGCGCGTCTTTATTTCTATCACTTAGACTAGCTTCATGTCTAATATTACTGGCACTTGTATACAGGAGCGAACTCTCCCCCCCCCCCGTCTAATTACAGATGGAACTTGAGCTAGATCAAAGGCACTTTAAGAAGGTCAAATTTTACTTCTCTGAAAAACAGAGGATGTGATCTCACGTCATTAATTAATGCGGAGCCATGTCCCTTGGCGCCTTCTCTGGTGGTGCAGAAAACTGGATTCTGCCTTGCCCACCTGCTGGAATGATCGAAGTGTAGACTTACCCAAAAGAGCAGATTGAGGGCGTAGAGCAAGCAGCGCAAACACTTGACGGAATCTTCTCTGGCCATTGTGAATCTCCTCCAGAGGGAGAAGCCCCATCCTTTCACCACATCCTACCGGTCCAGGCAAAGCAGCCGCGATCTGCAGGGGCGGGTCAGCAGAGAACTAACTGGCCTTCAGATGGGTCCCCAGGATCCCCAAGCCTAGTTTATTCGAGACATCGCCTCATCAAGACTCATTTGTTAGCGTCATAAAGGGAACAAAGCTCCCAAAAGTTCTAACGTGGCTTCAGATAACACCTGCTGCCAAGAAAAAAGGCTGACTCTCCCTGGATGAATGAAGGTGTCCAGAAAACTGGGTTCCCAGAAGACCTGCGGTGGGGCCTTTTGTATTCTGTTGAGACTTTTTTTGCCCTCTCCCAGGAGACAGCTTGCTCTCAACTGTCCTAAATGTTACAAACCTTCACATCTCTGGAGATGCCACAGACTGCACTACTACCTCCATTATTTCCGGACACACACACACACACACACACACACACACACACACACACACACACACACACACACCTAGAGATGCCACAGGCTCCTCTGCTACCCCTACCCCAATTCTCGGACAGATGGATGGACAGATGAAACACACACACACACACACACACACACACACACACACACACACACACACACACACACACAGAGGCAGGCAGAGACAGACAGACGGGTGGGGGGGGGTCCGCGCTCCCCACCTCCGCACCCGTTCGCACAGCCCGGGCGTGAACTCGGGGGACCACAGGGGGCGCAGCGCAGAACTAGCATTCCGCCCCGGGACTAGGGTTTCTTTGGGAGAAAGTAAGAAACACTGTTTGTCGTCCGGGAATAATGGATAAGCCTGGGGCGGGGTGGCGGGGAGGGAACTTCGGGGAATCGAGGCTGGTACGTCTGTGCCCACTCCGGGCAGGTCATTCACGCACCACCACCCCCAACCTCGGGGCCCCGCACGCCGCTGCGACCCTAAGGTCCCCGCCGCCCGCATAGCACAAAGCCCGCGCGGTCAGGCAAAGCCACCGCGGCTGCGCGCCCCCGGCAGGACGCACGGTGCAGAGCAGAAGCCACTCGGGCGGACTGCGCGGACCGCGGGCAGAAGAGATGCAGGACTTGTGGCCACTCACCTTCCGAGCCGCGCTCTCGCCGGGGGACAGTCGGGGACACACGGCGGACACTCATCCGGGCAGGGACGCTCCTCCCGGAGAGCCAAAGGGCGGCATTGGCTCCCGCAGCAGACGCTTCCTTGTCTTACTCTCCCAAGCCGTCGCCGTCGCTGACTCCTGGGGGAAAAAAAAAAAAAAAAAAGTCCCGGGCAGCAGTCGCTGGAAAGTCTCTGCTAAGCCACCTCCCAACGCTGCTGTCCCTCCCAAGTCCTAGCCAAGTCCGGACAAGGGAGCCGTGGCAGCCAGGGCCAGCTGCACAAACTCTCAGCGCATGCTCGGCCGCTGGCTGCCGGGTTGGGTCCTAGAGGGTGTTTCTTGTCCCTCTCACCCAGAGTGACACCCCAGAGGAATTCTTCACCTCTGCAAGATAGAATGCTGGAGAGATAAAAACCTGAAGAGCTGAAAAAGTCCTCGCAGCAAATCCCTTTAAAATGGTGGCGTCGTCGCAAGGGTGGAAGCTGAGTTATAAGCACAAGGAAACAGACTTTTATTATATGAAAACATTTGTGTTTGAGAAGGGGGGCCATGGGTGGCCCAATCCAATTCCTGCAATGAGAGACTAGTTTTCACAACCTTTATGGAGCCACCTCCTGTGACTTGTCATTAACGTGGTGCCCTGTGATCCTTATTGATTTGTTGCACTCCCCAATGAAATATCTATATACATATATATGTAGATAGATGTTAGATAGATAGATAGATAGATAGATAGATAGATAGATAGATAGACAGATAGACAGAGACAGACAGACAGATAGCTCCACTAATATTTGCAAAACCATCGGTGTATCCCTATATCCAGTCTCAGATAGGGAAAAGAACAGTTAATTCGTTCACAAGTAACCCAAACTTTCCCAAATTTCTCTCGCTACAATTGTGTTAACTATGTTTTAACTGATGATATTTCTCAAAATGCACACAGGGTGATGACTGTTGTTTCAAACCAGAAATTCAGGAAGTATCACGATAACCACAAAGCATCTCTCCAAACCTGATTTCTACCTCAGAAGTAAGAAATTTCATACTAAAAAATTAAAATTGCTGGATCATGTTGCACCTCAAAAAAAAAATTGTGTTTTATCCCTCAGAATAGCATACATTGCTGTGATCATTTGTTCCCACATCTAACAGCAAATAAAACCTCACCAATAAATGTGTTACCTGATACCCAAGCAACATTTTTGAGAAAAATTAATAATCGGAGTACAATTTGCAGCTGTAGTCTGTGTCCATCATCACCTTTTCACCGTGTGTCCAAAGTGACAACAGGACATGGTCTAAATTGGTTGGATCTGAGGTCAACACCATGAGACAATGTGGATGCCCAGGACTAAGTTATTAACATTCTTCCTAAGCAAACCCTAAAACAGACAGCTCTAAGAGGCATACATGAAGTACACACATCCACACAGATTGGCAAGAAACGCGTCCATCAGATGACTCCCACTGCAGTCACACAGTGACTTCTGGAATTGTGGGGAGGAGCTAAGAAAGCTGCTTTTATCCTTGTCAGTGTGTTCACAAGCGAAGGCAGCTGCCCGATTCACAGAGAAGGCAACCGAAACAAACCACCATCCAAACGCTGTTGGTGCCACACACTTCCTGAGAGATATAAAAATTCCCTCATAGAGGGGAGGCTTCGCCATTAAAACGGGGAAAAGGAATGCTAACAATGCTCATGTCTCAGAACGAAAACCCCCTTCCATTGTTAGAACACTGGTCACCTATCCTAGAATGATAAAATAATGAAATAGATAAAAATGCGGCTTTAGAAGCACATTTGTCCCCTCTTTCCACAGTAAGTAAGGAATGTGGAACTAAAAGAAAGTCAAAGTAATAGTTTAATATCACCTCTTAGTCCAATTAGAGTCCATGCCACTGTCTGGAATCCCAGCTGTCGGACTAGTACAGCATTTTAATGGTTCTCAAACGTTCTGTGTTAGGGCCATTTCCAATGAGCTTTGAGAAAAATCCTGAAGCGCTGGTGGACTTCAGCAGACTGAAGTCAGAGCCTCCAAAGGTGGGGCCTTAGCTTGCAATTTATTTTAAAATTCCCATGGCAAATTAAGTGTGTAGTAAAGTTTAAGAATTCCCTAGGGTTTGGTGGACCCTCAAATGAGCAGGGTAGCCTCTTTAGGTGGAGCGGGATTAAATCCCTCACCAGCCAGTTGATGAGCATAGAAAGTATCCCCATGTTATAAGTAAGAAGACAGCTGTAGTTATTTCTCTGATATTCCTGACAAATGGTCTTCAGGAGTTTAATCAACTTCAGTATGATCAACACACTTAAAACCCTGCAATACAGGGCAATCGTAATGGCTTCAATGTGATCATACCTCGTGCAACTTCTCTACCCTCATTTTGCTCTTTTGCCTCCGCAGCCTGAGCAGGAGGCAGTCAGTTGATGGCAGTCAGTTCCCCTCCCTCTCCAGGATGGATGTCACAGCTGTCATTCTGTAGACTCTGTTGTTTCTCGACAACATTCACTCCATGGGGACCATCACCATTCGAGGAAGGAGTGGCATATTAAGAATGCATATTCTACTCATTGCCCGAAAGGCAGGAACCCATTCTAAGGCACTGCATGCTGCATTAAGTATTATTTGAGTGTGTGGCATTTACTGTACCTCCCTCCTGCTGAAGATATTAAAAATGAAAGTCCCTGCCTGCTGAGAAACAGCTAAAACAGTTCCTTTCTATTTATTTAATGGTAATAATATGAGTAAGATCTACATTTCCAAGCACTCTTTTATCAGTTCCCAAGTAAAAAGCAGAACTCAGCCATGCAGGAAGATGGGCACAGGCTCTTCTCTGCACAAGGCATTTCACTTATGCACTTTGTCCTACCCATTCTGCTCAGCGTAGAGCAGAAGGAACAGGGGAGGGTCTTTGTGAACGAATGAGTATTTGCTGGCTTCTGGGCATAAAAGACAGTTATTCACAATCATCAGCCAAGAGAGGCTAACAGGTTTTTGTTTTTGTTTTATTGGTTTTTTTCTTTGTTTTTTTTAAGCAAGTCTCATGTATATAACATAGTGGCAGCTTCCCACAATGACACAGAAACTTCTCAGAACCGTGAAGGGACACTGAAATTCAACTGACTTCTTAAGGGCTACACATGCAGCTAGTAAAGGAACATCTAAAATTTAAGTTTCTAAATAACGTTTGTCTTCGCTTTTGCACTGTTAATCTCTATTACAGCATCCCAAATCTGGATGTAGTCCTTGGACAAGCTCCAAGAAGGAAGACAGACTCGTCATTTCCTACTGGTTTTGTCAAGCACACATACTCAAGCTATGAATATATTCTTACCTTGCTCTTCTGAAAGCACAAGCCCAATAAGACCAAAAAAGCCTCTTTCTTTTCTGAATTGGGTAACCTTCCTTGAAGTGTATGTTTAAAGTACACAGAAAAAAAATGCAAGGTATGTGCTGAGCATAGTAACTCATGTCTTTAATCCTAGTACTCAAAAGGCAAAAGCAAGAGGATCCCTGTGATTTCCAGGGCCAGCCTGGTCTACTTAATTAGCTTCATCTACAACTTGGACTACATAGTGAAACCCTATTTAAAAAATTAAAAAGCAAAGTATCTAGTCAGATTTAAATTTCACATAAACAAAAATGCCCCCAATGTCCCACAGAACTAATACCATCATATGTAGCTTTCAGCATTTACCTGAAATAATTATTTAACTGAATAGCCTAATTTTTTCTTAACTAAATTTGAATATATATGCAAATTGGAAACTAGAAATTCTACTTAAAATGCCTCCACAATAAGTAAGAACAGCATTTTACTTGACAATGAATTAACAAACACGGCTCTTTAACTCTGAAACAGTCATTGGGGCAGGTCCTGTCTCTCCTACACCTTCTGACACCATCTACATCATCTGTGTCCTCAGCCGCCTCGTTTCCTCTCATAGTCACAAAGCCATTATGTGAATTCAGACTTCATATTAAGTCACCATTATTCCTAGAGAAAAAAGAAACCACTTTCTCCCTGTGCATCTCTCTAGCGATTAAAGAAATCTCCTCTCTCCGAGGTAGTATGCGAAGGTGTCACTCTTGTCTCATTTCCTACGACCCTGTTCTGTATGCATGAAAGAATTAGTTGCTAGCAGTAAGTATGGTTTACCATGATGGATATTAAACCAATCAGAAAACATTCCCTGCACCTGAGCAACTCTTGTCTCAACTTCAGAGACTTTGGACTCATTAACCAGCAGGCACTGGAACCGACAGCCCCGTTGTACTCCGTAGGCATCCATAAATCATTAGTGGGAACTTAGAGAAATCCCAGCTCTCAATTTACAACTTCATTGGCATACGTTCCCTTCAGAAAGCAAAACTTAGGGGGAAAATGCCTTTTCTTTATGAAAAATCTGAATGCAGTTACTTTAAAATAAAATAAATGAAAAGGAGAGAATAAAGGTCTAATTAACTACCAGATTCCAACCCTTCTTCCCTTAAAAGCATTGTCACAAAGCATTTCACTGTGTCAGGATGCCAGCTTTCTGTGGTGTCCACAGTACAACAATTAGAGAAAGACAATTGCAGAAAGAAAACTGTGACACTCCTCTCCTCCCCACCCCCCTCCCCAGCTTCAGCTCCTATCCAACTGGACAAGTCATCAAATGTCTGTTTGTTTATAATATTGAAACATTTGATTTTCAAAATGACATCTACAAATATTCTCACTCTACCATGTGTAAGATAAAGACTACATGTAATTTTGATTAAAATTCAGCCTTTACAAAAAACAGTGTCATTGGAATTTAAATTTTCTCTTATTGTATTCAGATCTACATGAGTCTGTGTGTACATGTGTGCATAAAGGTGCACATATGTGTGCTTACAAGCCAAAACCATACATTCTGATCTGCAGTGAATTTCTATTCCATATTTCACAGCATGGGTGCACACATGGCTGGCTAAAGGATGCCCAATGTCCTTATTCCCTTACTTAGTGGTGATGTGATGTTTACTTAAAGGACACATCACTTTCCATTAAGTGGTATCTTTTTAGGGCTGATTTTCTTTCTTAGAAAGCAGTATACACCGACCATTGATCTCAGAGGGAAAAGAAGGGGGTAATAACGTGCCAGCGGCACAGAAATGTCATAGTGAACCCCCACAGTTAATTTTAATAACATATGGGTGTTCCCAACATTGGAGTACATCTCTTAACTTTATTATGAAAGTACGTCACTGTGACTAGAACAGATCTGAGATACAACAGGATTGGTTTGGAAAATTTATAAATATTTTCCAAAATGACTGGTAAGAATTAAAACATTTGGGTTTTAGGGGTGTGTGTGTGTGTGTGTGTGTGTGTGTGTGTGTGTGTGTGTGTGTGTGTGTGTGTCTGTGTCACAGAGGAGAGAGAGAGAGAGAGAGAGAGAGAGAGAGAGAGAGAGAGAGAGAGAGAGAGAGAGAGATCTGCTGATGTTTTATGAGTCTCTGTTACCTGGATGAAACTTTCTCAAGCCTACCATGGGGGATGAAGTAGATGCCATTTCCAGGAAGGAAGCTTAAGAAACAGCAGCAGCCAGCCAGGGCTAGAGAGCTAACCATAGTCTCACTTCATTAACTAGGTCCCAATGGCCATTCCTCAGATCAGATGTGAAACCTAGAATCCAACAGGAAACTTGTGCTACCTAAATTGATTTTCTCCCCATTTTTCCTTCCCCTTACTGTCATGAACTTACCTATACATAAATGATATCATAAGTTCTGCCCCCTTTTCCTTCTGTTCCACAACCTTTAAGCTTTTAGGCTCTAAGTGTACCAGACAAACTTACCCAGTGCGCAGCAGCACACCAAACTTTCACACACAGCCCCATTTCACTCAGTTATGGGAGCAGATGAGGATGGCCAGAACCTAATATCTAGACCAATCAATTAGAGTGTGACTGGAACTTGAGCAAAGACTCATCAAAAGGCGGTGTAAATTCAGGCAGCCAAGCGGAACCGAGTATGAGGGGAATGTGTTGGCAAGCCCTAGGTGGAAATCTCGGCAGGAAAGCAGATGGCAGTCAAAGAGGCACAGCAAATGGTGTAAGGCAGGTGCCCTGGCAGATGGACAGAGATCATGGGGAAGGGAGACCGGCAAAAAAGAGGGAGGGAAGGAGGGAGGGAGAGAGGGAGGAAGAGAGGGAGGGAAAGAGGAAGGGGAAGAGGTAGAGAGGGAGGGTGGGAAAGAGGGAGGTAGGGAAAGAGGGAGGGTGGGAGGGAGGAAGGGGAAGAGGTAGAGAGGGAGGAAGGGAGGGAGGGAGGGAGGGAGGGGAAGAGGTAGAGAGGGAGGGAAAGAGGGAGGTAGGGAAAGAGGGAGGTAGGGAAAGAGGGAGGGAGGGAGGGAGAGAGGAAGGGAGAGAGGGAGGTAGAGAGGGAGGGAGGGAGAAAGGGAGGGAGGGAGGGAAGAAGGGAGGGAGGGAGAAAGGGAGGGAGGGAGGGAAGAAGGGAGGGAGGAAGGGAAGGAGGGAGGGAGGGAGGGAGGGAGGGAGGGAGGGAGGGAGGGAGGGAGGGGAGAGGTAGAGAGGGAGGGAAAGAGGGAGGTAGGGAAAGAGGACGGGAGAGAGGAAGGGAGGGAGGGAGGGAGGGAGGGAGGGAGGGAGGGAGGGAGGGAGGGAGGGAAAAAAAGAGAGAGGGAGGGAAAATGTAGAAAGACTCCCTGAAGCAAGATTCCCTTTTCTGTCAAGGTGACTTAGACACTCTTTGCCAAGCCCAAGTTCTGTGACTGATCCTGAGATCTGAACTCTAGTCCATGCAAAATCAGGAAATAAGGTTGCTGGGAATATTTTTCCAAGCCCAATTTTAAGAATCCAGTATTCTTATTGGGAAAGTTTGCAGTTTCTGGACTGAACAGCTTGTCATGAATTTAGAGCCAGAGACATCCACCCCAGAGAACGTTGATATACGTGAATGAACAATAGCAAACCACAGCAGAAAGCACAAAGACTGTCACATCACTGGCGGCCTCAGTTTTCTTATCTATACACCTGCCTCCTGAAGTGGCCATAAAGGTTGTGTAATATGTGAGTGACCTAAATTTAGCTGGGGTCACACTGTCCTTGGAGATTTAAATAGAATAGGCTAAGCCACTTTCCTGCAAGCAGTGGGGAAAAAATGTTTTCACCTTTCACTCCCTTTGGGGATTCAAGAATGGTGCAAGAAGGAGGAAGAACTTGCAGCGTTCTGATGCCCTTTACAAATCATCCTGCCATCTCCTGCTTACCAGCCTTTTCTCCGAAGGTGGCAGCCTTCAGGAAGAGTTTCCTAAAGTGCAGCCAGTACAGTCTATGCTGAGCACTGCTTTTGACTAAAGTCTCAAAGAACGAGGAGGGGCTTCTGTAGCAGCACACAGACCACTCACAACAAGCACTAGCAAGTCTCAGTGTACTGAGGTCTCTGTCTTCCCAGTAGCTCCTTTCCCTGGGGTCTCCCACTAAGAAAGCTCCAGCTCCAAATTCCTGGTAACTTCTCACACAGATGCTATAGCGATCTCTTTTATTTTATTATCTGCCTTTACCCTAGAAAATTTGGCTTTCACATAATCCTCTACCTAAGAAAATAAGCAAACTTCTTTCTGTTTTGTTTTACAGTACTTACTATATGGTAGGAACTATCTTTAAGCATCATGCAAATAACAACATTTTAATACACGATCCTTCTCAGTCATGAGGAAATCAAGGCAGGTCATGGTAAGTAAAGGCCAAAGACAAAAATGCAATGCTAGGTTGTCTCTAGTCTTACAGTCCTCAAAGACCTAATAGCCCAGCAAAATACCTAGAAATAAATGGTTGTATAGTGGTTAGGAAGAATACTTTGATAGCACTAGGTAGGATTTGCTGGAGGCAAGAAGACCAGGAGAGAGGAGCTATCTCTGTTGGCAGTACTTACCAAAGGGAACAAGCACTAACCTTTTAAGGAATCTAAGGGTGGAGGAAACACTAGCTATTACATTTGCTTCCTACACATTGGCAAACCTTTCAATGTATTGAGCATTCTCGTAACTCCTATAGGAAAGACATTTGCTTTACTTAGTATATGTAAGCCAGAAGTGTGTGTGTGTGTGTGTGTGTGTGTGTGTGTGTGTGTGTGTGTGTGAGACACATTGATATGTGTACATATGGAATATTATTAACACTAACAAGCTTAATACTACATTATACATGCTTTAAAAACAGTAAGTTTTATAAATACGGAGCCGTTCTAAAGGACTTGGCAAAGAAGGAGATGTGAAGCACAAAAACACAGAAATATAGTAGAGATGGAAGGAAACTGTGTGTATGAGAGAGGGGGAAGAGAGATGAAGAGGAAGGGGGTATAGGAAATAGAGAAAAGGAAAAAGAAGAAGGAGGGAAGAAGGAAAACAAGGGGGAAAGGAGAGAGGAGGAAGGGAAGGAAGGGAAGGAAGGGAAAGGGCTTGCTATGACTGCTGGCCCAGAGCTGTGAAGCCCCCTACCCCATTCTCAGCAGCCACTTTCTGATACTTGTCTCTGAAATGCTAGTCCTTCCACAGCCCTCACGCAACACAAGGTAGAGCAAGAGAACCATGCCTTTTGCTTCCAGGCCTTTCCAGACTGCCTCTGTGTCCCAGAAAAGTATTCAGGACTCTAACATCCATTCTCAGAAAACGAAACAACTTGTATGCTAAGGGGCATGCCCTTTAATCCTATAAATAACAATAGTTCAATGTTTTTTTAATGAAAAAGAAAAGAAATAATGAAAAAGGAAAGAGACATGACTGGTCACAGGTTTTGGCACCAGATGGATGAAAAAAGAAAAGAAAAAAGGAAAAAAAAAGGAAAAGAAAAGAAAAAGAAAAAAGAAACAAACAAAAGGGAAAAGAACATGACAGCTCCTAGTTTTTGTGGAGGAGAGCTTAGCCAGAGTCAGAGACAACTGGGAGAAGCCTGAGCCATGTACTGAAAATGACCATGGGAAGAGAGAGGGAAGAGAGAGGAACCAGGGGCATCAGCCAGAAGACACAAAGAGACCAGGTAACAAAAATGGGTTGGGTTATATAGGGTGTATTAGCCCAGCCCATAAGCTGGAGAAGTTTATAGTATAGGGTAGGGTATGACAGCCAGGAGGCCTCAGGGATGCAAGGAAAACCTGGCAGCCAGAGTTGTCTTTGATATGTTAAATAGGTGCTTCAGCCGTTTGTCCTGTTTTTGAAACCTAACAGTTGTAATAGAGACAAACCCCATCTCTGTTATGGAGGGTTTCAAAGGTACAAGATTAGTTCACATACTTTCTTTTACTTCAAATAACAATAACAAATACTTTCTGTTTAAGAAACTTCAGAAATGGCCCATGTGTTATATAGGTCTAATATTCATGGTTTTTCTGGGTGTATTTAAGAATATTAATTATTAAATCCGCTTTTCTTTTTATTCTTCTTTGGCTTTTCAAGTCTTAAAATGGCTATAATTGAACTATATAATGTTACAAACTATATACCCACGTTTATATTAATTCATAATTTCTTTTAGACCTTGAACATTCATCATGAGTATAATTTTACTTTATGAATCTCGGCCAACCAATAGCTACTGGTTTGTTTGCTCTTCCAACCCATAGTCAAGTGCATAAGTCACAATGCAGTTAAATTTATCTTCATTCACTTATAGTGCCAAGTGATGATACTATTGGGTTTTTTAAAAACTTGAAAACCATCACAAAATAATTAGTGAATCTGTGATCTGAAGTAGTCAGTGATCTGAAGTAGAAAGTGCTCTTGTGATTTTTAATTCAATAGAATGAGGGAAAGGTACAATATTTCAAAAGCTATGTTTTCTGCTAAAACTCACAGGAGAATCCTAAGTGTAGTTGCAGAATATTTGTGTATACTGTAAAGATATGTCTCTGCCTAAGACATCATCTGATTGGTTTAATAAAAAGCCAAAGAGCCAACAGCTGGGCAGGAGAGGACAGGAAGGATTTCAGGGGAGAGAGAGAAAGAGGAGGAGGAATCTAGGTATGAGGGAATTACATCATCAGATTTCATCAGAGACTGAAGAAATCAGACATTCGGTATACAGCATAGGTAACCAGACTCATGGCAAAATGTAGATTAATAGAGTCAGGTTAGTTTAAGTTACAAGAACAAGTTGGGGGGAAAAGGCCTAAGCTAAGGCCAAGGTTTCATAATTAATATTAAGTCTCCATGTCATTATTTGGTGGTTGCAGATCCAAAAATAGCCCTACAATCTTACTACAAAATGTTTCAGAATTTTTTTCATAATGTAGGTAGCAAAGCTGTAGTGAATTCAGCTAGAAACGTCAAATGCATTTGAAAGCTTTGGCTCCTTCTTCAAATGTTTCAGAATTTTTTTTCATAATGTAGGTAGCAAAGCTGTAGTGAATTCAGCTAGAAACGTCAAATGCATTTGAAAGCTTTGGCTCCTTCTTTGGTGTCACATCCCCCACTTGGCACCCTGCACTCTCCACACAATTATTGCAAAGGAAACACTTCCATGTCCTGATGAATACAACAATTATGACACAAAAGAAATCATTAATGCATCGGAATAGAAAGATGATGGTCTGTTAGCATGTAATTAGGCTTCTGTTGTAATTATCCTCCATCTGAAAAATTTTCTTAATGCAAAAATGATAAAACAAATCATAAGCATTCACTTCATTTAATTAATGAGCAGCTAAAGGCACATTTAGTTTAATCTGTATCCCTTAATATTTTTTCTAGGCATCCTAATTATACAAAACCTGAGTATGTCCGCGTATTAAATATTTTACAGTCCCTTTATCCCAAAGCCTTTCCCTGGCTTCCTTATCTCCTCACCTCAGAAACTTGTCCAAATTTCTTTCCTGGATGCTAATTGCAGGTACTGACTCAGTAGAAGAGAAAAGAAAGGAGCACCAGAAGAGTGGAGGTAGAAAGGAGGTGTAGTGAGGCAGAGAAGGAAAGAGGAAGGAGGAAGGAGAGGAGTCAATAGGGGCAAGAAGAAAGATGCTGAGAGGAGGAGGAGGAAGAGAAATGAAAAGCCAAGGACACTGGAATAAGGCAAGAAGAAAATGGAAAAGTAGGCCTTGATGACATGGCTTGCAAGATGTGGAGACATGTACACAGAGATCATGCTCTGTTCACATTGCTCAGCAAGTGATCTAAGCCTGATTGTGTGTGTGTGTGTGTGTGTGTGTGTGTGTGTGTGTGTGTGTGTGTGTACTGTGCATGCCCATTATGATCATCCATCATCTACCAATCTCTCCATTTATCTCTGTCTGTCTGTGTATTATCCATCATCTTACCTATCCCATAGGAGAAAGTGATTGGTAGTATTTTTGTTTTGTTTCTTGTGTTGGTGGCCATTTCTTTTACTTTCTTTTTTTGGAGGTTGTTCGTTGTGTGAGTGTTTTGCCTATTTAGAGAAACAGATAGACTGACAGACAGATAGATGATGAATGGATGGATATAGATATAGCCTACACACACACACACACACACACCACTTTGTACCTGCTGTCATATGAGCCAGAAGAAGGCATTAAATCATTTGAAACTGGTGTTAAAGATGGTTTTGAGCCACTGTGAGGGTGTTGGCAATCAAACCCAGGTCCTCTGTAAGAGCAGTCAGTGTTCTTAACAGCTGATCCATCCCTCCAGCCCCATTTCTTTGGAGCATCCTTCTGTCTCTGGAGAAAAGCGCAGAGAGGAGTAAATTTGACCTATTATTTTTGAAATGATAAAGTTCTTCAGTTACCTAACAGTTTATTTTCCTTCCCCTAAAACCAAGGCAGCTCTGAGCACCAATTTTGTTTGCCAGAACTTTATTCCTTACTGCTGCCTGAGAATGTGGCACTTGATCGCCAAGGTCTGTAGGAGGGTAGACGAAAAGTTAATTCTGTTACGGAAAAGCTATTTAATGTATGCGCCATATTTTGCTTGGTTAGGGCTACACTCTGGGCATGCTGAATAGAACCACACATGAGACCAATTTAAGAGCCAATGCAGAAATCTTGAGTCCTCTCAACTTGCTTACAATCTATGGCTAGAAAAGATCATGTTCCACTAAAAATCATGCTTTGAAAAGCTGTGCTAAATGAGTTTTCCCCAAATTTTCAGGTAATAAGACCCTGAGGTATTTCAAATACATGCATATATGTTAAAATCGTAGCCAGGCTCAGTGGCACACACCTTTAATCCTAGCACTCAGGAGGCAAAAGGCATGGGATCTCTGAGTTCAATACCAGCCTGGTCTGCAGAGCAAGTTCCAGGACAGCAAGACCTACACAGTGACATCCTGTCTTGAAAAAAAAATAAATAAAAGTCACTTGACAATAATTCAGTTCTGATTATACATCTAAGTATAAAGAGGGTCTCAGGAGAATTGATGTTTAGTAAAATAATATATGATGAGGATGAGGATGAGGATGCAAGTGGAGTTTACCACTTCTATAAAAAATATATATGCTGCATGTCATTGATTGAAGTTTTCAATGAGAACTATTGTCTAATTTTTCCAGAGACCACGTTTTTCTCACAAGCATTGATGTGACCAAAATTATCATTAAAATAATTGTATTCTTCTAAACAGCATGGTTGTGCCTCTATTTTCACTACCTAATCACAAGGCTTTAGAATGTCCACCCTAATTTGTTGGAGTCTGAACTATAAATTAAATATTTTTAGTACTGTCCTTTAATGGAATATATATATATATTATTACAAATTTTAGAAACCACAACACTGGAAGAATTATAACTATTGGACAGAGCAGGCTTTCTTTAAGGCCACTAATCAGCTCCCAAATCATAACACGGGAACTTATTATTAGTTATGCATGTTCGGCCTTATCTTAGCTGTTATTTTAATCTGTTTCCTTTTATCTATGTTTTCCCTCAGTGATTTGTTTTTTTCCTTTTTTTCTGTCTGTATGTCCTACTTTCCTATTTCTTATGTCTGGCTGACTGGTAGCTGCCTGGCTTCTGGTCCCAGGCATGCCCTTCTCTTTTTCCCTCCTCCTCCTTCTTCTTTTCTTTCCAGTCTAGATTTCTCATCCTACTTATTGTCTCTGCCTGCCAGCCCCACCCCATCCCTCTCCTACCTAACTATTGGTTGTTCAGTTTTTTATTAGACCAATCAGGTGCCTTAGGCAGGCAAGGTGAAACAAATGCAACACATCTTTACATCATTACACAAAGACAGCATAAACAAATGTAACACATCTTTACACAGTTAAAGTAATATTCAGCAGAATAAGTAAATGCAGCACACCTTTACATGATTAAGCATTCCACAACAACAGGGATTGTCTTCTTTTCAGACCACAAGGCTTTATACCCTTCTGCTGAACAGCAAGGTTACCTCACCTCCACATGCCTGCAGGCATCATTCAAGCAGATTTAGAGATGAGACTGAACTTTCATTTCCACTGTTGAACTCTAACCCGGTGATGTTGTTCTGGGTGATGCTGGAAAATCACGGCATTTTGCCTCCTTTCTTACTCTGGTCCCTCAGTAGAAGAATATCTATTTATGGAACTAACATGGGGCTTCTCCAACAAGGATAGCATTTCTTTGAGTTGTGTCATGACCAGAAAGCTTTGGAACTCCAACATATTCCTAAAGAAACTTTGAGTCTGAATATTTCCTTGGAACAACTTTCTTTTAAGTTTTGAAGACTCCCGAAGTAGCAGACTTTAAGCCTTGTCAGTAATATTTAACTTTCCCCGCTCGAAAACAGACCACTTTGGCTCTCCCTTTCTCTGGAACTAAGATCACTGTGAAGAAAAACCTTTTGCTCTAGAGTTTCTCAGGTCAGTCACTTCTATTGTGCACAGACATGGCTGCCTTCCAGGGGTCAGTAAAGCAGTGAGAAGCATCTGGGGGTGAGGGAATGTGCTGGTTCCACCACAAACTCACAGTGGGACCGCCAAAAGAAGGTACTTTTCTTAGTCTTCCTTTCTGTATTTAGTGCCTTTATTTTGCCATCTTTAATTACTCCATCCTTGTCAAAAACATATACTGATCATTGTAGGAACTTGTTTTGTTTTTCATTCAAAACCAAATCCAGAGATGCTGGAGAAACCAAGGTGTTGTTTCCTTCTGTGTTGAGAGGAACCTGGTGCTTTTCTGGTGTAAATGTACCTTATTTTAAAAGTATTACCTCGCTTCTCTATTCACTGCAGATAAGGGGAGCTTTAGTGAGAAGTGATGGGCAGTGGCATGTCACCTGAGACTTCCCCTTTCCCACTCAGCACTAAAGAAAATATTTGCCTTCTACTTAACCAACAGGTCTTTTCTTTAAAACTCGCTGAACTTGTTTTTTAACTAAGTAAGCCCAGTGCAGACCATAACAGAGTTGCTGGATTTCCAACTCATTCATGCCTTAGAAAAAGGAAAGAAACAAAACAGAGCCAAACAAAAGTCTCCAGGCTTTGAGGCCAAATAAGGAGAAGAAAGAAAAGCTTCTTAGTCTGTGAAATAATTATTTAAAAGCTATCATGGGCTTATTAAATTATTGCTTTCCAGTAAATGCCAACTAAAAAGCAATCACTTACTAAATGCTGCAGAGCCAGGATAGGCAAATTTCCAAGGTGACCTTACTTTCTTTGATGACCTCACAAAGCACAGGTAGAAAAGGTTTCGTTTTTTAATAATTCATAGAGCATTACAAGTTTAGTGGTAGCGCTGCCTCCAAATTTTCTGTGCATTATAAACCTTTTAATTCTACTTAAACATGCCTTTCTGTGAATGTATCCATAAGAATATTTCCTATAACAAAATATTCTACTGAAGCTAAAAAGTCATCGGGTTACTACGCAGAGGAGTAAGCAGCTGTTTCTATTTAGGGATTTCATATATGTCTCTACTATTCCCATCCTACTCCACCAAATTAACCCAGGATTAATTTCAATAGCTCTCTCACCCTGCAGGGCTCTGAGAGTATGGAACAGCTGCATGGCTGAGCATTTTTGCCTCGTCCAGTTGTTTGCCTTCTTTTACTCTGCATCCACAGTCACGCCATCCCATTGTATAATCTTAATTAGTTCTCCAGCTTTAAATTACAGGTATACCCCAACTCTAGCCTAGAACTCTAAACTCTCACACAACATCTCAGGTCTAACTTGCACAATATATTTTCATGGGTAGAATACCACACTGCTCTTCAGTAAGAAGTGAGTAGCTACCATTTTACTTAAAATATTTTTTTTTCCCAACTGGAAAAATCCCACAGTTACTCTTCTCCCCATGTGTGATCACTTGAATGGAAATTCTATCAATTCTACAACAAAAGATGTTCAGTTGTTTCTTGCTCTCTGTGTCTACTACCAGGAACCTAAGCAAATGATGGTCGGTTGTGCCTACAGTGGATTACCTCCACAGCCTGTGTCACATCAGCTTACTCTCACTCGTCTGCTCTCTCTAAAATGTAGAGTAGTGTCTATAAACACACAAATAAAATTGGTAATGTTCAAGGCTAAACACTGAGATATATTTCTTTTGCAGTAACAGTGAAATATACACTTCTTACCATGGTGACTTATGTGGGTGGGTGCTCACATTCCCACATTCCCATACATGAGTGTGTGTGTGTGTGTGTGTGTGTGTGTGTGTGTGTGTGTGCGTGCGCACGTGCACGTGCACGTGTGTGAACATGCACATGACTGTTAGAATGAATGTGTGCCACACTGTGTATGTGGAGGGAAGAGGACAACTTTGTAGTAGGTTCTTTCATGCAAACATTACATTTACATGAATTCCAAATATGAAACAAAGGTCACAAGAGTCTTCACCTAATGAACCATCCTTCAAGCTCTCCCTACAGTCATACATGTCCAATCCCTTCTTAAAAATCACTCTTTCTTTTTCAAATATATTGGCCTTATTCCCCCCCCAGGATCTTTGCAAATATTGTGTCTTTTATATTTTTGTGTCTTTGATATATTTTTTAAAATATCCCAAACCAGGTTACAAGGCTACATATTTTAAAACAGCTGGAAATTTAATCCAGGTGAACTAACTAAGGTGTTAAACAATTTAGCTCACTTTATATGAATAACCAGATAAAAGATCTAGATATTTTATTTTTCAGTTATTTTTGTTAGATTAGGTTAGTGCCCTATATCTATAGGAATAGTGGCCATGAAAATACTTTTCATGATCCCCAAAGTAAGGCAGAAAATACAATTAAGCATGTGATATATACATATATATATATATGTGTGTATATGTATATATTATACAAAAATATAAGAATAGTAAGAGATTCTAGGGAAGAATCAGAAGAAAGAAACTCAGAATGATTTAATAGCTTCAGCAATTTCTGCATGATTTTCAGGTCTTCTACTAAGGGTGTGTGTGTATTTAACCTTATAAGAAAACCATAATAAAATTTAAATAGATGAAAGTATATCTAAAACTCACAAAGAAAATATGCTAGATTGAAACATTTGACCCTGTGATACCATACTTGTAGCTACATATGTATTTATATATATATAAAACTAATTTCATAGAGTATGTCATAGGACCTAGCAAAAAGTGCTGAGCATCTGAGACTTAGGACAACCAACCAAGGAGTTTCCTTTCTCATGAATCAGTCCTGAGAAAAGGCATCAAATCTTTATCTATTAGATCCAAAGGCACCCATAAAAATATTTATAACTTACTTTGCATTTCCATAATTCTTAAAATTAATCATGAAGGATGGCACATCCTTGTGAATGTTTCTCAGAAGCATTTGATTTGCTTTCCCACAAATGTGAATATTCCCTAGCTCTATCTGTAACTTTTACTTGAAATTGCTACTAGTAAATCTAGCTTTCTGCTGATAACCCACTGGCATTTTCAACACAGTGTACCAACAACAAAATTTTCCACAGGCCCAGCATAGTTACATGCCCTTCACTAATAACACATAACATGAATCCCTTGAACAGGCAAATTATACTTTATAATGATTTTTCATTTATATATGTCATTAGACAACAACCTCTTTAAGTATAATCACCATTGCTCATGTTCCAAATGGATTAGCATTATCCTAGAAGCATACTCAAAACATTTTTCAACCTAAAACAATTAACTTCTCTAAAATAATAACTAAAAATATTTTACTCAACCCAAACCTCTATCATCATGGCACACAATTAACATGTGAAAAAAGTAGCCAATCAAAATGTATTTTATAATTAAAGCCTATATTTATAAAAACCTATATTTTATAATTAAGTTAGTTTCACCAGGGCTAGTTTGGGGAAAATTCCATGCAGCAGTTTATCAAGAAGGAATTTGGCACACCTGACTGAAGATATCAGCAAAGTAAATTTGGAAGGATTTTTAAGCATTTTATCTCAGCTCCCTTTACCTGATGGAATTAGTATCAGTTTTCTTCTGGTATGCATTAGATCCCATCTCTATTATTTCATATAAAAGGTGTCTTTATATATACAAAGAATTCCCAGAAAACTAGTCAATTTCTGTAAGTCTATCAATGAGGGGGTATTGTTTTCCTCTTTCTGTAACTATTTTTCAAAGTCTGCACACCCTGTTTCAGAGCCTTGAACGCCAGAATCTTGTTAGCTTTCTTGACCCCTCGCACCGTCTCATTTCTAGACCATTCTTTTTGCCATTTGAATGCAGTCTAGAGTTGTGGCTTGAATCAAACTGCTGTATCAGAATACACCAATCACAACAGATTGTGAAAGATAAACTTTTTTTTTTTAAAGTTCCATAAACAATTTAGATTCTATTCATTTAGCTCAAATAGTCACAATCCTAGAGGGGATGTAGGCAAGCATTCAGTGGTCATATGACTAAAATACCTGGGAATATAGTTGATGAAGAGGAAGAAATCCTAACGAATTAAGTAAACATCCCCCAAAGTCCATGTGGATAATTATCGGCCTTACAGATTTTTCTCACTGTAATGAGTGTGAGATCTCTGGGGGTTTGTGTGGGGCTTCCATCCCATGACATCTGAAGTCAGGGCTCTGTCGATGTATCCTTTAAACTATGCAGCTCATCACCCAACTTTGCACAAGAGGCTTTGGAACCTCTGGCAGCCAGCCATGATTCACTGCAACATAATGTTGTCAAGGCAGCTGGTTCTGCACACACACACACACACACACACACACACACACACAAGAGAGAGAGAGAGAGAGAGAGAGAGAGAGAGAGAGAGACAGACAGACAGACAGACAGACAGACAGACACAGACAGACAGAGAGAGAGAGAAGAGAAAGAGAGAGGCAGAGAGAGAGAAACAGAGACAGAGAGAGTCAGACAGAAGAGAGAGACAGAGAGAGAAAGAGCCCTCTGTAGTAAAATAACCTTTCCTCATCTCAATTTATATGCACTCATCAGAATCATATCTGAACTAGGGATGTGTCTTAGTGGTATCACACCTTTCTAGCCTGCTAGATGCTTTCGGTGTGCTTTAAAAACTGGTATCTATTATCCATTGAGTCAGCTGTGAGACAAGCTTTTTCACGTAATACTTTAAAACTTTACAACATTACTATAATGTATCATCACCCAATTAGAAAGCTAGGAGTTTAAAGATCTTTATCTTGTTCAATTTCTGGAATTCACAAGATCTGCCTGCTCATATCTAGTCATCTATTCAGGCATTATAATAGACCCAGAGGCTATGGCAAAAGCTTGTTTGAAATGCCTCAGAAAGTCATTAAGAGGTTAGGTCAATTACATTATTAAAGGTACAAACCAGTTTCACTATTACCAATGTTGAATTGCTTGGGAACTTTTGGAATCTGTAATATCACTCAAAGTAAATGTGAGTTTTAAATATGATTTGTGTGAGCAAATGCGCACGTGTGTGTGTGTGTGTGTGTGTGTGTGTGTGTGTGTGTGTGTGTGTGTGCCTGTATCAGTTAATGTGTACACATACAGGTGCAGGTGCCTGTAGAGACCAGAAGAAGGCATTGGATTCCCTGGGATTAGAGTTACAGATTGTTGTGAGCTGCCATGTGAGTTCTGGAAACTGAGCGTGGATCTTCTGCAAGATCAGTAAATGCTCTTAACCCACAAGCCATTTCTTATAGAAAATATGTACTATTAATGGAAAAATTATATTGCATTTTGATCCCCTTGAACCTCTCTAAAATGAACTCTAAATCTTCCTAGGCATTTTAAAAAAATGCATTTTCTAGCTCACTGTGGTACCTCACAGTAGGAAGTATAGAAAGATTATGAGTGTGACAGCACTCTAACAGTGGTTCACAAACTTCCTAAAGCTGTGACACTTTATTATTCTTACTCATGTTGTGGTGACCCCAAGCATAAAATTATTTCATCGCTACTTAATGACTGTAATTTTCCTACTGTTATGAATTGTAATATAAATATCTGCTATGTAGGGCATCTGATATGTGACCCCAAAGGGGTAGGGACCCACATGTGGAGAACCACCAATCTAGACTGAATAGTAAGGCACTGTTTGTTACAAAGCCTACCATCAACAATAACCTTTTCCACAAAGAAAATCTCACATTTGTGAGGTTTTCAATATGTGTTTGTGTGTGTGTGTGTGTGTGTGTGTGTGTGTGTGTGTGTGTCTGTGTATCGTATGCATGAGTGTGCACAGGCATATAAGGTAATGTTAGGTGTAGTCTGGAGAGAAATGCTGAGTGCATTCCTCTATCTACTCCACTTTCATTTCTTTCTTTTTTTTATTATCAATTAAAATTTTTCATTTATTTTACATCCTGACTGTAGTTTCTACTCCCTCCTCCCATCCCTCCCCTACCTCCCCTCTACCCCCCCCCATCCACTCCTCCTCTGTTTCTGCAAGGGGCAGGCCTCCCATGGGTGGACCAAAGCATAACATGTATCAAGTTGAGGTAGGGCCAAGCTCCTCCCTTTGCATCAAGGTTGGGCCAGGCAACCCAACATGGGAAATATGTTCCCAAAAGCCAGCTAAGTCTTGGTCACACTTCTAGGAGTATCACAAATAGTTGAAGGCGAGGAGGAAGAATTGTAAGAACCAGGGGAGTCAAGGTCATCACAGAGAACCCACAGAAACAACTAACCTGGATTCATAGGCGCTCACAGGCTCTGGACTGACAGCTAGGAAGCCTAAATGGGACCAATCTCTGACCTCTACATGTAGGTGACAGTTGTGTAGCTTGGTTCTGTCACTGAACCTGGACCTCACTGACTGACTAGGCCAGATGGCCAGTGGACTCCAAGGATCCCTTCATTCCATCCCTTAATGGCTGGATTTATAGGTGGTACCAGCTTTGACATGGAAGCTGGAGGTTCAAACTCTGGTCCAGCTCTTTGCCCACTCAAATATCTCCCGCACTATAATTTTAGGAGCTTCCCATTAATTGGAAGGTAAGTCCTAGGACAAGACTGTATCCTGTCTATGGTACAAAACCATTGTGAGCCCTGTATATTTATTACAGTATGCCGTAACAAGAACTTCAAAACTAAGAAAAAAAAATGCTCACGTGACTCATATACATTATAAGTGAATCATATCACTATCCAATTTCCAGTCAGTTTGTAGTCTACTAACTTTCAACCAGCTAACCGTACCTCTGATTTTGATTTTATTTTCCCCAGTCCTTGAGGCAAGTAAATATAGTTTACACCTCAGGATAAACATATTTGAATGTAAAGAAATCATACATTTTCTGACACTAATAAAACCATACAGCTGTGCCTGATATTGAAAGCATATAAGCTTGAATCCTGAAATACCTTGCAACTTTGCCCTTTTAGAATAAAAATGTCAAGATCATCTTGTAGACTGACCTTTCTCGTGTGAACAGATACATATTAACCAGGCTCAGAAAAATGAAGTATCAAATCAAATGTTCATTTATTAATTCACAGGAAGGAATCTAAGTACCACGGAGACCAGATACTTAAGACCTGCTGCACATGTTGTTTTCCTAGAAATAAGCCTCATAAAGACTCAGGTTACTACTTGAGCGCTTTTAGATACCATAGGATCAAAAGAACAGAAGTTTGGGGACATGGTTGGATAATTAATGACATCAACCTGAGGTAACCTTGTGTCAGGGTTGAATGGAACCAGATCAGTAATATCTCTTCCTTCTTCACCAAGCTCAGTATACACTAAAAAGCAAATATGGATTCACAAAGAGGAAGCTTTATTACTCGTGAAGAAGGGATAACAGAAAAAGCTTTGGCTATGAAACAAAGTGAAGATGATAAAACTTTCCCAGTGTATTAAACTATTACTAGTATAATTGTTCAGTCTCGGCTATCTCTAAAGCTAAGCCCCTGAACACGAGGCGGTAGAGAAGACCAAAATGACTATGTCCATCCCGTGGAAAGGTTGGCTTCCAGATATTTGGGGAGTAACGGTGCAGGGGAGGAGAGAGGGAAGGGTGGAGACAGAGAGGAGTAGAGATGTAGAAAGAGAGGAGGGGAGCAGGGAAGGAGAAAGAAAGGAAGGAAGAAAGAAAGAAAGGAAGGAAGGAAGAAAGGAGAGAGAGGAAGGGAGAGAGGGAGGAGGGAGGGAGGGGAGAGAGAGAGAGAGAGAGAGAGAGAGAGAGAGAGAGAGAGAGAGAGAGAGAGAGAGAGAGAGAGAGAGAGATGCTACTGGACCAGGGAGGAGCTGCGCAGTTTCTGGCCACAGGAGTCAGGATGGATACTGCTTGTTTCTGCATGCCACTGTGGTTCTCATCTTTACACGTTTCCACAGTGAGTTCATCCCTTTTCTCATTTGCAGTCATTTCAAGTTTCATAAATATATCATTTCAAACTGACATCAAGATTAATGGGCCTAGAAACCGCTCAGCTTCTCCAAACACTTTGTGTCTCTTCTCTGATCCATTGTCTTTTTCTCAAACTCCCTCAATCCAAAATTCAAAAATCCAGACTCCTTCCAAGGGCCCCCACAAACTTACAGTGGAAGTACTAAGAGGCTTACTGTAGAGAATAATCAAAGGAGAGGGAAGATATGGTCTTCTGTTTATCAGCCAGGACTTCTAAATGCTCTAACTGCCAGGTCAAGGCTTTACATCATGTCTGTCCTACCTCCTTCTGTGCCTTCATCATTGCTAGAACATGCTCCCTTTAGGAGGGGATACTGGATACAAGAAATGAAACTGCATATTTGTTACTAAAGTTATTTCATTTAAAGATTGAAAATTTTAAATTAAATTAATTTATTTTACATCCTGACCACAGTTTCCCCTCCCTTCTCTCCTCCCATTCCCTCCCTCCACCATCCATTTACCCACCTCCCTATCACTCCACCTCCTCCTCCACTCAGAAAGGGGCAGGTCTCCCATGGTCTTAAAGCATGCACATCAAGTTGAGACGGAACTGAGCTCCTCCCCCCTGCATCAAGGCTGGACTAGGTAATCCAGTTTGAGGAACAGGTTCTCAAAAGTGAGTTAAGATCCAGGGACAGGTCCTGATCTCACTAACAGACTACTACAACTGTCATACCCATGCAGAGGGCCTAAGTTGATCCCATGCAGGCTCCCTAACTATTGGTTCAGAATCCATGGTCTCCCAAGAGCTCAGGTGAGCTGACTCTGTGGGTTATCCTGTCATGACCATGACCCCTGTAGTTTATACAGTCCTTCCTCCCTTTCTTCAGCAGGACTCCCAGAGCTCTGTGGCTGTGGATCTCTGAAGCTGCTTCCAACAGTTACTGGATAAAGGCTCTCTGATGACAATTAGGGTATTTACCAATCTGATTATAGTAGATGGCACCCTCTTTACTATTGCTAGGAGTCTTAGCTGGGGCCATCCTTATGGATTGACTTTATGTATTTCATCCATTCATTTCTTTATTTATCAGCAGAAAATTTAAATGTTATATTACTGAACTGGTTTTGAAACATTTATTTCAATATCATATACTGATTTTCTAAATCTACCCACTGTGTAACCAACAATTCCTGGATAAAGATAACAAGAAACAGCAGGCAATGGGAAAAAGTTGAAAATGAAAAGAGTTGGTCCTCCCCAGGGAAGGGCACACCAATTGGTTGTCCAGTGTCAAATGGTCAGCCTTGAAAATAAACTTATAAATAACATTATACGGCCTGACCACATTTTATTTGGAAATATATATATGTATATACATGTATGCATACAATAACAATTCATGAACAAAGAGGCCATAAATTTGAAGATTAGGAAGGGGTATATGTGTGGCTTTGGAATGAAGAAAAGGAAGTGAGAAATGTTGCAATTAAATTATAATAACAAACAGATTAGCTAAATTAATGGACAATGAAGAAAGAGGGATCACTATTTTAATTTCCATTCAACACCAATTCCTTCTTAACATTGGCCTTATTATGAGATCCAAGCATGACAATGACAAAATGGCTTTGTATAATACTGTCTCCAAAATAAAGTCCCACTGAATACTACTTCTAAAGATTAATTTATGTTACATAAAACATAATCACATTGTCAAGTAGGTTTTCAAAAGCCCTAACAAGGGAAAGTTACATATTTTTCAAAACTTAGCATCCCTTTTAACAAATTATTAACAAATAATGTGTTTCATCTACTCTAACTTTCTATTGATCTATAGATTGTTTGATTCTTTAATTTTTGTTTGTTTGTTTTGAGACAGGTTTTTATGTATCTGAGGCTGGCTTTGAACTTGCTATGTAACTGAGAATGACCTTGACTATCTGATCCACTGGCCTCCATCATCTCCCCTTCCAATGTCTGACGTTACATTTATGTTCTGTATCTGAAGATGCACTCTAAAATCCAATCCAGGGATTTCTGTATGCTAGGCAAGAACTCTATCAACCAAGTTATGTCTCAAGTTCACTTCTAAGAAATCTTGCAGAATAACATTAATTTATATTCTGTTAGCGAACATAAAACTTTGTCAATTAAAATATGACCATCTCATGTGATTATTTGTTGGTTTGTTTGCTTCCTTACTTGTCTTAGAAGCACTGGGGAATGAACCTACAGACAGATGCATGCTGGGCTACAGTTCCACCATTAACCTATGTTCCCAGGTAATTTGTTTAATTTATTTATTTATGTGTGTGACTATTTTGCCTGCAAGCATGCAAATACTGGGTACACGAGAAGGTCAAAATGAGGTGTCATACTCTCTGGATCTGAAGTTATGGGTAGTTATCAGCCACTGGGTAGGTAATGGGAGCCAAACCTGGGTTCTCTGAAAGAGAAGCAAGTGCCCTTGGGCACTGAATCATCTGTCTGATTCTCTGTTGGCATTCTTAGAGGTTGGGATTAAGTCTTACCATCATATGCTTCCTAAAGCTTCCCCCAGACTAATTTAGTACAGATTTTTACCATAAGTCTCTCTACTGTCTACAGCAAATAGAAAACAAAGCTCTTAATGTGTTCTGAGTAGTATTGCTCACTTGGAGTTTAACTATATTCAGTCATCTTTTGACCTGATATCATTGGCATTGATGCTGTTCCACACAACTTGTCTCTGTGCCGCCAATGGCATTGAGACTGCAACATTTCCAAGAAAAGACCCAAGGTTTTCTTCCAAACCAGACAGCTTTTCTTCAGGTTTGATAATTGCACATCCTAGCTCCAAATGAAACATGTCAGAAAAAATGGCTATGTACAGCAAGCAGACATCACAGTCTTTGCTCCAAATGCTACTTGAATGATTTGATGATTACCATATGTATAGCTATATGTTGCCTCTAATACCAGTGGTAATAACAAGCTTCTGTGGGTAGTAAAATATGAGTCTATTCTGTCCAACCAACATTAGAACATTTAATCATGTGAAATATGAAAAATGTATCTTAGGATTGATTAATATGAGGTCTAGTGGGCTCTTACTTTCCACAATCATTGCCAAACATTGTCAAGCCTATGTGTGCTCAAAGTCTCCTCTAACTATATGTTCATCCTCTGTTCTTATATTTTTTGGTTGTGAGCCTAGCTTTTAATGGCTGAGCCATCTCTACAGCCCCAATCCTCTGTTCTTACTTAAGGTAGCCAAATCATATTGGAAGGCATGCTATACATAGAAAATAAAAATGAAAGGTACCTGATTAAATTTGAATTGTGGATAAACCATACCATTTTTTTTCTTTTTAGTGTGTCCTAGAGGGACTGACCAAAAATAAAGTAGTTATTGTTTATTCAAAATTCAAATTTAATTGGTCATCCTGGACTTATTTCTGGTAATATTAAATATAGGTCAGAAGTGTTATAGTCTTGATTTAAAGTCGTTACAAGTCTAGTATCATCTTGAAATAATGATTCGGTATAAGAATAGAATATAGTTCCAATTTCCATAAAATCATCAAAATGCTAACTGCAGACATTTCAAAATAGTGAAATTCACAATGGTTAAAATTAATTTGGACTGGATTATACTTGCATTTTTTCCTGTGTTAATGTTCTTCTATTACCAGTATAATGAGAAAAATCAATAAAGCTATTTTCATTAAAAAGGAGATATAAATTACATATATAAAAAGTTATTAAAAGAAATTCTGTATGCAACCTACTTTTCCAAATTTCTTATTATTAAACTGAGTCCTCATCATACTTATTTTCTCTGTTTATGAAAGGGGCTGAGTTTGTATCTCAGTGAAAAAGGACCCAAGATAGTGTATGTGAGATCTAGGTTCAGTCCTCAGCAATACACACACACACACACACACACACACACACACACACACACCACATGCACACAGACACACACAGAGAGATACACATACAGACACAGACACACACAGATACACACACAGAGAGACACACAACACACTACATACACACAGACACATACACAGATACACACATACAGAGACACACAACACACCACATACACACAGACAAAACAGAGAGACATACACACACACAGATACACACACACAGAGACACACACACACCACACAAACATACACAAGCAACACACACACACATAGACACACCACACACCCATACACAGACACACACACATGCACCACACACATACAAACACACTCACACACACACACCTGATATTTGTTGGACAGGTGCAAATGAATTCCTGGTGCCAAAATCTGTATTATTTTTCTTTTATTGCTGTAACACACTACCACTTTCATATAGCTGCCAAAGATTTAGACAGAGCATCTTTATGTAGTCATCATGTTTTCTGTCATACGTGGATCTAAGACATCATTATATGATTATGTATTTATCTACAGACAATTCTCTGCTAATTTTTAAAGGTGCCATAATTTACTTTAAAAACATGAAGACGTACTATCAAGTACAAACATTATTCAAAATTAATTTTAAGCAAATAAGAAGGTATTGTTTATGAAAATAAAATCATAGTTGAAAAGTAGGTACTTTTAAAATTTTATTTAGAAAAAAACACAACCTGACAAATACTGAAAAGTCAGACTTTGGAGATAACTTTAGCTCTTTCAAAAATAAGGATTTTTGTAGCAAACATTGGGGAAGGTTAAAGTAAAACGCGGATTTCACTTATCATATGTATTTGTTCACAAGAAAGCTTCCTCCAGGGTGAAATAAGTGACGGAGTTATTGCTTTCCAACCAGCCCTCTTCTTCTCATCCCTTACCTCTGTTAAAATTCAATAGAGATTTATTCCTTTAGATTTACATTCTGTACTAAAATGGAAAAACTGGATGTGAGCAGACACCTTCCTTGCGGCTATTAAAAACTAAGATAAAACTTGACATTGGGAGGGGAGACATGCCTCGAACATAAGTTACCAGGAACAAGTAGTTGGTCATTGAGATAGAAAATACAATAACTGTTATTTTCTATTTTAAGTACACCGTCCTCTAGGTGTGCTTAACCTAGCCATGCCAACCAGCTAGGGGGTAAAAAATAGTCAAATGTATGTCATGGAGGCGTTTCTATTAAATTTAAAAAAATCAAAAATCAGTGTCCTGGCCAACAGAGAGATTAGCCAAGGACGCTTGATGAAATAACGTGAAAGTAAGATGTAATTTTAAAGAAAGGAAATGGGTGCATGCAGGCGATTATGAACCATCGATCATATTTATGACTCATGTTTTACAACTTTCCTTGCAGCGCCCATTGTTTATTTATATGAATTTTTAAAACCCTGAAATTAATGTCAACCGCCCTATGAAAATACTACGAAACAAGGACATTACTTACAAATTACTTGTGCCTCTCGCAGCAGTCTCCCCGCTGTATATCACCCAGTGGTGTATTTCACTTTAAGCTGCTTCGTCTACTTTCATCTCTGTGCTATGTATAGCATCCTGAACTATCTTCCGAAGATCAAAGGGAAGCGGGCTCTGCTTTATTTACAAAGGCAAATTTAATGGGTAACCAAGGTGCTTATTTTACGAAACTGACTAGTCTCTTTGAACTACTATCTCCACTGATCCATAGACCATGCTCTAAATGCGGTGGCTCTCTTGAATCTGGAAAATGTTCTTAGCTTAATTGATGCCCTCTCTTTGAACTACATGCCATGGTTTTACTGGGCTGGAAGTGCACACAGAGGTTCTTTCAGGCCTCATGAGTGCCAAAAGAGTTTGGAACAACAAAGCAAACAACACACAACAGGACTATGGAATTAAAAATATTTATCTCAATATCAATAAAGTAAGTACATGATGCAATATGAGTGTCTCAGCCAAAACTGGGACACTGATCCAGCCTTGATATGAGTTATACCTTTCACTGCTCCATAGGAAAATAATTCATCAGTTAATGCGAAAATGAATGTATGTGAACCAACAATATACACAAGAAAGAAGATTTGGGGGGATGTGTATCCCAATAACTTGCTGTCAACATAAATTTGTCTCAGATGTCCACAACTCCCAGAATTTCATGTTCTTATCTTAAAAAAAGAAGAATTTTCCTTTTATGGGGAAACAAGACAGTTTGTCATTATCTGTAACTCTTCTCCTCTGAGTTGTGTATTCTCTTCTTTTTTGATTTTATGCACTTGTTTGGGCCAATGAGGAATAAATAGAGGAAACATATTAGTTCTGGAAGATTGGCCGACTTCAGAAAGTTTACAAATACTCTTTATTTTAAATTTCTGGAATAATCTAGGAAGTGTGTGTTAGCATGATGAAGAGCTATAATGCTAGAGATGGCCAATGCCACTGAGAACGGCTTGCTAACAGCCTTGCTCTTTAAAACAACTGAACTTTGTCACCACAGGATGGCCTGTCTAGCCCAATGGAACATCTTAGGCAATCAATGCAAAGATTCCATCAGATAGGGCAAACACTTGGGAGCTGATAAGTCAGTGCTGATGCTTTGCTTTTTTCTCTCTTTCATCTTGAGCATTTAAAAAAAAAGTTAATGTCCTATTTTAAGTTAACAGGGATATATAATTAATGAAGCCATCTCCTCCTTTTCATCTTTTTCTGTTACTACTATACCTCTCCTGCTTTCTTCCTAGAGTCACTACAAACAATGACTATGACCAGAAACCAAGAAAAGAATATAGGAAAGAAGAAAGGCAAGCACTCAACTTCCCCCTCATTCCTTACAGTGGCCAACTTGACGGTTTAAATACTAGTTTTAATAGTCTGCAGTTAATATTGTTATTCTCAAAAGCTGCAGGGACAGTTTCCTCTGGACTATTTCCTTTGACATTAAGACTTCAGGCAACTTCCCGAAAACCATAGCATTTCCAAAGAGGATGTGCTATTGTCTAGAGTCCACAATTTTCTTTGATCTGGTTCACCCGAGAATTGGCTGACTTAACCTCACATAAGTTTTCTTAAACTTTTTTTGTAGGATCTAGATAATGGAAGAATACGAAAATGTAAAAAGCAACTTTTTTTTCCAACTCAGTGAATGCAATTAATGGATTTCAACATGTCTAAAGCAGTCAATGACTAAGAGATACAGTCTACTGGCCACGTGCCAAGCATTGTGCTAAGCACTTTACAAAACATTTCTTTGGAATCTTCTTCACAATGTTATGCAGTACAGCCTCCATCAGTGGAAGATGACATTTAGAGAAATTAACTCAGCAGCATCCATAGCAAGTAACGAATGAGCAGAGAGGAGTGTCTGAGCAATGTGAGTGCAAAACCCATGGTCTTAACCAATGCTCAACACTATCATCATACAACCGTCATAAAACCATCCTATTGCTATGAAGTGCTGTGTATATCTAGGCTTATTTAGGCAGATTGCTCTAAGTTTTTCATTATAAAGGAAGCTGTACTGCTTAACCACAACTGGCCAAGGCAACAACACAACAAATTCCTTCCTGATAAATAGAATGCTTATACCTACACACAACAATGAGAACATATTTGTTTATGAATTTACAGCAGATCAGCAGGATTTCCTGAAATTCACAGGGAGTAAGAGGAGAATTTTTAAAATTACTGTCTCCTTGTCATTGTGGATTTAAGATAACAATATTTCTTTCTTATCCTCTGGCTACTTACAGAAAACACAGTGACTTATTGTGAAACCTTTAATGAATTGGTATTCTATATATGTGGTTGAACATATGGTATTCTGTATGGCAGGAGAGGGCTGGGGATGCAGTAGAGTGGTAGAATGTTTGCTTAACATGTGCAATTCCTACTGCCAAAAGCAAAGACCCAACTGAATCAAAACAAAATTGAAAGGAATGTTTGTGAAACCCGAAACTCAGCTCTAAAGGGACAAATGGCTGAAATACACGTTAGTTTTCTGTGGTTGCTACACAACTCTGCCATCTGATGCAATGGGGGAAGTGACTATGTTATAAATGTCATTATAGAACATTTCAGTTTCAATGCAAATGAAAGCTAAACAAACCATTACAAACGTTATCTTCTGTGCATTCTGATCTTACTCCTTTCTAAGGCAAAGGAACAAAGAAGACATCCTCCATTTTACCCACTAATTTTCTCAACCTGACTGTTGTATATGGAGGTTGATGAGAGTCCTTCAGAAGTCTTGTGGTTGAAAGAAAAGAGCAGAAGCTCAAAGCAAACAAATGGTGTCTAGACCAGCAAACAACGCTGCTGTAAGGTAGCAATCCTTCACTTTCCCCAACTCTTACTGTTAGTTCAGTTGGAACATACTGAGGTACCCCATGTGTATATTCACAGAAAATTTCAAGGCTAAAATTTCTTGAATATGTGTTTTAGACTGAAGTATCCACTATAAACACTAGCAATTCTACTCCAGTGTTATAGAAGAGAAAATAATTTGTTTCAAGGATTTAATATATATATATTATATAACATTATATATAATATAACATATTATATATTATATATTAATACATAGTCAAAGAGTACATAAGAGAGAATGTAGTTCATGTTATGGTTCTAGGTAGCAAATTTCTACTTATCAAAGGTGGGGTAGTTTCCCAAGAAGCTTTGCTTGATGAACCAAGCATGGACTGGCTAGAAGCAGCTAGATATAAAGTCGCAAGGTAGCTCATATTTCTTCAGAAAGAGATTTAAAGTTAAATCTTGTTGAATTTCCCTTAGTATCAGATGCTAGTTGTAACAAGGGAGATAGATATGCAAAAGGTATACAAAGACAAACAAGGATCCATAACTCATGCTTTAAATACTCTTCCTTGCTCAGCAAAGACGCTCTCTATTCCCATATAGGTATATAAACCAGTTCGTGAGTATGTTTTGGCATTCATTTGTCTTGGCATTCATTTACTACTATTCCTATTAACACCGTTCCAAATTTCTATAGGTTGTGTCCACTTAAAAGGTTTGAATTAACAACTGCATGTGCAAATTTTTAGAAATCAATTTATCTTCATTTCATTTTTGTCTATACTGTACTATTCTCAAATTCAGCCTATGAATTATCTTACGTAATAACTACTCCCAAATGGAAACTTGTTCAGTGGAAGACATGGCTTTAAATACCTTCACCTGTAGCTATGTTCATCTATGAACATTTTCTTGGTGACCAACTTGTCTTGATCAAGATGCACAGACAGATGTACCATGTACATTCATCATTTGGCCTCGTTTTTTAAAATAACTATTAACTTTCCCAGTTCCTTACCTACATCATGAACATACAGGTAAGCCTCTTCTTTTCATTGCTTTGCATGGCACTGATCACAGTGTTGGTCAGCTGCTCTCTGGAAAGGAACACACTGCCCCTCCTTTATCTTGTGCTTCTTTGATTACTTTGCTACTAAAATTTTATTTTTCCCCTAGGGAAGATCTTCTAGTTCTTATCCATGGTCTGATTTTTCCAAAGCCAAGTGAGGGCTTATTTTAGTGTTTTATTCACATGCAGTAAGTTATGCAACTGATGCCCAAGTGTCTATATGTACTGGGTCTCAGGAACTATAAGTAAAGAATTCCTAGAGGATGAAGATATCAGACAGGAAGTCCACAAAGATGAGGTCTCTGTCTAGAAAGGTTACAAATGATTAAAATATAAACAATAGCAAGTGTGAGCCAAAATGTCATCATTATGAAGTTGTGAAGACTCATATTAACTTGGGAAACAGTTGGACAAATTTATGTGAAGTTAAACATACATGTAACATACATCCTAACAATTCCATTCCTAGGAAAGTACTCCAAAATGAAAACTTAGTGCAAAACATCTTAGAAATGTTTATAGAACCTATGAATAATTGTTAAAATGGGAAACCATCTACATAACTGTCAATGAATAATAATGGATTTAATAAACTATTCCATATTCATCAGTGAAGTGTTTCTTGGCTATTAAAAGAAATGCAGGCTTGATATGCATGAATCATGATCAATCTCTAATGCATTATGCTACATAAAATAATCTCCCTCAAAATCTACATGGTGTCTAAACTTATTCTTTTGACATCCTGAAAATGTAAAACAGGGGCAGAAAACAAGTCAGTCACAACTGTAATTTTGCTAGTGTTATAAATCATAATGTAAATATGTGTTTTCTGATGATCTTAGGCAAACCCTGACAAAGGACTATTCGACCCAAGGGGTCACAACATACAGGTTGAGAACCACTGGTTGACTGTTCTGGTCAGTTGTAGGCAGCTGTTTGTTAGATCGTTGAGGTGTCAGGATTTACACACTGCTTTTCATGGTGCACAGAGTCACTGCTCATAACCTCAACATGATACATGGCTTAACTGTTCTTCATTACATGTGTGTTATATATCAATCAAAACAAAATGCTATAATTAGCAAATGGAAAATGTTCTTTAGTAATTATGAAATATTGTCACTAAATGAAATACATTAACTCTATTAAAACCTCATCTATTCCATTTTATGGAATTCTATAAGATACAAAATGCCTCTATAGTTTGGGGTAGAAATTTTTTGGTATTTAATTCATAGATGCCAAATAAATATGATATAAGGCCATATGACTGCCTCTTATAAATATGTGCTCTGTGTTTTCAGAGCAGGAAGTGCAATGGCTGCCTTGACAGGTGCTTTCATTTACTCAGTTTTCATTGTTCAGTGTACATGGAGAAACAATCTTTTCTTTTGCCAGAAGCAGGAAGATGTTCTAATTGTATTTAATGGCTAGTTTAAAGAATGCTTTTTAAACTACAAACAACAAGCAAAGTTATCCTGTGGCTTTTACAATATGAACTAACAGAGGATTTTACTTGAAACTATGCTTATGAAATAATTTTGTTGACACTCCTTTTAATTGTGAAAGACAAAAGCATCACTTTTTTAAGAGAGAGGAGAGAGGAGAAGGGAGAGGAGAGAAAAAGGGAGGCATTGTAAACACCATCAAGAAGAGACATTGCCTGAATTTAGATTTATGGGAGTTTTTTTTGTGTTACTGGCCCACTGCTATTCAGGTTCTCAATCCATGAAAACACACACCAGATAACCCCAAATTCTATCCTATATATTGTATTTTTCTACTAGATAATCCTTTAAGAGTCTTTAGTGACATCTCAAAGAGATTCTACTCTTTAGTAAACTCACAGCAATGCACTAAAAAAATAGTTCTTTTCTGAGCATGTTCTTTAGGGCTATAATGTGGTTAAATAATTTATGCCTATCACACAGATGTGCTATTTATTCCTAGTTGTGCTGTTAAAATTTTCATAACTTATTTCAAATTAATATAGATCTAATTATACTGGGACTCTATTTGTCCATTAGTAAGTCATTTCCAAAATTTATACAAAAATCTAGGATAGTATTAAGCTCTGTGTTAACTGAGATAGTTTGTGAGGTTTTTAAATTTCTCTAAAACTTTAATTTTTTACTGTTAAAATTATTATTTTCTTGGTGACTCTAAAACCTGTATTTGCTATCTTTGTTTCTGAACATTTCAATTGAGAAAATGGAACATAGCTATAAAATATTAAAGAATATGAGGAGGCAGCTATGAGCATGATCTGATATAGCTGTTTTATGCTGTGCAGCTGTTGTAATTTATGTAAGTAGGGGAACCAGCATACATGTAAGCAAATAAACAAGCAACTTACCAATACCATATTAACTACGGAGCTTTGTTATCATTAAGCACTATTGGCTAAGTAGGCCCAACTTGCTCACCTGTCACTCAAGTAAGTGAGAAACATGGAATGTCTCAACCCTCAAACACTTTGGAAGTCCTCACAAAGAAATGATAGTCTGGAGGCTTCTTTTTGCTAGAAGCAAAAAGATTCTACATTATCTGAATTGTAAACAATATGTGCATTAATTAATTCCATTGCTATGATAAAACATCATGGTTAAGGTAACTCATAGAGGAAAGTTTGGGCCTATGGTTCTAAAAAGATTGAGTCCATCTTAGTTGGGAGGCACAGCAGTGAATGACAGGAAGCTGAGGGCTCACATCCACAATGGAGAGTGAATTGGCAAGGGTCTTTGCTTCCCTGTGACAGTGACCTGCTTCCTTCAGCAAGGCCATGTCATCTAAACCTCCCTACAATCGCCACCAACTGGGGACCAGGTCTTAAAATGCCCAAGATTATGGTGAAATTTCTCATTAGACCATTATGTCATACTTCAGATTTAGCTCTCTCATTCATCTTAAGTAGAATGTCATGTTCTTAAAGCCCTACAAGTGGTGGAAAACACTAACAAATTAAATGTCAAAACAAAACATGCTGGGTTTCAGGTGGCATGGCTCCTTGTTAAGGAGAAGGATGGGTATCATCATTAAATGTCTCAGGAGACTTTCTCTTATCACATGTGGGATGTTTCAAGCTAATGACAAGCTGAAAGTGTCATTTAGGTGTAGAGAGGCACACTCTCATTATGACTGGCCAAGCAGTGGGATTCTGCCTTCGGTTTGAATAGAGATGAGTGTTCTCCAGCTGCAATTGGGAGGTGGAGAAGCAAACAACACTAGAATTTTGAATTTTTGAGAGGGAAGAAGAGACTCCTATGTGACATTGCATGTGCTCCTCTTTACCTAAGGCTACAAAGCTACAGCACAAGGTTCTGGGTTGCCCCTTAAAAAAACCATAGAGGCCAGTTCTGTCTCTGCCCCAGGACAAGAAAGGAAGCAGGATACTATCCACCTATACTTTTTTCTCATTTCCCCTCCCCTCTTCTCTCCTTCTGTCCCCCTACCTCCTTCCCTCTCTTCTTTCCTCCTGTGGCACATGCTAGGAAAGTTCTGTATCAGTAACACATATCCTTATTGTTTCTAATACTATCCTTTTTAGCCATGGCTAAGATGCTCAGGATGACCTTGAACTGGGTGTTGCCCAGGGAGTTCCTGAATGCAGGTTCCTTCTACTTCCACTCCCCCAGCATTGGAGATTATCTCCATCCACACTACCCACTCACTCCTTATCCTGAAAGTAGAGAGAAAGAAAGTCTCCTGCTTGACAATGAGGAAAGTGTTCATGTTGATTGAATGGTACACATTGTTGAGAAAGCAGATACTTCGGCTAACAGGTATTATTTTTCTCTTGCTGTGACCATATACCTGACAGGAGTTAAGGAGCAAACAAAACTAAACTAAAACAAAAAAACAAACAAACAAACAAACAAAAAACCCACACACAAAAAACCGGTATTTTGGTCCAGAGCTTTAAAGGGAATTTCAGTTCATCATGGTGGGAACATTATGGGGGAATTGTGGTTTCTTGTCAAATTTTATGGCTTGGACAGTCTCTATATATTTCTATCATATCAATACAGCCATGGTCTATCCGACCCTTTAACTATAGCTTGTCTATTGACAGGTACTGTGTATATGGTGTAGAGATACTGAATTTGCATTTAGCCAGGAAACCTAGGCCTTCATCATCTTATTTAATATATTTCTGTTTGTGTATGTGTCATTGTATATGTGGTATGTATATGTGTTGTCAGGTGTGTGTGTGTGTGTGTCTGTGTGTGTCTGCGTGTGTATGTGTATGTGTTTGTTTCTGTGTGTCTGTCCTCAGAAGCCAGAGGAGGACTTCAGGTGTTATAGGCTATCATTATACCTTACTTTCTTTGAGATGATCTCTCTCATTAAGCCAAGAGGTAGACTAGTGGCCATCAAGGCCCAGTCACCCTCCTTTTTTTTTTTTTACTTCACAGCACTGCAGTTTGTAGGAATATACATCTAAGTCTGGCTTTTATATGGGTGCTAAGGATTCAAATCCAGGTTCTTACAATTGTGCAGTAAGCACTCTAACATAACCAGGCATCCCTCCAGCCTGTTAACTATATTTTAAGCTATAAGATTCTTCTCACAGTGCCTAAATCTGTGACATTTAATGAAAGCCTACCATTGTCTTTGTCTTCAGTCAAAGGTTACACATTTGATCTTCTTATTGTGACTTTTTTTAAAGTCGTGTGAATAAGTAAAGTGTGTGTGTGTGAGAGAGAGAGAGAGAGAGAGAGAGAGAGAGAGTGAGAGAGATAAAGAGAGGGAAACAGAGAGAGTGAGAGTGAGAGAGGGAGACAGAGAGAGAGAGAGAGATGGAGAGAGGGAGGGAGGGAGGGAGACAGAGTCAGAGAGAGAAAGACAAAGAGGATAGATTAGGATGGAAGAGCAATGTGTGTGTGCACGCACATGCAGTGTGTGTGTGTGTGTGTGTGTGTGTGTGTGTGTGTGTTGTCTGCCTGTTTGTATCTTGGTATGTATGTGTCTCAGACATATGTGGGAGGGGAGAGAAAATTGTTTGCTTGAGATGAGCAATATAATTTATGACCAATTTAAAACTACAATAGTAGTCCTCTGACTGCAGAGGTCATATCTTTAAAAATTCTTTAGAAAATTTATGGTTGAGAAAAATAGAAGGGAGTACCTGAAATCAGACATTAGCCAAATAAAGTTTTATGCTATTTAGTTCACAGTACAAAGCAAGAAAGAAGCCATTATCACCAAGGACAAGGTCAATGATGATTAATGAAGCAAGTCACAGTTTCTTTTGTGCTATTATTCTCTATTTATCATCCAAGTCACTATTTAGGCTCCCTGTCTTCACTGTAGTCTCAACAAGAAGCATACCCAGCTGTTGGATCAAGTTAAGGATTAGGCACAAGTTAACATAATTTCTATAGAGTTGGATTCCCTGGGGTCCACGGTGGGATCAGTAAGGCAGCCAGAACATGGGAATCTAAGCAATAATTTTAAATCATTCACGTTCTTCATGTGTTTCACTTACAATCTGGAAAGAAGGCATAGAGTCAATTACAACCCCTGAAATACCTTCTCATTCTCTTCAGCTCCTCTTCTGTGACATCTGTGTCCTGTGACAAACTTCCTGTAAAAAGTTCCCTTGCAAGTTTCAGTTCTTAAATCACCTTCTGGCCCTCAAATTGTTCGCCTCCTTCTCCATCCCTCCTTCTAAAAAATGCATCATAATAACTGCTGAATAAGTCAGGAGCTTTTCTGAGATCAGTAGAAGGAAGGAAATTAATTTGAAAAGACAGAATCCATTTCGGTAGCCAGTGAAGAGAAGAAAGGTATATACCATCATTGTTGGCAAACCAACCCCCTGTAGACGTCCTCATTTGAAGATCCAGAGGTGCTGATGCCACACACCAGTCCACACCTTCCTTGACTCTGGGGGTCACATATTCCCACTTCAAATCCTTTGGCTTTTTGTGTTCGTGACTCAGCTCCCTTGGGCCTCTTTTTGAGATTGTGTTTCCTTCTTTTTAATTGAAAATTAATGCTCCCTGATCATACTTTCCTCTCCCATTTTGCCCTTTATGATTTTCTTACCATTTCTATCCCTAGTCTGAGTTGTTCTTTCTTCAATTACTTACAAGAACAACTTGACTAACAAATCATATGTTAACGTATATTAAAAATTGCACAACCAACACAGATGTATACAGACATAAAGGCACAAGTTTTGTTTCATCAGAACAAAAGTGTTTGTTGAGAAATATGTACTGTTTGCAAGTTAGCCTTTGCTTGTACCCATACACTTTTAGGACAGTTTGGCTGAAGGCACGTTTACAATGCCTTAGGTTCCTCTGTTCAATTATGATCCAGTCCTCTGCCCACTGGGTATAAGTGCTACCCCGCCCTGCTGCCTGCAACAACAGCTGCTTACACATCCTGTTCACAGTGGTGTTGGATTACATTGGGGATCGCTGAAATGCCAGAGGACTGGCTGGGATCCAGAATCTCGGCAGTGGTGATATTATCTGGTCATTTTAGATAAAGCATGACTCCACTTGATGGTGATGAAATATATTCTAAATAACATGGAGTAATTATGACAGATGGGATACCCAAAATACGCCTCAAGCATATGTAATCTGTCACTGCTCTTCTAACCTTTAGTTTGGTTGGGAACCTGAGGACAATTTATCTAGCAGCCAGGCCAAAGTGGGTTTTCTTTAGTATATTAGTGTATTATTTCACATTGTGTCTGCTTAGGTTTATATGGGGTAATGATTTTAATTCTAGTTTGACTGAAGTAAATGTTCAGTGCATGTAATATATCTGCATATTATTTTTAATTATACCTTCAAAGTGCTTTTTATGTGTGTGTGTGTGTGTGTGTGTGTGTGTGTGTGTGTGTATGTCTGTGTATGTGCCCTATGTGCATGTGGAAAGCAAAAGAAAACCACAGGTATTGATCCATATATGCAATCCACTTTTTTGTTGTTGTTATTGTTTTGAGACAGGGTTTCTCTTTGGCCTGAAGCTTGCTAATTAGGCCAGTCTAGTCAGCCAATGAGCCTTAAGGTTCTTTCTGTCTCCCCTCTCTGTGCTGGAATTACAGACATATACAACCACACCTGGCCTTTTCACATGTGCACTGATGTTGGAACTCACTGTTGTAAGGCAAGTATTTTGTTAACTGGGCTATCACTCTGGTCCTCAAAGCAGTTGCTTAAAACTAAATGAAATAACCTGGACCATGTTTTCTGTCACATGTTCCTGGAACCCTGGCCAGAACGTATTGGGTCATGGAAAGAGCAATGCCTGATTCCCAAAAACCTAACTGGGCAATTGCTAAAAAAAAAAAAAACAACAACAACAACAACAAAAACAAAAAAAAACAAACAAAAAAAACCCCCCTGCTGATTAGGGACACCGTAGTAATTATGTAAAAATCATATGACTCTTTCTGATAGTGTGGACACAATAATCAGGCTGAGATTAATAAAACAAAATAAACAAAAGCAATGGAAACATGCTAGTTAGGAAGACACAACACTGAGAAGAGGACCCTGAAGTCAGAGTTCAGATGCAGACTTGGCTGCAAGCAGTGATGAAGGAGGCTGCCACAAACCAAACTTCAGACTGTCCTCTTGAGGGATTACAGCTTAGCCAAAAAAATGATGGATTTTATGTCCCAAAGCCATGAATTATAAAACATTTGTGCCACGACAGTCGAAAAAATTTTCCCCCTGAAAATAATTAACTGGAAATCCCCCAGTTAACTAAAAAATGAAGTATTAATGTGTTATTGATAAAATTTGTGCATTAAAATATATAACTTAAAGTTTAGCTTGTTAATGACCCAGTGTTTAAAGCGATCAGCTCATTACCACTGAGTATATTTACTGCATGGAGTGTTCATAATAAAGTGGGTAGCAGCAGGGCAAGGGGAAGATCGGTTTGAAAAACCTCTTTTTTGAGAAAAGGAGAAGAGGAGAGCATGTGGGGCTAGGAAAACTGAGTCAGGGGAGGAATAGACAAGAGAAAAAAAGAGAGAGAGACCATAATAGAGGGAGCCATTGTAGGTTTGAAGAGAAAACTGACTCTAGAGAAATGTCCAGAGACCTACAAAACTGACCCCAACTAACAATCTGAGAAATGGTGGAAAGGCTACCATAAATGCCCTTCCCTGATAAGTTAATTGATGACTAACTTATCCACCATCATAGAGCCCTGATCTAGTAGCTGATGGAAACAGAAGCAAACACCCACAGCTAAACACTGAGCTGAACTGGAATCCAGATGCAGAGAGGGAGGACAAGACCAGGCTACAGAAACCCATAGAGACAGATGACCTGAACAAGGGGGAGCTAATGGACCCCCAGACTGATAGCTGGGAAACCAGCATTGGACTGATTCAGACCCCCTGAACATGGGTCTCAGTTAGGAGGCCTGGGCAATCTAAGGGACCTCTGACAGTGGAACCAGGATGTATCTCTGGTGCACAAAAGGACTTTGGGAGCACATTCCTCATGGAGAGATACTAACTCTCCTAACCTAGAGGCAGAAGGGAGGGCCTAGGCCCTACTCCAACTGACTTGACAGATTTTGTTGATCCCTCCTGGAAGGCATCACCCTCCCTGTGGAGTCGGGGGGGGGGGTGGTCGCATGGGAGGGTGGTTGAGGAGCATGGGAGGGAGGGAGGGAAAAAGGGAAGAAGGGAGGAAGAGAACTGGGATCAATATGTAAAATAAGAAAAATAATAATAATAAAAAGAAAAAAGAAAAAGATAAACTTCTTTCCCATATACTTTTGGTTTTGTTTCTTTTTCCAGCCACTGTTTGTGTCATCAGGAAGGATTTAAATCTGTCATCCTTAAAAAAGAAACCATTAGAATAATGAAACCACTTTTTTATTAGCCTGTTATTGTCAAAACAAAAGTTAGATTTTCTTGTTTCTCTGAGGCTAAGCCTAATGTGTAAAATATATTAGTCCATTTTCAAAATAACTTAATTACTAATATGCAGTGGGATGGTGTACCTTCTTATTGCTGGGATTACAGGTATGCACTGCTGCCCAGCTATCTACCTGGTCTCTGGGGATCTAGCTGAGGTTCTAATTCTTGCACTACAAGCATCAAGCAGACTACCATCCTAGTCTTAACTCTTATGTTTTAAATAAATGAAAATATGTACATGTAGTCATTGTGGCATCTTGAATAAGAGATGTCCTCATGTCCTCGTAGGCTTGGGGATTTGAATCTTGGTCCTCAACTGGTGTTTTGTTTGGGAAGGTTGTGAAACCTTTAGGAGGGCAGTACTCCAGTGGGAGTTGGCCCTGAAACTGTACAGATTCCTGCCATTTCTATGTACTGTCTACTTCATGCTTATGGCTGAAGATGTAATTTTCCAGCTTCCTGTTCCTGCCTGGCTGCTCTACCTCCCTAACCATTATAGACTCTCCCTCTGGAGTTGCAATCCACAATGCATGCTTTCTTTCATATGCCACATTTGGTCATCATATTTTATCCCAACAACAAAAAAACCCTAATATAGCTGTTCTGTTTTACTAAATATACACACTTAGGAAACAAATTTAAACTCAAGCTTTTGTATGTTTGCCAATGTATGCTTCATTTTAAAAAATCACAAGTGTTTTAGTTGTTTGTAGGGTCCCCTTCCAAAAATAAATCACAATTAAATCACTTGAGATATCTAAACATCGTTTTAATTTTACAAACTTAATTTTACAAGGAGCATGGTGCTGGAAGCTCTTCACAGAGACTAAATTCTGCATTTCTACATGTATTAGCCACTTTTCTGCTGCTGGGACAAGATATAGTAAGAACTCCTAGGAATTCCACAGTCTTTCTAAGCAGAGCCACCAGCTAGGAAAGTGTTGAAGTACATGATCTTATGGGGGAGGGTGAATGTTGCTCCTTCAAACCACAACCATAAAGATAACCACCTGTGATAAGACAGAACTGCAAATGTTCACCCTTACCCAGACGTTGACTTTTATTCAAAACTCGTAGACCAGATAAAGAGAGGCTCTGAAATATGCGTGCATTATAAGCACATTCTTAAAAAAGTAATATAACTACATAAATAAAAAAAATCAATAATGAAAAAGAAACAGTTACAATTTAAGATTGTGTGTGTGTGTGTGTGTGTGTGTGTGTGTGTGTGTGTGTGTGTGCAAATCTCATGCACTATAAGCCCAGTTTTTCTACGTGTAAATACATAGAGGGGACAGTTAGGATATGACAAACCAGGTTTCAAATAATCTAAAGTGAGAAGACTCACTTCTGGGCAAATATTTTTACTGATCAGGCTGATGCATCTCTGAAATTTTACTGTTTTAGACTATATGTGCTTTTCATTTATTCGTGTAATGATTATTTTGTAATTTTGTCCTCTATAGAGAGGATAAATATATAATATGCTCTTTATTCAAATCCTTGATTAAATTTTAGTGTTAATGCCAATAGTATACACAGGCATATTGTAGGTATACAACTCTTTATTGTTAAAGTTATATCTATTTGAGATTGTTTGAAAAATTAAATATGCTTCTCTCGAGAGTACAGTATTATCACCAATTAGACAAAGGGTACCTCCCACATTGTTTTCTAAGAGGTTCAGTGTGGCTGGATTTATGTTGAGGTCTTTGATCCATTTGGACTTAAGTTTTGTGCATGGCGATAGATTTGGATCTATCTGCAATCTTCTACGAGTCAGCATCCAGTTAAGCCAGCACTATTTGTTGAAGATGCTTTCTTTTTTTCGTTGTTTAGTTTTAGCTTCTTTGTCAAAAATCAGGTGTTCATAGGTGTGTGGGTTGATAACAGCATTTTCAATTAGATTCCATTGGTCTTCCTGTCTATTTTTGTGCTAATACCACGCTATAACTATAATAGAGCTTGAAGTCAGAGATTGTGGCTATTGTTAAAGGTGATGTTTCTCTGATTTCTTTCTCAGCCCCTTATCACTTGTATATAACATGACTACTGATTTTTGTTTTTTAGTTTTTCTTATATCCTGTTAATTTGCTGTCGGTGTTTATCAGTTGGAGGAGTTCCCTGGTAGAATTTTTCGGGGTGCTTATGGAAACTTTCATATCATCTACAAATAATGAGAGTTTGACTTATTCTTTTCCAATTTGTATCCCTTGATCTCCTTTTGTTTTCTTAGTGCTCTAGCTAGAACATCAAGTACAATATTGAAGAGATATGGAGAGAGTGGACAGCCTTGTATTGTTCCTGATTTTAGAGGAATCACATTGAGTTTCTCTCCATTTAGCTTAATGTTGGCTGTTGGTTTGCTGTATATTGCTTTTGATATGTTTAGATATGATCCTGTTATCCCTGATCTCTCCACTGCCTTTATCATGAAGGGGTGTTAGATTTTGTCAAAGGTGTTTTCAGTATCTAGTGAGATGATCATGTGGTTTTCTTTTTCAGTTTGTTTTTATGGTGGATTACATTGATGGATTTTCATATGTTGAACCATCCCTGCATCCCTGGGATGAAGGCTGTTTGGTCATGGTGGATGATTTCTCTGATATGTTCTTGTATTCGATTTGCCAGTACTTTATTGAGTATTTTTGCATCAATGTTCCTGAGGGATATTGGTCTGTAGTTCTCTTTCTTAGTTGTGCCTTTGTGTGGCTTGGGTACAAAGGTAATTGTAGCCTCGTAAAAGAGTTTGGCAATGACCCTTCTGCTTCTATTGTATGGAACACTTTGAGGAGTACTGGTATTAGCTGCTCTTTCATCTCTGATAGAATTCTGTGCTGAAACCATCTGGCCCTGGGCTTTTTTTGGAACTGGTATTTCTTTAGGTCATTTCAGTGTGTCCATAGTAATGTGTATATTTAACTTGTAACAGATAGATTTCTCTAGCTCATGATCTAACAGCTCTACTAATATATATTTGAATAACTTCTAATGCATAAAGTGTATGCATTCACACCTGGTTATGATGAGAGTACTATTAAAATATGATATCTTAAAACATAAGAATTTTGAAAAGTAAAGTTTTTATGAACTTATGCATTGACTACATGTAAATATTGTGAATTTATGAATCTTCTTGTTGCATTAACAAGTATATTACTGGTATGAGAGACTTGGAGCAGCATTAACATTGATTAGATTCACTTTTTTGCTCATAACTTCTACACAAGGTAATAGGAAGAAGTTTCCACATACTTCTTGTTCAGAACATTTAAACCCACCTTCTCCTCCCCTTTGTCTGAAACATATGTGTAGTGAGTTATTCACCTTGTCCGCACCTATGGCTTAGACTACGCCCATTGGGGGTGGAGAAAGGGCCGGATATGACCTGGGGGAAAAGGCTGAGGAGGCGGGGCGGAGGCTCTCTTTGGCTAGCCAGATGCTGAGAGGAGAGGATCCTGTGGAACCTGCCAGCGTTCATCTGCCCATGTTGTGAGTTATTTCTCCCTGAATAAACATCTATTCGACCTAATTGTTTATCCTGATCCTTATTAAACTGCAATACATGTGTTAATAGTGCTTGTCATTAAAGGATATGATATATAACCTATACAGAATAGATATGAATAATATACCTATGGCTTTACACTTTTGTATTAGGAATGTGTGTCTAAGTCAGTATAATTTGCACACAAGTATTCCAAAAAGCCATCCCTACTCTAAATTTCTTCACCATAGTTACAAAACCCAACAAACTACCTAAACTTTTTTCACACCAAAGACATGTCTAATTCAAGTTCCCATCAGGTCCCTTCACATCAGCTCTAAAGTCATCCCATGTAAAAAAATGTTTGAGGGAAAAAATCAAAATATAAAAACATTGTCTTAACCAAAGTCACTTAAAATACCTTTTTTTGGAAAATTTATTTTCAAAAATAAATGAGCATACATTTATTCCCAACCCCCAGAAAGGATACAGTTATATCATACTTCTGGATCAGTAAACATGACCTTATTTGGAAAAGAGTTTTTACAGATATAATTAAGAAACTTGAGATGAGATCATCTTGGATTTCAGAGAGATCCCTGAATCTAAGTGACAAGAACACTTGAGCAAAAGAGAAAAAGAGGAGGGGAGAGGTGGAGACAGACAATGGCAGAGGAAGCCATGTTCAGACATTTTGAGACAGTCACAAGGTATGCCTACAAGCACCAGGAACCAGAAATGTGAGGCTCATTTCCTAGAGCCTCCAGTGTGACTGAAGCTCTGAGACTCTTGACTTTAGAATTCTGTGTTATAGAACTGAGAAGAGAGAAAATCCTGTTGTTTTAAATTATCAAGTTTTTGATAGTTTGTTATGACAACCTTAGGAGGCCAAAGTATCATGTTACCATTCAAGTCCTTCCCAGGCCCATGTAGGTGATCCAGGCAGTGAAGGTTCTTTAGCTTCACAATAGATTCCTTTTGACCTGAATGAAGCTATGATAGCTATACTTTCTTTGTCTCACTTTACATTATAAAATAATTTTAAATTCATTTTTACTGAGATTCCGCTATTGTTAATATTTGATGACATTTTCCACATGCAGTATGTATACCCGTATATCCTCTGTATTACAGATAAACGGTATAGAGAATTATTCAGAAAACATTTCTCTAATGTTCAAGAAATACATATATATAATTTCAAGAAATCTACATGGCTGGGAATGCAGCTAAGTGATTGAAAATTTGCTAGCATAGGTAAAACCCTTACCATTGCAAAAAAATGTGTATCTGAGACTATATTTTCATATACAATTTTGTCTGCACTATAAACCTCAGTGTGTATTAAGAAAAATATTTTTTCTTTTGTGTGACTATAATGAACATTAGAGTTGATAAATTACTATCATGCTTAAATATACAAGTATATTTCATTTTTTTCATAATATGTTGGAAAACATAAACCTGGTCCACAAATATGATGAAAAATTATATGTAAAGTTCTTGTTTCTTTTAAATCCAAAACTATTACCAAGTTAGACAGAAGTTACTAGGATCTTTGCAGTTGCACTTAGCATCTTATATGAGAGTAGAGCCATTGAACCTATAAAACAGCATACTACCTCTCAGTAGTTAGCGTGATACAGTTGACTCATGGGACACCCAGTATGAGGCCACAGAGAATTAAAGATTTATCAGGTATCAGAAAATCAGTCTCCTAGAAGTTAGATACACAGAATCCACTCATATGTTTTCCCTAAAATGACAAATCTTCTGAACAGTGAACAGATATAGACTAAAAACAAAAAAGCTTCAATAATTCTGCATGGTCCTGGAAATGTAAGAGGAAGACATGAAACAGAGCATAGAGGAGAACATAGAGGGACATTCAAGGCCATCCTAGCTCAGGGCTCTTTTGCTGTTCTTGAGATCTGAGTGTTCCTCTAGCTCTTCACCGCTGATCATGGGAAATGAATGACAGATCCAAATGGTCCAGTTGCATGTTGTCAACTACAATAAAGCAAGACACAGAGCAATCTCTTAGATTGCTTGACCATACCATAGTTCCTTTGTTACACATGGCAAATGTGTGGTTTATATCCTGAATAAATGGAGTCAGGGATTTTTTCTTTTTAAGGGATATTAAGCCACAAAGCAAAGTAAGGATGGCTTGCAGGCCTGTTACGGGTTAACAAATGGAGATTTCTTTAGTGGCTGTAGGATATTTGTCCAAAAAATAAAACATTAGTATCATATTTTTGTGCTAAACCCTATCTGTAGAGGTTGGTTTCTTAAAATGCAAACCAAAATAGACCAGTCAATCAAGCAAAACAGAAAGACTAATACACAGCCCTGCATGTAATCTCAGCACTCAGGGGACTAAAACAGGAGGAAAAGGAATTGAATGACAGCTTGAGCTATATGAGGCCTTGCCTTAAAACAAACAAATAAGAGAGAGAAAAGAAAACCCAACACACTACACAAAACAGGGCTACTTCAGACATAAAGTCTCAGGACAGGGAAGCTTCTTGAAAGGGTGTGGACTTTTCTTGACACTCTCCTGAGTGCAGGGGGTGGGGGAGAGCCACATTCTGCTGGTAATAGGACTACAACAAACCTATTTGGTTAGCAGATTGATAGTGCCAATGTGGACTGTCATATTTGCTGATGTGTTTATGAGTTGTTGTTCTTCCTTGTTTTGTGTTGTGTTTTAGTTTCTTCATTCTGCCCGTATCAGCTGTTTTGCTCTTTTCATTTTGTTTTTAAATTCATTTTTATTTAATTTTTTTGTTTTACATACTAACCATAGTTCTCCATCTCTCCTCTTCTCCCATCCCCCTACCTCCCCCATCTCACCCCATCCATCCTCAGAGAGGGTAAGGCCTCCCTTGGGAAGTCAACAAAGTCTGGCATATCAAGTTGAGACAGGAACAAACCCTTCCCCACTGTATCAAGTCAGAGCAAGGTATCCCACCATAGGGAATGGGCTCAAAAAGCCAGTTCATGCCCCTAGGATAGGTCCTAGAGCCACTGCCAGGGCCCCCACAACAGACCAAGCCATGTAACTGTCACCCACATTCAGAGGGGCAAGTCTGGTCGCATGCAGGTTCTCCAGCTGTCAGTTCAGAGTCCATGAGCTCCCATTAGCTAGGTCCAACTGTCTTTGTGGCTTTCGCTATCATGATCTTGATTTCCCTTGCTCACATGATCCCTCCTCCCTCTCTTCAACTGAAGTCCAAGAGTTCATCCCAGTGCTTGGCTATGGGTCACTGTATCTGCTTACATCAGTTACTGAATGTAGGTTCTATGATGAGAATTATAGTAGTCACTAATCTGAATATAGGGGAAGGCCAGTTCAGGCACCCGCATTGGCCTTCCCAAGAATCCACAAAGATGACCTCAGCACTAAGAAGCCTCTTTGTTCTTATAACACACTTGTTGCTGCCCAGGACTTTGTACTTTCTGTTGCTTCTACCTGGAACATTCTTCCCCAAGCATGTGGCTGATTAGTGTTTAACTTCAAATATTTGTGCAATTTTTTCATTATCTGAGTCATTTCTGCTCATCCAACCCTTCCTCCTCCAGTTTAACACAGTCATGTGCTTTGCATTCCAACTTACATGTGTTTTGTCTTCCAAAATAAAATATGCTATATACACGCAAGTCATTGTTCAACTATGTGTGATAACCTCTACTCACCCTTCCTCCCTCGCCTCCTCTTCTGCCTCCTTCTTCCCCTCTTAAATTACCTTAATAAGCTTATATACTAGTGGAATTTCATAAGGCTTCCTCATTCATTCTTAGTTTTTGTTCATTCATTTCTCATTTCCCCATACCTTACCCCGTACCCACTTAAACCCGTAACTCCCTGTCTGCCCCCTCCAATTCTTCATATCACATGTGTTCTACTATTTGTCTTTTTATAGTTGCAAGATCATGGGCTATCATGTAACTTTTTCATGTACACTTCATTTTGGTTAACCCCTTCTCTGTCCCCTCATTTCTCACTCCCACCACTCTACTATCTGCTTGAAACTTTCTCTGCCATAATTTCCCAACTCTACTTGCATCACACCTATAATAGTAATTTGAATTTTCATTGGGCCACCAACCAGCTCCCAAATGAAGACACAGAGACTTGTAGTTAATTATGAATGCTCAGCTTGTCCCACTAGCTCTTTAACTTCATTTAACATTTTTCTCTTCATCTACATTTTGCCTCTGGGCCTTTTACCTTTCTTTCCTTCTGTATATCCTACTTTCCTGTTTCCTCTGTGTTTGGCTGTTTGGACCCTGACATCTCTTTTTCTTTCTTCCCCAGAGCCTAAATTCCTCCTACTTACCCTCCACGCCCAAAAGTCCCACCTATAAATATTCCTTCACTATTGGCTGTTCAGTTTTTTATTAGACCAATCAGGTGCCTTAGACAGGCAAGGTAAAACAGAAAGACATTTTACACAATTAACAAATGCAACACATCTTTGCATAGTTAAACAAATATTTTATATATATTATAATATAAACATACATATACATAAATACACACATATATACATACATACATACATACATACATACATACATACATCCCTTACCCACTGGCCAGGTACTGCTTTAGTGACTTCCACATGTACTCTAGGCTAAACACACAAAACTTTGAAGCTAGTATCCACATATGAGACAAAAAATGTGGTATTTGTCTTTTGGGCCTTGAGTGATTTCACTAAGCATGATTCTTTTCTGGTTCCACCCATTTAATTGCAAATTTCATGACTTCATTTTTATTTACAGATGAGTAATCATCCATTGTGTATATGTGTCACATTTTTATTACCCTTTAATTATTTGATGAACATCCAAATTGATTCCATTTCCTAGCTATTGTAAGTAGAGTGATAATGACCATGCATGGGAAAATGTCTCTGTAGCAAGATATAAAGTCTTTTGGGTATATTATAAGAGGGAGTATACCTGGGTCATGTGATCATTCTATTCCTAGTTTTTTTGAGAAGCCTCTAGACAGTTTTTAAAAGGGGCTGCACTAGTCTACATTCCCATCATCAGCTGACATTCACATTATCTCTGAGGTGAGATGGTAAACTTAAAGTCACTGTAATCTGTACTTTTCAGACAGCACAGGATGCTCAGCATTTGTTGTTTTGTTGACTGGCTGGTAGGTTGTTTACTGTTCGTATATTCTAGACATTAATCCTCTGTCAAATGAATAGCTTTCAAAGACTTTTTTTCCTCCTGTGCTGTTGTCTGTCTCCTCACCACTGACATTACTATGCAAAGGTTATTTTAGTTCCCTAAGGTCAAATTTTTCCATTTGCCAAACTGTCTCATTTCCTCAGCTCCTGGAGTTGTACTTTTTTTGTTTGTTTGTTTTAATCTTACCTGTGACTGTAAGTTAAAGTTTACCTATGCCTTTAAGTTGAAATGTATTCCCCAGTTTTTCCTCTAGCAGGGTTAGGGTGTCATGTTCTCTTAGGAGATCATTGATTTGGTTTTAATTTAGCCTTATTTCTTTTTTCAATATAATGTGTGTGTGTGTGTGTGTATATATATATATATATATATATATATATATATATATACACACTTTGTCGGTATAATACACACACACAGAGATATATATATATGTGTCGAGGATTATGTATGAAAAGTTGCATAAACTTCTATCTGGATCCTCAGCTCTGCCCCATTGATCTATGTGCTCATGATTGTGCCAATGCTGTACTGTGTTTCTTACTCTATAGAGTGACATACAATCAAGTATGGTGACACTATCCAAAGTATTCTTTTAATTCAAGATTTCTTGGGCTATCCATGGTCTTTGTTGCCTCCATACAAATTTTTGAATTATTTTTTCTAAGCTTGTGAATAAAGGCCCTGGTGTTTTTATGGGAATTGAATCCATAGATTGCCTTTGGTTGGATGGTCAGTTTCACAATGTCAGTTCTTGTAGTGTGTGAGCATGGAAGGGCTTTTTGCAATGTTTTTTCATGGGACATGGCATCTCATGAAGGTCTCTGTATTTCTCTGTTTTCTTACACATGCTGTCAGTAGGCTTTAATCTATCAGTCTTCAATTAAAACAAAATTGACTCAGAACTGGAACAATGGCTCAACAGCAAGAACACCGGCAGTTCTTACAGTTCGATCCCTAGCTCCATATAGTAGCTTACAACTGTCTGGGACACCAGTCCCAAGGATTCTGATATACTTCTGGCCTCCAAGGACACTGCAGGCATGTGGAGCACTGGCATGCACGAAGGCAAAACACCCATACACACAATAAAATAAAAATAAAATAAAAAGTTAACCCACACCATGCCATGAATAATTTGGAGACAGAGCTAAAATTGGAGGGAAATCTTGAGTGCTGAGTTCATGTTCCAAGATTGAAGAGGATTCTAACAGCTGTTGGCCAACCTTTAGTTTAGTCTCTGGATTTCCTTATTCCCTACCTTTTCCATGCAATCTTTTCTTTCTTTATCCTTTTTTTTTTTTTTAACTCTGTGAGGAAAACAGGATGAAGACTGGAAGGGTATGGACTGAAGACCTTATTAGTGGAAGAAAAGGGGAAACCACTGCCATTTCTTTTGCCCTACATGTCTAAGTTGTAATTCTCTGAGCTTCGGGAGTACTGCACAGAAATTGCCAGAAATAAACTTGTATCACTTGCCCAATGAGCTGTTTCAAAAATTCATAGTGGGACAGGCTCTCTACTGTGAGTTCCCATGAGTCAATGATGTATGCTTTAATAATATCTCTTGATGATTCCAAGTTTATCCGGAAAACTATTTCTTGAAGAGATATTATTATTATATTGTATTCAAAGATTTTAATCAAAACTACAGTAAGCAAAGTTAAATAAAGAATCGATTTATGTTAGCTATTGTATTTCTAGTCTAAAATATACATTTACAACAACTTTAAGCCATTAATTACCGCAATTAAGTTAGAGTAATTTAAAATTTAGTAGCTCCTTGAGGATATTATGAATCCAAAACTAACAAAGCTCATTTATATAATCTGCATTTCACTGTTAGGTTTTTAAGAAAATTAAGGGGGAAATGGTGTTTTTGTTGTAAGGATAGTAAGTGTGACCACCTTCTTTGTATAAATAAATACTCCTGCTTAAGGAACCCTTTGCCATTAATCATGACACCCTGCGATGAAGCCAGTTAGAGCAGTATCATTTTACCACACTCTCATGTAAATACCTTGGCTTCTAGAGCAAGGCATCATCAATCATCTGACTGTTAGGAAAAGCTGCTTCTTATCAAGGAAAACTCAGGGCACCAGTCAATCAGGGCACCGACACCCCACTCTTATCAGAAACAAACAATATTTTCCATGTAAGCCTTACTTTTAGGGGAGAGAGCCACAATATCCAGTCCCAATAAATAGTTTTTGAGGAAAACCAAAACCAGTGAAGAAGCATAGCTTGGAAGAAAAGTTCCATCAGTGTGATTAACCAGACAACATAAAGTTCAACGAAGTTCATCTTCTTCCTGCTACTTCAATGGATAGTTTATCTAAGGAAAGAAAGCCATGTAAACCACGGAGCATGAAAAAGATGACCCTGACTAGTATAATGCAGCTAAGCTGGAAATTAGTTATTAACTTTTAATTTACCACCAGACAATAGACGATATGCATTGCAGTCATTACGGAGATAGTAAAAGAGCAGGCAGAGCAGTAACAGTAAATCAGGAGCATTCCCTGTGCAGAGAGCTACTATACGAGGACAGTGACTCAGACCTGAGGAAGGGTCTACATCAAATTAGCAGCAAGACTTTGAGAAATGGAACCTAACTGCAGCCCAGAGTGCACTGTGCTGTAAAGGGAACTAGAAGGGGAATGGACTACTGATGGGAGATGTTATTCTGTAAATATGTTTCTCATACTGGCTAATGAATAAAGCACTGTTTGGCCAATGGGAAAGCAAGATAAGCGGGACTAGGAGACAAGGAGGAAAGAGGAAGGAGTGAGGAGGGGTCAGCATGTAGAACATGGAGAAAGCAAGATGCCGGCCCGTCGCGCTCGGATAAGATGACCATGTGGAAATACTTAGATAAGTAGAAATGGGTTAATAATTAAGACAGAGCTAGCCCATAAACAATAATAGTAACTTGCCAACAGAATTGTATCAAATACAGAGTCTCTGAGTGTTATTGGGGGCTGGCTTGGTAGTGGGGCAGCGGGAAAAACCTACTAGTAACATAATCGTGTCAGAAGTGGATTGAGAACTTAACAAAAGCTTAAAAAAATAATTTTTAGAAACAAAAGAACAGAGGCAAGCAAGGCTCATTGGTAGCAGCATTTTTCTGGGTTGGACTCTGTTTTGTAAGAGACAAGTAAATATTTGTGCAGATCCTTTAAGGGAGGTTTCCTGACTCAGTGTAAGTGGCAAAAAAAAAAAAAAAAAAAACCAAAACAAAACAAAACAAAAAAAAAACGCACTGATTTTAAAGAGCTCTGATAACAATTCATTGGTGTATACGAGGGATGGCAATGGCAGTGATCATATCTCCAAGCCAGCAGCATGCAGCACAGACCAAGGCGGTGAGCACAGCTTTCACTGCTGGTGGTAAAATAGCCACCTCCATCTTGGATAGACTGGAAAAGAAACCAAAAAAACAAAAAAAAATCCTGGCTTTCATTTTAGGAATGTTGTTGTTTAGCAGATAAAAGCCTCATGGCCAGAAAAAGATAAAGATTTAAACTAAAGACAGATTCACATTAAGAAAAAATGCTAAAGGTTTACACTGTGTTTTAAAATATACGTAGGCTTGGGAGAGAAAGAGAAAATAAATAAAATGGTTTTAAAAAGACAGAGTGTGGCTGGGTATGGTGGCACACGCCTTCCCAGCACTCAGGAAGCAGAGAGAAACAGATCTCTGTGATTTCAAAGTGAACCTGGTATGCAGTGAATTCCAGGACAGATAAAAGTTACACAGAGAAACCCTGTTTCAAAATATGTAAAGATAGAAATAGAAGAAATAGAGTATAAAAAAGCCACGTAAAGATGGAAAGCACAGAGAAACTTTGGATACTATACGCGATTCTGTTATCTTTAAATGATTTGACTGCAGAGAAAATAACAACTGTTAAAAGAAATGTTGCTGGATTAATTCAATTTATATATTTTAAAAATGCTTTGACTCCAAAATTTAAGCCCAAGGACAAGTTACTGGGGAAAAGGATTTCTATTTTTGTTTCCACAGAAAATAAAAGCTGTGGATTCCTTCCAGACTAATATGGTTTGATCAAGCAAGACCCCCTGAAGCAACATCAATGGGACAATGCAGCCTTACAGACCACTACAGCCAGGATGTCTGCATCTTCTTAGGATCCCCATGACAGCGCCCCCTACCAGCAGGAAGTAGTTTGGAAAGAACGTAGCCCAAATTTCCAAATATTGTTTATAAATGTTTGTTTTTAATAAAATGGGCTTGGTTATAAATGGTTAATTACCACAACCAATATTTTTAAAGGTAAAAAGGGAATTATGGTATAGATAGGAATATTTTGCCTTGGAATGGATTTTCATTTATTGATACAAATTTAAGGTCAATCTTGTGATATGTATATTTCTCCTCTTGTTTAGGTATTGTGTTTATATAGCTCATTGAAAAATGTAATGTATAATTTAGTGCAGATTATAGATAGTTACCTATAATAGTCAAAACTTATAGTTAGGTGAGTTAGGATTTCTAGATATATAGAGATGTATTTGAGATGGATAGGCATTCTTCAAACCTTTCAAAGACCCACAGAATATGGCACTTAAAATGGTTTAGGGTTTTTCTTGACAGTGAAGCACAACTGCTCCTGGTAACACCATCTGCATCACAAAAGAAGATGAGTATCAACGAAACTTGTAATTGAGTTTATTCCCAATATGGCAAGACTAGCCATTTGGACAAGGCACTGCTCTTCTGGACTGTTTGACTTTATGCTGTAGAAACTGGACATGCAGGACCCACAAAAAGATGACTGCTGATGCAAATGCAAGATGGACAATGCTACAGGATTACTGCTTCATGGAAGAGTCTGCCAGACATTCTGCAGGACACAGAGAAAAGTGACTAACAAATTGCCAATACAGATGGACAGTTTAAAGTTCCCTGCTTTGTTGAAGAGTCTGGTGACACACTATGGCCTATGGGCTGAAGATGGAACATTATACTAGAACTTCGGGTGACTGACCAGGCAGTGCATTGTCTCTGTCATTTTTAGAGTTTATATATTATCCTTCTGTGGTCTTTGAAGGAGTTGAAGACAGATAGTTTTGGTTATAGTTTTCCTTAGTTAGGATTAAAGATAAGTTACATATAGGACTTTAGATTCACAAAGATAGGATAGATTATATTTTCTTTAAGTCTTACAAAATGTTAATAGACTAAATATTGTTAACTGTGATTCTTAGTTGATAACTGTTGTATGGTATATTTTGCCATGTTAAGGTTAAACTCCTTTTTATTTTAGACAGAAAAGAGGAATGATGGGAGATGTTATTCTGTAAATATGTTTCTCATACTGGTTAATGAATAAAGCACTGTTTGGCCAACGGGAAAGCAAGTTAAGCGGGACTAGGAGACAAGGAGGAAAGAGGAAGGAGTGAGGAGGGGTCAGCATGTAGAGCATGGAGAAAGCAAGATGCCGGCCAGCCGTGCTCGGATAAGATGACCACATGGAAATACTTAGATAAGTAGAAATGGGTTAATAATTAAGACAGAGCTAGCCCATAAACAATAATGGTAACTGGCCAACAGAATTGTATCAAATACAGAGTTTCTGAGTGTTATTGGGGGCTGGCGTGGTAGCCGGGCGGCGGGAAAAACCTACTCGTAACAGGATACCACTGAGGGACAAGGAGCGCTGATGGGAGATGTTATTCTGTATATATGTTTCTCATACTGGTTAATAAAGCCCTGTGGCCAATGAGATAGCAAGATAGGCAGGGCTAGGAGACAAGGAGGAAGAGGAAGTGAGTAGGGAGGGGTCGACATGTAGCCCAGGGGGTAAGGAGGACGCCAGCCGCGGCTCCCCGATAAGATGACCACGTGGAAATACTTAGATAAGTAGAAATGGGTTAATAATTAAGACAGAGCTAGCCCATAAACAGTAATGGTAACTGGCCAACAGGATTGTATCAAATACAGAGTCTCTGAGTGTTATTTGGGGCACACATGGTTGTGGGACCATGGTGGCAGGACCTGCTGCGGCTGGCAGGAACAACCTGCAGTAACAGAGCGCAGTTCCCAGAGGGAACACAAGTAATATAAATCTCAGTGCAAACCATATCTCCAGCTTGCTTCAAGGAGATTTTGTCTAATGTGATTTCTGTGAGCTGTGTTCCTATTTGTAATGACCTCTAGACATAAATTTGGCCTTCCACCCACCAAAAGCTTATTTTTAGCCACCACGAAACAGGAACTGTTTGCAAGTTGTGGTTTCCATATCTAAAAGTTATCCACAGAAATTAAAAGAATTATCAAAGCCCATTCAATTATTTTATCGTTTTGTTCTCAAACTAAAAATATTTACAGACTATTTCTTTTAACTTTTGATTTAAAGAAAATTATACCAAACACCCTCTACTGACTGTTACTTTTGGAATATCCCCCTCTCCAGAAAATCAGATGGAGTTTTAAAAATACTTTTTTATTTTGCTCAAACTTTACTCTGTAGTACTGTATTCACCTAACTCTGAAGAGGTTTAGAATAAATCAATGAACAATGAACAGTGGATTCTGACTGCTGGATTCAAACCCTACTTTTGGAAGAAGGGCTTTCCTACTCAGAAACTTGTGTAAGAACCCAGACTCAGGAAAGAGCATCACAGTGGCATTGGGATGTGAATAGGTGAAACTGCTTGGATTGAAAGGGCTTTAGAATAAGAAAGCACTGGCCAGAGTTGCATGAAATCAAGTCAAAATGAATTTTAACTCTATTCTTAGACTGGCATTTAAGGACACGATGTTCCTGCATAACATAATTAAGTACGATTGACCAAAAGAATCTATGCTTTTTTGTTGGATCTTTACTCTTTTTGCCTTAGTGTTAATGCTTCCCTTTTTGTTCCTGTCAAAAATACTGAAAGGATTTTCTGAAAATTATTTGGAGTGTTTGGGAACCATTGGCTGTGTCTTACCACATGGTGACAGTGTACTGAGCTTTTCATCTCATGTGCTCCACTACACACAAAGGAATCATCACGTATTATTACCCTCATTTACCAGATGGGAAAGCTAGCTAGCTAGATGTTAAGAGGACACAACAAAGAAATAACTTGCCAGTTCCAATCTAATAGCCCAAAGATCTTGGCTTGGGACCTGGGTCTGATCAACTCCAGCGTCTTCAATTCTGCCTCTCGTATTATTGTAGTGTTTCTCAAAGTCAGGCTTCTTCTAAGAATTTACTAGAACTCTGTGCTATATCTACTCTATTCATCTTACAGCAGCTCAGGAAATACGAACTAATCCTGATTTCAATTAGAAAACAAGAAAGTGAAGCAAAGAATGGTTAGATGTAGCAGTGAGTTATGGAGAAGGTGTCTATCCTAGTTAGGTTTTGTTGTCATTATTGTTGTTTGCTGTTAACTAATTCTTGAACAAGTGTAGCTACAGTACAAGTTTTATTTAACATTGTATTACTATGTGCATGGAAAAATGACCTGTCTTTGCAATTGTCTTAGTATGAATTTAAACATGATGTAATTTTTAAATATAGCTTTTGAGTTATTAAAATGCAAATTCTTTGAAGACTGACTCACATACAAAGTTTTTAATTTTTACAATTGTTGCTTTCTATGACAGCATGAGAGATGAATTTTGATCTTTAAGTTAAGAGGAGTGCACAATGAGAATATAATTTAGTTCAGGCTTTCAACATGTAGAAAGTAAATGGTTAATCACTGATGATGTATTTGCAGTCTAAAAGAAATCAAAAAGGAAATTATGACTAATTCAGCTGCAAATGAAATTAACTAAAAATGATGGTATGTTTTTGTCTAAAATCTGGGCTAAAAGTCAAATTTCCTGTTGCTGAATCAAGTAAATCATAATCTTGAAATATTTGTTATGATCTACAATTTATTTCTTTAGATGAAACCATCCAAGTTAAAGTAAAAAAATCCATAAAATAGTATTTTACAATAAAGAATTATTTGATATTTATCATCATCGAATTTTCTTTATGGACATAGCTATCTCTGAGCGTTTACATGAAGAGAGACAGCACAGATGCTTAGTTTTAGGAAGAGAATGTATGGTGGTCTAGTCTTAAAAGGCAAGTTAAGATATGGCTGTGTGTTTATCATGCTGCCTAGACAGGGAGAGCAAGAGAAAATAGCGGCATAGTACCTAGTAACGTTGATTTTTATAAGTGGTACATTTACAAGAGGGTTTGAAAGACTTATCAACTGCTTCAATGAACCTTGATTTTACAGGTCTGAACCTCGAAGGAATGAGAGGGAGGATCCACTTACATAAAGAATTTTCCCTTTAAACATCTAGAATGAGATAATTCCAACACTGTGAACACAAGTCACCTGAGCTCTTTGCTCCCTAGTCTGTATGCAGTGTCTTTAAATCATGGCAAATGAACGAGAGAAAGAAAGCAGCTTCCCCCATAGGCGAGAGTCTGCTATGAGGCCTCACAAGGGAAAAGACTGCTTTATATGTGATACTTGATAGAGAATTGTCCAGAACCCTAAACCAAAAACCTGGGGCTAAGAATTCATGGCTGTGGAGACTGGTTATGAAAGATTTGTCGCAGGGAAGTGTCTCCTTAGGTTCAGATGAGAAAACCATAGTTGGATTCAAAACTGGTTGTCACAACTATTGCTCTTGGAGAAAAAAATAATTTAAAAAAAATTATGCTGTCTTAGCTTGTGCCATCAATATTTTTCTTGATAAATCATAGAAAACAATGACAATACTGAGAATAAAGCAATGAGATAATAACAGTATCTCAATACAGCTGTCATATCCCAGGAGAAACGGAATATATTAATCTATTAGATTGGCTGTAAAGAACACTCCAGTAGATAGAGCAGACAGTTTAGAATAAAGTGACTCGAGGAAGGCTGAAAGTAAAAGGGCAAAGAGATGTTAATCATATGGGGAAACAGGGTTTGCAACGCCGTTTGTAAATTCTACTAGGCAATTATGAAGGTGAGGATGAATACAAATGACATTAAGGAAAATGCTAGCTATTTGCCCATGATAAGGACTATATCTAAAACAAATGTCTCCTGAGGAACTTCCAAAATAAAATACCATTCTCTAATTTGAAAAGGCTGCAGAAAATTGCAAATAGTCACAGAAAATGACACAACTGAGGTAGAAAAATAAATAAGGATGTAAGATCCAGTAATGATACGGTGCACCTTCTTCCTAGGTATTTGATTCAATGTCCTTTCTGGTTCCTTTAAACATTTGCTAAAATTTACCATGGCTAAAAATCTTCAGCAGATTAGAATGCAGAAATAACATGGACTATATTTCCTCTTTGCAAGGCAATAATATTAGAAGTCAACAGAAAAAAAAAAAAAAGGAAACATAAGCCCCTAGAAATTCAGAGCTCTACTAATGAGTTTGGAGAGACGTGATGTCATGGTGTTTTGTCACAGAAACAGAAAAGTAAGACACACCTGTAAACAAAACACTGGAGGTGGCAGCGGGGCGATCTGTAGTTTAAAGCTATCCTAGGCTACATAACATGTTCAAGGCAAGCCTGGGTTACAGGGTTACATGAGACATTGTCCCCTCACACTTCCAAAAATAAATATCCATAATTAGTTTATTTACTGGTAAGTAAAAACTATGAGAAATATCCACAACACCCCCACATTATTAGATATTCAATATTTACACTGAATTATTTACATATTTCCCAATTTTAATTTTATCTAAAACTTGTAAGTCCAGTAGTCCTTACATCATAAAAGCAGATTCACCCTCTACCTAAACGGGAGACAGGTCAAAATCAAACACATCATTGTCTTTAACCGGTAGAGTCATATGATTGGAATTCAAATGACAGGGAAATGGATCATACCTGCTTGAATTCTTACTCACCCTGACTCAAATATTCTGGGTACAGGACACATATTGTACTATGTGGTGTTCCCTACTTTAGAATTTTTAGTTCCTCAGGTATCACAACAATCTAATCATATATATTGAGTGTCTCCCAAATGGGTTAAGTGTTTGACTAGTCTACCAATTTATTTTATAGATTCTCTAGAGGCAGGGGTATTATATGCTAATGTTTTCAAATTCTATGACTATTACCTTATTACTTATTTTTTTCCTTTGAGAAATGAATCACTGGATCAGTATCTATCAATAGATACATAGTCAATCCATTGATGGTAGAGTTGGTATTACATGGTGGCAGGGAAAATCGATAAGCTTCCCTTTATTATATTTTCTAAATCAGAAGATATCAAATGTATTCACAAGTAACCAAGTCCCATAGACTGAGCTGGCTGGTCCTGCCAAATTGTTTGACACAAAGGAATCACAATGTCATGTCTGTCTATATGAGGGAGTCTTTTTTGTTGATAGCAAGAAGAATCTCTGTCCTTGACACATACTACTGAGAAGCCCCAGGGTTGAACATGACAAAGAAGTCTTGACATATGAATGGAAGCAATCTCTGTGTGAATATTCACAGACACAGACATTCTCACACATGGCATCTATTACGTATAGCTTGGCCCCAAAGCCCTTACTATCAGTTTTCCAGTGTTTCTCTTCCCAAGTCTTAGACAACTTGGTCAGATCACTAACTATATCCATGAGCTACCCATTCCTTGCTTCTTCTAATGAGCCATGATTCTATTTTCTTCCGTCTCAATGGCCACAACCTATGCTATTTCACTTATTTTCTTTTTTATCACAAGACAAAAGGTCTGTCTGCAAAGAGTGTTCCACTCTCTAATAGCCAACCTCAAAATTCTTCCTTGAAGAAACTCTCTTTAAGATTTCTACTCCTACAAGTCATCTGAGACTTTTTTCTCTGTATCTATAGCATATGGCTTATTTGGAATTGTACTACCAAAGAATAAATCCAAGAGATCTGAGGTAAGAGCATAAAAAGGATATGCATGAAGGATAAGATCATAGTAGGATGGGTTTGGGCTACTTACAATGCTGGATAATCACTTGGTGAGTTAAGATGTGAAAATTTCATTGGCTTCCATCCTCCAAGGGCCAAAGATGTATTGCATAGTGTATTGACTTCTTGATGATTGCAGAATATGGATATAGAGTTGTGACAGTAGAGCAGAAGTGAGGATTTGGAGTAAACATGAAGAACATCATGGCAGAAGTAGAGGGACAAAGCACATATGGCAAAGGTGATACTCAAGAATCTGATGGAATTTGTAAGAAATGTCTTAAAGTGTATATGACTCATTAACATTCATTCCCGTCTACACTGTTTCACCACACAGAGTCAGCATGATGCCCAGTAAGAGGTGGAGATTACCATATCCCAATAGATTGTATTGAAGGGAGCAGGCAGAAGCACCTTGGCCCAAATACTGCCATTTTGATTTCAGACTTCATTTTACATGTAGAGTGAAAGAAAGTTCAAGTTCCCAAGTCCTAGAGAGGTTGGGAGACTTCCCATAGCTGTCAGACTTCATTCCTAAACCGTAGAAATAGTTATTATGCATCTTTAGTTCTTTAGAAACAGTATGGCTGTTCCTAGCAACAGAAAGAACAAATGAAAGGCTTGCATTGTATGTCAATTGGAAATGATGAAACATAGAAGAAAAGCTCCTACTCTTTGATTCCTGTTTGGTAAAAATTATAACTGCAACTTGGCAACAAATACTTGTGATTTTATGCTTACAAACACTCTTCTGTCTCTGCTAGGAACCATCAGGAAGAAAAAGGCTCCTGAGTCCTTGTCCTGTAGCCATAATAGATCAGTGATCCACTTATGCGATCTTGGCTGCTAGCATCCTCACTATCTCAGAGTTTATATAGACTGCAGTAATTTCTATCTGCGTGCTCGGCTAGCAGAGTACCCGCCCCCCAACAGCATTTTCCAAATAACTGAGGATCTTCTAAAAACATGTTTCTATGGGTCAAAGTGAAATCTCCAGATTCACTCAACAACAGACAAGATTAGGAGGGGAGTAAGGGAAGCTATCCACCAATCCCAGCTTACTATCTTCTGAGATAGTAAGAAACGTCCTATCAAGGGATTCTTAACATCCCAGGTTTAAATTCAGTACTAAATGAAGGTTTTTGTTCAGTACTTATTTACTCCTGAGTCTAGGAGAACCGCTCTCATTGCATGAGTCTACATGCAGGCTCTGGTATATGGCCCCCACACTCAGAAAGTCAGACCCACCCAATGTCACTTCTTTCTCTTCCTTCCTTTCTTTCTTTTCCTTCCTTCCTTCCTTCCTTCTCTCCCTTCCTTTCTTTCTTTTCCTTCCTTCCTTCCTTCCTTCCTTCCTTCCTTCCTTCTCTCTCTTCCTTCCTTTCTCTCTCTCTCTCTCTCTCTCTCTCTCTCTCTCTCTCTCTGTTAGCATCATCCATCCTGCTTTATTACCAATATCATTGCTTCCATAATTTTTGATATAAAGTAGCAAAACATTGACAGTGTGCATACACTTTCTCTTTTAGAGATGTACTTCTTGAGCCAAGTTGGAATGTAACTCTTTCTTAGATTTGGAGAAAATCAAAGACTATGCTAGAGAGAGGTAAACAAAAAAATGTCCCAGGCAACATTATTGAAGGGTTTTAGTCAAGTGTGAATGACCTCATTCAGCACTCACAGAGAAGTATGGCAATGGAATCCCAGAAGTGTTTGGGGTTTGGTGGGTCTCTCTCATTCATCTGAGAACTCCTATACAGCCTGCTCCTGTCTTTGTTCCTCTCTTTCTTGAGAAAACAAGATGAAACAAGCCAACCACAGAGCATTATGTCTACTTGACAGACATGGAAATGGTGGTGCTTTTTTCTGATGTTTTGACTATACAACATATGGGATTTAACTGACAATGCCCAGGTGGAAGCAAAATAAAATATTCATTTTCCTTTGTTATAGTCATACAAAGCCTTTTGGACTGCATTGAACAAACAATTTATAGGAATTTTCTATTCTCATTTTGTTCAATGTTAACACAGTGTATAAAGCATGCACCTGACCCTAAATTTCTCATGGTCTCTACACTGAGACCAGCATAACCCCATTATCAAAATCTGACCAACAAAACCCAAAAAACTGCAAACTAATAATCTTCATGAACATAGAAACACATTTCTCAGAAGATAGTTGTATTAGTTAGGGTTTTTATTGCTGTGGAAAGACACCATGGCAACTCTTATAAAGAAAAAATATTTAATTGATGGTGAAGAAAACATTTAATTGAGGGTGGCTTACTTACAGTTTCAAAGGTTCAGTGCATTGTTATCGTGGTAAGGAGCACCAATGCATACAGGCAGACATGGTGCTGGGGCTAAGAGTCCTACATCTTGATCAGAAGGCAACAGGAAGTTGACTGACACATTAGGCAGTGTCCTGAGCATAGAAAACCTCAAAGTCTTCCCACAGTGACACACTTACTCCAACAAGGCCATATCCATTCCAAAAAAAGCCACACCTCCTAATAGTACCACTCTCTAAGATTATGGGAGCCAATTACACTCAAAATACCATAATAGCCAAAGCAAATATGTTATTCTATGAAAATTATTACTCTAACATAACCATGAAAAGTTTGTCCCAAAAACATTAAGTTGGTTTACTCATCAAAAACCAAATCAAAATGAAATTCACCCCTTATCAAAATAATATAATGAACTCTAGGTTTAGACAAACATTTAGAAATGTATGACAATAATTAATTTTTGAAAATAGCTTCGGACAAACTAGAAATAGAAAGTTTCTCAGCCAGGTAAATAGTACTTTTAGAAAATCTAACCCCCAACTAAGATTGTACTTAATAACAAACTATTGAACCCCACTACCACCATCTTGGAAACAAAGCAGGAGCATTTTTCCTGCCTTCACTTTGGAATTCTACTTGATAAATTCTACCCAGTGTAACTGGACACAAAGTAAAGAATGGAGGTTATAAATTTGTGACAACTACCATAACAATGCATTGTAGATTGCTTGGTTTATTAAACAGAAATATATTTTCTAACACATTTAGGGGTTAGAAGTCTGAGATAAGCATGCAAAAGAGTTAGTTTTTTCTAAAGGTTTCTTCCTATATTTTCACATCAGTTTTTTTTTTTTCTGTCTGTCTCTTTTCCTTACAGACATCAATCGTATGGGATTGGCAACCCATACTAAAGACCTCATGTTAACTCAATTGTTGTTGTATAGAGGCCCAAATCCAGAGCCCATAACATTCAGAGGTACTGGCATTAAACCTGTGAATTTTGGGCAGACATAATTCATCCCATTACATTACCTTGTCCACAGATAACATTATTTTGTATATTTATAGAGTACTCTAAGGAATAATAAAAACAAGGACAACTCTACTAAGACTAGATTAATTACGCAAAGTAACAAAATGTGAAGTCAACATTCAGAAATTATTCACAAAGCATATGCCAGTGTGAATAAAATTATGTTACAGGATGATAGTGGCACCAATTGAAATAAAATATGAAGATATGAGATAGAGAAATGGAGAAAATAAAGTTGATAGAGTAGATACATGATAACTATAATGCAAATGCCAAATGACGGAAAGAAAAGACCAATTATAGAAAGATGATAGGGAAAAAAAAACAATGGTTAATGCTTCAAATATTGAGCAAAAAAGAAAGTGACATGACTGAAGAACTTGATGTATGAAAAGATTTTCTTTAATTTTTCCCATGGTCCTAACACTGGACTCTTAGAAAAAGAAAAGTTCTTTGCTTAAGTGTTAACAAAATGTGTGATATGCTTAGAATCATGTCAATGCAACTTATTTTTGACTTCTCAGGTTTATCCGAAAGTTAATGGAAGAAAGATTTCTCTGTAGTTCAAGGAAGAAAATGTTATTCACAAATATGAAAAGTGACAAGATAGCTGCAGAGGGTGGGAAGTTGGAAGAGAGAGAAGGAAAAAAATGAAGGCACCTTTTTTTTTATCTTTTGGGAAAAGAAGTCAGGATGATAGAATTGGGCTAAGTTCATATGCTTAGATGTTTAAATATCACTCAAATTATAATGAGCAAAGCAGCAATTTATTTCAAATCCCAGGATAAATGAGAAAATGTATGTTACCTATATCCACACCTTTAGGATGAAGAGGAGATACATCTCACTCAATTTTAATGATTCAAAAAGCTTATGAGCCTTTAATTTTAACTTGTAAAACCAACTTCTAGAATAATTAAAAATATAAGTAACAATTATCCCCAAAGAATAAAAGGTTAAGAAAAATAAGGCAGAAGTCTACTACATTTTATCCTAAAGGCTTTACACTATCAAATTATTAGCATATGCAAATATTACTTTGAAAAGTATCTAATTTTATGTATCTATCATGTCTTTGTCTATTTCTCCTATATATAAAATTAAAGGACACTTAATGGACATTGAAAAAATAATTAGGTTATATTCTAACAATTGTAACTATTGTAGACATATTTTTTATTAAGGGGACAAAAAGTAGTAGTAACTTTTAAGAGGCCCAGCTGAAACTACTTTAACTTACTTTTGGACAGATATTTAATTTAGCAAAAAAAACTAAGGATATATATTTAAAATTCATCATATAGAACACTCATTTAAAGAGAATACACATCTCAGTATAAAAAGATATAGACTTTATAGTAAGTTCCCCCCCAAATAAGGTTTATTAAATATTAGGAAACCCTACCAATAACAGTATGATGAATTGTATTAGCATTAGGTGGTACATTATTTTTTCAACATTTAAATGTCTTTACTAATTTTTTTGAAGAAAAGAAGCAATCAAAATGAAAGAGGTCAGTTCTAAGAGTGTGGTTACATCTTCCAAAATCATTAATATACCATTGCATAGAACAGTGGTTCTCAACCTTCCTAATGCTGCAATACTTTAATACAGTTTCCTCATGTTGTGGTGAACCCCAAACCATAAACTTATTTTGTTGCCACTTCATAACTGAAATTTTGCTACTGTTATGAATTATAATGTAAATATCTGATATGTAACCCCCAAAGAGGTCTTGGCCCACAGGTTGAGAACCACTGGCATAACGTGTATCCTCAAAAATGCAAAATTTCTTTTAGTTTAATTGTTTCATTTTCATTATTAATATTGTTTCAGTAATTAGAGAAGTTGAAAAGGAAAAGATCATGGAGGAAATGTGTTAGTATAACAATAATTTATCACTGTTTTCCATATGCTTTCCTCAAATCAACTTTGGGTCTCTTCAACTATAACATGAAGGTGTTGTTACCATTTTAGGTAGGCCTGTTAACTACTGCATGTACCTATGCTGTATATTATTGAATGATTAGCAGCATCCTTGGATTCTATTCTCGTACTGCCACTAGTCCTATCCCAAGGCATGAAACCTAAAATATGTATAAAGATTGCCAAATGTCCACTGGGGAGCAAAATCACTCTTGTTTGAGAAGTAGCAATCATTCTGTAATGCAGCTTCACGGTGGGATCAAAGCTCAAGGCAAGGAACAGCGTTATCCAATTGATCCACTTGAAATCTATATCTTGATAACATACAAATGTACTTGTGTACCAGTCTAGTGCTAAAAAGCACACTCTCACATGTTGAACTAAATGACAAAGCAATTCAAGTGATTCCATGACACGGGGTGCTGGTCCTCCTCTTTTATCACCTGCTTTAGCCATTACCCCACATGGATCACGCATCGAAGCATATGCAAAAAGAAAACTTAATCTTTATCTCTAACAGACTCAGTTCCCTCACTAGTTGTCCCTGCTACCTCACGTGGCCTTCACTAGCCATTGGAATGGCATCTTGTGTTCCAGGCTTGACTTGGCAAGAAATTCTTTTCTTTTCTCTATATGGTCTTGACTTCATTTGCTATTTGTGTGACTGCCTCTCCTACCTCTGAGTATTATGTGCATGGTGCAGATCTAGTAATGGGACTCAGAATTCAGAATCCCAATATTTTATTGGCTTTGTGACCTGTCTTGGTAGTTTGACACTTCAGTACCATCTGTATCCTCAAACCAATATTAACCCAACATGAGAGGCTTTAGAGAGTACAACCAACTTTGAAATACAAACAAACAAACAAACAAACAAAAAACAAAAAACAGCTGTGAGATATTTGTCTGATCTTTAAGACCCAGAAACTGTGAGGCAGAGACACAGTAATGACCATCTTACCACTTAAATTGTCTGTACACACAAGATATATTTCTGATTATGAAACAGTCGTATACTTTGGAAAATTAATGTTAAAATATCATTCATTGTAGTTTTGCTACCATTCAGAACTATTAACTTTAACTATCTAAATATACATGTCTGTAGGTAAAGGCCCATATTTTTACAAAAGTGCTATCATGTTCTACAAATTATTTTATAGAACCTACGTTTATACTTTAAACTGGGTCCAGGGGTGGTATTCAAAATAAGTAACAGCATACGGCATACAGCTTGCCTCATGAAAAACCAAGTCCTAGGAGGCCTTTGCTAGATAGACATATAGTGATGGTTTTCCAGAAAGTATACCAAGGGGTCACAGGGCAAACAGATTAGAATGGGACACTCCACTTGCACAGAAAATATGGCATTTGCCAGCTTATATAAGTGTATTGATACATTAACAACTGGGTGGGCTTGCTATTAAGTGAATCATCTCATAAGTAGCCCCATATATTACATTTTAACATGTGTTTACAATCTATCACTGGTGATCCTACACAATTAATCATAACGAAACTGAAAATTTCTTACTGCCTAGCATTTTTACTATAACTTTCCTATGCTTAGATATCTTTAAATCATAATACTCACCATGTGTTACAGATTGCCAGAAAATCAGTATGTAGGAAGTACAGATTTGTAGTCTAAAAGCTATAGGCTCCATCAAAAATATATAATGCACAGCTGTTAGACCAGCTAAATTTCTTTGGCACTTACTAAATACTCTGGCACGTACATTACGCTGATATCCATTTATAAGAAAGTATTCTGGTCATTAATACATGATGGCAGGTCAGTTGTTCTCAATCTGTGTTCTCAATCTTGTCATATATCAGATATCGTACATATCAGATATATACATTACAATTCATAAAAGTAGCAAAATTATAGTTATAAAGTATCAATCAAATGATTTTATGGTTGCGGGTCACACAACATGAGGAACTGTATTAAAGGGTTACAGCATTAGGAAGGTTGAGAACCACTGCTATAGATGGTCATCAAAACTATGATATTTAGTGACTGCAGTGTTTTTGAATCTGTATTTTTATATGCCTTTATCATTATCACCTTATATTTTTGTTTGAGTATGATTTCATCAAGTAAATCAATATCTCAATAGATTTTATGTTAACTCATCTTGATGAATCATCTGCTCCCATCCTCAAAACCTCACTCTATTGTAGCACTAAGCAAATTTGTCTTGATCAGCTACATGTGTTGTAAGAACTGTGTCCTTGTGAAATCATCATATTATCAGTATTTGCTGTTAAATAAATATTTGCTGAGATAAACAGCAGTAGATATTTTCTTAGATTCCCAAAAAGCCTTGTTATTTCAGATTAGCATTTAAAACTTCAAAGGATTTTTAAAATATAGAGCATCACAAATTACCATATTACTTTCATTTTCCTTCTGCCTACACTTTTAAGGCAAGCTAATTAAAAATCACTCCCAAGGAGTTGACCTACTCTTGTATTTGAGACTCCTTCAAAGACTTCTATTTAGAAGAGTCTTTTCAGCATTCAGGTCTGTTACTTCACTGGCCAATGGATAGCATTTTCTCCAGACAGCTGAGTAGTTAGCCATCACCACACTTTCATGCTGCCCTCACCAGTCTGAACTTGAAAACTTATGAACTTGTTCTCAATGCACATGCATTCATTCAATAATTCATCACATCTTTATTGAAGTCATATTACCTGCCAGCTATGTGGATCAACAGATGAATAAAACATGGTTTCTGCCCTTGAGAAATTCTGAATTAGTGGGAGAGGCAAGCCCTATAATGCAAAGTAGAAAGTTCCATAATATATTTACAGCAGGGTTAGAAAAGCACTGTGTTATCATACTTTACTATTTTTCAATGGTGAGGATATCCTAGGCAACTTTAGAAAAATAATTTGCTCCTTCTAGAAAGGATAGGACTCTTCCCAAGGTTCTAATGTTTTGAACTAATTAAGAACAGAGTAAAAATTAAAATAAGGAAGCACCCTGATGACCTGGTGAGATGCATGGTGGATAGTGTTTGCTGGGCACGCATAAGGAGCTGAATTCAGATACTCAGCACCCATATACAAAGACAGGTGTGGTCATGTGTGCCTGTAAGTCCAGAGCTTGTGAGCTAGAGAAAGGAGAACAATGGGGCATACTAGACAACTAGTCTAGCAAATTGGCAAGCTTTGCATTCAATAAGATGCCCTGTCTTGAAAAAAATGTATAAAGCAATAAAGAAAGACACCAGAAATCTTCCTTTCTATCCAGTGTGGACAGTTTTCCCCTCCCCAACCCTGGTGCCTCAACACACACACACTGGCATATCTGCCAACACAACTAGTCACCTGAAAGCCAGTCTCCATTGAGGTGTTATTCAGACCAAATTGGCCTGTATGTCTAAGAAGGATTGTCTTGACTGTTAATTGATGTAGGAGGGTCTAGTTCACTGCAGGCAGGACAATTCACTGTAAGATGGTGATGGGATGTATAAGGCAGCTTGCTGAGCATGAGCTCAAGCAAGCAAGCAAGCATCCCTCCATAGCTTCTCCTGCAGGTTTCTTTTGATTTCTTGCCCTGCCTTTTCTCATTAAGGGATTGTAACTATAAAAACGGAACCAAAACCTGTTTTTCCCTAGTTGCTTTTGGTTATAATGTTGTAATATAGTAACAATGAAAGTAGAACTACCCCTTCAAAAGCAACCTTAACTGTCCTTATGTGACTATATAAAAACTAATTTATACCTATACCCAGTAAAAAAAATATTTTAATAAAAGGTATTTGGAATATCTTTATTGCTGGAGCAGATAATTTTTTTTTACAATGCCTCTTTATATGAGAAAATTGCTTGCAAAACTAGTTATGAAATTTGGGGTCAGTGGCATGCTTGGAGAGTGCTTAGCATGCATGAGGATTTGTGTTCAACCCCCAATGCCATAAGGCAGAGATAGAAACACAACATTAAAGGCATGGTGGCGCATGCCTTTAACCCAAGCACGAAGAAGGCAAAGGCGGGTGCATCTCTGAATTCAAGGCCAGCCTGCTCTACAGAGCACAGAGCAAACTCCAGGACAACAGCCAGGGACACACAGAAAAATTGTTTCTCAAAAAACAAAAGACAAAAATAAAACAAAGAAACAGAAATGGAAAGTAGGAAAATGTTAGTTTTCTTTTTCTAAATTATGATAAAATTCAATGAATTAGTTAATCGGCTGTGGGAAAGAAAGGTGAAGAAATTGACATTTAGTAGTTTTAATAAAATTTAACATTTTTTAATGGTGCATGGTCATTGTAAACATTTACAGGATGCAGTAGGATAAGTGAGCAACAAAAGGGCTTAGTGATGAAATCAGGATGGTTAGCATCTCTTGTGCTGGAATTCTTTGACCCTTTTCCTAGTTACTTTTTGACATATGGCATATTCCTAAAGATGCTGCAGAATACTAGAACTTAGTTCTCACATCATCTTGGATTTTGTATTAGATGTTCAGCCTCTACATCTACCTGTCTACCCATATATCATCACTCGTCCCTTCTAGTGACCCTCTGTTTCTGGGATCATTTTATAAAGCTTCTATACCTCACAACCATTCTTTTTTGAGGCAGAAAACATGGGGCTGCTATATTTATGGATACATTAAAATGTTACATCAATTAAGTAAAGAGAATAAAATTGTTAAATAATGCATGTCAAAAATGTTTAAGGTATTACTCAAATTCAGTACAATGTTTCATGTATAAGCAAAAATTTGCATATAATAAAAATTTAGATCTACTATGTCATGGTTTTAAAGCACAAATAAAAACTACAAGTGATCACACAAGATGATATAATCGAAGTCAAAATTTTTTTTGTTGTTCCTGTCTTTACAGTCCTTAAGATACATTTGATTTCTACTTACAATCCATTGCTTATTACATCAGTTATTACATTCCAGCACAACTGCAATGATTGTGTAGAACTTAGGTCAACATTTTGTTTTATTATTAAAAACATTTTTTTAACCACTGACAGTGTGTAGAGGGTCTGGCACATGATGACACAAAACAGACTATGAAAGTCAATTTTCCTGTTGTTTTGAGATTTTCAATAGACAGTATCTTCCTTTGTCTACTCTGGTGACTGTTCTCACCACAGCACCCTTGGTATGTTACTTACATCCCATTTAGTTCTTGGCACTGCCAATTCTAAAATCATTTTTCAGGATTATATTTATGTGCTGGGCAGTGCAGAAGGTATTTTTAGACAGCCCTGTGAGGGTGGCCACAATCCTACAGGGCAGACTACCCTTCTCAGCCTAGTCCTAGAGAGCTTGAGTACTTCAGCTGAATTCATGTGACTAAATCATATAGAATTCTAAGTCAGCTCTGTCTAGTTTTAAAATCCCACAGCTACCCAGTACCATTTCTTACTCATTACATAAATGTGTAATAACTTTCAATACCTCTGAAAGTTATTACACAGCAGGGCATGGGGTGACTTCTGTCAGCAAAATGGCCCAAGATCACTCAACACCCCCTCCCCATTCCTCAGTGGCAACCTTTCTTCTGTTTCTGCCATCAGAGTTTCACATATTAAGAAAAACCACATCAAAATGTTGCCACTAAGTATGGATTCCTGTTCCTATTTTTATTTTGAACCTTATATTCCAGACTGACTTTTCATATTAAGAAAAACCACATCAAAATGTTGCCACTAAGTATGGATTCCTTTGTATCTCTATATTTTCTCTATTCTCTTTCTGGAACCCTTATTTACCTTCCAGACTGACTTTTCCATTTATCAATCCATCTGCTTTACTTGCCTGCTCTGATGTGATTTCATTAATCATACCTTTCTAGGACTTACACTTTCAAAATCCCTGTTTAGTCCACCAGCTAATAGCCTGAGTAGTCAGTTCTTTCTCTGATTTGTTACATTTAGAAATGAGATCATTTCCAATACAAACAGCTCTTGGTTTCCTAGGGTAAGGAAAAACCTTAGTGGGCAGTATTACATTTGTCTTCACATAGGCACTTTCATGTAGTGTTAATGGCCTTTGTAAAATTTCAATATCCCGAAGGGTCCTTCATAGTAAAACCTTGGTTGCTAGTGTGATTGGAAGGTGCTGTGGGCCTTTGAAAGGTGGGGCCTAGTAGAAAGTCCTTCTGTCATTGTGGTGTGCCGTATCAGTAGATTGGGAGACTCATCTCTCTTCAGCCCAATCTTCTCCCCTTCTCGTCCTGTTCAGCATCTCACTGCTAACTGGGACACAATGCTTCTGGCATATCTAACTGCTACCTCCACCAAATGCCAAAGTAATTCCTCTCCTTAAGCTTAGGTGTTGATTCCTAAAGCTATGAACTAAGTAACACTTTTCTCTTTAGATAGGTCCGTATTTCCTTCTAGTGCATCAGATTAGAATAATGTTTGCTGTCACAGAGAAGTTTCTCTGCAGGCTGTGAGGAGTCTGAATTTAGCCTCCACACAAAGGGGTGCTTGTTTGAGGTTCTCATAACTTTGATGAATGCTTCAACCATGATCTTGGTGGATGGATAGAAAAGGCTATATCATTTATTTGCCCAGGCACATTAGCCAATCCATCTATGATGGCTGACATGTTGCAAGATGGTTAATATTAGCTTCCCATCAGTACAGGATCTGAGGTGGTTGGTATTTTCACTCCATATATATAAGGACTTCAACACCTGGCGGCTAGGGATACAACAGTATTATAGTATGTTTGGTGTGTCTAAGGGCCTGGGTATCGTCTGCATCTCTGAAAACAAAAATATAATAAATCCTATCAGTTAAGACCTGTAAACTACTTACTTCAGCTTCTGAAGGTGTTCAACTTAGAATGTATTTTCTATTTCTAGCTTGTAGGAGATTCATTCTCTTAGGTATGGGTAGCTTCTTTGATTTGATAGGGAGTCTATGTGTAAGAATGTTTTGTGGCGGCTTTTTATCCATGTATCTACCATTCACTTCAATGTCTTCCCTTCTCCATCCACTGTTCCCTAAAGAGCAGTTAGCTCTGTAAAGCATCCCCTCCCTCCTTTAGTTCTCCATTTCCTGCCTGCTTTCTGCTACCCCCCAGATTCCCTATCACCACCACCAAGAAACATAGTCAAGAAAGGAGATCTCCCTGAGAAAGATGAGTACTGGGAAGAAAATGTCTGGCTTCCACAGATCTGCGAAGGGAAGATTGTCACTCTATCAGTGTGCTTGTGATTCATTCGAGGAATGGTTTAATGGAGTTTTAACTTTGTAGGGAAGTTTGCTAAAGGTACCTTTTAATCTTCGTACATAATGCAGATGTCTTTAGGGCAGACATACTGTTTAAGGCAGAATTAAAATCTACTATTAATCTTCAAAGTCTATTGTAAGTTTCATGATGGTGGTTTTCTTTGTAAGCCAGAAAAGTGCTAGAAACTTAAGTTAAGAAAATGTTCCCACGAGAACACACAGCCAAAAGGATTTAAAATCCCCTTTCTCTTGAACTCTGATAGCCTCACACTTTGCATCAACTTTTAAATCATTTCATTAAATTCTAACTCCTACTTAGGCATTAATTTTCCATGATGTACTTGGTACATACATCATAGTATATACACTTTCCTGCATGTCACTCCCTAGAATTTATCATGACAATGGCAGCATCATAGCTGTGGCTAAGTTGGTGCTAGAGGGCCTTGGAGGTAGCTCAGTGGTAGTAGCACGTAATATCAAGCATGAGAACCTAAGTTTCCTCTCTAGGGCAAACAGTGTGGAAGGAAAGAATGTACTGCCTGCCGTAAAACATCCTCTGGCTTCCACTCATGAGCCATGCCATGTGCGTGGCAGGTACACAAACATAGACCAAAAAAATTGCCTCCAAATAATACTAACTTTTCAACATTGTCTGGCCTGAAAAACAGCACGGGTACCAAGCAGAATCCAGAGAAGCACAAGGTCCCAGGTGTAATATGGGTAACTTATGAGGGACATATGATGTTAAGAATGATGATGGTAATAGCAACTGTCATTCGCTGAATAATAACATCTACCTGGTATTAGTCTAAGAGCTTTGCATAGATGATAGCTTTAAGCACCCCCGGGTCTGAACTGCAGTTGCTACTTCCCATTTACACATCTGGATACAGACACACTGAATGTTAAAGCTACCTTCAGTGTTACACAGCTCTTACTAGGCAGAGTGACAGAGAACTTTGAGAAGAGCAAGGATCTCAGCAACAGCAACAAGAAAACCACACATTTATTGTGCTACAAGGAGTGCACTTGTGTTATAATGTTATTGGCCTCTTGTCTCTTTTTTTCTCAAGTTTACACCACAAACCTGTGCATGTGATAGGGCCAACTTCAGCCTATCCCTGATGAAATAATAAGCTGCTATCAGGAAACGCAAGAATATTCACACATAATCAGTCCTTCTTCCCATTAGAAGCACTGCCAAGGAATGTGTTGGTTGTGTGTGGGTGGCACTGCCATGTGTTATCAATTCCATAACCCGACTGGCTTCTTGCAGGTGATATACGGTGCAGCAATAAGGGTTATGTTCCGTAAAGAAAATGGACAGTGTGTAAGCTTTACTCTGGGTTTCTCTGAAGGGTATATGTACAATGTCTAAATTTGAATCATTTTAAAATTTCATTTTCCTCAATACAAAACACTCCCTGAGGAAGCTCAGTTTACAGTGACATGAAAGACTTCTACTTTTGACAGCAAGACATAGTCCCTATTCTGAATTCAATGTCTGGAAAAAAAAAAAAAAACGATGAAAAATTCTGGATCAACAAGCTCAAATGGAGCCAGGTGAGGTGAGGTAGTGCAGGCCTGTAAAGTCAGCAGTTTGGAAGTAGAAGCATGAAGATTAGAAGTCCGAGATCATCTTTGATTGCAATAGTGAGTTGGAGGCCAGCTTGGGCAGCTTGAAAGCCTGTTTTAAACAAACTCAAATACATGGATGTTCTTGTAGGACATCAAGACATTTTCAGAGTTGCTGGGCAGTGGTGGTGGACATCTTTAATACCAGCACTCAGGAAGCAGAAGCAAGCAGATCTCTGTGAGTTTGAGACCAGCTTGGTCTACAAGAGTTAGTTCCAGGACAGGCTCTAGAGCCACAGAGAAACCCTGTCTTGAAAAACAAAACAGAGCAAACCAACAAAAAAGAAAAAAAAAAAAAAAAAAAAAAAGGAAATTCTCAGAGTGGATATAAAAAAAAAAAATTGAGGGAAGGAAAGTTAGCACATCTGGGGAAAACAAGGGCCAAAGTGAACTGCTTGTTCAGAGGTTATCAGTCAAACCCTGGCGATGTTGAATTGCTGCCTTGACAGCCCTATAAGACTACAGTCAATGGTCAGTTCTCAAAGAGAAGTGTAATAGAAGACAAAAGTTGAGGCTCCCAAAAGCCTCATGTAAGGGTGGGTGAGAAATACTCTTTGCACATAAGAAGCTCATAAGAAAACATGCCTGCCTTGGACTGAGAGGCCAGTAAGGAAGAAAAAGTCTCCCCTGGGAGTATATGAGGTATTTGAGTTCACAGTCTCAAATTCAATCTATCTGTGCAATATAATAAACCTCAACTACACAACTTAATTTGACCCTAAGTTTGATGGTGTCTTGCAGCAACTTGCACAATCAAATGCTAATATTCTCTAGGTAAACTCAATTGTAACTCCAGCCTTGAAATTTCCATATTTATTAACCCTAGAAAAATGAATTCAGAGTTAAAAATACCAACCCAGATGGAACTAGGCACTGTGAGCAAATATGGTTGCTTTTGAAGAAACAGGACAAATATGCACATAGTTTTCAGTACTGGATTTAAACTAAGCAGATGTAGACTAAATATGTTTAACACACAAGAAATAAGAAAATGGCTTTAAAAGAGGACAACATAGAGCTTCTAACAGTATGTCATTTTGAAAAATTTTAAATTGGACATATAAATATATTCAGAGTAGTGGATAAATCTTTAAAATGTCATACTGGTTTTCATAAAATTTTTGTTATTTTGGTGTGAAATAGTGTCCCCCGTAGTCTAGGCTACCCTCTAACTAGGCATGTTGCCAAGGTTCCCCTGGAACTGTAGATTCTCCTGTCTCAACTCCCCCAGTTTGGGTATTACAGGTGTGCCTCGAAGTTCAGCTAGATGGTCTAAGAAGGAATCATTTCCTCAAAACACAAAAACATTTATTTAGTGCACGAATTTTTATGACAGGGATTTTAAGACAGAAGCGGAGTGGTGATAACACTAATTATACCACTAGTGAACACTTGCTAAGGGCAGGAAAAAGAGCCAGCCCAGGACATACAAACCTTAAACCGAGCTATTTACCCAACATAAATTCGAATCATTGCCGGTACAACCCAGCGGTGGATTAAATCTCCATAATTTATGGTTGGCCGTTATTTATTTATTTATTTATTTATTTATTTATTTATTTATTTATTTATTTATTTATTTATTTGCAGGTGCATTAGAATATTTGCTTTATAATGAATTCGAGACACGCTGCAAAACCTAACTGGCTATTATTGCAGACAATTTTGGGCATCTTTCAATTTGGGAAATGCACATTCGCTCCAGTCTTGGTATAAATTACCTTAAAGTTACAGGGACAACAATCAGCTGTCCCGTTTATATGTCAGGAGTGAATGATGAAGATAAATTCCAGCAGAGAGTTCTGTTGTAAACAATCCGAATTTTCCGAACTTGGCCGATTATTCTAGCGTTTGGAATCTTTGCTATTTGCCTAGTACGATTAGAAATCCGTGACTCACAAACGGCGGGCTTGGAACCACAGCACAGAACAGGTGAAAAGTTGTTCCTAGTTGTGGCCAGGCAGGCGCATACAACTCCCGTCATCCCCTTGCAAAAAATCAACAAATAAACAGGGACACCGCATTTCGGATTCTGGCGTAGCCATTTCGCGCAGGCGTGTGGTTTCTGTAGTTGCTACGCCTAGAGCTGCCGCATTGATGGCTTCCGTTCGGGAGAAAAGGACTACATATCCCACAACACCACGGGGATCCGCACCGGCCTGCTGACGTCAGCGCTCCAGGCAGCCAATGGCAAGGGCGGGCGGCAGTGAGGCAAGCGCCGTCAGGCGCCAAAGTGGAGCCTTTTTTTTTTTTTTTGTCTTTTTTTTTTTTTCGCTTTGCCGGAGTCGAGCGGGTGCTGCTAGCGGAGGCGCCATATTGGAAGGGACAAAACTCCGGCGACAGCGAGTGACACAAATAAACCCCTGGACTCGTTCGTCCCCGCAGCACTCAGGGTCGCGATGTTGTACCTAGAGGACTATTTGGAAAGTGAGTGCGCGGCGCCGGCGACGCGGCTGGCGGGATCCGCGGCGGGCGGGAGCGCGAGTGGCCGGGCGGGCGGGATGGCGGGAGGGAGGGGGAGCGGGGGATGTTTCTTTCTCACGGTAACTGGCAGCCTCGTTGTGAGCCGGCCCCCCCTCCCGCACGCACGCACGCACGCGTGACGCCAGCGCGTACTTTCGCCGTTGGCCCCGCCCTCTGACGGACTGTGCCTTTGACAGTGATTGAGCAGCTTCCGATGGACCTGCGGGACCGCTTCACGGAGATGCGCGAGATGGATCTGCAGGTGCAGAGTAAGTGGCGCGCCTCCACGGCCCCGCGCAGCCCCGGCCTCCCTCGGGCATCGCCTGGCGGCTGCTCCGCGCTACTTTTCCCGGGCTGTTACAGCAGGCGGCTGGCACACCATTCCGTGTACACGCGGGGCACAGCAAACACGGTGTTTGTGTACTGCATGGAGATGACGACACTGCACCGCAGTGGAAACTCGCGTGGTTCCAAGAAGGTTTGCACCTGAGCCTGGGATGTGGAACTTGCAGTTCCGCATTCGGGCTTAAAAGTTCATTATATTCCCAATTTCTCCAGAGTAAACACTTAAAAGTCGCAGAGTCTCTGCGGCTCCCCAGGGACTTGGAAGGCTGAACTTTGACAAGTTGCATGCATGTTATGAAAGGCACTGAGAGCTGTCAACAACATGGTTATTTTCTCAGCCAAAACAAATGATAGAAATAATTATTATGGAAATCTTCCGATCTGCTCTTTTATAAAAATTTAGATATTCCATAGGCTTCCCTGCCCATGTCTTTCTTGTTTTATCAACACAGCCACGAAGCTCAGGCTGATCTCACACTCACTATATTTTCTTGTCTGGCCCTAATCTGTTCTTCCTGCTTCTGCCTGCCTAGTGCTAGGATTTACAGGCATTAGCCACCATACTGGCTCAGCTTTGATTTTTTTTTTTTTTTCCTGCCAATCAATGGTATGCGACTTGTTCCCAAAATTAACCTTGTTCTTTTGAAAAGCCATATTGGAGGTGACTCGTTTGCTAGGGGTTGTTTTCATTGTCAGACCTGCAGCCCCCTTCCCTGGTTCTGTACCTTTTGTTCCCGAATGTACTTTGTACTTTTCTCTGGGTCATCTCTTGGAGCCCATAGCCACATAGCCCGTCATAAACATGTGACAGGTGCATGTGTGATTTTCTTTTTTTTTTTTTTTTGGACTTAATATAGTTGCAGTATAAACATTTGCTAAAGCACATTCCAGAGTGATTGATTAGAACTTGAACTTGGTAGCAGGTAGATTTGGGTTCACTTTAGTACATTACTAGCTTCTTGTCCACCTTGGCTGCTTTGCTGCCTTGGGACTTTTTTTTGCAATCTTCTGAGGATTTAAAATAATACATACAATTAGGATGTATAATACTTATTACAATAGGTATAGAATAAAGGATTATTTAAAACATTTGTAATCATTCAACTTTTTAAAACTCTGATAGTTTGGATTTAGTATATATATATTACACGGGTTTTCAAGTTTACTTTTGTTTTTATAGACCTGGTGTTTTCTGAAGTTAAAATGATTATATATTAGGCAGGCAGTGGTGGTGCTAGCCTTTAATCCCAGCATGTGGGAAGCAGAGGCAGGTGGATCTCTGAGTTCGAGACCAGCTTGGTCCACAAGAGTTAGTTCCAAAACAAACAACAAACAACAACAAAAAAAACAAAAAAAAAAGAAAAAATGAAAAGAAAAATAGTGAGCATATATTAACAAATAAAGTAAGACTTTTTAAATTAAGAGTAACTAGATTTCAGAATCTTTTTAAAAAGTGATCTTTAAATGAAGAATATAGTGAGCAAGTTTTTCTCTATTTCCATAACAGAAAAATCCCTCTTACTTATTTCTCTTTTTTAGCAGTCATCCACTAAGGTCATTATTTTTGCATGGGCTTTTGGAAAGCCCTTGCACAGAATAAATAGCATGTGTATTGAGTGAGTGAGTAAATGGCATCTTAAGTGAACAAATGATCACACATTTCATACCTTCATACATCATGAAGTGGGGGTGGATACTTGGTGCTGTGTTGCAAATGCTAACTGTATTGCCTCTAATTTTATTAAAAGAAGTGTGGACACTCTCAAGTAGTGCTCTCAGTAAGCAACTATGGTTGCCATAACCAGCTGACTTAATGCCACTAGCAGATTTCAGTCCTGTGCTATTGAGGGTTGTGGCATAGATCCTTGCCTGTGTGGTTGGCTCTGCCTTGATTATTGAAGATGTTTTGAAACAGCAAAAGTCAGTACAGCTTTCTAAAATGAAGGTAATTAAGGCATTACTGTTTATAGAATAACAGCATAATGTGTATAAGCCACTAGCAAACTAAAGCAGTACATGCTGTCAAATCAAAGTAGTTTTCTTTCCTCAAATCAAAGTTTGGTTGACTAAGTGTGAAATGTTTTATTATGCCAGATGCAATGGATCAACTAGAACAAAGAGTCAGTGAATTTTTCATGAATGCAAAGAAGAACAAACCTGAGTGGCGAGAAGAGCAGATGGCATCCATCAAAAAAGTAAGTGGAATACCATGGATGATTGTCAGTCACAGTAGAGCCCTGGATATTGAGTGAAGGGACATTATGAGTACTTTGGGGAGAGGGGGTTACTTTAGAGGAGTGGTTCTCAACCTGTGGGTCATGACCCCCTCTGGTGGTCTAACAGCCCTTTCACAGCAGTCTCCAAAAGCATCAGAAAACACCAGTGCATCACCATTCGTCACAGTAGCAAAATTACAGTGCTGACGTAGCAATGAAAATAATTTCATGGTTGGGGGTCACCACAGCATGAGGAACTGTAATAAAGGGCCCCAGCATTGGGAAGGCTGAGAAGCACTGTGTTAGAGCTTCTTGTAATTGTTTCTGTGGTTCAGCTGGTGCTGGGACTTAGGGCTGTCCCACCCATTAGAGTGCAGTTTAGAGACACCCACTGAGTGTGCTATGATGGGGAATCTGGTGTTGTCAAGGATGCATTGGAAGCACAACTTCAAAGACTTGGCTTTGGTCCTCACTGCCATGCAGCTGTGTCAAGTCCTTTAATGTGAGGAAGATCATGTACTTATACTGAACCTGTCTGTAAACTTTCAGGAATGTACAGAGAAATTAGTTCAGAAACTAAAATTTTCGTAGTCGTGTTATTCTTCCATCTGGAAGGAAGATTGTCTCTGTTAGGGGGAAAGTCCGCATGCATTAAGAAGCGGTGGCCAGGTGTGTAGGAGTTTAGAACTTGGATATGTAAATCTAAAATTCACTGGCCATCCATCCCTTCAACTAAAATGTTTTGTGGTGTAGCGCAACTTCAACACATCTCTGCAATCTAGTGGTTTGTGGAAGCCCAAAAGTAATTTTTGTTTTTTAAACCATAATATGGAAAAACAAAAACTACAGTTTGGGTGGTACGAATTTATACCTAATTTAAATTAGAGCTGTAGACCAATTAGATAGCAGAAATGTGCAGCCAGAATCCTAAGACTGTGTTTTTATTATTAAAAATTGGGGCTGCAGAAATGGCTCAATGTTTAAGAGCACTGGCTGCTGTTCCAGAAGACTAGCTTTTATTTCCAGCACCCACATGATGGCTCACAACCATCTATAACTCCAGTTTGAGTGGATCTGGTGCTCCCCCCACTCCCCCTGACTTCTGGGAACAAGTGGTACATATACATACATGCAGGCAACATATACCCATAAGAAATATTTTTTTAAGTTGTAAAAAGGGAGTGTTGGTGTATTTTATATGTTAGCTAAATCTTAGCATTCTTTTGTTCTTTTATACATTTATTAACTCATCTTCTAGTAAAGAGGCTGGACTTGGCATAATTTCCTTTTGTCTTTTCTGAGATTTTTTTTGAACGTCATCTTTTAATTTTGACTCTTCCAATATTCTTCCAACCATCCTATACCATGGGAGGCTTGCTATTGCTAGTATGAGATGACTGGATGGTAACAAGGTAGAATAATGAAAAGACAGGAATATATATGTATGTATGCATGCTAAAGTTACTAATGCTTAAAATGAAAATATTTTTCTTTAGGACTACTATAAGGCTTTGGAAGATGCAGATGAGAAAGTACAGTTGGCAAACCAAATATATGACTTGGTAAGTAAAATAGTGTGCATATTATGCAGTGTGTGCTAGAAGTCAGGATTTTGTTGTCAGTTTTATTAGCTTAAATGTAAACTGGGGTGTTGCTCTCTTGATCATATTTATTTTGAGAGTTCAGAGTCTGTCTTGATTTTTTTGGGGGGGAAGAATCTTAGAAGTCCTCAGTGTTTAGTTAATGGGTCAAAAGCCACACATTTCAATAAGATTACTGTAAGACTGTGGGTGATATTTTTATCTCAGCAAAAATTAACATAATTTAATTAACCCCTTTTCTACTATTTTGAAATTGTTTCTCTGATAAAATGTAACTTGTGTTAGTGAAAGCTTTTGGTAGGCTAATTAAAATGAGAAAGAGGGTGCCATGTTAAGTTTATGTTCTTTGTTTTGCTTTTGTCATTTTCTGTCTTACTGTTTTGTTTTGTTGTGGCCTGTGGGGGTTATTTTATGCTGTGGTTTTTTGAGAGAGAGGGAGAAAGAACATGAAGTTGGGAGGGTAGGGAGGTGGGGAGGATCTGGGAGGAGTTGGGGGAGGGGAAAGAATATGATAAAAATATATTGTATGTAAAAAAATTTTAATAAAAAGAAAAGAAAAGGAAAAAAAGGCGTTTCTTTCTTGCAATAGTAATTCTAAAAGTTTGGAATCACCAAGAAGAGAGTTACACGTGCATTTGCTTCTCAAATTGATATTATGATGGTATCATTATATGATATGAGACATCTGTTCTTAATGCAAAGCTTTTCCTTAAGTATGTACTTTAGGAAAACTAATTTTTCTTTTTGTGTCAGAGTAAGTAGAAGTAGAAAAACAGTGTTCACTTCTGGTTGACTTCAGCTTTTACCTTTTATATCTTAATTTTGCAGAGTTTTTCAGATAGAATTTACCATTGAAAAACTACATGCAAATAAAATGTTATTAGTGAACACAACACATGATAAAATGCTCTAATTTCATCTCTTTTTACTGGTGTTAAAATGCTCTAAAAGCAACGTAATGGAGGAAAAGGTTTATTTCATCGAGTAGGTTATAGTTCCTGATTGAGAAAAGTCATGACTGGACATGACATGAAGGAAATGTACTTGCTGGCTTATACAAATTCATGCTCTGCTAGATTATAGAGCCCAGGACCGCCTGCCCAGGGAATGGTACCACCCACTGTGGATTGGGCCCTCCCATATGAATTGACCGTCAAAACAGAACCCTTCCACCCCATAGACATGCTCATAGGCCAATTTGATCTAGGCAGTTTATCTCTCAGATGACTCTAGGCTGTCAAGTTGACAGTTAAAGCTAACTAGTACGAAACGTACCCACTGTATATATGATACATACAAATGCTTACATTAAACTACAATATCAGTATCATATAAGAAAGTATGCTATTTTTTTATGTAGTGGAGCTTTTAAATTTTTAATATTTTTTTTTTTTAAATCCTGCTGGACTGACATGTAGTTGAAAGGGGCAGTTTCATCATATAAACAGATGTAAAAAAAAGAAAAAAAAAGCAAAGTTTCCTTGGAAATCCATTATTTACTATTCTGAGGCTTCTTTGATGCTTAAGACCTTAGTTACTAAAGGTCCAAATACATCTTATAGATGAGTCATATTCTTTCTTATTATTACTTGTTTTTGTCCTTTGACGGTTATATCGCATGTATATAATGAATTTTAGTCATTTTCACTTCTAATTCTGCTTTCTCATCCTGACTCCTGCTGAAAGTGTCCCTGTTCTCAGGAAGCCAGCCTCCCACTTTCAAGTCTTCCTGTGTGATCCTCTTCACAAGCAAGGGTGGGAGGGTACTTCCTTCAGCATGGGCAACTTACCAGCAGCTCCATCACTGAAGAAAGTGTTACCTCACCCTCAGCAACCATTAACTGCCAACAGACCCTTAGGGAGGGTGGGACCTATAGGTCTCTCTGTTATCCAGGCTCAATCTTTGCAAGTGACTACAATTGCAGTGGACTCACCAGTACAGTGCTGTGGCATGTCCAGGAGATGAGGTTTGTTGCATATCACCCTGTCTCTGGTTATAGCAGAATGTTCCCCACGCTTTGGAATGGATTACGTGGATGTCCTTTTAGGGCTGAACACACCCTATCCTGTAGTCGTGGCACTTTGACCAGTTTGCCACATACTGTAGTAGGAGGCTTCTCTGACCCAGGCTGAGAACAGCATAAGATGTACATATAAATGTGAGTATTTAGGAGGAAATATGGCAGCATGACCATTTAGCAATGCCATAGTAGTAGGTTTTCCTCTAAGGCCTTTGACTCCCCAGCTGTGAGCTCTTGACCAAGTTTAAAGTATTAGGAATGGTTCCCTCCCATGGAGTGGGCTTCAAATCCAGTCAGAAAGCTGTATGTCACCTCCCTTAACATAAGTCAAGGTACGTTTGAACCAGAGGGCACATCTTGCCCAGCCAGTTGTCACTATACCACATGGCTTACAGCTGGGTAGGAGTGTTGATGACTTTTCTCCTACAGCAGCTTGCATAGTATCTTCTGGAGCTGTGGAAGCAGTGGGGAGGAAGTTTCTAGCTTAGTTCTAGCTTGACTTCTCTGTCTTACTGATGTCTTTAGCAGAAGGGCTATCTGGTCATATTATCAAGTGGTAGCAGGTTTTGTTTTGTTTTGCTCCGCTTTTTAGCGGCCATAATAAGCTCGGCTCTTAATACATGGTGTAGACATGATAAGTGAGCATCCATAACTGTGTGGCAGTGGGAATAGAAACCCTACTCAAGTATCTCTAACCTCATCTTCTTTGTAACATGACATTTTCATCTTATGCTAAACTACTTTCATGCACACATACATGTACGCGCACATACATACATGCAAGCTCACATGCACGCTACCACTCTTAAGATGGCTTTCACTCCTTTAAAGACTCACTTTATAGCCTTTTTCTAACTGGAGTCTCCTCAGCCCTTCCAAGTTGAAGTTGTTTTCTTTTACCTGCTAATATCACTAGGTCTGACATTTTCTTTCTTTTTCTTTTTTTTTCTTTCCCCTTCTTGCTACCTCTGCTCTCCTTTCTGCTACATTGCCTCCCTTACCTTTAAATTATGCCATCACTATTCCAATAACCATTTTATTCCTATTGAAGTACCTTTTCTTCTGCATTATCTCTTATGTAGAATCAAACACATAATTCAGAATCAGAATAGAGGTATGAAAATTTTAGGGATCATAGGTACTAAGTTACAGTACCTGCTATCACTAGTGCATGCTGTTTTAAAAGTGAGAAAAGGGAGGGGGGAGTTCATTGTTTTTGCCCTTAAGAAAAGGGCAAAAGATGAGGAGATGGATTATTTATTCTGATTTGAATATCACAAATTATATATGTTTTGATATATCATCTTGTACCCCAGAAACAAAGGGTTTTTTGAATTTAATATTTTTTTAGATTTTATTTTTAAATGTGTGTGTGTGTGTGAAGAGAGAGAGAGAGAGAGAGAGAGAGAGAGAGAGAGAGAGAGAGAGAGAGAGAGAGAGAGAGAGTTATCAATGGGTGGGTGGGTGCGTAGAAAAATAGATAGAGAGAACACAAGATACCTGTGGAGTCCAGAAGATTTTGGATCCTTTGGAGTTGGAGACAGGATGTTGTGATCTGGGAGCCAAACAGTATATGCTCTTAACCACTGAGTCGTCTCCCTTGCCCCTGCATACCAGGTTTCAAAAATTCCATTTTGAGATTTAATCATGTTTGTTTTCCCTCTGATTTTTAATGTCTGTAACTTTTAATGGCTTCTATAGCAGTACCTTTCATTCATTAAGAAACAGGGCCCTGGTTCCTGTCTGTTCTCCTGTGAGCCATCTTACCTCCCAGTCGTTTATTCTTCTGTAATCTGCTCTCTTCTGTTCTCCACCTGCTGAACCTGAGCATTGTGGGAGTTTCTCTACCTCTGAAATAACTCTTGCATCTGTGCTCATTTCCTTCTACTTTGCCATCCATTTTAACCTGAGACTCTAGTTAAGCTCTTGGGCTTTTATCCACATTTTTCAGTACCTTATGTATCACTGCCATCTTCCCGTGTCTTCACTTGTTCTGATAGTCACCAGCTATCACTTGTAGCTAGCACAGTTGGAGATCCTAGACAACTGTGAAGCTGGTACTCTACATGCAAACTTGTTGGTTTCACTTAATATTTGGACCCTTCGTTAGACACCGTGTATTATAGTCCTTGTGTTTAAATGGAGTCTGTTTTTTTTTTATTGTTTTTGTTTTTTTGTTTTTTTTTTTTTTTTTGTTATTCCAAACCAATGCCCTCATTTCCTACAAACATCCCCTCTCTAGTCATGTGATCTCACCTTACATTGACAAGAATATAATTTGAAGGTTTTTAGTGGCTGCTTCTGCAATCATCTCTGGGCCATTATCTCTGCCTGTCAGTTACTCAATGAGTCATCTGTCTATACCTTTACTTACTTACTACCCTCTTATTCCTCCACACCACCCTGCCGTCTGTCTGTCTCTATCTCAGGTGGTATCTCTCCATATAGTCCAAGCTAGTCTTGAATTTATGAATGTTGACTTTCACTAGTGTTCCTATCCCTTCTAATACCTTCTTTGACTTTGTCATATATGCATTTTATACTTCATCTTTAGCCTCTGTCTTCTGTTTTCATATTTTCTCTTCTTGTCTTCTGGCTGTATACCACAGCACATAAACATTTGCTTCTCCCTTATTTTTTAAAGACACTTTGGGACCCAAACAAATTGTTTGTGAAGCATAGTCTTTCTTCAGTTTCCCATTCAGGCTTTTTGATGTTTTCTTATCTCCTGTTGATTCCCAAATCCATTGTAATTTGTGTTCTGTATGCCAATGCTTTTAAACTTCAGTTGATATCTTCTTTATTTAATCCTTTGGATACTTAGTTCTTTTGACTCTGTTGGAAAGTTGAATGCTGTTTACTACTCTTTTTTTCATTAGCCTTTATGCTCTTGTATTGAAGGCTCTACTAAAACACTGCCACCTTTGTGGCCTCTCTTTTATTCCTTGTCCAGAGGGCAGGGAAGATCAATTACCATACCATACAATAAATTGTTTGGCCAGGAACTCTTGTATTTCCTACCCATATACCTTCCACATAAGTAGAAAAACACTTCTCAGTTACCTTTCCATGTGTTCTCTTGTAGTATCATAAACTAGACAGCAGTTCCTTAAACCTGAACATTTCACAGTTGCTGAGTCACATTATCTGAGACTTTCCTCTCCCTCTCACCCCCCTACCCGTATCTCAGAAGATCCACTAATCTGTAGTTTCTTAGATTAGGAACTAAAACTCCTCTTAAAGTCCTTATTCCCATCTACCCCACACTTAATCTCACTACCTGGTCATTTTACTCACCAAGTAATTCCTCTCCACTTGTTTAGCCTCCTCTACTTCTAGTACTTTTTAAAAATTGAATGGAATTAGAAAGAATACACCATATATGCACTAAATATATAACTTACATTTTGACTAACTGTAGTTTTGACTAATTGTAATCATAGCCCAGACAAGATAAAGAGCACTGCTAGTGTCTAGAAAACTCTCTTGCATCATTTACAGTGTCTAACCCTCTAATATATTCATCATTTGGTAGAAAGACTAGAGTAGCTTTTCTAAATTGTTTCAACTTTGAACCTTCTTAAAATTTAAGGGTTTTTTTTTTGTGAATTTCATACATGAATACTATATTTTCATTTCTACCCTCTTTCTCTTCTCCCCAAGTCTTCCCATGTCCCCCCATTGCCTGTCAAATCTGTGACAACTTTTTAATTATTACTGTTATATATAAACAGGCATATGACCTATCTATCATTTATTGTCTATCTATCTAAAAATTTTCTCTGAATGTATGTGGGTATCAGGGAGAACTACTGAGTTCTGTTTAGCATTGTTCATATATACATGCATTTTGGACTGACCATTTGGGGTTGGATAACCTAACAGGGAGCTTATTTTAGGACAAAACTGATTCTTTATCAGCCATTGATTTCCCATAGCTCTTCATCTGGGGGGGGGGTCTTTATCCATGTTGGCATGACAATTGGTATTAATTATGCAGATATTACTTACTGTTGAAATTTCATGGATGCATTAGGTATCCTTGTTCTCCGGTACTTAAATCTTTCCGCATATACCCTTTCCATGATTTTCCCTGAGCTCTCAAGTCCTACCTAGCTATAAAGTTTATGAACCATAACAATGACTGGCATAGCAAAATATCCCCAATGCTGCAATAGTGGCTCTTTTATCTTAGGGGTGACCAGTAACTGTCTAATTAGATTTAAGGCCTATTTATTAGGATGAAATCCATGCCTGATACTGTAAACCTATCCAGATACTAATGGCTGGAAAGGTTATGGACCCTAGAGGAGAACCTACTGTTGTCATTTTCGTAAACCAACACAATTTGTAATTTTACCCTAAACACTTAGCCATAAACCCACAGATAAGTGTAGCTCTTACTCATCAAAGAAGGTTTAGGGAACAGATGGAGATTATTACAGAGATCCACAGCTGGTCATATGCAGAGAATAAGTGACCGTGGGGTGCCCAGCCCCAGTTGATAAATCTATCATGATTATTCTAAAATACACGCTCATCATGCTGTGTCCTTGATTGAAATCCATTGGCATTTTGTCCCCGATTTATTTTAGTTGTTCTCCAGGGTCCTTCATTCTGTCTTTGCTCAGTTCTTTTAAAGTGTTCTTTCTAGTATGTTTTTGTGTTATTCAGTTTCTTCAATTTAGGTAGTTTTTTCCTAATCCTATGATAATTGTGATAGACTTCTAAAAGAAAATTTTTGCAGCAAAAGGGGGCATTTAAAAATACTAAACCTTTGACTTGTCATGATGGCTCAGGCTGTACGGACACTGTCCACAAGCCCGATGACTTGGATTTGATCCCTTGCACCTACATGGTGGATGCAGCGAACTGGCTCTCCTAAGTCGGTCTCTGACCTCTATAGGCTTGTGGAATAGCTGAAGAGACTTTACTGATCTGAAGGTTCAAAGTGTGAAATACTCCCCAGAGTTGAAGCTTTGTGGGTGTTGACACGTAAAAAAATTCCCATCTGATTTTCCTGTGTAATAGTTACACAGATATGGATATTCCCTCTAGATTATGTGATTATGTGATGGAAATGAAGTTTGTGTTGAACTTGATTCTGTCCTCAAGATATCTTAGTATTACATGTAACCCTCCCTAAATCTGGAAACACTTGAAATCTGAAAGATTGCTGCAGTCCTCTGCATACATTTCCAGTAAGAGGCACTGAACCTATCTGTAGTTAGAGTTCATGCTCCAGTGTTGTATAGAAAATTGGATTTCATTGTACTCTTTTACACTGTAACATTTTATTTGTTTTTAACATCAGTAATATATGTCATTTATTAAGGAAAGAAACCATCTTGTGCATCTACAAATGAAGAACATCTGAAAACAAAAACTACCTTGTTAAACAATTTCCTAAAATCCTAATACATAAACACTCATTAATTACTTATTTGTATTCCTTAGACAAATACCACTGTCTAAAGAAGTATTACATTGCAATTCCCAATAAAGTTGATTTATGTGCATTCTGCTAAAATTAGAGCTTTTAGTTAATGCTTGAGTGCTCTTCACAGGCTGGTGTGGCCCAAAACCTTTGAACATGCTTCTGTGTATATATCCTGGCCTGTCCCTGAGATATTCAGACCCACATTTTACCTATGAAATTGAGCATTCTCCTCCTGATCCTCTTAATTAAGGAGATAATATTATATGAGCCTGAACTTTAATTTGCTTTCTGTTCCTGTTGTCTTTTTGGAAGATGGTTAGGTATAGCTTTTATTCCAAGGCCTCAGATAATTGGTTCAGCCAAAGGAGAATAGTTCACATTTTCATCTAGTCATACAATTTAGGGATGTAAAGAATCATTTTTATGATTTATCAGATGATACTTTACTGTCAGTACACCCCCCACACACACACATACACACCAATTTATGTTTTTCATTATAGAAAAACCCTCTTGGAAGAAACTTGCCTCTCAGTGCTGTGAGTTTTCTCTTAGAAACGAATAAACTATTTGCTTACTTTTTAAGGTCAAGCTAGGTATCTAAATTAGAAATTTTGACTTAAGTAATTAATCATAGAAATTTTAAAAAAATTACATGTAAATTTAATTTTAGGTCTATCAGTTACACACTGTAAAATCTAAACATTGAAAAAGTAGGAGACTCAAAAGAGAAAACAAAATACTCTAAAATATTAAGGGATAGGTTTATTGGTTGTTTTATACAAAGAGGGCAAGTGTGACAAAATTCTTTATAATCAATAATAAGACTCTATGTTTAGCTTTTAATTTGGAATCTGTGACAAACACAAAATCTCTCCTCTGTAGACCAGTACTCTCTTTATTATTGTAAACCAGCCTTCCAGGTTCAAATATGTGTAGAGGAATGGCACAGTCTACGATCTTGTCTGCCTGATACCCGTGTGCACACTGCAGTGAGCAACAATACCAGGTCCTTCTTTACCGGCATGGTGTAGGGAAGATGTGATTTCAGCTGAGTTCAGCTTTTTATAACCCTTCACTACTGTTTATATCGCTGTGTCGCGGGGGTTTTAGTGCAAGTTAAATCTTCTAGTCAACTTACTTTCTGACTTCTAACTTTATTTTAGTAAGCATAGCAATGATAAATTTAAGAAAAATAATTTGAATTGCCCAAGAGTTGCTTATGAAGTAATTAGTTCACAGTTGCTTCTAAATGGAGAAGCTGTTTCCAGAGCTGCACCCTCAGGGTGGTTACGGCTTCTCTGCCTGCTGAGGGAGAAATTAGTTTTGAGGATTTTTAATTCTTTGAATTCTGTTGCTTCTTTTGAGCCATCTAGTGAACTTCATCAGTAATATATTTAATAAAACTAGTTTAAGTAGAGAGCTAGGATGAATTAAGTGTATGGTGTGGTGAAACACCTTCATATCACTTCAGACCACCCTCCCAACTGAGATTCCAGCATTCTCCCTCTCTATTCTTTATATTACAGGCTAGACCATTTTTTTCTTTTACTCTAAACACACTGCTCTAAACATACTGCCTCTATATTTTATGTGACTGATCATTTCCATTTATTTAAATACAACGTGCTCTGTACTAAGTCCTTCATACCTTCGTGTCTACCACAGTTCAGTATCACATTATTGCATCTTTTGTTTTTGTACTACTTAACCACTCCCTTTGAACTGATTCTTATTTGCCGCATTTACACTGTATCTTCTGGAGGTCTTTATTATGTTAAAACATTCTTATGGATTTTGATTTATTTGCTGTATTTTAGTTTCTATGAAGGCAGGGAATTTTCTCAGTCTTCACATGCCCTCCATTTAACCTGGTGCCAAGTATATACTAGAAGCTCATTGTTTATTGTTGGTTTAATTTTAGATAAATTGATGGAAGGTTTCCATTGTGTTTCGGAATGAAAATATTTCATTATTCTGAGCTCCCTTGAGATTAAATTTTGACAATGAAAGAGACACTATGTTGTTGAATAATGGAGATCTGTGGTCATCCTTTTGTTGAAAGGGAGATTCCATTAGCGGCTACTCAAAAGTTACCTGTGTCCTATGAATAGGAGTAAGTATCTTGAACATGTAACACCAGAACTCTTTTAATGTTGTGACTGTGACTTCTGTCGAACTCTGAAGAGTAATTTTCATGTAACTATTAAGTGATAACTCAACTTTAAATGGCTGAAAAATTGTGAAAAAGTACGCTAAAGGCTGTGCTAACATGCCAATTTTAAATAATAGGACAGTGTTACTAGTTTTGCTGTTTGAATTATGTGTTTCTGAGTTTAAAAACAAAACAAAAGAACAGTTGGTTCCTGTACACCATTTCAGAAGGCATTAGATACAAATGATAAAGTATAATTTGTCACATATAGGTAAAATTTGAAACTTATATCTGTATTACAAAAGCTGAGTAACTTTAGGTGTGTTACTTAACTGATCTGAACCATGGTTTTTTTTTTTTTTTTTTTTTTTTCTTATAAAATTGGAAAGGGTAATGTCTTAAAATTTGTAGGGTGAGCACATTTATCCAGGCTATTTTTATGTCACCTTGACACAAACTAGAGACATTTTGGAAGAGGAAACCTCAGGTCAGAAAGTGCCCCCACCAGACTGGCTTATGGGCAAGGGTCTCTATTATTATGAAGAGATAAAGGACCAAGGTAACTATTAAAATAGAAAGCATTTGGTTGGGGCTTGCTTACACCTTCAGAGGCTTAGTCTGTTATCATTGTAGCAAGTGTGGCAGCATATAGGCAGGCCATTGTTGAAGCAGAGAGAGAGAGAGAGAGGGAGGGAGGGAGGGAGGGAGGGAGGGAGGGAGGGAGGGAGGGAGGGAGGGAGGGAGGGAGGGAGGGAGAGGAGAGAGAGAGACTAAAGCCCACCTCAGTGACAGACATACTTCCTCCAACAAGGCCACTCTTCCAAATCCCTATAATCCTTTCAAACAGTTGTACATGAGCCAGTGGCAGGGAGGGCATTCTCATTCAAGTCACAACAGCAAGACTGTGGCACCTTTCTCAGCTGGATATGGGAGGGCCCTGCTCACTGTGGGTGGTGCTGTCCCTGTGCTGGTGGTCCTGAGTGCTCTATGAAAGCAGGCTGAGCAAGCCCTGAGTAGCAAACCAGTAAGCAGCTCTCCTCATGGCCTCTCCATCAGCTCCTGCCTGCAGGTTCCTGATAATGGATTAGAAGTTGTAAGTTAAAATAAACTCCCCCCAAAGTTGCTTTTGGTCATGGTGTTTTATCACGGGGACAGAAAAGTAACTTAGACAACATGTAAAGCACATGGCACAGTGTTGCTCTGACCTCAGGAGCATGTGACCTGCATCTTGTGTTTTGCTGGTGTTTTCTTCTTCCTCCTTGTGGTAGAAACAAAGTGCTTAATTGAACAAATGAAAAATGTTTTCTTCATTTCATGTTGTAGTACATTGTGGTGTTTGTAAGGAAGCCATTCTTGTTTGTGTGGTTTGGTTGGTTAATTCACTTTGTTGTTGTTGGGTGGGGGCAGAGGGGAAGGGAGTTGAGGAGAGGAGAGGGGGGGAGGGGAGGGGAGGGGAAGGAAAAGAGGACAGGAGAGGGGAGGTGAGGAGAGGACAGGAGAGGGGAGGAGAAAAGAGAAGATTTTACTGTATAGCTCTGGCTGACCTGAAACTCACTTGTAGACCATGCTGGCCTGGAACTCACAGAGATCTCCTACCTCTACTTCCCAATTGAAGGCATGAACCACCATGCCAGCAACTCACTTGTTTTGTTTTTGAGACTATGTTTAATTATGCATATTTGGGGTTATCTGTTATGTGGGTTTGTGCACATGAACACAATGCCCATGGTGACTAGAAGAGGGCTTTAGGTCCCCTGCAGCTGGAGCCACAATCGGCTGTAAGCCACCCTGTGCGGGTGATAGGCACCTAACCTCCAGTGGGTACCTACCCTCAGGTGTGCTCCTAGACCATAAGCATTTCTAACCACTGGGCCATCTCTCCATCCTCTGCTGTCTTTAGTCTTTCCAGTGATCCAATGAGGCTAGGTTTTGAAAAAAGATCTTGTCGGTGTTGTGATGAAAATACAGTTCAAAGAATTTGTGGATTATTTATTTTTAAAATAGTAAGATTGGAAAGATACTGGAAAAAGTTTAACATTAATATTATAAATGTATTAGAACATTACTAGTTGAAAGTATCACAATTTTCCTAAGTTATTGAAAAGATATATTAGCAAATCATAAAATAAAAATTTGCCATCATAACTAAGTAAAACCATTTTAGTCAGGCTTTTTCAGAAATGAATATATATATATATATATATACATATATATATATATTTAGCTAAAATTCTCTTTTGCAGTTACTTACAATGGTTGTTCACTTTCCTCCCATGTAACACTGATGGCGCTTGTCCCCTTGTTAATTGAGGGTCTTCCCTTTGTTGGTCAAGGGCAGTTCTGTATAGTGCTGTGGACAGCTCCCAGGGTAGAGTGTAGACAGAGGGTAACAGGCACATTTTGAAATGTTGCTTTGTCCATCACCTCTCAGAACTGGCACTTGCTGGATTTTCATAGCCCCACTTCTGAAAATTGGTCATAGAACATTTTCTAACATATTTGATACTCCTGTTTCTTAAACATACCAGATTGGGAGATTTTTAGCCTAGCATGCAAAGATATACGTTGGTTGGCTTGCTTAAATGCATGAAGCAGATTTGTTGAAAGAAACAAAGATTTATGTTTCTTTATTAAACTGTAGCCTAGAAGGGTCCCAAATTTTGGTGTCATCTTTTATCTTCTTTGAAACAGGTAGATCGACACTTGAGAAAACTGGATCAGGAACTGGCTAAGTTTAAAATGGAGCTGGAAGCTGATAATGCTGGGATTACAGAAATATTAGAGAGACGTAAGTAAAATTTATTGTTTTCCATCTGTTTTGGAGAGTTAGCTATGTCAATTACCAAGGAGACATTTTCTCACAGGAGCCTTTCAAAACATGCATGCCCTTTGGTGGATGGTGGCATCTGGAGTCTAGCATTGAAGTCTTAGAGTCAGAAACACTGAGAGAGATAATACAAGATGGCACCCTACTTTTTCTTTATGAAAACATACAGAACCTTTTCCTTTTGTGTTGTTTTCACTTGGAGGTGAACCTTGCTGCCTCGGGCACTGGAGTCCTTGGTGATGAATTTGTGAGTCCACATTGGACACTCCTTCCATCTTTAATATCTGTATATGCTAATGTGGTCAGTGGTAAGAAGGAATCAGCAAAGAAAGGCAGGTGCCAAGAGTGAGGAGCACATTAAGTCTGGTTTTATGTGCTTATGCTTTGAGAAAGATTGGGTTTTACCCCCTAGGAACTTCTTGACGTGTTCCTCACCTGTATACACTGAGATTTCTGTTGGTTCCATAAGCACTTGGTCTTTTGTTTCCAAAATCTCCCCTTATCAGGATGTCATGTTCATTTATTTATTTTACTAATTTTTTTCTGCAAGATTCAACTTGAAGTGCTCTTAGTTTAGTACCAAATACTTTCTGGGCTTACCTCTGGAGACATCCTCAAAATGTGAACCAGATCAAGACCTCGGTTTTTAACAGATTTAGGATCTCTTCCCACATAAATAGGTGAAATAAGAGCAGATAGTTTGGTGGTAGGGTCAGATTAGGTAGGTAGTCACTGAGTGTTGAAGGAGAGCCCTATGAGAATTCAGTTATAGAGTTCCAACCTTGGTACATTCACCAATCAGAACTTGTTCCTATGTCTACTTCAGATAAGCTCCGTGTTTACCAGACACGTGAGGCTCATCTGGAGAAGCCAGGCATGTGACAGTGAGAATTGCATTTTTATATTTAAAAGGAGATCATCACTTCACATAATTATCTTCTCTATTGGGGATACCTTTATTCTGGAGGAAACATATCTGAGAATAATAGGTATTAAAGGACAAAATGAAATATTGTATAGCTGCCTTTGAAATGTGTTTTCTTCTTTTTTTTTTTTCCTTTTGGAAATGCTGGTGTTGGCTGTGAATAACAATAAACCCAAGCCTACCTACTCACTGCTGCCCCCGAAGGTTAATAAAACATCTACTCCAAGGAAAAAGACATGAAATGGAACCAGGTCACATTAAAAAAAAGGAAAAAAGAAAAGAAAAGAAAAGAAAAGAAAAAGAAAAGAAAAGAAAAGAAAAAAAAAAACAAAAAAACAAAAAACTGCTCTATTCTGCCCCCTGACAAGACTTTAAATCAAGGGGTCGTGAATTAACTGAGGGAATTTCTGTAATATTTTAAAGCTTGGACTCTAGGAATTCGGTACCCTCTACTTTTTGCAAGCAAAATCCTAAGTTCTTTTCTGGAGTTGTCAGCACCACATTTCATATTTGTGATTGAGGGAGTTTCTTTGTATGCAGTAACACCCCCATACCTAGACCTTCAGGGTTACCTATTGAAAGGTCTTCAACTCTGTTACTAGATTGAATTTTTTAGCTTTCACGATCTGTACAGCTGTAATGCTCCTTTTCCTGTTTAGGTGGTACCCAGAATCAAAGATTCCTTAAGTAGATATTAGCATGCCTTGAGTTTTTGTGAACCAAAGGTGAACACTGAGAAATGAGTCTTACTGCTTAGAGGGAGGGTTATTCAGGGCGAAAATGAAGGTCATGACCCTCTATATGCCTAGCTAAAATGATATGCTATGCATTAGAGCTTGGCAGTTATCTGTGAGGGGACACATTGCTTATGGTTGGTTGATGTGTAAAGTCCTATGGTGACATTTAATCCTTGATTGTCTCTGTGCCCCTCTCTCTAGGATCTTTGGAATTAGATACTCCTTCTCAGCCAGTGAACAATCACCACGCTCATTCACATACTCCTGTGGAAAGTAAGTTTGATTCAAGTACAATTTAAAACTCATTAATGTCATGTATATGTCTCTTATTAGCTCCACATAACCAATTGAGAAATTGCCTTCCCTTTTCCTTTTTAAAAACTACATTTTTGTCACAGTTGACTTTCCCATTTAAGCAAAGTGTTTTTAATCTGAGAATAGACAGTCTCTTCTATAATATAGAGGCAGAATATATAGCAATATCAGCAGCATCTATCAGCTTCCTATAGACTAGGAGTATTATGGCTGACCTGAACTGTATTTCTTCATATGTGTACATCTCTATCACACTTGACTCTCAGTGCTTAGCCTAATGTTTAGCATGTGATATAGTCTCACTACTAATGAGTTAATGAGGAAAAGAATTGTTTGATACATAGCTACTTGATGGTGTTGCTGCATTTTTTTTTTTTTTTACAAGAAGAGTGATAAATTGAAAGCTATTCTGAATGATAGGCAGTATATTAAAATGGACTTCCTCTCATGGTATGTGTGAAACCACAGTGCATCATGGGTTGTCTTTAGTATTCTGCTCCTACAGTTTCTAAAGTCCTTGAAGTGTCTCTTCTCTTGGTGAAACACATGGCATAGGCTGTTTGCTTGTCCATTCCTTGGTGAACATAATGGCCCATTTTATGGGAAAGCTAGATCATAATTGTACTGGTTTATAAAGAGGTGGAAGGATTGTTAATGACCAGTCTGTAGTCCTCTAAAGTTTAAAATTGTGTGAATTCTTTCTTTTTATTCAGAAAGGAAATATAATCCAACTTCTCACCATACAGCAACAGATCATATCCCTGAAAAGAAATTCAAATCTGAAGCTCTTCTGTCCACCCTGACTTCTGATGCCTCTAAGGAGAACACACTGGGTAAGTTTGAGGTCTTCAATGTGATAATCCCCTTGTTTTGTTTGTGTTGGAGTAAAGGCATACAGGAGCACTCAGGGTTATAATTCACACCTGTGTTACCTGGTTAAAGTCTGCATGTGGATGGAGAATAGAAAAGGACAATTGGCTTCCATTTTTCCATTGACTTGATCCCGGAAGCACCTGAATAATTTAAATTTAATGATTATATATGCTGAAAAATAGTGTATTTTAAACCCAGTAACACTATGTTCACTGCAGCCATTTTTATTTCTTTACAGGTTGTCGAAATAATAATTCCACAGCTTCCTCCAACAATGCTTACAATGTGAATTCATCCCAACCCCTGGCATCCTATAATATTGGCTCATTATCTTCAGGGACTGGTGCAGGGGCAATCACCATGGCAGCAGCTCAAGCAGTGCAAGCAACAGCACAGGTGAGAAGTCAAAGGTTTGGAGGCAAACATGACCTTTTGTTCCTGTGCTTGGCAACCCCCAGTAGGAACCACTAGGTGGGAGGAGACGGGTTTATGATGATGTGCGGTTTAGGGTTGAAGTTGGTTTTTGGGCAAAGTGGTGTTTTATTAATGCAAGGGGTTGTTGGGTAGAGAGTGTTACATTGTGCATTATCACACACCAGCCTTCTCGTAGTCAGTGCTCAAGTAGCCTTGTTCTCATTGTGAGGACAGTTACTGCTCTTTTTGCACATTGGGCTTTCTGCTGGATTTGTGTTGGCTGCATTTAGCTCATTTCTGTAGTTTGCACACAGCGCTAAGTTAAGAAGTTCCATTTCCCATAGTTATTCTCAATTTAGCATAAAAATGATTTAGAATCTTTACATGAAATGACTTAGATAGCCATAACTTGTAATACTTAAAGGAGAAATCTGTATTTACATATATTAATGCTGCCAATGCATGTCTACTTAAGATGAAGGAAGGACGAAGAACATCCAGTTTAAAAGCCAGTTACGAAGCGTTTAAGAATAATGACTTTCAGCTGGGGAAAGAATTTTCCATGCCCAGAGAAACATCTGGCTATTCCTCCTCGTCGGCACTCATGACAACCTTAACCCAGAATGCCAGTTCCTCAGCAGCTGACTCACGAAGTGGCAGGAAGAGCAAGTAAGTTTTGTAGTGGAAGTGTGTGCCTTTGCCTGGTGCTATTTGCATGGAGCCTCAGCTGGGTCTCTAGGAATTAACTAAGGCAGGGTGCAGTGGCCCAAGCTGACCGCTAGGTTGGGCAGATGGCTGTCTACACTGCCTGACCTTGAAGGCTGGAAGTGTTTCAAGTGTTAATCGTTTGTTAATTTCTTTTGAGTTTGTATATAAGTGATTTCTTTTCACTTTCATTTGTTCTTTAAGATAAACCATTTTATGGTACTGTTCCATTTTTAACTTAGGTATTTCATGGTTAATTAATTGTATCCCAGGAAGTTTTTTTTACACAGGATCTTTCGTTTTGATTAACAGTAAAGCATCTATTTTTTTTGCTAATGTCCTCAAAATTGATTACATGAAAAAAAAAATTGGTATGTGAGAGACTCAGGGTGGTTGTGTGAACTGTGAAATTGAAAATTTACCATGTGCCACTGTTCATCTACGGTAATAGATACACCAGGTATTTATACAACTGAAATTCAAGCCAGGCATGATGATACTCGTCTTTAAGCCTAGCACTTGGAAAGCAGAGGCAGGATGATTACCTCAAATTCAAAGCCAGCATGATCTATATAGGGAGTTCAGTTCAGCTAGGGCTACACAGGAGACCCTGTTTTCTGAAGATTAAAAAAAGGTGCTAGTGCTAGGCCAAAAGAATTGATTATCTCACAGAGAAACAGCCCACAGAATCAATTACCCAGGGTTCATAGGGGTTCAGGGAGACTGAACCTACAATCAGGGAGCGTATATGTGTCTGACCTGGGTCCTTTTCATGTATGTTATCATTGTGTAACGTAGTATTCTTGTGGGAATCCTAACAGTGGAAACAGAGGCTGTCTCTGGCTCTTTTGCCTGCTTTGGGGACTCTTTTCCCCCTGCTGGGTTGCCTTGTCCAGCCTTAATAAAAGGGGATGAGCCTAGTCTTATTGCAACTCCATATACCCTGTTTGTTTGATAGCCCTGGGAAGCCTGCCCTTTTCTGAAGGGAAACTGAGAAGGAGTGGATTTGGGGAAGAGGAGAGGGGAGGAGCAGGGGCTGGGAAGAGAGGAGGGAGGGAAACTCCTGTTGGGATGTAATATATAAGAGAAGAATGAAGAAAAAAGACAAAGGAATTATTTAATAATTGTATTTTAATTTTATTTTTAAATGTATTGCTTCTTTACAAAATTCCTGAAAGAATAATCAATGTAAAATATCCACAGAATGATTATATATATTGAAATTTATAAAATTGCCCAAATTTAGTTTAACTCCTTATAATAAGCTTCTGCATTTTAGAACTCTAGAATAGAGTGGTGGTGAACAATTCATGAATTTTGACAATCCCAGCACCATGATCTGTATTTGTTAGGCATATTCCCCTGACATTAGAAGGATTTTTACCAAATACTTACACATGTTTGTATTTAGGGTTTTGATGACAACTGTTCAGTTTCCTGTGAAAATATGATGTGAGATAGTATAGCTATTGTTCTTGAATACTACCAAAGGTTTTAAGTCAATAATAAATAGTAACTTTAATTTAGAAATTATTTTTAAAAGTTGAAAGCCTTTTAAGAGAATTTTCTTCTATTTATTTTAAATAGAACATTTTTTTAAGTATTTTTTTCTCAATATTTTTATTCTCCAGAAACCAAAAATTTTAAATAAAAATAAATTATTACAAACTATGTTGCTTTTCTTTGTTCTGGGAAGTTGCTTCTGAATGAGGTTCTTTAACGTAGCATCAGGCATCTCTGTGTCCTTTCCTTTCATGTCTGTTGCTAGGAGGCACTCTTAGGCGACCTCTTGTGATGAGCAAATAAAGCTGATCTTTAATTTTTTTTCCAGAAACAACACCAAGTCTTCAAGCCAGCAATCCTCCTCCTCGTCCTCTTCCTCCTCCTCCTCCTTATCTTTATGTTCGTCATCTTCAACTGTAGTACAAGAAGTCTCCCAGCAAACAACAGTAGTCCCCGAATCTGATTCCAACAGTCAAGTTGACTGGACCTATGACCCAAATGAACCTCGATACTGCATCTGTAATCAGGTAAAAGTCTGCTGCCTGTCTATAAAAGTGCAGTCTGTGTAAACAAGAAGGAAGAAAACCATTCCATTTTCCACACATTTTTTATTCTAGATAATATCAATAGTAACGTATTTGTATAGTTTTCCTCTTATAAAAATAACATATTTGCTAAAAGTACCCTGAATAGAAATGTGAGTTACACAGAATGTCAGCCTTCCAATACAACCTGTGGTGAGACACTTTGATGTCTCACCAGTGTGTAGCTTGCTATATGTTGGCTAGTGTAATATACTAGTAGCCAAGTGACTAACCCAGCAGAAACTCATCTCATGGTTCTGGAGGCGGAAATCTAAGGTGATGGTGCTTGTTTACGAGGTTCTTAGTAAGACCACTTTTTTAGTTCGAAAACAATTGCCTTTCTACTGAACATCCATGGATCAGAGACAGGCCACCACACTGAGCAGATATGCAAGCATGTGCCATCTTCATTGTTTCTTCTCATCAGATATTGGCTTTATTTAACCATAACTACTCCTCACAGACCCACTCTTCGGTTATAGGGGGTTATGGCTTCAAAATAGGAATTTTGAAGGAATACAAACATTTATTCCCTAGCAGTTATATACACATAGTATGTATGGGTGTGTTATGTTTGTATGTCTATGATATAATTATCTTTTGTTCACTAAAACAAGGTTCTTTTTTAATTTTTTCTCAAAGCTAGCTCTTTTGCTTTATACCATAATTCATTTAGTCTGTACCTAACTGAAGATTATGTTATAGTTCTCATTTCTTTTAAATCACAAATATTATAAACATTACTTTTTTAAGATGATTTATTTATTATGTGTACAGAGTTCTGCCTGTATGTATGCCTGCAGGCTAAAAGAGGCACCAGATCTCATTATAAATGGTTGTGAGCCACCATGTGGTTGCTGGGAATTGAACTCAGGACCTCTGGAAGAACAGCCAATGCTCTTAATCTCTAAGCCATCTCTCTAGCCCTAAACATCATTTTCAATGTAATTCCTTTTATACTAACTTTATATTAATCCATTTAAGTACAATGATGTTATAAATGTTTGATATAGTCTACCAAGATACATATATACATATACATATATATCCTAAAATTAATATGCATAGCATTTCCTAAAGCCCAGTCCAGCACTTATTTCACCATGAGAACTACCCCCACAAATCTGACTCTCTGGGCATATCCTCTTGCCTTGTCCATAGTCTTTTAAGAAAGACATTAACAAAAACCATCATATGCCCAACTCCTTCACTGTAGTTCTAGTGAGTTTCTCTCTGTTCGCTGACATCATAAACACCTAATTTAGATTAGATGCTTGTTACATAGTTGTAATAATTTTGTCTAAATTTCTTTCCACTAGGTATCCTATGGTGAGATGGTGGGATGTGATAACCAAGATGTAAGTATTACATTTTCTGTTCTGGAATGTGAAAAGTTGTAGTTAATTGAATGTTTGTCTTACTAACTGTATCTTCCAATCTGAAAATAGGATAACTACATTATTGTGATGGGAGCATCTACATGTCCACAGCAGGACTATGTCCCTTCATGAGTTCCCTACTTAACAGTTTTCAAGGTAGTGTCACAGTGTTAGGTTCAGGTTAAATTCTCAAGATTTACTTCTGGCAATTCTAAGTGCTTTTCTTTCTGCTAAGATACTGTAAGTTGAGGCTGTTGACCACATTGAAGAAATGAGACTTTAAAGCCCTACATTCTTGTAGGTAGATGGTGTCTGGGAATAATGAAGACCTAATGTGGGGGCTTGTTTCTCTCTCATTATTTCAGCGTTCAGCTTCCCTCCACCAGGGATTTATGCTGCTACAGGCCATCTCTGATGGGAAAATGAGAGGCGATTTGAAGGAAGGCACTCCTGCTTCCTCTCTTAGGAAGTGTATCGGTTACTTGATAAGAATGTCCTCTTGCAGAACAACTTATGGGAGGGAAAAGTTTTTTTTGGCTTATGGTTCCAGAGGGATACAGTGCATTGTGGCATGGCAGCAGTAGCATGTGGTTGGCCTGGCAGTCAGGAAGCTGCCTGATACTAAATAGCACACCAACACATGGGGAATAGAAAATGAGTCAGCTAGCAGAAATGGTAGCAGGGTACAAAACCTCAAAACCTATCCCCAGTGAAGTATTTCTAGAAGTCTCCCTCTTGTAAAGGTTGTAGAATCTTCTTAAACAGCTGGGGACCAACTGTTTAAATACAGGAGATTATCAGGGAATTTCATAGTCAAACCACACAGGGACTTAATTTTGGTTAACTGCCTTACAGAAGATCTCATTTGTGCCCTCTTACTTGAGAGAACTAGCTTGAGATTTATAGTAGTAATCATGCCAGTAGCATTGGGAGCCTAAGCTTAAGAGTGGAATTGAAAAGTAGTCTAAAGGTTGCCTTGATGCAGCGACAGCCACGTGTATTCCCTCCCTGACAGGGTGGGTACAGTGTGCTCTTTCCACGCTGCCCTGTGCCTTCCCCAGCTGCTCTGTGCAGTCACTTGTGTGTATGGGCAGATGGGGGTTCAAAGCAGCACTCCCCCTGTATTTCCAGAGCACCACCCTGTTAGGTTCTGGGTGGCTAGTGAAGATGCTGACTGACAGCCCATGTCCTCCAGGGTCCTTCTGCTTCCTACAGTTGAGTGAAGGGTTTCTGAATGTTTCACAGAGGATTTTTTCCCCACATCTCTGAATAGAGCACTGAAAAGAAGTACAGCCACCCCATTTGATGTATTTAGTTACCTCTAGCTCATTCCACTTCCTAGGAGAACAATTATGTCTGAATATCTTTAAATCCTTAATACATTTCCCTTCTTCATGTAAGATCCATCTTCCTTTGTTCTTGGAGCCTGGTTCTGCTTGGCTGTCCAAGTTGATGACACCAACTGAACATTCATTCTTTCATGTTCTGGTAGTAAAGTCTGTGAACCTCCTTTCTGTCAAAGAAGCATTCTTTTTCTGTGCCTTCATTTCTCTGCCGGTCAGCAGGACTCAGTAGCCTCCAAGGCACGGCCAGGATCTAAAAAATAGAATTGCACATATCTAATTTTGTTCAAATGAAACACTCTGTGTCCTGAGTACTTTTTACTATCTTTTCTTCCGAAGCACCAACACTTTTATTATTTATTATTTTGTTTTCCAGTGTCCAATAGAGTGGTTCCACTATGGGTGTGTCGGCTTGACAGAGGCACCAAAAGGGAAGTGGTTCTGTCCACAGTGCACGGCTGCCATGAAGAGAAGAGGCAGCCGGCACAAATAGATGCTTCACTGGAGGAAGGAAGGGCTTCAGCTTGCCATCTTATACAGGACTCTAGAAAGAAAGACGCGAGAAAGAAGAGACAACTCATTTCCAGGCAACCACTTAAAGGATTTACATAGACAATCCCATAAGATCTTGAACTTGAATTTTATGAGTTGTATTTTAATAATGTAAGTAAATTATTTATGCACTCCTGGTGTGCTATGAATATTATTCCAGTTAGCCTTGGATTATTTCTGTGGCCAACATATGCAGACTTTGTACTCCTCAACCATTTTCTCAAAGTAATGGGCATTCTATAATTTAAACTTCAAAGAATTCCAACGATGAAGATTTTAAGAAAGTATTTTATATTCAACAGGTATATTCTGCTGCATGTACTGTACTCCAGAGCTGTTATGATGTTACGCTGTATATAAATGGTTGCAAAAAAAAAAAAAAAACAAAACAAAAAACAAAAAAAAGTCAGTCCTTATAAAAAGGATTTAAGATAACGGTTTTTAAGATGCCTTTATAATAAGCTTTGTTTCTTTGTGAAACTCATTCAGCAGGCTGAAGGGATTGGTTCATGTGATAAAGTGGGCTGGTGTCCTCTAGAGTACCTGGGTACATAAACAGAAACTCCTGTAGGTGAAACCTGATTCGTGCCATTAGTCTATATGTTCTGCATCCAGATAGAGTGCAGCTCAAGAGGGTTGGGGTGGGGGACTATGGGGGAAAGGGTGTTAAAGTGATACATTTTTATACCAAATGTGTTTATTTTTTTGTGCGAGTAATCCTTAAATTGGAATTGTATTAGGTGTTAAAATAAAGTTTTTAAAAAAAACGACTTGTATTTATACTTTACACACTTAATTATGAAAATTTCCAAATTGCAATTTATTTCTAATTTTCATAATCTAAAAAAGATTAGCAGTTAGCATGCAGATTGCTACGTAATCTATGATTTCTATAATAATGGTTGGAAATTGTGTTATGAGAATAAGGGAAGGGTATTTTTAATGTAAATTTAAAGTGTCAAATGTATTTTTCCAAGATATTTCTATGGCTTTGCTTTGAATCTAAGGAATGAAAAAGAAACCTAATTACAGTAGATAAAAATGAAAATAATGTCTGTAGATGTTTGGATTGGAAGCGGTGTGGCCAGTATGACTGCAGAGACCTTAAAACTCGGTTCTGTGTTCAATTCTATGACGCAGTGATAATGGCAGTTAATTCAAGTCTTAATCACTCTGGGCTTTGTGAGACCAAATAATGCTGGCTGCAGGATGTCTCCAGAGTGCTCCTAAGGTCTTTTTACATAGGTGTTACTGAGATGGTGGACCACATGCATGGACTGGAAGGTTTGTTTAAAATGTGTTCCGTGTGACGTGGAAAAACATGTTAAACTTCAAAGATAGTTATTATATCATACTTCCTTTTCTAGTGAAATGTATGAAGTCCATCAGATTTGTGTTTTAAGGAAGCCCACTTGTGAATCCTTTAGAACTGAATCAAAAGGTAGTGTTAAATCTGTGAAAAGGAGAGCTTTGATGGATTTTAGGAGCTTTGTCCAGCTCTTCTTAGCCTGTGATGCTCAACTTCCACAGCCTAACTTTTTAACTGCCGTTCCCCAAAGGCAGGTTCATATGGTCCTTAGTATGTTATCTCATCAAGGGTGTTACGATTTCATGATAGTATTTTCATGGAGATTTCATAAGCCTGTAATATATACAATTGTGTTCTGTTAGCTTAGTTGTATGCTATCTGGAGATGCGTAAATGAAAGGCATTTACGTCTGGAGTCACACAGTGTGACTGTAAACTCATTCACTCTATGAGAACTGACTAGAGGAAATCACCTTATATAAGAGAAAGTTCCTTGTTAGTCAGGAGGATCTCTGTATTCGTTTGCTACAGCTCTTCTCACTTCCCAAGTACTGCCTACTGAATCACTTAGAAACACGTTAGCAAGCTTTCAGGCCAAGCATTATCTTACCAACTGTATATAAAGAAATACTCCAAACTTTTACATTAAATATTTAGAAGTGAGTGGAACCTGTCACTAAATTATATAGCTGTGTATATATGTATGTCCATACATACATATGTTGCCAAACATAGAACTACCTCATTAAAGCAACATGGCCAGCAATTAATATTCTTTGTTACATTTACACCGAGGACATTCAGAATCTTTGTTGTACATCTGTGTTACAGTGGGTGGCACAAAAGGCCCAAGTGTGAATTCACAGGTTATAGGCAGTGGAAAAAAGGAAGCCTTACTGCTGTAGTGTATATTTAAATGTTCATGGTGCCATGTTTGAAGCAATAAATGGCTTAATTCAATGCCTACATGAAGCAGAGTGTTTGATAGCCTTACAGTCTCTCTTCTTTAAGGGCAGCCAGATCATTTCTTCCTTAAAGCACACTTAATGTATTTTAAGTTTGTATAATGTTGGTCCTTTGCCCCTGAACTTTAGAAATACTTTTCTTTATCCAATTAATTAACTTTAATCTTGCATAAATTATTGTCTGTTAAATTTGGATTATAAGAGGCAAGCTACTTGGGTATGTGCACACCACAGTTTTCTTTCTCACATAAAAAAACAAAAACAAAACAAAACAAAAAAAACTTTCAGCAAACAGGCTTTAAGAGGAAAGAACTCAAAAATACCTATATAACTTATAAATCTTAAACACTTAAGATGCCTAGAATGGTATTCTTTAAGGAATGTGTTGTTGATGAGAGAAATGATGGGCACCAGCTTGATGACAGATACTTGTAATATCCTGGTAAATCTATGATGAATATAAAAAGCATTGTGGGAATGCTGGAGGAGAGGGAACCCGAAGGATGAGAAGGGAGACAAAGCATATGCATTCTGGGAACACGAGTGATTTGCAATATGTAGGACTCGAAGTAGATAGGTACAGTGTTGAAGAATCCAAAAGCTGAGCAGCAGTTGATATAAGAAGGGTATTTTACTTAACCAAGAAATAGTGTGTAACCATGAGAATGGTTAAAAATCGTTCATAAAAATTAAAAAGCACGGGTGCCTTGAAAGTGGCCTGTACGCTTGGAAATTGCTGTTAAATTTAAGGTGGATATTCACCCTATTTTATTTTTTGTGTGTGGGGGCACACATACCACAGTGTGCACATAGAGGTCAGAGAACATTTTGTGGAGTTGGTTGGTGTAAAAGGCTTTCTCACACCGCCAGCCCCCAAATCATAAAGCGGAGACTTACTATTAGTTATAAATGCTCAGCCTTATGCGTGTCCCACTAGCTCTTGTAACTTATTAACCCATGTCTCTTCATCTATGTTTTGGCTAGGGCCTTTTTACCTTTCTTTCATTCTGTATCTCCTACTTCCTGCTTCGTGTCTGGCTGGCTAGCAGCTGCCTGTCAGGCTGGCCCCAGGCATCTCCCACTGCTTTTCACTCCTTCCTTGTTCTGAACCTAGATTCCCCCTCCTATTTAATCTCTCCTCCCACCCCGCCCCAGCCCCACCTGTCCCTCTACTGCCATTTGAGCACCCAGCTTCTTATTGGAATCAGATGCCTTAGGTAGGCAGAGCAACACATCTTTACATCGTTACTTTACATCGTTAAACGAGTGCAGCATAAGCAAATGAAACACATCTTTGCCCAGCTAAAGTAATATCCCACAACAGGTTCCATCCCACTTGTATGTGGGTTCAGGAGATCTGAACTCAGGCCACCAGGCTTGTAGGCAACTTTCTTTACCCACTGATCCATCTGACCAGCTTGACAAGCTTGCAAGTCAAGATTTATAAATTTCCTTTCTTGCCAAAGAATCTAAATTGTCAGATCAGGTTTTGATTTTGACCTAATATTTGTGATTTGATTCTGTTAGAGAAATGTTGACTTAAAGATGAGTTGGCTTTAGGGTTTGTCTTCAGTTGAAGTTTGATAAGGAAGAACTATACTCCTTTCGGCTTGTTTTAAGGTAGTAAGTCACACACGCTCTGTGAGTTCATATTGTAACTATTACAAGCTTCAGCATGATTAGAATTTTTTATTGTTAATAATAAAATTTAAAAATTTTACATGTTTCCTCTCCCTTTTTCCCTCCCACCCTTCCTCCTTCCCTCCATCTCTCCCTCCCCCCCCCTTACCCTCTTTCCTCTGTGACATGCACCCTGGCCACCCTCCCCTCCCACCCCCCCATTCCACTTGTAAGGCTATGCTATCCAGGTTGGGTCATGTAAATCTGTCAAGTCATTTGAAGTAGGGACTAGGACTTCTCTCCTGCCTCTAGGTTAAGGGGGTATCCCTCCATGGGGGATGTGTCTGCAAGGTCCTTATGTGCACCAGGAATAGATCCTGTTTCTACTATCTAAGGTCCCCCAGATTGCTCAGTCCTTCTAGCTGAGACCCATATTCAGGGGAGTCTGAGTCAGTCCCATGCTGGATTCCCAGCTATCAGTCTGGGGGGCCCATTAGCTCCTTCTTGTTCAGGTCAGCTGTCTTTGTGTGTTTCTGCAATCTGGTCTTGTCCTCTCTCTCTGCATCTGGATTCTAGTTTGACTCACTGTTTAGTTATGGGTGTTTGCTTCTGTTTCCAACAGGTACTAGATGAGGGCTCCATGATGGTGGATAATTTAGTTGTTGATCTCACTATCATGAAAGGGCATTTATGGTAGCCTTTCCACGGTTGTTCGAATTGTTAGTTGGAGGCCGTCTTGTAGGTCTCTAGACCTTTCTTTAGGTTCAGTTTTCTCTTCAAACCAATAATGGCTCTGTGTTTTATGCTCTCTCTCTCTCTCTCTCTCTCTCTCTCTCTCTCTCTCTCTCTCTCTCTCTCTCTCTCTCTCTCTCTCTCCTCCTTTTCTGTCTTCTATTCCTACCCTAACTCAATCTACCTAGTCGCATGTGCTTTCCTCTCCTCCCCTTCTCTTTCTCCTAGTTCTCTCTCCATTCACTGTCCCCCAATTCCCATGTGCTCTGGGGGACTTGTCCCTTCCCCCTTTTGTGAGGGACCATATATGAATCTCTTAGAATACACCTTGTATCCCAGTTCGTCTGATGGTGTGTATTATAGGCTGGTGATCCTTTGCTCTACATCTAAAATCCATATATGAGTGAATACATACCCTGCTCCTCTTTTTGTAACTGGGTTACCTCATTCAGGATGGTTTCTTCAAGTTCTATCCACTTGCCTGCGAATTTCAAGATTCCATTATTTTTTTCTGCAGAGTAGTATTCCATTGTGTAGATGTGCCACATCTTCTTTATCCATTCTTCAGTTGAGGGACATCTAGGTTGCTTCCAGGTTCTTGCTATTACAAATAATGCTGCTATGAACATAGTTGAGCACATGTCTTTGTTGTATAGATTATCTGAAAGAACTTTAATAATTTCCTTACTGTGATCTGCAGAGGCGTAGAATTTCATCTTGGTTAATCCAGTGCTCCTCCCTACTTTCTTCACAGAGAAACTAGAGAAGAATTTCAGAATTCATTTTTATTTTTCTGTTGCTTAAAAACAACCCGAACATTTCCTGGGACAGAGAGCCGGTGTGGGGAGCAAAGATGGGGTGCACATAGGCTGTTAATGTGTTCTCATTGCCATTCCCCATGGCTACTTGCCAGTGTCAGGAAATGGTAATCACTCTGCTTAGGAAGCTGTGTGGCTGCTAGTTTTAAAGATGAGCTCATTTAAAGCACTCTTAGTACAGTAGCAGAATAAAACAAAACCCTGGTGGCCACGACTTAATGCTTTGCTTTGTTAGATCTTCTCAGCAGAAGCAATCTTGACATTGAAATAGGGACAATTATAGTAGGTGTCGTGTCAAATGAGAGGAAATGGTTGTACTTGGTAAATGCAATGTAATAGTTCAGCCATATGTACATATGCTTATATGTACTTCTGAGTGTAAATATGAAGCACCTGATAATAACTGGTAGTAGGTTTTAGTTCGTCTTCCCTTGTATGTCACACCAGAATTTACCAAAATGTACGCCTACGCCCTTGTATATTGCTCGGAATGAAGCAATCATTTTCTTGAGTGTGAGGAACTGATTGTAAAAACAACCTGTTCTGGATTTCCCAGTCTGCACAGAGTGCTTTTCTTTTGCTGATGCTTACTGTTTGCAGATGTTCTAAAGAGAAGTCTGGTTTTCTGTTGAAAAATAATTAAGCATATGTCATTGATCTCACGGTGATTAGAAACGGAAGGGATCTTTGTGTCATTGTCACATGACCGAAGAACCACATTCTGTCCATGAATGCTACCTTCTTACTCAACTCATATGTCTAAATGAAGGCCAGCATTCCTGAGCCACTAGACAACCTGTGCCACCTCCCCATGTAATTCATACACTTCAACTTGTGACAAGTTAAATGCTATACTGGAAAATGGAAAAAGATGCCAAATTACACAGGAGAAAAAGGATGATGGGAAGGGAGGAAGAGCGGGATGTGAGAGAATGTAAAAGAGGGAAAGATGGAAGAAGTAGCAAAATCATATCGCTGTTTTATAACATTCAAAAGACAAATGAGATCTCTATTGAGAATGTAAGTTGATATTTTACACAACAAAAGCAGAGTATAGTGATATTTTCTATATTAGCGAACTGTTAAGGACAAACTCTGGCTTCTTGTGAGCGTGTAAATGTCCTAAAGGAAGTTAAACATGGGATCATGCATTGACTAAGCAATCCCCATCCTGTGTACTCAGTGAGTCTTGCCCTCTCAGCTGTTTCCTCTGTCCATCCAGCCATATCCACACACACATATGTAAATAATATATATATGCATGGTATTTGTTTGGGGGGCTTTTGGTCTACTTTGGTATTTTGACACTGGGCCTCTATAATTCAGGACAGTGTTCACTGTGTAGATCAGCTGGCCTAGGATTTGTGCTGACCCTCTTGAGTCAGCCTCCTGAGTGTTTGAATTCTTGACATGCACCACCATACCCAGAGTATATATAGTTTAAAGGATGCAAATGTGGAAGGTATTTAAGATACTTAAAAGAAACTCTGTATCTGTAATTAACACTTGGGAGGAAAGGATCTGTATAATTATACCCAGGGAGTTGCTAAAATCACAGAGAAGCTGGCCATGCCTCTGCTGATGTACTCACCATCATAATGTAAGGAACCAGACGGATCTTATGCAGCCACAGATAGAAATCACTCAACTGTCCCTCCAGTTAAATTTGAAATTTCCCAGGCTGGCACTTTTTGGCATTTCTCTGCCAATGATTGTTTCGGGATTGTCTTCATTAAAGGATAGAGTTAATAACAACTGTGGACTTCTGCACTAAAAGTCAATGGCCTCTGTGCCAAAAGTATCCCAGTGCCAGTTGTGACAACCAAAAATGTGTCTAAAAGCCACTAAATGTTCCCTAGGGAAGAAACTGACTCCCTGAACCAAATATCACCAAGATATGAAATCATTAGGAAAACAATGGGAAAAAATGACATGGAGTATTTTAATCAATAATGTGTAGGTTTCCACAATGCAAAATTTTAAGCAATCACTTGCAAGTAGACACTTGGATACAACAGAAGCACAGAGATAGGCAGAAATAATTTTCAACATGCAGCAACTTACATACTGTATAGGCATGTTAGCACAGCAAGAAATAAAACACAGCACACAGTGATACATATAAATTTGGTGTCAGTGCAAGTCAAGTTAAAATGCCTATAAAGAGACAGTTGTGGGAAGTAAGTGACCAATTGAAAATTATGAACTGAGCAGTTGACTCATTTTTAAAAGGTGGCACCAACTGTTCACTTAAGGAATCCCTTAAGGGTTCTGTGTGGTTTGCAAGCACTCTCTAGGGGGAACCTAAAGTCAGTAGCATTTGCTTACGAGGCTTTGATCCATCAGGGCAGATTTTTCATCTTGAAATGTATGATTGCAAGAATTCCCTGCTGTAAGCAACAAAAATATGTAAACAGTACAACCATGAAGGAGTTGAACTGCATTTATTTCCATGTGTAAATTGGGTGGACACTGCATGCGGGCAGTGTTGCAGGGTGCCTTCTTACATTTTAGACACGATTCTCAGATTGTTGCCATATTAAAACTTTTTTAAAGTTGAAACCCGTATCTTGAATGAAAGTGTCTCCTCATGGTGATTTGTAGAGAAGCAAGTTGAATTGAAAGAAAATTAGGCATGTTTAAATGTTGACTACAGTAAACATCAAAGGACAAACTAACAAAAAAGGGCACTGTTTTAGTGTTACACGTTTTAGGATTTCACTGGCTAATGAATGCCATAGCACATCCAGAACCACATACGAGCCTAACTGTAGACACTTCTCTGTCTCCGTGAGCAAGCGATGAAAGGATGCTTGATGATAAATGTGAAGCAGAATTATAATCTCTGCATGCAGAACTTTATTTAAAATACCTATTGTGGTGCATTTGTGTATATGAGCGGAGTGTAGCATCTGCCTCCAAGGAGCAAAGGGTGTTGGAAGAATATATTTCACATAAAATTTTCTATTCAATTTTGTATTTATTTTTCACCACAGAGAAGACCCAATGACCTTAACTGGTGTTATTTTTATTCCACATGAGATAGAAAGGAGACTTGGTTTTGTGTGTTTACAATTAAAATCGATAAAAATATCTCTGTTGTGAGGTTATCATATCCCTCCATTAAGAAACTTCTTGGATGCCTGAGTTTGCCTATGAAGACCAAGTAAATTTAAACTTGGAAATTACTAAAACCGTCTTCCCACTGTGCTAATACTTTCCCAGCTTTATTTTTCGGCGGTTCCCTGTTAGAATGCAAAGTCCATGTTTTGCCTTTGACAGCAGTTGAAATGAGACTCTTCAAGGTCGATTGAGAAATGGCCCCTGTTTTGAAGCTTTCCTTACCACTTCCTGAAGGATATGAATTCCCTATTTTGTTTCTCCATGACATGAGGCTTGACTTCACTTAAGCTGTGTGGTCAGGTCATTTCCTCTTCTTCCTAAGCTTTACTGATAGGCACTTTTCCCACAAGGCGGGTCCATGTCAGTGGCCCCAATCAATACAATGACATTTGCTACTATGAAACGGTCCTCCTAAGAGATAGCCAATTCTTTCCTGTTCATCTTGTGTTATTGAGATTCAGAGGAGCCTGGTGAATATCTAAGAAGTCATCAAATGTCTCAGTGGAAACAGAAATGATAGAAAGTTGTATGAGCAAGATGTGAGCTTTAATACATTAGGCCACTGAGATTTTAAAATTGTTAAGTCATCCTTCTTGGACCAATCACTCAGTCACACCCTAGTCATTTATAGTGTTTGTCACATGTCTACTGTTTTCCATAGTTTCCATACTGTTTTAAACACATGTAATATGTGACTCATGATTTAAAATGACTAACTTATGTTTAGAGTTTATTGGGGAAATTTCAGAGTGAGCATTGCCTGAAAGATGATAGTAGTTGAGAAGGTAGTCTGATTTTCAAGCGATGCATCACTGCTCACAGCATTCCCAGGAGTTGACTTGCAGCATCACCATGACTGCCTGAAACCAGATTTCATACTATCATGAGCAAGGACCTTTTTGTAGGGAAAACATCCCCTGGAGGAAGCCAGCAAGGCCCAGAAGACTGCAACAGAAGCGATGTTCACAATGAAATGTGTCACAAGAAACAAAGTTTTTGGATCATCAAGTGACATTTGATGCTATCTATTAATCATGATGCCCCTAGTTTATGATAAAACTGAGATAAATATATATATACATATATTTACAAACATACATATACAAATAATATATATACATATATATGTATATATATTTCCAAATTTCTTGATCCAACACTGGAATCATATTTTTGTCTCCAATTTTAAAAATTAATACCTTAAAATGTATTGTTCACAATCTCAGAACTTAGAAAGTTGAGATGGGAGGATTATAGGCTTGAGGCCAGCCTGGGTTACAAAGCAAGCTCCCGGTCTGCATGGGCTCCATAATAAGACCCTATCTCAAAAAACAAAACAAAAAACAAGGAATGAGGGTAGGGTGGAAGGTTTACCTAGCATGTGCAAGGCCCTGCGGTTGATCCCTAATACCACAAAACAAGCAAAAAGCCTTTAGTGATTGAGTTAAACTCAAACACCTCCAGTCCCTACCCAAACCCAAAAGTAGCTAGATGTGCAATGAAAGATCTTGTTTTATGTGTTGGTAAGATCACTGAAGGTTTTCATTTTGTGATAGATTGTTCTATTTTGTACAACTTTGGAATTAGGTTATGTTTGCCACTCTTTTGTCTCAATGCTGCTAAATGCCTACTTTTAAAGAGTGAATATTTTTTTTAGTGGAAAAGTAACTTTATGAACTAGATGTACAAAAGTATCCAATTTGAAACAATGCCAGATACCCCATTTCACAATTGTACTGCAAACATGCATTCCCGCTACCATCATTGAGCCAATATATTCTCTGTCTTTATTGTTTCCTGTTCAGACTACTACAGACTCCAGTATAACTCAGCTTAATGTTTCATTCAAACATATCTATTATATACGGAAGTCAAAGAACTCAAAGGTTTTTTTTTTTAAAAAAAAAAACTCAGTTTAAAAAGTGACTGCATATAGACATTTGTCATAAAAAGGCATCAAACCACTTGCTAATATATGGCAGAATGAGCAGTTTTCCTAATAAAAAGGAAAATGCAAATCAACCCCATAGCAAGATGTCGCATCACCCCCCCCATTAGAATTGCTATTACAGAAAGCAGATACAGTAAGAAGGTGGAGTATTGGTGACAGGTTTTCAGGGTCATCAAAACTTTAAAAATACAAGAACTAAATAGTCACCCATTGCCATTGCTGTGTATAGAATCAAAAGATACAAGAGGGTATGTTTAAAGGGCAATCACACTCTTGTTTACTGCATTATTTACAGCAGCCAAGTGTTACGAGGAGGCATTTCCCTGGCAGCCAAGGATGAAAATAACTATAGTGTTCTTCAACCAATGAATGAAGACAATGAGATATGGATACATCATACAGATACAAAAAAGAATGAGATCCTGTCATTTCTGTCAACGTTGATAGAGCTGGAGATCATTAGGAAGAAAAGAATGAAAGTATGAAAAGTACTTGATCCCACTACATGATCCCACTTTTGTGGAATGCAAAAACAGAGTAGAAAGTTGGTACCAGACGCTGATGAGGGTTGGGTAGAGGCTGAATGAAAATGTTGATCATCAGGCACTGTTTTAATTAGAAGCAGGAATTTCTAATGTGCTATTGCACAGTAAGACCACTACATATTTACAGAAGCTACAGAGGAATTTATAATTTAAATAACATTTTAGAAAATATATTTTACATTCCAACAGGTTTCTTATCCTTTATCTACCCCCTCCCCCTATCCACTCCTCCTCTAACTCCATTCAGAAAGGGACATGCCTGTCATGAGCTTACACAAAGCATGTCACATCAAGTTGAGGCAGGACTGAACTCCTCCCCTTGGGTGGAGGTGGGGTCAGGTAATCTAGCATGGGGAACAGGTTCCCAAAAGTCAGCTAAGTGTCTGGAAGAGGCCCTGCTCTCACTGTTAGAAGCCTTACTAGAACACCAAGCTGCAAGATTGTCACACACATGCAGAGGACCAAGGTTGTTCTCATGCGGGCTCCTTGACTGTTGGTGCAGCCTCCATGAGCTCCTGAGAACACAAGTCAGCCGTCTCTGTGTCCCCATCATCACCCCTGTGGCTGGTACAAATCTTCTTCCATTTCTTTGCCAAGACTCTCAGAGCTCAGCACAGTGCTCGTCTGCGGATCTCTGCCTCTGCTTCCATCAGTTACTGGATTGAGCAGCTCTGAAGGCAATTACGGAAGTCATCTATCTGCTTACAGGAGATAACCAGTTCAGGCATCTTCTCCACCATTGCTAGCTGAGGTCATCCTTGTGGGTTCCTGGGGATTTCCTTGGCACTAGGTTTCTCCCTTACCCCAAAATGGAAACCCCTCTCAAGATGTCTCTTTTCTTAATCTCCCCCTCCATCCTGTCTCCAACCTGCCTTCTTCATCCAGTCTACCCAACCCAACTCTACTTCCCATCCATCCACCGATCCATCCATCCATCCATCCATCCATCCATCCATCCATCCATCTATCCATTCATCCCCCCAGTTTACTCAGGAGATCTTTTCTACTTCCCCTTCTCAGGGAAATGCACACACCCTCAAAGAAGAATTCTTAATGCTTTTACCCTAAAGAAATAATAAACATTGAGTCACTAGATATGTTAAATCTGACTTAGGAATAGCACATTATATGCAAGTATAGAAACGTTACAGCACTGTATTAATATGTACAATGCTCATCTTTATCTAGCCATTAACATTTTAAATTCAAATCTGTCCACTCCCAGGCATGACTAAAGCCCACCAGTTCAGCCTCTCAAGCTAATTACTATCTGTTCCCTACCTTCGTCTCAAAGAATGATGGGATGAGAACAATTAGGGCCAGAACTTGCGTCTGGTTCTTTTATGGTCCCTGTGGCTCACTGTATAATGATCTGCTCACAGGTTTGACATCTCACCAAATCACAGGCTCTGTGGGGACTGAGCCTGGAGATCCAACCCTAGCAGATGTGCATCAGCACCCATCCACCTGCTTGTTCAGAATCCTCAGGTGCTGCCCATGCATAGTCTCACCAGGGCCAACGGTACTTCAAATGAGGTACTCTTGTCTCACAAATGATAGATTTAGACTTCACTACACCAAACACCTGTTTCAGAGCAGCTGAAAAGAGGTAGTGAACATGGTGATCTATGTCCATAGTGGGTCTCCTCTGACGCCTGATGCAGCCCCAATGGTTTCATTCCATTTGACCCTATACTTGCCACATTCCTGTTCTAACTAACCTCTCCTCCTCCTCTTCCTCTTCCTCCTCCTCTTCCTCCTCCTCCTCCTCCTCTTCTTCCTCCTCCTTCTTTTCCTAGTATTACTTTATTGGCTGCCTTTTTCTCCCTTGGACTCTGTGAGCAAGTTAGTGAATTGAGTCCCTCAATTTACCAGAATACTTTCTAGATTATTTTTAGCCAAAGTACAGTTACAACATTGTCTAAAAATTTTCTATTCTGATGGCTGTCCCTTCTCCCAACCCAAAGACTATTCTATTTAGCATCCAATTAACTCTTCCGTATTTGGACTTAAAAAAGAACACCTTCCTCACTCAAACCTTGATTTTTCAGAATTCAGTCTTAATATTAACAACTATTTATTTGGCCCACAACACCCAGTAAATAGCTTTACCACACTCTGAGCCATTCCAATTCAGAGGCCTAATGATTTCTATTAGTCTTCAAATCATATTGCATCCACCAAAAACCTATGGCATGCAACAAAAGTGTTCTCTTAACGTCTATACGTGAAAACCAGGCTAATTTTCTCCCATTCCCTCATTTGCCAAGGTATTGAATACTTTGAATTTATATATCAAATATGAAAACATTTTATAAAGAATACATAAAAGGACTTGAAATGAGTGTGTGTCTATTCTATAATGACCTAATTCATTTGTTTTTAAGGTACTAGCATTGCCTTTCTTTTAACATAGTCTCATGTATTTCAAGATTAAGAAAGTTTCTTGCTAGCAAGAGCTGTCCATTTTTCTGAACCTGTTGTAGCTGTGAACCTCTAGGGGGCGCACTTTTTCACAAAATACTAGGGACAAATGGCTGAGTCCTGTGGAATGGGCTTCCTCTAGGGGTATGACCTCATGGGAGAAAGTCTGTCTGAAGTCGGGTTAGACCTGAAGTGTAGAAACTATCTAGGTTGAAATTATAAGAATGTGGCAAAGCAAGGACCGGGAAGTTCTCCTTGATGGTCCCTCAGCCGGCAGAGCCTAGAGTGATGGGATTTGCCAGCCTGCCCTGTGTTAACAAAGCTCTTGAGGGAGTCTGTATGGAATTAAGTTAAGCTTGCCCTTTCTCCTGGGCAGAAGTTAGAATACCCAATACCTGCTATAGTCAGCTCATTTGAGTCATCGCACTATTTGCCTTGGAAAGCAAAGCGAGCACTTGGTGCAGGAGTGGAGAGGGGGTTTTCAGTTACTCGGATGTTTCCGGATCTGGGGTCCAGACTGTCCTACTGGCTCTCTTGCTCTCTTAAGCATGACCACAGTTCCCTGGAGTGATGAACTTGCCCGTTAACTCAGAGTTTGCCTCATCTCCTCCTTGGCCTTTAGCATCTATTGACTGCAAGCCATTTGTTAGCTTAGTGCTGTATTAGGAGAATGCAGTAACACAGATGATCATGCAACAAGTACTTTTCTAGTTCCGAGAGTCTGGATAGGCAGCCACGTACCACGGGCTACCCTAACTGCTGTCCCCCAAGCGCAGTAGCTTTCCGTTTGCTGATGCAGGACTGACAGCGAGGCTCGGACTGCCCCCAAGGCCAGAGGAGCCCTGGGCTTAGCTCCGCCCAGCTCGGCCTGGGTGGCAGTGATGGCCCAGGTCCCCAGGCTCTGCGCCCTGTGTGCAGCTGGCGTGCGCGTGTCTCCGCGTGTCTGCGCGTGTGTGTCCGTGCGTGTAAGTGAAATGAGGTGGAGTGCTACGCCTGGGTGTTTCCTTCCAAGTGATTTTGATCAGCAATCCGTTAGGGGATCATGGAAAAAATATTCTGGCTAAAAGGATGAAAACTGAGTAAGTACACAGAACTTTGAACTTGAAACAGAATGCGACCCAATGCAAGCAAAACCCTGACAGTAACCACATGCTGCTATTTTCTTCTTATGTTAAAAGACCGGAATGCTGACAGCAAAGTGGCAATTTAAAACTGAACGAAAGGAAGCAGTTCAGGAACATGAAAGGCGGAGAGCAGGGCGGCTTTAAAACCGGAGGGAAAATGAGAAACTGCTAGGGCAACCTGGCCTGCGCCCAGCTGTGCAACAGGCACTTCGCGTTTAATCTGCCGCGTCTTCGGGACTGTTTTCAGACTCCAGATCCGCTTTACTGGGCTCTCTCTTTGCCCCAAAACCGAGACAAGCTGAACTCTTGAGTTTTTGAATGTTGTGGGAATAAGACATTGCCGGAAGAACTTCCTGGCAGCCGGGGATGCGTTCGGACGATTTCCTAAGACTATTTTTATTTTGACATCTTAAAATAATAATAATAATAATAATTAGCGGGTCAGTCACTTTTTACTGTCCGCGGAAGGGATCTTGTTAACCACCTCAGACCGCTGGGACCTGTGGCATGAATCTTTGGCCAGAACCTTCGGAAAGTTCTCAAGTGGAGATGGGGCGAACTTGATTGGAGTTGTGCAAAAAGAAGACCGATGTGTGCTTTTCTCGTGCTGACATCGTGGCCAGGGGCCAAGTGAAGCTGGACTGGTCATGGTCTGTCGACCGGTATTCCTTTGTCGCCGGCGATTTTGCCCCCGACCTTTCCTGGTGGGTTTGGTGGTGGCAATCTGTCTCTTTTACCAGACCCTAACACTCCGAGGGACTAAGAAGCTTGCAGCTGAGGTTACTGGGACTGTCCCATACACACCCTCTCAAACTCAGGCTAGCAGATGCGAGCAAGGATACCCAGGGGACAAAGGGTGCTTCCTTCTCTCCGCAGATGCCCAGGAAATTAGGAAGGTAAGTTTGGGCTTAGACTGAACGGTCTGCCTCCCTCTCCTTTCTGTGAAACTAAAATTAACTTCCATGAGGTCTGAAAGGGAGCCCGAGTGTAAACAGTCCAAAGTGACCTGCTGGTTGGGTGATGTGTTACATAAGCCGTGCAACTTCCTAAACATACTTAAAGGGTTCTGACCTTTATATTTTAGACGTGCTCTTCATTTCAGTGAAATGAAATGGTTCTAAAATGCTAGCAATCTAAGAAATCTGGGGGGATGTATACATCAGAAACCAAAGACACAGTTTAAAAATCCCTGGATCTCTTTCTTTAAAGCAGAGAGCCATGATGTTCCCAGAATTCCATCTGGAGATCTGCTAAATTGGTTCTGAATTTGGTGAAGACTTTTCTAAACCAATGCATTCCTTTCTGAACCATTTAAAAGAATAGTGCTATAGTTTTTTTTTTTTTAAGAATAATTGGCATACTGTTTTAATTGGTCATAGTATTAGGGAACACCAGTTAAATACTGTGTCCATACCTAGAATGTAAGCACTAGGAAGGCAGAGGCAGGAAGTAAGGCCAACCCAGTTTGCTCTCCATGAAGAGTTCTGGGCCTGGCAGTTTTTAGTAGTGAGACATTCTTTTTTTCCAAGTGTGCATTTATGCTTTGGTGTGGTGGCTCACACTTTTGATCCCAGCACTAGAAAGAGAGAGGCCAGAGGCCAGGGGTTCAAGGCTAGCCTAAGCTAGCTACATTGTAAGCCCAAATCCAGCCTGAGATACATTAGACACTGTCTGGGGGTAGGGGAAGCAAAACAAAGAGTTGAAGAAAGAGATCACCCTGTATTTATGATGGGCAGGTTAGTCTCACTCTTTCTATTTAAAAAGTACAGCAAACAACACAAATCCACAAAAAACATAAAACTTCCTTTTTAATATCGTACTCTGTGCATGCCTAATTGCAAATGCAGACCTTTCACTGTCAAGTATAAAGAGGAAAAAGAAAAAACAGTGAAAAACTGGTTATTTAAAACATTGTGATGGCAAAGCCACCCAAATGAGTGACATTTGAAATAGTATACAGCAAGATACCTTTGGGATCTGTAAGAGGCACCTTCTATCTAAGTAGACTTGGTGGGGAGGTGTTTGTGAGCCTGCTTATTGGTTGGAGCAGAACTTTATCTTGGGCTGCAACATAGTTGTTATTGTCAGTATTACCACTGACTATATTGTCTCATAAACTCTTTTATTTCATTTCAGACTCATAGTCCAGGTACATAGCTGGGTAGATAGGTAGTTAGTAGGTGGGGTTACTCAACATAAAAACAAGTTGACTGTCGCTGAAGGATGCACAAATGGTCCACATGGCTAACAGAATGCCCTGCTGCATCCCACAGAAATCAGTCTGCTTTGTCCTTACCACAATATACGCTCTTAATAAAAGCAAACTCAACACTGGTAGGTATAATTAGCCACATCTTGAAAAACACACACCAAATCGCAGTAGATTAAGATGATGGCCATTTGAAGACTGTCACATGGGTGTATTCATTTGTTTGCAAAAGTGTGAAGTTGGGGTGACCCATGAGCAGAAGAAATAATAGCAGAAGATAGAAAGCGGACGGTCATCTCTAAAGGAAGCTTTAGTTCATGGTGTGAGGCAATCTTCAGATGCAGTGAAGTAACAGGAGAAGGAACTTTTTGGTTTGTTTGTGTAACCTTTTCTTTGCTTTTTAAAATTACTTTCTTGAACACTTCAAATTTATGACAGAGATATGTACATGAATTTTAAAGCTGCTGTTTTGTAATTTTTAAAACTACTTTTTTGGTAGTTTGTAATTGTAAAGTTCTTTAAAAATAAATGAGGCAAGTATTTAAATGCTTAAATATTTTCCAGGAAATTTAGGTGGAAATGATTCATTAATTAATTTGTAACCTCCTTTTTGTCCCTACTAGGCATTTTCTGATCCCAGCTTTGTTTGTAACCTAGCATATGTTAACTGTTACTTATATTCTGTCACAGAAAATTCCACTGCAGCTTTAGAACTACTGCTCCTTGGAAAACATCTGAAACTTATTGGCTGCTGGTGTAAAAAAACATTCAGTCTAGAATTTTCTTCAACCAGAAGAATGCCAAACACATGATGATTTTGGCTTCCAAATGATTCCCAGTCTTAAATATTTAAAACATAAGTGAGATTCTGAATTGAGAATCATAGTTCAGTGAATTGGAAAACTGTGTTTCCAAACATTTGCTCTGTACCTCTGTTTTTAATGCAACCCACTGATAGCAAGGAAGGCAGAGAGAAGGTAATGTGAAAGCCTCAGTCAAAACCAGAGACAAATCAATCTTGTTTGTAATATATCTTCCAAAAGGTGTCAAGTAATAACCATCTGCCAGCTATCTAACGTGGAAAGGGTAATCAGTTAAGAATGCTTTATCAATCCTGTAAAAGAAAAAAAATAACCACTCATAAAAGTCACTGATGAAATGATCAGTGAGGCGCCATAGATGTTGGTGTTCCTGAAGACCTACAAGTAGCTTTTAGAAATGATATCACATAGGAGTAGACTTTTCTTCATCTGTGCATTTTGAAATTTGTGATCACTTTTATTGACATGCCAAAACATTCTACTTAGCTGAATCCCTCATTTACTTCAGTTGAATCCACCCATGTTAACCTTAAATGCTTTTAAAAGATGCTGCAATCACTGGATTTGGCTATATAGAAAAAAAATGTGTGTTTGGACATATAAAAACTCTCTCAACACCAGAAATTTCATGCAAACTCTTGCATACATGTGTTTATACAAATCTCTTTGGGAAAATACTTGATTTTTATTAGATATTCTGAGCTAAAAACACACCAAGACCACTGAAAATGCTTAACAACATCTATGCTTCAATATTTAATTAACTGCTCACTCTATGTGTATCAATTGGGTCTGGATAAATAAACCTAAAGTGAAAAAAAAATTAAGTCTTCAAAGGAGGACATTAAAACAAACAAATAAATAAATAAACACTCGTGTGAAAACATGGACAAGTGGAATATTTCTCTAATCACCGTTGTTCATTGACGAATAAGCAGCAAGTGTTACCTGGTCTTTGGGGACAGCAATTCCCTCTTAGAAGAGACCTTCTGTGCTTTATCTACCTGGTAACAGAGGATCCTCTAGTTGGAAATATTTGAAGACTGTAACTTTGCCTTTCACACCTTCCCCACTGGGACCTGATTCAACATTAAATTTGTTTTCAGTGCCAGTGAGATCACAGTATTCGATCTGCCAATTTTCCATAAAAAAGCACTCTTTCCTCTTTCTGGCCAAATTTTAATTCCTTTTCCAACTTTTTACATTCCAATAAGCCTTATAAAGCAAATATCCTATTGTTGTTTCTTCTGGATTTTTCTCTCAGCATTGGTTGTTCAAATATTATTTAATAATCTGCTGTGTCTTAAAATAATTCCAGCTTAATGTCTATGTTTATATATTATAAACATATAATATATATAATATCTATGTTTATGTCTTTATAAACATAGATCTGTTGTGTTCACTGAGGTAGGTTTCTCTTTAGATTTATCCATTTTTATGGACTTGGATGCCTTAGCATTGCATAACACAGAAAACAAATTATAAACAGACACAATGGGTGAGATCTCCTTAGTCCATGTTTCTCTAATGGAAACATAGCTATTTGAGGACTGTGTTTAGACTCGGGAGAGCCATGTGTTTCTGATTATCTCCCGTTGAGGCTACACAATGAGAACTACTATTCCTTAGACTGTTGCTGGGCTGTTTGCATTCCAAATCTTCCTCACTCTCCCTTCAGTTTCAGGAACTGGTCTATCTCACTTTTACTACTCCAGGATCCAACATAGCCCAATGTAAATAAGCAAATGTCTTCATTGAACGTATTCTAATCCATTTTATTCTTATTTGTAAAAACAAGCAACATACTTACTATTTGAAAATCTCTTTAAAATTACTTGTTCAAGTCTTGTGGCATCAGGAAGTTAGACCAACTCTTAGATGCTGACAATATATTGGAAAACACAGTCTCAGGGTTACCAGAGCAGAGACAAAATAAAAGAGAAGGAAGGGTGGATTGAAACTCCAGTGAGTGAACTTTCTGGGGTCACATCCAGAGAAGCTGTTTTCAGCTACTGAATCTCAGGCATTAGAGGCCAGAGGGTAGCCTGGCTTCCTCTTTTCCTGTCTTTCATCGGATGGTATCCATCCAATGTTTCTGGATTCTCAGGACAGCCAGTTGAAGTAACCGGGGCCTCTGATATATGCATCACTTTCCCAGTACAAATGGTCTGAAATGTCTGCTCCTTTTAAATATGCAATATAAATAAGTTAGTCAGTGGCAGTGAGAATGGTGAGTGTGTGAGAGAGAGAGAGAGAGAGAGAGAGAGAGAGAGAGAGAGAGAGAGAGAGAGAGAGAGAGAGAGAGAGGTGGGTACAGTGAAACAGTCCTTAGTTGTATAGCCATAGTAATGTCATGAGAAGCACCTAGCAGCAGACAGGTAAAGCACAACAATCTTGTGACAACTGATACAGTAGTGGTAATAATGTCAGTTTCTAACAATCCACTAAAAGGATCGCCAAGGCCCTGCCTCTTGGAAAATGACTTTGCTTTCTCTAATAAAAAATTATCAGTAATTGTCTCATGGAGAGCCCTACTCATCAACTGAAAGAGAAATACTTTAGTTTCTTTTTTTCTTTCTCTCCTTGATCCCTGTTAATCATTTATCCATACATTTCCATTCAGTGTGTAAATATGTACTGATACTAGCTAGGCAATGAGGTACTGGTGACAGAAGATTAGAAGCCATTGGGAGACAGTGTAAGGAAAGTGCTAGAGAATGGATAAATTCTAGGATTAGTCTTTGAAAGTAATAAGGGGAGGCAGAGAAGGAGCTGGACTTGTTTTAAGGTGCAGCAAATATAAAAACCTATGCATTCATATGAAAGAAACCAAATAACTTAATAAGCTATTATGGTGCATGCATGTACACATTTGAACACACACATGCGCATGCGCACACACACGCGCACTGTGTGTGTGTGTGTGTGTGTGTGTGTGTGTGTATAAAATCTAATATGTTGATGTGAACATAATAAGTTGTCTGAATTCTGAAGGAATAGAACAATCCCTACAGAATGCAAAGATTGGCATGTATCGATTGAGGAGAAAACAAGTTACAAAATGGGTTGGGGCAGAGTAGGCTGGTAAAGAGGCCTCTCTTTGGCCAAATCTTGTCCTCCTTGTGCATTTGTAAGACTGTTTCTTCCGTCTCCCCCAGGGTTGGCTCCACAGTTACTCTATTAAAAAAGTTCTCAGACTTTTCCATCAGGCCAATGAGCATGCTTAGAAGTGTCAACATGGTAACCGGCTTCTTGGCACTTGACAGACTACCTAATGTTCTTCCTCTTTCTCTAGTTCTTTTCACAGATACTATAACTGCTTCTCTTGTGTGTACTTCCTGGTTGCCTCCACTAGCTCCCAGCCTTTGAAATTGGTCCTCTCTACTGAAAACTCTCTCCTGATTACCCTTGACAAGCAGTGATGGCCCACTTTCAACTTTTATCCTTTTTCTAGAAGCAGCTCTCATCACTAAACACCTTAAAACCCTCCGTTTTAACAGAGCCACGCAGCAGGCATATTCTGTGATCCTGGAATAACTCATGGTCCCTTTTCAAGGTTCATTTCCATCTCTTCCACGCTGATGATGAAAGTAGACATCGTGAATTTCCATCCTTTGGACTTCTCTCTTGTTTTCTTCTTTCCCTTGGTGAAAGAGTGTCACGAATCAACTGCCTCCCTCATTCCCTGCTATGTTTGCTAGAATGATTAAAAAAATACCTATGATTATTTGAATATGTAGAAATCAGCAATCTGTTGACATTCCTAGTTAATAAATAAGACCTGACTTTCTCCTACATTTTCCTGGTTATACTAAATATATGGTTTGAACCATGCAAATATCTTTGTCCCTTCTTGTTTCTCACCACTCTCTAAACTTGCTGACTTGGAACCTGACCAGCTTGGAGGCTGGTCACTCAGCCACACAACTGACTCCAAATTCAAATGACCTTGGTGTCCTTTCTTTCTTTCTTTCTTTCTTTCTTTCTTTCTTTCTTTCTTCCTTCCTTTCTTTCTTTCTCTCTTTCTTTCTTTCTTTCTTTCTCTCTTTCTTTCTTTCTCTTTGTTTTAATAATTTTAAAAAATAATTAATATTGGTTAAAAATCACATATGCTCCAAAATGTATTCAAATACATAAGTATGTACAATGCATATTTTGAGCCATTACTCTAAACCCTGTTAGCCTACTGATTCCCAGACTGTTACCTGACCCTTTGCAGCTCTCTACCCATACATAGATTTCCTCTGTGGAGTTCACACACCACCTTTAGACATGTTGTTCCTTCTCTATCTCTAACTTGTGATTGTTCTCAGAGATCATAAGGGCTAGCTAACCCTTTATACTGAGTACTTTAGTAAATGTAGCCTTAACATAAGTCCCTAATACTAACTACAGGTTAGTATAGAGTGAAAATTTTCTTACTTCACCCCCTAAAATTCCAGATTCAAATTAACAAGATTTTAAAATCTTAGATTTGCCTTTGCAATGTCAATACTGAGTCACAGTTATAAAAACCTTAGACTACACTTCATGATCTAGTATGCTTTCTAGTATTGTCAGAAATTGTCTTGTCTGGCAAGCTTCAGAATCCAGCCTATAACTTTATTTTCCACACTTCCCTCTGTCTAATGTCTCTTCCAAGTTGTAAGTCCCAGTCAAGTCCTCTAGAAATAAATCTGCATGATCTTTCTTAAAGCTGCCTTAAGCCCAGGAAGTTTCATCCTCTCTTTCATGTTAGCCCTTCTTATAAGTTGATGCTTTTTAAAACATCCCAAATGAAAGGTATTTTTGTTATAATTATTCAGAAGAGATATTATAATATTATAACCTAAAATAAGTTAGGTATTATTAGATTCGATGCTTTTCTTCTATAAGGGGAAAAAATAAAGTTCACAAATGAGGCTTCAAATCAGTGGTAAAGACAGGATTGGACTGAGAACTGTTTTCTTTCTGTCTCTGTTCTACCTCATACCATAGACTCACTCACTAGTGTTATGGAGTTGAATTATGTACCTTCCTCTCCAAGACACGCTAAAGTCCTAACCCCTGTGTCTCAGAGTATGACTTTATTTGGAAGTAGATTTGGGACAGATGTAATTAGTTGAGATGAGGCCACACTGGAGTCCTTCCTGGCCCCTAATCCAATATGTGCAAAGTCCTTAGAAGAATCATGCTGTGAAAAGATGAAGATAGAGATGTACCTGAAGTTTTGCCCCCAAGAGCACCAGCAATGGTGGCACCAGGATTCCTGGGATTTGGAGACAGTATGGATCCAGGAACATTTTGATTTCAGGCCTCTCACCTCCATGACAACTAAACAACAGATGACTTTGGGTTTAAGTCACTAGGATTATGGTGCTTTGTCACACAATCTTATAAGACTAGGAGAACTAGGGAAGCAGAATGTCATAGTATCCAGGAGTTCTGGAGTCACATTAATGACATTTGTTAACTTGCTTTTCTTTGGTTCCATTTCTTGACTTCTGTAGAATTTAGTTTTCCACCTTGACTATATTAGTATTAGTACTTCCTTCCTAAGGCAAACAAGGAGTCTAGTGAGATAAATCTTGTGAAACCTTCAAAATGTTTTCCATACATTTTGATGGGTTCAGGCATAGGGGTGGTCATTATGTAAGTTTCCAGAAGAGTTGTTCATGGCCATCGTCTCCAGTCACCATTAATTGTCTTCAATGTTTGTCCTCACAAAACAGATAAGCAACCATTGTTGCGGTGAATATCACCACCCCCAATACTGATGTCCTTTAACAATGATATGGAATCTTAGAACTAGCCAAAACTTGGAAAGAATGACCTGTCATTCAAAGGTGGATCTGCATACCTATAGCTAAAGCTTAAAATGCTACCTGATAAATTTTTAAAGCACGGGATGTTACTATTAACACCATGTTGTAGCTGAGGACTTGGAGAGTTGAGCTGTGTGAGGAGTGAATGTCATTAAGATTTTTGGGCCCTGAATAAACACACAGGTGTGCTTGTTTGTTAGTTTATTGTCTTTCTCAGTCAGGAACATAAACTGCTTATGGTCAAAGACTACTTAATTTGTTTATCACTAGGTGGTATCCAATGCTAAAACAGTATCTAACATGTAGTAAGCACTGCTTGAGTAAAGGAGAGAGTGATGAATCTGAGGGCTAGTGAGGTCCAGTATTAGGGCAATGTCAGGATATGACAAGAACTCTTTTTGCTAAGGATTCCTGGTGTTCTCTTTCCTGCACCAGTGCCCCTGTATGCCTTCCAATGCCATTTCTTGAATTTCCAAGCAATTTGCAGTGCAGAATTTGCTCTGTGACTTATCACAATAATTTTTAGCTTCATTTTTTTGTCTCCTTGGGATCCTTAGTGTATGAACAATCACATACATCTCCCATATATATTTTTGAAGGTAATGCTTTTGTTGCAGGCAGTTGGGATCCCAGCCAGGTGCCTCCAGATTCTTGATTTTTTTTTTTAATCCAAAAAATTAAAAATAAGGGCTCACACAGGTTGGCCAAAGTGGCAAAGATAACTTTATTTGGAAATAAACAATAGTACAGATTAGAGAGAAAGAGAGATAGTCAAGGTTGACAGCTGACCACATGAGCAAGGTATTCTAAGGTAGTGTTTATCAAGCTTTCTAATGCTGCAACTCTTTAATACAGTTCCTCATGCTGTGGTGACCTCCAACTATAAAATTATTTTTTGTTGTTACTTCAAACCTGTAATTCTGCTACTTCTATGACTTATAATGTAAGTGTCTGATATGCCGATGGTCTTGATTTACCTGTGGAATGGTCATTTGTCCCCCAAAGGGTTTGCAACTCACAGGTTGAGAACCAGTGCTCCAGGCCCACAAATCTTAGTCTGGAGTCTCTTTTCTAGGGTTTAAAGGAAGGAAGGCCAGGTTACTAAGTCATATATTCATTTTTTTCTGCTTAAAACATCCCTTCCTATAATGTGTTTGGTTTCAATCAGAGACACACACAATGATAAATAGGGGATTTGTTTGAAAAGTTCACTTGGAAGATATAGTTTGTCTTACCATGCACTTGGACCGATTCCAGGTTGGATTGGCCTTTCCATTGTTCATACAAGATGTATTGGGAATATATTTAAATGGAAACCTTCTGAACTTGATAGTCATTAAGGGCAGAAAAAAAGCGTGCACAGAGAGGGGTGTATTGTAGTCTGGCACAGGGGGTTTCTGTTTGGAGAGGGTATGTGCATACAGCATGAACAAGTAAAATAGTCAGCCTGCCAAGTGCATTATTACAAGGGGAGGGATGTGCATAACCAGAACCAGAATATTGGGTTAGTTAGTAAGCTTTCCCTTATCTCACTTTCCCCACCTTTCATGTCCTCTTTGTCATCTTGACTAAAAACTGAACTTTACCATACTTATTCATAGTTTAAATGGACTTGGATGAATGATCTTTAAATATGGGGGCCTGTGCCTAGTAGGCCTTCAGGCGATGTCAGCAAACTCTGAGGTGTGTAGCTGCCCTGTATGAGTTGGGCATGCAATGCCTGTGGATTGCTCTGAGCTGACTGATTAGAGCCATTTTAAAATTTTATAATGAAATGTGAATATGGTACAAGCATTGCTCATTCTAAAAGACTTTCAAACAAATTCAAACCTGCATACCTTAGACAGGCTCTAATGAAGAAACAACAGTTGTGCAAATTTCCCTACATTTCATCAGTTTATTTGTGGGGTTCCTTCTCATCCTTCCAGGAGACTGCCCTTCTATGCTCTCAGCAGTTTTGACTCTTGTACAAGTAGAATTGAAAACCTCAGTGAGAATCCTCTGACATGTAAACCACAAACCATGAGCTATGTGGAGAGTGGGGTCCTGCCTGCTCGCTCTTATCTTTTAGTCTGTGGCTTTATAGGGGGCTGGGGGAGGGGGCGTGTTTCCATTTTGCTTTCCCATTGGCTTCCTTTGCATATTTTTTTTCCTAGGCTGACAGCCTTGTAAAAGGGTAAGCTCCTATTTTAAAAATAAGATCTCTGTTCTCTGATATACACTATGCCAGAGTTGGAAACTAACAACGTAAGTTAACTTGTCCATGTTGGACGTCCAGATACTTGTTTAAAATGTAAAGCATAATTTTGACTTAGTGAAGTTTAATAGACTATAATGATTAATTACTTTGTGAATCTGTGACATATGTGTAAGGGTATCAACAACAATAACAACAAAATTACTCCTTTAATTAAGTCCCTGAAAGCTTGTGGTGTTTATGATCCAATGAATAGGTGAACCTTATAATTACAAGTCAGGACAAATGGATTTTTGGGGGGCCCTGATCATATGTCCTGAAAAATAATCATCTTTCTGTAACTGTTCCCGGGTGTGCTTAGCATAAGCAGCACAACGATAATGTGGTGATGGAGAAGTTCTCCAGCTGTGCATGGTACCAGTGTGGATGGGCACATCAGTCTCCAACAAAGACCTCGATGCCAAACATGGTAGATATATTGAATAAGTACATCATCAAAGATCTGGTTTGAGATACGCTGTGCCATTTGTTGGATATAGGCCCATAGAAAAGTTTAATTTTGTAAGTCCCCCTGTCTTCTCATCATAGGTGAGACTGTCCAAGCTCACACATGTGCCAGTCAGTTTTTGTCAGCATGACACAAACTAGAGGCATCTGGTAAGAGGAACCCTCAACTGAGGAATAGCTTCCATCAGATTGGCTCGTGTGCATGTCTGTCGGTAGGGAGATTTTTCTCGATCAGTGATTGCTGTGAGAGAGCACGGCCCACAGTTGGCAGTGTCACCCCTGGGAAGGTCATCCTGGGTGGGATAAGAAAGCAGGCTGAGCAAGCCAGTGCCAGAGTTCATCTATGGTCTGTGCTTCAGGTCCCATCTCCAGTTTCCTGTCTTTGCTTTAATGATGGTTGTTTGTGACCTGTAAGCCCAATCAATTATGTTGTCTCCAAATAGTTTTGGTCATGGTGGTTATCACAGTAACAGAAACAAACTAAGACAACATGTAACACATGAATCAACTCACATGCTTGAACACATCAAGCATGGCCAGAGTCACAGACACAATCCTGTGTGCTTAAGACTCAACTCTGAAGTAGGCCTGCACTAAGTATGCTGTATGGTCTAGAGTACATTTATTTTGATACTCACATACAGCTCATCTTTTTATTATCAGCCTTCCTTCCTTATCTTTGTGCAGGAAAAGATTTAAAGCCACGCATCCTCTGGTAACAGGTCTCTGTCACTATCCCTGTGACAACTATATAGAGTTTAATGCTTTCCTGTTTGTGAAAATCATTCCTATCCTGCCTGTGTTTGATGGAGAAATACAAGTCTGTCTTTCTTTACAAAAGCACCAGAGTTGTCACCCATATAGCTTACTCACCGGGTTTGGTCATTTAATTTTCTAGACAAACCTTATGACCCATCTAACCCTCCTCACAGCTGTTCTTGACAAGCTGAAATTGGAATATGCTATTATGAGTCTGCCTGAGAGAAAGTGGAGTTCATTTGATCAATCCAGGATGGGGGAGTCCGGTGATAGTAAAGTCCTGATGGCAGTGAATAAGCTATATGAAGAAAATAAGAATGTTTATTTTAATAGCAGTATTAGTTCTGGGCATTTGTGCTTCTGTTTTGTAAACATAGAAAAGTAGGTGTGTTGCTTAGAGGGTGATGGATATCCCTGGAATACACAAGAACAACATGTGTCTAAAATGGGGCTTGCTGTGACCCTTATGACCCTCTAGGCAGAAGGAACATTGCTCAGGATTGATATCAGGAGTCCTAGTTTAGTGCTGGAGTTGAGTCATCACTCTCCCTCCCTCCCTTCCTCAGTTCCCTCCCTCCCCTCTCTCTCTCATACACACACACACACACACACACACACACACACACACACACACACACTGGCAGTTTGAATTTTCTAGTGTGGCCTACAGATGGCAATGACTATCTTAGTGTTGTTATGGGATGAAATTAAACACTAGGTGAGAGAGCTTTGGAAAACTTTGAGATTCTAAAAGGCAGGGAAATTACATTATTATCTCCCAAAGGAAATTGTGATGAACATATTGCCATTGCATTCACACCTCCCCTTTGGAAAAAGAATGTATAAAGTGAACCATGAATATGATTACCTCCTTCTTCCATGAAAAAGTTATCATTTACTATGCTCTACAGATGTTGTTACAAAGCGCTGGTAGAAGTCCAAATTGTGCTGCCACAATTGAATTTCCTCTGGATGTTTCTCTGTGTCTTTAACAAGCAGGAGGGAGTTTAATGGCATTCCATGAGCTTCAGCAGCAAGCCTGGCTCTCCCCTAGTGGAAATGTGAACAATAATTTAGCCAAAGTGCACAAATGCTCCCGGAGAAATAGAACAGGAAATTAACTTCTCTTTGGCAGTGCAGGAACTCCCTGACCTCGGTGAGAATACAGAATTTCCCAAGGAGCAGTCAGGGTTCCCTGCCGACTCTCCCAGGGCGGGAGTGATTTCCCTTGTTCCCCTTCATTGCTTGCTTTGTCAATATCTTGTAGAACTATTTTCATCTATTTTTTTCCTGTGCAAACATTAACAACACATCTGAAATTTCCCACAGTATAAGATAAATCAATTTGCCCAAGGATTTTATAGCTATTTGAAGCTGAAAGATTTGGGGTGGATTAGTTGGGTTTAGAAAGGAGTAAACTGGGGTTGGGAGCAGGAAGAGGTGAGCTTACTCTTTCTCTTACAAGAAAACATTAAGATGATATATCTGCTTTGAAAATTGATGAGGAAGGCAAATATATTCATGGAAATACACTCTTTCCAATACAGAAACCTCAAGATTCTTACCTGTCTCTTATTTTAATTTGTATTCTCTTTCTACATTTTTATTTATTGTACACATATGAGTGTTTTGCCGCATACATGTGTACAAGAACATCTGATGCTCTTGATCTGAAATTACAGACAATTGTGAGCTGTTGTGTGGGTGCTGGGAATCGAACCCAAGTCCTCCAGAATAGCAGCTGGTGCTGAGTCATCTCTCTAGGCCCTCTTCGTATATCTTAATGTAAAAAAAAAAAATGACTTCTTAAGAAAAGGCTTTTTAAAATCTGTAATAAGAAAGGAAGCATGCCTCATCACACAATGGTGTGCACCCAATCCTAAGTCTGTGTCTTAGCAAAATCCTGAACAGTGTGACCAAATGTTTGCAGCCACGCCACCAAATCTATGAGGCCCAGCATTAAAGCCAACTTTCAGTACGATGCAGAAAGGAGGTCAGGGCAGAGATCGTGTTTACATCAGTTCTGGCCCCTAACATGGCAGGTAAATGGAGGAGTGGGAGGGATCTGTCAGTTTACCCTTTGTATCCACTATCGGATTTCCTATAGTGGCCACAGTCCTTGAGGCTTGCTATTGGATCCCTGAATTTCGATACCTTCACCAGAGTTTCATCTCCCCTCCCATCCCCTCCTCCACTTAAAAGACAAGTACTTTCTGCTTGGTTGAGAAGATTAAAACAATGTGCTCTGTCAGAAGGGATGATCTCTGCTGGACATGTGAACAATTAAGCTCTAGAAGGGACTAGCTTTTCTCACCAGCCATAGAAGATAGCCAAGTGCTTCACAGAGCTTCATACTGCATTCAAAGTGTTCCACACAACACAGAGGAAGGAACTGGAAATGTTAGTATCCATCTTGATGGATGAGTATTTGTGTTCTTGTGTCTTTAGGAACTGCCATTTGTTGTCAAGTTTTGGTTCTTGGAGTAAAGATCTGGAGTCTAATACCTTAGCCTTCTAGAGTGAGTCTGTAATTTGGAGACTTGGAGCCTGTCATGAAAGGCTGTATCTGCAACATCTGGTAGAAGGAGCAGCAATTGGTAAGGCTATAGGCGAGGGAAAGCATTACTTAGGGTCATCTCAAAGGAGAGCCAAGCTTATAGCCAAGAAACACCTAATACAGGGAAGGTAAGGAGGGGCCCAGAGAGTGAACAGCCAAGTGGACCCTCAGAAGAAAGATAAGGGGGATGGTGAGATATGACTCTGGAAAACCACTAACTTCCTCCATGTGGGTCACGGTTTTTGAATACTCAAGCACGCCCTCTCCCACTTTTCTTGCCACTTTGGCTCCTGTGTGGGTGAGATAAGGGCTTCTCTGGGTGTGCAGGTATGTGTCTCTTTCTCATAGCCAAGCCTGGTATTTAACAAGAACTGGAGCCGACCTCAGCTGCCCCGGAAACACAGGAACACCTGCGCAGAGCGTGTCTATTATGCACCCGACCCATCTCTGCAGTGTATAGAGCCATGGATTTGGAGAAAGAATCCAGACAACTGGCTATGAGTGCGAAGGGGAAGGAGTAAAACAGGAACAGCCAGAGATGCAACATGCATGGCTTGGGTCCTAGATAATAAATGAAGGCTAAGGAACCCATCCTCTTCCCTGTGGAGGTGTGAATATGAGGACTGGGTGGACAGTGGGTAGAAAAAGCTCTCAATCCCTGAGTCAGTGCTTGAATTCTACACTCACATCCGGCAGGTGCTTCCTTAGGCTGGATTCTGCCCAGAGGAGAACGTGTGCTCTGATGCCAGAAAGAGATTCCAGGCTGGCTGCCATGCATTTTTGTCATGGTGACCCACAGTAGAGGTGACGTGCAGAGTAGATAGCAGGCACAGGAGGACAGGTGGGGATCTAAACAGGACCGGAGGTGGGAACCTAGGCAGCAAGCTTTGTCATTGGGAATATGGGAGGGAGAAAAAGAAGACGCAAGTGGATAGTGGAATTGTGGCATTTGGGAAGTGAATGAATGGAGGCTATGGGAAGGGCCACAGTGACCATCATTTCCTAGCCATATCAGGGAATGGTAATGTCCTGTAAGTGGCTTTTGACATCCTGATGTGTGAATTTACCTACAGGGCGTTATTACACAACTGAAAATTAAAGTATATTTACATACAATGAATGCTGTATTGCCCATTTTTTGTTAAATCTGTGATGTATGTTCATTAAGTATGTGTGGCATTCAAAAAGACATTTTTTTTTCTCTAACAGTATTCTTAGTGTGCCTAGTTTTTTAAATTAGAGGAAAAAGATGTGATTCCATGATTATTTTTCCATGCTTACCATCCCTAGTATGCAAATGCCCCTTTTCTTATTCTACTTGTTATTTGAGAGAACCACTATTAATTTATATTCTCAAAACTTGTGGAGTTTTTATTGAATTTTTTTTTTACTATTACAAGAAGGTCTGTTTTCTACAACCTCTTTATAAGGCATTTATTTAATAAAGTTCTACATTCGTGAGTAACTATATTCTGGCATCTTCTGTATGAATGGACAGGAGTGGAAAGACAGGAGTGCTGAGGGTACATGCGGGGAGCAGAGTGGCTCAGGCAGAGCCTGCAGAGAAGGTGATGAGTGGAGTCTGAGAATGAGAGGGAGACCTGCGTTCAGCAGGCCTTGGAGTGTTGCTGGAAAAGCCTCAACCTCAGCTTTGGAGCATCAGGCATCTCGTGAATATCCCTGGCCACTGCACGGTGCATAGGTACTGATGTGGTGGTATTGGCCCCTGTGTTCTTCCCTTTCTGTCCCATTCACTTGGTAGGGACTTGCTATTTTAAGGCTGAGTTGCTGAATTAATTCCTTGTTTAGGCACCAGGGGACAGAGGCTTGCTACTAGTTATTCCAAAAGAACAAGGTCTTTCCTTGTCCGTGCCTTGTTATTTCACAAGGGTGGATTGTCGCTGCACTTTTCCTTTACTATGGACCAAGTCTTGTAAGAAGTGCTGATGCTAAGGAAGCTTGGAGGGCAGGAAGGACCGGCCAAGTCACTTGGAGAGCTTCTTATTCCAACATAAGTGTGACCAGGGCCTGGGCTGCAGAGAAAACAACTTCCTACTTGTGGTAAGCTTTATTGGCGTGCAGAGGAGTAGCACAGGGAAGGGAGAGGGTAAAACAGAAGGACAGACTGAAGCGGGATGCTCAGGAAAGGCATCCACAGTACAGAGTAGCTACAGATAAGCCAAGCACATCCCCTCCTGATCTCATTTCACGACGGTTTGTATCCTCCCCTAAAGCTGTCTTGAAGAATGCTATCTGACCGGCACCCCTCCAGCTATTGCTGCGTTTTTATCTTCTCAGCTGGGGCTTTGTTATGTCTGCAGAGTTATAGTAAGCGGAAAACTGATGGCCCGCAGCTGTGCTTGGTGGGTGGCATCTCAAGGCAAGGAGTCTTGGATTGGATTAGCCTGAGGAATACCTTCCAAAGGAGGCTGGAGACAGGCTTTCTATTACTTTCAAAACACACAGAGAGGGAAAGGGGCCCGGGATAGGAATTTGGGAAAAGCAGAGAAGGGAGATGGATAGGTTCTTTTGTGTTACCTGGCGCGGGGGAGGGGGAGGAGGGTCATCTCGGTAGGAACAAACATGGGATGGCAGTACCAGGGCAGGTCAGCAGCCACCACTGGGCCCCCAGGGAAGGACTCTAGAGAAACTGCAATTCTTGTGTTCTTGGCTTCCTTTTGAATTTCCCTTGTCTCCAAGATCCATACTATTTGTGAGCCTTATCCTGCAGGAGGAAGGGGTGGACACAGACATGACACCTCATGCAGCGTGGTGTGTCTTGCTGAAGACCGCAGGCTGAGAAACTGTTCTGTTAGCTTCCCCCCCCCCCTTCGTCTTGCAGCTTGCTGTTCTCCACCATGTGCCCTCTTCCTTTCCTCATACACACCAACTGTGCATTGTGCTCAGGAAGGCACCATGTGGCTCCAAAGTTTTGGGTGGAGTGACCTGAGAAACCTTTAGCTATCACCTACAGATAGTACACTCAACGTTTTAAAGATGTGAACAGACTTCATCCCGTGTTCTCTGGATGTTAGTATCCCAGATGCTCCTCCAGAACACATGCAACTTGCATCACTTACCAACAAATATTTGTGTGCAGATGTCTTGGGGTCCAACTGTGTCTACTGTCCCCTGCCCTTCTCCCAGCTATGTTCTTTATTCTAATTAATAGGGTCAGACATACTTAGCTGTTTATTGAATGTCCTCAAGCCATTCCCCCCAATGGGATTTGACCGTGCTGGTACTGCCTCCCCTGCCTCTACCACACCATGCCTGGCTCCACAGAGTAGAGGCAATAGCTCAGCCTCACAGTTCCTTCCCAGGCTTCTCCTGTAGTGGGCTGGCATCTCAATAAGGGTCTCACTCTGCCCTTCTTGCTGAGTCACTTGGGGTACTGACCTACCTACTTAGTTATAAAATCCCTTTCCTGTATGACATGAGCGTAGCCTAGGAAATCTGCTGGGTTCTTACTATCTTGCAATTAGATTTTTAAGTGGAAATATGTTTGATATGTGACCTGGAAAATCCCTTCCATTTTACTACCTTAAATAGGTGTTCATTTCCCCAACTGGGGAAAAGAATCTATTTTATTCTTACAGTGGAAAAATTAAAACATAATTCACGATGATAGAACTCTGTGATATTTTTAAAATGCCAAGAGGCTGGACCAAAAAGGTAATTTAACTTTTAGTCATCTGTGACATGCATCTAAAGCCTTTGATATGATTTGTATTTGAGCATCAAAAGTTTTCATAAATATACAGTTACTTCAATAAATCCAACAAAAAGTCTTTTTTGTCATGTGAAAAAAAAGCAAGTTTTATTTGCTGGCCCTACAATATTTTAAAGAGCTGTATTTCTTGGGTTTGTGTAAGTTCCAGTGAAGAATTTGAAGGTAACTGAGAAATATAATACATTTGGAGTGATTTCTTTACTCAGTATTTTACTGTAAATTGATTGTGTTTTTCAAATACAAATTCATTTTTGTTATTATTGCTATAATACAAAATCCTATTAGAATATGTTCCTTGATATAAATTTTAACTACTTTCCATTGCCAACATATTAAAGTAAAAGATGTTTACATGCATCCATTCAAAACATATTTGTTTACTTCATCTTCTGTGCCAAATATTGCCCTTAAGCTGAAAAAAACAAAAGAGAACTTGCCAGACAGAAACCTATTTCTCTTCTGATGTAGGGAGACAGGTAGTGAACATAATAAGTAAACAAACAAACAAACAATCGGTGTATATTAGAGATAATTACCCTTTATACTCATAATGACCCTTTGTACTCTAGGGGACAACCTACTAGCATTATTCTGCTAAATGATCATGATATCAAACTACTTTCTAAATATTTATCCTTATATCCACAGGTTGTATCCATACAGCTCTCAGCCCTCATAGAGTCCTCTTTTGGCAATACATGATGGTTAACAGAGAGCCTCACAACTAGTCCAAATGCAGAGAACAAAGACTGTGGCATGCTCAGTCCCAAGCAGGGCAGCTATATCATTTCCTCCTGGCAAGTCTCAGAAAACACTGTAGAAGAGGGCTTGGAAAGAGTGTATGGGACTACAGTCAGGGAGGACTATTGCAAAATAACATCTTCTGGATATAAACATGGCAGTTACACTCCTGCCAGCAGCTGTGGCTACCTGAACAAGATCAAGCATGGATGGGGGAGGGGTTCATGAAGCCTCATCCTATCTAAGAAGAACTGGGAGCTGATGAGTAATAGGGGAGGGAAAGTCAAAGGGTGTGGTCTCTAGTAGACTGCCTATGCTCCACAGGGCAGCTCTGTGCCTATAGACCTAAATTTCACTCTCAGGGTTATAAAGGAAAAAAAAAGAGGATATAAAGTTGTGAGGAGGATGTGGAGGAGGTCTGGAAGAAGTTGGAACATGGTAAAGGGATGGGTATGATCAAAATACACCATATACATGTAAGAAAATTTCAAAGAATAGAAAATATTAAAATTCATAAAATGATTTGAAAGGAAGAAAAGAATGAAGAAAGCAAGGGAGAGGGTGGAAGGAAATGAAAGAAGTTACTTATAGAAAAGAAATATGGAAGGTAGAAATAGTGGGGGAAGGTACTTCTGTTCCTTCTGTTTCAATAGTGCACAATTATTTTCAAAACCAGTGTGCAGGGCCAGACTGCAATAGTTAGGAGCTCATGTTAGTCTTAGAGAAGACCTGGGTTCTGTCCCAAACACACAAATGGCAGCTCAAAAACACCAGCAATTCTGGTTCCAGGGTTTTTAATGCCCCTTTCTGGCGTCCACAGATGCCAGGTATACATGTGGCACACATACATACATGCAAGGAAACACACATACACATAAGAAAGAAAGGGCACAGATTTGGGTAAGTGGGGAGGTGAGGAAGAACTTGGAGGAGTTGGGGAAGGGAATCTGTAATCAGAATACATTCTATGAAAAATTTTTTCAATAAAAAAGTGAAAGTGCAATAACAATTTAATAAAAGTACACTTCTATTTGAATAAAAAAGATGATGACCCTTCTGAAAGAAAACCTAACAAGCCTATGGATATATAGCTTATTACTAACATGCTTTTTATGATACAGACCAAGCTTAATCAACATACAGAATTCCTAATATAAATAAACAGCTACAATACAATGTTGTAATTTACATTTATGGATGTTTTAGCATCATTTAGTGTTAAAATATTGTGTTATTGGACATGTCCTTATCAAAACTTCATTTTCTTTCCAATACAAGCTCATGAGGTCATGAGGTAGGATTTGTTCTTTCAGGTATACACATGCTAACTCTCGGATGTGGACAGATTCTAAAAAAACAAAGCAAATAGCAGAGCTTGAATCCGAGTCCATGCTTTTGATGATCAATCTTTCTCCTCACTGATCCACCAAGCACTCCCAGTACTTTATTACAATAACCCACTTTTGCTTTGCTTTACCTAAGGTCATATAAAGATTTCAGATTCTGAAGTCTTTCCAGTAAAAATAAAATAATGTGCTCATCTATGAAAAGGATCTCAGACCGTCTAACAAAGTGATTTCTGAGGAAGAACTTTGCAAATCTCTCAGTAAGAAAGAGAGGCAAATAATTCTGGACAGCAGGGTTGTGATCCTGAAGGTGAGATGTAGCAGACAACAGTGGCTAGATGTATGATCCCGCCAAAGATATGCCTTTGAAACGGAAGATGTCACCACAAGCTCTACTTCCCAAAGTGCTGCTTCTCACACTTGATAACCCTGCATTTGTTGGTGCAGTTGACTAATAGTTTGCACAGTGTCTGTTTCACTTACGTAGTATTTGCACCTGTCATTGGACTAGCTAAAACTGTCCCTGCCCTTTGGTATTGGGCCATTCTGCTGATACAGTGTGTTATAAATATTACAAGGACAAGAGCAGTTTATGCTACAGGATACTGCATCACAGTTTTACTGACAATCTCATTTCCTTCATTTGCTGTAGTCCTCAGAAGTGAATTAGAATTTCAGGTCAAGTTATCGAGGTTATAATAAAAACACAGCGGCGCAACTACATTATTTAAAATGTGTCCAATAACCAGATGTGCTGGGAGAAGTTACACAGCTTCAGTCGCTGTTGGTCGAGTAAAAAATAGGAGTGGTAGCTTTCAAACTGAAATGACTGGAGTTTAAGATACTCTCTGCTCATGTCCAATCTCTGCTGTCCTTGAGGCAGCTGAAACAGGGGGAAACATCCTATGGTTAGGGAAAAAATAGTGCAAGAAGAAATTCTGGATCCTTATATTTCATTTGAGTGTCACTGATATATTTGGAATCATCTGTCTTCCCCTTCCACCCAGAGGCATGTTTGTTTACTTTGGCCTGGCGAGGGCCACACATCCCCTATAATCCCAAGTCTATCAAAAGACACAGCCTATGCTCAGTTGCAGACACTCCTTATGAGCTTATCATTCAATTACATTTTTTCAGGAATCATGTCCCAGTTTGCAGATAAATTCTTGGAGTGTAAATAGTGTGCTGGTTAATTTTTGTCAGCCTGACACAGACTAGAGTTATTTGGGAAGAGGTAAATTTGAGACTGGCTTGTAAACCAGTGGGGGTATTTTCTTTATTAATGGTTGATATGAAAAGTGCAGTCACTATGGACACCAACCCTACTTGGGTGGATCAGTGTTTCTTCGTGGTTTCTGTTGTTTGCCTTAGGTTCCTGCCTTGAGTGTCTACTATGGCTTGTCATCAGTGACGGAGAAACATAAAATCCTTCATAAACACTGATTTTGCTGCATTTGTCATTATGTCAATTTGATACAAACTATAGTCATCTTTGAGGAGGAATCCTCAACCGAGAAATGCCTCCAATAAGATTGGGTAGGTAAGCCTGTGAATGGTGCCACCCCTGGGCTTGCAGTCCTGGGTTCTATAAGAAGTCAAGCTGAGCAAGCCATAAGGAATAGCCCAGTATGCAGCTCTCCTCCATGGCCACTGCATCGGACTCCAGGTTCCTTCCCTATTGGACTTCCTGTTCTGACTTGTGTTGATGACGAACAGTGATATAGAAGTATATGCCAAATAAACTGTTTGTTCCCAAAGTTGATTTGTTTATGGTGTTTCATCACACCATAAACAAATGAAAGCACTAAGTAAGATACTGATAGAAATATGTAACACAATTAAACATTTCCAACATAGTGACTGGATGTTTTGGGATGGTTTGGAGATGGATGGATGAATGGATGTATGAATGTATGGATGGATGGATGGATAGATGGATGGATGGACAGACAAATGGATGGATGGATGAGATGAGGTGATAAAGACATTATAGACAGAAGGCTTTTCTAGGGTATATATTGAGCAAGTGATATATAAAGAACAAGATGGAAACCAGGTATGGAAATCATTGGATTATATTATATATTATAATCAGTAATAGAAAGCAACTTCTTACATACTTGTGGGTGAGACAAAGAAGTGGATTTGGGGACTGGAGAGATGCCTCAGTGTTTAACAGCAACTGCTGTTTTCCAGAAGACTAGAGTTTGGGCCTCAGCACTCATGTCAGGTGGCTCTCAACCCCCCTGAATCTCCAGATTCAGAAGACCTGATACTCTTTCCTGACCTCCACAGGTACCACACATAAGTGCACATAGTCACGCATATACATACACAAAATAAATAAACTCTTCTGAAAAAATAAGTGAAATCAACCTAATTTGCTAATGGAAACAGTGGTTAAGAAAATTAAACACTTAAAACCATGGGCATCTTATGCTTCTGACTGGCTAACTGGACAAGCTCATGGATAGCTGCTATTCAGAGTTATTTCTTCTCCTTTTCAGCACCCCCTTTGCCTCCTCCTCTTTGGCCCCTTATATCTCATACCTGACCATTGTTCAATCTCGTCACTTCCAACAATGAGCCAAGTTTATTTTTATCAAGGTTCACTTTTGAGTCTCAGAAAAATACTCAATATCTGCCGCTAAGATATTATAAATTAATTTAAATTTCTTCCACTTTCTATTTGTGTATCCAAAAACTCCCTTTATTCATGGAATAACCTAAGCACTGTAGTGAAAAAGAATAACATGTAATTGGGGTAGCAATAGACTACTGTGGGAAGAACCCTGAATTATTAAGTCTCAGCAGCTCTTCTTGGCAAACACTTAAGACTCTTCCAGGTGCATGATGGTGCCTTCAAGCTTTGATCTATTGTAACTGAGAAAAATAACAGACTAGTATTAGTAGTCTTTTTTGCCATCCCTGCAACCAAATACCAGACAAAAATATCAAAATATTATTTTGGCTTACAGTTTGGAGGTACAGTCATCATTGTTGGGAAGGCATGGCAAAGGGGACATGAAAGAGCTCTATATATTGTGTATAGCTCTATGACACAGAGAGAAGTGAATGCTGATGCTTGACTTGCTTCCTCATTATACATGGTTCAAGAGTCAGAGCTGATAGAATAATGCTGACAGCATTGGGGTGAGGCTTCCCACCTCAGCTAAGTCAATTTAGCGACTCCCTTGCAAACGTGCCCAAAGGTTTGTGCCATGGGATTCTAGATCATGTCAGGTTGGCAATCAACATTCACCATTACAGACAGCACTGACCAACCTTTTAGCTTGGAGTCTTTTTTAACAGTGTCCTGTCCTCTCCAAGTTCACAGCCTATATCATATTTGCCTAAATCTGATTAGAAAGTAGAGTAGTTGGAACTCCTCTGATGACAGTCATTACTGTTAATTTCTGTTTTCATCTACCCTGTCTTTCCAGGCACCAGTTTTCCCCAAGGAGCTCTGTGTTTTTAAACATTCATCTCACCATCACAGTGAGAGCCACTCAGCTGACCTTTAGCTGACCTTCAGCACTTGCCTGAGATTTTCACCGTCCTTGTCCATGAATGGAGAGTTGCTGTGTTTCATTCCCAGAGGAAATGAGAAGGATAACTTTCTGAATGTCCTTGACAGTATGTTGATGATGCCCTTCAGTGGGAATGGACTACGTTTTCACCTTGAGTTTTTATGTCTTCTTTTTTTTTTCTTAGATTGAAGAGTTGATTGAGGCACACTTTGGCGGTCGCAGCCGAAGGGCCATCCTTTTCAGATCCCCATCACACAGCAGAGCAGAGCTTCAGACCCTCCAGCACCTCCTTGATCAGCATGGCTACAGTGTTGTCATTGCTGAAGAAAGACTTGGTGCTGGCCTAGGTCTGGAGCTGTTGGACCAAGGTCAGAATAGTAAGTAACTCTCAGACTTACTCTGCATATGAACAGATTCTAGACTATGCCGCTAAATTTTTTTCTCTCAAACTGTTTCACAAAACAGAATTTTATCCGCAATTGAGTATCTCATACTGTACACACTTAGCTTCCTTGTTTCTTTTCATTACCTTTCTCAGTATTTTTAGTTGGATCTCTTTATTCTTGACATTATTCCGTTTGTATTTCGGTAGCACTTTGGAGTCACATAGTTCATGTTTAAATGCTACATTAAAAATGTTTATGTTTATGTGTGTGAATACATATGCTGCCTAGCACCAAACTATTCCATATTTTAAGAAAATTGCCACTTCATTTGATTGCAAGTAGAATGTTCTGGAAATTGCTTTGCAAAGCCAGTTGAAATGAGATTCACAGATGGTTCTAAATATGAAGATGGTAAGGGCATTTATTATACATGCCATTAGTCATCAAGTATTTTCATTTCTATCATTTGAAGAGAAAATAAGAGACAAAGTTAACTAAATTATTTGAAAGAAAATTGAGTACATGAAGAAGACTCTGACTAACAGCTACTACCTCTCCAACAGGGGAAGTCACATGCTATACTCTATATTCATGACCTCATTCAACACTCTCTGTCACTGCCTGACTAAAATTCAGAAAAACAAATTCTCTTCACATTCCAAGAAAGGAAACTGAGTCTTCCTGGGAAGAAATGGACCACAATGATGTGAGGAAAGGATGGATGGAAGCCCCAGTCCCACTCCCACTTCCTGTGTTCCCACTCCCACTTCCTGTGCTTTTCTTCTCTGTTCTTCCCCTGCCTTAGTCTCTTGTGGCTCCTTAATCCTGCATGGAACTCTTGGGAGATAATGCTGATGCCGACTATGCATTCAGCATAGGCTAGTCACATTTTCTTTTTTACTATGACACAATATATCCCTCAATGTCCACAGAGGATTTGTTCCAGGACTCCCTGCAGATACCCACACCCCTCTTATGAAATAGTGTAGTCTTTGCTAATAACCCCCCACATATAATTTGAATCACTTCTACATCATGTATAATACTCAATACACCATAAATATAACACACACATCATTATTATGCATTGGACATCATTCAGGAAATTATGGCAATACAAAACTATTCACTTTCAATGCACATGTGAGAACTTAGAAAATTTTCAAAGAATTTGTGGAAGTGGTACTCCAAATGTGGAAAGGTTATGTGTTCATCTATTTTCCTTTTTTTTTTTCATAAGAAACGGAAAACAAACAATTTGAATTAATTACATTTTTCAATGGTAGGTTTTTTGTTTTTTTTTTTGTTTGTTTTTTTTTTTTTGAGATCAAATAGTAAGCTTCTGGTGCCCCAATACTCTTGCAGCAAGGTAAGGAGTTTGCTTCTCATTCAGTGTGGTTTCCCTTTGCTGGCCTATGGGGGTGAAAGAAAATTGGAAAAGTGTTTTGAGAATGGTAGATGATTCTTGGCCTTTATCACCCTTCACACTTGGCTGGTGGAAGCTTTCAGGGAACAAAATCCAAGAAAATCATTTGATGAGAAGGTGTTGAGAGTATTGTTTGTAAGGCAGGCCACTGTGAATGCAGGCCTCTGGTCTCTGTCCTGGAGGAATGGCTTAGAAATCTAAAATAGTGGTCCTCTGCCTACAAATAAGAAAAACATAAGCCCTGGAATGCTGATAAGAGCTGAGAACACAGTTGGTGAGCTTCTTTGAGTTTTGTTGGGTTTGAGTCTATGAAAAAGGAACAAGCCAAGGTTGCAGAACATTTGGAAGTGTCATCATCAAAATCTCATTAGAATAGGAATTGGATAAAGGAAATATGAAAAATGTTTAGCATCTCTCTCATCCCACACTGAGTGTGGTGATTGCATTACCACTTCTCGCTGTGTGACCAGCATTCAAGTGTGCCTGGTGACATGCTACTGTAGTCTAAAATCCCTCTGCCCCACCATGTCTTGATGCTATCCCTGACTTAGTGTGGATACAAAGTGGATTATCTGTGCCTTTCACCTTCAATTCAATTTAAAAATTTATCCAGCTGCAAAACAGATGGGTTGCATCGCCTCTTTCCCTTGCTATCTGTGGGTCAGTTTGACACAAACTGGGGAGGATTACTTCGCAGCTTCCAAGTAGAGTGAAAGTGCAAAGGCAGTTTGAAGTAATGGAATCTGGCAGCTCCACGAGCTGCTGGGCCAATGACCAGCAGAAACTGTGTAATGTCACCAACATTTGTCATGTAGATGATGACTCAGGCCCCTTGCCCACATCCCCCAGCTCTAAAAACATCTTCTGAGCTCAATTTAGCACTCTTTTACTCTGTTACCTATTGCCTTTAGCAATAGGATTAATTTCACAAGATGTGAAGTATGAAAATTGATTTTGGTTTATAGATTTGATTCCTATTTTTTTCAGTGTGCAGCACTATGCATAGAATACTGGAAATAAAACAGCCCTGTAATTCTAATATAACATATGTAATATATGGAATTAAGAAACAAATCACAGCTTATTTTATAAGACGACCACCAATTTAACCTATAAGCTATGCTTGAATTGTACATGCTACGTACTACAGAGATACTTTTTCATATCAGAATTCTTGTGTTTCCTTTGCTGGAGCATGGTTTACTGCCTCATTATTTTACCTCCTGTGCATGGGCAGAGAAGGAAGCTACATTGATGTGTGTGAACTTATACCCCCAGGCTGAGCAGCTTGGAAGTAGAAACTGTTCACAAAGACCTGAGCCCTGTCCTACATGCCTTTTATTTTGTCATTGCACTTCCTACCTGGTACTAACTTATAATCTGAAAGTATGACATTAAAATCAAAATAGATGCTCCCACCCATGCTGCAGAGGGCACAGAGGCAGGGTTGATGCATTGATGAAATGCATTCATGGACAAAGGAAAGTAAGTATGAGACCCATTTTCCTTTAAAACAAAATTATTTTTTCCTGCTCTTCTCTCCTGTCCTGACTTTACCCCAATCACTCTGCTGACCTCTCTTTTTGTGCCTTTTTTCTAGCTTAGAGCCATTTTTAAAAGCCTTTGTGGGATGATAAAAATAATACAGGTTAGAAAAAATACATAAAAAGGTTCATGGGGCAGACAGGTAGCATCCCACTCTTAATGTAATCTGTCCTGGTAGAGTAACTTTAGTTTTGTTTTGTTTGCTTGTTTTTTTTTAGTTTTGCCAGTATATGTGTCTGTGTACCACTTGCATGAATGTTGCCCTTATAGGCCAGAAGATTTGTCAGATCCCCTAGAACTGCAGTTGCAGACAGTTGTGAACTACATGTGTGTACTGGGAATAGAACCCCCATCCGTTAGGACAGCAGCCTGCACTCAGCCACTGAGTCATCTCTCCACCCCCTGGGTTTTGCACTTTGTGTGTTTGGTGGTTTAAATTCTGTTTCTTAATATATACCATCTGAAAGGAAAAGTTGGCAATTTCGGTTCCTAAATTATGATATGACTATTATAGATCCTCCTTCTCTGGGGGTTAATTCCATGTTAGGGGCATAAAAGAGGTTGACGACTCCATTGGGAAAGAATATGGGTTCCTTCATATTCTTATGTGTGTAAGTTATTTCTGCTCTGGGTCTCTGCTAAGGGCAGTTGTAATATTTACTTCCAAGTAGCATGGGAAATGGATTTAATCACTTTCTCTAGCCTCATTTGAGAAGAGGCAAATGAAAGTCCTGCCAACATTTTATCTCATTCATAGTTCTGGAATGGGCCCAAATTGTAAATGCTGAAAACATATATGTGTGTTCTTACATGCAGCCATGCTGGGGACACTGATCTAAGGGGGAGACGATGGGTTCACGAAGCAGTAATTTTCAGGATTAATTTTAGAAAGGAAACTACACAAAAGCCTGTTTGCTGCTGTGCCATTGTATTGCTTATAATTTAACAGTGTAGGTGTTTATAGTCATTATTTCATCTTCACACTGGTTTTGAGAACAGCACGAGGACAATGGTCTTTTTAGAGCTATGTCTACAAAATGTCACAGATTAAAAATGTACTTTCATGGCCTTCCAATCCCTTGCTTTTGAAATACAGAGCACATGTCCTTGCATTCAGGAAAACATATACTTCTCTAAGGAAAAGGGGAAAGTGCTATTCATTTACTGTCTTTCCTACATGCCAGTGCTATTTAGGACATCAGAACTTCAATGCATAGTCACCTAAAAGAGAGTAGATGTTTTCTAAAGCTTTAATACCTACTCCTTGATTGAAGTTTAAACGTGGCCCAAGAGACTCTGACTCGGAGTAGTTTTTGTCATGGACCAGAATTATCCGTGTGTATTTAAAGAGCAGTACCTATGTAGCCCCTTTTCAACTTTCAAATGCATCTTATACTTTCACATTTCTGTGTGTTGCAGACCAAACCTTATCTCAAAGCCACCGAATTGGAATAACAACTATGTTTTCTTACTTGAGGGTTTTCTATGGAATGCTTTCTAGAGAAATTCAAAATGGGAAAGGGAAAGAAAGGCCTTACTTGCCAAGGTTAGCCAAATCTGGTTTACCGCCTGTTTGTGCAAATAAAGCTTCACTGGAACATAATCACACTCTTTTGTTTTCATATTATGTTGGGCTACAACAGAGCTGACTAATTGCAATGAGTATTTCATAGTCCTACAGCCTAAAATTTATATTATTGTACTTTTCTGGAAAAGATTTTTGACTGATATATCTGGATGGGTAAATGGGTGTAGCTTGATCTAATATCAAGCTGTCAATTGGAACCTAGGTTTGACACAATTTGATTTTTAAGTTGCAACAAACCTTATTCAGATAGAATTCTAGGGATTGCAGTAAATCATATAGTAATGTGACTATAGTATGACTACTGAAATGGCACTATGTTGGCTATTTCTTCTTAGCTACAATAATGTGGGCTTAGCTTTGCTGTTAAACCCCCAAAGATCTAGAGAAACAACAGAAAGCTTTACTCTCAGAAAGAAAGGAACAAATGTTACAGCTACTTCTTTGATCTTCCAACACTATCTAGTAATATGTATGCATGTATCCATATATGTTTGTGTGTATATATATGCATAAAATCAACATTAAAAGGAATATTATATAGACAGCTGTAAGTAATGCAAAGAATCAAGGACCAGGGAAGCATTTATATTGCAAAATAAATTTTACATCCTGGTTCTTAACAGAACCTTTCATAATGGGCTGGACTATTCCGTGCTAGTGGGTTACAGTGAGGCCATTGTTATGAGAGGCAGCAGGACATACATGAAAAGTACTGCTTAGCATGTGTTTTGACATTGAACTTGACACATCATGTTCTAAAGAATAAGAATTTATCCAAATGTGATGTTAGGAACCAGTGGTAAAAGACTCAGTTTATAGGGTAAGAGATGCCATCACTAATTAATACAAAAACTATAAAAAAGAAGAAAGAAAACTACTTTCTTCTCTGTTTCATGTCTGTCTTTCATTCTTTGCTCCCATGCCTCCTTTATTCCTTCATTTCTTTCTCTTCCTTTTCAGTGTTTCAACAATTCTCTTGCTTAAACCTCTTGAGTACTGGGGTTATAGGCATGAGCTACCATACCTAACTTGTTTAATATTTTAAGTTACATTCACTTGTACTTCTTGTACTTTCAAAATAGTCATATATATGTATTTAAGACACTTGTGCGTGTGTGTGTGTGTGTGTGTTTAGAATTTATCTAAGTTTGAAAGGTTTGGTTAGTGGCTCAAGTTTGTATAGAAAGAAGCACCCCTGCAGATGTTTCTTTAGCATCTCACTCTCCTGATCTTTATTTGAAACCCTCACAGTAGAAAGGTTATTCAAAATTTCCTTTACTGTTTGTATTGAAAATGAATCTATAAGGTAGCTGAGATTTAAATTATCTTCAAGTGCTGTGATAAATACTTCCTTCTCCTGTTGCCATGATAAATACTTCCACTGTAACAGTCTGTGGGAGGAAAGGCTTGTCTTTTCACAAGGTTGTTGTGGGGAAGTCAGGTGGTGGGAGCTTGAAGCAGCTGCTCACCTGGCAGCTGCCATCAGGAAGCAGAGACTGATGGATGCTGCTGCTGCTGCTCAGCCCCATTTTCCCACTTACAGGGTTGAGAATCCCACAGTGAGCAACTCTTCCCACATCAATTCACTTAATACAGTAACGTTAATCCCCCAACGCATACTCATAGGCTTGTCTCCTAGATGATTCTAGATCCTAGTTAGTAATTAGTATTAACCACTCCAAGTCCTAAGAGCTTAGCCAGAATTGCTTCTATGGAGGAATGATGGAGTCTGTGATAGAAAATATAAGCTTTATAATTAAGATACAAACACAGTTGTGGTCTGTAGGCTTGTCTTAACATTCTTAATGCCTATATAACCTTGGGCAAGTTACTTAATCTCCTAACCTCATTTCCCTCATGTTCAACTTTTTGCGTTGAGAATAATAGTCCATAGTAGGTCTCTAGGAATGGTAGATAATATTGTGTGATATAGTCACAGAGAGAGCATGATGTTCCTCTGTTGGAAGGTAGCTTTAAAATGGGACGTATCATAAGGGTATGCTGCTGGTGGGATAACTGTAGAGTATAGATGTTCTCCAAGTCATGGGATAGTCTGGGTTGTAAGCATGAGGTTTAGACACATTTTCTTAGAATACCCTAAAGTTTATATATAAAGTCTAGAAACTCCACAAATACACAAATTATGTCTTTCTGCTTATTACTTAAAAATCATTCCTTCTACACAAAGATAAATATGTATTGACTGTAGAAATAAGTGAAGATAAAAAGTACATCACTTTAGGCATCAAGAATGGATATCTCATGAAACTTTTCTTAAAATTTAGTTTGTAAAATATGTATGACTTATTTTGATTTTTTGAGATATGTTCTCGTACGTAGCTTAGGCTGACCCAGGACTTATTATATAACCTAGGTTACTCCCAAACTGACACTCCTACTTCAGTTTTCTGGTATCACACGCATGCACACTGGGCCTCACTTTTTATTCTTATATGTCCTTAGAAGAACACTGATACTCTACTCATGGGATAATCTGCTGTTATGACAAAAATAGCACAAATGTAACAATGGTAGTCCTCAGAGCCTGTACTTTATAAGCCATCTAAGCACAGATTGAAACTACTTTATTCTTTGGCCAGGAAGTTTTCAGAGGTCCCTTGTCATCCATCTTTGCATGATGTATTTTAGAGAGGCCAGATGAATTCAGACATATGTAGATGCAGGTACCCTAAACTTTGTTTAGGTAAATGGACAGTATAAACTCAAGAAGAGAGTCCAGGGCCTTTGTAAATGCCACCTACTTAGATATGATGGTTAATTCTCTGAATGCTTGCTATTCTATAAAACAAGGTAGCGAATGATATTGCCTAAAGATGCTTTTCAGTGAAGAGAACATGAATGTGAGCATGTAGCTTTTGAGTTTGTGGGACCTAGAAAGCAACAGGAATAAGTGGTCCAAACCTCCATGTCATCCCCAGGACCTGTCTGTGTACTCTGCACTATTCTTTTCGGTTATTTCCTGATATAATGTAAAGGACTCATTGTGTGCTGTTCTAACTCTTTCCTTTCAAAAGACATTTTATGAGCTAGGATTTTCACAACATATACTTCAGTCAAGCAAAAGAGAGAGGCACCATTACATCCCTCACTTTTATACTGTCCAGGTATCGGTTAATAAGTCTTAACTCACAGATCAGTATGGTGGCCTAAAAAAGAATAGATATTTTCTCTAAGTTATTGACCTGTTTCCAGGGTAGACTCCAAGTAATAAGTTCAAGAGTCTGGCAGAATATATTTTTTTTGGTCAAGTCAGAATTATTTATGGATATTTGGAGAAGACTTTTTTTCCAGGTGCAGCAGAAATCAGACTGCAACAAGAACCAGAAAAAAAAAGGTATTCCCATCACAAAGACTGTTTTGGGGAGGCCTTGGTGTAGCTGAACCAATATTTTTGCATTCCCATTTTTAACGAAAGTCCATATTGCCAGGCTTACTTGTAGTAACTCTAGACTAAGGATGAGTACCTTTGACTGGATCAGAGTTGCCCTCACGGAAAAGTCCATCTCTCACAGTTTTGGGTGGAATAGAAGCAAGTCTGTGATGCAGTTGAGTTGCTGCATTGAGTTATTGAGTAGGAAGACTAGTAAATGACCATCTTCCTGCTTATGATGCTATAACAGACTGTGTGTGTGTGTGTGTGTGTGTGTGTGTGTGTGTGTGTGTGTGTGTGTGTGTAGAGAGAGAGAGAGGGTGGGTGGAGGGGGAGAGGGAGAGAGAGGGAGAGAGGGAGAGACAGAGACAGAGAGACAGAGTGAGTGAAAGCAAGATAAAAGGTAAACCTCTTGTTTTGAGAACGCATTTTTTTCAGTCTTAGCTTCGATCTGGCATTGTATGGACAGAAGAGAAAAATGAAGGAGAGGAAGGGATAGAAAACCGCTAGTCTGGCTCCAATTTGGGGCTGGTCCCCTGTGGATGTTCGTGCATATGTATCACAGGTGCTTCCACTGATAACTTAAAACTTGAGCCTAATGAACTTCGCATTCCTTTTCCTTCCCCTACCCCCACCTGCACCCTACTGTTCCCCTGACTTTAATTTGCTGTATTTAGCAGGAAGAGAAGTGAGTAAAGGTCACATTTAAAAAGGTGCAGTGTGTTTTGCCTGGTCGATATTCCGCCTAGGACACATCTCACATGAGTTTTTTATTATGTGAGTAATGGGCTCAGAGTAGTATCGGAAGTGCTTCTGAACTTTAATCAAACCAGGGCTTAAAAAAAAGAAAGAAATTGAATCAAAGAAACTTATAAAGCGATGCTGTTTTATTTTATTGCGTTATGACACTCAGTAATTGTGTGCCCAGGTTTATTGTTATTTTCCTCAGTGCATATGGAAATACTGATGTATTTACAACCAAACAGAATTTGTTCTTTAATTGGCACAGTGGTGCCCAAGAAACTGTTTACATAACCTTAACTGCATTGACTTGTTTATACGATGACATGGGTTCAATTTACTTTAATTTTGCAAAAATCTTTCTTATTCATAAAAGTTGAGCTTGGAGTGACCTCCTGTTCTGATGTTTCCTTTACCCTCCACAGTACAAAGGAAACAAAAGCCAGTGTCTATCTCTCCCTTTCTCTTTTTGTAAAAGCACGGCCAAAATTAAACTGCTTTCCTTAAGTGAATTCATTCTTGAAAAGAAAATAGCAACCAGATGTTTACTGAAATCCTACTCTTTCTCCCTCAAGCCTAGCTTCTTTGTAATTGTTTGATCTTCATAGAAACCAGATTGGGTGTGTGAATTTTCCAAAGCTGGGAACTATTTAATAATACTTTGAAGACATTTTTCTCTAAACTATTTTGTTCAATGTACTTCCCCTCTACCTACAGGTTTTCTTTCTTCTTTTTTAGATGTAACACTGGACTTTTTATAAATAATTTATTTCAAGACATTATTCTTTTATATAGCTTTAGAATGGAAGATTTAGAAACACTAAATTAAGTATTTTGTTTGGTTTTGCCCTAGACTAAACTGCTTTAAATGGCAGATGTAATTTGCAAAAATAAATAGTATCCATATATATTGAAGACAGACTCCAGGAAAGAAAAACAAACTCTCATCTGGGAGCTTTCAAGGGACAGTGTTTATACATTAGCTGACGGGGACACTGGAACTCTAGTGTATGACCATTTCACTAAAAGTGATTTACTAACCACCTCATTAGTGATTGGATGCCTGAAATATTTGAAGTATTTTTTTCAAGTTAGGAGTTTGGCAACATCATATCATTTTCCCAGGCTACCTTTTAACATTTATAGCATTTTTACTTTCTAATCTCACTATCATAGACCTACTGAAACTTCCTAAATCATTCTCTTTTTAGACTCTCCTTTCCAAGAATTAATTAAGATCACTCCGTGATGTCCTTTCAAAGCTTTCATCTCTTCTAACTAAAGAGGTCTAGAGAGAGTCTCTATCACCATCCACCTACAGTAGAGGAAACAGAGTTGTGGGCAAGTGACATCTTCTCCTTGGTGATCCTGACCCCTCAGCTGGCTTTTTACCACACCCACGACCTGAAAGCAAGCTTTCCTTCTGATGCAGGGTCCAGACACTGCCTTTATGAGTATACTTTTGATATAAGAACAGATTTGAGTATATGATATGAGTGTATGTTAAAATTTATATCAATATTTTAAAATTATAAAATTAAGCATTGATGCAAATTCACTGAGACAATTTCTTTGTCCTTGAATCTGGTGAATTGTGATGGTTTGAAGACCATCTTTGACCTGGGGAGGGAATGAGCGGGCAGACATTTTATTAGCCTTCTTCTCTTTGGCTCATTCATGCTGTGTTAGCTTGTTTCTTCCCAATTTTGTGTTTTAGTGTGTCTGATATGTGTATGTTTATATCGCTGACCACTTGATACTGGAGAACTGATTAGGGTCTCACACCTGTAGAACATGAATTCTCCCTCTATCAGCACTCATCATCTAGTACTTGTACTCCATGAGATTTTTAGTGTCCATGTTGGCAAATCAGTCTTTGTTTGGGTATCATTTAGGCAGCCACATTGTTAAGATAATCCTGGATATGGCTTCCCTGTCATGTCTAGAAGATACAATTTCACAGTGGACTTCCTGGTCCTCTGGGTCTTTCAATCTTCTGGCCCACTCTTCCCTGGTGTTCCCTGAACTATACTTAGATATAGGAATTCCATTGTAGATCTATCATTTAAGGTTAGCCACCTCTCATGGTCAGTTATTCTCTGCCTTTGCACAGTAGTCAGGGAACTCTAACAGACTCTTAAAACAATGTGGGTTATTGCTGCTTCTCTTGGCTACCTTCCAAAAGTTGAAAGTAAGTCCCACTGTTGAAGATACTCATACCTCAGACACAGGACCCAGAAGACTCAAGCTGAAATTGACCTGACATTCTCCTCCCTGAGGATTAGCTTCCATAGTACTGGAAGGACCTATGCAAGTTACTAAGAGAGGAAAGTAATCACTAATTAGTAATAATTATGAACCCAGCTGTCACAACAGTAACCAGCACAGCGAGATATCCCTCACAGTGCATTAGTGGCACTTCTGTCTTGGCAGTAACCAAGAGTGGTCTAATTGGACTTAAACCCACTAAACAGGAGATAATAGCACTTGGTACTATCAACTTAGCTTACCTATGGCTAATGATCTTGGATCTTAGAGGAGAACCTATTACTGCCACTTTCCCAAACCAGCATAATTCCTAACTACATTATAAATATTTATCCTTGTTCCCATAAATAACTGTAGCTCCTATCCCTTGTCAAAGGAACTTCTTTTTGGAGAAAACAGACCCCTACAGAAAGTCACAACTTCCTTTGAAAGTACATCTTTCAAACACCTGCCCTTTTGTGTTCTTCCTTCAAACATAGGTATCCCACGAGACATTTATCCCGGCAACTCTTTTTACTCCTTGTCTTGATAGTCCATCATTTTTTCTACTTTATAAGCTTAATACTTTACTGATTGAATGTAATCCTTAAATTATGTTAAATTTAATCTGCCTTCTGTGGGCAGAATTCTGAGAGGCAAACAGTTCTTGGTGCCTGTCAGGCATTATTTATTTGTTACTTTGTCTGGGCATGTAGACACAAAATGGACTATCATGCCACTGATACCTGCTGTTCTTGTCTGACATTTTTTCTGAATTTGTTTCTATATTCCACCTACCTCGTAGGTTCTACAAATCATTGTGAGATCCTCTCTCTCCTTCCTCTAGAGCTCACGCCTGTCACCGAGCTCTGCATGGTGTGCCTCTGCCAGGGCTCTGCCCCACTGCACTTTCTTTGCTGCTCACTGTGTGTACCTCTTCATCTGTACAGTAAAGTAAAACTCATATTTCCTAACTCGGCGCACAGGGATTTCTAAGCCAGGTTATCTAATGCTTCCGTATCCCTGTTATAACCAACCTGCCCACACCTTTGCATAATTTAAAGAAATTAACATATCTTAAACCAAAGCTCAAGTCTCACTGGAGGAAACTGAATAAGAATTTTTTGGGAAAGGAATGGAGGTAGATATCATCATTTTAAAAAATGGTTTCCCTAATGACATTAGCATGTATTTAGAATGGGGGAACTGTAGCAATACTTGATCACATTTCAAAGCTTTCTACAAGGCATTTTGCTGTTCGGGATTTTGTTTCCTAGAATTCCTTACATAAATTTAGTTTTTGCTGTCGGTGGTTGGTTTTGTTTTGTTTTGTTTGTTTGTTTCAAATAGAAGGATCACATACTAAACAAGAAGCTAGTGAGAGACTGGTTCCCACATCCTTTCTGAAGGCTGGCTCCCACTTGACCTAAGGGCTTCCTACAGATCCCACTTTATAAATATTTCAAACTACTTCCCTCCAGTACAGTAAGGACCAGGATTTCAATATGCAGACTTCTGTGGTACATACAAACCATACACAGACCATAGGATTTCCTGTATGTAATTTCTTAAACTCTAAGAGAATATATGAATTTCCCCATAAGTGTTCTTCAAATTGGAAATAGCAAGCCAATTATCTGAGAGTTCCTTATACTTCATCCATCCATACATCTCTGATGCCTAGAGAAGGTTTTGTGCTATTTTAAAACTAATCTCACATGTCTATGTTATTTCCTCTTCTGTAATATAAACAGCATACATTGAGAATGTTTTGTTACCCACTTCAATGCCTTTCTACATAGCATAGCCTCTTGCATGTACTCAGTGGGTATATAATTGAAAAAATAAACCTACATGTACATTGATAAAGTCACCATTTTATGGACAGTTTAAAGTAAAGTTATTGGCACTGATGGGACTTAGCCAGATGACAGAGCAAAGCCTGCTGTGCTCAGGGACCCATCTGCAGATAACTCACTGAAGACCCAGTGAAGGCTGTCTGGAACCTTGTTGCAGCTTCTCCAAACATTTCTGTTTTCCAAAAAACAAAGCCTACCAACAAGTTAATAGTAATGTTTCCACAACCACAACTTTCAGTTCTTTTTTTGGAGAAAAACTATGAAAGGCATATAGAAATCTTAACATTTGTGCAATAAAATATTCCCACTAGAACAGAGACCTCTTGTAATTTAAAAAATCTTGTTAGCATTCCACTTCCTTATCAGAATGACCAAGCAGTGACTAAGGACACAAAGGACAGAGAGGTCCCTTGTGGGGCAGGCTTGCATTCCCACTGGCTAACACCACATATCAATCATCAGAAAGCCATGGGAATCTCTGTCTGAATGCTTGCTAAGAACATAGGTTGGGAGAGTATCCGCCTAGTTCCCCAGCACCATGATTCTCACACTTGGTACACAGGGGTACAAGTCTGGAAGACTTGCTAACTGGTAGCCTGTGAGCTCAACTCCTAAAGCATCTGACTTAGTGGGAGGTAGGTAAAGAATTTGGTAATGCTACATTCTGGTCCTGTTGATGTCACTGTACTAAGTACTTGGCTACTAAGAGTTGTCAACATGTTTCATCCATACAGCCACTGTGCCATACTCATCCATATAGCCATCATGTCACACTTGGCTACTATGAGTTTTCAGCATGTTTTATCCATATTGCCACCATGCAGTACTCATCTGTATAGCCACCATGTCATACTCATTCATAGAGCTACCACGTCAGAAACATGGAGTGCTTGCTTTCCCATCGGTCTGTTTGCTCAGGGATGCTTATTCAGCATGTATCCATTTTCAGGAGAAAGAGCATGTTAGGGTTCATCAGCAAGATAATATTTTGTTTGATGCCTGAACTACCTAATTCATAAATGTACACAGCATAAAAATAACATGATGAAACATATTTTTGCTTGTCTTATAGAAATACATCTGATTATCCATTAAATATTTTAACATAATGTTTTATTATCAATTCTTTGGGAATTTCCCATCATGCATCCTAGTCCCACTCATTTCCCAGTCCATCTGTATCCACCCTTCATCCTTACAGCATCCACCCACCAAAGGAAAACTTAAAAAGAATTAAGAAAAATAATAAAACCATAAAATACAAATAAGAGTATTAGCTTGAAAACAAATAAACAAAAATTAAGCAAACAAACAAAAAAAGCCACTTCATTCTCCTATCTTTCTCGCCTCTCCATTGCCTCTTCATTCCTCTTAGTGGCATTGGGAGCTGCTGTGTTATCATGCAGTATACCCTTTTGCTCAAACAGCTTTCCTTGCAAATGGTCATTGTGTGATGTGTTGTTGATCAGGTTCAAAACTGCTGGCTTCTGGCACACCATCGATACTGGAACCCCACCAAAACTCCTCCCTGCAGTTGTCCCAGTTATGGAGATCTTTCTTGTAGCTATGGTTCTGCACTCCAGTAGGTGGTAGGTAGGATAGGATAGATGTTGGGGAGTTCCCACTCAAACTCTGGATGTGTGCATGGGTAGCAGCTGAATTGGTCAGTCTGGGCTGCTGGGAATCCCCCCCCAATGAAGGACAGAGAAAGCTCTTCTCTGTCTGTGGTGAGGGGTCGGAACAGTGTTCCAAGTGCTGGGGGAGGGCAGCTCTCCTATAAGGGAAGACAGCTTTCCCCTGGCCAATGAGAGGTCAGCTTAGCACAACCTTTGTACTTGAACACAAAGATTTATGGCCTTTTCAATTTGGAAAAATGGAAGGAGGGTCAGTCCATGTGGATCTATCAGGTTTATACTCTAATATCTGATACCCAAACATTATTTATTAATAAAACAACAAAAGTAGCTGCTATAGACATATATACCTCCAAAGCAATATAGCTCATGCATGAAGATAAAGTGGCTTCCAAGGTTTCTCTCTCTCTCTCTCTCTCTCTCTCTCTCTCTCTCTCTCTCTCTCTCTCTCTCGCTCCCTCCTTTCCTCCCTCCCTCAGCTTTTAATCAATAGAGATAGCTCAGCTGTTATGGGAGCATACTTTCTTACAGAAGACTCAAGTTCAATTCCTAGCATTGATATCAGGGGGCTCAAAAACACCTAAACACAAACTACAGCTCTGTGGGATGTGTTGCTCTCTTCTGGCCACTGACAACTCTGTACTGTCATTCAGAACCCCACAGACAGACAGACACCTTTGCATAATTTGAAAAACAAAAATAAAATCTTAAATCCTGTCATGCTATTTCCTGAAGACACAAAGAAAGGGTCCACACCTTAGTTTTAGTTTATTATATGTTTATATTATACCTTTAAACCTTTCCTTTTGTTAATATAAAATACAGTTTTTTAAAATAACATTCATTTGGTTTGTATTCTGGATATTGTAATGGTAATAAGGAATTACTGGGCTGGTGGACTCCTGTTTAACTTCTACCTTCATAAAATATTGGTTCCCTAGGAGTTTAGAGTCTTACCTGTTACCACATTTCTAAAATCTGATGAGATTAAAAATGACACATGTTTTTATTTGTATGAAGATTAGTTATATAGTAATTAAACCTTATATACTCAGTGCCATTTTTAAAACTAATTTTTTGGTAAGCTTTTATAAGAAGTATCTTGGTATTTTGGTGTTCATAGGAGAACAAACCTACATGCTAAAGTGAGAGAAGAGAATCTGAAATTCACAAAATGTCAGGAAAGACAATTCAAAATACAGCGTGCCACGTTCTGTTCATGGCACAGGCAAAATCCACAACTCGCACTGGCACTGAGGCTGATGGAGAGTCTGGGAAAAGCGCTTATCATACATTACCATGGAAAAGTGGGATATGACTGTTCTTACAAAGCAAATGGCATATCTATAAAATTTAAAATACTTATGCTTTGGAAGCAAACAAATTTGTTTCGGGGCAAAAGTAGAGTAGAAATCAAAAGCATCAAACAGTTGTAAAATTTATGCATAACTATTAAAATTGTGTTGATAATATAAGAAAGTGGGTTTTGATAGGGACAAATGAGGGAAATCCATTGCTACAGACATTTTTTTTTTTAATAATAAATGCTTAGGGGAAAACAGTGAATTAGGATCTAAGCACCCCTGTAAAGGTAGAAAGCCAATGCTATGACACCATGTTAAACTCTGACTTAGCAAAACTCTGTTAAAATATTTTGGATATAATATGCTCCTTAATGCGTAGGAACAATCCACTTTGATAGCACTTGGCATAGTTTTGCATTGAGCTGAGTATTCTTCATCTCAAAGATGACAGAATTATTTTGCCTCAGGAGACACTTCTGATATACTCTTGGCTTCTGGGAGTATCGCCAGTTTCAGAAAAAATGTGAAGTGTTTGAAACTTGTCTACAGTGATAGCCTTGTTGACCCTTTCTCACCTCCCTTCTTGTTTAATATATCCAGTTTTGGGTGCCAAGAGTCTTGGGATAGTGTCCAGGTTTTACCTACCATTTGGGACCTACTGCTTCTAACTCATGAGAATGCATTTTTCTCCATCGTGTTTCAGCACCCACAATGTCACCTGTGCAAGGCAAATTCATTTGTCATGCTAATCACAGTTGCTGCCCCTAGTATAGGGATATAGATGCATTTTAGCTGAGAACTCCTGTCTTCCTTAAGTTGAAATCTCCAGGGAATAGCTTTTGGTGTTCTTCCTACTATGGGACAAAGGCCTTCTGAAGATGTGTGACAGGAGGGAACAGAGTTGAGAAGAGTGTATCCTGTGTATTTCAGGCTGCTTTGTGTCTCTGTTCAGATGATAGGCTGACAAGACACAGAGGATGTCTTATGTTATTTACTGACTGTTCACCTCTTAGATCTAAAATGTCCATCTGTCTCTATCAACTTGCAAACATGTATATGTTCCAAAAAGCTTAGCTTTGTAAATCTAAAGTCAAGAGTCTAGATACCTCAAATAGGAACTATTTAACAATAGTATTTCCTGAAACATTGCATTTTATTGCTTAGGCTTAACCTTCCCCCTAACCTTTCTAAATGACCTTGAGCAAGGTTATTAGGTTATTTGTTACTCGATTTGAAACTAGAAGATAGAACTTTCCCTCTTCAACCTCACAGGAGTGTTGTAATTGGTTAAGTGAAACCTCCAAAGATGACTGGAAATAAATGTGTCTGGATAGGAGATGCTAGTCACCCCATAATTCTTATACCATTTAGCAATAAGCCATTGAGACACACTTGATTCTTTTTGCCATGTTTTTGAATTATATTTTCTCAAGCCTTACTTCTCACCTGTGCTGAATCAATATAGAATTATTCCTGGAAGCAATTAGAAATCAATGACTCCTACCTCGGTCTCAAGAGTACTCACAGTCCCCAGGGAATTATTGTACCATGTTGAAACAGATATGACTAGGTTCTATTTATTACCTCTTTAAAAAGTCATGCAAAATACCTTTAAATAGAGCAGGAAGGAATCATATTTGGTTAAAGGAAATGTCAAAATGCTAATTATACACTAAAACCCATTTTGCTGTTCTGTGAATTTAGTATAAGGAGTGTCTGTTACAAAATCATGTCAAGTACTGAAGTAATATAACTCAATTTAAAATATGAGTCTTACAGCTAGGAAAAGGATATTACCATAGTTAGGCATGTGTACATCTTATAACTTACACGAAACACTCAAGCTTTATTCAACACACAGTTGTCTATTAAAAGAACCTTGTTAGGTCTCTATAATTGCTGTGGGTATTGAAAAAAGCATGAAAGGCAAGTAAGACCTTTAAAAGAATTACTGGGCAGAGGCATACATCTGTATGTCTCAAATTTGCATGTAACACAAACCATGTGGGGAAATTCTCATCTCACTTTAGTGCTAAGGTTTTACATTTCCACCAAGCTTTCAGGTGATGGTAATGTGGGCATGTCATCATTGCCTGTCCTGGCTATCCATATTTAGTTATAACATCATCTGCAGTGGTCTACAGGGTAGAAACGAAGTATTTCAAGTGATCAGAAAACAAAATAGTGAACTCTGGATGTGGAGATCAAGGAGGGTGTTATAAGTTTAGTACCTGGTGAAGCATGATGTCTTGAGCTGGGCACCTTGGCACATCCCAATACTCAGGAAGCTGAGGCAGAAAACAATATAGTCAAAGCATCACTATACCACGTAATTGACTTAAGGCCATCCTGAGGTACATATGAGTTCAAGGTCAGCCTGGGTACATAGTGAGACTGTCCCGCCAAAAGTTTTAAAGAAGTGACTTCTTAAACAAATAATGGAAGCAAGAACAGTCAGCAGCATGAGAGGATTGTGAGTCTACAAAGGCTTCAGGGCACGATCTGTAGGTGTGGTTGACAAAAGCCAGGTTGGAAATGGAGGGCTAAGTCAAGGGAAAGAAGGTCAGATATAGGGTTAGGGCAGATGTGCACGGCCTTGGCTGTTCCACCAAATAATCCACTGTGTTTTGTTCTGGTGGTGACGAGATCTGTGTGTTGGGAGGGTATCTCAGGCAGCAACAAGGAAGTGTAATCAGAGAAGGAAAAATGGTTAGTAGTTGCAGAGATGATGAGACCTCAGATTCAGACACTGGGGTGGATTTGTGAGGTCCGGAAAAGAATTAAGACGTTTAATGTAGACGTGATAGAATGTGGGGTAATGACAAGTGGGAATGAAAGCAAGGACAAGCTGCAGATGACCTGGTGCTTTTGGGTGTGAGGGAGGGAGAGCTACACCTTGGATGATAAAGACGGTGGGCAGAGGAAAGCGTATGTACAGAATATAAATGAAAATATCCTCTGAAACATGAGGAAGTTCAAATGGGAATTTTAAACACATTAGCAGAGAAACAATAGCTAATGCAATGGAGAAAAATGAAATGAACAGACAAATTAAAGTTAGGGCGAAATGGTAATTCATGGAAAGAAAGAATAAGGACATGTTAAGAAAAGGGCTTTAATTCCCAAAGACCCATTTTCAATCTTCTTTCTTAAAGACTACTGGGACTTCTTACGTGTTGAAAATGCTTTGGAGTATTGATGGTTTTTGTAGCATACCATTCATAGTGTCCAGGTCTATGGAGATATACAATTAATATTCCTGGAGAACACGGGGTTTCCTGCTTAAGTTCTTAATATTGTTAATAAAAGAATTCAAAAATGGACTCAAACGGAAGCTTGGAAACAAGTTTATTAGAGATTTAGAGACAAACTGAAGATGGACAAGCTGTAAATCTCAACAGATGCCCTGAGAAAGAAGACTAAGGAAAAAGGAGAGAAAACCCCTGCTATTTGTAAGTAGTCATGGGGTGGAAAGTAGTTTGTAAGTAGTCACAGGAGATATCCCAGAGCAGAGGAGAAAACATGCCCAGGCTTGACTCAGTGACCAGATGAAAAAAAGATAGAAAAAAATACAACGGAAATGTTAGGATTCAGAAAAACAGGCAGGCTGCATGGTGGAGGCACAGCATTAGTTCCTGAGATAGATCAGAGTATCCTATCTCCACCTAGGGCTAGAGGTAGATTCCATTCATTTTGTTTTGTTTTGGTTTTGAGTCTTCCAGGGTAGCCTTTGCTGTCCTGAAGTGCACTATGGAGAACAGGGATACCCTCAGTTTAGAGAGATCCACCTACCTTTGCCTCTTGAGTGCTGGGATTAAAGGTGTATGCCATCATGCTCCATGTGATTCTACACCTTTATCCTGAAAAAAAAATAGCTTTCCCATAATGGAAAATGGGCACGAGAGATTTGTCCACCGAGGTCTGACACATATTCTCAATAGCCACTTAGACTATTGCAACATTCTCTCAAGAACTGAGACTCTAAAGTCTTTGGAGATGGGCTGAATTTGGGAAATAAATATGACCTGTTTCTGCCATGAAAATCTGGAGATCCAGTTCCAAGTTTAGTAGAAGCAAGCAGTGTACATCACCGCTTCATACAATTTACTGATAGCAGTGCACACTTAAGGGAAAAGAAATAACGACCCTGAACTCTTTTCTGAAAACCCTGACTCTAGCCTGGTCATTTCCAAGGACATTCTCAGCTCCTAGCCAAGGGCAAGAATGGACCTACATTTTTCAAGGTCCCTGCCCTAACCCACTGGTCCCATGTCTATGCTATCCTCCTCATTAGCATATGTGGGTTTCTGCAGAACTAAAACAGTTTCTGCCAAAAGTTAACAATTATCATCTTATTTCCTCTGGAGATTTTGTTACTTAGACCTTTTTTAATTTAAAAACATTATTTTTCATTTTATATACCAACCCCAGTTTCCTCTCCCTCCCCTTCTTACCTCCCCATCCAGTCCTCATGGCAGGTAAAGCCTTCCTTGGGAGTCAACAAAGTCTGGCATACCAAGTTGAGACAGGACCAAGCTCCTCCCCACTGTATTAAGGCCGATTATGCAGACTTTTTAAACAACATGAGCTTTAGTTTTTAAAGTTTCTTAGCTTTAGTGGAATATGCCTTTTCTGGGTATAATATCCTACCCAGATTACCATGCTGCATTTTATTTCCACTGCTCCTCTCACATTACCTTTAGTCATCACATGGTCCCCGAGGTTCTCATGGCTGTGAGACTTGCTCAGAGTCCCATCTCCTTTGTCACCTTCACTGTTTTGAGAACAGGTGAGCTCTTTTGAGATCCATTTAATAGAGTTTTCTGATGATTTGATCAGTATTAGATGGGCTACTTAGTTTGAGGGAGAATGGCCACAGAGAAAATTCATCATCCCAAGGCTATGTCCAATCATCAACAAGGAGTATGGCTGGGGTGACCCTGCTAAGCTCATGGAGGTGGCCTTTGTCAGGTCCTCCTGCTGTAAGGGCTTCCTTTTTTCCCCCTTTCCATACTGAATTGTTGGGAGAGATATTGCTATACACAATTCTTTTCAGTGGTGTGCTGTTTGAATGAGATGCCCCCCACAAGTCTTGGACATTTGAATCCTTGGTCCCCAGTTGGTGGCTGTTTGGGGAGGATTAGAAGGCGTGACCTTGCTGGAGGAAGTATGTCACTGGAATAGGTTTACTTTTTCCCTCTATTTATTATTATTATTTTTATTTTACATATCAATCTCATTCCCCTCCTCCTTTCAACCCCCCCCCCAACTCCACGACCCTACAGGGAGGGTGATGCTTTCCAGGAGGGATCAACAAAAATCTATCAAGTCATTTGGAGTAGGGACTAGGCCCTCCCTCCTGACTCTAGGCTAAGAGAGTATCCCTCCATGTGGATTGTGCTCCCGAAGTCCTTTCATGCACCAGGGATACATCCTGGTTCCACTGTCTGAGCTCCCTTAGACTGCCCAGGCCTTCTAACTGAGACCCATGTTCAGGGGGTCTGAGTCAGTCCCATGCTGGATTCCCAGCTATCAGTCTGGAGACCCTTTGGCTCCTCATTGTTCAGGTCAACTAGCTGTCTCTGTGGGTTCCACGGTGTAATTGGTAGCACTCTGGACTCTGGAGTAGGCTTTGAGGTTTCAAAAGACGTATGCCATTTTGAGGTAAGCTCTCTCAGCTTCCTGTTTCTGGTTCAAGATGTAAGCTCTCAGTGTCTGCATCAGACTCCATGTTCTGCCTGCTGCCATGCTTCCTCAATGTTAGGGCGACAGGCTCTTCTCACTCTGGAACTGTAAGTCCCAAGCAAACCCTTCCTTCTGCAAGTTTGCCTTAGTCTTGCTGTTTTATCACAGCAATAGGAAAGTAACTGAGAGAAATATTCAGGGTGACACTGTGCTTCTTTGAGGTGTGATGGTTACCTGACTTACCTGGAATTCTACACTGGCAATTTGTCCCTATATCCCCACTTAATTATTAATATATAATCAATTACTTGTTTTGTTGTCATGGACACCAATGACTCTTTGAGATATTCAGCACTATCTTTTTTTATTGTTTCATCATTCAAACTTTGTTTTTAGGCTTTTTAAGAACTTCCTGGGGATTACAGTGCTCTAGACTCATTTTATATACTTCTTCTCCTAGTCGCAAATCAACAATTCCCTGTGAACTTGGTCTGCTTTTTTATTTATTATTATTATTATTATTATTATTATTATTATTATTATTATTGCTGCTGCTGCTGTTGTTGTTATTGTTATGATTTTAAATCAGAGAATGGTATTGAAAACCAATATCTGGGTAGGATGTGTATTCTGTTTTTCAAATTTTCATTTCTGCTATGGTGTTTTAATCTGGCAGGCATCTTAAATGTCTAAAATTCTGGTAAAGAAACACTTTTCTCTCAGACACAACATAGTGTGAAACCCACTGAAGTTTACACCCTCATATATACCACCAATTAGAGCTTTAAGGGGGAGTTTAACAAATGGCACAGAGATATTAAAACATTATGAAGGGAACAGTATCAAACCTCCTGAAGCAACCACTTCTTAAGGAGTTTATTTCTTAGGGGAAAACTCCCTTGCCTTTTGTGTTAAACTTCTTCATAGTAGGAATATTTTGTGAGATATATAAATCACACTACTTCCCAGAGCTTATGGAGAATTCTGAGGGCTCAGAACTGTTTGCAGGAACCGTCTCCGTGGTCTTCCTCACAGCCTCCCTCAGGGTGAAGGTTCAGAGCAGCAGGATGGAATCTTTTAGAAATTCTGTTCTGACACACAAAGGTTCCATCATCTGCTCTGGAGAGATATGGAACCAGAGCTAACACCTATGACTAGACTCCTGGGACGAAGCACCAGACAGGATTAGATTTTGTGATCATAGTATACAATTTGTTAAGGATGACAAACTTCTGTTCAAATGCCCGCCTTAAAATGAATGTTAAATGCTGAAATCATTAGTCCAGAAACATCCACCTTTATCTGCAAAGTCTATATTAGAGACTGTAAGATGAATAGCTCCTCTCTGTGGAATGACACTGAATAAAGTTAATTATGGGAGACGTGTTACTTATCCGTAGATAAATTAGGTTGAGTGTGTAGAATAGAAAATCGGTTTATGCAACCTGAGAGATTGGAGAGAAAACATAGGTAGATGTTTTAACATAATCAATACTGAGAAATGGAATCAAGTCTAGACCCTAATTTATCAACACGTTTTAAATGGGCCTATGAGTGTAATGCCATCACCAGGATTCAGACAGATACAGAGAAAGTAAGATTTTTGTTATGTAGCAAGACTTTTACAACTTAATTTTAAAAAGAAGAGCAGTTCAGAGAGAATGGTGAATTGGCTTTGAACATTACAAAGAGATACTGTAAATATTTAAAAGGCAGCAATCTTGGGCTATTCGTGCAGTGCAATGGTGGAGGATGTAGTCTGACCCCAGAACAAAGAAAGAAAACAAACTCAAACAAATGACCAAGAAGAGTGAACAGACTTAATCAAATATCTTCAGTACTTTACAAAGTATTCTAGTCATGTCCTCAGGTAATATTATAGCCTAATACCATGAATGAGTGAATGAGGTTTGGCTCTGGAAGCTAGGTTCCCTAGACCAGTGGTTCTCAACCTTCCCAATGCTGTGACCTTTTAATACAGTTCTTCATGTTGTGGTGTCCCTCAACCAGAAAATTATTTTCATTGCTACTTTATAAGTTTGTTGCTGTTGTGACTTGTAATATAAATGTCTGTGTTTTCCTATGGTCTTAGACAGCCTATGGCAAAGAGTCTACCCTTCAAAGAGTCATGATCCTGTAGCAAGTATTCTCATGGGACGTTGTTAGACCACCAACCCATAAATACTGATGTGGAGACTTATTATAAATTATGAAAGCTTAGGCTTGTTTCCAACCAGTTCTTATATCTCAAATTAATCTGTTTCTGTTGATCTAAGTTCTGCCACAAGGTCTTTACCTTTTCTCAGTATGGCAGGTCTGATTTTCTCTGAGTCTACTGGTGAAATCCCCATGCCCAGGTTACCTCCCTTCCTCTCTTTCCCTGGAAATCCTGTCTCTCCTCTCCTGCCTAGCTATTGGCCATTCAGCTCTTTATTAAACCCGTTAGAAGGAACCTTAGCAAAGACACATCTTTACAGTGTATAAAAAGATTATCTCAAAACGTGACCCATAGATTGAGAACTGCTGTCCTAGACACTCGGGGATAAATCTGCTTTCTAAGCCAGAGATGTTTAAGTCTGTTTTCCCAAGTGTTCGCAGAAGAGTTTTCTATATGTAAGGCATTTGGAAATTGGTTAACTCTCTTTCATCTTTTGCTTCTCCTCTTTAATCCATAGTAGTTAAGAACCAAATTATTATTAATATGCTTTTCAAAAGACTAGTGTTTTCTCAGAATTTTTCCATTTCTAAAATCTCATTTCGAAAGGTTGGCTTTCTCTCAGACTCCTTTCATTCCCTCCTTTCTTCTTTTCTCCTTTCCTCCTTCCTTTCCTTTCCTTCCTTCCTGCTTGCCACCCTCCTTCCTGCCTTCCTTTTCTTCCTGTGTTTTATGGTATATGTGGTTGTGGGTGTCCACACGGGCATGTGCATATATGCATCTCATACATTCCTCTGGAGGTCAGAGTTCAATGTTAGGTGTCTTCCTCAAGACGCTCTATACCTTATTTTTTTGAAATAGGTAGAACTCACCAATTTGGCTAGGCTGGATATCTAATTAGCCCCAGGAGTTTTGCTAGTGTCTCCTTCCTAAGCCTCAGGGATTACAGGGTGTGATGCCTAGCCTAGCTTTTATGTGGATGCTAGGGAACCAAACAATCCTTACTCAGCGAGCACTCTACCTACTTAGCCATCTCTCTCCCTGGGCCTCTCTTTGCTTTTTATTTTACTTTTTCATGTTTGAAATTGAACCCAGGGAATATGTTGGCTTTTGATAGAATTCTAATTAGTTTTTCTGCTACACATTCACGTATTTGCGCATTTAAACATTTAACAAAATAAGTAACATTTTTTAATATTACATACACTTGATTGGCATGGAGAGTATAGCAACGAATAAAACAGATCTAGTCTCTGCTCTCCTGAGCTTGTATTCAAACCAGGGGGAAATACGGGGAAGGATGATATAACGCCTGTAAACCCAGTACATGGAAAGCCGAGGCAAAAGGTCAGAGTTCAAAACCCACCAAAGTTACATAGTAAGTCTTGTCTCAAAACCCCCAATCAATCCAAACCAAACAAAGCCCAACAAACCAACAAACAATAAGTAATGGTGAAGGACAGGTAATAAGTGAGTATATTAACAGGAGACAGTAAATGTTACAAAGAAAAATAGAGCAGGAACAGATGTAGTATTATTTGGGTTTTTGTTTGTTTTGTTATGTTGGTTCCAGTATGTGGCATTCCCTTTCCTTGAGAATAAACAGATTCTACACAAATGGTGCTAGCATGAATGTCACTATCTTACAGCGTTCTATGCTCTGGTTTATATTACTGATTCTACAGATTTTATCAGGGAGGGAAGTTACTTGTGAGCCAGGAAACAATTGTTTGCTTTTCATAGCAGCCTGCCTGTGGGAGACGGAAATGTTCTAAAGACAGCCCCATTCCTTGGGGTGGAAGCTTGTTTTAAAAATAAATAAATAAATAAATAAAATTTAAAAATCATTTTAAAAATTGCCAACTGCTTTCTGAGCAAGCGTTGAGAAGGAAGTAAACTCTACAGTGTTTATTTTTGCGTGAATTGATAAATGTGGACCTTCACATCTCCTTCTCAAATTGCATGTGACAACTTCATCTTCCACAGCAAACCCTGTAGCCGCATGGTGGTGATTAGTGCAGTCAGCAGAGTGCTGTTTAGGAGGAGGTGCCTGCAGAGAGTTCATGTTTTTGTAATTTTGAGCTGGAGAATGGGACATGAACATCCTGTTTTTTCTAGAACTTTACCATGTGACCTCTCTATTTAAGACCTTGGCTAATCTAAGTCATGCGGCTCTGGTTTCATTGTGATGGGAAAAGAATATCAGTCACCTACAAAGTACTCTAAGGAACTTTTAGAGGTTTATTTTTGAAACTAGGTGGAAGCCAAGTTACTACTTGTCATTTCTGAGGACATGTGTGATTGAGGACTAGTTCCTTTCTCTTAAGGAGATCCAGTTGTCAGCAGCATTGCTAATAACGGGCTTAGTCCCCTTTGAGGATCTAAGGGTACCTGATTATGTCTGCTGCAGTCATTTTTTTTCCTTCAAGGTCCCAGATGGAAATAGACATGCTAGGTAGTAACTAAAAAAGACCAAAGCTAGATAAGGTTGTTTTGTTGTTATTTGTTTCGTGTGTGTGTGTGTGTGTGTGTGTGTGTGTGTGTGTGTGTGTGTGTGTGTCTGTGTGTGTGCCTGTCTGTCTTTACTTCTAAAGTATGTACAATCCTTGTTTCTAGCCCACACACTTGTCACGAGTACTATGTAAATGAATAGGTATATGACATCAGAAGCTACATTTCTCTGCTGCTTCCCTGTGTTTCGAGAGGCTAATGATGTCAAGAACATGGCCTTTATACCTAGACATCCAGCAGTCAAATTCATTAACCAGATAGATGACTTTGGGCAAATTACCTAGTCCTTCTGGGCTTCTCAGAACATCCATATCCAGTGTGGAGTCATGGGTGAAAAATTAATACAAATACTTGGAACAATATGAGATACTTTAGAGTACTTAAGAATTCCTAGCTGTTGGGGCTGGAAAGATGGTTCAGCAGTTAAGATAATTGCTCCTCTTGTAGAGAACTAGAATTTAGTTCCCAGAACCCACATTGAACAATATACAAAGAGCTGTAAGTTCCTGGGGATCCCATGATCTTTTCTGACTTTTGAGGGCATCCACATACATGTGTATGTACACATACACACACACACACACACACACACACACACACAGACACAGAGAGAGAGAGAGAGAGAGAGAGAGAGAGAGAGAGAGAGAGAGAGAGAGGGGAGAGAAGTAATAATGGTATAGATCTTAGAAGAATCTTTAGCTATTCATACCCTTATTAATTACTACCTTTCTTAGCTACTTTTCTGTTGTTGTGATAAAACACCATAACCAAGACAACTTATAAAAGAGTATACTGGGCTTGCTATTTCAGAATGTTACAATCTATGGTACAAGAACAAAAGCATGGTGGCAGGAACAACTGAGAGCTCACAAGTTGAGACACACCTATGAGACAGTGAGGGCATACTGGGAATAGCATAAGTCTTTTGAAACATCAAAGCCTGCCCATAGTGAAACACCTCCATCAACAAGGACTTGCCCCCTGATCCTTCCCAAATAGGCATAACAACTGGGAACTATATATTTAAACATGAGCTTAAGAGGGCCATTCTCATTAAAATCACCACACTACTATAACTTACATATTCATTGTGGACTTGAAACCTGAATTCCAATTTTGTGTTCTAAACCACATAGAATCTATCTTTTCTTTAGGCTAACAACTCAATGAACCATCAAATTCACTAAGAACTTCCTTGCCTGCTTTTTATTTTACTGGAACCTACATTTGACTTCTCAGCTCTTCTCTCTAGATATGGAAGAAACATATCAAAACAGACAATTAAAGGGGTGTAATGTTTGCCTGTTACCTAAGAGAGTCTGCACTGGACCAGCTAACACTGGAAAATAGCCCTCAGGCAGGCATGTGTACAGAATCAAAAGTGAGGCTGTGAGAAGTGATGGGTTGAGCCAAGAAAGGCTGGCTTATGAGCAAGCTCAGCACTCAACCTCAAGAAAAGAAACACAACAAAGAAGACAGCCATAGACCTCTCGTAGTGTTTCCAGGTCCTGGGAGGAAGAAAGACCGAGGTCCTACTTCATTCCTTACCAACTTTAATACAACCAGTAAAATGTTATTAAGAGTTAGAATAAGCTTTCTCATCTTTCTGGCAAATTTAGACATCAGAGGGATATCCAGATGTCACTCTACCACCAACTGACCAAATAGGAATTTCCCTAAGTCCATTCAACAAAACCAACTTCTCTAAGGAACATATTTAATTCACTAAAAGTTAAAACATGAATATCAGTTTGTCAAAAGACTCATTAATGGAATATGGGCATACCAGTATTTTACAGCAGGACTAAAACTGCCAATGTTAGATGCAGAGGAAGGCAGCCTTGGGGCCATGTGGAGAACTCTTGGGCACCTCCCATAAGTTTTTGATGCCTGTAAGATGTAGGCCTAGTGTTACTAGGGTTTCCAAAAATGGCTGAAATCTGTTTTTTCAAGTGTGATTCTGCTGACACTTGAATTTGGCAAATATCTACCTAGTGTCCTGGCCATTCAAGGGCTGGACTTGTCCTTGTGCCTCCCACTTGTACACTCTGCTGTGGATGCTGTGCCTGTATCTGCTAGTAGCTTATACTGTCCTCAACTGGATGGTGGTCCCTAAGGCCACCAAATATTGCAGTAGTCTGAAATGTTATTAAGGTATAAATTTGTACCTGCACTCCTCCAAGACTAGTTTGGAGAAGTGGTGTACTTAGCTAGTGAATAAATATCCTTTGCTCTGTGGTCCAAGTTTCTATTTTCAACATGGCTCTTGGGAGTCTGTGGCCAAATATCAACACATACTCCTGAAACAAACAAAGGTTTGCTTTGAAAAGTTCAAGGAGGGAATTGACTTCTGAAGCCAGAGAAAGAAACATAGAGAAAGTGAAAATATTACTAAATATTTAACCTATAGAGATTTGGGAGGTTGGCATAGAATTCAGCTAAGAAAAAGAATTTTGAACAGAAACAACCAGTGCTGTTTAGACTTCGGTAGCAATGATTAGGGAAGCATATGAAGACATTTCTTGAAATCCTTGTTATACTTTACTTCATTTTAAGAGAACATTGAAGGGCTATGGGCCTTTTTTGAATTATTAATTTTTAAGTTAAAATATTAATTGAATATTTTTGTGGGATGAAGGGTCACCTTTAGACTGCCAAGTGACTGTGTGATATTTTATAAGTTATCCTCAAATCTTTTTAATCTTTTAGATCCCTCAGATAGATTGCTGAGGGCACTTAGTGCCTTTTTTTTCTGCTTTCTATTTTCTTTCATATACCCAGAGCAAGGTTCTGCTCATTGAAAGTTCTTAATGAATTCCTATGAATTATTTAAATGTGTTTCCCAATTTTAAACATTTATGGCTGAAATGTGTTTCTTTCTACCAACTGTAGAAGTTGTGTGTGTGTGTTTGCCAAAGTGAAAGGAGGCACACTGCAGAAGAATCCAAAATATACTCTGGTTTTAAGAACCAAACAATGCCATTCTTAATTTGAAATCCCTCTCTCTTTGAATACCCTTATCTTCTTAAAATATTTATTTGGGGATCTTATGACAAGAGGCTTTTTTCTAGGGTTTCAGTATTTCCTGAACTGGACATGACATGGAATAAAAATGCATTGTATTTCTGTTTGAATTCAAATCAAAAGATGTTGGTGGACAAAGCCCACTGCCTGTTCAAAATAGAGGATTAGAAGCATTGCAGTGTATTTGGCTTTAGCTCCAGGAATTGGTCTGAAATTCTCTTCAAAGTAAGGGTGTACACAGCGTCTCCATCTCCTGAGCCTGAGGCTTGCTTGCTGTTGCATGGATGAGATTCTCTGTCCCAGATCTTGGACTAAACTCATCCTTGCCCCTTTGAACTGCTCTGTTGTTTTTCAGTATCTTCATGAACAAGCTAACAGCACAATTGTGGGATGAAAACTTTGACTTCAGTTGTTTAGATCACTTTGTTTGCCAGGAAGTTTTCCCTTCTGGCAATAAGACAGCCCAAACCATAAAACATAGTCCAGACTACAGAGTGCTTGTCAAATGAAAAGTACTTTCTTGGCAAAGAGTGAAATTTCACTACTAATTATAGATTCTTCTCCCTTATAAGTTCTTTCATTTGTTTGGCCTTTCTTTGGAAGTGTTTGGTTTCTACATGAGGCATTCTCCTGGAAAACAAAAAATGAGATGAGATGGCCTTAAACAAGCTGGTAGTCTCCCTAAGCTTTTTAGAAGCCATTGTGGGTGATGGAGGAGACAAACGGTGGCATCTGTGTTTGTCTCATGATTCATAAGGGAGACAGAAAGCATTTTTAAATCTAACTTTCCAAACAAAAAGTTGGGAAAATGTTCAAGCTATGTTAATTTGTTTATTGTGCCCTACTTCATGTAGACTATTAGATGTACTGGTTTCGTTATTACCTATGTCATTAACAACTGAAGTATATTTCTTCTGTTTGTTTTTCTCTGAGAGGTGATACATTTACTATTTCATCAGTAATTTCCATTCAACAAATATTTTTAAAGCACCAATTCCATTTAAGGCATGTTGACCTAAAAAAAAAAAAAAAATAGAAGAAAAGAGTAAATGAATGGCCTGGAGAAATGGCTCAGTGATAAGAACACTTAACATCAAGTGAGAAGAACTGAGCTCTGGTGAACCCAGCCCCCACACTCTTCAATAAAAGAAAGTGGGAGATGGCCACTCATGCTTGTAAAGCAGCGTTGTGTTGGAAGAGACAGGAGGACCACTCCAGGCTCAGTACAAGTACAAGAAGGAATAGGTGAAATGTGACACACACACACACATACACACACACACACACACACACACACACTCAGACATACAAGTGTGCACACACACTCATGTACATATACCATATACAGATGCCATACACACATATACCACACTCACAAATACACACAGAAGAATAAATGAAAATCAATTTACACATGCCCATAAATGGTTATCTCTAAGCCAGAATTCACTTTTCTAAGTTGACAAGTTATTGTGGCAGGCTTGTATGAATATTGGCAAAGGATTTTGTCCTTGGTAAAAGATTAATTATTAGTTGCTTCAGTTCATGTCATGTTCTGAATTTTCAACTCCATTCTAGTATCTGTGGCTAGACCATGAATTTCATGAAACCTTTGCAATTTTTGTTAATTTTACTTTCTACCTAGCATACTCTTTTTTTTGTAAGAAGTCTTATGAACTTTAAAAAAAGACTAAGATATTATATATATATATTATAATTTTAGTTTTTCAAAAGAATTTTACAGATATTCAGTACCTGAATTTTCTCTAGATTACAGTGCTAAACAGAAAGGTTTTGAATGAGAAGAAGTTGAATTTTAGTTATTCTGAGTGTTAGCATTTTGCTATAAAGTGTTACTTGTCTTTTAGAATTTCAATAATTAGATTCCTTACTGGAAGGAGCTAACTGTCATTATTGTGTTTAGGTGATTTGAACTCCTGGGATCTGTTCATTTGCCTACCTTCCAGGGAAGCTGATGGGAAACCCTGCATAGCCAGGGAGCACATGTGTCAACTAAGTCTACATCAAAAGGTAAATACTGTCATAGTACAAACACAGTTTATCAATCCTATGGGTGTTATTAAAAGGGAACGTTTTTGATCCCTATATTGTTTTTAATTCTTGAAAAATTGGAACCACTGTATCTTTGCAGCAAGTTTCCAAAAGAGTTAGTTAACTTTCTGTCATTATAACAAAACATTATGAGCAGTTTTCCTGCCAGCCTGGTCCCACAGTCGCATCAGCCCCAAATAACACACAGAGGTGCTGTATTAGATATAAAGCTGTAGTCCTGTTACTAGTGTTTCTTACTGGCTAGCTCCCTCAAGCCTCTACATGTTGAATCTATCTATCCTTGAATCCTCCTTGTCACCTAGTCCCGCCTATATTGCTTTCCTATTGGCCAACAGAGCTTTATTCATTAACCAATATGAGAAACATATTTACAGAATGACATCTTCCATCAGCAAAGTGGCATATGAAGAGAAAAGATCTATCTTTGTCTCACAGTTTCAAACCTTGTATTTGTGCTTTCTACTTGTGCTCAGGCCATGCATCATGAACTGAGTGTGTGGTAAAGGAAATTGTTCACTTTGTGGTATCTAGGAAGCAAGGAGAACAAGGAAGGAAACGACCAAGGTTCCAATATCTCCTTCAACAGTTTGCTCCCAATGGTCTAACTTCCTCTAGTGAAGCAGTGCTTCACAAATATTTTACCTGGTCCCAATAACAAACAAGCTGGTGACTAACCCTTTGCATCATGAGTTTCTGGAGGACATTGGGTATACAACATGGAACACCATGTTTTATTATTCATAATTAGAACTAGATTTTGTTTTTAATATAATTTTCCCCAGCTCTTACAGTTTTCTTTTTTGTAACTCAATAAGACACAACTTTACCTAGAATTATGTAGCTTATTGGATGCTGCTTATCCTCAATTCATTGACTCACAGTAGAAAAGTATTTTCTGTATCATTGTACTGACTTCTTCAAACTCAGCTATGTCCTAGTGGGCTCCAGTTGCCATGGTGAATCAACCTAGAGTATCTAAGAAGAAAGCTTTGAGTCAGATTGGTCTGTGTGCATGTCTTCAAGGGATTATTTTGAATAATAATTTATATAGGCGGTCCCAGCCATATAGACTATAGACTTCAGAATCCCTGGGCAGATGGTCATGAGTTGTATTAGAAAGCTAGCTAAGCATTAGTTCACAAGCTAGCCAGAGAGTGAACCAGCAAACAGTAGCATTATTCCATGGTTTCTGCTCCAAGCTCCTGTCCCGCTTGAGTTCTTAGCCTGAATTTCCTCAGGAAGTGACCGGGAAGTGTGAGCTGAAATGAACACTTTCTTCCCAAGGTTGCTTTTGGTTAGAGAGTTTTATCATAGCAACAGAAACTGAACTAGAACACCATATTAAATTGCAAAAACAAAAAAGTAATATGCTTTCTTATCCTAACATTGAAATTCAGTATTTATTATCTATTCTATGTGAGCATTCATAAGTGAAGATGGAATGAAAACGTGTCCAAAATGCTAGTCACTATACTAGACGAGTTACATATTGCTGATACTTATAACAAGTCTGTGAGGCAAGCGCCAAACCAACTTGCTTTCTATCTTCTAACTAAAGTTGTAGTAGCCTACCCTGATGACACAATGGCGAGGAAGGTCTAAACAATTTCATTTTTCTTCTAATCTTTTTTCTGGTAACTTTTTACTTCTTTGGCCTTTAGGCTGAGCATGTTCTTTTGGGTTGGTTTTCTGTTTGTTAGGTTATTTTTTCTGTTTTTACAAAGCCGAGGCTTGGCCATGAATTAACGATATAGTCTAGGCTTGGCCTAGACCTTGTAAATCTTCCTGTCCCAGCACCCCCTGACTCCTGCCCCAGTGTCAAGACCTTTTGCATATATGTAATCATTTCTTCTCTCCATTCATCCTTCCCCCTTCCTCCTTCTCCTACTTCTCCTCCACCACCTTCCCTCCCTGTCCCCTCTCCTTCCTCTCTCCCTCTTTCTTTCTTTTCTTTCACTAGCCTGGGATCCCTATCACGACCTGTAACCACAGCCTTTCCATGACTGTTTTCACCACATTTTCTCAGTTTGTGCATTATAACAAACACCATTACACAATTTTCAACCACCACTTTTAGTTAAAGATTCTCAGCGCTGCACCTAACCTTCAGAGCAGCCTCCCAGGTTTCAGGTTTGTAGATGCCTGTCCATCTGACTTATATGCCCCACTGATGCCTCAAACTCAAGCTCCCTAGCCATATGCCTAGTTAGTTATAAGTATGTCCAGCTACTCATTCACCTCTTAGGTTAAAATCTAGCCCTCATCCTCAAGCCCTCCCTCTTTTTTCCCCATTTACAATGTACTACAGTGCTAAAGCATATAATCTCTATTTAGTCTGCAACTCTGTCTCTTAGCATTCCAGCATACTCAGAAGGGTAAGCTGCAGAGAAACTAATAAAAGAACCACTCAGAATATTGGACAGGGTGAAAGAAACCCTAACAAGAAAAAGATGTCAGGGCCCCTTAGGAACTAGCAAGAACCCAAGATTTTTACTACTCCAGGTCACAAGAGACATATACAGAAGAAAAGACACAGCCCTGAGCTACTGAGAGCAGGAGCCAAGGCATCCACTGGGTGGGGGTGGCAGTTGTTAAGTGAATGGGATGTAGCTATACTCTACCATGGGCCTGCAGGGAGGATAAGAAATAAAAGTGCTCTCCTCTCACCCTCCAGGTCCTCTTATGTTGCTCCCATTGATCCAACACAACACTTAGCCAAGCAACAAGAATTTCTGTGATGCCATCTATAAAAATTAGCCTGCTGGGAACAGCAGGAGTGGAGGCCTAAAGAACAGAACAGGGAGTACTTAACACCATTAGCTGTCAGAGGTTCTCTGTGACCAGGGCCTGCCCAATAGTTTCTTCTCTCACCTTCATTTAGTTCCAGTATCATACTAAGTGATAAACTAATTATGTTTCTCTAAACATTTTTGCTGGCTTTTGTCATATATCTTTCTTCTCTTCCCCCTTGTACTTTTTTCTCTCTTCCTAGAATGCCTTTTCTTAATCCTCCCAACCTCTCTGACTTTCAATAAGGAGGGGCTTTGTCTCCCTGACAATATCTAGAGACATTTTTGATTTGTCACAACCAGGAGAAAAATGCGGTATGGTCACCTATTAGTTAAAGCCACGGATGCGGCTAAGTACTGGGTAATGTTCACAACCAAGAGAAATGAAGCCCAATGTATCGATAGTGTCAAAGCTGAGAAACCCTAAGGTACCCCAGGACCGAGGTCTTTCATGATAAACTCCTGCTGTCTCACACATCACCTAAAAGATTTTGGTCACATTTAATCTCTGTAGCCTTCAGTGTCTTTTACTAAAATATGAAGGTGTTAGAAAGCAGCTTTAAATTCTCATGGAAGTCACAGGAAACTTTGTAATGAGGCAGAACCAGAAAGAATAACAGAGATGCTGAGTGTGTGTTTGGGGGGAAGGGTATGATGAAGCTCAGCATCTAGGATACTGAGATTACATCTCCATAATTTTAAATTTCAAGAATAGTTTTGGACATGAAGAAAATTATGGAATTAGTGTAACATTTCCCCGTGTACCCTTACTCACCTTCCTCTAAGATTAGCAAAATATACAACATGATGTGCACGTATCAAGAACAATAAATTAGCATCGATTCAAACTATTCCCAGAATTAAAGGCAGTACTTAGATATTTTTAAACTTATGTCACATTCGTGTTCCGGGATCCAATTTCACACCCTTGTTAGATGCAGGTTCAACCAGTCTCTGTTATCTCTCCCAGTCTGGGTTTTTCTCAGTCCTTTATTCCCTTAATGCAATTTCTGAAGACAGTTAAGTATTTAGTAGTATGTCCCTGGGTTGGATTTATTGGATGCTTTCTCACAAAATTATGGAGTTTTTGAAAGAATGCTGCTGTGGTGATTTGAATGAGACTGTCCCATGTGGGCTCATGTATTTGAACTTGGATCCCCTTTTGTGGACCTGCTTAAGAAGGATTAGGGGGTGTGGTTATGCTGGGGGAAGTTTGTCACTGGGGGCAGGCTTTGAGGATTCAAAAGCTCATACTAGGTCTCATCTCACTCTCCCTGCCATCTACACTGTGGATCAGATGTAAGCTCTCCGCTAAGGCTCCAGTGCCTTACCTGCCTGTCTGATGCTGCCAAGCTCTCTACCGTGAAGATCATGAACTTCCCTTTGGAAACTGTGAGCCCCCAATAAACTCTTTTATAAGATCCTTGGACATGCCATTTTGTCAGAGCTATTGAAAAGTGACTAAGACGACCACAGAAGAGATTAGATTTGTGTGTGTGTGTGTGTGTGTGTGTGTGTGTGTGTATGTGGCTTTAAGTGTCAGGAAGCACATGACACTCTTTGCTCCCGTTTCCCTTGTCATCTGGCATAGGTAGGATGTACTGCCTTTCTCTACTGTGGAACTACTGGTTTTCCTTTTGTTTTGTAAATATTTGGGATTCAATACTTTCAGAGTATGCAAATATCTTGCTTTTCTGAAAACTTTGGGACATGAATTTTAATATCCAGTCATGGATCTTACCAGTTATTAATATTATCCACCTTTATTGGTCATTTTCTGTTGTCCCATTCCTTCTATAATTATGTGTGGACCTTCTATAGGGAAGATCTATTTCTACCAATGTGTCATGTCTCATGTGGGAGATCTTTTTGCCTAGAAGATTATTTATACACTAAATTTAGACTAATACTGTTTATCAGGATGGAGGCCACCACCTGAAATAATTTCCCTGTTGAATGTATTGTCTTATTTCTTTGTCAACTCACTCATTCATCTATTTGTGCATTTATTATCTCATCTATCCCTTTGTTGTTTCTACAGTTACTTATTGGACATCTTTACTGAGCCATGTTTAGGCAGTGGGGAAATATAAATTAGCAAAACAGACATAAATCTTTGTTCTTGGGTTAGACCCTTAACAGGAGACAGGTAAAGGAAATGCCCTAGTAAAAGACCATGTTAGATTTCAAAAAGAACCAGGACAAAAATTAAAATAAATACAGAAAAAAATTGTTAAACTTAGATGAGTAGGGTATGTTCCATCAAGAGACATTTGAGCTGGGAATGATGTATACCTTTGACTGTGGCACTTAGGAGGCAGAGGAAGAAGGATTTGTGAGTTTGAAGCTAGCATGGTCTACAGAGTGAATTCCAGGGCAGCCAGGGCTACACAGAGAAACCCTGTCTCAACTCTCTCCCACCAAAGTGACATTTAAGACGGGCCTGGAAGGCCCTGAGATCCTGGTGCCAGTGGCTCAGGTAAAGGTTACAGATACAAAGGAAAGGAGAAATAGGTATCAGGTAAAAGGATGTTGTCTTGTTTTTGTTTGTTTTGTTTTTTATTGTTTTTCAGTTGGTTTAACATGTGTGGGTGTCTTAATTATTTTTCTATTGTTGTGAAGAGACACCATGACTAAGGCAGCTTAGAAAAGAAAGTGTTTAACTTGGAGCTGGCTTACAGTTTTGGAGGGTGATCTCATCCATGATCGTCATGGCAGAGAGCAAGGTGCTGGAGCAGTAGCTGAGAGCTTCCGTCTGATCTAAAAGTTGGAGACAGGGAGAGTGAGACTAGACCTGGAGTGGGATTCTGAAGCATCAAAGTCAATGACACATCTCCTCCAAAAAGGAGTGACACACCTCCTAATAATTCCCCAAACAATCCACTGATGAGGGACCGAGCATTCAAAAATGTAAACCTAAGGGAGCCACTCTCCTTCAAACCATCATATTAACATTTTGCCTGCATGTAAGTCTGTGTACCATGTGCATGAAGTATCTGCAGAAGCACGAAGAGGAAATCAGATCCTTTAGGAATGGAGTTACAGAACCAAAATGTGAGTACTGGGAATTGTACCTGGCTCCTCTAAAAGAGCAGTCAGGTTCTTTTAATGTTGAGCTGTCTCTCCAGCCTTGTATGTATTAATAACACAAGGAGTCCCATATGACTGGGGGAAGGTTGGTATAGCAGGAACAGAAGATACAAATGTTCTTAGAGTGGGGACTTATATGTGGTGATATGGGGACCCATGTAAGGACCACACATTTTGTTCTTGGTGAAGTGGTGCATTGAGGGAAGGTTTTGAGTAAAGGAGCAACAGAAGTCCATTGTACTTTTCCAGGTTTTTCTCTGGCAGCTGTATTGAAGCAAGTCCTTAAAAAGCAATGACCAAGGAAGGAAACCAGTTATCGAAATGATTCAGCCAGATGAGGGTGATTCACACTAGCTGAGCAGCATTGGGGGTGAGGAGATGTAAGCAGAAGATTGAATGGTGATAGAGATGAGAACTAATAGTGGCTAACTCTTGTGTGATTTGGTTTTACTGTACACTGACCGCCATTCTGAGCAATTTCGTATGTATTGGTGTACTTTCTTTACAGCAGAGGAGACAGTAGCACAGAGATGATAAATGGAGATAGGTAGATACATACATACATATGTACATACATACATACATGCATATATAGATGATAGATAATTCTCTAAGGCCTCCTAGATAATAAAAGAAATAATAAGAATTCACATTCAGGAAGTCTGACATCAAATGCCTGTTTCCTCATTCAGAGAAACTTTCTAATCAGGTATTCAGGCAGTGTCCTGACAGCCTAACCCAATGAGTATTCTTAAAGACTACATGAAATCTTAATGACACACGTAAATAACTCCACTTAGTAAGACTAACTAATCTGGAACCTTATGAACTGTGATCTATCTGTGTATACAGCATTTTCAAAGCTTTCCTTTCACAATTGTTGGAGTTGTTGCAGAATTGTGGATCACTTTGGAGTGAACAGATTAAGATCACGAATTAAAACTTTGCAGTTGCAGTGATTGGTGAGAATAATGTAAGATTTGTAACAGAGAATAAGTGAGTAAATCTCCAGGAGGATAATGACGTGGATTTAAAAGTTAAAAGTCCATTTATGCTTGTGATTCTATGAAGAGAGGTCTACTGTATGAGGCAACCCTGCCTTACTAACTGGAGTTCTTCTCATCTCAAGTAGATGGGTGCTAGAGTTTCAGAAGCAAAGGGATTCATTCCAGGCTTTGAATGCTTGTGGGATTAGCAGACACTAAAGCCAGATGCTGACTTCAGCATCTTGAGCATTGAGCACATCTGACAAGGCTCTTACTGCAGAACATACAAGGCATTTCCGTGTTAATTTGACAGAATGATGGTGATGTTTGGAAGACAGAAGAGAAAGACTTTTCTTTCTTTGACCAATTGGGCCTCCTAGTTTTCTGACATAAATTATTTTCCTGGATGATGACCATGAACAGCCTATGGAAAGACGCATGGTCATCTGTGTAGATAAAATGAGCAGGAAGAATAGTCTGGAAGCTCCAGTGTGGTGTTTGTGTTACTCTCCAGTTCAGAATGACCAGAAAAAAAATTCGATCAACTTCTCATTCATTTTAAACATTCCCAGTTTAAATTCTTTTTAGTCAGTGATGTTGCAAGGATTTTATTGTTTTAGTTTATAAACACTTCCCAAATACTTAACGATTCATATGATAGCTTTGCTTTTTTGAGAAAAAATGCTCGAAAGAAGTCAGACCTTTATTCTTTCTTTTGCTTGTGCGTATGTGTACATGTGCACACATGCATATGTATATTGTGTATGTATGAATGTTAACATGTGTGAGCACATGTGGTTACATGTGTCTGTGCATGCCTGTGGAGATCTAAAGTTGATCTCTGGTGGCTCTTTCGGTTGCTCTCTGTTTTGTAATGTGGAAGATCACTAAGCCCAGAGCTCTCCAATTCCAGATAGTTTAGGCAATCCTCCGTCTCTGCCTCTCCACTGCTGAGATTACAGGTAGAGTGCAACACCTGCCTGGCCTCTCACACAGGTGTGGGAATCTGACCTCTGGTTAACTATGGAGTTGCTTCCCAGACCTAACTTTCACTCTTTCTCATGATAATTTGCAACAGAAATAATTTAGGTACATTCACTACAGAATAAGTTTATGAAGGTATATTTGGGAATTGAAAATTTTTTAAATGCATATTTCTCTCTTCCCAATTGTGCCTACAAAAACAATTCCAGTGGTGGATGTTATCACCATTTTACATATAATTTCTAATCCTGCAAAAGGGGTTTCATGTGCATCTGTGTATGTCATATATGCAAAAATATACGTAAAGAGGACATTTAACCTCTTATAAGACATAGACACATGTGTGCATATACAAACAAGCAGAGTAAGTCTTAATACAATGAGTTTTGACTGTTAATGGTATATTAATTATAGCAAATGTAATATCTACTTTGTGACATTGACATTGGTGGAGGACATGTATGTGTGGGAGTATTGAAATATATGAGAAATCTCTATGACTTCTGCTCAATTTTATAGTGAGCCCAAAACTTCTGTTTTAAACAATAAAGCTTACTAAGTGGCCAAGGAATATTTCAATAAACAAAGCACTTAAGCAGCAAGTAGAAGAACAAGCTTGACTCCTAGTTCCCATATACAAATGGCTGGTAGAGTGGCCTCCTGCAATGTCAGCCCTGGGGCTCATTGCTAGCCTGTGTAGCTTAATCAGTGAGCTACTGGCCAATGAGATACCTCATGTCAAAGAAGGTAAGTGGCATTCCCAAAGATGATATAGTCAAGTTAGCTCTCCCACCTCCAGATACATGGCATACATGTGTATGTGCACTGTTCCCTCCACAGGCACCTGCAGACACATGAATACATACAGGCAAATAAAAATACAATAAAAAGTAAAATCATTGTTGCAATGTTTTACTGGATAAACTTATCATGCAAGTTAGAGAATCCAGATAAAACTCCCTTGACAGTATTCCATTCGATAATGATACAAATCTTCTATATTTTGTAATATACATTAAGACAAAATTCACTAGAATATGGGAGAGCATCGTTAGCTTCAACAGTCAAATATGTGACATCATTGGTTTGCAATGACTGTGATGCATGGTATTGGAGTGCTGGCCAGTTTCACTTCTCTGTTTTGTGTTCATTTCCAGAGCTGAAAGGAGACGATGTTTTGGGTGTCACATGACACCATGCTGACGTAGTTAAGTTGGCTGCAAGAGTGAATGAATGCTGAAGCCATGCTCTGGAAGAAAGAGTGACAGGGGAGTCATTAGGAGAGGGATAGGAAAATAGAAACTAGAAGTGTAGAAAAGTGCTTGCCTTCTTGCCTTGGCTTCATTTGCCCTTGGGAAGACATCTTTACATGATGTCTTTCTGATCTAGTACTTTGTGTGATGACATACTCTGAGGTCACACAGCGCTTCACTCTCTGTTTGAAATCTGTGCTAGCATCCTCTGCCTTGGTAGTACCTCCATAAATACTGGGGACCACTTGTTCCGTCATGAATTCTTCTATCTATCCCTTCTATCTATCGGGAGGTTTCCATCACCTCCTGATTGGGTAGGAGAGGAGGGTAGAGCCAGAGCTCCAGGCTCCCACAGTAGCAGCTCATGTGCTCTTAGTCCCTTAGAAGGTTAGAGTGGACCTGTGTTAGTCTATCATCTTCAAAGCTGCTTTGCTAGTGGTTGTCCACTTTGTGGATCCTTCCTTCGCTAAAATTTCTATTCAATCATTTTTGAATGAATTTTCAACAATTTTGTCTTACATAAGGACAGATAGTTCCATTTAATGCCCTTTGAAGTGTTGCACAACCTTAGAAAGATGCCTCATGTATACTCAAAACAGCAGAAATCTCTGTTACAGCTTTTCCATGCTTTTGTGATCCTCTGCCTACCCCTCCAGCTCGTCTGAATCATTCTAAACTGGTGAACCAGGGTGTTGTTAGGAAAGCCCATGTTTGCTTACAGTTACTCTAAAATTATCCACTTTTGAATTCCAGAAATGTAGACAACTCTAGAACCGTGTCCTTCACTGACATCTTTCCTCGACTTCTAGAGCAAACACATATAAGCACAATAGATGTTGGCATCCCTGGAGACAGCACAGGACACAGTGTTTAGGAATGCTGTCCATGCCCAGAGTTGGTCTGCTTACAGGACTGGACTGAGGCTTCAGCTTGTTCTCCCTGAAGCTATAGTCAATGGAGAGTTTGCTGAATAAATGAGTAAGTTAATATGATTCCCAGTGTCAGAGAAGATTTCATCAGACTGGGTCAAAGCACTTTAAACAAATCATTAGGAAAAAGCTACATCTTATTACAGAATTGATCAAAGTGGAACTCAAGACTCTACCTGCTTTATTGTACATGTGAAGAAATTGAGAACAAACAAGCAGGCCGTGCTCAAGGTTAGGATTCTGTCAACTGCACAATTAGAACTGCATCCATATCTCCTTACCATTTTGACCAACACAGTTGGGTTTTATCTAGGCTTGCCAGCAGAACATGTTGAAAAAACTAAAATACTTTATTGTGAGAGAGTGAATTAATTTGAAAGTAATCAATAGTGCTTCAAGAATAAATCTTATCTTCAGGCTGATTTAAACAGATCTCCCCACCCACCCTCTCTCTCCCTCTAGCTTTAACAAGGTTTTGCTACATTTGGTTTTAGTTTGGGGGATGTAGTTCATGTAGCTAGTTAATCAAACTGTAAAGTCACAAGAGGAGAGAATTGAACTTGCTATAGAATGGTTTCTGTTCTTTAAGTGGGTGAAATAGCAGTGACCTTCATTATGAAGTAAAGACCATATGTGAGGCTTATCACTGAAGATCTGAGTGTTCAAGTCACTGTGGCCTCTGGAATTTAGGTTACTTGGCTTTCTAGTCCTTTTGTGATATTTTTGCCATGTGCAACTATTAAACTATGTTACTATATTTGGCATAAATATGTGTTTTTATTTCTAGCAGATAGGATAGCTTTGAAATAAAAAGGGTTGTCAAGTTATTCCCAAATATTTTGAAGATTTCTGAGGACAAATTTCTTTTGTATGTAATCAAATCAACTACTTTGTCATTGATGATTCAAGTGCTCACTTGTAGATATTTTATGGTTAGATGAGGATGCAGCAGAAGATGGATATCTATAGCTCACTCTCTCGTTCTCTCCCTCCCTCTCTCTCTCTCTCTCTCTCTCTCTCTCTCTCTCTCTCTCTCTGTGTATTTTTGTCTATCTATGCTCTAATTAATTTAAAAGTAACCAATAATGCCTCAATAATCTCTCCCCCTCCCTCCCCCTTCCTCCACCCCTCCCCCTCCCTCTCTCTGTCTTCTTGGCCTCATCATTTGTGGACCCTTAAATCACTAGGATATGTTTTATTCTTTTCAGATAAATGCATTACCAGAAATACAGTCTCAGCTTTGCAGAAAAAAAGGCTTGTGTCAAATGATCAGAAGATTTCCAGGTAACCTTTAGTTTTCTTGTTGATGCATGAGCGTTTGAGATCTGAAGGCTTCTGCATACATCACAAATAACACAGCCTCAAGACACCATCCCCAGCTCCCCCTTCTATCAACTCCACTGCCATAAGTCTTCCGTGAGCCCAGGATTTACCAATGATAATACCTCATACTAGTATGACTGGTACTTTAGCCTTTTGGTTTTTCCATCTGGTTTGCCAGGAGTCTGTTTCTATTTGTCATATGTTTCTTTTAGAAAATAGTTCTGCCTTAGTTTAAAAATGATTGTTGTTGTAATTCTTAGTTATATATAACTTGACTTGTTAAAAAGGCTTTTGATTATGTCATTGTGCTAGTTATTTTTGTTTTGCTTTGTCAGCTTGACACAGATCAGGGTCATCTGGGAAGGGGAAAGTGTAACTGAGAAAATATCTACATCAGATTGGCCTACATTGTGGACAAAACTGTGGGACATTTTGTCCCTTAGTGTTTCATGTGGCCCAGACCACTGCTGGCTGGTGTCAACACAGATGGGCTAGGTAGTTCTGGTTTATATAAGAAAGCAGTCTGAACATGGAAAGCAAGCCAGTAGGAAACACGCCTCCATGGTCTCTGCTGTAGTTCCTGCCTTGAGTTCTTGTCCTGACTTCCAAGTTGTGCCATGAAACAAGCTTTCTCCTCCCAGAGTTGCTCTTGGTCATGGTGGTTTGTCACAGCAACAGGAAGCATGCTAGAGCAGCTATTCTGTTCTCCAAATGTTGTTTTCCCTCTCTGAAACCTTCTCACCGTGTTCAAGACAGGACACTAGATGAAGTTCTATCTTCATTGTATGAGAAAAATTGCTACCTCCAGTTCCTGCATAGTTCCCAGAGTGGAAAACATGTTAGAAGGGAAGTGAGCCTCTAGAGATGAAATAAGTCTTCACAGATAAAATTATAACCTACCTTAGAACTCGTTGGTGAGAGTAACTCAGATTTATTGTTTAAACCCATCAACGCTTGTGCCCCTAGGAAGTGTTTTACTTCATAATTAAAATTTAGATCTGCATGGCTTCATTTCTGTATTTATTAGTTTATGCCTTGGTAGATTTGGGAAATGTGGCATACTGTTACTCACTGGCTTCTCTGTGGGGTTTTGCCTCCCAGTCAAGTGTCAGCCTGGCAGGCATGTCTCACTCTATTGAGGGCAGTCTCCTCTCCACTAACCCAGGATTAAAATAAAAACAAGTCAGTAATTTTTCTTTAAATTTAAGATATATTTCTAAAATAATAGTGAGTGAATTGTATGTGTTGTTTCACAGCACAATATGGTTGAATGCATAGTTTCTGGCTCATTTATTTATTATTTTTTTGTTATGTCCCTCTCTCTTTTTGATTTAAATTTGAAGCAAGCTTGTTTTACATGTCAATCCCAATTTCTTCTCCCTCCACTCCTCTGCTGTCCTCCTCCCACCCCCTATCCCATCTCTTTTCTGCTCCCCAGGGAGGATGGGTCCTTCCATGTAAGATCTTCAAAGTCTGTCATATCATTTGGAGCAGAGCCCATGTGTCTAGGCTGAGAGACCTAGACATTCTTTGTGGAATTGGCTCCCAAAGTCCATTAGTATACTAGGGATAAATACTGGTCCACTACCAGAGGTCCCATAAACTGCTCAGTCCTAACTAACACTAACGGGTTTCCCAGATATCAGACTGGAGTCCATGATCTCCCCCTTGTTCAGCTGTCTCTGTGGGTTTCTCCAACCTGATCTTGACTTCTTTGCTTATCACTCCTCTCTGCAACTGGATTACAGGAGTCCTGCTCAGTGTTTAGCTGTTAGTCTCTGCTTCTGCTTCCATCAACTACTGGATGAAGGCTATAGGATGGCATATAAGGTAGTCATCAATCTCATTATAGGGGAAGGACATTCAAGGTAGCCTCTCCACTATTGCTTAGATTGTTAGTTGGGTCATCCTTGCAGATCTCTGGACATTTCCCTAGTGCCAGATTTCTCTTTAAACATATAATGTCTCCCTCTGTTATGGTATTTCTTTTCTTGCTCTCTATTATTACCCTGACTCAATCTTCCTGCTCCCTCATGTCCTCCTCCCCCATCCTCTTCTCTTCTCTTTCTCTTAACTACCCTCCCCATGCTCCCAATTTTTTGCAGGAAAGCCTGGGTAACTCAGTCTAGCTTCAAATGTCCATGAATTTATGTCCTGCTCCCTCTAACTCACAAGTGCTTCAGATTTTAGGTATGTGCTATCACCCCTGGCTTGAAGTCCCCATCTCACCCTATCCCATCTCCTCTGCAGGGATAGGAACTGAATCAGAGGCTTGGCATGCTAAGAAAGCACCCTACCATTTAGCTACATCTCTAGCTAGCTTGTTATTTTGAAAACCATAATGGGGGTGTGTGGAGAAAACTCGGTCAGTAAACCTTTGTCTTAAAAGCATGCATAACTGATTTAGATTCCTATCATCTATGTCTTACCAGTTCAGTAAGCTCCAGGTTCAGTCAGGGACCCTGTCTCAAAATAAGGTAAAGAATGATTCTTTACCTTATTTTGATAGCACATACCTAAAATCTGAAGCAAACAAGAATGTTCTTCTGGGCTAAATAAATACCACTAAATAAATACCAGAGTTCCTTTAGTTAAAATAACCCCCTCACCCCAAATTATGTGCATTTTGAGCATTGTTTCCAGGTTTTAACACGTTGTTTTGTTGTTGTTATTGTTGCTGCTTTCCCACTGGATTTATGTGTAACAATGTTTGGTTCAGAACAAAAACCTTTTAGTATTATATAAAACAGAAGGACAGCATAGCAGTGAGTGGCTGCTTGTAGTATGGAATACTTTCAAATACACACGTAAACATTCCTTAAGAAAGCCTAATATGTTATTCTTTTCTTGCTTCCATAAAATTAGAAAGTATCTTCTGCCTTCTTTAGTTTGAAATGACTTTACTCTGAAGAACACCAATTCTAGAAATATGTTGCCCTTTTTACTCATTCTCTCTAGCTTGCGTGCTCATTTTCTATTTATCTCCTAACAAGATGGTTTTGTGGAATCTTTTCTCCTACCATAGTATATTTCCTGAGCTGAAGTTAATCTTCTTAAGTATCTAGATTTAAAAGCATGTACACACAGCATTATTTTCTGACCTGAATTTTATGAACAGTAGCTTTTGTGGTACTTTTGTCTATGGATACACAAAATATAAAATAAACTCCTTCACTGGCTGAAAATAACTTGTTTGCTGTGAATATTGAATATTTAATAGTAATATCACTCTAGTATTTAGTGTATGTAATCATTCAAAGGATAGGTTGGGTTGAGGACAGTGATGTATGACTCTACTCCGTTACTCAAGAGATAGGCATGACAGTGACCTTGAGGCCAGCTGGGTTGGTCACACACTGTCTCAAAAAGAAAATCATGACAATAAGATAATTCTCATGAAACATTAACCCATTGTTGAGCCCACTAAGCTACAGAAGACAGTATCAAACCTATGGGACACACAAAGTACTGGTCAATCTTAGTGGGTCACAAACAAAATTAATAACCTTGTCCTGGGAGGAGGGAGAGTTGACAGGATGATAAGGAGGTAGGTGACAGTGGTTGCTATGTACTACATACATGTGCAAAGTTGTTTAAAACCAAATTTGATCAGTAGAAAAGATCATTAAAATAAGATGACGCAAATGAAATTTTTAAGTGGAGTGCTTGCAATATAAAAGTGCCTCAATTTGCAGGTATTAATTTTTGAAGGAAAAACAAACATAGAAATACAAAATTAAACATAATGCTATATAATATATTCTGTTTACAGTCAAAATAGCCTGCACTGTTTTAGATTCTGTATTATTTAGGGGTTAATGAAAGTTCAAAACCAGAGATTTTTAGCTTTTCACTAGTTAACAATTTGAATTACTTGATTTTCTGGAAACTCTTTTGGTTCTTCTTTTGTTTTCAAATCTTTAAGTGTGGATAATTGGGCCTACTTCATAATTTAGCTTTTAAAATCAAGTGGATTCTATGTGCATATATATATATGTATATATTATAACACTTTATTAAGAATAAAACTTGTATTATATGTATTATAACTAATACATATGCTTAATAAATGGTGGCTGGACTACCCCTATTTTTGAAAAATTGAGCAGCAGCCTCACATTACTCAATTGTTCTCTCTTTTTATGATGGATTATCACAAGAATTTTATGTTTCTGAGAAAAAACTCTGACAGGTGTGGGATTTGGTCTACTTCTCAGCTCAGAAGACACATGGCATACTTTTATGGATATTGTTGGGATGATGAAAGATGCCTATGTCAGACAGAAATAAAGTTGGTATTTCCAGAGTTAATAATATGAACAATGCCAAGCATTTGTATATGTTCAACCATAGTTCACCTTCACATGACTTAGAGAATTTGTGTATTTTATAATGTGCAGTAGGCTGAGCTTATAGAGTCCTCTCCTACATCCAGGAAGCTTAGGTTCAATCCTAGAGACAAAGACAGGAAGAACAGGAAGGTGCATGCCATCTTTGACTACTTAAGGAGCTAAGGATAGCCTGGGCTACCTTAGACGCAAAACCAAACTCCCTCTTTCCAAGACGTGTCATTTCTCTCTTCCAAGACTATCCATTATAGAAATATCTTTGAAAAAAATAGTTTGGAAAAAATTGTTGATGTATCTGTAGAATGTGCCAAAGTATGAATGATGCAGTTTCAGAGATCCATGACAAGGTCTTATTCTGGAGTATAATCAGTATTCAATCGGGGTAACTAGTATAATATATTTTTGCTTCTGTTTATTAGTCTGCAAGAATATTGAATTTGGAAGTTGTCAGCAAGACAGTAAAATCCAATGATTCCACAGGGACTTGCTGTCTACTGCTTTGTCTTAAAAAATACATAGCTATCGAGATGCTGAGAGGAGTGATGGACATGTGGGTGGACACATTTGGGACTCGGACAAGTGAAAGAGGGCCAAGTTCTAGCCAGAAGCAGAAGTCCGGTCAGAGATAACTTGTAGAGATCACAGGGTATGTTCTTTCTCCAGCCAGCATCTACCTGACCTTAGACTTGTGACTCACATGGGAGGACACACACCCATGGAAAGTTTTCTAGCTACAGAAAAGATTTATTTTTGTCTTGCCATTTAATACTTTGCCTTTTGTGGAGGAAGTTTTTATAGTATTTAGTTGGTACAACTTGTTGTTCGTGACTTTTATGACTTTTATTCTTTATTTTTTTGTGTGTGATAAAAGGAATTGCTTTCCCATATTTGAACTACAAAAACATGAACATAAGAGGACTGTTCTGCAGGGCTGTGAGTTGTTTTTATTCTTTTTAGTGCAGCGTCGCCATCCAGGAAGCCCTGGTTTGGAGTGTGCCAAGGATTTTGTTTTGTTTTAAGTGTTATTCATTCTTTGAACTAATTTGTGTCTTAGGTCTGAGCCCTGGCTTTTGTATGAACTTTTAAAAAGAGACCAAGATATGCATTCAGAGATAACACGTGGGTCATTTTAGGACCCACATCCCTACATCCTTATTGCTTTTTTTTTTTTTTTGTGACATGTCAGTTCCCTTGAAAAATAGTAGAAAGAAAAACTATAAAATTCAATACATATGCTACATCCAAGCAGAAATTATAAGATATATCATTAATATAATATAATTGAAGCTATTTTTAGCACTGACTGATAAGATTTCCAAAGTTTGTTTTTCTTGAATCCTGACACTTTCTTCTGCATTTTCTGTGAACTTCTTGATCAGCAGTTCTTAATCTGTGACCCATAACCCCTTTGAGGGGGTGGGGGTGGGAGGGCAACCCTTTCACAGAGGTTGCCTAAGACCATTGGAAAACAGAGATATTTACATTATCATCCGTAACAGTAGCATAATTACAGTTATGAAGTAACAATGAAAATAATTTTATGGTTGGGGTCACCACAACATGAGGAACTGTATTAAAGGGTCCCAATGTTATGAAGGTTGAGAACCACTATTCTAGAGGCTTTTTCAACTCCCCTAACCCTCGCCTTCTGTGCTATGTGTGATTATATTTTTGATGCAAGATAGTGCCTCCAAGTAAAAGTCTCGCTTCTTTAATGTGACTTGAGCAATGTGATATGCAGAAAGTAAGCCAATGGGACTAATTCACACCGAATCACATTCTTGCTCCAGTATTTGCTGTATTTGCACTTTTATAAAAGAAGTTCACAAACTCGGAAATGTCTAACATAGACTCTCTAGAAGTACATTTAAATTTCCATTCAGTTCTTCCCTGGCCAGCATCCCCAAAGCTTATAGGAACCATCTACCATTCTTCATCTCCATAGTGACCAGGTCAAAGCTCTCATGGTCTATCTGTGAAGTCCAGCCCAGTACCTATCTTACAGCAAGAGAGATTTTATCCCACCTTTCCATAAAGAGATACATCAAGCCCGATGGGTCTGCTTATTGAAGTGTGTGTAGTACAGGCCAGGCAACTGTCTCTCTGGTGCTCATTCCATTTAGGGGGAATTATCTAGAACAACACTCATACACTCAAATGCATTTGATTGAGAAGCCAGACAACTTATACCTCTGCAGGATTCTGCCTAGTCTAGAGTGGGAACATTGCTGAGGAAAAGAGGTGAGGATGGGAAATTTCAAAGCTACTGTGTCGCTGAGTGGAATCGCAATGCTGGAAGGCCCTTCCTAAACCTTCTCCGTGGAAAACTGGTGATCACTGGATTCCCTCCACTGGCCCCATCTCCTTTGTCCTCTATCTCACACACCCCTCTACTCTCTGCTCCTTCTGCTCCACCATACCTTTATGTTCCCCAAGCCTTAGTGAGTTCAGCTCTATTTGCCTCTAAAAACATGGTGCTAGTCATAAAATTGATGAGCTTGGGTTTTCTACTAAAACCTTAATTCTGATGTTGGGAGGGGGACTTTCAAGTCTCTTCCTACCCTTTCTTCTGGCTGTCAATCAGCGTTTAGATTTCTCACCATACTGCATAAGAAAGCTATCTCTGGGCTAACTTACTCCCCCCAACAAGTTTTTCTTGTGAATTCTGACATCTGTATTGATAGTGCTCCCCGTTGTTGTCATCCTAGGCTCCCAGCTATCTGAGATCATCATGTCCATGACCTTCATTTTATTTGCCTTTAGTTTTCCACTTCTGTGACTTTCCTTGGTGACTTGCATCTAAGTAGAGTTGATAATATGAAAGTTCCAACTAACTCTGCACCTTGTAATCACAGCCTTTTCAGTTTCTTCATTTCGGAACCCACTGAGTCTGGACGTGGATGCTTGAATATAGCCAGCACCTGCCTGAGTAATGCTGGTGGTACTTTCAAGTTTTCCACTTTCAAATGTATGTCATTTTTCTCTCATAACCTTTTCCTATCTAACGTGGACCCCTGTTAGTCACCAGAAGTACTGCCCCACGGCTCCTTGTAACATTTGCATTGCCCTTCCACACCTGTCCTGAGCCCACCAAACTTACAACTCCTATAATAGGCATTCTCTGTTCCTACATACAAAGCACAGGAGGAAACCACCTAAGTGTGCTGTATCTATTCCAAGAGTGTCTTCCTCATATTACTAAAATAGAAAAATATCACATCATCCCTGGACTTTAAAATCACTAGCAACTATCACCATTTAAGTTGGTCATCACCTATGAAACAGCCTCTTCCATTACCCAGTTATCCTCTTAAATATTTGAAAAACTTGGGTCAAAACAAATGTCTTAGTCAGTGTTATTTTGCTGTGAACACACCACAGCAACTCTTATAAAGGAAAACATTTAATTGGGACTAACTGAAAGTTTCTGAGGTTTGGTCCATTATTGTCATGGCAGGAAGCAAGGTGGCATGCAGGCAGACATGGTGCTGGAGAAGGAGCTAAGCATTCTACGTCTGGATCGGTAGACAGCAGAAGGAATAAAAGAGACACTGGGCCTGATTTGAGCTTCTAAAATCTCAAAGCCCACTCCCAGTGACACACTTCTTCCAACAAGGCCATATCTACTCTAACTAGGCCATGCATGTGTCCTAATCCTTTCAAATAATGCCACTCTCTATGAGCCTATGGGTGTCATTTTCATTCAAATAGCTACAACAAACTACTAGCACTCATTGCAAAGAAGAACCACACGAATGCTGTCCATGTGAAGGCAAGTGGAAATGAATTGGAGTTCTTGAATCTCCATTGTAGAGAAGGTCCATTGCTCTACAGTCAGAGCATACATCAAAGAAAAGCTAGGGGAGTATCCTGATAGTGTGGCTGGGTTTGTGAAAGAGGGTCTCATTGGGGTTTTGCCAGTTGTTAGTTGGGCTAGGAAATTAGACAGACAATTTGACTGGAATGATACTTTGGCTGTGCATTTGTGAGGAATTTTGTCACAGCCTGGGAGAAGGATCCAATACAATGTTATAATCACTACTGTTTTGGGATGTTAAAAATTAATGAAAATAGAATGGTTGTTAGTAGAGAGTGTTGAAGTTATGGAAAAAGAGCCCTACCATCTCATCAGAGGGGCTTGCCAAAGCACAGACTGACTGTGCTTTGGCAATAAGAATTGATCTGATGTTATAGGTCAAAGACCAAGAACTGGAGAAGTAGGGAACGAATCTCATTCCTTCAAGTTGTAGCCATTTATAGGCAGACATTTGCATCAGTAGAAGAATTGGAAATATGTTAGATTGCTATCAGCGAGTATGCTGGGAAGCTATGAATAAATTGCCTGTGGTAGAAGGGTCTTCTGGGTGATGTTCCAAGTAACCAAAGGGCTTACTTATTACGTCACAGATAGGAAAAATGATAAGTGGAGCACCTTCTCAGGTTCTGGGTTGATCTTTATGTACGCAGGTTGGAGATGGATGCATAATTCTCTCAGGCAGGCTTGTAGGTTGTCCTGTCTTCAGTTACGTTGTCATTGTTTTTTTTTTTTGACTGCTAAGTGCTAACTGCTCAAGGATGGAGCAGGAATCAATGGGAAGAAGCCTCCCTCTGAACCTCTCCAAAGATGCTTTGATTCTTCTCATAAGTTAGTTCTCTAGGCAACATCTTTTCAGTGATTATGTATTCAAGCTAAAGGAAATAAATCTGGTGCTGTGAAAGTTTTGTGTTTCAGCTTCATTTACATGTATGTCATACAAAAGAAAGTGGGGATGTGTGAGGTTCATCTCATAAACCTAGACCAGAAAAGAAATGCCTCTGTCCAGACGTTAGTGAACTTTGGTGGGTATTTTTTTATTTAGATCTAAATATTAAACACAAAGCACACACACGCGCACATACACATGCACACACACACATACGTGCACACATGCACACATGCACACACACACACACACACACACACACACACACACACACACACACGAAACAGCAAAACTGAGGAATCTCACTTACTACAGAAAGAAATGGAGTTGTTTTGACTAATGAAGGTTCAGACCTTCCTTCACCCATCTTCTTTTATCCTTTCATTTTCCTGGTGGCCTCAGAGATGCTTTTCTGGTCTCTCTTCCTTAGACCACCTATTCTTTTCACACCAGGAAATGTGACTTCTCTTTGCCTGTGCATTATCAATGCTCGTTATCCCTTATACTCTTCTGAGGTTTGAAAATCAGTTCAGTGTTGTCTGCTACTGTGACATGAAAAGGATTAACACAAGCATAAATGACACAGATGTTAATTAGTATATCCAAGGTAGATCTGCCACAATCTCCTCTCCCTCTCCCTCTCCCTTCCTCTCTCCCTCTCCCTTTCAAATGATGCAGGTGATGGATAACATCTACTCCTAGTTTGAAATATGGTTCCTCCGTATTCCTAACTGGAGTGATCATGATCTACTAGCCACCTGGATCAACACTATGCCCAAGGGACTAGTGCCTGTTAGTAATTTCTTAGATGCAATTTTGTTAGCATGTATGAAACAAAGTACTACAGACTATATGGTTCAAGCTACAGGAATGTATTACTCCTACTTCTAGAGATGAGCCCATAATTACTGGGTCAGGTCATGTGGATTCTTGTGACGCTTTCCTCAACTTGCAAATGACACATTCCAGTTGTGTCTTCAGACTGTCTTCTAACTTCCTCTTATTATGACAGCAGCTCATCACATTAGAGCAGTGGTTGCAACCCCCTTGAGGGTTGAATGGCCCTTTCACAGTGACTGCCTGAGACCATCTGTATATCAGATATTTATATTACAACTCATAACAGTACAGTTATGAAGTGGCAGCGACAACAATTTTATGGTTGGGGGTTACCACAACATGGTGAATTATATTAGAGGGTCACAGCATTAGGAAGGTTGAGAACCACTTGCATTTAGTGGCTATTCTAATGACCTTATTTGATCTTATACCTGCCAGTCTTTATTCCCAAATCTAGCCATGTTCCTAGGACCCTGGTTAGGACTTCAATGCATGAGTTTTAAGGGAGAAATATGTGGGTGGAGGAGTCAGGGGTATTGTGATTGATCATTGCCCCGAATACACATGGGAGGGACAGAAAAAAATCAATAGACATATGTGTTTGGTAGATATGTCTGGCTTTGTTATGGTAAAGTCCACAGAACTCTTCAGGCAGAACCAACACCAAGTCATTTTACAGTGAGGGAATGTTGCTCCTTCCTACACCTAAACACCAAGAATCTGATGCTGTCCACAGGCTACCCAGTCACCGTGTGCTGACTGGCATGGAAACCTACCTTTCTGAGTCATGCAAAGTTCTTACTTTAAACTTCAGCCCTCTCATACACATTCTCTGAACTTGCTTCTCTTTCTGGGGCTAATCTTCCTTCCTTCAAATGCAGTTTTCCATAGGAAATAGTTCACAAAGCCTGACCAATGCATAATACAGCCCCAGGGAGGAACTATGCATATCTATATTAACTAATGGCAACCAAGATCAAATAAAGATTATTTGAGAAAATGATAATATCCTTGCTTCGTTTCCTTGAAAATGTGGTAAAGTATCTACCACTTGATGTAATCTGTTATTTGGGAACTTTGTGATTCTTCCATTCACTTGGCATCTCCATTATGTACTGGACAGAAATATTGAGACATCATCTAGAATCTTGGGCCTGGAGATATGGCTCAGAGGTTAAGAGCACTGTATGATGTCAATTCCTAGCACCCATATGCCGTTCACCATGATCTGTAATGCATTTTCCTGCGAGTCATTGATTTGGTTAATGGTGGTTGTGGTAGGGCCCAATACATTGTGGGGAGTGCCATCCCTGGGCAAGAGGACCTGGTTTCTGTAAGAAAGCACGAGGTGCAAGCCAGTAAGCAATACTCCACCATGGCCTCTGCATCAGCTTCTGCCTCCAGCTTCCTGCCCTGTTTGAGTTCCTGTCCTCACTTCTTTCAATGATGAACAGTGATGTGAAAGCATAAGTCGGATAAACCCTTTCCCCTCCAAGTTGCTTTTGGCCATGGTATTTTATCACAGCAATAAAAACTCTAAGACATATCTTTAGTACTCATGTAAAAAGTCAGACACAGACATCTATGCCTGTAACCCTAGAGCTAGGATGGGCAAAGGTAGGCTCTCCAGAATTTGCTGGCCAGCCAGCCTAAACAAAAGGACAAGCTCCAGGTTCAGTGAGCAGTCCTATTTCAAAAAATATGGTGGAAAATGATAGAGGAAGACGTGGGACACAGACTTCTGATCTCTGCATATATGTCTATCTACACACACACACACACACAGAGAGAGAGAGAGAGAGAGAGAGAGAGAGAGAGAGAGAGAGAGAGAGAGAGAGAGAGAGAGAGACAGACAGACAGACAGACAGACAGACAGACAGACAGAGGGGTCAGTAGTGTTGGGAGATATACTATGTTGAATTTCAAGTCATTCACTCCCTCTGCCTTCCTCTGGTTGTAAAGACAGATATTTGCTGACAATAATATTGCAAGTGTTATGAAAGAAAAATGGCGTTAATAAGTTTGAGGTGTTCAAAGATTTCTTCATTCATTTTCACAGCAGTCCAGACTAATACACAGACTTGACTATATCATCAGTGTTAGAAAATAATGGCCCATTAATGTGAGGCATTAGCTGACGTGTGCATAACTTCCTCGGCTGTATGTTGCACTGCATTGCTCATGGGATACCGTTGGTTATGACTCATCTCCAGAACATTGCTTTGTAGGTCATCGGTATGATAATACACATTTATTAAGACCAATACATTGTAACAGGCATTTAGTCTTTCCCAATCTGACACATCCCGTTGACGAATTATCTTGATGGAGAGTGAAAATGAAAGTTCCAGCAAAGTATGAGGAAAGTGAAACACATTCAAATTTCTACACGGAATCAGAGTCTTTGATTTTGAGCTGAAGTTGTGATTAGAAAGGACAAATGTCCTGGTAGAAATGTAATTAATTGAATAATGGGGTAGCTATGGAAGATGTTTTCCCCTTTGAGGATGGGGTAGACATCCTGTCTGACCTGCTGCTGTCTGCAAGATAGACACAGACTCAAATATATTTCAAACCCTGTTATTCATTGCTTTAACTTTTGAGACCATCTTTTTAAAAAGCTGCTCCTAGCGCCATCTTGTGGTGAAATGGGAACGTTCTCTTTTCCCTGTAGTCATTTTTACTGAAGGCATCAATGCAAACTGAGCCCCTTTGCTTAGAGTCAGTTCATATAGTATTCCAAAAGGACAAAGCAAGGAATTCACCCTTATGGAGTTAGGGAACTGTTGTGGCCTGTTTGTCTCTACCTCTTCTGTGAGAACATAAATGTTAATGACATGAATTCTAACCACAGGGAGCACAAACTGGGAGTCCTGGAAACCACAGTGGGAAGGGGTCTCACCTCATTCACCATTCACTCGGCTGCTGAGGGAGTCTGGGTAAAATAGCTCATTTATAAAGTGGGGACAATTTCATAGAACTGCTCCTTCATACAGTTTTCATAAAAATGCTTTGTATGACAAGCTCTAATACAAATCTGTTCATGTTGCATATTAGGTGTCTTAGTTTCTGTTCTCTTGCTGGGAGACACCACAGCCCAGGCAACTCACAGAATAAAGAAAGTATTTAATTGGGACTGGCTGGCAGTGTCAGGTTAGTCAGTGGTCATCTTGGCTACGAGCTGGTGGCACACAAGGCAGGCATGGTGCTGAGAGTTTACTTCCTGTTCCACAGGCAGGCAGAGGCACACACTGAACCCAAAACCCACCCCTAGTGACACATCCCCAATGGGGCCACACATCCTAATCCTTCCCAAACAGATTTCCTGTCTGGGGACCAACCACTCAAAGTGGGAACCATATTCAAACCCATTCAAACTACTATATAAGGTATTGTTTCTGTATTGCTCAAGATATCCACAATTGATTTGTAGAGAAAAACTGAAGGAGGCTTTTGGTTTCTCTCCACACATACATACATACACACATACATACATGTCACACAAATGTGTGTGTGTGGTGTGTGTGTGTATATGTATATATATATATATATATACATATATATATGTATATGAGCAAAATGGGCAATTTACTGTGACTTTAAGTTGGAGATTAAGCACAGCCACCAAGCTTAGTTAGTTGTAATTATTATTATGAAGCTTGTTTTATATATAATTTGGTGGAACTTTATAAGGATTCATATTCTAGGATAATTTTATAGATATGTTATATCTATAAATAATAATGAGAGATAGCATTAAATTTTTACTTACACATCAGACACTGGTTTACCTAGTCCTTCTTTAGCCCCATATAATTATTTATGGAGTTGATGCATTCGTGTTAAGATCCTTATCATAGTATCATTCCATTATACTGGATTTTTAAGCTGATTACAATAACCGAATTGAGGAAGCATCTATTTTGAAGAATCTATTGTGACTGGGCCTAATAAATTACATTTATCTACTCATCCTGCTTTTATTATTTTTACCAGCTAATATAATCCTCTTGAGTTAGTGCTCATCAGTATCTGTGAGTAAGCAGAGCAACACATGTTTACAGAAGACAGTTTTGTTTTATGTCATTCCTGCTTTTGATAGGGGGACTCAGCAGCAGATCAGAATTGCTAGCCTTGAGGGAGCACAGAGTTCAGTCTTTGCACTAGTAGGCTCCCTTATGGGGTCCCCTTCATCCTTTTCTCTGTTACCCCTTTTCTCATGTGTCTATACTAGACTCAACTCCCCCAGCTCTCAATAGCTCTGCTAGGCAAAAGAAAAGCCTACCATGGCAAACATCACACTGTATCACGTACTTGGGGTCATATAAGAGGGCAGATACCAGTTGCACTTCTGGGCATCTAGGAGTGCTTAGAAAGGCCCCAGAAATAGTTACCTTGGCATTTTAGCATTGTTTTTCTGGATTCATTGGAAGAGTTGATGATGGCTTTTAGAATTAGCTGATGTGCTGCTAAACTGGTTTGCAAAGCGCAATATGAATACAGCCAAATTATGTTTTATAAGAAATATATGATATGGTGGAATTAATGGTTTGTGGAAATCATTTGTCGAGTTGGAGTTTGCTTTAACTTGATTATTAGCTGCTACAGGATAGTGGTGTGTGTACTCAGAGCCAGGCTCCTTCTGTGCAAATCCCATCTGGGTGAGTTTCTCACCTTCTCTGTGCCTCAATCTTCCATCTAGAATAAACGGGAGATCATGGTTTTCTTGTAGTGGTTTTTGTTGTTTTTGTTTGTTTTTTAGACAGAGTCTTACCATGTTCCCCTGTCTGGCCTGAGTTCATTATGTAGACCATACTGGCCTTGAGCTTGCAAGGAACTTCCTGCCTCTGCCTACTGAATGCTGGAATTATGGACCTATGCTACCATTCTCATCATGGTGTTTTTAGGAGAATAGAATGGATTCAAATATTCAAATTGGAATATTTTATGTTATATGTGCAAAATGAGATACTTGCAGGCATTAAATATGATTTTTTTTCTAAAACTTGCTTAGAAGTGTCTTGGTCAGTGTTCTATTGCTGTCAAGAGATACTATGACCAAACCAAGTCTTATAAAAGAAAGCGTTTAATCGGAGGCTTGCTTATAGTTTCAGAGTGTTAGTCCATTATCATCATGATGGGACCATGGCAGGAGCACAGAGAAGTAGCTGAGAACTACATCCTGTTTCCCAGGCAGATAGAGAGGAGTGAGCTTTTGAAACTTCACAGCTAATTCCCACTGATAAGGCCCCTTCAATAAGGCCACACCTCTTATCCTTCTAGTCCTCTCAAACAGTTCCACTCCCTGGTGACTAAGCATTCAAACAAATGAGCCTATAGGGGCAATTCTTATTAAAACTACCAGATGGGTATAGTTTTATTCCTATTGCTGTGATTAAAAAAATGATAAAAATCAAAAAATTTCTATCCTGTTGTCTATAAGCAGCACATGAGAGGAGTAGGTTTATTTGGCTTACAATTCCAGGTTAACGTTCATGTTGTGGGGAAGTCAAATCAGGAACTGGAACATCACATTCACAATCGACAGCTAGAGAATAAACCCATGGGTCTTTGCTTACTACTTTGCTTACTTTCTTTTAGCTAGTTTTCTTCTCTCTCCTATTTGGGAATCTGCCTAGAGAATGGTGCTATCTGCAATGAGTTGGGTCTTCATACATCAATTAGCTATCAAGACAGATCTCCTAGAGCATGATTATTAGCCAGCTTAATTTTGTTGATTTCTCAATAAAGACTCTCTTCCAAGGTTACGCTAGGTTGTGTCAAGTAGACAAGTAAAGGTCTACTGACTAGCCAGTCTAGCCAATTGGTGAGCTCTAGGTTCAGGGAGAAACCTTGCCTCAGAAACCAAGGTGGCAAATGATAGAAGACACCCAATATCAATCTCAGACGTTCATATGTGCACATAGGGGTAAACATCACATACACATAAACACATGTACACCTCAGAGTAGTGGTTTCTCACCCAGGAGGTCATGACCCCCTTGACAAATCTCTATCTCCAAAAATATTTCCATTATAATTTATAAGAGTAATAACAGGAGCCAAATTAGAGTTATGAAGTAGCATCAAAAATAATTTTATGGTTAGGGGTATTACAGGGTGCTGTATTAGAGGGTGGCAGCATTAGGAAGGTTGAGAACCAGGTCCCTAGAAAGAACTAGTTGATAGAATAATAACATGGCATTGAGAGCTGCCCTTTTCTTTTATGTCATCCTGCTCTGGGGCACTTCTCTTACTACCCACCTCATTTTAATTTAAGGCTTATTCCTTGCTGGTAGACCTCAAGTCAAGACCACACACATTGGAGTGCTAGTGGAACAGACTCATTCCACACAAACACTCCACTGCTCAAGTAAATGACCAGATGGCATGTTGCCATCTCTCATTGACGATAGACTGTGAAAAGGGGAGAGGAGGTTAGAAAATATGTTGCCCCCCCTCCTTTCCTTCTTTCTGTTCCTCATTTTTGAGGTTGGAATTAAGTATGCTTTATCCAACTGAATTTTAAAGTGTCACAACTGGACCTAAAATTTTTCTTTAGAACTCTGTTCTAAAGAGATACAGGGCTCAGTTTGTCTTTCAAGTATGAAGCCATCACTGTTTATGACCCAGTGTTCCAAATATTGCAGGCACAGAAATGTTTACTCTGACTCTAAATGGAATTACCAAGAAGATGAGAAAGATGGTGTGTTTCAAGAAAGTGGATCTGTTCATTCCTCCTCTGTTCCATGTTTTGCAAATGTTTCAGTTTCTTTAGCCTTCCTCTCCACCCACAGTGGGTCAGTCAACAGTCACTTTTAGAACAATGTTGTTTCATTTAAGGGAAAAGAAGTTCCAACTGTATTCATAGCAAGCTATAAAATGCAACGTATAACCACAAAATGATATTTAACATTTTCCAATTATAGAATGTATCGGTAAATCTACACGGGCCAAGAACAAAAAGGTACAGTACCAAGATGGGGAGATCTTAATTAAGAGAACTGTTACCTGTTGGTTGGATTTTAATAGAGCATTTTACTGTGTGTGGGCCATTGAAACAACATATTAAACTGTTGATAATTATATAGAATATGGCTCACAGCTGCAAGTAAAACTGGAAAGCAAAAAACAAAAATGATTCAAATCAATTAAAAAAAATTCTAGTCAGAATATGTACCTTAAAGTCAGCTCAGACTCCTAGGACAAAAGTGAACTAAGAGTGTTTTTTAATTGATTTCAGGAAGAGAAATTAGATCAAGGGATGAACAATAATGCTGCATGAAGAGCCACCCACATTCTATAAGAAACCAGCAGTTTCTAAATAGTTTACATTTGTAAGGTGGTAGGGTTAAAGAAACAAATGATACTAAAGGGAAATTTAGTATTACTCAAGCCACAATATTTATCATTCATTGACTGATTGGTGAATGGATTGATTGACTTAGGGGAGGGACAAGGCATGGTACACATGTGGAGATCAAAGGACAACCCCATGGAGTTAGTGCTCTTCAACTTTGTGGGTTTCAAGGATTGAACCCAGGTCTTCATACTTGGCAGCAAACACCTTTGTTCACTGAACTGTCTCACTGGCCCTCATCACACAACAAACACTTCTGCCAAATTCTTGATTTGTAAACCTCTTATTTCTTAGATAGTTCCCTCTAGTTCATCAAAACACTGTTTTACCCAGTCAGTCTCTTTTTTTTTCTCTAATAATCTAAAAATAGATTATTTTTTCATTTTTTTTAACATACCAACTAGTTTCCCCTCCCCTTTCCCATCTACCCACCTCTCCCTCCACTCATCCTTCATCCCCATTCAGAAAGGGACAGGCCTCCCATGGGCTTGTGCAAAGTATGGAGCATCAAGTTGAGGAAAGACCAAGTTCTTCCCCATACATCAAGGTGTGGCCAGGTAATCCAGCATGGGGAACAGGTTACCAAAAGCCAGGTAAGTGCCAGAGAGAGGTCCTACTCTCTGTTAGAACCCTTACTAAGCAACCAAGCTACAGTATTGTCACACACATGCAGAGGGCCTAGGTCAGTCCTATGCAGGCCCCTGACTGTTGGTTCAGAATCCATGAGCTCCCAAGAGCTCAGGTCAGCTGTCTCTGTGGGTTCCCCCATCATGACTCCTGTGGCTGGTATAATTTCTGCAAAACGCAAGACAAACAAACAAACAAACAATCCCTCCTCCCCTGAGCCAGATCACTCTCCTCATTGAACTTTTGTACTCTCTTCCATTTCCAGCTCACCTTTAGAGAGTAATGAATTTGATTTTTGCTCAATAAACAAAGATGCACAATAAAGGTTTAGCTTCCAAATCAACTAGATTCCTTCATTAGATGATGGACAGAAAGAAGATAACTCATGTTTTTTTTTTCTTTGCTATCTGTCATCTTGAATTCTTTCTGCTACTTCTATTTTGAGCTACATCAAGTATATATTGGTTGTAATCTATTGGGACCAAAAATAATTTTGAATGGTTTTCAATATTATTGGTGAGTAATATTATGACTCCCTGGACTTTTTAAATCAGTGGCTACATAACACTAATTTATTGAAGATGCCTGGAATAAAATTGAGAGCCACAAACACTTTCTTTAATGTATTTAAAAAATTACGAATGGCTTTTTACTGTCAGCTTTTTCTCAGTGATCCAAGTAGCAGTTTAAAACAAGGAAAGTTCACATCTGGGTTGCTGTACAGGCGTGTCTGGTTTGCTTTATTTTCTGTTGCTGTAGAAACTACAAAGACCAAAGGCAAATTAGGGAAGAAAAGGGTCCATATAGCTTACACTTCCGGGTCACAGTCCATCTGAGGGAAGTCTGGACAAGAAGTTAAACAGAAACCTGTAGGTAAGAATTGAGGCAAGCACCTGGAGTAAAGCTGCTACCAGCAGGCTTGTTGTTTGTTTTCATCTACATTTCTTAGAGAGGTAGAGAGAGGGGGGAGGGAGGGAGGGAGGTAAGGAGGGAGGGAAGGAGAGAGAGATAAAGAAAGCCTAGCTCCAACTGCCTAGGAATGGTATGGTTGGCAAGTGGGACCCTCTTACATCAATTAGTAATCTAGAGAAAGTCCCACACATGCTTACAGGCCAGTCTGATCAAGGCAGTTCTTCGATTGGAGTTCTCCCTTCCCAAAAGTCTAGGTTGTCAAATTGACAATAAGAGACATGCATATATGCAGTGTTTACTGGATTTCTAGCTGCTCAGGAGGCCACGGAGGAAGTATGATCACAAAGTCAAGCTTAACTTGTGCTGCAGGCTGAGTTTAAGGGCAGTTAAGCAACTTAGTAAGATCTCGTTTAAAACAAAAAGTGAAAGAGGAGGTAGGGATATGGTTCAGTCACAGAGTGTTTGACAAGCATGCAAGGGACCCCAGTATCACAAAAGACAAAACTGAACCTGAAAGCCAGGCTTTAGATGTGCCAAATCCATGGATATTGATTCAAAATGTCTCTATATACAGTGTGTGTGTGTGTGTGTGTGTGTGTGTGTGTGTGTGTGTATAAATCAGTATATATATATATATATATATATACATATATATATATATTTCAAATCTTCATATATATATATATATATGAAGATTTGAAAAGTGTCCTTAGAGAAATAGTTATCGAACGTCACTACGTAGCTTTATGGTAAAGAAGCAGATTAATATCAGAGGTTACAATTCAGGCAAGCAGAGAAAGACTTTGGATTTTTGGGTTGCTTAGTATTCAACTTTTTATCAGCCTCTGCCTCCACTTTCAGATCACTGAATTTAGTTAATTCTTCAGTGATTTACAGGACACACAGAAGCACTAGGCTGATAGAGATCCTAACTAACTGCAGTTGAAAACTGAGGCGCTGTTTCAGGAAGTCAGGCTTGGGTGCGGCTGACCTCTGTCTCATGGCCTCCTATCTGAGGTCTGTTAGAACTGACCCCTGTTTTCCAATTCTAAACAGTCAAATATGACACCCATAGATTCCAGTCACACCTTTGGTTGATTGCCAGGAAGGAACCTCAGGGTAAGACAGTTTGGTGATTCTGTGTTTGTTTGCTTTTCCTGGAATGCTCCATGCTTGTGGCCTATTTCTGGTGCCCAAGTCCCTACCACCCATGAGACTTCATTTAGCCAACTGTTACAAGTCTCTGCATCTTATATATTTTTAATCCTATCCTGGGATTCCTAAATTATGAAAATCTTGATACCATAAAAAACTTGGCTCAAATAAAATACCTTTATTTGCAAACAGTATTCAAATAGAGAAGCAACTTGATAGTAACACTGTATACTTTAGTGTCCTAAAATTTGGTGTAAAACTGACAGGGAAATGCCCTGTAGATTTGTCATTCAAGACCATGTTAATGTCTGGTTTCATTTAAATAGAGACCATAACCCCCAGTGTTTGTATCTTACATTTAAATTATGATTGACTACACTACATCTCAAAAGAATTTATAATTACTGTTACAGATCCTAGTAAGCCATTAATTATTCTGATGCAAATTAAATCAATACTATTTCATGGTTTATTCCAGAAAATGTGTCCCGAGGGAAATGGTTCACTTTAATAAAGTGATTAACTTCTTTTACAGCAGGTGGATTTAGGCATCTACTTTATTGTCATATTTATTGGACTCTTATGTATTAATATTTGTTGGAAGCTGTGTTTCAAATTGTTATTAATGATGCTCATTAATTTATCCTAAATTATTCATCTTGGTCCTTGCTGGAGTAGTCAAGCATTTTCCTTTTTTTAAAAAATTTCTTGTCCTCTGGAAAATTCATGTAGAAAAACATGAAAGGGAAATTAAGCTGCCAGAAAGTAATAAAACAATCTTTCATGCTGTTTGGTCATTGTAGTGAAATCATAGGGCAAGAAAATTGAAGTGGTAGTCTAGACACAGCTTTTATTACCAAGGAAAATGAGCGGAATTCAAGGTTCTTATGTTGTCATAGTCAAAACATAGAGGAGTCCATGGGGAAAATTGGTTTTGTAGAACGTGTGACTTTGACACTTCCACTGAAAAGGAACAGAAAGCAGGGCACTTACAGCTTGCATTTGCCGGATGCTTGATAGACATGCGATTGATTGATTGGTTAGGTGGCGGGGATCTTGTACAATGACTACTCCTTTAGAGCACATTGCTGTGTCACCAAGCTGGTCATTTTTACAGGTCAAACTGTGTCTCTACTTACCCCAGGACATGGATTACATCTCATTTCCTCTAACAGAGCGCGTGTTGTGCTTTCCCCTCCCCAAACAGTATGATATTGATGTGTTGTATGGTGTGTATTTGTGGTACCACATGTCCTTTTCTGATAACAGCATAAGAAAGACATCTGAGGCCATCAAGAGGAAGTTAGGATGACTATGACACACATAGTAACACAATTGATTTTAGATCTTGAGAAATTTCCTATGAGTTGCCCAAATGAGGCCAGAAATATGGCCTAATAAGACCTTTGTTTGTTTGCTATATTCATTCTCTCAAAGACACTTTGGACAATGGCATTTTCATAAAATGAAAGTAAAAATTTGTTAAGGACTTCAGTGCATTTGGAGTGTGCAAAATCCCGACAATGACCTGCAGTTGTCTAGGAAGTTATTTCTGTTTAGATCTGTGTGGTTTGCAGGAATGTTTCCTTTGAACAAATACAGAGAAGGGGGTCAGTTCTAACCTTACTCTATTCATGACCTAACACAGAATTAGAACCTGATGGAAAATTCCTTTGAGTGAAACAGGACAGGAACTGAACTCCTCCCTCACTTAGGAGCACATGAGGCTCAGGCAGAGGAAAGAGTGGAGTGCAAATCTTCATAATCTACTCACAGTAGAGATGCTGTATCGGTTGAGAACACAGAGTACTTCCTATTTTGCTCTTAGGAGACTAAGGGCAGATGCTTGATGATTAAAACTCACATGAGTCCTGAGAGATGGCTCAGCAGTTCAGAATGCTTGCTGCCCTTGAAGAGGACTATAGTCCAGTTCCTAAGAAGCTATGTTGACCAGCTCACAATACCATGTAACTCCAATTCCAGGAGATCCAGTGACCCCTTCTACTTCTGTGGCACCTGCAAACAACATATGTACATTTTAACACACACACACACACACACACACACACACACACACACACACAAACAAGTAAGTAAATAAATACATAATCAAGTCTGGGCACTGTGGCACATGCCTTTAATCCCAGCACTTGAGAGGCAGGGGCTAGGAGACCTCTGAGTTTCAGGCCAGCCTGGTCTATATATTGAGTTTGGGGACAGCCAGCATTGTAGAGAGACCTCAAAATACCCAAAACAAACAAACAAAACAATCATATGAAAGCATTAAGAGATTAGCCTTTGTCTGGTAGTGGCCAGTAATGGGAAGCATCAGAGCGTGGCATATGGTAAAGCGAAATATTACTCTAGCTGCACTTTGCAGTTTTGAAAGTTAGAGACTTTCCAAGATTTTCGAAACAATATTTAAGATTCTCACTAATGTAGCTATTTATTGTTTTTTAAATAATGTTTCTCTCTCTGTGGTGTGTGTGTGTGTGTGTGTGTGTGTGTGTTATATGAGTGGGAGTGAAGTTCCTGTCGAGACTAGAGGCATTAGACATCCTTCGATAAGGAGTCATAGGCAGTTGTGAGCCTCCAGAGCTAAGAACTGAACTCAGGTTGTCTGGAAGTGAAGTTCTAGCTCCTAATTGCTGACTCAACTCCCCAACCCCAATTTAGTGATTTTTGAGTATTAATATATTCAAATTCTGTGCAAAGTACTTTAAGGGAATTTTGTATTTAGTTCTGTTGCTATTCCTATAAAGTAGATCATTTTTATTACTACTCTGAAAATTATTTTTATTTTATCTTACATATGATTATTTTTCATATATATATATATATATACATATATATATATATATACATGTACTATGTAAGTGCCTTGTGCCTGTGGAGGTCAGAAAAAGGCACTGGATTCCCAGGTGTGGAGGTACAGTGGTGGGGGCTACCATTCAGATGCTGGAAACTCAACTTGCAAGAGTCCTCTGCAAGATTAACCATTCCCCAAGCAAGACCCCTATTATTATATTTTGATAAGGATACTGACCTTAGAAAGGCTAAGGAATTGAATCTTAACCACACCAATTAATTCATTAACATAATTTTAAAAATATAATTTGTAATCTTCTTTGTAGAATTTCTTTGGAAATATTGATCAGTGGCAATTCACTATCATGTTGGACAAATTGGAATATGCATGTTGACTGGCTTCACTTACATCTTCTCAGACCCAAGGTCCATCTGTTTGGTAAATGTGACACCAGTCCTAAATTAAGCCCGCCCATGGTAACCTTGTGCATAATCTTGCTCTTGGTCATCTGCAAATGATTCTTTTTCTGTGACTTCCTGTGATCTCTGTGGCATTCATATTTCTTTACTGTTATTATACTGCTTAGTCTTAGATAGCTGGTCTGTGTTTATCTTTGTCCCCATGCTCATCATTAATCCAATACACTAAATTCACAGCAAGATGTCATTTCAGTTTTGGTCAAAGGGCTCTTGCCACTTAATTCTTCTTAAGTCACATATACCATGTATTAAGAATGGTAGTTTTGTATCCTTAGACTTTAAATGACCTTAATTATCTAGTTACCCCTCCCTCCTCCCTCCCTCCCTCCTTCCCTCCCTCCCTCCTTCCCTCCCTTCCTTCCATTTCTTTCTTTCTTTCGTTTTTTTTTTTTTTTTTTTGAGACAGGGTTTCTCTGTGTAGCTTTGTAGACCAGGCCAGCCTCAAACTCATAGAGATCCACCTGCCTCTGCCTCCTGAATGCTGGGATTAAAGGCACGTCCCACCACCTCCTATCAAGGCCACTCTTTCTTATCCACAGGCATTCAAGTTATAGGTACTTTCTCTTGCAGATAGTATGATTATATGCTCTTTCTGAAATGCTAGTCTTTACTTTTAAATATATTTATTAATTCTTTGATATTTGTACATGCTCATACACTATATTTTAATCATACTTACTCCTGCCACTTCTCCTAAATTTACTTTCAGCCCCCCAACATCCAACTAGTCCTATGTCAGATCCGTGTTGTCCATATACCCAGGAGCGTGGGGCTACCCACTGGAGCATGGTAAACCTATAGGGGCCACACTTAAAGAAAACCTACTCACCTTTCCCTAGCATCTATCAATGGCAATTAATCCTGGATTAAAGATAGGGTTTCATGAGCATCTCCTTCATTCATGTTAGAATCAGCATTCCTGAAATGACTAATGAATGAAATGACTGAAATTACCTGAAACTCACCAGGTCTTATGCAAATGCAGGAGACCCCAGCTCTTGTGAGTTCATGGGTACAGCCGTCCTATCACAATCAGAAGATAGCATTTTCCCAGGTCTTCCTGGACTTCTGAGACTCTTAGAATCTTCCTCCCTCTTCTTCCACAATGTTCCCTGAGGCCATGCATACAGTCTTACCTGAGTATATATTCTCAGTTCTTTTTCTCCAATAGGTCCCAAGATATAGTAAAAGAAACATTGGGTTGACCACTGGGCAGTTTCTAATATTTGACCAACATTCTATTCTTTTGACCCAACAAAAGGCAACTTCATATGGTTCGGTCTCAACATCACCTGCTGCCCTATGTAAACCCTCTTGTTGGGGATAAAGACACTGTTACTTTTCTTTCATTCTTTTCATATGTGAACCCAGGTTCATACCGCCGAGCAGACTGAGAACATGGCTCCTCTTTTCCAAGTGTGGTATTTGTATTAGAGCATCTCCACTTGCCCATCCAGTTCACTCCAGCCCTTTCTCCAGAAGCCTGTCTTTCATAGCCCACCTCCGTGTGATTTACTTGGCCTTGGATACTCGCTAGAGCTCAGGCTCAGGGGAGAGAACGGTGGGGCCTTCCTTTCCTGTCTTTCTTGTTGTAGAAATAGCTGCACCCTGTATCTCTAGTCTTGACTGCAATAGCAGTTATTCCTGACTAAAACTTCAGCTTCTGCATTTCTTAAATAATATTTGTGATGCATACATTTTTAGGCTGTGTTTTCATAGTTTTTAATACCTACACGTTAAGCATTAAGACATGTAAATGCCCTAAGGCAGGAGTAGCAATTAGCATTCTTATAACTATACTTATTTATAGTTCTAATCTCAAATAATTATTAATTGCTAATCAAGAACTTTTATCTTTACTGGAAATTTAAAATACAAAACACCATATTTAGTTTCTTAATAAGAAATGCAAGACAACATCTAAACATTTGTGAAATATAATTATACTTTCACTACTATTTTCATATTAATTACTAGCCATGGGGAAAAGCATTACATCAAATACACCAGAAAATTGGCAGCTAATTTTTTTCCAGTACATATATTTTCCAATGTTTTGATCTTTACCTGTGCTATATATAATTACATGCTATATCGAGCAGGAAGAATTACTAACTAAAGGAAGGCCTTTTAGTTCATTGGGGTAACATTTTGACTTGTAACCACAGATTGACTATCTCCTTGCAAACTGGTGTGGATCAGCACTATGGTTTTTAGTAAAGTGCAGAGTTTAGACAAATCATAGGAATGATATTCTGGAATCTAGAAGACTCCTTGTCAGTGTCACAAGCCCAATGTTGACTGGCAAAAACAAAAACGTAAAGCCAGGCTCCTTATTTCTGCCTCAGCCTTCCTGTTCATGTAAGAGTACCCCTGTCAGCAGGCACTTGGACACATTCTACCAGATATTAAAAGGCAGGAGGAAGGCAGCCTTGTGCCCCCCTAACAGATGGTCTCGTTTTACTCCAGGTGACAAGTATGCTCACAGGCTTCAGTGCTCTCTGAAATAAGCTGGGAGTAGGCAGTAAGCAAATGCTCAACACTACTCACTAGATAGTGTTGCACAAATACTACTCACTAGATAGTGTCGCACATCTGAATCTGTTGTTCACTCCATCTTCATACTGTAGGCAAGAAAACCTGATGGACTCATGCTAGGCATTTCTGGAACATTTATAACTATCCTATGTCAATGAATTAGGGAGTTATTTGGAAGACTACCCATGTGACAGTGTCTCATCTTCCAAATTCCTTCAAAAAGAGAAGCTACGTTCAGCATTATAAGAGGGGGAATTCTAGGCCTTCTGAATGTGTCTAGAGGTTAGAAGAGAGGTGGATGAGACAGGGTTAGGAAGCTGGGTGACAGACTTATTGATAGAACCCTGGATGGATATGCCAAATAAAAGATCTAAGAACGCACCTCCCAACAAATATTTGATTCTGTTTTATAACTTACGATAATTAAGTATGTCCACAATCACTTATAATACTTCCATGAAATACAACTGCATTTTCCTCATTGTAATACCTGTCCATTTTCCACATACTCAAATAAAATAGGAGTCAATTTAGATATTAAAGTACGATAATTACAATTTTGGGGGAGGGGGAAATCATCAAATGTCATCAGCATGAAACAAAGTAGTAGAAGCCTGGAGTTTATCAACTTATGTATAAATATAAATTACTATAAGCTTTATTTAATCAGTATTAAATTCTACTGTTCCATCACAGATTTGGGGGTTAATGAAAACCCCTTATGCATTCTTGGCTGGATTCCCCTAGCCTAATGTTTAATTGTGGGTCTCTGCATCTATTGCCATCAGTTACTGGATGAAGCCTCTCAGATGACAATTGGGCTAGGCACCAACTCATGAGTATAGCAGAATATCTTTAGGTATCATTACATTGACATTTTTTCAGCATCATATAGAGTTCTAACACTTGAAATAAACCAGAAAAAGGGGTCTCTCTCTCTCTCTCTCTCTCCCTTTCTCTCTCATTGGGGGACATTGGAGTCAATGACACTGTTCTTGCATCGCATCAAGGAGAGCTTCAAATGAGCTCTTCTGGGAGATACAATTTTCCCTAGTAATAACATATTTAGTGAAATTTTAATTGAGAACATTGCTTTTCTTTTTACAAGGTTGAGGAATTTAGTCAACATTTTCTTTTTTTCTCTTTCCATAGGAGATGGCTGTACCCAAGGTCATGTACATGCTAAATTCATGTTCTTCCACTGGGCTCTATATACCTGCCTCCCATCTCAACTTTTTCAAAGTGTGGTTTCCAGGCCAGTGAGATGGCTCAGTAGATAAAGGCACTTGCTTCCATACCTGACTACCTGAGTTCAGGCCCTGGGGCCCACACATGTGGTGGAAGGAGAGAACCAACTTCCATAAGTTCTCTGACTGCCACACACATCATGACACACACACAAATATAATTTTAAAAATTCAAGGTTGTGATTTCTGTTGTTGCAGTTTCATGTCCCACCAGGTCCCACAGCCCCTTCAGCCCCAAATAAGCACACAGACTCTATATTAATAATGAAATATTGATAATGACTTAAACTTATTATTGGCTACTTCTCTCTTAATTATTAACCCATAACTATTAATCTATGTACTTTCACGTGGTCTTGGCTTACCAAAGAATGCTGGTTACTCCTTTGGTAGTTACATGGCGTCTCTTCTGACGGTGCCTCTCTGCCTCTCTCCCCAGCATCCTCCTTGTCTCCTAGCCCCATCTATCTTCCTGCCTCTTCTGGCCAATGAGTATTTTATTCATCAACCAATAAGGGAAACATATACAGAAGGACATTCCCCCATCAGATTTAAAATGAAAAAGATGATCTTCTATGTCTTTTTATTTGTCAATTTCAAAACTAAAGCAATTTGAATAATGGTAATTTCATTGCTATAACACATGGAGATCCACGCTGCTAAATAATGAGATATGGGAATACATCAAACAGCTCTACTTCTGTGACGTTTACTTAAGAGTATGAAATGTTTTAAATTAGACTATGTTAGTATTAATGGAATGTGCACAAGAGGAAAAATAATTTAAAGGTTTTGTTGCATTTTGAGAGCTGAATGAATTATTAAACTTAAAAATCAATCATTGTGACCTGGGAGTAAAACAACAACTCTCCTACACTCTTGGGTAGAGTAGAAATTAGGATAAGTGTTTTAAAAAGTGATTTGATAGTGCCTAACAAATTTACAATGCATTTATCCATTAACCTGGTAATTTTGCCTGCCGAGAATTTGGATAAGTTTATAAAGGTACACCAAAATAGTTGTATGAGAATGTTCATCACATTGTTAAAGTAACAAAGGGAAACTATTTCAACAATAAGTGCACAGTAGAAGAGAATGTCATAATTAATCTCACATATATATGGAATAGTGTAAGCCACTGAGAAGTATGTATGGGTAATTCTACATAAAACTGAGAAATAAGCCAGGCATGGGCCATTAGGATGTCCGCATTGTATAATTTAGAAAACAAATACCTTTGTATATGAGTTAATATAAGCACATCGGTATTTTTCTCAGTTGTGTCCATTTATGTTTTAGAACAAATAGAATACTTCTGACTCCTGTGCTTCTGTGGATTTCAAAAGTTGATGTCACCTTTGATGGAAGAAGGACTTATTTATTTGTTTGTTTGTTTATTGTAGCTTTCTGTAACTTCCTGGAATTCTTACTAAGTTTATCCAACATTTTCTCTTTTAAACATTTCAGTGTAACTGTTCTGAAGTAAGACATTGTCGCTGTTCTTCATTTGTGTAACTTAACCCTTTCTCAAATAGTTTGAGACTCTTGTGACCTTTCCAAGGTCATGAGGCATGACCAGTTTAAGCACATGAAGCAGTCTACTGTCAGGAAATCAACTTGTTTTGTTGTGCTATTCACACCAGAAGCAGTTCCTACGGATACCTTCCTGTCAGTGTCAGAGCACCCATTAGCAGTGTGGATGGAGGTCAGCTTAGGGTTGGATGGTTACAAATATGCAATCTGCCTTCCCTTCTGAACTAGGAAATTGAGAATCAAATATTACTGTCGTTTCCTGGTCTATGGTTAAAACAAAAAAGGAAAAGTCTACAAAACAAAATTCACTCTGATCATGGATTCTTTTTTTATTAATTAAATTTATTTATTTTACATCCCAAGCTCAGTTTCCCCTTCCTTCTCTCTTCCCAGTCCCTCTCCCAATCCATTCCTCCTCCATTTCTGTTCAGAAAAGGGTAGGCCTCTCATGTATCTTAACAAAATATAGTGAATCAAGTTGTGGTAGGACTAACCACCTCCCCTTGTGTTAAGGCTGGGTGAGGCAACTCAGTATGAGGAATATGTTCTCCAAAGTGAGTCAGAGCATTAGGGACAGCCCCTGTTCCCACTGTTAGGAGTCCCACAAGCAGACCAAGCTGCACAATTGTTATATACATGTAGAGACACAGGGTTGGTCCCATGCAGGCTCCCTGGTGTTGGTTCAGTCTCTGTGAACATTTATGAGCCAGATTAGTTGATTCTGAGGGTTTTCTTGTGATGATGTCCTTGACCCCTAGGGTTCCTACAGTCCTTCCTCGCCGTTCTTCAGCAGGATTCCCTGAGCCTAATGTTTGACAGTGGGTCTCCTCATCTGTTACCATCAGTTATTGGATGAACGTTCTCTGATGACAATTGGAGTAGGCCCCAATCTATGAGTATAATAGAATATCATTAGGCATCATACATTGACATGTTTTTCTCCAGTTGTGTTCGATTTCTCCTAGGTTTATATGCCATTCATAGAACTGGGTCCTGGCACTCCAGGTGGTGTCAGGGGTGGGCTCACTCTCATGAATGGGTCTCGGGCTACACCAGTCATTGGATGGCCACTCCCACAATCTCTTCACCACCCTAATCCCAGTACATCCCATGGACAGGACAGATTGTAGGTTGAAGGTTATGTGGCTGGGTTCGTGTTCCAATTCCTCTACTTGATGTCTTGCCCAGTCACAGAACATAGCCAGTTCAGGCTACTATCCACTATTGCTAGGAGTCTTAGCTGGGGGTAATCCTTGTAGATTCCTGGAAGATTCCCTTGATCCAGGTTTCTACCTGACCCCAAACTGTGTCCCTGGCCTTGAGCCTTCCCAGTTTTCTCTTTCAGTACTCTCCCCCTCCACGCACCTCCCAACCCCGCCCCTCGTGTTCCCATCCCATGATTATAAATTCTTACTTCATAGATCCAGTCTAGCTTCAAAACAGAGGGATGGACCCTCTACTTTTGACACAGCATCGTCTAATTTTGAAGCAGTTTCCAGGAGGACCCAAAAAGAATGACTGTGTCTTGCTTGTGACTCTTTTCAGAACTGAGACTTCCAGTGAGTCCCTCTGTGTGCCTGGATCAGGGATCGCCATCACAGCTGAGAGATTCCAGTCACCTCGCAAAAGAAGCCAAGCCACAGATGTGGAAACCACAGGACTGGCAAGGCGAACAATTGTAAGATAAACACATTAAATGTTCTATCCAGCATATACTGTTGGAAGCAAGAAAAAAAAGCTAGAAATCAGATCTGAGGACTTGGGTGTGGGGTGGATGGGGCCAAGTTGGGAAGCTGCTGCTCAATGAATTGCTAGGCCCCACTCATAAGAACGTTCAGTTATTGTGTCTTAAAAAGCAATGTCACCATTGACTTTCTCCTAGGCTAATTCAAACTGCTGCTGGAGAACAAACATTTAGGTAAATTGAACTCTTAGCTAGTAAGTTATATTAATGTAAATTGAATTTAGAACCTTGAAAATGTAAAACTATAAAAATTTAACTTCTATTTTATACCAACATGACATTGCTTTAGTCTTTGAGTATGGCTGAATGGATTTTTGTTGGCTATTAAATTTTTATGTCTCCTACTATCTAAGAAAGGGTATCAAGTTGTCCAAGGTATTTTCGGGAAGGGATATTTTTAATACAATATTTGTATTAATTCTTTGAGAATTCTGTACAATAATGTATTTTGATCTTATTCTCTCCCATATCTTCCTCCTAACTCCTCCCAGATCCATCAGTCACCTACCAACTTAATGCCCCCCCTTTTTTTAAAATAATAACCACCTAGTCAAATTTGTACTACCTACATAGTTTTAAGTATAAAGCTGGGTGATCTGGAGCTTGATCAAGGACCACACTCTTAAAGGAATGTGACTCCCCCAAAAGCCATTGACTATCAACAGCTCCTCAGTTAGGGGTGGGGGTTTGTCAGACCTCCCTGCTTTCCTGTTCAACTGTGGAATGGTTTATTCTCATGCAGATCTAGTGAAGGCAAACAGAGCTTCAGTGAACTCAGGAATGAAGCATTTTCAGCCAAGTCCTCCCTGATCTTTGGTCCTCACAGCCCATCTGGCCCCTCTCCCATGGGGCAGGGGCTATGCAGATGTTCTGTTTGTAGCTGAGTGCTCCAATGACATTTCTGCACTGTAATAAGCTGTGAGTTTCTGTAACCACTGTCTGTTGTACAAGGAAACTTTTCTGATGAGGTCTGAGAGCTACACAAACGGACAGGTATGAGAATAGGATTTTAGAGAGCAGTTTGATAATATGCCCATTTAACAAAATATTAGTAGTTTAACCCTGGGAACTGTGAGTGCTTCAGTCAGAGTCTTAGCCAGATTTATAGTACTAAACATCCATTTCCTCTTGTGGCACATGCCATAAGTTCAAGCAAAAATGCTTGCTTAGCCTATAACAATTATATCACTATTGCACCCAAGGGCATATTTTGTCACCCAGGTCATTATTGTAGTTACAGGTTCATGACTGAGTAAGACTGTTGCTAACTTTCCCCTGCCCCAGGAAACTGACATATAGTGCTGTCCAGTACTACAAAAGGTGGCCAGCAGGGAGCAAGCTTCCCGGTCAATACCAAGTTGATGTCTTTATGTCCTGTGTCCAAAATGTGTATGTCTTCAGCAATAGAGTCTTGTCATCAGGTTCTGGTGAGCAACCAAGAGCAATAGCAATGGCCTGTATCATTGGGAAGATCTCTGAGACACTCTTAGACCAAGAACTCTGGAGGAAGTATTCCACACTTTGTATTGGGCTTTTTATGTTGCTGTCTGTAGCTGCTGGGAAGAACATCATCCCCTGCGTGGAGTGATTCTCATGAAACTCTTAAGCAGAAAAAGTGCTTATACATGACATTTATAAAATAGTAGGTTTCTCTTTCGCTTTTCTGAACACCCTTAGGGCTAGTTTTCCCTCCCATGCCTCTCTGCATTTAAGCCTCCCTTCACATATTTCCCCCTTCTCCTTCCTGTCCACCTGTATTTTATTATCCTCTCTCCTTAAGACCTTTCTTTCCCCTTCTCTACCAATGGTCCTTTCCTCCTGGATTCTACAGATTCCAGGTAGAGGGTTTTAGAATGTCTAAAAATCACAGGGGAAAAAAATACATTTTAGTTACCTCATTCAAGACATAACTAAATGAGCTTGCCTCATCTAGTTGTGTAATTACTAGATAATGTTTTGGGATTTAATAGTACTAATTGAGAAATCGTATGTAGCTTCTTCATAATATTTTAACTTCCACGGTTGTCCTAAGCACAAGCTACACACATGTTATCAATTAGGCTTAGGTACTTGACATATAGATATGGTACAGAAAAGCAAACATCACATATTTCTTTGGTACAATGTATGATGGAAGTGTGTTTGTTTCATTACTAAACAACAAACTAGTATTATTCATTGCTTCATATTCGGCCTTCAAAATGGTCTTTAATTATCAGGAAGGATGGCATGTTTGATAGGCAGATGTGAAGTAATTGGGGAAGTGTTCTAGCATATTCCTGATGACCTGTCTGCTGTTAAACAGTTCACTATTTTTGCATAAACAGAAGAGAAATCACCCAAGAAAAACCAGAAGGTGGGGGGGGGAGCTTGTCACATAAAATCATGTACTCACTTCTGTCACAATCCCATGAATCCGATGTCACAGGTACTGTGACTAATTTAATTATCAGAAATCTTTAAACACTATTGTTAGTACTCTTTTCCTTTGAGGGAAAAATTATTTAATTCCATCTTCTGGTGCAGAGAACTCTGCCCATTTGAGAGTGTGTCTCTGTTCCCCATGTACCCCCTGGTGGTGAGAGAATAATCCACAGCTGAAACTGTTTCAGGAAATCCATGCACAAAGACTGGGCTAAAGGTGTGTGTGGGGGGGTGAAAGAGAGAGAGAGAGAGAGAGAGAGAGAGAGAGAGAGAGAGAGAGAGAGAGAGAGAGAGAGAGAGAGAGAGAGAATTACCTAGCTTTAGGTCATCTACACATTGCCTATTCAATTCTAAATGCAGTGCTATGATTTTTTTGTTGTTGTTTTGTTTTGTTACTATTATTATTTTTACTAGGAATCATACTACAGTCCTTGCTCCACGTGAAGCAACCCTCAGAGCAGAAGAGCTATCTGTGATTCTTAAAGCCTACGTGTTGGTGACCTCCTTAAGGCCTTTGCGTGCGTTCATTCATTCAGCTGGCACGGTGTGGAGCCCACCAAAGAAGAAACGCTTTACTGTCAAGGTAAAGATCCGACTAAAGCTGTTATTTCACACAGTATGCTGAGGATAAGTAAACTGGGATAGGCTGCCATTCTCCGACCTTTATGGCTATCAAATCGCTTTGAACAAAGATTGCACTTCTTTTTTTTTATTGCTGCAAGCAGAGATTTTCATTTAAGACAAGTTCAAAAATAAGCTGGAAATAGCTTAATTCACTAAGGATCATGAAGGCCACATCCTATTTTTTTTCTCTCCTCAACCCACCATTTTAGTTCGGTTCTTTGACCTATTACCTAGCTAGTTCTTGCCTGTTTTTTCTGACTTTCCATTTATTAAGAATATATATATATATATACATATATATATATATATATATATATATATATATATATAGTCAGTGTAGCAAATGAAAATATAAATTTGTGTCTCCATATTCTACTATGTCTTTGGAAAGCTAGAGGACCATTTTGTTGGCATCAGTCAGTCAATACTGGCATGTCTGTTGCGGGGAGAAGAAAAGCCCTCAAGTGTGTGGAATATAGCAAGCAAGGAGGGAGTTTGCAGAACGAGCTCACTGATACCTCCAAAAAGTTATGTTATATGAGGTACTTACCCAGGTGTCAAAGACAGGGGAGAGATGGTGGGCTGACCAACCCTGCAACATCCAGGCCCAGAATCAGGGTTATATGTTGGCCCTATGTTGACCCACCCCAATAACTACACTATCTTTGATCTGTTGGGGCACTGGGTGGAGTGTGTGTGTGTGTGTGTGTGTGTGTGTGTGTGTGTGTGTGTGAATAATGCTGCAAATCCAAGGCTGCTGTATCTCCATGGACACAGGGTAGCAACGGGATGTCCAGGAGGGGTCCCAGTGAGGCAAGCCTTTATCCTTCTCTGCTCCCCCATGCCTTTTTTGTGTTATGTTGGTGGGGGGGGATGGGTGGGATCAGGGGGCATGATGTGAAAAAGACACAAAGAGTATATAAAAAGAAGGTTTATAAAAAGAGAGAGGTAACCCAGGTTAACTTAATTCAAAATAAGTTTTCTTAGAACATATTTGATAGAATTTGAGGAGAGTTTGATTTTATGGAAAATCATTGTTTGGAGTGCTGGCAGGAGGAAATGGGAAGAAACCAGATGAATGCATAATGCCATGAGGTTCAAAAGTGATTTGCATTATATCAATTACACTCTGCACTCTGGAAAGTGTTCCAGTGACAAGGACACTTTAATTGTCTATTTAAATATGGTAACGAAAAGCTCACCGACCTAGTAATAGATATGGGCATTCTGCAGCCCCTGAAGTAGCTCACATTCTCAGGAAGCAGAACTGAGGGGCCAAGTCCTTAACCTTAATATAGCATCCAAACTCAAGTGTGCAAACGCCTGTGGCTCTCTGTGAACCCTGAAAGGACAGAGTCCAAGTTCCTTTATTCCAGAATGCCTCCAACAGAGTCTTCACGGTAGCTACTTGTACCACGGTTATTCCTCTTTCCCCTTTGTATCGATCTAAATTAAATGCAACTGCTGATTTTTGGCCATTTTGACCTAAAATAAAATTGACACTTCATACGGTTTAACCAAATAGTAGAAGTTGGCCATAGACAGATGAGAATGCTGGTATTCAGTTCAGTTACATGTTATGAGTCATGCTACATGCTACTGTTCCCAAGTACAACACACACACATTTCAGCACAGACCAGGAAAGTCAATAGCGTGGTTCTGTTTGAAGTCAAAGTCCTGGGAGCCAAGAGCTCACTTTCAGGTGGCAGAAGATGAGTGTCACAGCTCAAGCACACACAGGCAGCTTTGGAGGGGCCTCCCTTCTATCTATCGTGTTGCTGAAAATATTTTCCTTTTATTTCTTTAAAACCACAGCTCCGCATTCATCAGTGTAGGGCTTGAATACTCTGTAACTGTGAAAGCTATCATTCTTAATGTATGTAAAGTACAGCAGCCACCATTAGTTCAATGCATGCAGTTGCAATATATATATATATTTATCTTGAGACAGAATCGCAATCTAACTTGTGATCCTCCTGCATTGGCATCTAGAATGTTAGGACTGAAAATATTCTCCACCATGCTAAGCTATTGTTTAACGATTCCTGAAGTTTTTTTCCTCACTGATTTCTTTTCCTTTCCTTGTCTATTGGCTAAATGTCGATGTTGGTTCTTTCTGCTTCTACTCCTTTTGGCCTTCGGTGTGTGTGTGTGTGTGTGTGTGTGTGTGTGTGTGTGTGTGTGTGCACAGTGTCCATGAGCACATGTATGCCCTCACTTGCATGAGTGTGTGGTCACACACATGCCAAGGAATATATCTGGATCTCAGAGGACAACTTTCAGAAATTGGTTCTCCCCTTCTGTCTTTACATGGGGAACTCAGCTTGCCAGCAGTGCAGTGCTTTTATCTGCTGAACCATTTCATTGGTCCTGTAATTTGATGATGATCATGATCATGATCATGATGATCATGATGATAAGTGTGTGTGTCTATGTGTGGTATGAACCCACAGTCCATGATATATTTGTGAAGGTCAAAAACTTTCCCAAGTCAGCTGTCTCCTTCCACAGTGGGTCTCAGGGATCAAACACAGGCCACCAGGCTTGGTGGCCAGTGCCATTGCCTGCTGAGCTATTGGCAGTCCTCTGTTCTTACTGTGTACACCGTCTCATATTTTCTGTCTCTTCACATGCTGTTCTGGAAGCATTTATTTCCAGGACAGTTTAGTCTTATCTTCAGAATTTATATGTTTGACACATGCTGGAGCCCCTTGAGTACTACTTCTATTAATTTCTCACTGTGTTTCTTCATATTACTGTTGGTGATTTCTCTTCTATATTTCATTTTGTTTCCATCTTAAATATTTCCCACAGTACATTTGTTATGGTTACATTCAATTACAGTTTCACTGCGTGGTATGTGTTATTCAGCTTGCTGTGTTTTGATTGAGGTGGTTGTTCACATTCATGATGGTCATGGACTAACCTGATGGGAGATGTTATTCTGTAAATATATTTCTCATACTAGTTAATTAATAAAGCACTGTTGGGCCAATGAGAAAACAAGATAGGTGGGGCTAGGAAACAAGGAGGAAAGAGGAAGTAGTAGGGAGGAGTCAGAATGTTGAGCATGGAGAAAGAAGATGCCGGCGGTGGCTCCCCGATAAGATGACCACGTGGAAATACTTAGATAAGTAGAAATAATAATTAAGACAGAGCTAGTCCATAAACAATAATGGTAACTGGCCAACAGGGTTATATCAAATACAGAGTCTCTGAGTGTTATTTGGGGCCAGCACGCCAGACCAGCGGCGGGCGGGCTGGCGAAAAAACACACATACAACACTAACCCACTGAAACTGTAGTCAAGGCCAAAATGAAGTGCTCTTCTGCATAAGCTGCCTTGGTCATGGTGTCTCTTCACAGCAGTAGAACAGTTACTCAAGCAGTGAAGGTTGGGGTTTTGAGAGGAAACAAGGTAGAGGGTCACATATGACTGGAAATCCCACACATCTCAACTAGGCACTTGAGTGGGACATTGTCCCAACATCTTGGGCCTGCATTCAGCAACCTTCAGAAGAGAGAAACAACAGCGTGAGGGAAAAAACACAGAGAAGATGCAGGAGAAAAATTTGCATTGAAAGTTTAAAGTTAAAATGATGCTCTCGTGTAGCCTCCAGCAACTCCCTCATACACATGCGACTCCCTCATGAATGTGTGATCTTCCCTGTCCATGGCCATGACAGGACCGGCCAGTTCAAAACTGCTCTCAGAATGCTTTTCCCCCAGGCTTTTGAGTCTTGTTCTTCTGTTGCCAAACCCATGCCTCTGCCTTGTGTTATCTATGCTAGTTTCCTATCATGAAAGGAAATCCAAGATCTTAATTATTCTGTTATTCTGGTAATTTTAAAGGCACCCTTTTTTTTTTTTTTTTGCATACTAAGAGACACTCCACCTAATGCAGTAGAAATGACCCCAGAAATAATAAATTTTCTGTAACAGTTTTCTGTCTGTATGGTTTCCCTGAAGCTAAGTCCATAGGAGTCAGCTTTCTTTACACTTTGAGCTTTATTCACTAATTTTCCTCTTCTTTTTTTGTCATATCTTTGGGATGGATGTGCGTCGTGGCTGGGGCACAGGAGAGTATGCATTTCCTGTCAGTTTCATTCTGTTCTTGGGATTTGTCATGTGGCTGGTCAGTTTCCCATGCTGTAAAATGTTATTTTCTTCTGCTATTTTCAGATGTATAAATGCATACAGAAACCTCTTCATGTCAATGTGGAGGACAAAGCATAAACTCACTAAAGACTAACCATGTTATATCAGCATGCTGCTAAACTCTGTCCTTAAATTAGTTAGGTCGGCAGTGATTTATTCAGTGTTCAGTGAGGTAAACCCACTAAACTGGTTATCAGTGGCCACATACAGAATATCCTGGCAGCTGCAGGAAGTACGAAAAACAGTAAGGGATATGACTGTGAGCTCATTTATTTCCAATTAGGCCTGCTACTGAGATGCCTTATCTGTGAAAACTCTGGGAGCAGATGAAAAAAAAAATCAAGGCATGCAAACTTGAGAAATAATAAAACTTCTAACCTGAACTTTATAAAGTCACTTTAGGGTGAAGATATTTTAAAATTTAAGGGAAGTGTTAAATATGTCTTAGGATGGTCACTCTCAAAAGACGTATGCAGAAAAACAAGGAACAGACTAATGGAAAATGCAGCATTTGGTTGCTGTGAATTTAGATCATCAGACATGCCACTTTAAAGACATTATTCTTTTCTTAAATATTATAAGTTCAGCATTATGCTGTGCTTTATTCAAAAATGTCTTAGCCCCTCCCTTTGAAACTTCCAGGGACTTAAGTGAAGTCCTTTCTCAGACTTTTCTAACTGTAACTTTGAATTAGATGCATCTACAGCTGTCTTCACACACAAATCACGTAGATTAACTATGAGAAATGTCATAAATTTACAGTTGGTTCTTAGAGTAAAAAGTCATGAGTTATCCCTTTATTCACTGTAAATCACAAAATCAGAAGTTACCCAGCAGAGAGAATCTCTGATATCTGTAACTTTTTTTTTTTTTTATGAGGTTGGAAGATTCTTCACACCTGTGATTGTAGTTGGCGGTTATGATGAAAATGTATCGCTAAAGTGATTTGTGCCTCCAGGCAGGAAGCTTGTCAGAACCTTATTTTTGTCCAGTTGAAACATAACCTACATGAAGTCATTGATCAGGTATCATATTTGATATCGGATATAAATTTATTTGATGTGCTTGGTGTCAAGTATAAATTTATATGGAGATAGTCCCCACATATAATCGTCTTTTGGTACATTCATCTTCATGGAATTGAGTTAAAGGTCATTTAAAATTTTTTGAATGAGTGAAGAAATTGCTTGAGTCTCCTTTACCCCTAACTGTCCTAAGGCTAGCCACTCTACTTTGAAATGGTATGAATGATCTGGGCAAATGATACATGGCTGGTAAGTTGCTTTCCAATAAATGCAAGAGACTGCTGTCATTATCTAGATTCCTGGACACTTTGATTTAAAGGGTAAAACCTGAGGAATGAGGGATGAGGGAAGTGGACATTTCCCAAGCAAGGATGGAAAGCAAAGTTAGAGCAAGCAGCTGCCAACTCCCTGGCTCTTCATCACTGACCCCCACTTTGGGGGTCCTTTCTTCCCTGTCTCCTACTTGCAGTTCCCTTGTGCATCAATGAACTCTGCAAAGTGTGTACAAAGAAGAGCCAGAACTCAGCAAAAAAGGCACCGCTGTCACTTATAAGGTCCCCTCTCAAAAGATGCAGAGATCACTTATTCCTTTTTCCATTTGGAAATATGACACAGTTGCAGGATGGGAGTTACATCTCATTGTCATCAGTATTTATGCAGTGCTTTTGATAATGTCAGAGGAGACAGCTAATGTAATCCCGTGGTGAAAATGAGAAATGTGTTTGAAAGCAGTGATAAAGCTACTCTATGGTTTCAGCCTTAACAAGTGTTCTTCTCAGAGACTTGTTTTTATGTCTAAAACTGCAGAACTGCAGGCTGTGGAGTAGACCTTGTAAAAAGCTTTCACTAAGCACCTGGTCCTTCAGGAGGCCTGAGAGATTTATGTCATTGGTAGGAAGAATGTGAATAGAAGTTGGCTCCCAATAGTTTGTAAAATGACTTGATATATTACTTAGCCCCTTCCTGCTCAGATTCACTTTAAAATACATCGTATGTTCATGTTAAGTCTGGTTTTTCTGTGAGTGGAAACCATAGATAATCAGCGTTATTAGGAATGATATTCAAGAAGAAAATAACTAATAACCATAAAATGCTTATCTAATCAGCTCACAGTAGTGTTATTATGATTGCTTCTAATATATAGAAAAAAACTAATTGGCTTACAACTACATGTGATTATAAAGTACATGACTAGTTGATCACAATGGTTAATGCTGTTGGTGGTTAATTTTATATTCTCAAAAGCATTTCACCCATTCATTCATTTCCTACCTCATTCCACAAAAGATTTGTCAGATAATTTTGAAGGCTCATTAATTCTTAAGATTGATCTTAAACTATAATTTTAAATAGGAAGAAAATGAGGCATTAATCATGGGGTTTTTTTTTTAGTCAAATGTGGTAATTTTAGCATATGACACTCAACTTTAGAAAGACAGGCCATGAGTCTGGATCTGAGAAACTCTCACAATGTCCCATGGACATTCAAAAGTGTTTACTAATGGCTGCCTAAAACCATCATTGGAATTTACACTACCTATCAATAGTGTGTTGACTTGATGAGATGTCCCCCATAGGCTCAGGCATTTGAACACTTGGTCTCTAGCTGGTGCTGTTACTTGGATAGGTTTGGGAGGTGTGGCTTTGCTGGAGTAAGTATGTCACTGTAGGGTTGGGCTTGAGGTTTTGAAAGCATGCTCTCTGATTCCTGTTGTGGTTGAAGCTAGCTGTTCTCAGCTTGCTGCCTTAGCTGCCATGCATGCTTGCTGATGTATTTCCTAACCATTATGGTGATGGCCTCTTGTTCCTTGGAACCATAAGCCCAAATAATCTGCTCCTTCTATAAGTTGCCTTGGTCATGGTGCTTTCTTTATCACAGGAAGAGAAAAGTAAATGCAGAAGTGATAGTAACACCCAAAACTGCAGTTTGGGAGAACATGCTTTAAGAGTTGATTCTACCACAAAAATTAGTGTGATTAATTAATTTTATTAATTTCCATATATTATTTCTTCAGAATGGATATCATAAACTGATAGATTATGAAAGTATAATGAACTGATAAAGTCTTAGTGTGTTTTCCATTGTTGTTAATACCACAGACCAGGTAAGTTATAAAAAGAAAAAAGTTATTTATAGCTCAGGGCTCTAGTCCAAGATTGAGGGGTTACCTATGTGATAATCTTCTTGGTGGCAATCCTAAGATATGCAGAGCATGTAGTGTAAGTGTGTGTGTGTGTGTGTGTGTGTGTGTGTGTGTGTGTGTGTGTACCATATGTGTGCATTGCTCAAAGAGGTCAGAAGAGGCCACTGGATCCTCTGAAACTAGAGTTACAGATGGTTGTATGTGGGTGCTGGAACCTGAACCTGGTCCTCTACAAGAGCAACAAGTTCTCAACTGCTAGGCCATCTCTGCAGCCCTAACTCTCCCTGTCAGTATATGTTACCCATGAAAAAGCATGGGGACCCTACCACGATGACTGTATCTACTCCTGACTATTTCCCCGATGTCCTATTTCCTATCTCTTAAACATAGTGGAATTCCTCTCCAGGCAATTAAACCAACATGTTTTCAGAGAAGACATCTGTAATTAAATTGTAGCAGGTATGTGTGCCTTTGGTGTTCTATGGGAAGGTGTGTGTGTGTGGGTGTGTGTGTGTGTGTGTGTGTGTGTGTGCAGACAACAGAAATGTAAATACATGAATCCCAACCCTAATTAATACATTTTCTAATTGTTTATTGCTAACAAATTGTTACTATCTTTAATGCTAGAGAGTTAGCTGGTGTTAGCTATATATCAAAATATGGAGGTGAGCTAACATGCACAGATTGCAGTGTGAAGTCAGGGGAAACAGGGGAATTCGTATAGGGTATTTTAGGAGATGAAAAAGGAGCTCTATTGTAGTATTTTCGACAAATGTATGTGTGCCTCACTCCTGTACAACTTCTCTGCTCACCTATGCTATACCATACCTGAGCCAATGTGTTCGCAGGGTGAAAGAAAGGCCCAGGAGAGGGGGAAAGTAGCAAGTGTCACTCTCCATACTGGCGCCCGTGGACTTCTCAGAGGCTCTTAGACAATCTACCTGTTAGCTCTTTCCTCTGAGCACAGTAGTATCATTCTGGCTGCTGCTATGCTTGCCATGGTCACATGGTCACACATAAGTGGGCCTTGGCATAATGGAAGAGCCCTAATTTAAGCAGTGTTCCAGTTCATTCTAGCGACTCCTAGAGGACAACACTGTTTGTTTTCTGAAAAATTTTACAATGCCCTTAGTTGTTACCTTAAATTTCTTTTTAACAGATGTAAAAATGTGAAACGCATGTACCGCCAGGGTGCCATGCAATGCTCTGATATATGTGAATAGTATCTAATGGCTAAAGAAAACTAAACATGACCATCTTGTCAAATAGCCACAGTTTTTATAATGAAAATATTCAAAAACTGTCTCTAAACTTGGCTTTGCTCTTTGAATCAGGGTCTCATCTAAGGCTGTCGGGCCTGAACCTTGAAGCAGTTTTCCTGCATTTTCCTCCAAGTGCAGGGGTTGCAGGCACATGTGAGTCACCACACTAGGCTCAGCACCTTTTCCTCTTGCCTTTTATGTGTGTGGTCCTTGTGGGTATTTGTGGCTGCAGTACAGCTTACCCAAGATTCCTATTGCTTTCTATATCATGGTGCCTTGATTAGCATCTTGCTACCCCTTCCCCATCTGTATTCTTTCTAGTCACTGACCATTTAAAAACACAACTGGCCAATCCAGAAAGATGTTCAGAGATGGAAGAGCTGCAATTCTTCCTTCACTGTCCTTCACTGAGTAAGAATTGCTAAGATGGATCTTTGGGTGATGGACCCAGGAATTAAGGCAAAGTGCTCTGCAAGCTTCCTCAGCTTCCCCACTTCTATGGTGGCACCTGGAAAGTTTAGACATGTAATTATAAATGTCCATCCCTGCAGTTGGACAGCAACACTGACCTTAACTTCCCATCATTGTGCCAATGTTAACTAGCAGCTGCTGATGGGAAATAGATTAAGACATTAAAAAGAAAATCAGCTGACACCACTAAAGGAGGAGGTGAAAAGAGCAAAACAGAAACATTTGCTTGCTAAACACGTTCAAATTCCCTAAGAGAAGAGATTTTATTTGCTCTTCATTTAAATAAGAAGAGTACTTGATGCCACAGCCAAAATTCAGTCCACACAGGGAGAGAAATTGTTTGGAATAGGGATGTCATCCATCAAACTTTGAAAAAAGATTCAGTAGTAATAAGAAAAAAAAATACTTACAAAGTCATCACAAAGCAACAGTGAAGACAAAGGAAGTCCACCCAAGCTGGTTATTTTAATGCTCATTACAGACAGTGTACTCGTTCAGAGGGGAGGGCAAATCAGCTTTCCATTTTAACTTAGGGTTAAAACATAGAAACAAAACATGTTTTCATTAGAACATTCGAAGCTTAGTATGCGTTTGTCTTTTTTTTTTAAAAAAAAGCAATTCTATTAACAGTTTCCTTTATTCCTTGATATCTGTCTCATAGGCTGTGACAACACCTAAATATAAAATACCTTCAACTGTGCCAAGTAGGTAAAAACTGCTCGAGGTAGTCAGACTTTTGTTCCCTTCAGGAGAAAATCTGACTTGTATTTGTCTTGTGTGATTTATGCATTGTAAGCTTAAAATGAAATACAGCCATTTCCCTTCCATATATTAAAATGTGGTTTCAAATTTGGAAGACACAGTTATCTTTTGTCACCAAGGAAACGGGCATAGTTACAGGAGACCCCAAAACGTTACTCTATTGCCCCCATGTGGTCTCTTCTGGTGTTGCTGTCGAATATAGAAAGGAAAAGATTAAAAGGAGGACGAGTAGATTTGGTGGTGGTGGGGACTGGGAGGAGCGAGGGGAGGGGAAACCGTGCTCAGGATGTACTGCTTAGGAGAAAAATTAAATAAAAGTCACTAGCACTCAGGCAGCGAAGTCCAGCCTTTTCCTTTCTTTGTGTCACATGTTTATTGTTAAGGCGTTATTCGATTTTCTGTAGTTGTAGACAGCTATATCGTCAAGCATAGACGCTGGATGATGCTACATTTGTCGGTGCAACTTAAGTTGCCTAGGTCACAGAATTATTTGGGATGATTTTAGAATTTGTCAGTCATTAGACAACCTTTTCCCACTTGAGAATGTTTTGTAGCACACAAAGCTTTGGTAAACTACTACAGAGCTGATCACCGCTCTTAGATTCAGCGTGTGACTGCTACTTTCATCCCTCCATGCTACTTCTGCTCCTTTCAGTTAGAATCCTAGATGCCCCATTCACCTGAATGCCGTTGGCTTATTTAAATGAGCTAAAACCGAGGTACAGAACAAAACGTGCTTCTTTTGTCTCTCTTAGCAGAAATAGATTCTCTCTCCGGATTCTGCACACATGGTCCGAGCCGCGTTCTGTACCAAAGGCAACACAAAAGCACACTTCCCTGCTTTGCTACTTATCTCTCTAGAGGCATAGGCATGTAAGGAAGCCACGTTGATTGGTACAGCTCTCTCTGCCCTCTGTGTCACACAGATGTTCTTTCTATCCCCAAGCCTGTGCATTTGATTCTAACAAACTTTGTGAAACACACCCTTGAATTGTGGGAAAAGACACTGCACAGAGAAGGGATTCCTGGTACCCTTGCCACATGTGTCCATTTACTGCACGGCTCCCCTCTGCTCAGCTTCCTGACACTTGGTGTCTCGTCTTCCAGAATCCAGCAATTCTGTGCATTACAGCCTCCCTTCTGCAGATGTATTTCAAGCTGATGCTTTGACAGACATTTCTAACACAACAGTTCTTACTAGAATCTTTTTCCAGGTAGATTTGAAAGGTAGGAGGAGTCTTCCAGGTGTTTGGTTACCCAGCTCATCACTAGGAAGATTTTGTATTCAAGTCACAGAGCCAATCATTATCTTTACACAGAAGTCACAAAAGAAAAACATTATGCTAAGGAAACATATTTCATCTTACTTTACTGTGAAGGTAAAAAGAAATGTGACTTAAAATATGAATAGACCAGTGATGACTCCATTCAGACTGAATAATAAACAAATACTTGATTGCAGTCTGGCTCAAAGGAGAGAAAAAAATATCACTAGTATGAGTGCTGTGGGATTGGGTATGCAGGGTAGAAAATAATCCTAAAATGCTATCTCTACACTCCAAAGGGGTGCAATGTAGAACATTGCCTTTATGATATGTGTGGCCGGAGGTAAGTATTTCATCCCCACCACCAGTTTTAAGATGTATAAAATAGTAATAGTTATCATATGGGTACAGTGAGATTAGAGGAAAAAACAAGTCACATAGGACTCATAGGCAAGGGGAGAATTCAGCCCCTCTGCCCTCCGGGAGACGTCAGGCACAGGGACAGCCACAGGAACACCTCTTTACATCTATCCACACTGTTGCTTCGTGTAGGACAGACTATTCAGGATGCTGAGGAGAGGCAGAGAAACCAACACAGGCCAGTCAGATGGTTAGACCAAGCAGATGAGAGGGTGGGCTGAAGGAGAGGCAAGGACACATTTCAGAGAGAAACAAGAATTGGTGTTAGGATGAGAAAGAAGATGAAAAGGACCCCCCACAAGTGTTTGAGCTATGATGGCATTTATTTACTGAGAGACTAAATGGAGGGGACATCGGGTGAAAGGGAGGTGCAAGTATTCTATTATCTCCCTACGATCCCTTCTTTCTCTCTTACGATCCCTTTCTGAGTTTCATTGCCTATGCTACACCCCCCCAAGACTGAAATCTACCATCAGTGTATGTGAAAACCTACAGCTTTTGTTTTTCTGAAATTGGCTCTTTTTCTTAATATAAAGATTTCCAATTCTGTTCATTTTCCTTCAAGTGTCATGTTTTTATTTTCTCTTGTGTACTTGTACCATGTTCCTTTCCCATCCTTCTGTTGGTGGCCATCTAGGTTGGTTATGTCTTAGCTATTGTGAATAGGACAGTGGTAAACATGAATGTGTCTGTATCTCTGCAGTGGCAAGTGGGAATATTGAGAAGAGGAAGGGAACCAAGGGGGTGGGTATAGCAAAGGGACAAAGGAGGATCATAGGAGAGAGCAAAAAAATAAGGACAAAATGTTTACAAGGTTCCATAATGCAACTCTCTACTTTGTTATGCTAACATAAAAATTTAGTAAAACAAATATATTTAAAGAAATTTTGTGGGGAAGTGTGAATGACAAAGTAGGGAGGTTCACAGGTTCCCACTCTTACAGAAGCTGATCTGTCACCAACTGACTTTCTCTTACATTCCCTGTTTTTCTTGACTGTGGCATGGCCACTGATATCTGTGGGAAGCTGGTCGCTTCTTGGCTAGATAGTGTAGCCTGGATGCATTCAAAGATCTGGCTATTTTTTTGGATGTCAGGGTCATGAGGGTGAGTTTGTTTTATGTCTGACATCAACTATTAGGATATTCATTGTATTTTTATCTGGTAGCTGTGCCTGGTTTCTCAAGAACAGCAAGGGAACAGACCTTCAAGGCCATGTTCTTCTGAAGATTTTGGTTTTTATAGCAGATTGAATGCTTATTACTCCCCTACACATCTATCCTCAAAGATATACCATGCCCCAACACCTACAACCCATAAATTTGGCATCATTTGACAGAGTATCTTAGGAGATGTACTAAGTCAATGTCTTAGTTATTGTTCTGTTGCCATGAAGGCACACTGTGACCAGTGCTGCTTATAAAAGAAAGCCTTTGATTGGGGGCTTGCTTACACATTCTGAGAGTGAGCCCATGATAGTCACGGTGGTGATCATGGCGGCAGGTAGGTAGACATGGTGCTGGAGCAGTACCTGAGAGCTTACATCTTATGCAGAAGCAGCAGCGGGGAGGCAGGTATTGGCATGGGACTTTGAAACCTCAACACCAGTGATATACTTCCAACAAGGCCGCATCTCCTAACCCTTCCAAAAACAGTTCCGTTGCTTTTAACAAAATCTCAGTCATTTGATTTTACCAACAAAGACTTGAGAGCCAGATGATGTGGTAAAAACCTGCTAGCTGAAAAAGGCAGAGAAAGCACCCAGCTGACCTTCCTCTTCAGGTGACATCCCCCGAAACCTCTTTCAATGCCATCCCAAAGCAAAGGCTCTAACTGAATGTCCCTCCCTTCTACTTCTTGTGTGTTTCTCTATCCATCCTCCTGACTCTCTCTTACTCTCTCTTTTTCCTGGTTCACTTTCTGTCAACTGGTTCCTCGCTCCACCTCTTGACCTATGGTTGACTTCATTTAACCTGTTTATAATATTCTAGCAGAAAGCTCTTGGATTAAAGGCATGTGCTAGGGCTGAGCTACAACACAGCTAGAAACAGGTTCTCAAGTAAATAATGCAGTCTTGGGGTTCACACATCCTGCAATACAGGTCTGCCAACCAGGGACCAAAAATTCAGACATATGAGCCTGTGGAGGCCATTATCATTCAAACTACCTAGTTAAGACCACCGTGCATTTTCACAGTTGCCCCAGATTCAGTGGAAGAAGATGTCACAGAACAAAAATTGAAAAAGAGATTAGTACTTAAAGGGATGTCAACAAATGTGGGAAGCTGGAAAGGACCCTTAGCAGGAAACATGGCTCTGAGGACACTTCTGTTGCAGGAATTTTAGCTTCCATAGCTGTAAGAAAGGACATATTCTTATGCCTTGTCACCAGTGTATCAGCTATTTGCCACAGAAGTCATAGGAAGTGAGGAGTTTTGTGTTTTCCCATTAGGACATTTTATCATCAGGATTGACCAGTGTGAGAATGGGGAAATATTTCAATTAGACACAAGAGACCATGAGAGGAGAGGGGAATGGTATTTTTTTCTAATGGCTGTTTTCTAATGATTAGATACCTTCACCATGTAAGAGACAGAAAAAACAATTTCCTCATAGACATTGGCAGGGAATGCGTATGTCTAATCCAGTTCTTCAGGCTTCCATGAGATACTTACATTTGATCACAAAGTCAAAAACAACTGGAAGAAAGAGCAATGTTGAACGTTTCCATAATCTCCCATGGTTAATTCAACTAACTCACTTATTTCCCAATGCTGTTCAGAGGATGACTAATTTGTGCTGGCACCGTGGAAAAGAACTCATAAGAGAAAGACTATCTGCAGTGACAGAGAAATATGTATTTATAAATAATTGTAATATAGGATAGAAGCCATAAATGTCTCAGAGTTGCTGGCATAGTAACGGATAGTGACCTGTTCAGCCTTGGGAAAGTCGGGTAGGCTTCAGAATAGACTATACTTTAGTTTCATTGGAGGAACATGATGGGAAAGAAAAACCTTATTAAAGGAAGTAGAACAGCTGGGTTGTGTACTTGGAGGTGACCTCTTGTCCCTAGCTCCCACCCCCTTGGTGCTTCTCAAGTGCCATGAGGTGAGCAGTGTTACCCTGCCACAGGCTTCTTATCATGATGCACATCTACACAATAGCTCAAAAACAGTGGGCTGAAACCATGAACCAATCGTTCTTCTTTTAAGGTAATTTTCTCAGGTGTTTTGTTACAGCAACAGAAAACTAAGGAATGATGTGGGGAGGGAGTCAGGAGGGAGAGAGGAAAAACAAAGTACTGGATTTCTGGACCAGATAAGATGTTTTAAGGATCAAACCCTGAGAAGCTTGAGGTTGCCGGATGTAAAGTACAAAAAGTTGCTTGCCACTTTAAGTAGTTCTGAATGTGTTCACTTAAGTTGTACAATCGACTTAAGGGGGAGGTGCCTATTCTAAGGATGAGGAAATGATTCTGCAAATAAATGTCAGTTAGGATTAGGTCTCCAATCTCCAGTGACTAGAATGAACGTTGCAATTACCCCTTGGCAACTGGAGGTACTCCGAAATCATTTATAGTCCCCTCGAAGAGCATGTCAGCACCTGAGGCAAGAGGGCCATGTTTAAGTTTGTTCCTCCCACAAGCTGTATGCTTCCCAAGTCAATATAGGAATGCTGACTGGAAGCACTTCACTAAAGTAAGTATGTGTGTGATAGCTTTCAAACTTGGTGGACAAAACTGAGAAACCTAGAAGAATTCTTCTCCGAGATTTCTTTTCACATGTTTTGTATGTTGTTGTCCAATTACAGTGAAACAAGTACATATGCAGGGAGAGGTTGCTATGCATCAGATGCCGTATTAGCTCAACTATATGCAAATAGAAAGCCTTGACGGTGTGTCATAGATTGGTGATGTGTTTTATGGATTTAAAAAAAAATGTTCAAAAATTGTAGCTATTACCATTTTCACATTTTAAAAAATGCACTTTGTACTACTGAGGGTAAAAGGCCCCACTGCAACTACTGGGGCCTCCTCTCCTCTGTGAGCTGAGGGAAAATGTGGTTCAAGTTCAGTTCCTTAGAGATGACTCAGTGGCCACGGGGAAGCTAATACAAGATGTCAGAGAGTCCCTAGTCAATCCTTAGCACATACTAAGAAAACATCATTTTGGGTTGGATAGCATTGCATTTGACCAGATACTTTACAGTGATCTCTTAGATTATGAACAGGAACTAAATGCTCACTTAAAACAGGGATGTAAAATACTAAATTTTGTTTACGTGAGAGAGCTGTAACTGCCGTTTAGAGGTATCTAAGAAAATAGCGAGGACCGCAATGAAGCTAATGAGTGTTCACCACTTTTAACACTGTAGCACTCAAAACAGGGCTTTTGCTCTATCGTTCTCTCCGCTGTACCACCAGGCCCTTCTATCTTTTATTATCTTAAATTGTACATATGTGTGTGTGCATGAGTGTGTGCACAAGTGCATGTGCTCTTGGAGGACAGGGCCATCAGGAGCTACAGGTAGTTGTCAGCCACATGGCAATGGTGCTGGGAACTGAACTTGGGCCTTCTGCAAAAGTAGTGTCTTCTCTTAACCACTTGGGCATCTTTCCAGTCTTCACAGTCACTTATAATTATATATATCTGGATATATTTCCCCGTCTTTTGTGCTTGACCATGAGACTTGATTAGACCTAAGTCAGATCATCTGAATTAAATATCCCAAAAATATAAGTGGTTTCATTTTTACAATCTGTGTGTGTGTGTGTGTGTGTGTGTGTGTGTGTGTGGCATATAGACTTGTTTGTATGTATATGCATAAATGCCTGTGGGTACCCATGTGTGCGCATGTAGGTGGAGGCCACAGATCTTCCCACATTGATTTTCCTCCTTATTTTTTTGAGAAAAGTTTTCTCATTTGAATCTGGTGCTAACTAACTCATTTAGGCTTCAGGATCTCCTGTCTCGTTCCCCCTAGAGATGTGGTCATAGAAATGCATCCCATCTTTAGCTTTTAAATTGGCACTAGTGATCTTGATTGAGACCTAAATACTTGTGCAGCAGGTACAGGAATCATACCACTTACCACTGAATAACCCCCCTCACTTTGAAAAAGGACTATTTCTAATGTCTTTTATTTGCAATTTTTAATAGTGCTTGTCACAAATATTATCTGTCCTGTATATTAATTATCAATGCATGATAATAAGTGATGAAAAGTTTGCAAATGAGATGCTGGGTCTTGCAGAGGCCTGAAGAACAGTTACATTTTAATGTCAGTGGAGAGAGCTGTGACCTGCCTGAGCAATGGCATTTACGTAAAGAAAATGAGTAGGTCTATATATAGAGAGTTCAACGGCAAAACCTTTATAACTTTAGCTTTTACTGTTTACTGTTAAATCTCTCTGCTCCTTTATATCTGGACCGAGAAAGTCCAGAAGGGATGATAAAGAAAACCTGGCAGGTCTCTGAGAAGGCTGAATATAATGCATGCAATCAAGGTTTTGCCATTCAGAGCAAATAGTTAACTTTTTATGCTTTTCAGGGCCCTTTGTATTGTTCCTGGATTATGCTTGTCTCTAGTTCTCTCTCATTCTTATGGGAGAATTCAAGATGTTTAACTGTGAACCCGCTTCAATCACACAGAATCCATATTCTGATTTTTCTAAGCTTAGCGTGGGTGTCAGAGCTTTGGACTATTGAGAAGTATGAATGAATAAAATTATTCATGTCACCGGAAGCATAGAGCTTATCTTAGTATGCTTTTGATTTAATTCCAAAGAATGTGCCCAGAGTATCCTAATTTAGGTTAACCTAATTCAATTTTCCACAGTTTCCCTTAAAGTAAGCCATTTTTCAACAAACTAAAAACAAATGATGAGGATTTTTATGTGTTTAAATCACTTGATTGAACAAGAGATTTGTTTCCCCCCTTGATACAGGCAATTTAAGTTGCTAAAATGTTTTTCTTTTTTTTTTTCCCAAAAGATGATTAGGGCATATGCATTACTCAAATAGTTGAGCTGATAGTGTAGAAATGTGGTTGTCAAGGCATGTGCTTGAAAAGTGTGGTAGTTTCAAGCCATCCATTTCCCATGGAGAGGAAAATATGGAAGATCATCCTCGTGTACTTCAGGGTCTGGCCACATCAGTGAATGGAGCGCAGTATGAGTGTAGAAGTCACATCCAAGATTGCAGCCCAGCAGACTTACTGTAACATGGTGTTGGTTGATGATAGTTGAATCTTGGACTTTCAGCTCATGACTTGAACTCTCAACCCCAAGTCTCTGTCCACTTCTATACAACTGGACAGTAGGAGCCCTTCTCTGAGCACTTCTAGTCTAGAAATACAAGCAGAATGCAGACTGTAAGCTGCAGTCTCTGCCCTATAGTCTGCATGATAGTAAATGCCGTGTAAAAATATGTTCAAATAATACATTAAAGAAAAATTAATCATGGCCTGGATCTCTAGTTATTACTTCTCTCCCTTTCTCAAAACCTTTTTATTCTTAATTTTTATTCAGAAATACTGTATTTTCTTTCAACTCATGTCTTTTCAACATGTAAAGAGGACTTCTCTTGGGGTACAGAACCCTCACTTGCTCTTTACTTCTTGGCCTGACCTATGGCATGGAGCATCTACATTCTTTCAGATCAGCCACATCCAAAGCTGTTATCTTCAAGCTGTGTGTCAGCTGCCCTTGGGGACATGCAGAGACTCATCCTCCTCAGCCATATGGAGAGCTTCCAAAGATTCCAAGTACATCAAATACCATGTAACTACCTGCTTTAAAGCTTGATCTTGGTTAGGTGCTTATTTCTGGTGTGGGCACTTTCTCAATCTTTAAGAGACAAAAAATATCTAGCATTTACCTGGCCATAGTTTTTTTTGATGATGATTATTCTATAGTGAAAAAAAGTCACACCCAGAGCCCCAACCTCTGTATTAGGTTCTGGTATTATTGCTTCATCCAAATTCCCACCAAAAGCAACTTAAGGATGAAAGGGTTTATTTGAGTTCACAGTTCCAGGGGATGAAGTCCATCATGTCAGAGAAGGTCTGGTTTCAGAAATAGGAAGTGGCAGGAATAGGAGGTTGTGAGTCATAGTGTCTCTCTACAGTCAGAAAGCTGAGACAGGTGACTGATGGTGCTAGCATACATACTTCCTTATTTGATCTGGCAGTTAAGGTGGATCTTCTCACCTCTACTAACCTAATGTAGAAAACTCTGACAGACGTGCCAAATGGAGTGACTTTTTGATGACTCTAGATCCTTTCAAGTTGACCATCAATATTAACCTTTACTCCCATCCCTAAAAAAAAAATTAAATATGACAACGAAAATCACTTTCAATTATTTGTTTTTAACCAAACTCTCATATCTCATGATAAATCACTGTGATTCTTTTTTGTTTTATGGTTTTTGTTTCATATTGTCTTTTGGATTTTGTTTTTGAGGCAGGGTCTCACTGTGTAGCTCTAGCTGACATGAAACATGCTATAGCATGCTATGTAGACCATGCTGATCATAAACTCACAGAGATTCTCCAGGCATGCAACAGGCATACACCACCATACCCATCACTTGATCCTTTTAATGTACTTTGTGGAAAATTCAAACTATTGAGTCATAGTGTTGTAAGTAAAGTCTTCCCAGTGTATCTATGTATTTATGTGATCAAATTTCATCCATTTTTCTTTTAAAATATTATTAGTTCTGTTGCTGAATGTATAGTTTTAATAATAAAAATGTGTTTTCATATGATCATTAGTTATTTCAATAAAAAGAAATATGTTCATCTTAAAGATATATTTCTAATATGATTTTACTTTTTAAAGCAGAAATTATTTAAAATTTATAATATACTTCTGTTGTCCTCAGTTGTGTGTGACTAATGATTGCATTAGAACCCTGGGTTTTTTGTTTTCCTTTTTTATTTTTATAGCTTAGAGCCATAATCACTGAAATTTCAAAACTTTCAATGTATATGCATATTTTAGTTGAGAAATACAGAAATATCAAAAAGACTTTTATATATGAAATGTATCATTTTAAAGTTCTGAAATAGTTGGATTACTTTAGATACATTTTCAGGATTCTGCACAACAAACTGGCTGGATTAAATTCAGAGATTCCTGCTGGGTCTCTAAAAGCCAGAGTAATCATATCCACCAAGAACAATAAAGTTAAATTCCAGCTGCATCAAAAGTATGTCAAATGCATCTTTATTCCAATTTTCACTTGGACTAAGAGCCAGGAAGCTTGGGTTCTGTATATTTAATTGAGTGTTCTTAACTCTACCAGTGGTTAAGTTGAGGGTGACCCTTAAGAGGTTTCTTATTTTGTTTTGTTTTGTCCTTCTGAGTGTTGATGGACACCCGAAACCCTCATGCCTTAAACCCTGTGTTACCTCATTTGTTTTCTCTTCTGGATCATTCTTTCCAACACTCAACCTTACTGTGTGCTATTTCCCACCTGGGTCAAATAACAACAAAGCCCAGGATAAGCCTGCTCAGAGATAAGGAGACCGTGAGGACCCAAGGTAGAGACAGACCATGTTTGCATGGTTTGCAGAAACTAATCAATGGAACAAGGGAAGAGTTATTTTTTGTTGTTGTTGTTGTTTAGTTTCCATTTTGTTTTGAAAAAAAGTCCTGACCATTAAAAAGCCACTCGGCATTTGTTTGGACCTTACAGACACAAATTAGTGAGTGGCAAAGCCTCACTGAGAGAGGCTAGCATATGTCAGACACTTGAGTTTCTTTTCAACTGTGTTAATTTGTACAGTAACATAAGATATACTATATTAACCATTTTATATGTCCAGTTTACTAGGGTTAACAATGTGTATGCTACTACAAACCAATGTCCAGAGCTTTGAGCACCACTGTAATTCTATATTATCCATTAAATAACAAATTCCCATTCTCCTTCCACAGCTAAACACCTTTCTGTTTCTATCCATATGGCACCTCATATGAGAGAAGCTGTGGTTTATATTACTGAATTCTTTCTTATATAATGTCATCAAGTTTCATCAGCATTGCAGTGTGTTACAGCATTTCTTTCCCACTTAAGGCTGGATAATATCTGTGTCTCTATTATCTCTGTCCCATCCCTTCATTTGTCAAAATCTACTAGTTTTCCACCTTTGGGCAATTGAAACTACTGCTGCTATGAGCATGAGTGCAGATATCTCTCTGTGATCTGACTTCCAAGTCTTTTGATAGACTCCCTGGAATTGCTGGGCTAAATAATAAGTCTGTTATCTTTTTTTTTTTTTTTTTTTTTGCTTTTGAGAAATCATCTCTTTCCATTTTAGCTACAGAGTTTAAGGATCATAATTCCTTCACATCTTTCTGATATCTATTATTTTGTTTGTTTTTAAGATAATTATCAGATAATAATCATCTGAAACAGGTGTGAGGACTTATTGTACTTATAATTGTACAATTATTGTACTTTTAATATGACAGTATTGACAGTCTTTCTATATATTTAATGCAAATACTAATACTTAAATTTCTAGTACTCTTCAATCAGAGAGCACAGATCTCCTCCCTCATTCACAGTAACACTAAAAGAAATTGTGGGGGACTTTAGTAAGGTACAATGCATATAAGCCTAGGTTCAAAATATACTAGTATTCTGGCAAAGTTTCTAAGTTAGCAAGGATATTACTTAAAGAAAAACTAATATTAGTTAATCTTCCATCTTTTTCTGTAGCTCTGAGATTACATTTTCTTATCTCAAAAATCCTCAAAAACAGTCATAAGTTTCTATATTTCAAAAGTGTTATTAAAAGTCGCTTGGAAAGAAATGTATATCCTTTCACTCTCCTGAGATGTAAACAAGAAAAAAATATTGTGTAGCTTGTGTATCTGTGGTACAGGACTAAGCCTAAGGTCTTATGCTCTGCCAATCAACTATAGCCTTAGCCTAATGCATTGTTTTAAAACTGCATATCTAGAAGCTATGGTGAACAATTCCTCCAATGAAAGTTTCTGAGGCTTCTCTAAGGTAGCATCTAGGATTTCTCACTCAACCACCTTACTAATCCTTGATCCTGCCTCAGGTACTGGGATGTCAAAGGTAAGTGTGGTCATTCCCAGCCTAAACTACCTCAGTCTAATGGGAAGAGCAGACAAGACGATCACAAAGTGTAACAAAGAATGTGTTAATTAACATGTGTTAATTGAGAACCAATCAATCAATTGAGAATAATTTGTTCAGTGTCCATGAGAGAATAGAAATATTGAGATGGTTATGAGGTATGCAAATGAGTTGAATAATTAGTACACTTTGGAAGTATTTTAAGGTATCAAATTCATAGTTGAAACTTTCCTCCAAATATTTTGGTTCATTCTCAGCTCCTCCATCCTTCAATCTTCCTTCTCTTCCTTCCTTCCTTCCTTCCTTCCTTCCTTCCTTCCTCCCTTCCTTTCTTCCTTCCTCCCTTCCTTCCTTCTTTCCTCCCTCCCTCCCTCCTTTCCTCCCTCTCTCTATCTCTCTCTCTATGTTTTTATTGATTCATTGTGTATTTCATATTATGCACTCTGATGCCATTCATCTCTCCAGCCCTTCATAGCTACCCTCTGTCCTTGCAACCCTACCCAAAAATAAAAGACATTTTAAAAGAAAAAAATCTTGTTGTGGAAGCTGTAGTGTGATACAGTGACTCACATAGACTATCTCTTAGTCCATGCATCCTAACTTGCAAATTTTCACTGCAAAGAGTCACTGGTCTGGTTTGAGGCCTCTGCTTTCTGCTACACTTTTGATGGAGGTGCCAGGCCCTCACTGGGACTCCTCTTGGATATCCCATTGTTGCCTGGTGTCATGGGGATCCTATAGCTTTGGGTCTATAAGACTGGCCCCTTCACGTGCTCCAGGAGTTCATAGGTGGGGTGGATGTTAGGGTGGGCCAGCTTATAGCCCTGGTTCTGGGTCTGGGTGGTTGCTGGGTTGTCTTCCTGCCAGCTCTCCCCCATCCTCACCACCTGGGAGAGCTCTCCATCACTGCCCTGGCCAGTTCACCCAATGCAGCAAGCAGCAAGGGGTACAGCCAGTTCTCCTGCTATCACGTCCTCAGGCCTGTTCACCCACACCCACACCTTCCGGGCTAGTTCTACTGTGTTGCCCAGGTGAGGGACACTTTCCGTAGTGCTGCATCTGCTGAGGGGCAAACCCAGCTCTCCTACTCTGGATACTCCCATTTTAAATATATATTGATTTACATTGTAAATGCTAACACATCTGACTGTTTCTTGGATTTTTTTTTTTTTAAAAAAAATAAACAGTGATATTTAAGCTGTTTGTCTTTACAACCATGATCTTACAAGGTCATTTTCTATCTACTTACTTAGCACAAAATTTGGGTTTTATTGCTGCACTGACAGGAATGCCACACAAAGCTCTAAGCATTTTGTTGTTGCTGCTTGCTTGGTTTTTGCTTTATATTTTTGGATACAGTGTCTCTCACTTTGTAACCTAAACTGGTTGAAAACTGACTACCTAGCTCAAACAGTCCCCAAATCTATGATCTGTCTATTTCTTCCTCGTGAATGTTGGGATCAAAGGTGTGCACCAGCTAGCTTTAAAAGTGTTGAGTTTTTATGCAAAGCCTTGATTTCTTTGGGAATTATACTGTCTTATTTATTTAACTTAAAGATGTTTACTGGAGATAGGATGCAGCACTGCTACTAGGAACTTACCTAGCATGCACAAGGGCAACCAACACCCAGCACAAACAAACAGTATTAGCAGTGAGTGTACAAAGACTGAGGAATCTGTTTAATATGTAGATTGTGTCCCCATGTTTCAAATGAGCAAAACATTGCTGCTCTCGGGATTTGTGGGTGAGATATAAAAATCTCACAAGTGAGATGTTTTTCAAGTACTGATAACTTTGGATCTAATTACCAGCAAATTGTTTCTAATTCTGATAAGGCCATCAAGCACACTCTGTCCTTGTGCATCTGAGTACCCCCGAGATGCACAGATCTCAGGTAATCTGACCAAGGAAATATAATTGGCACAGTCCTTTACAATATAAACAGAAATAGGAATCAATCTCTCACTTAGTCTGAGTGATTTAGTTATGGGGAATGATAAATGTGTTATACTCTCTTTGGGAGACTTAATACAGATTGATGACATACATACACATACAGGTTAAGCACTTGAATGACCCTCCTTTTATTTCTGACATATGTTTGTTGGCACTGCGCTGAGTAAGTTAAATAAGTCTACAGAGTAGTAATTGTTATTAACTCTGTGAAGTGTCACAGTGTGGCATGGAACCAGAGTTTAACCTGATACTTTTTGGAGCATTACCACAGTGCTGTGAAATGTGTCCCCAAGTCACAGAATGTGGGTTTCCCACAGAGCAGAGATCTCACAGAAAGTAAAAATGAATTAATTGAACAGACTTTGTGTTCAATGCTTACTATTCAAGTTATAACTGAAGAAATAACCATTTGCACATGGGGGATAAATGCAAGTCCTAAATACTAATTTGCTGTTTTCCTCTATGGAGGATATAATTTGACACTCAGTCTTGTATACTGTATATGCTAGGCAGAACTTTTCAACATTGTTATATCATTAACCTTAAGCTCTGTGACATTTGGGTGACATTAATATGGGAAGAACGCATGGATGTCATTAGCAATTCTTCCTATTAATGTGGTGAACTGGGTAAGATTTATGTTGTTCTTATTTAGAAACACACCATGTTATTCTATTTTGACTCAATGTTAACATTTTTACTGTTAGAATTAATTTGTTTTCTTTTAATTATGCAATTACTACATTCATTTTCCTTAGTAAAACGGAAAAATATCTGAATTGCCAGATGTTGATAATATGTTCTTAAGGTCTTAATGTCTGGTCTCATTAGGTTTCTGGTTTTGGCTTATAAAAGTTTATGGACTCAGTATTTGTTTATGTTGGGGGAATTTCACTGGCATATTTTAAAGATATGGTTACCATTTTCCATAGATGATTTCTGCCAATATGTGTCCTTCATTATCATCACAACAGAAGTTTCCAGTGTGTGATCTTCCGCAGTTCTGATGGATTTAGCCTATTCTTCCAAAAGCCTTAATCAGATATCTGCTGCATGTTTTTTCAAATAATATTTTTTGTTCTTTATCTTTGAAAGCCTGTGTTTATCTAGAGAAAGTCTGTGAATCAATAAGATTTTGTTAATATTTTTTAAAAATATTGACTTGAAATTTAATGCCAAGCAGCTTCAAAAGGTAGTTTTGTTGTATGATTTTAAGTACAGAACAGTTGTCTGTGAAGCTAGCAGTATTGTCCACAGGAAAACACAGACTTGAACTTCTCTTACTTAATACCACCCCATCTTCTTCATCACAGGAACTCTTATATTAAAATTTTATCACAACCGGTGTGATTCTCTCAGATTCTTCTCAGGTTGTCTAGATCTCTCAGGGAAAAACAAGGTGAAGAGAAACAACTTTGAAAAGATATTTTTATTGGTACATGCAGAAAATTGATCATTAAAAACCAAGTATTTGAGATTTTGTAATGACTTTCAAATAATTTTTTTTCATGTTGGGTGCAGACTCTCTTGTTAGTAGGTATTAGCCCATTGTGAAGTATGGAAGCAAAGCTTCAAAGAAGTGAGTGGCAAATCCAGTCCCCTTACTGATAGAATCACAAATCAAGTCAGAGAGCTGTGCTTGCAGCCCTCAGGTGTACTTTCCTTCCTATGATTCAATACTACAAGGAAAGTGAAATGGAAAAAGTATATTAACTTAAATTGCAAGGACCAGGCATTGGTGGTGCACCCCTTTAATCCCAGCTCTCGGGAGACAGAGGCAGTCAGATCTCTGTGAGTTTGAGGCCAACCTGTTCTACATAGAGAGTTCCAGGACAGTCACAGAAATTACACAGAAAAACCCTGTCTTGAGAAACTAAAAAGAAAAGTTAAATTGCAAGGTATGAAAAAAATTTTTTTCCTTGTGACTTTTAAAAATATTTAAATCTTAGACTCCCAAATTTTTCTATTTAAAGTTTTGTTTAATTTTGTTTTTGAAGTGGACAGGGGGACAGAACCTTCATATTACCTTAGAAACAATGGAAAGATGGAAGTTCATTTTGCCATGTCACTGTTTTGTTTTCTTCCTAGCTGCAGATGTTTTTTGAGACATTCCTGAGGACAAGTTCACCTCTCCAGGCATTGGATAGCATGAAAGAAGCAATTAGCAAGCTCCTGTTGGTGGCTGAGGTGTTCAGTGAAACATCTACCCTGGGACCAAAGACCTTTAATAGGTGAGAGAGACAGAGAGAGAGAGAGACAGAGGGAGAGAAAGACAGAGACAGAGATTCTAAAATCTATTAGTGAAAAAATTTAGTTACTGAAAGTAAATAGAAGTTGGAAAAGTATAGAAGTAAATAGAAGTTGTCAGTACATGTATGGCCTAATTTATAGATTCTCTAACATCAGAGTTTGTTTGTATTCAAATGTTGTGACAAGAAATAAAACTCAAGGTTTTAAATATTTATTATTATTATTATCATTATTATTATCTTTTTAGTAATTAACTTTGCAGCCTAGACTAGCCTGGAACTTCTAACCTTTCTGCCTGCACTTCCCAAGTGCTGGAACTACAAGCCGGTTCTTGAATCCTAAAATTAATTTTGAATTTGTAGCCTCCTTTGTATTTCCATCAAATATACTAAGAGGTGACTAGGTACAACCTTACCTGAATGTAATACAAATGTCCCAATAGTTTCACAATGCTGAGAAAGAAGCAGAAACTTTTAACAAAATCGGTCACCTCTAATTCCACAGCTCAGCTTCTCTTGACTTCGTTCTAGGGGTATGTTGTTTGGTTTGACAAAGGGAGAGAGGTGCATAGTGCATGGCTCATTCTTACACTTTTTGCAAGCATTAGCGTTAAGCATGGAGGACCTGGACACTTTTTGTATTAACATTCTCATGAAATAATGCCATTTGCACCTGTAGTGGGTCATGGAGAATGAAGGCATGAAGGCATATTTGCACTTTCTCTAATGACAGACAATCTAGTTCATATAATTTTCTATTATCCATGCCATTGACCTCTTAAATCATGGAAATTTAACTGTATCAGTTACAAACAATATAATACCAGAGAGCAGAGTAAGTATAGCAAAGAGAATAAGCTGTCCTCTTACTGTGTGTGTTTTTCCTCCCAGATGTAGACAGTGTTTTCAGCTTTTAACTTTTGATATTGGTTATGGAGATTTGGGATACCCTGTGGTGCTGCAGGTGAGTAGGCAAAATGAGGTGTGTATTTTTTTCTTGGAGGGGGTGTTTTCATTCATAGTTAACAGATGATTAATAACAGCTTCTGCTACAGCCCTTACAGACTTGTATGCCCATGGCTCCTAGCATGTGGGATATCTGTGAATTCTTATCACCATGTGCACACACAAGGACAAACATGAAGTTTTCTATAGTTCCCCCAAATTCATGAACACAGACGGTATTAAGTCAAGTATATGTTCAAGGGGGAAAAGAAGACATATTGATAGTAGAAAACAGAAGATGACTCAGGGTCATCATGAAGATATATCTCTGTCATTCTTACACTGGTCTACATTTTCATTTAAAAAGCCAATAGGAGCTAGAGAGATTGACCAGTGGCAGAATTCTTGCCTGGGATGTACTAAGCCCTAGGTTTCATCTCTAGTAACACAAATAAATAAATTATTTTTCAATTTTAATTTTAAAGCATACAATATCATGTGAATTTCAAAATATTTTTTGATACACACACATACATACACATAAATACATACATATGAGTGGTTTTTAGTTTGTTTTGAGTTAAAATTTTGATATATCACTTCTTTCAGCATAATTTTTCTTTTAAAACACTCTTCAGTAGTAAGAAGACAAAATGATTGGTTTAATTAGTTTATAAAAAATTGTCCATTGGGCTATATAGGGTGGGAAGGGAAGGGAAGGGGAACAAGTTAATTTTTATGGGTAAGCAGAGTTCAACTCCAGTAGAGTTCAGTTTTCCCAAACTATAATAAAAAGAATACAATTACAGAAATTTCACATGTTTAATATTTACCTATGAATTTTAGAATCTTTATGAAATTTTAATGGTCATTTGCCTTTTTGATACATACCTAAAAGTTAAAATTAAACTTTTAAAATTTGTATTTCGGAAAAAAATATTATGTATTATCTTTCATGAGCAAATGTTTGTGAGCTACAAACAGTTTGAAGCTAAGCTGGTGTGACTTTGGAATAGTTCCTGTTCTTCTACATTAAAAAAATGGCGTCCTCGTAAGAAACATTACTCACGGTTATCAAAGTGTTAGTCTCCAGAAGGCCACTAGATGTCAGTTCTGGTCTGCAATCCAACCAGAAGTAAATCATGCCTTAGAATTCATTTCACTGTAATGTCTCCCTCCCTTCTCTTCCTCCAAAGGTACATGACCATTGGAAAATTCGGGATGATGAGAATCTCAATCTGGAGGACCAAATTACAGAAAAACTCCTCTTAAAGGATACTTTTAATTTCCTCTTCTCCAATACATCTTCACTTTCCCTGCTTTCTGAGCTATTGCAGAGGCTCTATAGAGAGGGTGAGCTTGAGGTAAGGTCATATGTGCACACGGACAGCACTTACCAGCTACTAATTATTTTTATCATGTAATTTAAAATGTAATACTTTATTCGAAATTAATTAATAAGTGTAATCTATTATCTTGTGCTTCTAAATTTTTGTGACCCGAGGACCATCATCATTTTATACTGACAAGTATGCAAGGGAAGGACTTGTGAAGAAGATGAAGTGAGGACATTCATAATTGTTAAGGAATGTTTATAGATATTTTGAATGACACATGTGTTTATATACTTTAGAATATTTTACAAAGAATCTAAGAACTCTCTGAAGGCAGTCTAGAGTGCCAGAGTGCTCTGGAATGACTTCAGGGAAATTGATTTAAAAACATTAATTTGTCTACTAACATTTGGCTAGATGCTGGCAGTCAGGATGGAGTGCTTCAGACTGATGCTGATATTTTGTTTTGTTTTGTTTGTTTGTTTTTATGGCCAGTTAGCACAGTGTTTTTTAGACACACACACACACACACATATTACACACAAAAAAAACCCTGCAGATTCCCATAATATTATTCCCCCACATGTCTATTTTGAAGCTCATATTTAAAGAATTTGGAAAAGGAGTAAGTAAAAGTGTTCACAAAGGTACTGATGGTGTCTGTCACACAGACCTTGTCACAGAGCATTGCTCTTGATCTCAGGGATACTCTACGGAACAATGGATATGAGAAAACCTGGGGTGGGAAGTGTGTTTACCAGTCTATGAAACTCTCCACTGGCAGTATCCCACACTGGACATTCATGGACAGATTCTCTTTGATATTTTCACTCCCATTTCTCGGAAGCCCTAGGAAAATATTGCATTCCCGAACCATGGCCCCACACATCCCGCCCTCTTGTACCCACCTCCCTGATTTCAGTATCAAGGCACCATTTGGGTTAGTTAAGACTGTCAAGCTTGTCAAGTGTGAAATATTTTTTAATATATCTGGATGTTGTTGAGATGTGTATTTGTCCATGAACTCTATAACTTTAATATGTGTAGCCATAATAGGGTTTAACTGATTTGTTAAGTGGGGGTGGTGACTGGGGAGAGATGATTTGAATGTTTGAGGGTTACTGAAGGATATTTCTCTTTCTAGGATGGAAACTATGGAAAGGAGCTGAATCAGTGCCTGTCTTTGGAGGAAATTCACTCAATTAGGACCTTTGTAAAGGAACTTGAGAGTCTGGGAGAATTCCAACTGGTAAGACAAAAGTAACAAGTCTTTCCACTTAGTGACTGAGATTGTAATATTAATAGATTAGCTGCAAGCTGCCTGACTTTTCCGTCAGATATTTCTTTACAACATAGAGTCTTTTGTCAGCTTTTGTAGTTTTGGAAAGATGTATATGCTTTGCTATAAGCATTTGCTAGTAATTTGTGACTTAGCAGAGGTAAAGGATGTGACATCATGGTAGCAGTCAGGGTGTGGCTGTTCTCTAGGAAAAATGTTGATATTTTTCTAAAGAAATTGCTCTTTTAGTTTGGGGGACTGTACATGCAACCAACATTCATTACTTTTTATTACCCTTTTAATTTGAGAAAAATTGAATATATCTGAATATAATAAGACTTTTAAAAGCAGCCTAAAATTTTTAAAATTTGTTTTCCATATATTAATTCCCACCTACAGTTTCCCCTCCCTCCACTCTTCCCAGTTCTCCCTTAATTGTTAGTAGCAAATTTACAAGTGTCCAAAAAATAGAGTATATGTGAATGTTCCTAGCAGCTCTTGCTGGTTTCAGTCTGCAAAAGGGCATTTTCTTCTCATCTTGGACTTTTTAGTGTGTTTATCAATTTTTGGTCAAAAATGTCAATAATTGATGACATCTGAATGTCCATACCCAATGTGATTTTATTTCTACCACTAATATAGACTATAATGAGTTTATATTTTTACTTAATATTTGTTTGTATAAAACTATTTTAAAATGGTATGTAAATTAAACAAGTTATTAATCTAATGCAAGGCTCAAATATTCCTTGTAGTTACTTTCAATCTATATACACAGAAGTTACTTACATGAGTTGTAACCAGTTTACCAAGTTAACCAATGAAGGATTGACAATTTTTTAATACAATTTAGCCCCATATTATAGAGTACTGAAAGTAAGATTATGACTTCGATATAATTTAATCAAAATATTTGTCATTTTAATTAGTTTACACTTAAAAAATGACAGTTTAGCCCCGTGTTTTAGAAAGACCTTCACCTGTCGGGGAATTCATCACTCAAAACATTGGAAAAGCAGACAATCTGTACTGGGACAAGAGAAAAAAAGAAACGAGGGCAAACCTCAATTTCCTGACCCTCAGAGTAGAAACCAGATAACCAATTTCTGCTTTTCTGTGAGATTAATTGTTCTTACCCCAGTATAATTCACTTGTAGCACAAAAGGATTTCTCTTCCCCATTGCCTTTCTTCCTTCACTCTTTTGAGGCTTTGATTGCTGGAAGGAGAGAGCCATGTATACTCATCAAAAAGAGAAAAGTGAGGCCACTTACATGTATAATCATCAATAACTTTCACAATGTCTTAAAAAGCCACGTTTGCTTTAAAAACAGTACCAAAATTTAAATCAATCTATACTGACCAATAGATTGTGTCTTTATGTATGTGCATACAAGAACAAGTGTGCACAAATATGTGCGTAGGTCCGAGAACAACCTCAGCTGTCATTCCTCATGGAGCATCTGCCTTGTTTCCCAGACAGTCTCTATTGACCCTGGACTCACCAAATAGGCTGTGCTGGCCAGTCAGTGAGCTCAGGGATCCATCAGTCTCTGCTTCCCATGCTGGATTCTGCAGGAGTTCATGCTTAGCTTTCCTGGGCATTAGACTCTGGTCTTCATGGTGTCATTGCAACTGAGTTACCCTCCCATCCCATGACCTTGAGTTTTAAAATAAATAACTGCTGAGCAAAACAGTATCTGACTACATATAAATACTATCCATAATACTATGTTTCAACTTACTTTTCAAATTTTCAACTTATTTTTTTTTTATCTTCTGTTGATGTTTTCTTTGCACGGTTCTTCTCAGCTCTTCCCATCCACCGTTCCTGGAATTCAGTCTGTGATGCATGAATTTTATGATATGGCAGCTTCTGGCTCACTCCTGTCCCGATACTGGTCTCTTTTAAATGTATTTGAACAATTTTGGCCCATGAATAAAAAGGAACAGCTACATCCACTGGAATGGTAAGAAAGCCACAAATTTGAATGGTGCAATCCAAAAATTCTCAAGGCGAAAAGATTGATTTCAAAAGGTTTTGCCTACAGTAATGGGAGCAACACAAAGGAAGTATGCCCCCAAATTGATGGTCTGGAAAATAAATGACTTTAAAACACTGAAACCATAACGATTCTGGTGGTCGTCAGACACTGTAAGGAAAATACACCCAACAGTTTTCAAGCTAAGATACAATTCCATTATAAAAGTAATGCTTAAAATTAGACATTTCCATCCCATTTCATCTTGTCATCTGAACCTTTGCATTACTGAATCATCAGGGCTATTTGGTGGGGTTTGTGTTCGAACCATCCATCGTCTTGGAGATAGATACAACAGGCACATTTATTTGGGCATTATAGAGGCATGGCTTTATTCTGAGCAAAACCCATCTAATTTTATAAATCTGTGCTCTGCTTTGTTTTGCTTTTAGAGAGCGTTTTGCCATCTTCATTTCCACTCTTACAAGAGGTAGCCATGGGGGAACAGGCAGGTGAGATATTAATGCTTCTAGTAGCTGGCAAAGAGGATGCACTTAAAGTTCTGTCTGTTCTTTAATATGGATAGAACTAAGAGAGCATCTGACTTTTCTACTGCCAGGAAAACAGAATTAGACCTAAGCCTCCCAGGGAGATGAAAGACTAATGGGACATGGCACTCATTTGTGTCTCTTAAAGTCACCATTGGGAATAGCTTCCGCTATCTTCATTCACTTGCCCCCCATTTCCTTCGGCTTAAGGAGATAGTGACTACAAGAAACTCATTTGTAATTAAAAATACAAATAACATATATGTGAGTGCGTCTTAGAACATCTCCTAGCATTAACATTCACTTTAATTGCAAAAGATTTATAAGCCTGGCTTTATTCCCCCAGAACATCCAAATGAAGTTTTCCTAGTGTGCTTAAAAACTGATTTAAGTGCTACAGCATAAAGTCACCTTTTATACTTTGCTTTCACTCGAATAATCCAAGACTGCCTCATACATCAGTATAGATAGGCAAAGATAAGCTGAGATTTCCCAAGGAGCTTATTTGTATTGTTTGTAACGTTTGGTGAGGTCCCTAGAGATTTGCAAGCTTTAGATCATTTGTTCCCTTGGCAAAGTTTTCTCCTGCTCCTTATATATGAGCAGGTTCAGCAATCTACTGGCTAAAATCAGAAGACTGGGTTCTCTTGACTTAAAGAATTGTAGGAATGGTCACCATTGAATATAACTATAACATAGTGGAACTATTCTGAATCATATGAAGGTGTATAAAAAAATCCCAACATTAGAGTTTATTAGTTATAGCAGGCAAAGTTCTGAGTCCTCTAAGACTTAATTTCTTTACATGTAAGCATGGCTTAGATTGCTTACCACATATTCTAGAAGGATTACATAAGAAAGTTTTGTGTATGCACACTATAGTGTAAACAGTTTGTCTTTTCTTTCATGTTTCTGTGCTACTCAAAGGTCATTTTAGCATCTCTGGTTGTAGATCACTCACTACAATCTGTTCCACTAATCAGGCGAAGGCCTAGAGATTTAAATAAAGACAAGGCAGTGGGTCATTCCTGCAACAGGAATGCTGGAATGCCAAATGCCATTTATTGAGGGGAAGGAGTAGGCTTATATACTGATTCACAGCACAGTAGAAAACAATCAAGGGTCAAGCATGCAAGTTCTCGGGCTTAGCTCCTCCCCAGCAGATGTGTGTTAGCAAATCAGGCAGAGTACCAGTAACAACTCCGGAGCAAGATGTCCAGCCAACAGCTTCAGGCTTGCTCAAGGTGCCTCAGGGGTTCATGCAGGGCCCTACATGTGGTGAGGGAGGTACTTTTCCTTTCCTTCATAAGGGAAGCCATACACATCCAAAAGACTTTTCTATATTAACACTGACGGAAGTAAATTTGGATATTTATCAGAAGTCAAATGGAATAATGCTCCCAGAAATATTTTTTAAAGTACTTTATCTTCCAGTTTGCCAGTAAGTGTGTATATGTCATGATCATCCATGGTTTATTTTAAGAACGGTCATGCCTCTCCCATGAATTTCCCAGGTGAGGGAAATTAAGATTCTAAGACAACTCCATAACTTAAAACATTCACCTTGAACACAAATACTGATAGCCGCACCCTTGGCTCTGCACTTCTATCCAGTGTACCACACAGGCAGGGAGGCGGCCATGTTTTCATCCTTACAAGGGCCACAGCGAGGCAGTTGGGCTCTGATGACTTCATCTTTCCTTTGAAATAAAGCTCATTTGCCTCTAGCACAGCAACAGGGTAAGAGAAGACAAAGCCGGGGTGTCAACAGTGGTAGGTAACATTTATGTGTGAGCCCCCAGGCTCAGAATCCAGGCAGCCCAATCTATGTAGTGTGGAAACCTTAAAAACGTTGGTTAATTTTTCCTTTTCCTGGAAAGAGAGCTGCACATGCACTTTGCTGTGTGGAAATGTTTTCTTAGAAAACACACACCAGTTTAAGAATAATGTATTCACAAAAACATCCAAGAAAGAACTGCATGATGCTCTTGTGTACGAGTTCTCACTCCATTAAGACAGCCATGCTTCCTAATTCAGTTCTTGTGAACTTCAAGCGCATCTCTTGAGTGAGTCTCCTGGAAGTTCTTATTCATGGGAAAGTCTTAGTTTTTTGCTTTTTACATTTGGACTTCCGCTAGACTTACCTCATTAGAAGAGTGCTTGCCACTGTGCAGAAAGCTCTGGGTTGGATCCCAAGCATTACAAAAATAAAAATAAGCAAACAACCGGAAATCTCATCGCCATCAAAAACTTTATAGCTCTTGCCAAGCATGCTTTACCTATTATTCCATTTCTTGGAAGGAATCGCTACATTTTGCCTCCAAGTGTGTGTGTGTGTGTGTGTGTGTGTGTGTGTGTGCCAAAAGAAAATAGGCTTTTAGAAGTAAAACCATCATAATTTCTAGTATTGGCAGTGATAGAAATGCTAATTAGCAATTAGCAAACTCTGTTTAATGCCTTGGTTCTTTGAGATTTCCTGCCTGATGATGATGCTGCAATGGGCCTGAAGATGCCTTCCTGGCCTTTGCACCAAATTACTCAGCACAGTGTCCGGCACTGGCGTTTTTTATTTGATTCTCACAGTGTTCCTGTGTAGAAAAAAATCCTATTATCGCTGTTTTAATGGGGTGACAGACAACAAAGCATCATATCAACACAGGAAAGTCATGCCAAGTGCTAGAGACCACAGTGTCCTATGTTCTCTATTACTCAGACCAGAAAATTTTCTCACTGCCGCTTAGGTTACTTTAGCTCCAGTTTGAAGGATTTAAAGGTTCATCCAGCCAAGCATTTGGTTACTTATAGGACACAGAAAATGAAGCAAGCATGCCAAGATATAAACAACCTTTGCCGTTCTCTATTGGTTATTGGGGAGTGCTAAGGACACAGTTCTGGCAACATCGGTTGTTTCTTATAGCCATGTTGTTTCCTACAATTTTGTGGGTGTCCTCAGGCTGTGTCTCAGCACATCCGAGGCTCTTGGCATCAAAGCTGTGAAACGTTAGACAGAGATTCCAGTAAGAATGTGCGTTTTTTAGTCACCTTTCTTGGATCTGGGCTCTCTGGGTTGCTCAGCTTTCAACTAGAGAGTGACTGTTATTTCACTAATTTTCTTCAACTATCCATCTACTTGTTAGCAATGGTATGATTTGCACACACCTCACTGGAGGCTACATAGCTAGCCTCGAGGAATGAAGTCCAAACTGTGTTTCTTGCCTGTGGGTACCCTGGGACGAAAGACAGTGTGTTCACCTTTGTTGATCTGGACTTGCCTGGTATTGTATTCACAGGAATTCTTTGACAAGAAACGAGACCATTCAGAAACAAGAGTCACTGGAAGCAATCAAAAGCAAAGAAGGTAAAAGCATATGTCCCACACAGTATACCATAAAGTACTGGCTGGCTTTAAAATATATTTAAAATGTTTAACATTGTTAGCAATCAAAATTGAAAATTAAGCAAGGAAGTGGTATTTTCTCCTCAAAATTGAGTGTTCTTCTTAAAGATAAGGGATGAGTAAGGGGAAAGGAGTGTTCTCATACTGACAGCAAATGGACAGTAGATTTTAAAAGTTACTCTTGGTGCCTTAGCACTCAGTGGTAGAACACATGTTTGGTATGTAGAGGCTCTAGGCTCAATTTTTAATGCACAAAAATATCATCTAGTTCAATAAAATTTACCCTTACAGAGTAGAAATTCTATTTCTAACTATTCATTTTAAGAAAGTAATTAGGAATATGTGCGAACTTTTAAAAATTAAAGTATTTTAGTAAACAGTAATATAACTTCTGGAAAAAGTTTAGTACCTATTTATAATACAGTTTTTATCAATTTAAAAAGAAGTAAACAAGTAATAAATGAAAAAAACATTATTGCTGTAAGAGTAGACTGAATGCACCTGTGAACTTACAATCCTGAAATAAAGTTCTATAAATAGCTAGGAAAGAAAGATGTTCAGGCTGTATAGTTTAGTGTAACAGCTGCCTACTAGCAAGAGGAACCTCAAGGAAGTTTAGTGGTGATTTTTTTTATACCCCTGACTTGCCTCTTTTTTCCCTCATATTCTATTTTTAAGGACTATTCAAAGTTTTGTCATTAGAAGAAAATATTTTTAAGAAGAAAAAAATGAAAGAAATGCCCATCAATATATCTATTTATTTTAACTAAAGAATTCCTATTACAACCATGATTTCTTCTGAAACTGTGGTTTCTAGTGGTGCTGCATTGAATCTTCTAACAAGAATTTTGGTTTAGAGCCCACTAGTGAGTTTGCAAGACACTTGTTTGAGAACCACAGATTCAACAAAATGAATCAGTAGAAACAGCAACGAACTGATGATGATTGAGTCTGACTACTCTCTTCCGACATCACTTTTCCCCCCTTTTAAATGAATATTTAAAAGCACTCTACATATTTTATGCATTCCTTTGTTCATAAATATTTATTAAGATTTTTTTTAGACGTTTAGTTATCTGGAAACTTGGAATATACAGGGTAACCAGCTGGCTAGAAGAATGCCTCATTCCAACAATTTAGGAAATTATAGCATAGGATCACAGGACCAGAAGAAAATGTAATAGTTTACCTTTAGGGTAAAGATGACATTCAGACCACTCATTTGTTCCTCTAATATTTTCTTACTAGCAGAAATCACTTGTTTGAGCTTTGAATCCAATAGCTGAATGTATTGTAGCTGTTAGCTGTGCTTAGAGATGCTTGTTGGTGAAGAGGGGAGAACTGTCTCGTCAGTAAAGTGATTGCTATTTGTACATGAGTATCTGCATCCCACACATAGCACCCCTATAGAACTCTGGGTATAATGATGTGAGGCCCCAACGCTTAACAGTGTGTGTGTGTGTGTGTGTGTGTGTGTGTGTGTGACGTGTGTGTTAGAGATGGGAGACACTGGCAGATCCTTGGGCCTTGCTCCTTGGACATTCTCGCTCGTCAGTAAGTCCAAAGTCAGAGCAAAAGACAGGAAGGAGAGAGACAGAGACAGAGAGAGAGAGAGAGAGAGAGAGAGAGAGAGAGAGAGAGAGATTTTAAATTAAATTCATAGTTTTATTTTAAAATTTAATTTTTTTATTTTAGATGCAGTTCCACGAGTTTTGTATGAAAATAAAGATATACCTTGCAATAATGGTGAGTTAATATTGAAGTGTTTCTATAGTGCAGCCCACAGTTTAGACACAATGCAACTTCGAAAAAAACATAAACATTTTATCATATTCAAATTTCTTTAGTCTGCTAGTTTCTTTAAAGTAAACGTTGAGACATTTTATTTCTGGTTAAGTTAGTATCTGTCATTTCTGCCTGAAAAGAACATTTCATTTTTAGTTATTCCGATTTTTAGCTTAAAATATTACATGTATATATCTTGTTTTAGGTCCATGACTTCCACCCTTAATTTTAGGGGCCCACAGAATCTTAAGGCTTTACATTAGAGGTAGAATTTGGCTTAGACATCCTCTTTAAAAATCTCACTATACTGAAGTAATCTTTTTCCTCCTAGGCAATTACTGTAATGGGGAGCATTTGAGTAGAATTCTCCCTGTAACAACTGAGAATTTCAAACTCAATTTTTGGTTTATCTTCTTGAAATATGATGAATTTTAACTATACAAAATGAAATACATTTGTAATTTAAGTTTACGTAGAATTTAAATTGAAAATCACTTGGCTCATCTGGTTTGGTACACTGCAGTGGTCTTCTACACCTGTCTTTTTAGTTAGTCCTGTTGACTTGCAAGGTCACAGAACTGTTAAAGACTGGGATGAGTCATGGCCTTCAGATTTGACCTAATTCTTGAATCTTTTCATTAAAAAAAAATTGTGTGTTTTACATGTATGTATGTTTTGCGTGCATGTATGTCTGTGCACCCAAGTGAATAATGGAGCTTGAAGAGGCCAAAAGAGGGTGTTGGATCCCCTCTTCTTTTTATAACTCCTGGAACTGGAGTTACACATGGCTGTGAGCAACTGTGGGGCACTAAGAATTGAACCTGGGTCCTCTGGAAGACCAGAGGGTGTGGTGCTCTTAAACACTGAGCCAACTCTCAGGCCGCCTGAATTAAGAGCTCTCCATTGTAGGTGGGGTTTTTTTTTTTTTTTTTTTTTTTTTTTTTCAACATGTGCCTCTTCAAATAGATTAACATCTACCAGTCTATTTATACCTTTTGCTGAAATGTGCATTTAGAAGACTTGTCTTCTGGGTGGTTATGGCTAACACCTTTAATCACAGCACTCAGGCAGAGACAGGCATATTTCTGAGTTCTAGGCCAGCCTGTTCTACAGAGCAAGTTCCAGGACAGCCAGAGCTACACAGAGACACCATGTCTTGAAAAGCCCCACCCACCCCCACAAAAAAAGGAAAGAAAAAGAAAAGAGAAAACTTGTCTTCTAAAATAAATTCCTCTAAAACACAAAAGTTGAAAAAAAAAAAAGAATGTATAAGTTTAGGCTTAATTTATTATAAATAGAAGTCTTGTAATTTAATACATTCTAACTTGTTTGCCTTCTAAATACTGGTGTTTAGTCATCCTTTTTCAATAATCATATCAAAAATCATGCTGGATTGAGTAATATTAGTCTTTATGAAATCAGTTAAGGACAAAAAGCTTTTCAGAGGAAAGAGAGCAGGTATGCCCCTCACAAACACCCCATACCTCACCTCCCATCTCCCACCCCAGTTACCAACCCCTCACACCTAAAAGACCCAGTTCTCTTTTCTCCTGGGTACCCTGCTGCTCTGGGTATGGTTTTAAAAGAAACAACGCTCAGTGAGAAAATTAATAGAATTGGAAAATTAATAGAATTGTAAGTAGTAATATTTTTTGAAATAGTCCTGGGCTAGGCCCATGGCTAAAGCCACCTGGAAAAAGCCATATTATCTCTCTGGGCTTCTGTGCTGGATGAACTCACCGTTTTTCAGTTCCTAGGTAATATGAGGGGCACATGGTCAGAAAAGCTCTTTAACTTTATTCACGTTGTCCCCCCCCACGATTAAAAATTCATCTTACCTGAATATTTACAATTAATCTGCTGACTTTCACGGTTTGATAAAAGATTTAAAAATATGCTGGGTGATACTCCCGCACAGGGGGGTTATCTTTAAGAGAATAAGCCTTTCCTGTGTTCGGTATGAGTTACGATGATCCATCAAGAAGCAATAAAATCCTATGGTTAAAAGAAGTCCATTAAACACTACCAAAACTTCAAACAGCTTTCCCATGTATGCTTGCCAAATAGGTTAAGCAGCCTGCTACCACCATCCCTCATGCAGGGTTCTCCATAGATCTAAGGTAGGCGGGCCTGAGACAAGTCAGGACTGGCCTGAGAAAGAAACCAGGGGCACAGCAGGTGTTTAGAGGCAGCGGCCTTTATTCAGGTGCCATGATGTCAGAGCTAAATCAACTTTCAAGTAAGGGTCCAGGACGCAGCGCCCAGCCCAGACATGGAAAGTTTGGTGGTGGTAGTGGGGGATGGTTCTTGCTAAAATCGTATTTATGGAAGCAATTGCACATTTATTTCATCTCTTGTGGAGGTGAGGTTCAATTTGTAAGAAGTACAAGCCCCCTTTGAAAACTGTGACTACCCCATGAAACATAAAAAGAAACGTAAATACTATAAACCAAAAGGAAATTAATTCTCACCAAATTGCTGTAAAACTGTATTCTTAGTTAATACAAGTGGCACTGTAACTTCAGCGCTGGGAGGCCAATGCTGGAAGATCACAAGTTCAAGGCCAGCGTGAGCTGTATGAGAAGACCTTGTGTCAAAATGAAATAAATAGAGGATATAAAAAGGAAAAGCGAGGCTATTAAGTTAAAATATATTTTCTATGATTCATGTTAATAAAACAATCTACAGCTTTGTTTTCATTCAAGTGGTCCTGAGCACAGAAGTATATATATTTATATTCCTTTCATGCCTGGGCAGCTCAAGCCTCCCTAGCCAATGGTGATTACTGCTCTAGATTGCTTAGTGTAATGCTGGGGTCAGAGATTCATTTGGATCAAATCCCGTAACTGTTAACTACCTATTTTCATTATGCTTATCTTTATGCCTTGAGCAGACAGATATGTAGATAGGGTATGTGGGACTCTAATTTTAAAAATTAATGCATCACTAAGAAAGCCATTTTAAATTTGAAATAAAATAATGATTATTTTCAGTGTATGTCATATATATATATATATGATATTGAGAATGATATTGAGACAGATTATTAAAATTATGGTGGAAATCTACCTAGGTACATATATCAGCCAGAAAAAAAATCTTTGATTAGCTTGTTCTTTTCAAATGTCAAGTAAAATTAAACAGTGTAATCAAACCACTAAGAGATTCAACATAATCATACTTTTTTGTAGAGTGAAATTACATGTATTTATGATGATATTTTGTGATAGTTCTTTCTCTGTCTTGCCAGCAAGCTCCCAAATAATGACATGGAGACATATTAATTATACAAGCTCGGCCTATAGCTTAGGCTTATTCCTAACTAACTCTTAGAACTTAAATTAACCTACATTTTTAAATCTACATTCTAACACATGACTTTTTGATTTCTTTCATTTTGTACCTCTGACTTGTTCTGTGTCTTCTGGCATCTCCTTTTCTATCTCCTTTCCTGTGTTTGGTATGAGTTACGATGATCCGTCAAGAAGCAATAAAATCCTATGGTTAAAAGAAGTCCATTAAACACTATTATTTATTTATTTCTGATGTCCTCTCTCTCTGCCCAGAAGTTCTGCCTATACATCCTGCCTAGTTATTGCCTGTTTGGCTCTTTATTAAACCCATCACAGTAATATGTCTTCACACAGTGTGCAAATATCCCACGACACTATAGTGCTCTTATTTTATACTTGATTAATTGTTTTCCTCCAACCAGCAGGGAAAACCACACAGCAGGAGACAGAAATGTGTATATTAACTTTATTGTTAATAAAGAGTATGTAGGCAGCTTTGTGGAGACGTGGTTTTCAGAGCTAGAATGTCACAGCTGGATGATGGTTTTCTGCCCCCACCTTGTGTGATGCTTCTCTGTTTCTCTCAAAGGCATTGTCAGGAGTTTGGTCTTAGTGAAGTACAAAGCCCAGGACATAATAGTGGAAGCAATGAATAGCAAAGCAAGGCAGACTTGTGGAAGGCCTTTCCTCTTTAATTTGACTGTAGAAATGATGCAAAACTACTACTACTATAAATCAAAACAAACCATCAGATTTGAGAAACCATTATGACAGCTATAGGAAGGGAGAAGGGCAGAAGTGACCAGAACAATGGCTTTTTGCTAACTTACTGAAGTTAGCCACACTTTCTGGCATTGAGCCTTTGCTTGCTGTGCTATTCAGCATCACCAAATGCCCAGTGACGCTAGAATGCTGTCATTTTGCTGATTTCAGGAGAGCTTCCTATACTTACATTTGCTGGAGTTTTGTTGACTATTGCAAAGAATAGATAAAATACTTGTAGATACTGCATTGAAATCCATTTTGATGAACTCTTGAGTACTTGTTCATTCCAATATTAATGTTAGATGTAATTTAGCAGTGGCTGCTGGGGGTGTGAGCACGCACCATTAAAGCTGTTTTCCTTTTCTTGTAACAGGATAGTGTTTCCTATAAAATGAGTTGCCAAAGGAAAATTTGCGGTCGATGGCATAAAATCGTTGTAGGCTCAAGAACAGGTTGAAACAGATGGCATTTCTTTCTATTACCTTACGACACCTTTCTCTGATGAGGTGTCTTGGGAAGGAATTTCAGGAGGCTTTGAACTATGTGTTTGGTATAATACCAAAGTTCACATTCTCTGCTCTCCCATATAACTCTTATATCAACTAATGTGTTGATATCTTGCTTGTACAAAGAAAGCTTGTCTGAAAATCAGAGGATGGAGCTTGCCTCTAGCTAACCACAGAGGTCTGGAGGTCTGTGCAAACAGACAGGAAGTGATATGCTGGATGAAAACAGGAAGTGAGATGGCTGGGCAGAGAAAGGATATAAGTGGGAAGAAACAGGAACTTGCTGTCTTTTGTGCTAGGAAGCGAATGTGGTAGAGGTGGCTTTGACTTGTTCCTTCTCTCTGATCTCTCAGCATTTTCCTCTGTATCTGACTGTGGGTTTTTATCATTTAGACCTATTAAGAACTCCATTTACAAACTAATGGCAGTTTAATGTCATTTGTCATTAAGAAACTTTCCTGATTGGCTGCAGTTTCCCTTCCGTCACTGCCCCATAGAGCCATTGTTTCCATTTTCATAGCTGGTTAAGATGTTACATTTCATGAAGATGTCATCAACCCACAGGAGGAACATTTTGCCCCACCTTCTATGCCTTTATCATTTCAAGGACTGAAAAAAAATACCGTCTGTATTGCACCAGCTACAGTGAACAGCTGGCCTGTGGAAGCCCCTCTGTGTCTGACAAATTGGAAATCATGTTGATGCCATAAATCAATGGTGTCTAGGTGATGAGTGGATAGCCTCTGATCACTGAAACTGCATTGGAGTAGGAGGGGGAAACAACTTAATCACATACAGTTTTAAAATCTATATGCAGTTCACAGTTGCTTTTGTCATTTTTTCTGTCTTGGGAACAGAGGAAGACACAGTCTGCAATATCAAGATCTTCACCCATCCCCATCTGGAACTAAATCCCGAGTTTAACCCGAAGGTCAAAGATTATTACTGTGAAGTGCCATTTGATGTGCTTACAGTGAGGATTGGAGCAGAGACTTCTAAGTGTCAGTGCAAGGTGCACCTGCAGGAGCGTGCAGGGCCAAGGTATGGGATGTGTGCTGGCTGATTCCACCTTTGATGGTGGTTCGGAAAAACTGAAGCACGGTCCTGGGAAGCAAAGTGGTGGGAAGTCTTCCTCTTTCAAGCTTCATGTACTTAGAAACATACACAGGTTCTCCACTAGTCTACAAAAAATGGAGTTAATCTTCATAACAGCACCATAACAATCGAGGACCTTGAGATATAAGATGACGGGGAGCCATTGAGAAGTCTTCTTTGTGCTTCTTCTTGTTTTTAGATGGTTAGAGCTGATCTTTATAAACAGTGACCCCCTTTTACCCTAAGCCAATGTCTCCAGTCTGGTGACAATCTGTGGGCACAGTATGCTGACTTTGCTCATCTTGAAGGGTTTATTTGTTTAATTACCTCTTCATTTGTTGTTATTTTCCATAGATGTTTTCTGAAAGACTTCACTTTTTTGTTTGAAAATTTGAACAGACCCAGAACATAGTTACATATGGTGTCCATACAGAGGAAGATAAAAGACTCTGCCACAGGGCAGAGGTTCTCAACCTGTGGGTCTCGACCTCCTCTGGGGGGTTGAATGGCCCAACCCCAAGACCATTGGAAAACACAAATATTTACATTACAATTCACAATGGCAGCAAAATTACAGTTGTGAAGTAGCAATGAAAATAGTTTTATGGTTGGGAGTCACCATACCATGAGGAGCTGTATTAAAGGGTCACAGCATTAGGAAAGCTGAGAACCACTACTGCAAGGAAAGAAATGTCCTTGGCATTGGTTACCGTCTAGTTTAGTATAAAGGAAAGATGTGAGCATACAGGAAACTTTGGGTTCAATACTCAATTGGAGGTCAGTCTGGGGTACATGAGAATATCTGTCAAAAGAAGGGAAGAAAGAAGGAAGAGGAAGGAAGGGAAGGAAAAAGAAGAAAAAATGAAATAACAAAGAGAAAAGAAGAGAGAATTCATGTCTTTCTTATCTGGGTTCTACCCTGGCTCTGCTCTGTAACTTGAGGCAATTGGTTATCAGTTCTTTTTAAGGTCCTTTTGTTGCTGGGCAGTGATGGTACACACCTTTAATGCCAGGCATGTCCCTTGAGAGTTTGAGGCCAGGCTGGTATATAGAGTGAGTTTCAGGAGGGTCAGGGCTACAAATAGAAACCTTGCCTCAAAAGACAAACAAACAAAAAGAGTCTCTATGTTTATAATAAAGGCCAATATGATTTTCTATGGAGCTATTATATTAGAAGTAATACCTGACCCTGAGAGGTGGTTAATCAATATTAGTTCCTTTCCCTCTAGTTAATTAAGGACTAGTTGTTAAAGATGATCCCTAGTAGAGCTAAGAACTAGATTTTTTATAATTCATATATCTTATGAAATTATGCAGCTCTTACATGTTTTAGTCAAGTATCAATAATGATGATGATGGTGATGATGATAAATACTGATGTCTGAATCTGTTTGGATTAAATAATTGTCCCCATCCATATTAATTCTCTTCTATCTCTCACTCTCTGTCTCCTTCCGCTGTCTGACCTCAGCTTTGCCAACTATCCCCTGGGATTAGGAATGAACAGAATTTCCATGTTTGTGGTGGATGAATCTCCAGCAGAGGGTGACAAGGTGACCACCTATAAACTCTCCATTTATAGAGAAGACCGCCCAAGCCTCCCCTTCTTTGAGGACTTCACAGCGTGCGGTTTTGTACAAGTGAGTGAATTTTGCCTTTGCACTTGTGTTGAATCAGGAATGATTGGTTAAATCCAGTGAGAAATGCCTAGTGTGATTGTTACTGGAAGCATTGTGCCTCTCTAAGATGTGATCTCTACATTAGTAGAGCCCAGGCAGGTATCGGAAGCCCTCATTGTAAGGTTTCTTCCCTGAGTGGTAGCCACATTCTTTTCCCTGGGCTCAGGGACCCATCATGGTTATTATTTAACATTGTGAATCACCAGCAGCTTTGGAGTTGGTTTGGCATTGCCCATTTAAATTTTCATGTTTATCATGGATTTGCCCCTGGATCTCCTTTTGAAATCTTAAACCGGATCCAATGGAATTTATTGTAAAAAAAAAAAAATGAGAAGAAAACTTACGAAATGAAATTTGCTTGGCATAGATGTATTTCTCATTTGTGCCTCAGCCCTTAATCACTTCTCAAGGCTGTGGGTTCTCCTTTGAGAAACACGTTTCATTTTGTAGCTGATTTGGTTTGGGAGGAGGGTTTCTATTACCCTCTGACTTTGTCTTTTTGTCAGCTTTCCCTTGTAGTTTCTTTTCCTCGCATTTTCTCATACCATGCATACACTCTCAGTACAGATGATGGGAGACAGATAGGAGTTAGAACTCTGGTCAAATATTTCCTAATCCATTCAGAAAGCATAATCACAGATACACTCATACAATGTCATGGCAAAAAGCTGTGCTTGCTGCCAGGAGTTTTGCAATAGAGAGGATTAAACAGGGATGTGACCCACTGGGCCTTTGTGGATGGTGAGAGCCCCATGCTTGTTTATATGTTCATTTAATGGCCAGAAACAATGATCCTTCCCTTCCATCATCACTTCTCACTCATCTGTTTCCAAGAATTTAATATCATTCCATAAGGTTATTCATTCCTTACATTTTTTTCCTAAGGAAATACAAATCTCAACCTTAGAAGTCCTCACAAAATCAGAGGGAATTCTACATTGTTCTAAAGAGTAGTAAAGCAAAGTAAAAATTGAAGGTTATCAATAGGTGTATTTTTGTAACTAAAAGGAAAATCAAGTGACCATTTGGAAGCCCACATCTGTTTTAGTGCTTATGACACTGTCCGATGTTCTCTTTCTCCTCCTTAATACTTGAGCTTATATATTTATTAAAAATCTTTATTTTATTATTTTTAATTTATTTCTTTAATTTAGTTCATACAAATATATTTTGGTCATGTTTTTCCCTTCAAATATTTTGTTTATTAACCTCAGTTTGTTCCATTAAAGAGAAGCCAGGCATATAAAGATACACTGTCTCATTAATAGACATTTAAGAGCAGGTAAAATTAACATGATTATAAAAACCAGAACAGGGATTATTTGGAAGCTGTCAATGCCACTATTCATGAGTGTACCCTTTGAGGAAATGCCCTATATCTTAATCTGGGTGATGGCTACTTATATGAACAAATGAAACTATGCACTTAAAACATATATAATCTGCCGTCAATGTAATATAGGAAATATGTATGAAATAATTGGACAAATTTGCATTTAATTTTAGTTCAGTAAAATATGAAAAGAAAATGTTAGAAAGGAAGTGTGTGTTATCATCTTCCAAGACATATCTTACTTATCAAATAGCATATTGATCAGCTATTAATTACCATGCAGCTACCATAGAGAATAGATTATACTTATTACTGTAACATGGACAAAACTATTAGAAAATTCTTGTGGGATGACTCTCACAGATGATTGCAGGAAAGTATTTCAGTCATCTATGAATCCTTTCCAAAGAGTTCTTAGTTGAAAGTTTATGTGTGGTCCTTCAGTAAGTACTACATTTTATAACATGGAAAATGTTTAATAGTATTTTTTTAACCATTCATTTATAAAAATTCTCGAGTGAGTGAGCAGAAAAGTGTGGCATGAGTAAGGCAGCTTACTTTCAGTGCTTAGCTAGGCCTGAGCCATGTGGGCTGCAGGAGGACAGGGCCTCTCATAGCCTCCCCCTCCATGTCTACCAAGAAGCCTCTGTGTGCTAGTTAATTTTCTCACTGCTGTTTCAAATTACTTGATAAAAGCCATTCAGAAAAGACAAAAGTTCACTTTGGCTCACCGTCTGAGGATGCACCAGCAGGGCCCAGAAGGCATGCAGGTGGGAATAGGAGGCAGCTGGCCATGCTTCCTTCAGAGTTAGGAATCAGAGACGAACACTGGTGCTCATCCCAGCTTCTCCTTTTATTCAGCTGCGAACCCAGGCTGTGGAGTGGTGCCACCCTTGTTTAAGCTCTACGTCTTCTCTTCTTAGTTAAATCTCTTTGAAAAGCCCTCATAAGAAATCCCAGGGGTACCGTGTTGCAAGCAAATCCAAATAATCCACCAAATTGACAATGACGATCACTGCTTGTGTCATTATCATCTTTAGGCTTCAGTGGTGATAAAATGACAATGGTCCAGATGCGTAAAAAGTGAGAGGGGATCAATTCCCAATCACAAACTCTTAGGTTCTTGAGAATTTCTATACATATATAGATATATAGGTATATAGATATATCACAAAACCTAAAATGTTTTATCTGCCAACACCCCCTCCCCGCTTTTCTTCTATTGTATTAAGATTAAAGTCCACATTACATTATTTGAAAATTATCTGAAAAACTGTTTAATTTCAGCCCCCAAAACTTTCACATGCAAGCCTAAAAGAAAAGAAGTTGAACATTAATCACATTTTATTTTCCAGTAAAAAGGGACATTGCAACTTTTCCCTGTATTTCAAATTAGATTTTGGTTTAATGGTCTCTATTGTTCAGTTTAAAATTAGCATCTTAGTCCATTCATGTTGCTATAACAAAATGCCTGTAGTTAGTAACTTCTAAAGCTTATTTCTCACAGTTCTAGAGACTGAGAAGCTCAAAATTGCTTCTTTGGAACTCTGTCAAAGCCTCTGGATACTGCCAAGCTAGCAGAGGCAAAAAGGACACAGGCCATGTTCCACTTGGGGAGGAAAGAGCAAGACCAGGGTCTAAGCCTGTTGATAAGGCACCATAGGTGCCTTTTGTAAGGAATGGGATATAGCCTTCATGACCTACTCATATCCTAAAAGGTCCCAACTCACAATACTACTACAGTGGAGTTGTTTTAACACAAGAATTTTGGGAGTCATTCAGTTCATAGCAAACACATAAAGTAACCTGCTTTCAAATAACCAGTGCAGGATAATTCAATGTGGATGCCATCAAACCCCTTATTTCTCCTCCCCTTGTTCTCCTTCTTTCTGGGAAGCAATTATTAACTTTACTGTTAAACCAGAAAATTAGCAGGGAAGAGGAAGTAGAGTTATAAAGCATAATAGTCAGTTAAAAGTTAAAAGCTAGTTATCATGGTATTTTGGTGAATGATAAGATATTTAAATTCTAAGCCACTTTATATCCTTTATATGTCCAAGCATTACTAAGTATGTAATTGGTCATAATAATCCATTTGGAATTATTTAATATCTTTATCTCAACTAGGGTTATGATTATTAGAAATTGTATTTAGTTGTCCCAGAGGGGTTTTAGTCATCATAGGTAAGGATGAAGGTTTTTATATAATTGATATAAATATTTAGATTGGGGCCACCTACCTCAACCCCAGCACCACCGACATTTGGACCTGGATAATTCAGAAGAAAGCTAGCTGAGCATTATCGTAGACCCCTTGTGAAAGTGGTGACAATGTATGTCCCCAGACATTCCCAATGTCTCTTGTGGGGCAGAATCATCACCAATGCAAAGCCAGCTACTTAAAGCAGTAAGCTTTCTTCCTAACACTGTGTTAAATGAGAGTGAATGGCTTATAGGTATTCCTTAAATGTTTGCTGGAGACTCATTCTTACATTTCATCATTCTGACATCTTAATTACTTCCAGTTCTGCTCACTAGCTAGCCTTCTTTTCTGCCTAGTGTAATTACTACTATCACAAGTGGGCCTTCAATTACAGAAAACATGTTCATAATGAAAACTAAAACCATCATGTGACTGACATGCTTAGATTATTACTTCATTCAGATTTATCCATAAATGTGTAAGAAAAAAGATTTAGAAAGTAATAAACTGTTTCTATAGCTGGAAAATGTCATGTTTAGGAAATAATAAAATATATTTATGGTTCAAGGAAATTGAAATACATATGGAGAAATATTTCTTTTACTGTCTCTTTCCAAATCAAAGTTTTGACATAGATAACAATAACTCCACAGAAATTGATTTATGTAGTTGGTCTTCAGTCTGGTGTGCATTTTGCCCCCAAAGCACTGTGTTGGGGAAGAGACATAAATAAGGTTTACAAGAAGTCGTACAACAGAAGCCTAGAGGACCATGGTCCATGGATGTATTGGCCAAAACCATATTTATTTTAAAATGAATTATTAGGCACAAAGGGGAAAATACTGAGGAAAAAGAAAATAGTATTTTCAAAACCATTCAGGTTTTGGTTATACATTTCATTAACTGGCATATGCTGCTTTATAAAAAGAAACTAGCCACTTAGATGCCATGCTACTAAGTTCTTCACAAATGACTCCAATTCAGCATATAAAAAAATGCTTTACAATTCTCATTTATTTTTTTTGTCCTCCCAAAACCACAGAGAAATACTACAAAGTAGCTCATAAAGATGGCTTGTTTAATATCTTAGCAAACATTTATAATAAGAGACTATGGGTGCAGTCATTGATACTTACATACAAAACACTGACTAGTTTAATGCGTGAGCATCCATTAGTTGTCTTTCCTACTTCAATTTGCCAGTTTTCCCACAATGGCATCAGAGCTCGGCTTCAAAGCACCTGCTCCGCCCTGTGCTCCTCTTACACACTGTGAGCTGGAAGGGAGGCAGTGGGTACAGAAGGGGCTATGCAGTGCAGAAGCAGCTTCTCTACAACTTCATTATGTGCCTCACCTTCCTGTTTGATTTACTTGTAACCCTGGACACAAGTAAATTAAAACAAAGCATTCTTTTCTCCTTTTTTAGAAAAGTATACTGAGAAGCCAAGACTTTATCAAACCTGGTCCAGGCTTTCTATGTAATCTGTGGCAAAAGTGGGACTTCTCTGTACATTCTCCTCAACTTCTAGTGGGGCTCTGTCCTGTCAGATCCTCCATGCCTTGAAACTACCTTGTGGGAAATCAGGGGCCAGTGATATGGCTCAGCGGTAGAGCACTTGGTGGCAAGGCTGATGGCCTGATGGCCTGATGAGTTTGGCCCCCAGGGCCACATGGTGGAAGGAGAACACCAAGTGACTCCTGCAAGTCATCCTCTGACCACTCCATGTGTATTGTGGCATGTGCCCTCTGCCCTTCCCACCACCAAAACGAAAAAGCAAACCAGAGTTCTAAAAGCAATCAGCACACTAACTGCCAGGCATCACAATTTAGTACAGCCTACTCCAGTAGGCTCACATGTTCAAATATCATCAGGGCCTGGAGAAATATTGTGTGCCCTAGGCTCTCTGCCTAATAGAGAATGAGCCCTCTACATCTACTTCACTGTGAGGGATCTGTAGTGACTGAACCTATTTCATTATTAACGACTCAGGCTACATTAAGAACTCTTGGCTTAAACACTTAGCCTTGCTGGGTTTGCACAGTTGCATCTGTAAGACTGAATGCTCTGTTTTGAGCTTTCCTCAAAAGTCCCACATGGTACCAAGGGAAAGATGGGGTTTTTTTCCATATGCGGTATATCACCTGGCATTTTGAGTGTGGAGGATTCTCTGTAGCCATGAGGCATTCATGTATATCCTAATAATGATCTTTTTTTTTTTTTTTGGTATGGAGTTGAATTTCTTCAAAAGCATGTGATGATGGGAGGGGTACCCTTTAATTCACAATCTGATCAGCACTTAAAATAAATGTCCATTCAGTGTTGGTAAAAGAGTGATGTCACTCACCCAATGCATAGCATATGGTCAGACAAATTAGTATTTAAATAAAATCTTTTGCTCGCCACATTTGTTCTATGTGTCTTCCTGAACCACATCTGCTTCCATTTTTAGAAATTAACTTGTCCTTCTGTTAGCATAGGAGATCCAATGCCTTTCAGAACAAAATGAGTCTCCCTTACTTTCAGTGTTGTGTGATACCTTCTTCCTGGGGACACACAACACATATCTTTCACTCCCACGAAAGGCCAAAGTAATGATGGCGCCCACGTGCATCATGGGGAACCAATGAGTTTCTGTTGGGGTTACTACCAGGGATCTGTGAGGAATTAGCAGGAGCAGGAATGACTCAAAACCAGGTGCATCACCAAGAACCCCATCTGGACAGGGGTGACATCCTAGCTGCAACCTGAGCGCTCTCTGCGCAACCTGCAGGCAGCTTCCCAGGTCCCCAAAACTCTCCTCTGGGCAGCTCAGAGCCTCCTCGCACAGCACAGAACTAGTTTTCTCTTTGTATAAAGCCAAGGAGGGGCCTTCAACAATGTCCCAAGTTTCTGCTGTCCTGGAATATGTCATGTCTACCTCTCAGGTGTCAGAAGCCCCTCCCTCCCACCTGGAAGGAATGTGTCAATCAGAAAAGGGTGTGCATGACAATTGCATCTAGAATGAAAAATTTGATTTTATTTCCTCATTTTGCCTGAAAGGTTTTCTTTGGCAATCTGAGAACTTGTGCCCCGGTTTCTAAGCTGGACAGGTGAACAGAATAGAATTTGAGGGGAAGGGTGCTCATTTTGTTGTTGTTGTTTATATCACTTTGCAATAACTGGATTGCAAATATGACATTCAAAAATTTGAAGCTAAAAGAGAAGCATACGAAAGAGGGTCTCTATAATAACTGAACCCCAGCTCCCACTTTGTGCCAGCTTTAATTGCTCAGGAAGGTCCCCAGCACTTTTATCTCATATTTTCCACATCCTTCCCTGTTTGTAAAGTACAAAGGAACACTGTCAAAGGTTTTCACCAGGAAAGGAACCAAACCAACACTAGAACATGACTTACTGGAAAAAGCCATGGTAAGCCACATGGTTTGGCCTTCCTTAGGACCAGGGAAAGCAAAAGATGCCCTGGGTCAGTGGTCCTTCGCTGTCAGGAGCATATAAGGCATGCTTTGAGTACCTGGTGAAAGTGTGGAAGCTCTGACTCAAGAAATGACATTCATACCCAATGCATTAAGCTACTTCATGACTATGAAAATTCCTTGATAAATTTCTCTGTCCTAGAAAGTCAAAATCTAAAGCAGAATGGTGACAAGTATAATAAGGATAATGTCATCTCTTGTGTAAACATGTATTATTAACATTCAATGTATTGAATGCCTACTTTATTCAGGAAGTGAACTATTTACATATGATTGCTTTCATTTCTTCTTCAAATATAAACATAGTATCTGTGTGTCTTAGTTAGGGTTTCTTTTGCTGTCACAGAACACCATGACCAAAAAGTAGGTTGTGGGGGAAAAGGGTCTGCTTGGCTTAGACTTCCACATGGCTGTTCATCACCGAAGGAAGTCAAGGTAGGAACTCAAACAGGACAGGATCCTGGCAGCAGGAGCTGATATAGAGGCCATGGAGGGGAGCTGCTTACAGGTTTATTTCCTCTGCCTTGCTCAGCTTACCTTCTTATAGAACCCAGGACCCCAGCCCAGGATGGCACCACCCACAAAGTGCTGCATTGATCACAGATTGAGACAATGCCTTGCAGCTGACTCAAGGGGGCATTACCTCAGCTGAGGCTCCTTGTTCTCTGATGATTCTAGCTTGTGTCAAGTTGGCACACAAAACCAACCAGTACACTATGTTACAACGTAATATTTTGGAATTGTGTGTGGCCCTTCAATTATGTTATATTTTTCAAAGCAAAATGATACTAAATGTAATACTTGCTGGAGAGACGCAATCATCTTGTAAGGGGCTACTCAGCCATTGCCTCCTCTTGAAGTCTCACTAAGTGTGTATGAGCTGCAGGTGACGATGTTCTGAAAACATGTGCTAACTGATCATCTATCCTTAGGGCCCTTTATATTGTCATTAGTGAGAGATACCGATGCGCTTTCTTCCAGCCGACTACAATGACTCAATTTTTGTTCAAAGAAATCTTGGCCAATGTTTCAATTAGGTAATGCAGAGAAAATTTCCACATGCGTTTTAACCGTGTCCTTTCCTTCCATAGATGAGTGTTGATTGAGCAAGAATACAGAATGGAGTCTCTCTTGCAGGTGGCTTCACGAATCACTGGGCTGGTTTGGCTTGGGTTCTGAAAAAACAGAATCAGGATCCTTTCCTTTCCCCTTCCCCCCACCCGCTCCCTGCCTTCCTTCCCTTCCTCTCTCCCTCCCCCTTCCCCTTCCTTCCTTCCTTCCTTTCTGCCTTCCCTCTCTCCCTGTTTCTTCACTCCTCCTTCCTTCCTTTTTCCCTCCATCCTTCCTTTTCCCCTCCATCCTTCCTTTTTCCCTCCATCCTTCCCTCCCCTCCTTTCTGCCTCTCTTTTTTTGGAAACAGTTTTATTATGTAGCCTTACCTGGCCTGGAACTCACTATATAGACCAGAGCAGCCTGGAACTCAGAAATCTGCCTCCCTCTGCCTCCCAAGTGCTGAGATTAAAGGCATGTGCCACCATGTCCAGCTTTATTTTCTTTTAAAGGTGCTGCTAATATGTCTCTTTTCCTTCTCCACTCTCCGTGTTTCAGGTAGCAATAACTTTAAAACATGGCTCCTGAACTCCTGTTTTTGCTTGTGGTCCCCTGCTTCTTAGGGTCTTGTCTAACAAGGTAGAAAAGATGACACAAACATTTTAGTAATTTAATAATCTGGAGAGGTAATAATGCATGTGGAATTCTTGACCCAAAACTGTATTTTAAAATTAAGTCCCTGATGAAATGAAAAGATCTGAGTTTCAGATGTGGTGAGGCTTCAGGGACAGAGAAATTCTATCAAGTGAAACAATCCATTTTAAATATTGCTTGTTGTTGTTTTTGTTTTTCCAGACAGGGTTTTTCTGTGTAACAGGACTAGTTGTCCTGGAAGCCACTCAGACTGATCTTACTCGGGCTGACCTCAAATCAAAGAAATCTGCCCGCCTGGATCTCCCGAGTGCTGGGATTAAAGGCATGTGCCACCACCACCCTGCTTAACTATTATTATCCAAATATACTACCTGTGCTGTCTAGAGCTGCATCACCGCACACTGCTGGTGGGAAAGCCTGGATACTTTCCTTACCTTCATGTAGAGAAGAAATACATCCTAGAAAATGTCTTAAGGGAAAAACTGTGTTAACATTTGGAGATTTTGGAGCTATGCCTCAGCATAGAAAGAGCTCATATATTTAAATCGATTTTTTAAAATAAGTCTTTAGCTTGGTAAAAAGGCAAAGCTTTAAAAATCAATGTCTAGTAAATATTGAAAGTTTTCAGCTTGCTCATACTTAAGCTTACATGTAAAAAGATGTAGCCCAGCTCATAACAAGCTTGGCTACCATGGGCAAAGCCCTGGCACATTATATAAATACTACACGTTACAGTGCATGCTTGCGATCCCAGCACTTGGGTGGTAGAGCAGGAACATCAGAAGTTCTAGGCCATCCTGGGCTCAGAGAGCGGGAGAGAACAATCATTAGGGACTGGAAAATGGCTTCATTGGTAAAGTGCTTGGCAGGCAAGCGCCAAGGTCTGAGTTTGATTCTACAAGCAGGTTAATGAGAGGGATTTCTTTACTAAACTCAGAAACAAGCTTCCCAGCATTAACTGGTAGAGTATACCGTGCTGAGATCCGTGTCCTCAGTACCACTCACTATGTAAGCAGTATAAGATAACCGTGCTACCTGTATACCATTAATCACAAGGTACAGCCACCATAGAGTTTTATTTTCTTTGTACCTATCATCGTTTTAAGTTGTTATTGCATGAGTATCTAAACCGGTTCATAACTAGAAATACATGAGGGAACATGTCTTAGTCTTTTATTTTCACACCATAATTTCAACCTAAAATATGTAGCACTCTCCTAGCTTATAAAAATGAGAATTTACTCTAAGTGATTGTAAGGATATTTTCCAAATGGGAATGCACTTTCACTAAATAGGTGAATGAATGTAACCCTGAAGGGTATCTACAGCATTTACTGAAGCCTTATTTCATACTTATGTGATGGGTGCTATTTTAATTGCTTACAGTTTACAAACTCAAATTTCAAAACAAAATTCAGGATATGCAATCTCATAGTTTGTCCACAGATATGGAAATGAAGGCTCAGAATACTTGCTGATATCACCTAGCTCTTAAGGACAAAGTCTAATTTGAAATAGGAATCTTGTCTTAGAACTACTTCAAAGCTATTGTATAATAGGAATCTTGTCTTAGAACTACTTCAAAGCTATTGTATTGGTCACAATATGGCATTCTAAAACAAGATCACTAAAACAGTCACAAGTTTCCAGAGGGCATTGGCCAAAGAGTTAATTTTTTTCTATAAAAAAAAATTTTCATTTTTATTACATTTAGTGTGTGTGTGTGTGTGTGTGTGTGTGTGTGTGTGTGTGTGTGAACTTTCCAACTTTATGGTGCTATTTTATTCCTTCAAGCATGTTAGTCCTGGGGTTCAAACTGAGGCTAAGAGGCAAACACATTCATGCTCTAAGCCAGTGGTTCTCAACATGGGAGTCACAGCCCCTCTAGAGTCTAATGAGCCTTCCGCGGGGGTCTCTTAGCAGGTATCCTGATATCAGACATTTAAACTACTGATATGTTTTTAAATTATTCTTTATCAGTAAAAATTAGGGAGTCAGATATCAGGGAAAGAACCTGAATGATCAGAGAAACAGCAGAGAAGCAACCAGTGACCTCCTCCTACCTCTGTTGTTCCTCCATCCGAAAGGGCCAAGACCCTCTCTAAGCCCTGAACCTCTATGGTTAATTGTGGTCAGCTAGTAGCTAGTTAGCTCTGCCCTGTGATTCAAAACAAACTGTATTGTCAGTCTCAGGAGCATCAGAATGCAATGAAAAATATCACACAATAAATTACAATTCAAACAGTAGCAAAATTACAGTTATGAATAACAACGATGGGGGGGGTCACCACAATATGAGGAACTGTTTTAAAGGGTTTTGGCATTAGGAAGGTTGAGAACCACTGCTCTAAGCCACCTTTCTGACATTATAAAAGGAAAAATTTTAATCAAGTAGTCTATAACTCACTGAACATGTATGTATTCTTAACACCATGCAAAGATCATGGGACAGGGTCTTGAGAATGGGCTGAGCCAAGGAGGCTGGTAACCACGGCACACAGAGGATGGCCTTCAATGGCTGAAAACACTAATTGGAAGAAGTGAGAGGAGAAGATTGACCCTAGTTACGGGACTGACCAGGACTCTGAAGCTGAAGTTCTACTGTTGGGTGTTCTGATATCTCATTAAGCTTCTTTGTTAGGAGGTTACTGATAGGCAAGGAAGCCTTGATACTGGGCACGACATTCATCCAATTTACAGTGGTTTCTGTCCTGTGGCAGAGAAGGGTGGGAATGTGCATGTAACTGTCCAGCCTCCTGGCCATTTGTAGTTGCGCCTTATAGAGAGAGGTAATTGAAGCCAGCTGTGTCCCTGAGCTTCCCGGGTCCACTCTGCTCTCCAGAAAGTGCCCAGTGCAGAATGAGTCATTCTAAATTGACAAGATATGAATATCGACATATTATAAATTGGATAGCTACTTCCTTGAACTAAAAAGAATCCCTGCTTTTTTATTTAAAATTGTTTAACAGATTCAGACATTGATATAATGACTATCAGTCATTTTTACTCTGCCCCATAACCTTCTCACATTTCTCTCCCACTGGAATCCCTGTTCTCAGCCCCCTCTTATAGCCAGGTAATTTGTGTGTGTGTGTGTGTGTGTGTGTGTGTGTGTGTGTGTGTGTGTGTGTGTGTGTGTCTTACTGAGTTTAATCAGAATTTCTCGCCCAGGTCTGGGTAGGAGTCCATGCAACAGAACAAGGATAATTTATAAATGGCTATACTACTGAGAAAAACTGCACGTCCTCTCCCAACAACTGACAGTTGTCAACAGTCCCTAATGGGCTCTTCCCATATCCATGATGAAATGCTTATGGGCCCAGTCTTGTGTAGTGGGTCTTGTACTGATATCCACACCTGTGGTGAGTTCATGTGTGTAACAGCTGTGCCATGTCCAGAAGAAATTTGCTATGTATGTCTTTATCGTTTGCCTCTTACATTCTTTCTTCCTCTTCTTTAGGGATGTTAGCTGATCCTTGGAGCAGGCAATATCACTATCCCATTTAGGGTTGAGCATTCCATCATATCATTTATGCTTTGCCCTTTGGCCAGGTGTTGGTTTCTGCATTAAAGTACTGCCTGTGCAATAATAAATTCCTCTAATGAGGGCTAAGTGTACCACTAGCCCATGGAGATAAATATGAGCATTGAGAAGGCCATTTGACTACCCACTGGGTCATTTAGCCAAACAACAGCAGTGTATCCCTGGCTAGGGCCTAAGATCTCCTCAGCCATGTGCTCTTTGACCAAGTTCACAGAAAAATACGTGGATTCCTTCCCATGGAGCAAGCCTCAGATCCCATCAGCTAGTGACTGGTAACCAGAGTGACACCCCACCCATGGCACCGTTGTACTGCTTTCAGGCAAGCTATTCCATGCCCCTGTTTGATAAGAATTCCTGAGAATACTTTGATATCACAAAATATAAAAATAATAAAATTTACATAAAAAGAATGCAGAATAGTTAGACGAGTTGTAGGTGAAGACTTAAAAAACCAAGGAGTGCTATCTATATCCAAGGGTGAGACTTATGTTGGTAATTTGCCACCCCCTAGTAAACAATCAGTAACTAAATAATCACAGGCCATGGAATCAATATATAAGATATACTTATTATACCTGTTCCTGGTACTGTGGATGGCTTTCATTTTGTTAGGTTGGATCCAAGTAAATATATTTCTGATGTCAAAACTGGCAACAAATGAAAAACAAATGATTCGTACAAAGGCCCCGAAATAGCCTGCCCTGCCTGGAACTCTGGCATCGTCTCTCCCATGCTAAGTCCATCTGTGATCACAAAGACTTCTTGGCCTGGCACGTTGCCCTCATTGCCAACTGGCCTCATGAACAGCCTCTCACCCTTTTCTTAGCTAGAGCACAAATATTAGATGAATTTCCTTTGAACTTTGCTCCCTCTTGGCACTTGACATAGTCTGACTGCTTAGAAGAAACAGGTTGAGGGAGCCACAGAATCCCTTATTAATCATCTTTTTCTTTCTTCTTTTCTCTTTTGAGAAGCAACTATGAAAAGAATTTTTTTTGTATTTCTCTAAGGTATTTAATATACTTCTGATTAAAGAAGTTGTCCTACTTCTTAAACATTTAATTAGATTTTGCCACTGCAATAGGAGAAATATCTGAACAGGCCACGGAAGCTTTTTGTACAACAATAGCAATGCTGCTAACCATGAGGCACAGGCATTTTCTATGTGATGCTACATGAAGAAATCTGTTTCTTCAGATTACTTCACATGTAACTAGATCAGCCAATCCATATGTAAATAACTCAGTACTCACTCAACGTAATAAAATTATCTGTGTTCCGTGCTAGGAGGAAGCATTCTAGAATGTTATATTCTTTTTAACACCATTATCCAGTTGGAACATTTTAAACCATAATGATAATAATTTCCAGCTGTCTCAAATCCTAAAAGTAAAGTGCCACCCCCCAAATATATTTTGTTACTGAGACATGTGTAAACAATTATGACTATCTAAACCATACTGGTATTGGCTTTCAAACTCTCTCCAAACTGGAGGGGGAAAAATGCTTCTAATGAGTATGTTGATAAATATATCTGACATCAAAAGTTGCTTTCTCAGACCCACAGAATAAAGATTTTGTTTTTTATCGGGTATAATAAAAAATGGTAAAAGTTCTGAATTTCACATTCAAAAGGAAAAGAAGGCATGTGTACAGTTTATCCTCCTGATTTGGAAAATTCAGATCTTCCAAGAATTTAGGGGAGGAGAGATTTGGAAGTGGAAGGATCTCCTTCCATTTTCAATGAAATCCCAGTTTGGGAGAAATCAAAGAGAAAGGAAAATTCCCTTTGTTTCAGTCTGTTTGTTTTTCTACTCTAAAAAATTGAAACGCATGGATTCATCATGCCAAGAAGGAATTTGAAAAAACGTATGTGTATAAACCTTAAAATGCTTTATTTAAACTTGTTTTTTCTTTAGTGAACCTACCGTTTATGTTTTCTAAAACACCAGCCGCCTCACCCAAATTCTGTTTGAGTGCATGTGAATTCCTTACCTGTTGTTGTGTCCAAGACGGTATGACAATGGTAGGTGTCTTGTTGTAGCACCAGAGGTAGCAAACACAGCTAATACTGTTGCTGAGTCTCCCTCCACTCCTGTCTGTACTCTATAACTGCCTCTAGTATACACACATGGGAACTTATGTACTAATTTTCTTAGGTCAAAGCCACTCTTATCTACTACAACTTCTGGAATTAGATTTTTCAGTTAAATTATATGGAACAATTCAATTGAATTCTATTTTAAAGTTATTTTGGTGTAGGTTATCTGAGTCAGAAGACATTTTCCCCCTTCCTATCCTCAGACTTTTTTTTCAAACTCAGCAGTTTGAAGACACTCAGTGGGGCAGAGAAGATGACCATTGAGGGACATTTCTCACTGAGAGAGTGCCTCCTCGCCTCTTCTTCCTTGGGGAAAGAAATGGGACCAGTTTCTTCTCTCTAAAGTAATCACTGTGAAGTTTGGAGACAACTCAAGAGAGGTAGAAAGGTGCTGCTATCTTGGTGGATGTGTGCCTAGTTACAGGGCTTAAGGAATGGTCTGGAACTTTGAAAAGGGGAGAAGGAGCTTGCCGAGAAATTGCTATAAATCCTCTAGTCTAGGAAGTTCTAAAGATCAGCCCTGACGTTTTCAGGACCTAGAGATATTATCTTTTCCAAACCACATAACACAGATTCAAAGTTCTAGAAGGTATAAGAAACTTGGTTCTGTACACAGGTATAGTTAGACTTTTTTATGTAAGACTTTTCTTGAACCACCAGTCCCCAAATAATGACAAAGAAAATTATTATTAATTATGAAAGCTAGGCCTTAGCTTAGGCTCATTTCCAACTAGCTCTTATAACTTAAATTAACCCATTTATATTAATCTACTTTCTACCACATGACTGTTACCTCTCCTCCATAATGTCTTATGTGTCTATCTGGCTAATCTACCTCTCTTCCTCTCAGGGTTCCCATCTCTGCTCAGAAGTCCCGCCTATTCTCTTCTGCCTAGTTATTGGATGTTTGGCTCTCTGTTAAACCAATCAGGTGCCCTAGGCAGGCAAGGTAAAACAGTGACACATGTTCACATAGTGTGATAAAATATTCCATAACACCCAGGCTTTTCAGGCATGCAGCTAGATAGGGGGAGAAACATTCAAGACTCTTAGTAAAGATGGGCCAGACAAGGTGACTGAGACTCCAATGTCCTAAGCAGCTCCCTCTACATTCATCATGTATAAATCATGAGCTAGATGGACAGTGATGAGCCTAGACAAGAGACTTATCTCCCCTTGCCCTTCTTTCCAATTTACATAAAGGGGGATAAATTGAGAGAAAATATGTGAGAGCAGATTAGTTGTGGTTATCTTAAAACCTTCAAGGCTGATTTTTCCATTGCTGGGCAACAATTCATTCCAGACTTCACAGCTTAAAATAACATTGATTTACTAGTTCAAAGTTTTGTAATTAAAAAGCATGAAGACCAAGTTCACTCCTTGTGGCTTAAAAGCTGAGATCAAGATGTTGACCAGACTGAATTCTAGAGGTCCTGGAGAAGCATCCACTCCCAACCTCACCCAAATTGGAGACTGAATTCAGTCTGAAACTAAGGTTCCTATGCCATTTCTGGCTGTCAGCCAAGGCTACTCTACTCACTGCTCCTACAAGCTGTCTACATCCTTGCCACATAGTCCCACCATCTCCTAACCTGACAGTGAATATTCACAAGTAGGATCCTGCTCATTATTTTCCTCTCCGTCTTCCCCATCTCTGACTTCTGACCAATTAAGGTCCCTAATTTAAGGTAAGTAGAATTGGGACTTTGACTACACTTTCCAGATTCCACACAACACCGTGATTGTAGAAGTTTGAGTCTCTAATGGGAAAGGTATTCCTGTCCTATTAAGCATGATATATGTTTCCACCCACCATAAGCTATGAAACAACAACTCTAATCTGCCTGAGAAGGGCTTTAGATCTCACAGAAGATGAAAGGAAGCTTATTTTAATAAGTGGCAATGTCTAAAAAAAATGATGATATAGGATTTTAAATCCTATAGCATTAATCCTATAGCATTAAAAATGTCAAGCCTATTAAAAAAGGGGGACAGGTTGGTCTGTGAAACATTATACTAGCAGTTATTGGAGAAATAAAATTATATTTCCTCAACGGAAATTAGTATTGGAATAACCTCACATAGTAGACAATCTAACATAATGAGTTTCTATGTGCCAAATGTTATTCTTACCACATCTTAATCACTTTAATACATATGATAACCATGTGTGAGGGCACAGTCATCATAGCAAACAAGGACAGGCCTGGATATAAGGCCAACTCTGTCTGGTGTTGACACTCATGATATGAACTATTAGACAAAAGGCTGATCTCTAAGTACTGTAGAGTTTTACTCATGGTGGCAAGTGATGAAACATAATTCAGCCACACATAAAATGTTTAGTTAAGCTCTGGGTATCTTCACTATCAAATCATGTTCTGCCCCAATAATTTCCTACTAACTGCTATGTAGAACATGTATGTATTAGCCATTCTTATTCTCAAGGTTTTCAGCTTCATTATAAATTGAAAGGCCTGTAATGCGTCTGACTAACTATAAAGAGCTGAAAACACCAATCCATGCAGACATGGATTAATATGAATGACAGAATTGGGCGAATTTTGAGGTGGAAGTGTGCAAAGCACTGTTGCAAAAGCTGTGCCTGCCCTGTTGAGAGTGAGGTTGCCCACTTTGGGTGACTGTTGCCATTTTTGGAATGCTGGCTTAGTGGTGTCAGATCTGATTCTTCAAAAGAAACCAAAGATTCGGATTTTAATGGAAGATCTCTCCAGGATTATATGTTGGTAACTAAGCCTTAAAAAGGAACACTCCCCATGGCAAACAAACAAAGAAATAAAATTCCAAGATCAGATTCAACCCAGAGGCCATTAGTTTGTGTCTTTTGAAGTTTTCCAACTCACCCACACTAATAATAAGAATCTAAATCTCTGTGTGTGGACAGGAATGGAAGTTGAGAAGAGAGGTAATGGTCAGATAATTTATACTAGTAATGCTAAAGTCCATTTTAAATTGCCTTTTAAGATGAAGGATTAACTAACTAGTATAACTGGAAAAGTTGAGAGCTATTACTGTCCCCACGTGCTTAAAGGGTATGACTCATTTCTTTTCCAACTCCTATGTTTTCTAGTTGCCTCTCCCCAAGGCTCCATGCATTTCTTCTTTTTAAGAAGCTCACCTTCAACTCTCATTAGCTCTGCTGTTGGACCTTTTATTTGAACCTCATTCCCCTTAGCCTAAAGCCCTCCATTATGGGTATTTTACTAGGCAAAGTCCCTGAGCACAGGGAATGAAAACCAATTCTGGCTAAGCTGAGCGAAAGGGCATACTCAGAGCATGCCTGATAACTCACAGGATTTGAGCTGTTGAGGGAAGGTGAAAGAATTTGGAAATAGACAGAATTAAGAAGAGTAAGAGGATTAACTATGTCACATCACGGAGCCACATACTCTAGATGCCACTGACTACAGTAACCCTGGACGCACTCCCCTTGCCAGACCCCACAGGCTGATGCTTCTACCACTGTTGCTGGGCACAGAGCTGTAAATGAATTTTAATCTGCCCCTTCAAACAATGTCTTTCTGCTCCAAAGTTTAAGTGTTGTGATAAGACATCCAGTTTGCCAAGTTTAGGTCCCATGTTCTTGTACAACTTACTAGATAGAAGGAACAGAAATCCCTGGCTTTATAGATAAGAATCCCTTCAAATTAAGAATATATTGAACAGTGGATAATAACAAATGTCTTTAATCCTGCTATTTCATTAAGTCTCCCAAAAGGAGACAACTACCACTCCAGCATCAACAAATCCATTCTCAACCCTAAGAGTCCTAAAGAACGATGAGTAGGCCTGTCCTTCCCCTCAACGGGTAGAAAATATACAGTAATTGAGCATGGGGGCAATATGAAAGAACTCAGACAATGCAGGGTTAATGGAACAAAAAAGAATTTCTAGAATCCCATTCAGACTTTCAGAAACAAAGTTTAAATGCATGAAACCCTGGAAGTGTGTTCTTGGTCTCAAATTCTCTTCCCTTCACTCTTTGGATGTTTATAAGTGGCAAGGATTCATGAAAACTTGTAATATCCCAAGTCTGATTAAAAGGCCCAGTAAAATCTTATGAGAATATCCCTTTTGAGACACTGTAGGCCTACCCATCCCTGACCACCTTGCCTGTGGTTTTAAGGGATTGTATGCCACAGAGGGTTACATCTGCAATTGATCATTCAGCTTCTCTCTACCACCCTCTGGGGTTCACACCTTAAAACCATCTAGACTTAAGTGTTTCTGACTGCTTATGTACATTGGAGATGTTCATGGATACCTTCCTCTAAAGCATAGGACCACTGGGGCCAGGGCTGCCCTGCCCATGTTCTCATTGGCTGGCTTCATTCAGTTCTTTGTTGTCTGCTTTTCCTTTACACTGTTGACTCTCAAACTTGAACAAGCATTGAAATCTCTGTGGAGATGCCTTGAAACATATCAGTGGCCCACCTCATATGCTGGCTCAGTTGGACCTTGGGAAGAGCCTAATACACTGGATGTCTAGGAAGTTCCCAGGGTCTGCTTATGCAAATGTATGTGCATTTGTGTGTAATATATAGGTCATATTACATAGTATAAAAATATATTATAGTTATATATATATTTCATGCAGCTCATGAGCCATCTCCCCAGAAACCAGGTCTGTGCCCCATTTATCTGCTATTAGGAAAGGCTGTATCTTAGCCCCTCGTAAAGCCCTGTCTCTGCATCTCAAAAGTTTGGTTTTTAGTTACTGTTTCCAGGCAAATACTTTTTTTCCAGAAACCAAAAGAAATACCCACTCTAGCTAGGCTTTGCAGTAACCCTCAAAGACCTGAATGCTAACCAGACTTGCTCACAGCTTGGCGTTACTGAGAAGTGATGCAAACTTTAGAAAATGGAACCTAAGGAGAGGTTTTAGCTTATTTGAGCCATGCCCTTGAAGGGGATTGTGGGACCCTAATCTTTTCCTCTTCTTTGTCATCCCTTGGCTATGCATTAGGCAGTTTATTTCTGTCACATGTCCCAGCCATGTAATACTGTCTTAAATTCAAAGCAACAGGGCCAACCAATACTGACAGAAACCTCCAAAACAATGAAGCTCTAAGCCAACATATACCTTTCATCTTTATAAGTTGATTATCCCAGGTATTTGTTGTAGAAATGGGGGAAGGAACAGTCTTTGCTGTGGTTCTTAGCATAACTTGACTGTGAACCTTCTATTGGCTGCTTTTGTATTCTTATAATGCAATGGATGGCTATTCATAATCTCTCAATATTGTCCAGATATTCCAATGTGATTCTAAACAATAAAGATATTCTTCTAGTATTTTTCTTAAATTTTTTAAAAATTTCAAAGACATTTATAAATTTCATAATCAAAATGTCACATCAAATATTTAAATGATTGTTTCTATGACATAAATTACTAGTTTGGCTTTATTTGCTTTTGTCAAATGTAATTTAAATATATTAAAACAAAAAAGAAGCAAAAGCAAAGATGAAAAGTTCACCAAATTTCAAGTATAAGACTGCCAGCCATTTTGTTGGATTTGAAATTATTGAAGTATTCAGTAGCAGGATTTCTAGTTTTTGTTTGTTTTGATGTTTATGTCTAGTTAAAAAAAATCTTTTTTTAAACATTTATTTATTTTATGCTGGACATAATTGTACATGCCTTTTTTCTTAAATGAAAACAAACATTTATAAACAATATTTGGGAACTTGGGCGTCCTTCTTTCCAAGCTGCTTCCTGCTGGTAGTGGGCGCTGTCATGGGAGAATCCTAAGAAGACGCAGAAATCCTGGCTGTAGTGGTCTGCAAGGCTGCATTGTCCCATTGACGTTGCTTCGGGGGAGGGGGGTCTTACCTGATCAAACCACATTATTCTGGAAGGGATCCAGAGCTTTTCATTTTCTGTGGAAACAAAATTAGAAATCCTTTTTCCCAGTAACTTGTCCTTAGGCTTAAATTTTGAAGTAAAAGCATTATATATATATATAAATATATTTAATCCAGCAGCATTTTTCCTTCTTCTTTTAATAATAATATAATTTAAAAATTTTACATGTGCATCCCAGTTTCCTCTCCCTTTCTCCCTCCAACCCTCCCTCTCTCCCTCCCTCCTTCTCTCCCTCCCTCTTACCCTTTTTCCCCTGTGACATGCACCCTGGCCACCCTCCCCTCCCATCCCCTCACCCCCATTCCACTTGTAGGGCTATGATATCCAGGCTGGGTCATGTAAGTCTGTCAAGTCATTTGAAGTAGGGACTAGGACTTCTCTCCTGTCTCTAGGTTAAGGGGGTATCCCTCCATGGGGGATGTGTCCACAAGGTCCTTTTGTGCACCAGAAATAGATCCTGTTTCTACTGTCTGAGGTCCCCTAGACTGCTCAGTCCTTCTAGCTGAGACCCATATTCAGGGGGTCTGAGTCAGTCCCTTGCTGGGTTGTACCCCTATAATACACACAACCAGATAAACTGGGATACAACGTGTATTCTAAGAGATTCATATATGGTCCCTCACAACAGGGGGAAGGGACAAGTCCCCCAGAGCACATGGGAAATGGGGGAGGCAGTGAATGGAGAGAGAACTAGGAGAAAACAAATGATCTTTTAAGGAACAGCTACATTTTTCAGCTCAGGGTTTAAAAATTAAAAATGCCTGAGGCTGGAGAGGTAGATCAGAGGTTAAACATTCAGCTCTTGCAGAGGACCCAGGTTCTATTCCAGCACCCACATAGCAATTCACAGCTGCCTGTAACTCCAGCTACAGGGGATCCTACACTCTCTCTAACCTCTTCAGGATTCTGAACACACACACACACACACACACACACACACACACACACACACACACACACACACACACACACACACACTCTCTCTCTCTCTCTCTCTCTCTCAGTCACATAAACATACACATATCTTTTGAAAAACCAAATTACTTAGCAAAGAAAATAAAATAACTGTTCACTATTGAATAAATATTTTCAAATAATCTTTGTTCCCTTTAATACTTACTCGTCAAAGAATAATGCAGTGTTTAGTAAGCATATGACTGCTCTGTATGTCATTAAAACAGCTTTCTTAGAATTAATGTTGACACTTTAATTCCCCAGTCATCATTCTGTCTCCCATCCTTGGACATTTCTCCACAAAGTTCACAGTGCACTCATGTCCCATGTCAGTTTCCAATGTGGTCTAAACTGGTTTCTAATTTTTTCTTGTTTCTCCTCCCATCCTCCCTCTCTCCTTCCCCCTCCCTCTTCCCTCCCTTAACCTGATTCTCTTCTCCCTTTCTTGCTCTTTTGGATATGGGAATTAAACTACTATAATTCAGAACAAGTCTTAAAATATTATAAAATGAGAATTTGTAATAGCCAACCATTTCTTCTGATTTTGGTTTTTAATTATATAATTCATGTTCCACTGAGTTGCTAGATTTTCAGTTTCTGCATCAACCCAAAATATGATTTCATATGTCTGTGGCTTTTATAAACTTTGTATTATTGACAGCTAGCAAAGATTTTGGAAATAGTATAATGAATGTGGCTATTTTGACACTCAACCTCTCTCTTACTGAATAACTTCAGTACATCTGATTCTGCTCATTTTAGAAAGCTAATTTGAGTAAATACAATTTACTTACAAGCTCTGCCATTTGGGCTTCTCTGAGCAAATAGTTTTTCTTAAAAAAAAAAAGAAATACTATTGCATTTCATCAGAAGACCATCTTTTGCAAAATACTTTTATATATGACAATATTTTTGAATATATATATATAAAATCTCAGAACACACACAGACACACATACACTCATTTATGTGCCCTGGTTGTTTCATCTCAAGGCCTGGATTTGTGTTCTAGATCTATTGCTTTTCATCTCAGTGACACTGAACATGCCATTTAACATCTCAGAAAATTGCTAGAGACCTATAGGTTGCTAGAGAAAAATAGGTTGAGACCTATTTTTCTGGGTTGTTATAAAAACTAAAATGCCACTTTACACAAAAATCTCTTGGAAGTTATGAGTTATTTTACACATGAGAGCTAGTATGTCGTAGTCACCTACATATTGGGAATATTGATCAATTTTGAATGATTCGGTTCATTCTTCTGCGGTAAGTTAGCTTAATTGCATCCTCACTTCCTCTGTATTAGGAGAAATGCCATTGTTTTCTTTGATAAGAAATTGATATATGTAATCAAATTGTAAATACTGGGAAGTATATCACCTCAATACAACATGGCCTCTGTCGGTGCTCAAAGGTTGTTTAGCCTTTAATTTAAGAAGTTATTTTAGTTCCTTTGTCAGACTGATTCTATGCCTTTTAGTCCTTCTAAAGTTAAGAATCAAGAAACAGGGGCTGGAGAGATGACTGAGTAGTTAAGAGTACTGGCACTTCTTCCTGAGGACTCAAGTTCAATTCCTAGCACCCACATGGCAGCTCACAACTCTCTGTAGTTCCTGTTCCAGAGAATCTAACACCCTCACACAGACAATCATTCAGGCAAAACACCAATGCATATAAAGCAAAAACAAAATATTAAAAGTGCTTAAGAAGGAATCCAGAAACAATTGAAAATATGCAGTTGGCAATGGAATTTTGCTAGATGCTACTAGAAATCAGTGCAGAGGAGAGTTCTTTAATGTGAAAATTCCTAAGCCTTAGCAGGCTGTGAGCATCAGTGACAACTGTTGGATGGAGGACTATGACCCACAAGTGCAGTCAGATAGTTCCCAGAGATAAAAAGTGTGCATCTCATGCTTGAGTGGCAGCCACATTTGACTTTCATGTCCTTTAGGGATGGACACTGTGTTCATGCAGCTGCCTTTGGTAACCAGTCAGTGGGAGGCAGCCAAGCTGGGTGGCACCAGCCTTGCTGATTAACAGTGAGAGCTGGTGAAGTGAGCCTCACATCTGTCTACCCCATCAGACCTAAAAATGTAATTCAGATGATTATCGCTGTGCCCATTAAACCTTGTGACCTATTGTAATCTGTTTGAAGTCGGCCTGTTTATACTTGGGGGAATAAAGGATTAACTCAGAGTTCATGAAATCAGGGTGCAACCAGAAAGATGGAGAAAATAGAGTAGGGAGCCCTTTATCCCTGTAGGAGATGGGAAGACCACGAGGAGCCAGCCACAGAACCCATTTCTTTATGGAAAAGGGGGTTCTCTGGAACACAGCCTACATAGAAACAGGCAGCCTCCATTTTCAGTGTTTATTCTCAGCAGATGGGGGTCACATTCAGAATTGTGAAATTAATGAAAGGGATCCCAACAGGAAATCTGCTGGAGAAACTTAATGAAGGCAACAGAGATGTGGTCTGCGATTCTGTTACAGTTGGAAGGAGATGCCTTAATATATTTGCATCCGAGATAAAAGTGTGGATGGCTCTGCCAAGTAAATGTCTATGAGAGGAAACTACTTCCTCCTTTGCCCCCACCCCATGCCCATTGTTCGTTTTATACCGCCCATTATCTCTGACACTCTTGTCTCTGTGCACATCTCTTCCACATTGTTTCTCTTCACAAATGGTGAAAGTTTCACTCAGAGCTTGTGTCAGTAAGTGATGGACCACTGTCTGCCTGTGTCACCTATTGGATGGCTACACTCAATAGTACCATGCTCATCAGAAAACCCATTCTGTTTTTTCAATTAAAAATACATTTATTTTAATTTGTATGTGTGTGTAGTGTGTGTTTGTGTGCCCAGCATGGGTGTACTGAGAAGATTAACAGAGTTTAGAGAGGTAGTGGGAATAGCTAACCTAGCAGGCAGTTTTCTGTTCCCTTGAAGCTGGACCTAAGTTGGCTTAAAACATCTTTGAAAATGAATCGTCAGAGTCAACCTCTAATAGTACCACATACATGCACACTTATGTCCATACACAGAAAGAGAGAGAGAAAGAGAGGGGAGGAGGGAGGGAGGGACAGAGACAGAGACAGAGGCGAGAAAGCAAAGTGGAGTGAATAAGCTGATTCTACCGTACTGAAAATTTCTGTGAGCCAGTCCAATAGGTCTGCACCCAAGCAGAAAATTCCTAAAATTCATAACAGAAAAAGAAAAGCAGGAGGGGGGGCAGTCCAATGTTGAGGATCACAAAAAGATGTCCTTGTATCTAGATCGTTCTGTCACCATACTCACACAGTGGCTAGGGAGTCAGTAGCAGAAAATACCTCTCTCTCCCACTTTTGCAGCCTCTGAGGAGGTGGAGGCAGTTGGAGCCAGCAAATAGCAAGCACGGGGATGTCAGCATGGAGTAAAGAAAAGATGGTACCCAAGGCAACCTCAACAAGTGCCCGAAGCCCCATCACTCACAGCATACACAACTGCACACATCTAAAACCTCCTTCCAGGAGGATAGGAATTTAGTCAAAAGTCAAATTTCCTGAACATGAAGCCTGTGGTCTGAGAAGCTTGCAGTTATTACGCTAACAGGGGTGCAAGCTCTTCTGGGTTGTGGGAAAAAAGTATTAACTTGGGACAGTGATGTGGGGGGCAGAGAGATCACAAGCTAACACTTGGAGACTAGTTTGGTGTGAGGTGGCAGTTGTGGAGACGAACGGGCAGGGCTGTCCCAGAACGTGCCATAGTAACAAAGTATGGAAGCACACTGATGGGAAGAATCATGGGAAGGAAATAGAACCAAGGATTTCCATGTAGACAGCTGGGGCTGGGGGGCAGTCATACTAAACATACAAATAGTTTGAAGTTCAATGAAAATTTTTGGGACTTTTTTTATTAGTTCCTTTTAACTGGCATAGAAAACATTTTCATTTCATATGAGCAGTGTTTCCCCCTCTCCCCTCTGCCCACTCCTTCTGTTCCTTCTGCCTTTCTCCACTGTTCTTCCTCTGACTTTCATGTCACATGTATCCTAGTACACTCTTAATTTTCCCATCCTTAAGACATCTTTGCCCTTCTCATGGTCCCTTTTCTAGTTACATTGCTTACACACACACACACACACACACACACACACACACACACACACACATACCAAAGATGAATTTATAAAAACTAAAACCTAGGAACACTTATGAGAAAAAAAATCATACTATTTGCCTTTTCAAGTTCAGGTAATTTCACTGAAGATAATAATTTCCAGGTCCTATTCATTTCCCAGAAAATGTCATGATTTCATTTTTCTTCATGGCTGAGGAAAATTCCACTATGAAGGTAAGAGGGGGAGGGTTCAATCAGTAAAATGTCTGCTGCATACACGAGAGAGCTTATGTTTGAATCCGCAAGTCTCATGTAGATGTTGAGTGTGTTAGCCATTGGTAGCCCCAGAAACTTCATGGAAAAGTGGATTGGGATGGGTATATCCCCAGAGCTGCTTGGTGAGTGAGCCTAAGTGAATTATTGAGATTCAATCCACTGTGAGACTTGGTCTAAGAGGGCTTAATGACTGTTGATAAACCTTCAGAACAGCCTTAGCAGCACATGCCACAGCTCCCCAGTCTTCCTGTGTAGTGTGGAAGTAGCTGGTGATAATATGGATGTGAGTGGGCATGGATGTAATCCAATAAAACTTAGTTTACAGAATATCAGGTGGAGAGCAATTCAAAAGATGTTAGACATTGACTCTAACTGCCACATGTGTGCACATACCCACATTCATGCACCTCACATGAACCACACTTAAAAGGTAAGAGAATCATAAACACAATAAACTCCCTTTTGTATCTGCACCACATTTTCCTTATCCACTCAAAACATTTTGAGTTTTTAAGATATTTTTCAGCCTTGTAGCAGATCTATCAGGAATTAACTGGAATCTGTATGAAGTTAAAACTGGGACTGTAGATGCAGATGTCATTGATACCCAATCAAGAATGAATCTATAAAGCTAGATGAGACTCTCCAAATAAGATAGCACAGAAAAGAAGTTCAAGGAGAGGACCATAAGAAAGATCTGTATTTAAAGGGTTGGAAAAGGCAGCAGGAAGAATCCAAGTGCAGTGGCATGGGGGTGGTGGTGCATGGGTACCATGATTTGAGAAATGAAAGGCAAATCAAGGAGTGTAATTAGAGAGCAAACACCAGAGAAGTATGTGAGGAGGGGGCAATAGTAACAGCATGAGATGTTACCCTGGTCAATTAGGAGATTAGAGACTTTCAAATGATTGATGGCTCTGTAATTGTCAGGACAGAAGCAAGGCTGCAAAATTAACAAAGAATGATGGAGTCGATAGCTGTGTAAATAGCTCTTTATTATATAGTTATATAAATATATATTTACATATATATCAAGCCATCAGTAATATATATGTATATATATATATATATATCTCACGTACACACACACACACACACACACACACAAGAAAGAGAGAGAAGTATGTTTGTAAGAAGTCTTGCAGAGAATGAAGGAGAACATGATGGTTGGAGTAAGATCAAACCAAGTATGTCAGAAAGCTTCCAACTTAATGAAAACCTTTACATTCTAATGCATATGCATAATAAATTTAAAGGATGAATAAAATTATCTAAAGGCAGGTTTATGCCTCAGATCTTGCTGCTATCACAATAATGTAAGAATGAGGTATTTCTAGAACCTTCTTCCAAGCAGCAAGGAAGACAGTTTTCCTCTGTGTGTCCATGCCTTCAAACTTTTAATTGTGGAAATTATTTTCCTAGCATGCTATCTTTATTTGACATCCTATTGCTTACATGAGTTCTATTGCTTACACTGTGCTCTAGTATTTGAGATCTGAAATGAGTATTAGCTTAGTGATAATGACTTCAAACTCAACATGGGCTTATAGCTAGGTTCTTGGTCACTCTGGATTGATGTTTATTACTATTCTGCCCGACCTGTGGAAGTACAAGGAAAGCAGTACATTTTAATTAGTATAATAAGAAGTCAAATTGAGTGCATCACTTTGACAGTGTGCAATAAACATTAACTGTTTTAAGTAATTTGTCATTTCTTATACTCTGTTAATGAACAAACGCCTTAACAGCCATGTCCTGTGCTCTGTGGCACACATAGGAACTTCCCAGCTCACACACATCATATAGACCTCGTTTGTAGTAGTGCTTTTTTCTGTTTGCTTGGCTTTGTCAAAGTTCACAGTGTATGACTTCTGTCTCTAAAAGGGAGACTTGCTGGATTTTCAGAGTCCTAGAATCATATCATTAAGGTCCCTGAAAGAGGTAGCACTCTTGATGAGGCATTGCCAGAGGTCTCACCACCTCTGGGAATGTTGTAAAACCCATGAAGAGAGTCATGCTTTCATAGTAGTAGATGGTCATCCTGTAGAAGAGACAAGAGTCTAGTTTAATTTGTTTTGTTTTATTTTGTTTTTAAAATTTAGCATACAAATGGTTGCCAAGCTTTTCAAAGTTTATGTTCTGGTTTGTTTGTGCTGCTCTGATAAACACCATGTCAAAAGCAACTTGGGGAAAGAAAGCATTTATTTCCACTTACAGACTACAGTCCATGAGTGAGGAAAGCCAAGGTAGGAGCTAAAGCAGGAACATGGAGAAACACTGCTAGCCAGCCTGGTCTCCCTGGCTTGCTTAGGTACTTTGCATATGTAGCCCAGGCCAAGCTACCTAAGGATAGCACCAACCACACCGGTCTCTGCCCCCTACCTCAATTAGTAAGTAGAATTCTTCACAGACATGCCAAAAGGCCAGCCTAATGGATACAGTTCTCAATTGAAGATCTCTTTTTCCAGTTTTGCACTGTGTCAGATTTACAACTGAAGCTATGATAATTTATCTCAGAAAATATCAATATCAAGGAAAATGGACTTCTACTGATTTATTCTAGAATTTCTGTTATACATCAAAGCCAATAGGGTTTTCAAAACATCACCACAATTACTAATTATTCTAATGCATTAAGGATCATCTGTCACACTCTAGAGAGACAAAGGACATCATCTATACGCACCTATCTTGACATAGTCCACCAGGTGAATTACACCTTGGTGTATATCCTTGGGTCCTACTGCATTTAGTAGCAGTTGCCTGAATTCCGTCCTGCTTCATAAACATTTCTTTACATAATGGACATGTGATGAGGAGAAGAAGGATGCTGAGTGTGTCCTTTATGATAACAACATGCAACAGTCCTTAGATGATTACCCAATCTAGCCTAGATCCTTCTGCCAGTTTGAGGTAAGGACCACAGTCACTGTAAAAGGTCAGACGCCTACAATTTCAGGGCTGGGAGATTATTTTCAGGTAACTATAAGTGAAAGAATACTGGATGCACACAGAGAACTTTTCAAACTCTTAATATTCTTCTGTGTTAGATATTGCAGGGGGAAAGTTGGACATTCAGTGTCACACCTATCCACAACCAAATTTTGAAAAAATGTTGTGTAAGAAGTCACGTGTATCTACTCGGCTGTATTACACATGGAGCTTCCCATGTAAAAACGTTATATTCTGAGTCCATTCAGTGTACTAAAATCTCCTACTATTTTGCAGAATAGAAGTCATTAAAAACCACTGTGAGGGGTTGTTCTAGATTCAGCTAGCAAGCCCTGGGTTGAAAGTATGATTCTCTACCTGGGAGAGTTTTACCTCATCCCAAAATGAAGATAATAGCCCCTACTTTACTATGTTATTGTATGAGCCAAATACAAGCATATATATATATATAGTGAGGGCCACTGTACCTGGCAATAGAAAGTAGTTGGAATATGTTTGTTCTTTTTCTTTGTTCTTTATGCTGGCACTATTTTTTTAATCATCAAAGAATTATTCCTATTTATTATCCTAAGGTCCAAACTGATCCTTTCAAAGCAACAGTCAAACACACACACACACACACACACACACACACACACACACACACACACACACTTTTCCACTTCCCTTCAAAGCCTAGCAAAATGTAACAATCTGCTAACAAATTATACTTATTAATAGAAACTCTGTAATCATGATTCTTAGAAGCCATAAGCTCTCTCTAATATGAGATGTGTAACTATTAGGGCCCCAGAATCATTGGCTTATGACTACATGTTAGTTCCCCGGCTTTAGCATTTCTAGCAGGTTCTGATTATATTTATCTTAGAAATTCAGTTTATAATCGATCAGTGGGAAATGAAGTAGCATGTAGAAACAGTTTTTAAATTAATATTTACTCCAGAGTTTTATAAACATTTGAAAATAAAAGTTGGTGATAAACGCCAACCAAAAAAATAGTACTGAACATTAGGCATACATCAGGATTGCAATTGAAGATCTCCCCCAGGGGAAGACAGAGATGGACTTGGGAATTCCAGATGATGTGGTTTGAATGAGAATGGACTAACCCTCAGAAACTGTACACAAGGCCCCATTCATTAAATGTTTGCTGTATGACTGTCTCTTCATAGCAATAGAAAACAAACAAACAAAAACCAAAACAAACAACCCCCCCCCTCCCAAAGAAACACCATATACCCTCGAAGTAGCCCAGAAAAATCTGTCCTTTTCTGGAAATCTTTCAAGCCAGGGCTTTGTCTGAGTCTTTCCTCACAGACCTAGCTGAGAAAACTAGTAATGAAAAAGAGTAAATGCATCAAATGCAGAAATGTGTCAAACACTTATGTTTTGATAATCAATGGAATATTAAGCATTTGAGTCACACAAAAGTGCCACTGTAGTGGCTCAGTGAGTGAAGTGCTTGCCACAAGAGTCTGGCGACCTGGGTTCAATCCTCCAAACCCCTAAAGGTGGAAGGACAGAACCAACTCCATGAGGATGTCCTCTGATATCCACACTGGATGGTGGCATGAGTCCCCCCACCCCTGCTCCTCCCTCCCTCCCTTCCTCCTCTTCTCTTTCACTCTCTTCCTCCCTCTCTCCATCTCCCCCACTGCTGCCCCTCTGTCTCTGTCTCTCTCTGTCTCTGTCTCTGTCTCTCTCTCTCTCTCTCTCTCTCTCTCTCTCTCTCTCTCTCTCTCTGTGTGTGTGTGTGTGTGTGTGTGTGTGTGTGTGTGTGTGTGTGTGTGTTTCACTGGAGACTGAATCCCTCTTCTCCACACTCCTGTAAAACTTTTTCCCTTTGTGTCACTTTTTTCTTCTAAGAGGAAGGAAGTTGCAACACAGTTACATTCTCTGTTAGATGTATGAGGTTTGATTTGTTTTTAGCCATGTTTCTTACCATTTCCCAACTGATAGGTTTCCTAAAGGGAAAACTCAGTTTGGGGAGGTTAAAGTGTTAAGTGTTATTCTGGTCTAGTTTCAGGTAAAACAAGGATCACCATTATTCTGATTTAACCAAAAAGCTCTTTTTCACAAATTCTGGGGTTTCCTACTCCCATCTGAAGGTCATACAAGGCTTACCCTTTCTTGTGACACTTTTAAAGGGATTTGTGTTCCATTTTCAAAGGTTTGCTGTACATTTCATTCAGAAAACCAGAGAGAATGGGTTTTCCATTTCTTCATGTTTTTTACAACATCAAAGGTAATTGTGACAATTTTCCAAGTTATATTCTGGACACTTAACAATTGGCTTAATCAAAAACCAGACAAAGGGCTGGGAGATGGCTCAGTCAGTAACGTGTTTGTTTTATAAGCACAAGGACTTGATTTTGAGCCTCAGAGACCTCACCAAAAAAAGAAAGAAAGAAAAGAAAGGAAGGAAGGAAGGAAGGAAGGAAGGAAGGAAGGAAGAAAGAAGGAAGAAAGGTAGGAAGGAAGGAAGGAAGGAAAGAAAGAAAGAAAGAAAGAAAGAAAGAAAGAAAGAAAGAAAGAAAGAAAGAAAGCCAAGCATAACAGCCCAAGCTTATATCCCAGTGCTAGGGCAGGTAGAGGCAGGTTGCTAGGGATTCACTGAGCAACCCTACCTAAGGTACTTGGTGAGTTCCAAAACCAGTGAGAAACCTTTCCTCAGAAGAAGAAGAAGGAGGAGGAGGAGGAGGAGGAGGAGGAGGAGGAGGAGGAGGAGGAGGAGGAGGAGGAGGAGGAGGAGGAGGAGGAAGAAGAGGAGGAGGAAGAGGAGGAGGAAGAGGAGGAGGAAGAGGAGGAGGAAGAAGGGGAGGAGGAGAAGAAAGAAGAACAAATGAGAGATGGATGACATCAGAGGAAGTATATCCAGGGTTATCCACTGGCCTGCACACACATCTGTATCCAAATGAACAGACACACACAAAGTAAAAAAGAAAATAGAGCAAAAAATGGTGGCAAATGACCAAAACTACCCTTGCCAAATGCTGTAGTAGCCCTAGAAGATGCCTTCTTTTCACTGATAGTGAGGTCATAGGAGATGGAAATAAATAAGACAATTTTGGTTAAGCAGTTGAGTTTATTTAATGAAGGGAACATTGTCAGAGCTACAGAGAGAAAGAGTACTCAATATTGAGTATACAGTTGAGAGCAGGAAAAGTAATTGTTGAAACCCCTAGAAGATATACAGTTTGCTCATGTTCACCTCCTGCCTGAGACTATTTAACCCCATGGTTAAATGAGTAGTGAAGGATTCTTGGGAATTTTTTTTTGAGCAGGTTGGCCTCACTCTGGTCAGTGATTAAGAGCACTCTGCAAGACCTTTTGAAGCAAGTGTTGCCCATCATTAAGAGCTCACTGTGGAGCAGTAGGCTGTGGCTCAGTGTGCCAAGCACTCCTGAGATTCGAGGCTGAAGTCTAAACTCTGCATATAAGGAATGCTGTGGGATCCCCAGCGACTTAAGTAGTGGTCACATAAATAAAATTCACCTCAATGGAAAGTGTAGCAAAGGATGTAGCTCATACCAGGATGCTGTAGCAGGTGAGAAACATCTCATGTGCCTACTTTTGGCAAACACTCCCATGCCATTCATGATTTTGAGGACACGCAGAGATGCCTGTTGTCTGATTATTTTGCAGCATCCACTTTTATTGGAAATGAGTTCAAATTCTAAAATTTATCCTAAACCACAGAAGTTAAGAAAGCTAAACACACAGTACACAAAGGGTGATTCCTACGATGGGGAAAAATAATTTTTGAATTTTAATAAAGAATACATTTTAATTCATATAATGAAAATTGAAGTAGGAGGGGTGGATTTGATAGTAAGTGAATGAAGATAACAGCCAACATGACCATTTCTCCCCAGCAGCATAATTCAGAAGTAAAACTCTCTCAGTTCCTGCAGGTGGTGAGCACAGGCAAACTGTGTATCTCCTCCGGGTTCCAGCAATGAATTGCTGCTGCTGACACAGGTCCAATCATCACAGTTTCCTAAGGGGTTTTTAGTTCCACAGCAGGTGGCTGATAACTCAGGTTCTGTGCTTGAATAGCCCGTCCGTCCATTACAGGGAGAATTAAGGAGGGATTGTGCTAGGAAAATTGCAGTGAACACAGGGTAGTGGTAGTCAAACACAGGGCATTTCGAACACTTTGTAAACAACTGCTTAGTTCCATGTATTAAGGCACTTCGGTGTGTAAATTACAGCCAGCAAGTCTGGTGCAACCCTCATAGTTACGGAATGTATTTTTCTACTGCCCACCCTTCCATGCAGTCATTAAAGAATTAGTTGAGGGGAAAGACATTTACTTTTATGTCTTAATTTGCTGCCCTGCTTGAAAAAAATTACACTATCTTTAACATCTTATTATTTATCGTATTATCTGTCTGCTTTGGAGCAGACAGATTTGCCCAGTTTTTGCCACTGCCTTTTATTCCTTCTCTGTCTTTTATAACATGCACTTCAAATTGTGTCTTGGTGTTCATAAATTATCTAAACATGGTATATGTGGTGATCCATAGTAAACCTCATTTTCAATAAAGTGTAAAGATCATGGCTTGAAAAATGGCTGATGTACTTGCTCCCCAATCATGAGAACTGGGATTCGGATCCTCAGAATCCAAGTAAATGCTGAGTGGGTGTGGTGATCCCTGTATTTGGAGTCTCAGAGGCAGGGATGAAGGACTGTAGAACATGCTATTGAGACCAGATGTATCAACTCTGGTTTTGACTGAGAGGATAGATTAGAAGAGTGATTGTGGATGATTCCAACTTGGGACCTCCATCTGCACTCACACATGCACACACACACATGCCAAGCATGCATGTATACATGCACACACATGATAAAAATTTAAAGATAAAATAATAAAATATGATTTGAATGCTAAGATAGAAAATTAGCATTTACCTAGTGTTTGGTTATTATAAATGAGTTTTAAGGGTTGTGTTTAAAAGTCCTGTTAGTTACGCCTCCACTGGAATACTGCCTCTGGGTGGGTATCATTGTTTGGTTTCCGAGTGCCTGGAAAACTGGAGACAAACTTAATTCTAAGGAGATTCCTATTAGATAAGACATGGAATATGCACCCTCCAAAACTATCAAAATAAATGGCAAATATTATAGGTGCTTAGAAGTTTATTGAAGAAACAAAGTGTTTTGTGAGGCCTTAGGAAATGAAAGAATTATACATCATATAAAATCGCTGTAAATACTTTTATCTTACAATTATCTTAGAGCTGGAGATGAAGTTAGGGGTAGAACTTCTGCCTAACATGTGTGAGGCCCTGAGTTTGATCTCTGGTGCCAGAAAAAAAAAAGTATATTATCTTAAATCTAAAAAGGCTACTGGCACTGGCTTAATCAATCTAGTCAATAGCTAGATTTCTTGCCAATTAATTTAAATTGGCTAAATTTGTGTTGCCTTTTTCTAGAGGAGAAGAGAAATTCTTGACCCAGTTCCTCAAACTCCCACAAAGATGTCAAACTGTAAGGGACTTGTTTGAACAGCGTACTGAGATATTGTCCTGAAAAGGATCCTGCTATGCCGGTAGCCTCCTTGGTGCTTCCTGCTTCCCAAAGCTGGACCCATCCTCCAGCAGAGCAGACTACCCTGAAACTCATTCATTCATCATTCTAGATGTAATCTTCCAGACAGCCAACAAAATAGCAGGATTTCTCTCTTGTACTTAATGGGGTCTTCAAAACTCTCCACAAACTTTGGTAAATGCCCAAATCAGTAATACACTTGTTGCCAATTAGAGTGCTACTGTGAAGGGAAGAACAGGCTGTCATGATGGACAGTGGTGGAGAACAGTTGTCACACACTGTCTAGCTGCAGGTCTAAAGTAATCAAAACTCATATGATTAAACCTGGAGTAAGAAAAGGTTCCCGTCAGAGCTTAGACATGACAGGAAACAGCTTACCAGTTTAAAGGAAAGACCTTGAAGACCAGTGTGGTGAGGGTGGTTTAACAAGACCAAAGGCAACATGGGAAGACAACAGAGAGGTAGACCAGGACCGGATGCTGCATGCTTCGTAGCACACTGCAGGGAGTTAAGTGTTAACCCCATCACATCCTAGAGGTACCTGAGTCGTCGTCGAGGATCCAAAATTAAGCTTGTGATCGCATCTGTATTAATCAGCTCAGCCAAAAGCAAGAAACACTCTAGGACTTTCAAACGCTTAATTTAACTGAGGGAATTGCTTACACGGGTAACACGGAGCTAAGAAACAAACAGAGAACAGTGAGACAACTGGCATTACCAAGTCTGCACCATACTGACGTGACATAGCTATGAGCTAGCTTTTCAGGCCCCTTCATCGATGTGGCTACGATGTCAAGACATGCCCATAGATCCTATTACTTTATTTTATTGTTCAGACTGAGCAACCGGACATTATGTCTTTTTTGAGATGATGCTGAAAAAGTAGATAAAGTCACTCAACTTCATGTGTAGTTAAACTCATAATTCAGATCACTCAATGATTTAGCACATAAACACTATGAGTACTTTGAAAACTGCATGTTTACTGTGCTAACTATCTAAAGCTGGATTAAGGAATTATTTTTTCTAAATTCGATAATATTTTAGGTACATTAAAATTACTATTAGTAGTACTTATTTCTATGTAATATAGCCCAATGTCTTGAAATGGCTTTAAAGTGGTTTGATGATTATCTTAGATTAGGGAATAAGGATTTGGCTAAAACAAGGTTGTCCATAAGCTGGTAAATGTTGGAAATAGATGCCCAATATGCCCTTAATCTATTCTTGTTCTGATTGAAGTTTTCTCAGAAAAAAAAGACATTAAAATCAAATTATGTGAATGGGTAGCATTCCCTACAAAGGGTTTATAAGTAGCCAGGTAGGGTGGTGCACACCTGTCATCCCATCACTAAGAAGGGTGACCTCTGAAAGAGGATTGGGGGTTTGAGGAGAGGCTAGGCTAATTTGTGAGAACGAATGGAGAGTGAATGGAAAAGTAAAATATGACCAAACTACTAAGAATGAAGTCTATAACTTTCAGCTACAAAAATCAATGCACACATCCAAAGGTGGGCAGCAGTTGCCTTGGTCTCATTCTGTCATCATCTATTCATTTGCTTATCCCACGAACAGCTAGCTGAAAGAGTCATGGCTACATCTTCCAGCAGCTAGACATCCCTATCCCTCAGGTACACTCTAACTTCTAGCATCTGCAAGGTCCACAACAGCTTTATTCACTGAAGAAACATAGTCCAAAGCTAGTGTGAAAAGCTCCATAAATTCAATGAAGAATTGTAAGAAAGAAATAATTTCATCCAAATGTTGTATAACTTGTGAACAATCAAGAGTTTATACATAGGTAGGTGTGTGTGTGTGTGTGTGTGTGTGTGTGTGTGTGTGATGAGCTGAGGGCCTTGCCCAGGAGGCAAACACTGCACGACTGAGCCACATTCCTTGTCTCTCATTTAAATCTTCATAACTTAGAAATGAGATTAATTCTACTTGTACTCTTTTGATTTAAGTTTTTCTTTTCACGTAAATTCTATTTATCTTTTAAAAACCATCCAGAAATAGATGCAAATGTTTGTTTATTTTTCATAAATCTAAACACTTGCTGGTAAGTTAAGTACTTACCAACTGCCCCTTTGGCATGAGATACCAAGCAGTACTGATGAATCAGAATCAGGCAGCAAACAGAGTCACAAAATTCTCATCTTAAAGAGAAATGGATTGAGGAGACAGTTAAAACATCTTGACAAGTAAATATATTCTATGGCATCTAATAAATCCCATGAAGCAAAATCCATCATGATAAAGGGCAGAGGAGAAAGGAGCCTGTGTAGTAGATGGTCAGAGAACTCCCTTTGGTGAGATGGGGTTTGTGCAGAGATCTGAAAGAAATAGGGCAAGGACTGCATTTATCTGGAACCTCATGGCATATGTGGAACACCTGGGCAAATACATGCTGGGACTGGAAGAACAGAGAGTGAAGGGTATTTCTTGACATTGTAGCCACATTGATAAAGGATCCTGAAAAGCTAGCTCATTGCTATGTTATGTTATGTTATGTTATGCAAAGACAAGACACAAGAGAAACCTTGCACATGTGATTTATTGGTAAGAGGCACAGGGCACTGGATTTTGGGAATAAACATAGATCATCAGATTAGACTCTAAAAAGAAATATTTCACAAGTTAAGATTTGTGTTCTCAGCTCTACACAGGACATAATATACCACTCTCTCTAAGACTCAGAAACATCATGGAAGAGAGAAGAGAAAGAATGTAAGAGCCAGAGGAGGGCTGTGCAATGCTGTCTTCTGGGCATGGTGCAGCCAAAATAGCCACAACCTCACAGCAGCCTTGGCTACCTGCAATGGGCACTCATAAAATGTGTTCTGTCAACAGTTGGTCATGAGTCGGGAGGAGTTAAGTTGCTCAAGCTCTCCTATGGATCCCGATGGACTCTGAGACAGGGTAGTCATTGTCTTCCAATATGTACCCATGGAGGGAGCCCACTCTACCCCTAGGGATATTTCAAAGTCTATGGTCACACAGATGACAGTGAAAAGTAAAAAACAACATAGCCAAAGTCATAAATAACAGAAGGGGACTGGTGAGGAGGTCATAGAGGTAACAGGTGTAGGATGGAGATGGGGGGATATAATTATCAGAATGCACACTATGGCTGTGTAAAATTATCAAAGAAGAGATTTAATAAAAGTTTAAAATATTTAATCATAAAACAAAAGACTTAAATAAGACTAAGATCCTGGTTGTCTGAACACTAAATTCTCCAATCTCATTGTTTTCAGTGAATGATTTCGGTTCTACCTTTAAAGACATGGTGTTTGTCTGGACTAGGAAAAAAACAAAAATTGAGTATAAATCATGTGACACTGGAGAAAATTATTTTGTGTTCTCCACTTTTATTTCCTTGTACTAGAGAGCATCACTTGAATATTATTGTCTCTCAAATCCTAAAACAGGAAGCCGGGTATGACTTGCTCTACAGCATGGAGCAAGCAACTGAACTCTGGAACCTGGATGTGTTGACAGTGTTTTATTGAACCGTACTGAGGTCATATGAGTTCAGTTACAAATCAGTTTACAGAAGTCACACATACACAAAACAGATTTTCCTTATGCACAACTCATCACTGAGTTTCAAAGCCCACTGAGTTTGCTTTAATGATTATATTATTGTTCCTGTAGCTGGTAAACACCAAGTCCAGTTGGAGGTGGAGGCATGTGGCTTCAGAGAAAAAGAAAAGTAAGAAATCTCAGAGGATAAGTACTGGAGGAGGGGCTTAAAAATCACATACACACATAAAGGCACACATATAGACACTCATATATGTGTGTATATACATGCACTTGTGTGCATGCGTGCTCATGCATATAGAAGTCAGAGTTCAACCATGGCAAGTGTTCCTCAGCCACTGCCCACCTTGTTTGTTGAGACAGAGTCTCTCACTTGTGACATGAGCTCCCAAAGGAGGCCAGTCTGGCTAGCCAGTGAACCCCAGTGAACCCCTGTCTTCTCCCCAGTACTACAATTGTAAGCTCACATAACCATGACTGCCTTTTTTTGTGTGTGTGGGCTCTGTGAAACAAACTCAGGTTCTCTTGTTTGTGGGACACTTTAACTACTAAGCCATTCACATGGTGGTTGATATTTATTTTCTAGTTTTCTGAGATGAGACAAACATCATGTCTTTAAAGTAGAAGGCCAATGTCATTTGTGGGGAAGAGTGCAAGACATCACTGACCCACTGGTAGCCTCTCAGGCATTTCATCTTTACTGACAATGGTGCCTCAGCCAGAACCCCTTTCTCTCATTCACTTCTATAGACCTTCAAAACATCTCAGAGGTCATGCTCTAGGAAGTCTCACATGATGGCAAAACATTGCTCTGCAACTCATTGTCTGTGTGGACAGAGAAGCCAATATGATTCAATATTAACAAGGAAGGCTATGGTTAGTTTCCACACAAGAGCAGAGTTGTATATGAGACCATCTTGGAAAACTGCATGTTTGTGTAACTCCAAGATTACTGGAATTTCATTTAACATGGAGAGGTAGTCAAGTGTACTAGGGATCTGTTTCAGTGCTAAAACCTTTGCCCTAGCATAGATTCCAAACATCGTAAGGAGAAAAGAAAAAGTGGGAGGAGGCAACACCTAGTTATCAGGCAATCTTGAAGCTCTCAATACAGAAAGAAACATGTCAGAATGCAGACTTAGATCAGTTTAATTTCTTTAGGAATGTCCCCTTTTGTGCCATCTCTCTATGGTCTACATGGAGTTAAGTGGCAAGTCTTAGCTGTTTTATTATACCTCTTTAATACCTTTTGGAGTTTTTACTCTATCAATTAGCTTTCTGAATGTGCCATCTATCTTCATGAATCATCTTCCTATGGTGCAAATACTGTCACATTTGCTAATAACCCTCTTTCCTTCTTTGTCTCCAGGGTAGAATATAATGTAAGAGTGTTCAGGTCCCACCTGGCACTCATCTTCTGGGATTGCTATGCTGTATTAATTTACTGTCTTCTCACAAATGCTGACCTTCTGAAAAGTTCTTTGCTCTTCCTGTCAGAATATTCTGGTCAAGTTCATCTCTCTTACAGTCTAGCCCTTAGAGGTTAGACCAGGTGTGTGATGTCAATCCTTCAGGGAACCTCAAATCACCTGTTCATTTGTCTCAGTTTGTTTCTGCTGCTGTTAACAAAATGCATTTGATATCATAATGTATAAGCAATAAAGATTTGTTTCTCAGAGACCTGGAAAGTCTGAAACTACAGTCAGTAGATTCAGTGTCTGATGAGGGCTTCAGTGAAAACTGAGGAAAGCATGCATACTGTGGCAGAGGACACAGAAGGACCAGAAAACCCTCTTAAATCTCCTTAATAAGGCCATTGATACTATTTACCTGTATTCTGTACGTAATCTTGGCTTAATTGCTTTGCAGAAAGTTCTTAATGCCAAATAACAAAGAATCTGTTTCAACACTGTGTCTCCTAGAAATAACAGAGAAAGTACACCCATGATACTTCAACAGTATGGCTGCCTACTTGAGACCTGAATAATAACAATGTTAAGACATTCTGATGTGGAAGGAGGAAGATAGTTATGTATTTGGAAAATGAATAGTTAAGTACCTTGTCTTTAACTTATGTATGATCAACCACCAATGAGTTGGTCCGATGTGCTTGAAGCTTTAACTACATGTTGTGAAACAAAATCCATGAATGAGCTCTAAGAGCTATCCATTTACTGGATTTCTCAAGTATAAATATATTTTAAAAAAGCAAGGCAATTTCCTATACCTCTGCCTCCCTTACTACAAAGAAAAGATTTGTGTGTTGTCTCTTCTTCTTTAGAATGAAATTTTCAAGGTTCTATTAAAGTATTTGTTATATTAAAAATGAGAATTTCTATTGGAAATGAATTGGCTTTTTAAAGGATGCTGTTGAATTGAAGCTCGGGACTCATTCTATGGCATTAACTACAAATAAAGGAACAGCTATGTGCAGTCTGTGCTCGCATTTAAACTCTCCATCCATTCTCTAGACCCTTTTGGGATGGTGAAATGCCTGTGGCTTTCTGGCTGCTGGTGTGGCAAAACAGAACAGCTCTAATTTATTCAAATTTGGGTGGCTATTGGTTGCAGGCCTCTGCGGTTCCTTTTCATTGAGTTTTGAGTCCAAAGCTCTGGGAGGTACATCAGTTTCAGACCTCAATCAAAATGGATTTTTAATTGGCAAGCTCATCATGGAAATTGAGAAAGATGTTACAAAGGAAAAAGAAAAGGCTTTGTTCAGACAATTGAATTTATACAGTTCCTGCAACCTCATTTTCCTGGCTTAATAACAAAACAGAACCATAACTAGGTCCACCATAAATATCTTACTCAAAACGTCTGATCTGTCTTGATGGCAGCTACAAAAACTCTTTATAAACAGTGAGAAATATTATAAGCTAACTTTTTAGGATACATTGAAAAATGTCTTGTGAGGCAATCCTGTTTCTGGTGTTATGAGACCCAAAAGCAGGGGGGAATGAATGTGACAGGGAAGTTTTATTAAGCTTCAATAATATATCCAGTTTTGAAAATAATAACCATCACATCTATGGGCCATTTTTTAATTATGATTGGCACCTTTCTATGTCATACATTTTGTTTTAAATTTTCCCTCATCCTCTCTTAGTGCAAGCTGTTGCCAAATGTCTACACCATGGATGATATATATGACTTGATGGCTTTGTATACACACTTTCTGGAATCAAACAAAAAACTCCCTGAGCAGAGACCTTATTACATTCTTTGTACACTTCACAGAGCTTAGTATTCTGCAAAAATTCTTGATACATTACATTCAGATTTGAATGACTATGGTCAGACTTTTTGGGAGAGAGTAGAGCAGGCTAATGTTTAAAAATCAGCGCAATGGGAGAAGAATGAAAGCCTACAGGGATTTGAAGTGGAAATTGTCTTTTTATTCAGTTCCATGTCTAAATGTAAAACACATACTTTAAAAGTCAATCAATCAGTCAATCAACAACCATCCCAGTGACAAAGAGTGAACATAAGCAAATTATAGAATAAACAGAGCAGGTGGGATTTCTGCTCTTCAATTGAGGAGCAAAGCTTTTTTTTCCTTGATCTCCTGACAACTTGTCACTCATTGATACCCCGTATTTTCTAGGATCTTGATCAATGAAACACCGAAGTACTTTCAAAAGATAGATCAAGTTTCCTTGTGTGGCTAGAAACTGACCAAACGTATATAGAACACATAAGAGGGCTTAATTTGTTCTGATCTCTTTCATTTATCATTGAAAAACTTGACAAAGGGCTGAGACACACCAAGACATGGAATGTCTGGTTACCCAGAAAGACTTCTGCTGACTCAAGTTTGTGGTTTATAGTCTAGCTATCTCCATGGTTAATTTCTATTTGTTTTTACAATGCATATGAACAAATGTTCAATAGAAAAAAGAAAAGAAAAATAAAACCAAAAGTGAAATATGAGAACTGTTGCAGTGGCCAACATTTATTGAAGATACCAAACTACACAATGGAAAATGTGAACAGTCTGGAGACTTTAGCTGAAAAAACAAACCACGGACAGTGCTCTGATGCCTTTAAGGCTTGTTTGGTGGAGGTAGTGCTTTCCTGTCTTTTGTTCTGAGATTCCTATGGGGTCATTTTTAACTCATAATGTCAGAGGCACATTAATTCAATTTATTTTTTAATTTCTTTTTCTTGTTGATTGTCTGAAATTTTCATAAATGACATAGTGTGTTCCATGATGTTCATAGACTCCAGAGTGGGCCACAGATAAATGAAGGACAGAAGACACAGGGCAGAAGCAAGGCAGGGGACACAAGGAGAGGCTGCCATTTCCAGATCACTCACTGCTAGATAGATGGCTTGATTGGAAACTTCATACATATTGCCCAATGATGCATTATCAATTCCAGAGGTTGTAGGTGGTCAGTAACTAATCAGCATTAAGTTGGATCTAAATTAAGGCACAGATATAATTCTTCTTTGGATGTATGCAAAATTTCAACTGCTACATACTAGCTTCGAAATCAGGCTATTAGAGAAACCCCCCAAAATACACCAGATGCATTTTGTAATTGTAATAATTGCTAGAGGTTAACATCTTGACCTGCACTAAACATAGATGAGGAAGTATTGACTGTACATCATAAATGAAGTCATAAAAATTGTTTGTAGCACTACCTTAACAAAACTGACTTAAAGTAGTTTAATTACCACAGACCAACTATAAATTTATTCATTTCTCAGGCCACTGAAGCAGAGCATATATTGTGTCCATATAACAACAGTGACATATGGTTGCTTTAATTACCAGCTGACATGTTTTTGAGTTTTGCTTTTCTGTTAAATCTGTTGAGTTTGTCAGCTAGGTAAGTTTTGATGTTTATTTAAAAATATATATTATGCTATGGGTAATAAAATTGAACTTGTGGGAGGCTGTATTTTGGGACTTCCTAATGTCTTTTAAAAGAAAGTGAGTTTTTAATGCTCTAGATTCATTGCAAAAAAAATTGGAATGATCTTAGGTATCATTTTTATTAGCTCATCTATAAAATATTGCTTTTCTCCTGTTTATTACAATGTACAAAACACAATTCCAGTTTATTGACTAAACTATTAATTCTTCCAAGATAAGAGATGCAAAAATAAATTCACAAAGTTTCAGATCCATTTAGCACACATAATGGAATATCTACAGAGATAACTATAAGATTGACCCAGAAATTCTGACAGAGAGCTAATAACCTGAGTATCAAGACACATACATGATTTTTAAACATTTTCCTTTATTTTTTCATGATGAAACAAACTTTTTTTTTTCTTGAAGCTCATGTGAGCAGCTTTTGTTATGGAACTAGTGATGGGAGGTGTATCAACAACCAGTGTTACTAATTCAAGAGGTGTGTGTGTGTGTGTGTGTGTGTGTGTGTGTGTGTGTGTGTGTGTGTGTTAGGGTTTCTATTGCTTTGATGAAATGCCATGACCAAAGAGAAAGTTGGAGAGCAAAGCATTTATTTGGCTTATTCTTTAGCATTGCTGTTCATCACCGAAGGAAGTCAAGACACGAACTCAAACAGGGCAGGATCCTGGAAGCAGGAACTGATGCAGAGGCCATGGAGGGGAGCTGCACACTGGCTTGTTACCCCTGGATTTTTCACCAAGCCTTCTTTTTTATTTAAATTAGAAACAATCTTATTTTATATATTAATCCCAGTTCCCTCTCCCTTCCATTCTCCCATGCCTCTGACACCACCCTTCTTCTACTCCACAGAAGGGGTGAAGCCTTCCATGGGGAATAATTAAAGTCTGTCACATCATTTGTGGCAGTGTTTAGGCCCTGTGTGTCTAGGCTGAGAGTATCTCTCTATGGGAAGTGGGCTCCCATTGTCCATTCCTACACTAGGTATAAATGCTACTTCATTACCAGGGGTCCCATAGACTGTCCAGGTCTCCAAACTGTCACCCACATGAAGGGGGTCTGGGTCCATCTTATGCTGGTTTCCAAGCTGTAATTCTGGGGTCCATGAGCTCCTCCTTTGTTTAGGTCACCTCTCTCTGTGGGTTTCCCCAGCATGGTATTGACCCCATTGCTCATCACTCCTCCTTCTCTGCAACTGGATTCCAGGAGTTCAGCTCAGTGTTTAACTGTGGGTATCTGCTTCTGCTTCCATCAGCTACTGGATGAAGGCTCTAGAATGGCATATAAGGTAGTCATCAATCTCATTATTGGAGAAGGGCATTTAAGGTAGCCTCTTCACTATTGCTTAGATTGTTAGTTGGGGTCATCCTTGTAGATCTCTGGACATTTCCCTAGTGCCAGATTTCTCTTTAAACCTATGATGCTCCTTCTATATCTCTTTTCTTGCTCTCTATTCTTCCCCTGACTCAATCTTTCTCGTCCCTCATGTCTTCCTCTGTACTCCTCTTCTCCCCTTCTCATTCTCCTAACTCCCTCTCCCCTCCCCTATGGTCCCAATTTGCTCAGGTGATCTTGTCCCTTTCCCCTTCACCAGTGGACCATTTATGCCTCTTAGGGGTCCTCTTTGTTTCCTAGCTTCTCTGGAGGTGTGGATTGTAAACACCACCTTCTTATAGAACCTGAGACCAGGAGCCGAGGGATGGCACCTCCCACCATGTTCTGGGCCCTCCCCCTACTGATCACTAAATGAGAAATTGCCTTACAGCTGGATCTCAAGGAAGCATTTCCTCAGCTGAGGCTCCTTCTTCTGATGACTCTAGCTTGTGTTGAGTTGACACACAAAACCACTCAGTGCAGTGTGTGTGTGTGTGTGTGAGAGAGAGAGAGAGATACACTTGTGTGTGCAGGTGCATAAGATACAGGGGCCATAGAAGGACATCAGTGTCTTCCTGCATTGCTCTTCACATCGTTTCTGTGAGGCTCACTCTCTTATAAGCAGGAAGCTAGCATATTTCTGCTAGGCTGCTGGCCAACGAGCTCCTGGGCTCTGCTTAGCTCTCAACACCACAATGCAGGGTTTACAGCTGGGCAAATTATACTTGTCTTTCTATGTGAGTGCTGGAGATTAGAACTCAGGTCTTCATTCTTGTACAGGAGGCACCCTTACCCTCTGAGTCATCTCCCTACCTTAGATTTTGTTTAAATTGGTCACATTAATTCAACATAGAGGTATAGATGATACGTATATACAAAGCCGAGACTATGAATGTTTACTTAAGTGTTTAAGTACATGTTTACTTGGGACCAAATATCGAAGATTTTGGACGAGTTGTGGCCCAACCATGCCTGAACTCACCTCAAGAATGTTTCTACTCATCCCTCCCTAATTATAACCAATAAAGCAAAAGAAAATTTCCCGCATGTCTTAAGAAATTAGGGCTTCCAGGCAAGCTGCAAAGTTCACGGATAATATTTAGCTTTAAACATAATAAATAAAAATGCCTCTTTTAAAAATGCCACCCCAGCTTTTTCCTTATTCTAAGAGAACCTCAAGCTAGGCTGGTGTTGGGACTGAACGTGTGTTCTCACGAGCACACTATAAATTAGCCTCGGAGAAGCAGAGTTTTCTTGAGTACAGGAAGCCTCCTTGTGTTGTGCTTGGCACTTTTTCTCGTGTGTGATGAACACATAAAGGGACCGTGTGGCTGAGGATGCTCCTTTCCTAGAAGTCGGAGGGGGGAGTTGAGGGGGGGGGAGGTTGGAGGGGGTGAGTGGATGTGGGCCTGATGTTTGAGGAGGCCAAAATAAACCTTGTTGTAAGCTGGGCCTCGCGGTAGAGCATTCTTTTGCCAAGCATGTCATTCAGTTTTCAGAAGTAATTTAGCTGCTTTGGGATATGGAGGGGGGGAGGCGATTTGGCTATCGGCTGCTGGAACAGTCCTGGTGAATAAATAGTGGAAAGAAGCGCGCTTCGAGCAATCTATTGCTAAGAGCTGAGGGAGTGGGGTAGGGGTCTGGAACTTTAGTCTGCTCGGTTAGCATTAGTTGCTTGCAGGTCACAAGAAATTTGCGTGCAGTCTGCTCTGCAGCAAGTGTGTGCAGCCTCCATCTGCCTTCTGGCTGCTTGCAACCAGCGGGTGAAGCCTAATCAGCAGCTTTTGAAAAAGAGCACGATTAATAAACCCCTAAAATGATCTTCTCTGATTAAAGCAGCCACCGTGTGGCAAAACCTATTAGAGCTTCGTAAGAGACCATTTTCCCGGAGAAAATAAATTATGAAAGGGCAGGCTTGTAGGTATTGTAGGAAAACAGGTCTGGCGGGACAAGTTCTGCCTTCCAGCTGTGGGAATTAAGGGAGGCCGGGGACACGTTAAATTTAGAGTGGGGACATGGTTATAAGACAGCAGGGGAAACACTGTGAGTGAAGGCCACAGCTCTCCCAGGCCAAATCCACATTGATTTTCAAAGGCTGAAGAGAGACACTTGCAGTTTCTAGTACTTTCCACATGGACACAGAACACGAACAGATGAGGCTGAACTGATGAGAACACTCTTCCTTTTCTTCCTTCCTTTCTTCCTTCCTTCCTTCCTTTCTTCCTTTTCTTTCTTTCCTCTCTATTTTTCCCTTTCTTTCTCCATCCTCTCTTCCTTTTTCTCTCCCTCCTGTCTTTACTCCTCCTTCCTCTCTTCCATACTCCCTTTCTTCCTTGCTTTGTTTGTCCAGTTTTAAATCTCTTCCCAGGAGTCTGCTCATTAGCATAAGACAGCTTTAATGAGACCGTGGGCATTAATGCAACTGGAAAGATGAGAACTCCTCTCAGTTCTCTTCTTAGCCTTGACTAAGCCCAATTGTGTGTGTGTGTGTGTGTGTGTGTGTGTGTGTGTGTGTGTGTAAGTTCATTGCTGTTTATATGTATCAGATATAAATAAAGATAAGTACTTGCTTCCCAGGGGTTCCTTACTAAATAAAGTAAAGCATTTGAAAAGGTAGTCTTCCAGCAAATTGCCAGCTAATAGAGCTGTGGGTTTTGTTGTTTGTTTGTTTGTTGTTCTTCTTGGTCTTCTTCCTTGGGCACTTTCCCCTGTGTACCTAATATACCCTGCAGCTGCTACGACTGAACTCCTAAATTTTAAAGTAATGAAAAAAGAATGCATCTATTTTCATTTTAAAATTACTCACCATAGACACCGTTATTGTCTCTTTTATACCATAAACATTTATCGATCGATAAACCCCAAGAAGCAGTTTTTTGGGAGACAGAAATAACAGGGATGCCACTAATGCTTCCATTGTGCGTAGAGCAGTGATTCTTAACTCTCTTAGGAAGATACTGATTTTTTTTTTAAAGTTATAAGAGCTTTAAAGTAATGTACGGAAGCTGATTCGATTTTCACAATATGAAGGAATCAATTCTCAGAAAGGACAAGGAAGGTCATACAGTTAGTAACTGGCAGAGCTAGGATTTAATTTAATTCAGGCAGAACTATTCATAGTGTGTGTGTGTGTGTGTGTGTGTGTGTGTTGGGGGAGGAGAGACAGAGAGATAGTGGGGTGCTGAGAAAAATATTGATAGTTCAAAAAAATATAGATTAGAGCTACTGTAAGAAATACAACATGGCCTAACCTTCCCTGCATAGAAACTAGAGGTTGAGCCTAACCCCAAGAGCCAAGAGCTGGGAACCACACACCCGTACTACTGGTCTTTAGAGCATACAAAGTTGATTATGGGTAACAAAGCCTGCCTAGAATTTTGCACAAAATGGAAACCTTAAGAGTACAGAAGCAACTCTTTCATCTAGTAACTATGGGGCTTAGCTGATTTGATTTCTGGGGTGGCAGCATGAGGTTTGTTCCTAAGACTGAGGATGACCCTGTACCCCAAAACTGTAGATCAGTGTCCTAGGGATGGAACCCAAGGTCTCATCTATGCATGCAAGCACCCTACCAACCAAGCTACAACTCCAGCCCCCAGTAGCTGACTGGTTTCTGATAGGAGATGAGCACAGAACTGTGTTTCCCAGTAAAAATCCAATTGCAAAGTACAGTCACATGGTGATGAAGCCTATCATGAGATATTTAAAGTAAAAGTACTATATTTAAAAAAAAAGCAAGGAAATAATGTCTCAGAAGGTTTCTATTGCTGGGATGAAGCACTATGATCAAAGAAACTTGGGGATGAAAGGGTTTCTTGGGTTTATGCTTCCATATCACTGTTCATTATTGATGAAAGTCAAGACAGGGACTCAAACAGGGCAGGAAGCTGGAGGCAGGAGCTGATGCAGAGGTCATGAAGAAAAGCTCACAGGAGACTTGCTCATCCTGCTTTCTTATAGAATCCAGGAGTACCAGCCCAGGGATAAAACCACACACAATGGCCTGGGAGGTCCCTCATCAACCACTAATTAAGAAAATGCCCCACAGCTGAGTCTTAGGGAGGCATTTTCTCAATTGGGGCTTCCTCCTTTGGCTAACTCTTGAGGAGAGAAGTTATTGTATGAAATACATGGTAGTCCAGCACAGTGATTCATTATTTTAAAAAGGGGGAGTGCTGAGGTATGGCATATGCCTGGCATGTATGAGGTCCTACATTAGATTCCCAGCTCTTCAAGAAAAAAGAAAGGAGAAACAGATGGAGGGAATGATGGAAAGAAGAAAGGAAGGAAAGGAGGACAAAGTAAACAGGGAACATCCCTGAGACCCAAGTACCAGTGAGGTAGAGACAGGAGGACATTAAGGATCAGGAGTTCAAAGCCAGCCTTAGTTATATTGTAAGTTCCAGGCCAGCCTGATATATAAGAAAACACATCTCAGTGCAAACAGGCACAAACAAAAATTTAATTGTAAAGGAAAGGAAAAGCAAAATAGCCAAGCACAGTAGCCCATGATTACAAATGCCTGGTCAGACTGAACTACACAGTAAGACCTATTGCAAAACCAATGACAATCTCCCCCTCAAACCCCGAATTCTACAGAGGCTGGCATCTGCCAATTAGGACAAGTCAGGATTGTTGAGCATCCTGACAGGCCTGCATACTTAATCATCTATTGCCCAAATGCCAGTTCCTCGATACCATGCACCTCCATCTCTCCCAAGGCTTTCTATAGGGTCTTAAATGAAAGCCCAAATTCCATCCATGAACTTTCTTGGGTACACAAGTTGGTTCTACATGAAAGATGAGTGTATCTGATCCATTTTCCTTGCATCTCTCTCTGGATGGCAGGCGTGAGCAGAGCAGCCGAATTCTGCCTGATTGAAAGCATCTGCAGGAGATTAGCCATGGTGTTGTACCCTCTTTCCCGATGCATGCTATGGGAAACACTGCTGAATGCTGCTCACGTCTTCTCCGTACAGCCTTCTTACTAGTTTCTGGAATTCACAAACCCATGGTGTTCCTCCTTTGTGCTCGAGTGTTGTACCCCAGTCTCCTTCCCTGGTCCTGCTGCAGTTAGCTTCAATCACCCACCACCATAATAATTTGATGGATGTATGTTGTTGGGATGATGCTCAGGGGTCTCCCATACTTCTCCAAGGGATTTTATTTCAAGTTCATTACCATCAGGAACAGAAAAAAATGAGGTCTCTGTCAGGTATTTCCCAGTTTTATGGCACAATCCTTCAGAGTTTGGTACAAACTAGAAAGTACATTTCTATGAAACAAAAATAAAGTTGGGATTTTTTACTGTTTGCTCTCTTCCCCACTGAGGAATAGTGGTATTCTGGATCATAAAAAAACAGTAATGATCAATTTAGCAAATATAGATTAAAAACTGCCTGGGAATAATTCTGTGAACTACATACCTAAACATGTTGAAATGTACAGAAATGCCATGGGAATTATTGCTTAGAAGCAGGAATTTGAGGTGCTTAAGGGTGTTTTTACTGGGTGGCTGAGAAAAAGCCAACAAGAGTCTCATAAAGCCATTACCAGCACGGCACTGGCTGCCTGTGATTGACAATCACAGCAAGTAAGACTAAATACCCTGGAGAAAGATACAATTCCCTGCCTTACCCAAACCTTGCCAATCAAATTAATTTAGCTAATAAGTATGCTTTAAATATTTTATTTTTTGTGAGTTTTAGGAAAATTTTAAATATAAGAATATACAGTTTCTTTCTCCTGTAGCAGTAGTTTATAGTAAAAAGATAATAGGAATCACGTATAATTTTATATATTTTTTAAAATAAAATTTATTTTTAATTTAAAATTATATATGTATGTATATATACACATGTATGTGTATATATAAATATATATATATTAATTTACCTATGTTAGAGCCCCTGGAGCTAGAGTTATAGAAGATGGTGAGTAGCCCAACATGGATTCTGGAAACCGAAGCTGGGTCTTCTGCAAGACCAGCAAACATTCTTCATCACTAAGCCATCCCTCCAGCTCCATTTTTAATTTTTTTACTTGCTACATTTAAAAATGTAAAAGATGGATGGTGAGAGACTCAGTGGATGAAGATGCATGCTTCCAAGTCTGACAACCCAGATTGAATTCCCAAACCTACATGATGGACGAAGGGAATCAATTCCCCAGAATTGTACACTAACCTCCACACATACATCCTAACATGCATGTGCCTACACACACACACACACATACACACACACACTAAATAAATAAATAAATAGAAGCAATGTTTAAAGTATAGAATAACAATAATAGAAGTTCATTTTAATTATAAAAGTTAATTTTAATGATATATGCTTAAGCAAGTAAGTCTAAGATATGGTATTATGATATGCAACCAATGTGACCATTAATATTTTCAATCTTTTCATATTATCTCCCAAAAATTGTTTGTAGTTTTTATTTACAATACAGCTTACAGCAAGCAGGTACATTTCAAGAGTTCAATTGTCATGCGTGACTGGTGCCTACTATATCAAACAGCGTAATTCAAGGCATTTAACAGTTCTTTAAATTCTTTAAATGAAGATTCTTTTTAAATGATAATGAAAATAGCATTTTGAAGATGCATATGGTTTTTCACAATATCATCATAAGAAGCCTTCAGCCAACTAATTACAGTAATATATCCTGGAGTGTGGTCGGAAAGATACTGATTTTTATATATGGTGTTGGAAAGGGTGAGAGAATGCATAGCATTGGAAAATCCGGGGTTAAACTAATTTTCTTCTGCTTTTCTGCTGGTGAAAACATCAAGTGCTTGGAGTTATATTGTGTACACTTTCTATTCTTAATTGGTCATGAAATTGTTTTTTCACAGAGCATCTCTCAGGACTAGTGTTACTGTGGAAAATGTTGATTTAAAACCAAAAAAGTGATGTAGGAATCATGAAATGAAAAGAGAGCAAGACAGTGTTTCTGAATAGCTGTTATGTACTTGTGTGTGTGTGTGTGTGTGTGTGTGTGTGTGTGTGTGTGTGTGTGTGTGTATGCGCGCACGCACCTTCAGTTAATTCTCCAGCATGTCCCTAAGAATCTACCTTTGTATTTGAGCTCTTTGTGCTTGGCTGCCTTCTCCAGAAGTGTGTTTGTTTGTTTGATTGTTTGTTTGTTTGTTTCTTAAAAGGAAAGGCAGGACTTAATTCACCTTCTTAGCTCCTATTGAGACTTGGCAGGGTTATCAGTAAGCAAATGGAATTAATAGATGGTTTGATAGCAATCAACTCTATGTAGAGATTTGGAGAACGCTGGATTCCTAAGGCAATAAAAGAAACAGCACACAACAAGCTGAGGTGTGTAGGGAAGTGTGGTGTCTTCCCCCAAGAACCAGCAGCTAGGAGCCTCTAGGCTTCTCTCAGACACTCAGGGGCTCACACAAGAGAATATCCACATTTGAAGTACATCTGATGGGGGAAATCCGTGAAGAGGAAGAAGGCAAAGCAAGACCAATAACCCAAAAATAACACATGGACATTTCTTCCTCTAGCAGATAAACATTCAGGTTTCTAGGAAGATGAGATCTGAGACGAAAGGCTGGAGGAGGGAGCAGAGTGGGGTGGGGCAGGGTTGGGTGAAGAACCAGGGGCTAGGGAAGTACAGAGCATCGATGTCTACTCAGCTACCACAGGGAACCCAAGGTTTACAGAAATGAATTACTTAAAGATGAATGCCCAGGATGTGACCTTCTTCACAGCCATGTGCTTGTTTTCACATATCTAGACAGCGGCAGCTCATCCATGCCCTCCCTGATACTCATGCCAAGACCCAGTTTCTGAACTCCATCACAAACATGTGTAATCAACAGAAGAAACCAATGCTCTATTTGCTTCTGTCTTTCTTCCTCCCTGTGCTCTCCATCTGTTCTGTAACTTTTAGTTATTCTTGTTTGAAAAAACAATAATTATCCTTGCTTTAAGAATAGATTTTTTTCCTTGGCCTGACACAAAAGAACCCACCTCCTCTATTCTGCCAATGACGACCATATTTAATGATGGGTTAAAGAGAAACATTGTGAAATATTGAGTATAATAAGTAAAGTTGGGTGCCGATGTACAGAAATTAGTTATATGGCAATAATTATAGCCATGGACTGTCCCCAGAAGTCCTAGGTAGAATGGAGGGGATTTCTTCTTATTGAACATTCAGACATTATCAAAATAAGGCAATTTTCTTTATGCTTCCAGAAATCCTCTTCAGAACATGACCTCTGACCTGACATATTCTTTTAGAGTGTCCTTCCAACATTTTGGCCACCCAAGGAATGCACCAGGCTGAAGATCAAAGGACTCTGCTGGTTTGCACTTGGCTGCTGTGTTGTGCCTCTGCTGGAATTAATATTAATGTCTTCATCAGAGGAGCCAGCCACAGGAATAGTGACCAGTTACTGATGACATGAGGAAGTGGCAAGGTTAACATAAACACCGTGTGAAGCTATGCTCTCTGCTTCCCACTGGGGGACAATGGCTGCAGGAACATTCTGTATTAGAGAATGCAAGCCTAGGAGAGCCGTAGGATTTTATTTGGAATTAGTGAGTGTCATCATATATTTAAGATCTACAGCATCAAGTTATTAGGATGTATACATTAAAATGGTTAACATGGTGGAACAAATTAGTATAACCATCATCACACATAGCTATTGACTTTTGAAAGAAAAAGACTATGCAATCTCACACATAGACTCTGAAAACAAGACGATAATACAGAGAGAGCTAGACCTGGCATCAGAGGTTAGGAGGGCTGTGTGAGGGTTGTGGTACAGAAGTACAGGTCAAAATCTTCAGAGTAGCATTTGAATTTTTAAATTCTGTTGACACTCCTTCTGGCAAGTGAGACAGGGTAGAGAGCTACTAACCTAGCAGAAACCTCACCTGAGGTCAGAAGGTATTCTGTTTTCTATTGTCCCTGACAGCACATGATAGTAGGGACAGTGGATAGGTTTGCTAAGTACATTGGTGGGGGACAAACACAGCAAGGCTGTTAGGTGGTTGATGCTACTGGTAAATAATATATTTTCCAAAGGACTCCAAAATGGCTATGTACACAGTAAGTTTTCAGACATGTTTGGTGCCATACTCACTGATCACATTTTTCTTCTAGAATTATTCCCCCCTTTTAAGCATAGACCCTTGCTAATTTCTGAGACCAGTTGCTCCTATTTTAAGACCTGCTGACTTACTGGCATCATAAATAAAGATGACACACCTGGCCCACCACCAGAGGACATGACCTAGCCTTTTCAGATCTTTCCTTCTCTTCTCAAGCTTCCATTCCTGTGCCTGAAGCCTCTGAAGATCATTAGCAAGATCAAAGTCAGCTGGTATAAGCCCACAATGTCTCAAAACTCTTCTCTACCCGTGGTTCTCAGTCTGTGGCTTGAGACCCTGTGGAGCTTGAATGACCTTTTCAGAGGAGTTGCATACCAGATATCCTGCACATACGATATTTACATTGTAACTCATAGCAATAGCAAAATTATAGCTATGAAGTAGCAGCAAAAATAATTTTATGATTGGGGGTCACCATAATAATTTTAAAATCATAAAAATAATTTTATGATTGGGGGTTGCAGCATTAGGAAGGTTGAGAACGACTGTTCTGTACCATCACAGATTCCACCCTCTCTCTCCTGAGAAGAGGTGGCCCTCCTCCCTCAGTGGCCAACCCCTCCTCTTTCCTCAGAGCTCACTGTCTCCCAGATCCTGGCAGCCTTGTTCTACAAGCTCATCTTCATACTGTCCTTTCTATTGCTTCCTTCCAATCAACAAACATCTGAGTCATCTCCTTATTTTAAAATAATACTTTATCCTTGATTTTCCAGGGCCATCTCACCATCTTGTCCTCTGTAGTCAGTAAGTGTCTAGCAGCACAGCTTCCACTGATAGTATAACATTCTATAGAGGTTCCCTAACTGTCCAGTATCCTTTAATCAAGTCAACTAAAACAGAAACGTCTCTCCGTGTAGAAGCCTATGTCCTGATCCTGCGTTCCTGATTTAACAGTGTGCTGAAACTTGGCTTCTTGTCTGAAGGAAACAAGGTCAATGAAATTGTTAGTAATTTCATAACAGGGGCTGCAAAAAGGCATGATGGAAGTGGGGGATGATGAGAACATGGGTTCATGTTTTATTTGGATGTTGAATGAAAGAATAGGAGACATTGGAACATAAGAACATAAACTAAGATGGGAAGTTGTTTGCCATTTTGGTACAACACGGTAGAGCTAGGCCTGGGTCTGGAGCTGTTACTGCAAAGAACCAAGAAGGTGTCATCACCCCCACTTCCCCTAGAGTTCCTGCTCGTACATCTATTCCCACCCAGCCCATTTCTCCACTGTGAGGATGCTGAAGTGTGGACGGACTCCTCCAGAAGATACACTCTAGCATCTACAGCATCGCAGATACACATTTGTAGAGAGAAGTGTCACCCGAATCCCTTCACGTACTTAATGATGCTTCAGTCATAATCTTTACTCCTGAATCAGAAAGAGGAACTGAGGATACAAAGGAAAGTTCAGCTGAAGAATAAATAACCAGCACTGGAGCCATAGCTTCATGCATCCCTCAGAGAATAGGGCAGGACAAATTACAGAACCTGAGCAGTGTCGATGTAGCATTGTCTGTCCCTTTGCAGAGCATGGGTCAGTAGCCAAGATGAGCCCATAAAGAGAGGCACATTATCTCATTTCCCCTAGATACAATACTAGTTTGAAGTAGAAAGAAGTGTACACAGAGAGTTAAAGCTTCATTAAGCCCATGATGCAGGTCAAGTTTCCCCGGCAGCCAGTTCTGCCTCAGGCTAGTGCTAGACATGTAGTCATTTACAGGCAGGAATAATAGCGTTTATATACTTCTCTCTGTGCAACATGTGTAGAAGCTTTATGTAACCATTAATGCTCCCTTCCTGCTGAAACCGGTCAGATAAATATAACCCCAAGAAGCCATTGCTTAATCTTGATGACTCAAGTGGGGGCTGCAAGCCTCCGCCATAAAACACTGGTTTTCTTCTTTGAAACACAGTTCATTATTCATCAAAGAAAAAAAGGGGGGGACTGACCACACTTATTTTCCTGATAATGATTTTATATACATTTTCAACATGACAAAACCATGTGTTAGAATCAATTAACACGGATAATAATGACTATAACTTTTCTTATGTTAGAAGTTTTCTTCTAAATCTATGAATATCATCAAGCAAGAGAAGCCTTCCTGTGTTTTATGAGGCCATTAGAAACACTGTTCGTTATTAATCAGAAACAGAGAAATTAAATAACATTTTTTTTTTGCAAGTCGGGGATTTATGACTCCCAGTTATCTGTCGATGAGGCAAAGCTTCCATTTTTAATAAGTTAATTATTTCATCCTTCTTTTGCTTTTTTCCCTGTGAGGAATTCTGAATTCTTTGTTCATTTTTCACACTGTTGTAAGATTTTATGATTGTTCCTTATTCAAAGAAAGTCTGTTTCCAGGCACATGGGAATATTCCCCCTTTCTTCTCACTTTTGGAAGTTTGGGGCACTGTATTTTTCACTTCAGTTTTTACAGCAAACTGAGCTCCACATTATGACTGTAATAAATTACTCTTTCAGGAGCTCTGAGATGAACAGTGGGATGGCATATGACTTAAAATAAAGGAATAAAACTCACCTTCTCTAAAAATCCACTCAGAAACATTGAGCTGTAGTGGTCCCAGGCTGCCAGCTAACATTTTACCAAATCCCCAAACTTTGAAGGAATAGAATCTTGTATGACTCTTTCAGACCAATTATGTGTTAAATACCCAGAGACTAAAACTCACTTTAAACACAGTTGGGAGAAAGTCAAACACTGAAGTTTCCCCCAGCCCATTTGGTGGCTTAACCAGGCTATTGAATTAGCTTTGCACTGAGCAAGCCTCCGAGTTGGTAGGAAGACCATGCCTGCAGTGCCTGGGAACTGGTGCCCACCAGCTCTATGCTCCTTTCGTAGGAGATCTGAAACATCACCTTCCGTCTCCCATTTAACTCCACATTCAAAATCACCAAACTGTCCAGACATAGCATTTTGCTGGAAAAAAAGAAAGGAGCTGGGCTAGGTGTATGGCTCGGTTAGTCTAGTATTCATGAGCACCTGGGTTCGATTCCCAGCCCCTCTTAAATTCAGTATGGCTGATGTACTTGAGAGGTGGAGGAAAGATGATCAGAAGTTCTAGGTCATCCTTGGCTACATGGTAAGTTCTAGGTTCTAGATCAACCTAGGCTATGTGAGACTGCCTCAAAAATGGGGAGAAAAAGAAGGAAGAAAGGAACTAAAACACACAGAAGTAGGACAAAAGCTTTTCCTTGAGATGCCAATCAAAGCGAAATAAATGACATTTCTCATTTAATAAGGCCCAAATATATCACTGAGAATCTCTGATCTTTATTTCTCTGAAGAGCAAGCATTAAGTAGGTCAATTGTGAGTATTCAAATCACAAAATGCCTTCACTTTATAGAAGGGTATTTTGGAAAATTGAAAATTCCCCTGACCTGCTTAAACTATAACTTTCCTTTCAACATTTTTATTGGCTTTTTTACAAGTAGCACAATCTATATTCTTCCTAGTCTTGCCCCCAGACATCATGGTTTAATATATATGACATATTGTCTGTATAGTTTGCTGTTTTAAGTGCTGAAGATGACCATTGAAAATTAAATGTACTAACACTGTGTATTGTCTGAATAGCAGCTTTCTTATTGACACAAAGAAAAATCACTATAAATGAAGAAATGGGTGTGTTTATAGAAAAATGATTGTTTCACGTTCTTAGTGTTACTTATTCAAAAGAGAAACTTTTCAGCTAGTTCAGGAACTAATTATTCATTCCTAGGAGCTATGTCTTAGTTGTGCCAAAAGATGTCTGCCATCATAGGTGTTTCTTTTGTTTACATATTAAGAGCTTAGCAAATGGGTAGCAATTGTTTCCATATAGCTTTGTGGTATTTTCTTTTGTTTTGATTTTTGCTGCCATAGAACAAATTATCCCAGGGGATATTTAAATTTTTTATTTATGTTTATATGTGTATGTCATGTATGTATGGGAACCCACAGAAGTTGCAGAAGATGTTGTGTCTCCTCAAGCTGGAGCTCCAGGTGACTGGGAGCCACCTGATGTGGGTTGTAGAGTTACTGGTAGTTGTGAGCTAACTTGATTTCTGGGAATCAACTCAGGTCCCCTGTTAGAACAGCACATTTTCTAACTGCTGAGCCAGCTCTCCAGCCTCTCCCTCATTGGTGGTAGTGGGGGTGATTTCTTTGAACAGAAAGCCACTTACATTTCTACAGAGATCCTCATTGGCTTCCTTCATAGTTCACACTGTTTCATGAAAAATCACGGCCTCCTCAGCAAAGTCATCCTCTCTCCACAGCCCATGCTCTTCAGTATCATCAACTTGTGAAGCCTTCTAGAATCGGCCCTCCCTAACCTAAGCACAAGAGTTTGTTTGCAGAACTCTGTACAACTGACAGTACAGTTAGGTAAAATATATTTAAAGTTTTCCAAATATAAATGTAGTTTATTTATCAAACAGCATTTTTTTAAACTTCACACCTACTTAACGAAATCTTCCAAACATCTATTTTATGAACAACATGATGGGGATCATGTGGCTTTTTTATGAACCCTTACATTACGTTTTATGCAATAAGCTTTAAAAGGGAGACATCTAAAATTGAACCTTAAAACTTTATAAAATACCACTGGGGGTGTTAAACTTCATCACTATCCTATTGAATAATGTATCTTCAGAGATGGTATTTCCCTGTCAAGGTCAGTCTCTGCTGTTGACCACATAGCCATACACACATCTCTAGCTAAGAGTACTATCTGGGGAGAGGGAAAGGAACTCAGCATTAGGTACTGGTGTCTCATGCTATGTCCACCTGAGTTTGAACCTGTCGAAATTAGCCAGCATGGTAGAATCGTCAGATACAGCTGGCCTTTAAAGAACTAAGGTACTGCAGAGTGAGCCAGGGTCAGATCTGCAGTTTAGCTACAGAATTCTCTAGACTAAAACCAAGCTCTCACTTTAAAGGGGCAGGGCGTAGGTACACTCTGCTGAGCTAGGCAGGGATATCTGGTGGGTGACAGCAGGATCCTAGGACACCTGTTGACTAATGCAGACAAGTGCTATACTCTGAAGCTCAGCTCAAAAAGCCACATGGCTATAGGTAAGAAGGGAGCAACAATGGAAGGAGGCATGTAGCAGAGGGAGTGAGGTCCGGTGACATCTCTGGGAGGAAGGAACAACCCAGGGCAGACTCATGGCATCTGCCTTTTGAGACTGATGTCAAGAGACTTGCAGATTAGTGATCCAAACAGACATGCTGGCCAGACTTGGCTTTGAATAAAAGAGCCATCTCATCCCACACAGTGAGCTGTGACAACTGCTTAACTGTAATGATCAAATCACAGCCGCAGCATTCAAGTTCAGGAAATAATGAGCTAATTAAAAACCCATGGGGGAATTTAAGGCAAGCCAAAATGACAATCTTATACCTTGAAATTTCTCCAGGACACCTTCTATTTTATCCAGGGTCACAGACTCCTAAGTTCTTTCATTAAAACAAGCTATCCTTCCATTTACATTGCATGCCAAGGACAATAACATATTTTCCACAGGAAGATGCCAGCTCCTCCCTGGGCATTCAAGAAGATAACTGACATTATCAAAGCCGGAACTGATATGGCTGGGTTGGGTTTGAACAGGCTATTTCAGAGTTTTGTAACTGACACCATGTGCTTTATACAGCCCCCTAAATACAACTTGACAAGATCCATTTCCAATCTGTTCCAGATTGTCCCCATGTATTTTATGGCTAAGGACTGAGTCACAAACTAATCTGCACAGGCAAAAAAAAAAAAAAAAAAAAAAAAACAATTAGCAATTTATAAAACAAGGTTCAGTTAATCTGAGATATTAGAGATGCCCAGACCTCCGAAGGCATTGGTGTGGGAGAGAGTGTGCTGTTCTGGGTCTCACTCATCTCCACCTCCTTTGTTTTTCTTCCACTTGCAAAACCATCAACCTTGCTTGCCTTGGGAATTTCAGACTGAAGCCTCTCCTTTAGGAAAGAGAGTCGATTGTGCTCCTTTGTGCCAACCCTGTCTTGATCAATCTTCCTTATTGCATTCATTTCTTCTGCAGCACTGGTGTGTTTACATATCTGTTTTCTCTGCTAGAACTCTGTGAGGGCAGGGGCTGTGGTTGGCTCATGTAGATGTTAAACAAAGCCTGTCCAGGGAGTTGATAGAGAAAAAACAAATGGGTAAATGTCGTAAACTATCAACTTCTGTAGCCAGTGGACTGTCCTCCCACAACTTCGTTGGAAAACCGAAAACACATGATAGATGAACATCAATGGAACAGATACTATACTTCATGACAGGCAATCTCGAAAATATTACTATCAACAATGGGAATTAATTTCCAGTCTTCATTTAAGAACTAATTTTTCTGATGTATCCTCCTTTTAAAGGAGAAATTACATGAGTGGTGCAGCATGAGGTGTGTGTTTTGAGGCTGAGTTTTCCACAGAAGGGGTGAATCTGGCCTACATTATTCATTCATAATCTTGCCCAGTCTCACTTTTGACCAGCTATAAGCATTTGAAGCGCAGCTGTCTATGTTTAGAGAGGCCATCTGTAGCCATGAAAAGTCTTCCCTGATGAAGTTTTAATTATTCCATAAGTGTTTCACAAACACAACCTTTGTTTTTTAGTACAGCATGCTTTGCTTTGTTTTAGTTTTCAGTCTGTGGAACATGAGTTTGAAGTCAGATAAAACCGTAGTTCAAATTCTTCTAAGTGTTTGCTTATTGAGCTGTGTGTCTTCAGAAAAGCAAACTCTGCAAGCTGTTGTTTCCTCATCTGGTGAGCAGGGATAGTGATATCTGCTGGAAACAGCTGGAAAAAGTCAGTGCAAGTGTCTACCCCAGGGCTTTGTGTGACTCTGGTTTATTATAAATGGAATTCTCCCTCTCCCTTTGGCAAGCATCCAGGAAGAAAGAGAGCTCACAAAAGTCTAGCCCTTAAGACTGCAGTTGCCTTGGCTCATCTTCAGCCAATGGACCATGCTTCCACAATTTTTAGCTTTATCTTTAATTATGTGTGTATGTACCGAATATATGTGTCTATGTGTGGGAATGTACACATGTGTATTCAAACCCATGGAGTCCAGAAAAGTTCATCCAATACCCAGAGATGTGGCATTATAGGTAGTTGTCAGCTGACCTGTGTGAGTATTAAGAATTGAAACTGAGTCCTCGGCAAAAGTAGCAAACATTCTTAACTTCTAAGATATCTCACAGTTACAGTTGTGTTTCATAGGTATGGTTTTTAATTGAAGATGTCTGTAAATTTGTGTGTTGAGGAGGGGTACAAGCACCCAGGGAGTCTAAAACAGGATTTGAATCCCCTGGAAGTGGAGTTACAGACAGTTGTGAACTATCTTGACCTGAGTTTGGGGAACCAAATTCAGTCCTGTGGAACAAAACTCAGATCTTCTGGAAGAGAAGCCATCATTTTTAACTAATGAGCCATCTCTTTTTACCTCAATGCTTAAGTTTTTAATTATTAGAATATGTTTAAAGTAAAGATGAATAAGACCTTTGTTCTCACAATGTCTTCATAGTTTGGATATTTGGTTTTGAAAGAATTAGTGTATTTTGCTAGAAAGAATGCATTTACTTTTTAACATCCTTTGAACATGTCAATGAACCTCATGCCAGGCAATGAGAAGCTTTTGAAAAATGATTTAATACTAAACTACTATCATTAGCATTTCAATGGTAAGTAAAACTTCTGACTTCAAGATGTGTAATATCATGAAGCAGTTCTTTTTCATTATATACATACACACACACACACACACACACACACACACACACACACACACACATATATATATATATATATATATATATATATATATATATATATATATACTGTTTTATCACTAACTAACTAAGGAGTTAGTATGTCAACTGGCCATGTTAAGATGCCATGTGTTTATGGCTATGGCAGATGAGCTTAGCTAGTGAGAGTATACTGCAATTAAACCTAGTGTCTGAAGTTCATGCTGTGGGCTCTGTTCCAGAAATGAGTTGCATTCCACATTTCAATCCATCCATTAATGCAATAAACAGGTACTAAACACCTTTTATATGTCAGGCCTTATGCTAAATACTTAATAGGTAGATTAAATAAAATACCATCCAAAGTTGACAAATATTTATTACTATGTCCTGAAAAATATATTTAGTCTATCATGTTATAGTATTTGAGAATGAACATAATGAAATGTGAGTAAAATTAGACTCATAAACAAGAGAACCACATGCTATATATTTGCATATTATCCCAAATATGTGTATCACTCAGTAGCTATAATTTGGATTATATTTTTTAGCAAAACTAAACTTTAGTTATTGACCTCAAAACTGGCATGAGTATTGTTTGGTGCATGTATGCGTATAACCCTGGACTCATAAACAAGACTTGTACCCCAAGATTTTTGGTAAATTTACTGGTTTTTTTTCCCCTGTCAGGCCCGTGACCTGTAGACAAAAATATGTTCAGTGTCAAGGTAATTCCAAACTCAACGTGAAGACTAGCCACAAAGAAAACTCCCTTTCAAGTAAGAGGACTAAAGCCATGGTGGGCCATTGTCCATTGTGTTTAATTCAGTGGCAGGATTTACAAAGACTCCTCACTTGAACAAGAGGAAGTCTCTAGTCAGCTCAGCCTTTACTGATCTCTAGAGAATGTGCTTGAAATACTGTACTTTTGAGAAAGATTTACCTTAATTACTATCCAGATGTAGTGTTTGAGCAAATGTTCTAGTTAGAGGGCAGCACAATTGTGACTAGAGTAACACTTAGAAGTCAAATTTACTCAGGGGTCGAGGAGTCAACGGTTTATAAGCCAGGTTTGAGGTGTCAAGGCAACGTAGCTCCCTAAAAAGATTCATGGGCTTTGGTTCTTGCTGCTTCTAGTTGGTTCCATATGCTAATGTGTGTTAAGTAGTACTGCCTCTGTCTAAGTTGGGATATATCTCTAAAAGATTCTGTTATTTATGTTTCCCAGTATCTCCTCTTAGCATTTCAAAGGTATCGGTTAGCTGTGTAGCTGTACTAAATGTTCAATGAATTCTAGTATATGCTTTAGTGTGATATTTTCTCTGTTTTATGTCATAAGATACTCTATGAACACAGTTGAAGGATTGGTTTTGCTCACAACCAATATTGTCTGTGAGAAACTCAATAGGACATGATAGCTGGCATCAGGTGGCTCCCACATGCAGGTCTTCCTGAGGCTTCCCCACTCTTCAGTGGGCATCCCAGCATCCCTCAGTTTCTGAAAGCAGGCATGGAAGAAACTGGCACCACACTGTGACTTGAGGCAATGCTAATCTTCCTCATAGATGTTTAATGTTTAAGGTTCTTCACTTATAAAGTTCCAAATGTCCAAAGACCATTGGTCATGTGTGGATGTGGGGGGAGCGCTGGCATATGTGTATGTTCCCCTGATGAATGGACATGGAAAATATCCAAATGGTCTAAAGCCGATGTAACTCCATGTTATTATATTAAGTTATCAACTCTATTGGTGCCACTCTGACCGAGTATCCCCTATCAAAGCTACATTTTTTAAGTCTACAATCTGGCCTGCCTGCTCACTGGACAATCTATTCATGAAAAAGCCCAAACTGAAATACTTACAACCGCAAGTATTTTCAGTATGACTAATCAATGTCCCCTGGGCAGGATTTGTTGTTATTTACTATATGGAAAACATCCGTTATGTTTATCATCACCATTGCTGGTAAGCACACATTGGCCTACAGTTGTCTTTAGAAACATCTCTGTGGCCTACAGGCTATTTCCAGTCATTGCTATTTGGGCTTTAATCTACAAAGGACAGGTTTGCTCTTTGAAATGGGAAATAGCCTTTTCTTGATGTTGTTGTGTTGTTGTTGTTATTGCTTTGACTTTTCCAAACAGATCCAGATTCTTCAAAGTGCAAGAGAGTGCAAAGCAGCACGTTCAGTCCCAGCTCTGCAGTGCTTTGTTCACGAATCAAAACGAGCTGAGCATTTTCAGATATCCAAACATATAAATTCAGTTTTCCTTTTCATTTGCCTTTATATCTACCCTTCTGGATTCCAGCTGGAGGCAAAACCAAAAGTGCTGAGCGACCACAATAAAGGCTGCTTTCCTTGGGGTTTCTAGACCCCTGGAAGTGGGAAGCATTAGTCATTCCCAAGCGCCATACCCACAGATTTTCCAGTCTAAATCCTACAAAGCCCACATGTATGTTTCTCAGTCAAGACTACAGGGTTCTTTTCAGAGTGGACCTCAGCATTCAGGACCACAGTGATCTGAACCCCCCCCCATCTCAGCTGATTTGAGGTCTAAGTTGAAAATAAAATTTCATAATAGTTCAGAGATGTGGAATGCATGAGAAACATGAAGTATTCCAAATATTGACATCATATTAGTATATTTAGTGGAAAATAATGAATTCATCTGCTTGTAATTTGTTTCAGTTTCCTCTCCTCCTGAGTTTTTGTGGACCAACTTAGAATACTTTCATAATACAGTGGATGGCCATATTCCCCTTGACTCTGGCTTAGGGAAGAAACACAGTGATCTCACACTCTGTGAGAGAGCTCTTCACTGTGCCGGTTCAGCTGTTCTATTACAGGTGCAATGAGTTTGTGAATGTATGTCATGTCCCGAACACCAGCATTTCAAAGCACTCTTACCCATGATCTGGCTCTCACATTCTCTCAGCCTTCTCTTCTGTGAACTCTTCCTTAAACCTTAGAAGGGGATTTGACACAGATGTATATTCAATTTCCACTTACTCCCAGCCCTTCAGCCAGTTATGAGTTCCCACATTAATTTGTCATTAACAAATTAAGTATGCTTAGTTAATGTCTTTTGTTGTATTTGTGAATATGGAAATTTTACAACAATAAAACTCACTGCAGAGGTTGATGACATCACTGATCTGTGAGTAGAAGCAGACATATAGAATGCTTCTACATATAGCATACATTTGACAGTGTATGGATTTAGCAATACATTAGTAGTAAGCTCCACCACTTAAGCCCTCCTCCTAAGCCATGAGTTTTAGTGCAGGATAATAGTACCATGCATGGATTTTCTATTCTGGAGCAGGCTTCAAAAATAAGTTCAAGGTGGTTGGTTGGCTTTATAACCTTCATGCCATTATTGCACCAATGGACACATCTTGTCTGGCAGGTTAAAATTATAGCATGCCAGGCTCTCTTAAAGACATGATTACTTTTATTCCTCATTTGTCTTTGTTCTGATGGCCTTTTAGCTGGAACTGGGACCCATCTTTCTTCTTATTGATGCCATACATTGACAAAAGAAATGTCGTGCTCGATCTTTAGGGACATCACCAATATGCTGGGGTAAATTAGCTATTTTAAAGTGAGGTAGACTGAGTTGAAATCCTACCTCACAAAGCATTTCTCTTTCCTTATCTCTAAATTGATGAGAAAAAAGTAGTGTTTATAAATGACCTAATATGATTGCTGGAGTGTAAAAGATGATAAGAAATACATAGTAATTTCGACTCTCATTATTATTATTATTATGCTTCAGTTTCATACTAGAGAACATGAAGTTTTTGTTTTGTTTTATTTTTTCATGAGAAAGGTGTCTTAAAAACTTTGAATAGTAACTGATATTCATGTAAATATTATATGCATAGAGCAGATGAGTTACCTGATGCATATTAATAAATTATGTGTATTAATGTCTCTTGTTATATTTGTGAATATGAAACTTTTATAACAATAAAACTCTATATAGCCTAAAGACATAAATTGCCATATTTGTTTAAGTATTGCACCAAGTTATGCTTATTTATGATGTAGTTTTCCTTAATAGGCATCTGAAATTTGAGCAACATTCAACTCAGGACATATGATCTTATTTTTCAGTATGTGTTTAAGAAAACCATCTTTTTGCCAAAAAGAAACAAAGGTTTCAGAATCAAAATTGTGCATTGAGTTTCGTAGAAGAACCTCAATCAAAGTCCTGGCAAGTCTTGCAATCTAAATACTTCATTATTTTTTTTTCATTTTGCAGAACTCATCATAGAATATTATGTCTTACAGGGCAACTTGTACTCATCATAGAATATCAGATCTTCTAGGGCACCTTGACAGTTTCTCAGATGACCCTTGTGATAGATTTTTAGAAAAGATAAAATGTACTTTATCTATGTCAGGAACTATCATTTTCTGATAATTTAAGCAATATTCCCCAGCAATATTCTAAGTGCTCCCTTTAGTGGCATTTAATTTTTATTGTGCTCTATAATGTAAGGGGGTCATCTTTCTTACGCTTCCTAAATAAAAGAAATGAAGGTACTTTAAAAAAAAAAACTCTAAAAAAGATACCAAGATGAAATACTATCAGCTAAACTTGCTCTGTGTCTTTTCTCCTCACAATTGAAAGACAACAACATGACCATTGTTCTGAGGTGCACACAGGCACACACCACATTTTCCATGTCCCCAGAGGTGCATCTATGGCTTGACATCACACACTTGCATGACTGCGGTGTTCCCAGTGATACTCTACAGAGATAGAAACTGTAAACATGGAAGTCAGGCTTTCTGTCCTCACAGTAAGAGATTGAGTGGTAAAGAAAGTGACCTCAGGACAATAAGAAAAGAGCAACACCACACACACACCCAACCTCAGAGCACCAGAGCTAGCTATGCAAAACAGGCACTGACAGGGTATCACAGGAGTGGAGGGCGATCAGACAGCTGTGGGTATAAAGGCACGAAGACAACAGAGAAAAGTTCCCTGAACAAACCAACAGCTGCTTGGCAATGCATTCTAGAGAATGGGTTCAGACAGAAGAGTGAGAGTGGATAATAAGACTTGCATATGGGAAAGACAATTAGCAACGGTACAGGGAATGGATGCATGGGCCGGCCATAGGCTTGGCAAGAGAGATGCACGGAGAGGTCAAAGCAGTTCCAATGGTAAATGAATACGAAGAGAAAAAAATTAAGTCAGAGGGACACAGTCTAAGCAAAGCCTTAAGGATTGGTGGGATGCTAGGGAAAATGAAGAGATTGGTAACAGGTTTGACCTAGAAACTGGGGCTCTCCTGGCCTCCTGGAGAGCTTATAGGTTATAGGACATATTTGAGGATGGTAACTTGTAAATCAAATGTAGCTAGCTGTGTTTTGTTTTGTTTTGTTTTGTTTTGTTTTGAGTGACTCCAATCTCATCTAATAAAACCTGAAGCAAGCACTTTCTCTCTTACACACCAAAGCATCCCACAGCAGAGGCTGCAGATCAGGGAAGTCAGAACTATATCATCCCAGCTCTGGTCTTTTCATCACATCACATAATAGTTATTCTAGCTACTACAAGCCTGTCCTGAAAGGCAGGAAGCCCAAAAGGAAAGGTAGAGCAAAAGAACTTAAGGGTGCATGTGGTGGCTTAGAGGATAAGGGGCTTGCTGCCAAAACTGATTGCTGGAGTTCAATCCAGGGAATTCACATGGTGGGAGGAGAGAACCAATTCCCTCAAATTGGCACCCAACCTCCCCCTCAACCTTAGCCCTAACCCTAACCCTAACCCTAACCCTAACCCTAACCCTAACCCTAACCCTAACCCTAACCCTAACCCACACATGCTCTGTGGCATGCACATCCTTATGTCCCGGAATTTTACATCAGAGAAACACAGGCTTCTCATCAATTCCACTCACACAAAAGACTGCTTCATTTTGTAAGGTAGAAAAGGGTATCTGTTAATAAGTTTCTTTTCCAGAGAGGAAAGGAAGGAAAAGTGAAATCCAAATAGATTTTTAACACTGACTACAGTATCTGTCAGTTATAGTTCTTCTGTAGTTTTTCTTTTTCTGTGAATAAATAAATGACCCAGAGACTGATATTGAGGTTCAAGCTAAATATCAGAAAAGCAAAGCAGCTGGTCACTAGCTTCTTACCTCTACCTCAGGGTGAATGGGCTAGTTCTGTCTCCACAAGCTCTCACCAAGCCTCAGACTGTAACCTCTCCTCAGTGTGGCTGGAGAATGAATGCCTCTCTGAGACCTTACTTCTGTCTTACACACTTCCCTAATGTTGGGATTAAAGGTGTGAGCAATAATTCTCACACCTTTTAGATTGATTCAAACTTGTGTAGACCTGGGTGGCCTTGGACTCACAGAGATCCATCTATCTCTTAATCCTGAGTCCTAGGTTTAAAGGTGTGCACTACTACACCCTAGCTTCTGGCTGTTGGGATTAAAGATCACCCCCTGCCTGATCTCTATAGTTTGAGGCTGACTTTGCTTTTCTGAATCTTCAGTCAAGCTTTAATAAATAACGTACCACTACATATTTCTTTTATTGTGAGATCTGTGGAAGTAACGACACTAAGTCACCTATACCATTTCTGATCCAAGTTGCTTTGTGATCACAAGAAGGCTGCTCATTCTTTAGTCTCACATTTGTGTCTCACATGAAAGGAGATGCAGAGTGAGAAGGAAAATGTTTTACTGGGGACTTCAATCTTTCCAGAAACCCACACCTGAAATTCATGTACAGTTCATGGCCACAGATATCCCTGTGACCAGTTTTATCTACAGGAAATGCTGGGAAATTGATTGTTTTAAACATGAAGCACATACTACCTCCGATAATGACAACAAAAGTCAAAGGGAAGTGGGAAGAAAATATGGATAGCTATTGTGCAGGTATTTAAGACAATCTGTCACAGAACTTGAGGTCATATGATGCAATTCCTTTCTCTCCACTCACTACCCTTCACCGTTTTGTAATGAGAAAGCTCAATCATGTGACTTAATACCAGTTTACGGGATGGCTAGATTTAAGATTCCCAAGTTTAGTGAGCTCTTTCACAGTGTCCCACAATTCTCTTTCTCCATACAATGAGCACACAGTATACCCAACTATGGGAGTAGCACCCTTTTCTGAGACCCACTGACTTTGTTCTCCCTTAATCCTTAATGGTACTTGTCAGACAAAATCTCTCTCTCTGTGTGTGTGTGTGTGTGTGTGTGTGTGTGTGTGTGTGTGTGTGTGTGTGTGTACACAAAGTGCACATGTGTGACCATGTGCATGCAGATGCCAAAAAACAATCTTGGGAGCCAACAACATTCTTCCTAAGGCAAGAACTTGACCTGGAGTTCACCAAGTAGGCCAAGCTGCCCAGTTAGTGAGTCCTAGATATCTATCTGTTTTACTGCCTTACTGCCCTGTGTCTTACTGTTTTTCTTATCAAGGGATCTGTTAATGATGTGACAGCTATTTTTTTTTCATTCTAATGCAGGATTGCGGCTTATTGATTAAACCAGAAGAAACCTGTGGGTTGCAGCCTATTTCTTCAGACTACATTGAAGCCATTTCACAGCCTACAATAGAGAGCTGTCCATCTGGGGACACTAAAGGTGATCTCATAGATATCATTTCTCTAAAATATTTTAGATATTTCTTCTAAATATCCATAGAATATAAGTACATGTTTAGTCTATCCTATCCTTGTTTTAAATAAGGATCCTACTTTTTCCACACACATAAACAGCAAGACATATTATAAATGTAAATGCATTATTTTTATATTTGCAACACTTGACTCATCAAACCCTTTGCATGCTTCATTTCTAACCCATCTAGAAATTGCAGAGCAGAGGTCAAATCTGCCAGGAGCCTTCTTTTAGCTTGGAACTCATTCCCTAACCCTGTCCTTTTCTTGTATCACAATCTCTACACTTAAATTAAGTATGTAATTCATTGTTTAGTGTCATTCTTTCCAAGATATTGCTTTCATGAGGGCAGGAAGTTAGCTTTTTTCCCACTGTGTTTTTATTACATTTTCATTTGTGTGTGTATGCCAAGGTGTGCACATGAGGGTCAGAGGACAGCCTGCATGAATCAATTCTCTCCTTCCATCATGTGGGTCTCTGGGATCCAGAGGTCTCCCGACCATGAAGCAAGCATCTCCACCCATTGAACCATATCCCCAGTTCCCTTTTTCATTTTACAGCAGCTCACTACACGCTTGCATAGCCCACACATAGTTCACACGTGGTAGGTAGAAAATAACAACCCAGTTTTAGAGAATTTGTTTTCATTGCATACAAACTATTGGAAATGACCACAGATATCCCACATATTTTGAGCATTTATTTATAAAAATAGGCAAAGGATGATATCAGACTCCGGTTGCAGCATTACATCTGTCCTGAGCCATGACCAGACCTGCAATCTACTTCCAGCAGGGAGAGTGCAGTCACACAAAGCTGGTGCTGAGATTGGGACTCAGAGCATGTGTTCTTAAACTGTCCTGGTAACTGCTCCATCCTGACCCCAGAACTCCCCTCCTCAGAAAGGCCTGAGAAACACACACACAGCTGCACTAGCCTTGCCATGAACTTCACACGGCTGCTGGAACAGGCAATGCGTTTCCCAAATGGGCAGGGCAAATTGCAATTTGGCATGCAGTTAGGAAACGTGGATACGTCCTAGTCTTGAACATGTGTTCTAAATAATAAACCCTAGTCAGGGAGGGACTGGCCTGTTAAGGAGGGTCAGGTGCCATGATCTGTGTCTGCCTGCTGTAGGAGACACAGACTCAGCCTTCAAAGGAGACACCTATGTGTCCAGTTCAGTATTGTTTTAATCAGTTGACAATTTATGACAACCATAAAACAACTTAATTCTACTCCTTGTATGACAACCGAGTCAAAGGCTCTTCCACTCTAAGTTCATGACACCGGCTGCTCGGCAGACAGCAGTGTGTCCTTGCCTGTGAAGTGCGCAGTCACGTCAGCTGCACTCTGGAACGGCTCTGTCTGAACTTCCCCGTGGGGGAGGATGTCACAGAGAAGCAGCATTCTGATATTTAAGTGCATGGACTTGGTTTGGCACACTGCTAGACCCCTTCAGAGAAGGCCCCCACACTGACTGCCATGCTTTATAGCCTGAAATTATAAGACTTCCTCCTTAGAGTCAGTTCCTGCCATCTGATGCCACACCCTCCTCTCTAGCCAGCCTCTCTGTGCCACATTCTCAGTGTAGCTTCTCTATGTTCCCAGAGCAATCCAGGTATGGTATTACCGTAGTGCCTGCTCCCTTCTCCTTCAAGGGTGTCAGAGACCAGTGGTCTCCAGAATGGTGTGATGTACCCAGGAAGAGGAGGGAACAGCAAAGAACAGTCCTGGCGATAAAGCTAATAAAGATGAAAATATATGTGCATCTGCTTTCTATCTGATCATTTTTATTTGCGTGTTTTATGAAGGACACAATATATGGTCCTAGGAGCATCTGCATGTCTTAGAGTGTATGTGCTGAGACGTCAAGGGCACATGAGCAGTATGTTTTTACTGATGGCTTCCTTAGATTAGGTTTCTCAAGAACATAAATTGTCTGTAGTGGTCTCCCAATGTCTAATAGTCAGTAAAGAAAAAAACAAACACATGGCTTATGGAACTAAACCAAGATTTAAACCTTTTCTCCTTTCACAGAAATCTATGACACAATCAGGAGGATAGGCAGAGAGAGGGGGGGAGGGAGGGAAGGAGGGAGGGAGGAGAGAGAGAGAGAGAGAGAGAGAGAGAGAGAGAGAGAGAGAGAGAGAGAGAGAGAGAGAGAGAGCAAGCACAGCAAAAGGCCTAAAATACTGACTAAGCCTGAACAATATTTTTCTAGAATGGACTGTGTGTTCCCAGAGATAATTCTGTCTTTCATAACAGGACTTCCTTGGTGTGAAGAAAGAAGTTGTCATGATAGATGATGCTAGATGGAATCGACTTAGCAGTTGTGTGTTTAGCTAAACATTCATTGGCTCCAAAAGCTATTTTAATAACATGCTACAACTATTTGTCAAAACTGAATCTATTCTTTTTACCTGTAATATAATAACACCAAACTATTTTTTCAATTACACTAGCTTAGATATTTTTAAATCACTGCATTTCTTTTTTATTTCTAAAGAGTGATTTCTAGTCTCTTGGAAATAAGATAATAATTTCTTAATAAAGTGAAAGTAATACTTCTAATTTTGAGAAAGGGTGTATGTATGCAATGATCATTAAATAATAACAAAATCAAGTCATCATATACAAACAATGGAAAGATTTTTCTATAACTTATTCTTAGTAATAAAGTGTGATCCCCAAACCTTAGTACTTCCAATGTTTTCACAAACTTAAAAAATCTTTATTATACATTAGAAATTAGTATTTACACGATTTTATGTCCACCGTGGTTCTAAAAGACAATAACATTTTTACTTCATGATGCCATCCAAAACAGTTTATTCAAGTGGCTGAAATCTCATCTACATTCAGCAGAGAGCTCAATCAATAAAGAAAATAACTTTTCTAAAGGACAGTTTCATTCCCCAGGATGTCATTACTTAACATAAATATCATATTTGATTTCAAAAGTTATAGCTTGGATTCACTCTGTTTAAATGTGTAGCAAAGAGTTTATGTCCCTCTTTCTTGACAACGTCAGTTAAGAGCTGGTGTCATTTAAGATGTCAAGAATCCCAGTCTCACAGATGTTGTACAGATGGCCACTTCAACTCACAGTAAATAAAGGCGTTGCTAACTGATTAAAAACACGGAAAAAGTCACGGCTGCATAAATATGCAGTAGTATGTGACATAGGGGCCAAGTTTGCAGATACCAAATCAAGCCCTTTTAAAAATGTATATAAAACTTAATGCCCAAAAGCTAATTGCATCCATATTTGAATGTTTCCCACAGATGACCACTTTTTCTTCATAATGGAAGTAGCCACAGAAGGTCTCAGTGTGTGGGAAGATAGCCATCAACAAGATTGGGAAACTGAGAGTGTTCGGGTGCATGACGCTCTATTATATATGGGGATCTGATTAAAAACAATAAATAGAACACTCCCCTAACATACCATCATCCTATGAGAAAACAGTCAGCCACTGTCTTTTCCAACACATAAACCACTGAGTACATTCAACATAAAAAATTTTTATTTTTTTCATTTTATGTGAATGAGTGTTTTGCCTACATGGATATGTGCACCTTGTACACACCTGATGTCTGGGGAGACCAGGACCTGGAGTAACAGATGGGTGTGAGCCACATGTGGGTGCTGGGAACTGAACCCAGGTTCTCTTCAAGAACAGCCACGGAGTGCTCTTTACCACTGAGCCATCTCTCCAGCCCCTAAATTCAACTTTTTGAAAGCAAAGAAAAAAAATCATTAAGATAATCCGATATCGGGGTCTTTCAAAAAGTACTATTGAGTACCATTCCTATGTCATTTTCCCTTGATGATTTTGCTCTAAAGTGGCCTAACATGCTATCAGAGTCGACACATGGGAGGTTCTTGGTTATGGTCCAGCTCTGGTATTAAACTCACTTCATTTGCTTACTGCTTGATGCCTCCATTTACTGCATCTGTGAAACAAGGGTGTGATAAGGACCCTTCCAACTCCATCCCAGGCCATTCTGCACATCTTCTGGAGGCAAATCTCTTCCCTTTGCCACTTAAGACCCTCTATGCCCCTGCACCTTCTGTCCTTGAGCAATACTTCTGTCCTCTCTGTCTCCATCTGCACACTGTGGAATCAGCCTTCATGTGGCAGACCTCACTCTTTTCCAGTGTGTGAAGTCTATGCAGAGGCCAGTCCGTTCTGCCTCACTCCCAGCAGGCTCATGCTTTCATTGTTCACAAAATATCATGCTTTCAATACTTCTGAAACTCATCTCTCAGGAAAGTCCTGTTTCCATCCAATGACATTTCCAGAAAACCCTCTGTTTTCACTTTGCTATGAACCACCACGGCATACTTGTGGTTAGGACACAGGACTAAAATCTATTTATGGACAGCTAGCTAAGTGCCAGTCACCATGGCAGGTGCATACATACTTTCCTTATAAAGTAGTAAATTTAATCATGAAAACATTAAAGTCATTTGTCCAATTGTAACAGAGAGCTCCAACCTTGGCTTTGCTAGGGAACCATCTGAAAGCATTTTAAAGTATACAGAGAGATGGGTAAAACTCATATGTAATGTTGCACCCGTTCACACCCTAGGCACAGGGATTCTAAAAAGTTTTCTGGGTCAGATTTGCAATCAGTGTTGAGTCCCACAAGCTAACCAAAGGATGCAGAGCCTGGGGACATGTATGTCTAGACAGCCCGAATTATTTCACCACCACAGACATTTCTACTTAAGTGTGCATTACCTCTCAGGATACTGTTATAATCTCTAATGCATAAATGGTAATCCTTGAATCTGAATATCAATGCTTTTTTCCTTAGAATTAGTATTATAATTAAAAGTGTGGACCCTGATTGCTCTGCTCAAATCCTTGTTCCACTGCCTTCATCTTCCAGAATTCCAGATGGAGAGGAGATAGTTTTGAGGGTTAAATAAGTTCATATAGTAATCCTTAAGTATGACTGGCACATAAAAGTACTAGCTATTTTTATATTCCTGTGACATGGTAATGTCATAGCACCTAATACCTCACCAGAATTGATCCTTGGTGTCTGCAGTTACAACAGCACACTGGATGAGTGACCCATCAAGGGGCAGGATGGTGATGGTGACCATTCCTGAAGCTGAACGTACTCATGTGTAGACATTGGATAAGGCCATTTTCTGCAATTCTCTTTACATTTAAAAACCAGAAAAAAGAAAAGTGTGTGTCGAGGAGGGCTTATGTGCCTGCATTCCTGGAAACTTCAGTTCTGTGTTGCTGCTTCACTTGCTGCTCTTCCTGCTGAAGTTACTGCTGTGTGCAGTCCTCTCCTTTCTTGCAATTCATAATTTCCTCTTGTCCTTTCCCTTTTATTTTTCCCCTCCCAGCTCCTTTCTCTTAATATACTGACACTTTTCCCCCCTTCCTGTGGCAGATCTGTAGAGGCCATGCACTATATTTCTCTTTGTAGCTTATTTACAACCGTTTCAACACACACCCACACTCACATACACAATTCTGACACCCCAGAGGTCGTGAAAGTAATAGGTACTATATTCATATCCTGAAGGTTGAAAATCTCTCTGCTGCAACTCATATCACACTAGAGACTTTGCACATAGCCTCACAAATCAGACTTGGAAAAGGCACAAAGTTTTATTTAAAATTTGTCTTGAGGCTGGAGAGATAGATGGCTCAGCGGGTACAGGCACTAGATGCATAAACCTAGAGACCAGATTTCAGTCCCCGAGACCCATGTAAAAAGCCTGGCCTGATGCTGCACAGACAACTATAACCCTGGAAGTCTTAGGGAAAGATGTGGGGTGGAGACAGGAGAATCCTCCAGAAGCTTCCAGGCCAGCCATCCTAGAGAGAGCAATGCAACAATGGAAATAACAAATGATACCCTAAGGCCTTAACATGGTGATGGGAAGACAGAGCCAACTCCTGAGAGCTGCTGGAGACCTCCACCCGCAGGGCACCCTACACACACGCACAAAACAACTAAGTAGCTTTTTAAATTTTTTCTTTATTAATCCAAGATCAGAAAAACTCTGACAGTAGATCAGCACTATGCTTAAATATATTAGCCCATTGCATCCTCACACCAAATCCTCACACACTACTCACCTCATCCAAGTTATAAGGATATCAAGATGACACAACCATTAAAAAAATTGGAAATAAATACACCCAAGATGCCATCAATCAAATGAAGGAATAATAACCAGTCTTGAAAATTATAAATGATCAAAACACTGATGTATCTCTCCTGTTTATAATGTCTTGAGTAAGAAAAACATGTCTCTTATTGTACTGATAACCTGATGTATTAGGTTGATAAATATTTGAGGCCTTCTGACAACTTGGGGACTCCCAGTAGACTTTAGCTCTATTGAAGTTCAAAAGCAAGTTAATAGTTTCCTTTGTTCTTACACAGTTTCGTGGGGCAGAACTCACTCATAACTTCAACATGAACTCACTCCCAAATTAAACATGAACTCACTCCTAAATTCACAACATGCTGTCATGTTACTCTTCTGTTTGATCTGGGGGACGCTATACATCTTTCCACTGGATTTATTAGACAAGAATGGTCTTCTCGTGTTAATTTCTGTAGTTGGGTGGCACTGAGTCCTGTACTTGCAAAGTGTAATTTCACCAGCAGAAACTAAGCCAAATGAAGTCTTGCTGTGTATTCCAGGCCAGTGGGTTGTGCCTTGCCTTAGTTGTGCAGACAACAGGACCTGTGACTGGAGAGAAATAACCTGGCAGCCACACAACTGCCAACATGACATCCTAACCAAGCCAGAACTTCAGCAGTGCCTGCGAGGAAGAAAGGTAGGTTCCGCATTCCGCCGGGGAAGCCTGCATTTCTTGCCATATGGGGCACTGAAACCGGACAATTGCATGTGGTATACCAGCTTCTGCCCTCTTGCAGTGAGAGGGAAACTAACTCTCTGTCACTTGGCTTTTTTAATTATATGTAGATGTTATCACTGAAGAACATTAATATTTCTTGCTCCAAGTTCATTTTTCTCCAAATGAGTTTATCTGGCAGATGGAGGCTATTAAAGTCATGTGCTGTGCTGACCCAGTTCCATGCTGTTTTTCCAGCACAAAGCAGAGCAGACGACATCATCACTGTGGCTCTAGCAGACACCACTGTTCAAACAGACATCTGTAGTTCAGTACAAGAAGCCAAATGTTCCTGCATGCAAAACTCACTTCTAGAACTTACCAAGTGTGTGCTGCTGTGTTTACCCTCTAACCTTGCTGACCTTTCTTCGCATTCCTGGGCAGGTCTCACGTGGACCTCACCAGGCTGACACTCTCTATTGAGGCTCCTAAGCTGATTTCTTGGAATGCAGTTTCTTCTTGCTAGGCATGCTCTGACTAGGTAGAGCCCAGCAGAACTCATAAACTGAGATGCTTGGTTGACATCAAGTAAGTAATCTTAACCAGATTTTCAACGTACTTTTTATCAGATGGACTTATCCTTATGTACCATGTGTAAGCTTTCACATATGGGCAGGCCAATTTCAAAAGCTGATTTTTAAAACAGCACAGTATGGAATGCATGCCAAATTTTCTGTTAGTATTTAGCTTACCAAGAATGTGGACAGGGGAGGTCTAGGGCAGGAAGATAGATGTGTTCTTGGTTTCAGCAGAAGTATAGTGATGTTCAAGATGGAGAACATAGCCAATAATTAAGAAGTTGTGGTGATATATTATTTATGATTATTAAAGCTTGCATGAGGGTACAGAAAGCAAAGCCAGCCACAAGCCATAGAACCAGGCAATAGTGATACACACCTTTAATCTCAGCAGCCACACTAGCAAGCCAGGCTGTGGCACACACCTGTAATCCCAGGGGTCAAGAGACAAGCAGATGGATCTCTGTTAGTTCAAGGCCACAATGAGGAGCTACATGAAATTCCAGTCTTAAAGAGAAACCGCTCACACATAGGTGTGATCACTTGGGATCACACACCTTTAATCCCAGGATTTGAGAGGTATAAAAGGGAAAGGCTAAGGGCCTCATGTAGAAATTTATTCACCAGCCACGCTGAGATGACAGCCCTTTCAGCCTGAGGTGCAGGTAAGAATTAGTGGCTGGCTGCTTTGCTTTTTCTGATCTTCGGCTTGAAGCTTGAGCCCCAATATCAGTCTCTAGGTTTTTATATATTTTGTACTATAAAGAAGCAATATTGGTTAAATCTTAAAGGATAGAGCCAGAAAACAGTGATTTAAAAACTTGTCCGAAATATTAACTGCCCATTTTTCCGTGGAAGGAACAGTTCACCTGCCAGGCTCTAAGCTTCATCAGGGTTAGGAGTGTGTTTCATTCACTACAATAGTCTCATTAATGAATACAGTTTGTGACACATAATCATTTAATGAATATTAGTATGACTAGGGCTAAAGCTCAGTGGTAGGAACTTAAACTATGCAAGGACCCTGGTTCTAATTCCTGTATCATCACTCAATAAGTCAATCAATATTTATTGGATAAGTGAATAAGTGAAAATGTTAATTATTCTTAATCACAGCTCTATGAGGTAGATGTTACAAATGTTGTCTACTTGAGAAAATTAAAGTTTTCAGAGATCGAGTCCACTGGTAAAATTTGTGGGTCACTGTGACTGCATCTGTAAGCACCAACTTGGACTGTGCATCCTAGCATCTTCGAACGGAAGCAGTGTAAAGGTGACAATCGTGCTTGTCACGCCAGCTGCTCTATACCCAGAGTTCCAATCTAACTTCAGAAACCAGAGGGCTGGGCACAATTCCAAGATGCCCCAGTCTATTGACCTAAAAAGAAGTAGATGCAAATAAATTGGTGAATTAATTATGTGGCTTTGCTTCTCGGGTTCATTTTCTTCACCTGTAAAACGGTAAGTCACTATGATCTAACCCTCCACAGTGGACTGCTCACCTCTGTGGAAAGCTAAAGATGCTATAGTCTAATATTGACTGCGTGGGTCAAACATACAGTCTGAACTGGGGGGTCTGTCCATTACGCCAATTTCTCATGGTTCTTGTGTTCATACATGATATAGAAAAAGTGCCACAATTGTGTCATTGGAGCTCTACCTTCAATACCCAGTCTAAACTAACCACCTCCACAGTGTTCCACATTGTCTCTACTGACTACCAAGCTGGCTATTATCAACTCTGTAAGGCAACATGAAAAGGAAATAAATGTTTTCTTTCCTGTTATTGAAAAAGATATGTCATGATAGCACATGAGAACCAAAGCTTATGGACAGTTGATATGACTTGAGAGGGGTCTGGGGCTGGCACATAGCACCGAGGGCTTATCATAGTACCTTTCTTAGTCTCAGATTGTACTGATTGGCACACTCAGGGACTCACACTTGCCCCAAACTGGCATTGCCCTACAGACTCTAGTTCATTTACAAGAATTTAATTTATATACAACATTAAGCGTTCTCCATTTTTAGCATAGCAGTGACATAATCAGAGTTAGAAAAGTGCCCCCTCCACAGAGGTATGGGGACTGTTACAGAGGACATGAGTGCCAGGGAGACAGAAGATGTTCAATTTCAAAATACAACACTGAGAGACAAAGCCAATATAATTTATATACCAAGAAATCCCATCAGTATGAGAACTAATGCACACATACAAACCTGCTTATATACATGGAAAGTTTCTGGATGTAACAAACAGGTAAGAGCGAAGATATAACACAGTGTAAAGACAATACACTCTATTGAATAGACATCAGACACCAACCTTGGCTGTGCACACACCTCTACATGTGCACACACACCAAACACACACCCAGACTTATATACATACAAAGTAGGAAAATAAGTAATATAATATTTTATTCTTTAAAATACATGAAATGCTGACTTCCTGTCTCTTTTTCTAATGTGTCAAATAGTCAATACTATTGCTAACTACTACATTAGCCATGCTATTCAGAAAATTGCTTCATATATATATATATATATACATGTGTGTGTACATACATATGTATGTACATACATACATACATACACATACATACGGATAGCAAGGTAGGAATGAGATAGGACGATCCTCAGAAAGGCATTCAGGAAATCTGAGCCAAGCTCTGATTCTACCTGATGAAATAAGTTCTATTCATCAAGCTTATCTACTATTTCTGTTGCCTGTCTGAGAAATGCTGCACTGTCCATTACGCCTGAAAAATGTTAGCACAGGGTAGAGTCCCACAGATAATTTATGAAGTTCTGACTGTGTGATGCCACACTATTTGTTCATTCATTCATTCATTCATTCATTCATTCATCTAATGTTTGCTGAGCTAAGACCCTGATCCAGCAGTATACAACAGGACCCCTCAAAGCTGGATTTCAAGTGTAAGGACCATGAAGAGAAGTGTTCATTTGCTATAAGGAATGATCATTGCAACCCCAGCAAGAAGCCCAGAGGCATGCACCAGGTGCAGACTGGGATGCTCTGGCAAGATTACCAGAGAAGAGGCAGCTAGGAAGAAAGTGTTTATTTAAAAAAAAAAAAAATAGGCCATCTACCTGTCGAGTAAGTTTGAAATAGCTCAACTGGGATTAAAAAAAAACAATGAGGCATATTCATTTTCCTCAAGAGCATCTACTGTGAGAATTCTGTCATTCGAGAAAGGATGCAAATGGCAAACTGACTATGGAGCAGGACTGTGCAGGGGAGGACAGTGGTGGGCTGGTGCCCACGCTTGTATGCACATCAATTACCTGCAGTGTGCACCATGTGCAAGTGAGGTTTTACCAACGCGTGCCCCTTTTCCACTAGTCTTATCAACCTGAAGCCTGTTAACTCATACAAAAACCTCAGGTCCTTAACAATGAAAGTTCAGTTTTAACTATTGCCTTGAAGAAGGAATTTAAACACACTCTATTACAAGAGAAGCATATTTCTGAGTCCTAATTCTGCTTTGGGGAACATGTTACACTGATTTTTCTTTCTCCAAAGAATAAGATACAATGGCAACAGGATTTGACTCAGCCCCTGAGAATTATTGCATAGTTAGACCCTCAAGAAACACTAGACCTCCCTTAGATTCTCCAAATAGCGTCATTAAATCGCCTTGTGCTCCTACGATTTCGCTACTGTTCACACCAATGAATGCCAAGACTGTATTTGGAAATGCAAGCCTACCTGGAGGGAAGGAACAAGATGCCAATCAGTTGAGATTGAAAAGCTGCTCAAGTCTCCAGAAACTTTGACCAAGAAACTCACTTAATGGCAAATGAGCAGAGCTGGACTTCCTACACCTCCATCACTTTCCCTCACTTCAGCAATGTTGATAAAAGAAACACAGAATGAGCTCTCAAGGGGAAAGAGGGGGCAGTGTCAAAACAGCTGAAAAAATTCATTATCTACAAACTTGTGTGTACAGGGTGTGTGAGGGAGGGTAAATGTGTGACTCCCAAGTACTTATTCTCTTCTCTCTCTCTCTCTCTCTCTCTCTCTCTCTCTCTCTCTCTCTCTCTCTCTCTCTCTCTCTCACTCACTCACTCTCTCTTTCTCTCTCTTTCTCTGTGTGTGTGTGTTTTGTGATGTAAAATAATAATTATGATAAATCAAAATAAAATCAATTGAAAAAACTGGATGTTAATCATACCTGTATTTCTCCAGATGAAACTCACTGTGTGATGCAGTTTAGAAGTATGGCAAGTTTACAGTTGAAAAAGAAAATCAAATGAATTAAACAAGCCTTGTTTGCTTTGTCAGTTAAAAGCAATTCAGAATTCAAACCGGTAGGAAAATGTCTGGAAGAAGAATGCAATTAAGAGAGGGAAATAGATGCCACTGGGATAGGTACTATGTAGGTAGTACTAGTGGTTACTTCCCCCCTTTAGTACAATAAGCAAGAGCACACCAAATGCGTATTCAATACCAAATGGCCACTCTACAAACACATACAATCAAGTAACACTTTATGTACTGAGCAGATTTAATTTATATATATTGGAATACACACACACACACACACACATATACAATTAAAGAAAAATAAGAAAGGTCATGAAATTGAGAGGAGATAACCTGGGGCAATATTGAAGGAGAAAAGATAAGAGGGACATGATATAATTATATTAAAATCTCAATAAATAAAATTATAATAGAAAAATAAAGGGAAACAGAAAAATCAGTATTTAAAGAGAATATTTAAACATGGGTGTTGAACAGAAAAGGTAACTTAAATTTTTCAAAAGGCCTGTAATAATAGTTTCCCCTCCCCATATTCCCCTTTTGCCCTCCCCTTCCATTCCTCTCCCTACTTAATCCTCTGTTCTAGTTTCCCCTCTATCTCTTTACAACATTATACTCTATTGTCCCCTCCTTGGAAGATCCCCTTCTCCCTAGTCTCTTTCTGACTATTTAACCTCTGTGGTTATTATGGTTCAATTTCATTATCTTAACAGCTGAGTAATATTACATTGTGTAAATGTCCCACATTTTCATTATCTAGTCATTGGTTCATGGACATCAATGTTGTTTCCAATTTCTAGGTGTTAGGAATATAGCAGCAATGAGCATGAATGAACAAATATCTCTGTAGGCAGTCATTTGGGTTTATGCCTAGGGTGGTATAGGATCGAGTGGTAGATCAATCTTCAGCTTTGTGAGGAACTGCTTTCCATAATAGCTGGCTTGCACTCCCACCAGTGAAAAGTGTCCCCCTACCCCTGCATCCTCACAAGCATGGATGTTACTTGTTTTATTTATCTTGGCCATTCTCACTGGTGTAAGATGAAATATCAAAGTGCTTTTAATTGCACCTCCCTCATGGGTAAGATTGTTGAAGGTTTATATTTTTAAGTGTTTCTCAGCCATCTGTATGCAATTTCTAACTTGCGAAAATTGTTCTGTTTTATATACCATTGTTTTTAGATTTTTTATTTATTAATTTATTTTTTTACATTCCAACCCTAGCAATCCCTCCATCCTCTCCTCCTACCATTTTAATTGAGTTATTTGCTTTCCTGCCATTGAGTTTTTGTTTTTTGTTGTTGTTCTTTATATATTCTAGATACTAACCCTTTATCAGACATATAATTGGTAACAATTTTTTCCTATTCTGTACGCTTTCACTTTGCACAAGTGGTGATGTCCTTTGCTATACAGAAATTTTTGGCTCGATGAGGTTCCATTTATTAATTATACTTAATGACTGATTTATCAGTGTCTTGCCCAGAAACTCCTTTCCTGTCCCAGTCCATCCAAGCTTACTCCCTACATTCTCTTCTATCAAGTTCAGGACTTCTATCTGGTCTTATATTGAAGTCATTGATCGATCTGGACTTGAGTTTTGTGCATGGTGATAGCTATGGATCTATTTCAGTTCTTATATTTGCTGACATCCAGTTTGGCCAACACCATTCATTGATGATGCTGTGTTTTCTCCAGTGTATATTTTTGTCTTCTTTATTATCGGTTGTCTTTAGGTGTGTGGAATTATAGCTGGTCTTTAATTCTATTCCATTGGTAAACAGGTAAATTTTAAAGTACTTTTTTAAAATCATGTAGGATCTTGGACATTTTAAGGTATTTAAAATTTTGAAGTGTGTCTGACTTACAATATTTCTTGAATAATATATAAATTTCATGAAGATTACACAATTTATTGTTGCTTGTAAGTCTCAATAATTGGTGTAAATTAAAAGACATGGGTGTCCATTATTATCCCCAGTTAAAGGTGACTTATGCATGATTCCCTCATCCAGTAACAGGCCAGACGAAATTTCAGTATAGACAAAGCACTTTGTCCAAGGAAAAACTAATAAATCCACCTGCCATTACACATTTGTTTTCCTTTTCTTGCCAATTTTGTGTGATTCAGAGTGGGTTGCTTACATTACATTTATTTTTACCCAAAACAGCAATTTGGCTGCACATGTATAGCCAATATAATTAAAATGCATAATTAGAAAACATTCATTCATTATAACAACATCAAAATTCACAGAGAAATGTTTTGTTAAGCTAGATTTCATCATGACCTAAATCTTATTAACCATCTTATCTATTTCAACTCCATAGAACAGCTGAGCCATTACTTGCCTCATTGACAGATGGGGGTACCTCATGAGAGACCTGAATCTCAACCTTGAGGCTGCAAAGAATCTCAGTGGCATTGGGTAAACAAAACAACACAGTTGTAGGGCTGGAGAGATGGGTCATGACTAGGCTCACAATTGGAGCAACAGTTTTAATTCATCTATTGAACCAATATGGGCATACTTTTGTGCCAATCAGAAATGTTCAAGTCACTGCAGACTTAAAAGTATAACAAAAGAAGGGTACTAGAGAGATGGCTTGGTGGTTAAGAGCACTGGCTGTTCTTCCAAAGGACCAGGGTTCAATTCCCAGTACTCACATGGCAACTCATACTTGTTTGTGTATCCAGTTCCAGGGAATCTGGCATGCTCACACAGACATACATGCCACCAAAACACAAATGCAATTAAATTAAACAAATCACTAAAAAAGTTTTTAAAAAGAATATAACAAAAGAATAAAGACCAAAACAAAACAAACAAACAAACAAAAAACACTTCCCTGTCACTTAGCAATACATAAAGTGGTTCATTTTCTAAATCCCCATAAGGTCATCAAGCTTTTAAATTCTCTTTAACTCAGGAGCAGGGACTAGTTACTTTAGTATTGTTCTATCAAAGTTGTATTATCAAAGTTGTTATAAATGCTTACTGGGCTTTTGTATTTAATGATTATGTTTTTCCCTCTTTGATTACTTATGCCAACCAGTCTCTTTGCACAACAGTGTAAGGCAATAGTTTTCTTGGGAGAATTTATCAACTCAATAGATAGCCACAAATACTTATTATGATAATGTAAGCCTTTGAAATAGAAAGTGTCCTTCAAAATAAATCAATTTCCTTTAATCAGTCAACAAAACTGAATTATCTTAAGCAAAGAAAGATTGAATATAAATCACATGACTGAAAAACCATGTCACTCTTGATATCGTTTAATTGTGCTCTGTGCACTGAATGAACTGGCATTTTGAAGTTAGGTGTATGCCTTTACCAAGAATATCAACTTAACCTCTAGCAAAACCTTTTCACCAACAGAACAACCTTAAGATCATCGCTGAATATTTTGGTTAGATTTTTAGCATTTCTGCCTTTTATTGGGTACATTAAACCAACAGCAAATTCTTCCCAGGCCTATGTCTTGACAGCTATCTAGAACCTGCGTTAAAAAATAGTATCTTGCTTGCTAGTGAAGGAGCAGACACCTTCGACCAGTCTTCTGCATATAGCTCTTCCTGACCACCAATCCACTATAAAGTCTCCAGTGCCCTGTTAAGAGTTCTCAGATTAGCAACGTGGGGAGGGGGGTGAAGGGAGGTCATTGCCTCCATCCTCCAGCCAGAGTTTTGCTTTATCGGGCATGCTGTACATAGCCGTAGGTGGCTTGTCAAGGATGAAGAGAGCCAGCTGGGACTTCAAAACTTCTTACTTATATCATGTTTCTTTGTGTGCTAATGATTTTGAAGCACCATGAAATGTGCACTAATAACAAAACAAAGTGCTACCCATCTTTCTTGTACTTTGATGCCAGCACATGTTCACATTGTACTCTCAGACTGCCAATAACAATTACTTGACATCTCACTCAAGCCCTCTGGTGCTGTTATTTCCTCAGTTTTACACAGGAGAAAATGAACCCTATTGACTTCAAATATTATCTAATTAGTAAAGAACAGTTCCAAGGAATTTTGCAGCAGGGCTAATTTTCTTCTGATGTGCCTTGGTGAGCTTTAGATATAACCATGCGGAAAGACAGAAAATCTAGATGTGTGAGCATTGTTCTTGTAGTAATAAGCAGTTCTTTGACTTATCTAAACTTCCATATCTCCCTGTAGTCCACATTAGAGATACCCAGTGTTTGGGATACCAAGTGCAAGGCTCACTGACCAGGAAGGACTAACTTCAACGTGGAAATGAAAAGAAGCAACGAGAAACCTTTAGTATATTTAGCTGACATTTGAAAGGGTGAAGCAGGAGGATCATGAGTTAGAGACCAGTTCAGACTTTATAGAGACCTTATTGTAAAACACAGTAACAAAAAAAGTTCCATATCAACTATTCTTAATTTAGTGATCTGGGTTAAATTATATCATCTCCATCAAATTCATATGCTGAATTTCTAATGCCCAGTTGCCCAGAAAGTTGAGACATAGGCTGTTGAAGAGGTAAATGAGAAAAATTGAGGTCAGATGGTTGTTCTACCAAATCCAGTATGGCCAGAGTCTTTGTAATCCATTAAGACACGGAGGCACAGATGAAGACCCTAGGAGGACAGAGAAGGGCACCATCGACCAGCTAAAGAGTCCTTCACAAGGAAACAACCCTGTAAGCCCCCTGGATATGTATTTCTAGCTTACAGAAATGAATTTCTGTTGTTGAAGCCACTCTGTCTGTGGTAAACAACCCTAATAAACAGGAGTACATGAGTGGTGGCTGCTTCCTGACCAGTTTTCCTAGTGGTTCAGGAGTCCTCTTGAAAATAAGAATTCTCCTTATCCTGTTGCCATAAACCTGTAATCCAAGATATTTGTGGGACTGAATCAAGACGTTTACAGCCTTGAGAACTAGGCTACAGAACAAGTTTAAGGCCAACCTGGGCAACTTAGAACCTGTCTCAAAACGGAAAGTAACAAAAGGACTGGAGACAGTTAGCTCAGTGACAGAATGCTTGCCTACTATGAGTGAGGACCAGGGTTCCCTCTCCACTACTAAAAATAAATCCTTTTCAGAAATCACAAATCTAGACTGTGAAACCATAGATAAAGTCTGTAAGAATCAATTTGACTTATTTCACTGTTTTTATTGTGCTAGAATCTTATCACCCCAATGGACTTTAAGTGAGAGATCTGCTGTGTTCTATTTAGCAGCCATGTTTATGACAGCAGTATCGTATCTGAAGGCTAATTCTAGGTCCCCTCATGGTGGCTCTTCAGCATATTGTGGGAAGTATAAGCCTTTTCAGATTCTTACTAGATTCACTGTGGATAGTAAAATTATAACTGATGACAATGCATGCTATTATGATTTTAATAGAAGAAATATGTGCATCATTGAGGGGGAAAAAACAACTCTCAAAGAGAAAAAAACACTGAAGAATGAATTAAACCTTATCCAAAGCATTCAAAGGAACTTCTACAGTGAAAGTTCCTGTTACTTTCAATTCACTAAATACTTTTCACACCACATATGTACAGCACTATGAGAGAAAGCAGACTTTGAAATTTATCTATCAAATATTGCTTAATACGATGTGAGGGAAGGTCACAGATGCAAGTACCCATAACGTCATGTAGCCCTTCATAAAATCTATAATGGAACTAAAAATTAATGGAATCATAGAATACAGAGTGAATCACTCTAGCTGGGGCACTAGAGGAGACCTTTGGTCAGGAGCGTCATTTATGTCAGTTCTGATGGCTGACAGGTGTGATTGTACAGGAAAGAACTCTCAAGGCAGATGGATTAATACAAGAGGAAAACAGATGTAGAATACAAATCATGTTCCATGAGAAAGCCTAAGTCTGCCCGTGAGGAGATGCAATGAGAAGGTGGGCCACTGACCTGCACTTGAAGTCAGAGAACCTGGTTTGAGTCTTGTGTTTCCCATTTACAAGATTTATGACCCCAGTCTTCCAAAGTCTCAAATTTCCCATTGTGACAATCTCCACATAACAGAAACTATTAAGCAATACAATCTCAGTAACTGTTAGCTGAACCTAAACAGTTCAGAATGGACTATTTAGGGGATGGTGAATGCATAGTTTTGAGCATGCAAATAAAATAATGTTCAATGAATTGGAGTGCAAAGATGAAGAGGTGAGTGTTGCATTTACATAGTACAGATTCACCAGAGAGCTGGGCTTTGGGGGAAATGTGGCAGACGTCACTGGAAAATGAATGCCACTAGGATATGCAAAGTGGGCTGTGAAATACTGCTCAGAGAGATCCCAGTCCCTGTCACTTTCTTTCTTTCCTTTTTACGTAATGGCATGATTTCTATGGAGCTGTTTCTGTGGGTTCTCAATTTGCAGATCTATCAAACAAAGACTTAAAGTCCTAAGGATCTCTAGAGTTCTGCAATAGTTCGTGGATCTTTATATCAGTAGGACTCATTCGCTGATTAGATGGATATGATTAAAGTGATGGATATAAGGGAGAAAGATTGAAAACAAATGAAGTGGCAGTGTCACATTAATTAGTAGATCAGGAGATGATGTCATTGCTAACAATATGAAAGAAATAAATGAACAGGTTTGGGGGAGATTATGATGAGAAGATTAAGGATGTTTTTAAAGTGTGAGGGGCTGTTCTTCAATTAGATGTGTAATTTTGTGCACATGATAGTATATGCCATGTAAACATCTGACTTGACAGCAAATACGTTTTCTTTACAGATCCTTTTCATTGGAGATTCCACCAACAGAGGGATGATGTACTATCTTATTGAAAGACTGAATGAAACACTGCAGGAGTGGCAGAAAGTGCACGGCACTAAACTCTACCCCAGTGTCAATGGGGGAAAGACTTTGATCAGTTACTCCTACTATCCCCAGTTTTGGATAAGCCCGTCATTGAGACCAACATTTGAGAAAGCACTTGAGCATCTCTTGCAAAGGTACAATGAAACTACTATGAATGGCAAAATGCCACCATTGTGCAGTCGTAATTGCACACTGTATATCAAATGTGCTGAAAAGCTTAGATATCCACTAATGTGGCTGAAAACGAGCTGCAAATGACAAGGAAGTCTTGTGACCAGGAAGCCAGACATGGTTCATTGAAATGTGAGGCAATCCAGTTAAAATGTTTACCATCTGTTCTAAAGCAACACGTGTTGTTTTTCTTTCTGGATTTCAGGTCACATCCCTTAGAGAATACTGACCAGACAGTATTGGTTGTTGGTGGTGTTCAGTGGCTTAATTCCAATCATCTGCAAATCATTCACAAGGTTTTAAAGAGGTAACTCTGTAACCACTATCATCCATGTCTTAATCTTTTCTTCGAAAGTACCATATATTTAACCAAACTTCATCCAGGGCTTATTTAGAGGGCAACTCTGGAATTTAAAATTAGAGATTTAAAAGCGAATTCTATATTTCAAAATAATTTTATATTCAATCAGAGATCCTACGCATCCTAATTTAAAATTACTCCACATAAAAGCCTATTTACTAGTCAGGTGTGGCAGCACATACCTGTAATTCAAATATTTAGGAGGTCAATGTAAGAGGGTAGTGAATTCAATTCCAGCAGGGACTGCAGAGTAAGACCTTGTCTCAAAACAAATACACACATATATATTAAAAGTACTAAGAACATTGTCTATTAAAGTATCATTGCAATATAAGTAATTCTTCAGATGAAACAAAGTGATTAATGTATTTTAAGACATTACTTCTTATTATTACTATTGAATAATGTCTATTAACACAAAATTCAATCTACAGAAAGACTTAATATATGACAAATAAGTAAAATAGGCATTTAGTCCTATATGCAAATGATCACATTCTAAAAGAATTCTGTCATATATGTTTATATAGATAACAAAAATGTAGAAATGCAATTGAAGTTTTTGACTTTAAAATTCTGATAATTTCACTCAGGGAAAATTTGCTCAATATCCTAGTGATCATCAAAAGTTTGGGGATTGGATTTCACCTGCCAGTGGATGGAGTGCATTTCCTAACACAGGTAAGCACATTTCTCCTAGGCTGCATGAATTTATGAATCCCTGATAGCAAAGGATCCAATAGGCTTTCTACAAAATTCACCAGCCTACATAAAAATAAAAATAATATCCTTGTGAAATATGATTCCAAATACATCCTAACTGTTCCTGAAGACCAGGAGACCACAGCTCATAAATGTGCTATAAATAATACCCTGAATTCAGCAGTGAGAAACAGCACTTGATTCATAGAGAAGAGAACTTGTGTATTCACCTTTGGAGTTTATAAGAGACTTTACCTTCTTCAGATTCATGCCAAAATCACAAATGAAATTGTTGATATCAGTGAATCTTTTGGAAAACTATATCTGATATTATATATATATACATTATATATGAAATATATATTATACATACATACATACATACATACATACATACATATGATAGCATTGTTTTTCCAAAGTTGGATATCCACAAATGAAAGGCATTAGGTACCTCTGGCCAGTTCTTAAAGATAGTACATTTGTCTCAGCACTGATTATAAATTTAGAACAGAAAAAATTACATCTGTAGGTCAGAAAACCTTACTCCAGCTCAGATACTAGTCTGAGATTATATGCAAGTGCAGAATCATGGTTCAGGAGTGGACTGTCCATGTAATTAATATGTAAGCAGACTAAGACTGCATTTGCGTCTGTGTTGAGCCAGTCTAGCTTAAGTGTCATTTCCTCTGTGGCTGCCTCTCTATAAGGTCTGTCTATTCACTGACTTTATCTTAAGGAAAACACTCTTCTTTAAGAGCTAGATTCAAATAAGCATGCAAGCCCAGCAAAGACAACAGAAATATATATATTTATATATATTTTTATATGTTATATTATATATTATATATTACATATATTATATATTTATATTATATAAATATATTATATATTTATATATAATATATTATATATATTTATATATATTTTATATATAATATATATATACATTTACAATATATATATATATATGTGATGATTACCACTTCTTTTATCTTGCTGTTGTTGGCTTAACAAATGATAGTAATCATTTTTCCTTTTTATTGAAAAAAAAAACAAACAAACATTCCTATTACCTTTCAGCAATGGAGAACGGGGGACAGTTCCTTCCCTGTGTTAGTTGGTAGACTCTTCTAAGGCATCACAGGAAGATTGATGGAATAAAAGGATGTACTGAGGAAATACCCAGAGATGATAACAGGAAGCACTAAGAAGCAGGCAGGAAGCATTTGCAATGCATTCCAGTGAATGTCATTCGGGTTTTATCACTAATGTGTTGAAGACTGTGTTTGACAGAGTCTGATGTGACAGGAGAACAAGGAGGCTGGACTCGGGACCGGGAGGCTTAGATCAGAGGCTGTTTTTGAGAACTTAACCAGGTCAAGGGAAGGTCTTGGAGCTAGAGTAATTGGTGATGCTGTTCTTCCCTGACAGAGTGAACCTAAACTACAACTCAGCCAGATACAGTATTGCCAGCAACACAGCAGGGAGGATGGGGGAGTGTGATCCAGAGAGGCAACGGATGAAACCCTCATCCAATTTTGCTGCTTTCCCTAAAGCATATTCCTCCTCCATGTCCAAGTAGCAAACCAGTCAAAACTGTTCTGGAATCCTCTGATTCCAGCAAGTGTCATGGCCCGCTTGCTCCATTTCTCCTAGCAGTTACCCCTCCTGGTGTATTTCTCCCTGATAAAGGACTTACTAACTGTGGATATACCCATTTCCCCATTTAGAGTGTTGTGTTTAACCAGCTCACACCATACAATACATACCCTTCCATTCTGTCCCTTCGCAACAAGCTAAACTAATCTCAAGTACTAGTTAATATTCAAGTGGTTTAATAAGTGAGAATCCAAGTAGATGAAGGTCTGCCTTGAAGTGTACAAAACTTTATTTTTCAATTTGGGAATTTTAGATACATTTACAAGCAATAAACTTAATTTTTTTTAGGTAAGGAATACATTCATTTATTGTTGCATTATGTGTACATAAACAATTATACTGATCTTTTAAGAAAAAATTAGAACACATTTTTATTTTAAAAATTGATATGAAATTTATCTCTCAATACATTCAATCTTGGTAAAAGGTGATAAAATTTACATAATGTCTGTTTGAGTTACTAAATCATAAAATAATTATTTGTTAATAAAAACCCTTTATCTCTTGCTTGGTAATACAGAGTGAAGTAAAAAACTTATATAAAGAAAATCTGAGCATTCTGGAAGCTGCCAAAAAATATGGCTATGAAGTAGTAGACACATTCACTATCACAATGGGACGGCACAAAGAATTTCTGCAGGGCAATTGTGGATGTCATTTCCATGAGGTATTTGTAATGGCTTTTAGAATTTTGTAATTTTAGGTTGTTAGGTTTAGTTTTGATTGTTTGTTTGTTTATCTTATACCTTTAATGTATTGTCTGTGTTGTTTGCATGAGAAAAAAAAATATGCCAGAAGGGCAAAAAGACAAAAAAAAAATGCCAAAAGCTGTTATGACCATCAGCTTTGTGAAATGAAATGCTACAAGTTAGTGTTGCAACATGGGAAACCCAGGGTCTTAGGTGGATGAAGACAGGAAGATAAGGAAGCCTGAAGAGGGCTGCCTTCTCCAATAGACTTCACACCAGAAATTCCAATGACTTCATTAAGATTGCCTTCAGAAACACCACGGAAAGGTTGGTCACAGAAACTTGTAGTTTGAAGGCATCTACATCACTGAGAAGCCCACCCCAACATGGGTGATAAATCACAGAATCTGCATTCCCAGAGTCCCTTGCTCAATTTGCAGGAAGCTCTACCATAGACGCTCCTCTCAGCAGTTATCAGTGTTTGCTATAATCTCCACAGTGGTACTTGAGAATCCCACAGCTTTCTGGGCTTCTCAAATTAGATTCTTAGCTGCTTGAGTTACTCAGGTCTCTCATCTGCCTCTAGAAAATAATGGTTCAGTTCAGAAGAAACAGACACACCACAATTGGCATACAAGCTTCCTGTCATCCCTTCTGTGGATGCAGGTCTCAGGAGATATTGCTGATGCTGAAATGAAGGGTACCCTGGTTAACCTTCCCATAAGATCTTGATTCACTCCACTTGCTTTGTTGGTTGCTTTCCCCTTACAACCCAGAACACATTTAGTCAGTTGACTAGTTTATTTCTGATCCTGTTTAGTTATTTAGTTGTCTTCATTCCTTCTTGGTTCCCAGGTCCTCACAAGTGTCCCTAAGCCACTAAGACACCATCTGTTCTCTACACTCTGCTGATAGATTAAGATCATTTTCCTTTCTTTTTGGGGGGGGAGCAGGGGACAGTCAAGGCGGGGGTTTCTATGTGTAGCCCTGTCTGTCCTGGAACTCCCTCTGTAGACCAGGCTCGCCTCGAACTCACAGAGATTTGCCTGCCTCTGCCCCCCACTCCTGAGTGCCGGGATTAAAGGTGTGTGCCACCACTGCCAGGCCACTTCATCTTTTTATGTGACCAGAGACACTAAATCTCAGAGAAGTGAGAGCTGGCCATCATGGTGGGGAGCATCTAAGTTTTGAACTACCAACCTGAAACTTGGCCATGTTGCTGCATAACAGATTGTTAGTTGTAGTATACTGTGTGTCTGCTAATTACTTCCATAAGAAAATATACCTCCCGTAGAGTACTTGTCCTATTTATAAAAACTAAATGCTTAGAAATAGCCTGGGTAGTTTGGAAGAGAAAAACAAAATCAAAAATCAATGAAGCATGCCAGCATCATGATGTGTCAAAAAAGCAAGCCAATTGTCACCAAACTCACAGAAAATTGGCACTTTAAATAATGGCATGTATTTTTTTTTTTACCTCTTTTAGGAAATGTTTACTTATTTGCATTCATATAATATGTCTTCAATTAGTACACTGAAGGAAGGGGGTGTGTTTTTCTTTTCCAGCATTAGTGCTCCAAAAGGCTAAATAGGAACTGTCCTCCAAAGACTTAGAGCACAGCTCCAATTAAAACCAGAGGATGGCCTTCTCACATGATTGTGTTACAGGGATCTGCTGTCACAATGTCAGTCGGTTTGTACTAATAGTCCTGGAATTGGAAAACCACACACACAAAAGATTCTTTGAACCACCAGCAGCAGGATACTGATTTAGAATTACTCCTAGCAAAAGCTATCTTTAATTTACAAGAGAGAGATTTAAGCATGACAGGTAAAATATTTTGCTTATGAGGGTATAAGTTTTCCTGCAGCGATCATACACAGATTGCTTTTTGTTGATTTTACTTCTAATGTACACTGTCTTAATGGCAGAGCATGTGCGTCTCCCACAGATGAAATCAGCTAATTCCTGAGCACCAAAATCCATGCTGAGTCTCTCATGATTTTGGTGGCAGTAGCTTCCAGGAACATTTGCCTTTGCAGATACACTATGGAGTTGATGAGGTCATCTTTCTCAATTGACCCCTGTGCACAGGGTCTCCAAACTCACTAATCAAGGGCATGATCACTCTTTATGGCAGTTTGAAGCACTTGTACCTCACTGAAGCAGTCTCTCATGATGATACTGACATTTTATAATCTTCTAAGGCATCACATAATGAAACGATAAATTCTGTTCATTCTCACTTTTGCTTCATGTTCATTTTATTGTAAGACTGGCCAAAAAATAAAGGTTCATCTTAAAATAGTAGCACAAACAAGAAATGGTAGTATTAGAACTGCAAGAATTTTGGTGCAGGAGTATTATTCTCTGGTACCCAATTAAACTGTCTCCATATACACTCAAGAATACTTACCAGTTGGTATAACCATTTCAGTGAGACCTTTACATCCCATTGCTCTGTGGTCAGAATTCTACTGCAAACATAACAAACATGCTTCTGTAAACTTGTCACAGGTAAAACTGAAATTCTTGGAGAGCATCTTTCGCCTGTCAAGGCATCAAAAGAGAATAGGCTGTCACTGTGAATTTATAAGCTGTCTCCAAATGGTGTGCAACCATCTTGACTAGAAAGTCCCTATTGATTAGCAAAGCCGGTGCTTCTTCTTATGGGTGGGAATGGAATCTTATTTTTCCAGTGTTTATTCAGGGCACCAAACAGGATCCTGGGAGCTCTTGCCCAACAGAGGTTTCAGCTGGTGCCTTTCACGGACTGTGTGGCAAACATCTACTGTGAGAAGCAGAGCCCTGGAAACTATTCGGAAATGCCAACTCAAATCTAGCTACAGAAAGGCCAACCCACAACAATTGCTGGGTGGTTGTTAATTAGCCTAATCAGTTGTGCAGGCCTTGTGTAATAGCTTTAATGTCTGGCATACATGACTAACTTTTGACTCAGGCGACAGAAAGCATGTGAGCATCTGGCACCAAGACCCAACAGGTTGCCTTGGTATGAAGACATGGAAAGAAACAAGGAAGGAGACCCAGTTCTCTATTGGGGATGGTTTTCCCATGATTCTTTAGTCTTAATACTACATACTTTATTATTTGACCTAATTGATGGAGCTTAGAAATAATGTTTTTTCTCTTACTCCATCACATTTCAAAAAGTTTAGTATTTAAACACAATGAGGACTGAAAAACAAACAAAATACCTTTGGACTGAATATGTAGCTCAGCGATAAGACTTTTGACACTTGCCTAGTGTACATGAGGCCCTAGTGTCAATGCCCAGCAACACACACACACACACACACACACACACACACACACACACCTTAATTTCATCACTCTAAAACTGAAGTAATGACTTTTGAAGGGAAAAAAGAAAAAATAAAATGGATATATAACTGGTACAAAAAAAAAATCTCAGAATTTAATTATTAACATGGATTTACTTTTTGTATTTTTTAAAAAATGAAATGAAATTACATCATTTCCTCATCCTCCTTCTCTTTCCAATTCTTCTCCTTCCTATGCCCCCTTATTTACTTCCAAATTCACAACCTCCTCATCCCTAGTTAGTATTGTCACATATACACAAATGCATAAGTATACGGGTATAACCTGTTGAATCTATTTAGGGTTGTTTGTATATACATGATTCCAGGGCTGACCACTTGTTACTAGAAGAACAAATAAAGGCTCATACCTAGGGAAGACTAATTCTTCCTCTCTTCATAGTTTTTAATTGCCTGTAGTTCTTTGTCTAGAAATGGAGTCCCATGTGATTTCTTTCCTCTACTTTACCATGCCTGTTGGTGTTGTTGTCAACATCCGGGTCTTGTTTAAACAACCACATTGTTGAGGTGTATGTTCCCTGTTATGTTTCCCCTCTTCCATATCTTTCCTAAGCCTTAAGTGTGTGGGATTGTACTGTATTCATTTGGGCTAGGTGGTTCATGGTTAGTTGTTCCCTGCATTTTGACCATTGTGGCTCTCTGTAATGAGAAAGATACTCTTTCCACGTGCAACAAAAAGAAGTTTCTTTTGCAAGGGATGAGAATTACACTTATTTGTGAGTAAAAGGACAAGTATTTCAGAATTATACTGGTTTATTAAAGTACTTCTAATAGGTTCTTCTCTAAGATACATGACTTCACTGCGTAATTGGCTAGCTTTCCAGTAACATGCATGATTTCTTTCCTGTTCAGTAAGCCTTAAGTCCAGTCAGACAGGTGTTGGTTACTACCTATATATGAGTGCCACTATTGTACCTTTAGGGATATCTTATCAAAGCATGGGTATTTGTAATAAATTACTATGATAATTTTCTCAGAAAATGTTTTTAAGTACTCTAAGAACTTTACTACTGTTGGGAGATTGGCTAGAGACTGCATTTCAAAAAAAAATTTTAAAAGCCATATGTCCCCAAAGCAAGACTCAAATCAAATCCCCCTTTATGACCTGTACTTATACTTACAAACTAAAGTTTTCTGCTTATCCTTCCCTACCAGCTAACAACCCAAACAAGCCAGTTCCCGAGTCCTGTTTACATATGGATACTCTTCTAAGCCTTTGCCCTGCACCCTGTTCCAAATACATCAGTCTTGTTTATTTTTTTGATGCAATCATCCTGCATTTGTTTAGTTAGTCCACTTCTTGAGCTAAACAGTAGAAAGTAAAAATAAATAAGGCACATTTGGTTCCTGGGCTTTAGATACTGCTAAAATGTAAGTTATAAAAACCCATATGACACAATATATAGAGTAGCATATTAAAGATATGCAGAGGCCATGGTGGTTACACACACGTATACACACACACACACACACACACACACACACACACACACACAAGAAGTAAAAGACATGGTCTGAGGATTGACTGAACCTCTTCTTAAAAACAAACAAAAACAAAGCATATCAGTTGGATTGTGGAGGAAAAAGTGGCCCTAGCCTGGGTATACCATTCTGACTCCATGGAACAGTGAGTAACTCTGAAATAACATGCTCTTCTCATGGAACCATGAGCAATTATTGATATTGCTAGATACTATAGAGCATCACTAAGAAGGGGGACTGGAAAAACACAGCCAAGGACCAAATGGTAATGAAAGCTTACCATTTAGTCCTATAGGTGGCACTGAAACTCTTACAAGGAAGAATGAGGTGGTAGCATTTTTGTCTGAAAAAGTTAGAACCCAAGACCTGAGAGTTGTTTCTAAAATACTTGCTGTTCTTGCAGAGAACCTGGGCGTGGTTCCCAGTACCCACATGATAGCTTACAGGTGTCTGCAACTCTAATGCCAGGGTATCTGATACCCTCTTCAGCTAGAAAATTGTACCCATGTGTTGCACATACATACACACAGGCAAACACTCATGAACATAATAAAAGTAAATACATCTATTTTTAAAAGTTAGGACATATAATCAAATGTGGAAAGAACCAAGCCAAGAACATAAGTTAACTTTCCCAGATGTCATAGGAGAGATGGTAAAGGCCTATTACAAACAGGGTAGAGGCAGCAAGCATAAGATTGAAGTGGACAAACACAGCTCTATTTAAAAGTTTAATCTGTAGGTTTTATCTGTGGAAAGAAGGAGTGGGAAGAATCAAAGGGGATTCCTAACTTGCATGACTGATTAGAGAGCTGAGACAGCAAGTAAGACAAAGAACTGAGAAAGTATCAGCTTAGGGAGAAGATGACTAGTTCAGTTTTCAACATGTTGCGTTTGAGATGCCTGTAGGACATTCAGGTGGCGTTCTGAGCGGGCAGTTGGATATAAAGGATATGAACATCAAGGGGCAGGTTGAGACTGGAGGTAGGATTGGGAGTCATCAGTAAATAGGCAATAGTTGAAGCCATAAAAACTAGATCAGGAAAAGTTTGGAGAAACATTGCCATTAAATTCAGAGTATGAACTCTTAGAGGCAGAACTGTATAATAGTTTATATAGTCCTAGGTATAGTGCCCTGGAAAGCCAGAGTAAAAATTCTCAATACAAAACAATGTCAAATGTAGTAGACACTTCATTTCAGATCAGGGCTTTAAAATCCTCACTGTGTTGGCAGTAAGCTGGTCCTATCTGACATTGAAATGTGTAATAAGATACTGGTGACAGGAATGAAGGGACAATCAATTATAAAGATACACCAAATGGGGAGGAGGGTACTCCACAGGGCCTAAAAGTTTTCATCATATTTGTTCACTCAAGAAAAATAATCAAGTTAAAAAAAAATACAGGGGCTGGAGAGATGGTTCAGCAATTAAGAGCGCTGCCTGCTCTTCCAAAGGTCCTGAGTTCAATTCCCAGCAACCACTTCATGGCTCACAACAATCTAAAATGAGATCTGGTGCCCTCTTTTGGCTTGCAGGCATACATGTGTACATAATAAATAAATAAATCTTTTTTAAAAATAAAATCAAACTAAAAATACAGATAAGATTGAGGCTGTTGGAGCAATACCTCCTTCCACTAACAGGCAAGGGGTCAAAGTCATTGGGGCAAGGTGGGGGAGGTATGTGTCTTTTCTTCCTTCTAGTTTATTTGCAATGGATTTTCTTTATGATTTCATTTTATAGCTTCTAGTTTCAATTACTGGAACACATTTTTCCTATTTATGTATCATCCCCCTTCCTGTTCAGGAAAGTGATTACTAATAGTTCATTCTTTGTAAAATGACTCATTCCATTACCTGCAAGGGGAGTCTCAGATTTTTTTTCACAAGTGAATTAGATTAGAGAGAGGTCAGTACCTGGTGACAATGATTTAGATTAGCAGTCAGTGCGTGGTGAGGGTGGGTTTGGATTAGAACATAGTACCTGATGAGGGTAGATTCATTAGCCATGAGAGACCTCAGACCTTTCTAAGATGATTGGGTATAAAATGTTGCATTGAAACACTCTGTCTGAAATGGGCAGTCTTCATCACAACCCTGCCTTCAGGGCTTAAGGGGCTATGCAGAAGAGGAGGTGGAAAGATTCTAAGAGCCACAGGGGATGGATGACATCAAGGAAATAGTGTCTTCCATACAGAACAGATGAACACACATACGAACTCACAGAGACTGTGGCAGTATGTCTATGTCTAAGCAGATGCAGTCCCAGTGCTGAGAAAGGAAGTTGACACAAGTCCTTATCCCTAACCCAGACACTATCTCCAGTTAACAGCTACATGCAAAGGAAAATTCAATTTTCTCCAACTGCATCTCCCTGAGTCTATAAAGCACATGTAAGGGCAGGCCTCATGCCTGGTAGCAGATATAAACAAACTCAGTGGAGGTTCTGGAGATTGTTTTTATCACATAGTCCTTTCTTTGAACATTTTAAATATCTTACTAGTGCTTGCATGTTATAGTTTCTGGTTTGGTGTTTTTACGAATTTTATTTTTGTGTGTGTTTCTTATGCTTTGTTGCTATTTTTACTATTACTTTCAGCATTATTGTTTGGCTTTTCTATTTTCCTGTTCTCTGAAAAGAGAAAGAAGGAATGAAGTCAGATAGGTGGGAAGGATCTTGGAGGAGATAGGGGAGGGGAACCACAGTCAGAATATATTGTTTTAATTTTCAAGTAAAAAAATAGTACTCAGGAGGGCTAGAGAGATGGCTTAGTGGTTAAGATAGTACTCTAGCATGAATAGTTGGTGCTACCAATTAAATCCATCTTTTTCTTAAGAAATGATTAAATGGAAGGTAAACAGAGTGTTATTACCTTATGTTAAACTGGCATTATGTCTCTGCGGTAACTGTACATCCTATATTTTGCAACGCCAGAACCTAGAATGTTAGTGTGGCTAGGAAAGATGACTCCTTGGCACTTCATGTGGCATGTGGTAGACCATGATGTTGAGAAGTTCACTGCCAACTTTAAAGAATGTAATTAAGATTCTTAGCTGTCTGGAGTAGCATCACCCATATTGTTTTATGTTCTATCTTGGTGAAAATTACTACACTTCTACTTTACAGATTACCAGATAATATAAGTACACTAATAGATCTCAAAGCCTTTACAATAAATAAAATTGAGCTTGAGCTGAGGATGCTGGGGCAAGCCTTTCATCCCAGCACTCTGGAGGCTGAGGGAGGAGGCTGATTGAATGCAGGAATTTGAAACCAGCTTGAGCAACATAGAAAGATAACAGAAAGTAAGATGCTGCCTCAACAACTAATGATTAATGTCTTAGTTAGTTTGACTCCCTTTTTTCAAAACTCTTTTCAACAGTATAGAACTTTATTTTTATTTTATATGTTCATCTACATATTTAGTGTAATGCATGAGTTAAAAAGTCTGATCAGTTTTTCAGAGATGGTACTTCTTAAGAGTATCCTTCACATCTTCTAAATGGAAGAACTAAAACCCTTATTCCTTAAGCATTTGCTGTCTTATTCTGAAGAGTCAACCAGTCGAATCCAAAGTATAGTCACTGAAATCAGTAACTGCTTAACCTCCCACTGCAAATGGCAAATTCATTCCTGGTCTCCTATGACCCATAGATGCTGCAGACTTCCAAGAGCTCCGAGGCAGCACAGCACTGGCAGTAGCTCTGGGAATGGTACAGAGACCAGACATGGAAGAAATAGTGACCATCCCCAACTACAGCAAGCCCTATTGTTTTTTACAATCCTTTTTCTCTTGTGTGTTCCACTTTAAGAATAACTATTCACATCACACGATAGATGATGGGAAAGCAGGCATACCGAATAGGTTTAAACATTGGACATGGTGAGAGGTATAGAAATATTTCTCTTCTTGAATTCCTGTAGAGGGGAAAAAAACTCTTAAAAACACAAAGCTATCTACCTCCCCCCAAAGAACTCATCTCATAAATTGTGACTTAGTAGGTAAGGGAAACTACAACTTCAGATGCCTAAGGAAGAGAGGCACCGGTGGGAAGCATGGATTTTGTGTTACAGCCAGATACTGGTGCCAAACTCAGCCACTGGGCCCTTGCTGCAGGGTCAAGCTGTCAGGAACCTGCGTCCATGCTGACAGTACCCTACAAGTGGACTGCAGGGCCAAGTACAAGGGCAAGCACAGGTGAAGCAAAGGACAATATACTCTCAAGACTGGAAAGGTCAAATAAAGATAAAATTGATATCTGGCCAATAGAGCTCTTAAACCTGTTCCCAGACCTCCTGGAGCACAGCAACCAGAGCAAGGGTGTAGATGTCTCCTGATGAGAAATGAGGTCGCTTAAAAAGACTGTTGTCAGAGCAAATCCCTACAGGGCAGCTAGCGGTAGAAAACATTGGTCACCCCAAGTATCTCTGCGTGACAGTGTCATGTCTTTGTTTTGTTTTGCTTCCTTATTTGTTTGTTTTTGAAACTCCCTCTAGCTCAGGTTTGTCTAGACCTCATTCTATACTTCAGATTTGGGATCACCTAAGAGGATACTCCAGTATCAGTCTCCTGCATACTAGAATTATATATAGACCAGGGATGCCATTCCTAGTTTGATGATGCCTTATCCTTTTATTTTTTTAAGTTTTTTATTATTTATTTTTTTCTTATTTTATATATCAATCCTAGTTTCCTCTCCCTCCCATCCTCTCATGCCTCCCACCAGCCCTCCTATCCCATACCCCCCCCCATCTACTCCCCAGAGAGGGTAAGGCCTTCCACGAGAGATCATCAAAGTCTGTCAAGTCATTTGGGGTAGGGCCTAGGCCTTCCCCCATGTCTCTAGGCTAAGGGACTATCCCTCCATGGGAAATGGGCTCCCAAAGTCCATTTGTGCATTAGGGATACATCCTGGTTCCACTGCCAGTGGCCCCATAGACTGCCCAGTCCTCCTAGCTTACACCCATGTTCAGAGGTCCTGGTTTGGTCCTATGTTGGTTCCCCAGCTATCAGACTGGGATCCATGAGTTCCCACTTGCTCAGGTCGTCTGTTTCTGTGGGTTGTCCCAGCATGGTCTTGACCCCTTTGTTCGTTACTCCTCTCTCTCTGAAACTGAATTCCAGGAGTTTGGCTCAGTGCTTAGCTGTGGATCTATACTTCTGTTTCCATCAGATACTGGATGAAGGCTCTAGGATGGATGCCTTATTCTTAAATGTAATTTTTAACTTCAAGAGAATGATGAAACAAACACATAAGAGTTGGTTTCCAAGTAGGAACTCAGACTAAGGGAATATTTACATTAAGGACAGGGAATCACTGGGAAGCTGCATAGGAGTGCAAGATAATAGCCTATAACACTGTATAATCAAACCGCTCACTTTAAAGCACAATTTGCTCCCGGAGCCAAAACTGAAGACATAGGGCTAAGGTTCTCAACCTATGGGTCTTGACTCAGTTGGGGGTTGAATGACCCTTACACAGGGGTCACATAAGACCATTGGAAATATCAGACATTTAGATTATGATTCATAGTAGTAGCAAAATTATAGTTTTGAAGTACAAGAAGATAATTTTATGATCACCACAACATGAAGAACTGTTTTAAAGCATCTCAGCAGTAGGAAAGTTGAGAACCACTGAGCTATGGACTAAGCTCTTAGAGAAAGAAGGGTTATTAAGGAGGTGTTGTGGAAGGCAGCAACAGGGTGCTCACTGGAAATCTGGAAAGCCCCAAACAGAACAAAACTCAGCCCTTAAAATATTTAATCTTGTGCTTTAATCCTCAGCATCTTTGTCTCATTCAAAACTTGGACTCCCTTGAAGCGACACAGATTTTGAATGTGCCATAATTAAATACTTGAGGAGCGAATGAGAGAAAAGCATTCCTCGTTATTTGCCAAAATTGTGAGATGCTCTGAAATGGAATTAAAAATTATTAATACCAGCTTCTAACTGTGTTGTGTTACTTCAGTTTGACCCCATTTCTATAGATTCTTAGGCTTCTTCTTTTAGCTAGTTATGATTTCTAAACTAGCTGGCATGCAGTGATTCTATAAGTGAGCAGTCCTTCAGCAGTATGCACTTATAATGGCAGCGTATTTCCTACGGTCAATCGCTTGTTCTCTAGCCTTAGGACGTGGTCACCTTGTTGTTCTTCAGCCTCTCTCCACAATCATCATTCAGCCTCGTAGTCAGAACACCAGTCTGACCCCATCCAGGCAGTTCTGGAACACTTACACCATGGAAATTGTTTCCTATTTTGTTCTCTGAGCCTGGAACCACATCAAAGTTCCTTCCTTTGAGGTTATTCAGGTCGAGATCAGTTTTAGAAAAGGTATTTGCTTGTTGCATATCTGCCTGACACATTTCCAGTTCAACGAGCCTGCCCTTTCTGTACTGGATTTTGGAAAATTCAAAGTTATTTCAGATGTATCTATTAATTGCCATAGCAAGCAAGATATTCATTCTGATGAATGTTTATGTGAAATCAATTTTGAGTGTTAAAATTGCCCATGCTTAATAGTTAAAGATGCAATGCATGTTTTACAGTGTAACTTAAAATAATTTTCCATTTGTTTGGAAAGTCTTAACCAAAGTCATAAGTCAAAACTAATCAAGTTGAAACGTGGCATTTTCTATACTTACCTGACGGGGGAGATACCATGATCATGAAGGTGCTTTTCCCAGGGCAAGCCTCATCCACTGCACTCTGGATGTGCTGACCCCTTTGATTTCTCCAAATGTGGGAAATTAGAATACATTAATTTGTGCCACTGGGGGACGGCATTCCTGCTCTCCCCTGAATAAGATAAAGTAAACGTGGCATGTCTACACATTCTACATTATCTCTGTGCCCACATTTTTTATTTAGATAAAAATAAAAGACTTCTGCAAACTAGGAGATGTCTCAACATATTTTAATGTAAAGGTAAAAGTTACTTCTGGGCTGTAAAGGACAAAACCACTGTTCTCCCTGCACTGAGTCAGGCATCAGGTAGGTGCTTGTCTATGAAGTTTTCATAAGTTCATCACATGGATTTCCACTCCCAAATTATCCTCAGTATTGCAGTTAGCAGATTGATATATCAATTGCTATTAAAAGACTAATTTGTAGTTGAAATAAAGTTGCAAGTCCATAATCATGACTACCATATTGTAACCTAGATCTTTGCTGTGATAAATATTTATTGTAATATGTGCTAAATGGAAGACTTTATTATTTTAAACAATGCTATCACACTGATAGGCTATCATGGCTTATGAAGATCTGTGGTCCTCTATTCTTAATTTGAAATATAATTCATGACAGCAAATTTAGAAAATAGGCAAAGCAATTTGTATTAAAGAGGGTGAAATATTTGTTATTTGCCATTATGTGTATATGCCATTAGCTGTATTATTATTAACCACATGCAGTGGGTCCTTTCCTTGCTAGGTACGCATGCCTGCTGTCCTCTGTTGCCAAGCATAGAGCAGCGTTTGGATGTGTAGCTTAGGATTAGTCCCTGGCAGAAGTGATCTGTGTGCCAGTTTATCTGGACCCTTTGTCCTGATTTTGAGACCTATCTCTTTCGTTGATGTATTCTCACAGCTCACACACAGTTTATTGTCATTGCTCGGAGGCAATCTAACGTTTGTGTCATAGTTGCTCTTTCAAAGCCGCATTACACTTGACACAGGAGTTGGATTTTAGGAACCCCAAATGGCCCTCTGAACCCAACTTGGCTTGTTTCCACGCAAGATCAAAGAAAAGGAACTTTTGACTGTACAGGTGTCAAACGTCTTTTTTGGCAGAACATTTCCATCCCTTAAAACCTTGCCTAAATTACCTTTTCTCCACCTTCCAGACTGGAGCTGAAATAAAATGATGTTTTGACATCTGGAGACAGGTAGCAGTTTGAAGGCTGGTTTCTGGTCTTCACAAATAAGTTCAAAGAAATAATGGGCATGGAAAGAGATTCTCAGGCCTACCATAAATTAGCACCAGTCTCCTTAATGTTCTTGGGGACTATTCATTACATGGAAACAACATGATGCCTGACCTTGTAGATCTGGTCCCAGACAATGTCTTTGAAGTCACTTCATTCTTGTTCCTACTTCAAGTATCTTAGACATGTGTCTTTATATAGTCTTCTGGACAGTAGGGACCATATCTGAATTCCTCCATGTGTTTTCTAGCTCAGAGAACTCTGAATATTGAAAGATAAGTCTTACATGGGGGAAGGGGAGGGCTCATTAAGAATTTGTATATGAAATACTAACTTGTGTTGTTTCTCTTTTGATTATTTATTGCAAAAGAATTACATGAATTCTTGTTTACTTTAAGAGTTTAAAAATACGTACACACAATAAAACTAAAACCCTCCGCTGTACATTGTGGACAGTTGCAATATGGTACATAGCTGGGTTTTTGTTGGTTGTAAAGCTCAGAAATCTCAAACTGAGAAATCTACTTACCTCTGCTTCCTGAGTGCTGGGATTAAAGGTGTGCACCAGCATGCCTGGCTCATAGCTCCATTTTAAACTTACATTCATGATTTTAATCTTATTTGTTTAAAAGTGCTGGGCTTTCGACACTTATAGTTACTGGACAATAGAACACTAGGCACAATTTAGAATTTATTTCTACATGAAAGTTTTCAGTAACAATTAGAATGTATGAAATGCTTTTTAATCTGCAGAGTAAGCATTGTTCTTTTTATCTCACTATTGAATGTTGCGTGCATTTAACTACATTTTAAAATACTTACAATTCAGTAGCCATTATCTCGCTTTATTTTATGTATATGTGAGTATATGCATGTACTCATGTGTGTCAATCAAAGAAAACATGCAGAAATCAGTTGTTTCCTTCTATTATGTGGGTCCTGGAGAATTGAACTCAGGTTGTCAAGCTTGATGGCAAAACTCCTTTACCCACCAAGCCATCTTGGAGCCCCTTCAATCCAAATTTTATAATTATATTCCAGAAAAAATAACATTAAAGTTTGCTCCCACAAAGAAATCTTCTATCTTAATGTAGGTATAAACATAATAAAACAGTGTAAAATATACTTGGCAATTTAACAAACATTGAGCATGTGATTAATGCCAGATTCTGTACCAAACACTCTGCATCCAGACTTTTGACCTCTGAAAATGGGCAGATGAGACCCGTGGATGTGTCCTGTTCAGTATGTCACCCCAGAGATCCCAATCTGCCTCCACCTGCTCATAATGCAGTTTCTGAAAGTGTGACAGTGTGACTTTAGGCGTACTTGGGAAGAGCTACTCTAGGAGCTCAGTGATTAGTGAGTTTTTCCAGCACAGGCTCCCACTTTGTTGATGGAAACACACACACTGCAGCTCCCCTGTCACTGGTCTTGCTCACTCATTTCTATTGCTCTTCCCGGCACGCAGATGTGTGTTTTCAGGCACACATCTGTACGGTTCTCTGCAGACTCATTCTGACCTCTCTGTACTGACAGCCACTGGGCTTCCAAAGCCTAGGCTCCAAAAAGCTGGACCATTTGGTAAAATGGGGATTTTTCTTCAATGTTTGCTTATAGTTTGTTTACAGAGCATGGAACTCAGCCAGACAACTTTATCCTTTATCCATGAGCAGCAATAACCTATATTTGTGGTCAAGTAGAAAGCTCAGTTTATAGTTTTCCCCCACAAGGCTTCTTAGCCCTGGTAACTCATGCAGCCTGGCCAGAATGTCTACCCATCAATACGTTACACAGGCTATGTGTACCATACACACTCAGCACAAACCTTAAGCTCACTATAAAAGCACACTGTTATTCAATCCATGTTTTCCTCCTGCCCCTAGTAGACTCTGATTCAAGATGAATGGCTTATCAAATCTGATGTATAAATATCCTGTTGACAATCAGGGTGAGGTCAGGATTAGAATTGTTTCCTAGATGTTGGGTTTTAAAGGCAATAGGAGGAGATACCCTGGCTGGCATGAATCTGTGAGGGGTAGAAGGAAAACCGGACAGAAGAGTGGTGTTCCTGAAGGACAGTGAGGAGTTCAAAGAGCACAGCTCTACCTGGAACTTAGAGTGTGAAACTTGGCTGTGGTTATGGTTCTGAGTACTTAGCGTGTACCAGGCCCTGAGTTCAATTATAAGAACAGGCACACATACTTAAGTACCCGCACATGCGTGCACGCGCGTGCGCGTGCGCGCGCACACACACACACACACACACACACACACGCACGCACGCACGCACTCACAGAGTGGAGAGTCTGTGTGGGAAGAAGAAACAAGCAAAACTCCTTAAAAGAAGGTTTTCATGTTGGCAAAAGGATGGATCAATTCTTGATGAATTTTGAGTGTAGACTTGATTCATACTTATGGAAAAACAGCTCATACAGGGAGCCCACCCCACAGCCACCAGTAATTTCTTCAAGTTATCTTGGTTAGGTTCCTGTTTGTTTGTTTGTTTGTTTGTTTGTTTGTTGAGATACGGTTTCTTTGTGTAGTTTTGGCTGCCCTGGAATTCACACTGTAGACCAGGTTGCCCTCAAACTCATAGAGATCCACCTGCCTCTGCCTCCTGAGTGCTGGGAATTAAAGGTGTGAACCACCACCACCTGGCCCTATATTGACTCTTAATATGTATTTTAGAATTTAACATGCATCCCCCCCAATTGCACAGTGCACTTTAGTGAACTGTGAAGCCCTGATATGGCTTATCTCTTCATAGTTCACAGGTCGTTTGTGCCCCATTAACCTTGTGACGATTCTTCACATGCAACCAGTAGATCATATTTGAGTGCCTATCATATTTGAGTGCTGACTAAACCACCTTGTGGGGGAAGGGCATAAGAGGAATATAACTCATGAGCTCTGGAATGTCAGCCAATGATTAATGGGAAGCTGAGTTCTAAATCACAATCCACATGGACTCTTTGTCACAACTGGATGTTTTCATTGCCCTTCCTAAGAGTCACCTAATCCAAGGGTCTGATAGAGCAAAAGCCAACTTCTCATCATGGCAATTCTCATAGAAAGTGATTCACACCCCCAAGGTTAAGCAAAGAATACTGGTTCTAAAAATATGCTACTGGTAACTTTATTCCTTCAATTCTAACACCCCCCTTTTTTTCTTCATTGTATGAAAATCATGCACATTGATTATGGTTTTTTTAAGTCAAGATGAAAAGTTAATAGAACATATTAAACCCACATTAAACCCATTTCATCCTTACAATGAAAAGTAACATTTTGATACAGATCTTTATAAAGTTTCTGTTTCAATGGTTCTCTTAAAAGACTTGTGTTTACTTAAAATGTGTAACTATAATATTTATTCCCCAAATATATGGGGTTTTCCCACTGAATATGCTCTTTTGCTTTCAGGAACTGTTTTCATGAACTGCATTCATTTTCCTATGTGGGATAAAATGATATGTGCCATGAGTATTGCATTATACCCAAAAGAATAGAAAAAAAAATCTATATGACACAGCATACTTTGAGCTGTCATCAGAGAGTACTTTCCTGCATCCCAAGGGCTGATAGAAAAACAATGTACTAGTCCTTCATGGCGAACATGATGAAATTCTTACTTCGTTATTTGTTTCTAAAGAGCTTTCAAACATCATCACTAATATTCTCTTCCTTTCTCTAGTCTGACTTCCCTGGGACCTTACCCTCCCCAGTTTCTGTCTCAGTCCCTACTTGACTTCCCCAAATCTTCAGTTCTGACACCCTGAGGCAGAAAATAATGTTTTAGGCTTCCACCAGGACAATGTTTTGCAAAATGTAAATATAGACCATAAATACAGCAATGAATCACAAAAAGATGGTAATATGTAGAGAGAGAACTGTGTGGCTGAGGTAGAGAAAGAGATAAGAAGAAATTGTTTGATTGTAATCTCTTTTGGCCCCACAAATACTTTATTAGAATATCATCTATTCAAAACAATGTTTGAAATAAAGGCATATATATGCACACGCACAAAAACATATTAAGCTTAAAGCATAGGCTATTTTTGCAGGTTTCATGATTTACTAACTGTCCAAAGAAATGCAACTTCTAACTATAACACTACCGTCTTTTGGGTAAGGGGTAGAAAAGTACTTCCACTTTCTCTGAAAATGATGTGGGTTGCCATTTTGTTCCATGACAGACTTAAAGTACCATGCTTGAATCAGTGACATAGAAACTCACGACAGTGTCTGCTCTCCTGTAGAGAGATAACGTCGAACCATAAGCTAGTGCATCAGGTCCAAATACTCATGTGCTTGCAACACACACACACACACACACACACACACACACACACACACACACACACACACACCGCGGTTTGGGAGAGGCATCCTATGGAACAGTATCTCTGTAGCACTGGAAACAGAGGACTCAAGGTGAGAAAAGAAAAACAACTTCTAATTTCAGCTGTGATCTTTTGTGCAACACAGGTTACACTGGTTCTTGTTTATGTAAATCATGTTTAGACAACATCCATATGGCAGCCATGTAATGCAAACATGACAGTCAGTTATATTGTCAGTTATATCGGTCTATGTGGAGCTCAAGGATCTGTGGTTTTGCCCCCTAATTTCTTCCTCTTTATTTGCAGGTAGTGAAATCAAAGTTATCCAGAGAGCACCATGTTATCAAGATGAAAAGATCCAAGAACCATATTGTGGGGAAATACTTCAGCAGTCAAAACAAACTGCAACAACACAATTCTGTCCCAAATATCCATTCACCATATCATGTCAGAGGTCCAATAAATCAGGTTTGTTCTGAAATCCTGCTCAGCAGGATGTGTGCGAGTTGGAGGTCTGCACAGGCTTCCTGAAGGAGACCTAAGCCATTTACTCACAATGGTCTGAGAACCAACTGTGCCTCACACATACTTGGTAATGACTGCACACTCAGTAGTGCAAGCATGCACACCAAAGCGCACAGCTTTCAAAGGAGCAACGACACATTTTTCTTATAACTGAACAGTCAAAAGTGACCTTGAGCATCCGCCGTTGGTTTGAGATGAAAAGAACTATAAGGAGATCACTTGAAATGTGAGCCAAAACTAGGACCACGTGGACCAGGAATTGTAGTGCAATATGATAAGCAAAAATTTAGAAATGTAACAATATGGGGATAGGGTAATGTTGTGCCTGTGCTATCCTCTCTCTTGGCACACCAACATGGCGAAAAAGCAATTACATTCCACTTAGAGGGAGGAATGACAGTTAAGTTCTTTACCAGGAGAAAATGGGGGTATTTGTTGTGGTTTGAGCTGTGTGGATCTAATGCTTATGAAAAACAGTTCTTGCTATACTTTCAAAAGTTTGCAATGGGAGGAAAAGAACAGGATTGATGCTCTACCAGGGAACTCAAAGAGAATTCTCTGCAAGTGATAAGAAGCGATTTTGTATTCAACTCTGTGTTCCTGTGGGTTTCACACACCCTGCTCCCAGCCGTGCGCTTAGCTGGGGAGCTCAGTCTAAATTGGTGATATGCATAATTTTAAAGTGTGGAACAAAATAAAGTTCCCCATTTGTTACTTTGTTATGCTCATGGATGCTGTTCCTAAAGAGGCTTCACTTGGCCATAGATGTATCTGTTTTCAGATGACAGTTACATTTCACAAGTTTTGCAAAGGATTGCAGATTCTCAAATGTGTAAGCATAAAGAATTCTATATGTATCCATAAATAGTACTATTTGACTAGTGTCTGTATTTTCATTTGAACAAATGTGTTTAATTCAAATTAGAGTAAGCATACAAGTATTTTTTTTAATTGTGCCATAAGCCGGAATCATATTTAATTCTAGCACTGAAAACTTACACTTCTGTCTTTTTAGGTAAAAATGGTAACTTGCCTTGTTACACAAATTCCTTGTTATGGGGTAACATCTCACTGCTATGGTGGGTTTTAAAAGATGATTTGGGGATGAGGAGAAGAAGCTGAGAAGGCCTAACTCAGTATGTAGCTAAGATTGCTAAATGTACAAATACCTCAAATTCATTGCCATAAAAAGTGAAACTATTTTGTTCTAATGACCCACCACTTATTTAGAATGAATATCCACCTCCAAATACTCTATTTTTATACATATTTTTATAAGAACATAAACATGAATTTATATTTAACTGTATTAAATTATATTTAAGGATGAATATCACTTGATATGAACAACATAAGCAATTATGAATAGATTTTTTGAACAACAGTACCAAATAACTTAAAAATATTTTCCATACATGCATCTATATACAACTGTCTTTATATTTTCAGTTATTTTTTTGATGATATGGAATGTTAGCAATTGATACAGCTGCTCCATCAAACTTTAAGGCATTGCATATTCCACAACAGTATTATGGTTAATGCTAGTTTTGTGGCTGGCTATCAGTGTCACTGTAAAAACCCTCTGACTTGAGTTCACCTGGCATTTTCCTTTTCACCATTGAAATAATACTAGATGTTAGAAACAGTTGTAATGTATTTTCAATAAATGTCTAACTGGTAATAATCAGTGTTCAGAGAGTATCATTTAACTTCCCTCTTTTAAAAGGTTTTTAGATTTATTTATTTGATTACATATCTGAAAGTTCTATCTTCATTTATGTATTGTGTGTGCACCACATATGTTCCTGGTGCTCAGCATTGGCTTCTCTGGACCTGGAGTTACAGAGGGTTCTGAGCCACCGAGCGAATGCTAGGAATCCAGTCACTTAGCCACTGAGCTCTTAGCCACTGAGCCATCTCTCCAGCCCCTTTAGCTTTTCATCTACTAGAGTCATGCAACCACACAAAGAGTGTCTGCTGGGAGAGTGTATTGCCAAGTGGATTCTCATGCTGGTGTGTGACAAGCAGGGTTAACCACATAGTTCCTTCAGCTCTGACATGATCTCGGCAATGGATGGGATGGACACTGCTATGACCAAAGCTTTTGATAGTAAGTTTGATAGTAAGCATTTTTTAAGAGAAGGCTCTGAAATTCTAGTGACTGTTTCAATCATTTTTGTACCTGAAGAAATTGTATTCTGCACTGGGTAACTAGATGTGAATATGTGCCCTTACAAACATATTTTTCCATTTTAGAACATTTTAATTTGAGCAGAGGAAGATAGGAGTAGGCCTTTAAAAACATTTTCAGTGTGAAAGTTGCAGGAAGTGTATTGTTTTGAGTAAGAATTGATCAGCATCCAATCTAAACTAAACTTAAAACAAAACATTTATAGTATTGAAAGTCAAGAATAGCTGCACAAACATTTCCAAGCAGCTCTATTGACATTAGGTGGGAGTAACTGGGTGTGTCTATGTGCGTAAGGGGGCATGTACATGTCCATTGCGTGTGTGTGTGTGTGTGTGTGTGTGTGAGAGAGAGAGAGAGTTTGTACATGTATGTGAGTGTGTGTATCATGTGTGATCATGTGAGAGTGTGTGTGTGTGTGTGTGTGTGTGTGTGTGTGTGTATGTGTGTGTGTGTGTTAAAGGTGCAGTGTACAGTTGTTCACCAATAGCCAAGCAGAACCTTATAGAGATGCCACAACACTCACTCTTTCTTGCTTGGCTGGTTTACACTGGAATCATTGAACCTTTTTTAGACTAGTTTCCTTTATGCTTGTAAGTCTTACCTACAGAGGACTGAGTCTCATTTTAAAGCATTGGGAGAACTTACTGGAAGAAAAATAACCCAATGGTATCCTGCATCTTTAGTTTGTCCATTTAGTTCCATTTCACTGAAAAATTCCAAAGGAATATTTTTCAAAATTGGTTCCAAAATTGCAATAGCCAATAAGAGTTCTCTTCACAGATCTAAGGCTTTCGCATTAAAGGAGAGACAGAGGCATCTAATGTTCTAAAAGTTTGATCCAGGAGCATACTAAAAATTGTCCTTTATTTAAGCAAGTGCTGAAACAAAAATATAGGAAAATCACCAGCATCAATGCTAGTACTATTGAATTTAAAATAAGCAAATGGAACAATAACTTCTCAAGCATCCATCCCAACACCAAACAGCAGCAGCCAGCTCCCACAACTTTGATTGGGTCAAGGAATATGTGAGCTGTAAATGCTACTTTGACTTTTGTTGTTTGCTTGCTGCCTTGCTTGTTTTTGAGAAAGAGGCTCCCTATGTAACCAACCCTGGCCTGGAAGTCCAGATCCCCCTAACGAATGCTTGGATTACAGTCATGTATCATGATGCCTGCCTTTGTTTTCTATATGCATTTAAACTTCAAATGCTTTTGATTACTCTTGGAAGTGAAGGCAATTTTGATTGATCATATCAGCCTAAGGAGCTGATACAGAAGTTGTCAGGATGCCCCCACACCCTGCTTACCTGTTAAGGACAACTGGATCCTGAGCATGTCTGCAACTAGCCTGTGTTTGGCAAAGCTTCTAGGGTTCCATGTGGTATGAGAGCCTTTTGTCATGCTTTGATTGCTGCAGCAACTGCTATTACCAACTTCCATATTCCTCACATGATCCACTCACTTGGTATATGGACAACTAGCCTCGTTTTCCCCTGAGCAATGCAAACTATGTTCCTGACACCACAACCTATCTACTTCTTTCCTTTATGTTCAATGAAATTTAAAGAATTTGCTTTGTGGATAATAGATCACTGAGCCTCAGTGATCATACTCAAAAATACACAACCAATTTTACAGTTTCTCAAGGGTGATCGATAAGCCTACTTACTACGTAAGTCAACATGATTCCTTAACTCTAACAAAAAGAACATAGCTTACATTTAGGGAAAGCATTACAGCAGATTCCTACCTGATGGCCATGTTCATATAGGTTAGGTTTGGATCGTAGCTACATTGAGAGAAAACATTACAGCAGATTTCTACATGGTGGCAATGTTCAAGTAGGTTAGGTTCAGAACTTAATTTGTGCTGACTGGTATCTTAACTAATACTGTAGGTTTCTGCAAAGAACTGTCTTAATTTAGCTGGTAAAAAGCCTTTTTTCTAACACTGTAAAATTCTTCTGGGAAAATTACATTGTAGATTAAGTTATGAGAAGACGTTCCATGTGTCAAACTGAGGTTTTCCCCCCTCAGGTCATCTATGTAAAACACCATAATATTCATTTTATAGCAGGCAATTAAAAATATATGCTTTTTGTTGCATAAAAAAAGTAATTTGTATGATCTCCTTAAGAATGCTTAGATATACTTAAAGTAAAGTGATTGTCATTGGTTATGATCACATAAGCAGCCATAAGTAAGAGGGTTTCATAAACTTAAATGTATTCAGTTGGTTCTTAACTACGTAGTGGTTTTCCTTTTGACAGGGTTGTTGGGCACAGTGTGTCAACTTGATGAAGCTTCTAGTGTGAATTAAGTGGTAATGACATGCAATTCACACATATTTCCTCCAGTTATGGCTCCACTTTCTTTTTTAAATAAAATCTATGAGTTGAAATCTTATAAAATTCATGTTAGCTTGAGTACGACATTAAGGTCAATATCTTAATTTTCCTTAAAGTCCTTAAATATTTTCACATTTAAAAACTTAAAACATTCTTTGTTCTCAAAAAGTAAATTTTGTTTTGAGACAGGGACTCCCTTTGCAGCGTAGGCTGTTCTGGAACTCTAAATCTTCCAGTATGCTGTGGTTATAAGACTATGACACTATTATTAAAAGAAATAATAATCTTCAAACAAAATGAGTGCACAGACCTTTCAGAGTGGTAGGTGTATGTTTATAAGTCTCCTTATAAATATGAAAAGATTATTTGGCTTCCAGTCAAGTTTTACCTTAATAACTACAGATTTGGCCCCATAACTTCTGCTTGTAGGTATATGAATATGAATGGATGGTGCATGGTGCTAATCCTAAATCAAGAGTAGCCCAGATTAGTCCCTAAGGGTCACCACAATCAACATAAGGTTGAAAGAAAATGAATTAGAAGCATTTGCCTAGGCCTCAGCAGACCCTGGGAAGGACACAGGTCATAAGCATTTTCTATATACATTGATGAATACTAAACACCTTTTCAAACCTTTTCCTTAATGTGTAAGTCATTCTGCAAGGTCTAATGACCCCTAAAATAAAAGCATAAAAGCCATTTTATGTGCTTATTGAGCCAAACTTGGTAACCTAAATCAACCAAATAGCAAGCAAATGTGTTTTTACAATAAGAATTTATTTATACAATAAGAAAAGTCAAAAATGTACTGTAATTAATAATATGGTGTTTGTCTGGAGACCCTTAAATGACAGCCCATTTTCCACTACACTAGATCCTCCAACCTCCAGCCAAGGGGTCATTTCTCTCCCAGGGCAATTTCAACCCCTGTTCATCCCTGCCTTTGTCTTTGAAATGGAAGTTATACAACATTTCTCTGTGTTCATCTGCTATGTAATGCAAGATTCATCTTAAAGCCTATATGATATATTCTACCCCTCACCTTAATTACATGTAACATGAAGTTTATGCTTTATGGGCTCTCCAGCTTTACAATATCATAAAGAGAATTTATGAGCCTTTGTTAAAAACCACTGTCCACGTAATTGACAGAACACAGGATTAACCATGACTACTTCTTATAACATAACATTTTCTCTGCATGAAGAACAGTTTGAGTGGCACTGACAATACCTGTGTAGTCTGAAGTGAGTTTAGTCATCAAATGGCTCCTAATTTGAGCCTGCATGCCCACCAGGGAAAGCCAGTTCACACATGCCTCATCTCACACAAATACTTGTTTCAATGTTCACATTTGCTATGCAAAAGCAGTGGCATGCATTTAAAAGGGTGTGGACCCAACCATCATGCCAAGAACATGGTCTTTTCAGTAGGATGGAATATCCAAGGCTGTATCATTGGTAAGCGCCCAGACCTTGGTGTTGGCCACCTACTTTATGAATAAATTGATTCCTTCTATGAATTATTCATAGACTATGAGATGAAGCTGATACAGACATTGCCTCTCAGGTTCCAACTTCCTCAGAAGAATAGGCAATCTCCAGTGAGCAATTGGCTTATGTTGTATTTTTCTGTTTCCTGGGATCATTGTAAGTCTTTGAAGTATTGTCCTCCTTGAAGTCAACTTATCTTCCAATGCAAGCATCTTTGGGCAGATATCCCAGTACACTGTTACCAAATACAGTGAAAATAAATGTCTTACCTCCACCATGGACTCATTATGCTGCTTCTGCAGATATAAAACCTAAACTCTTGGGGCAAGACCAGGCCTTCCCTGGTTTGTGTGTGGGTAGGGTGTGTGTCAAATTAAAAAATTTTAATTAATTCTGTATTATTTTAAATGGAAATATCCATGCTGTATGTTGTGATGTATACATAAAGCATATATTCGTGTGGCCATGCACATTCACAAAGCAGTAGATAAACTGGTATTTTTATTTTTGTTATACCAGTGAATCTTACCATCAATGAATTGTTCTTAGCATAATACTTGTAGTTTTGATTTATAGTAGTATGTAAAACCTTCAGAGTAACAGACTCTATATCTCTGGATGCTTCTGCCAGGTGCTCGTCTGGGCATGTGGAGAATGCGATTCTCTGTCTATGCCAAGCAGTGGCAGAGCCTAAAGGGATCAGCACAACCCTCAAACACGGGGAGGACTCTTCCAGATGCTCTCCTGGGAAGTGGCAAGTGACTGAATGGCCACAAATCACCTTTGAAACTAGATAGAGCCTGAGGAAGCAAAGAGAGTAGGTCAGCTTAGTGACCCACTGTTAATAAGTGGAGCTGTTGTAGCCACCACCCAGCAGCATCCGTGGCAATGCACACCAGAGGCCTCTGCCCTCTTATCCACCTCTCAGCTTCCCCCTTTGCCTCTGACTTCATGGGGTTTCCCTCTGCCAAAAGCTGAGGTGGGTGGATGAGGACTAAAGTGGTGACAGCAATATAACTGTGTCCCGTGAGCTGGGGCTGAGAGTATCATTGGTGGAAGGTACTTGGCCAGATCACAACTGTGCAGCTTATTGTGTTAAAAATGCAACCCCCTCCAAACTGAGACTTTTATTTGGCCTCCAGAATCCATTTCCTTTTTTGTGATCCCCCCCCACCTCTCTCTTTCTCATTCTGCTATCCTAGTTCCATTCCAGCTATAATAACCTTGGTGTATTCTGCCCAATAAACAGAGTTTCTCAAGGCTCAGGGTTGACCCACACATCTCTACAGTGAACAATGTTTTCTTTCTTCTTTTTTATTTTTATTTATTTATTATTTATTTATGTTTTGTTAATTGTAGTTCCTTTTATGTTGTTCTGGGTTTTGGAGACAGGGTTTCTCTGTGTTACTGTTTTGGCTGTTCTGTAACTCACTCTGTAGAACAGGCTTTGCCTCAAACTCAGAGATCCACCTGCCTCTGCCTCTAGAGTGCTGGGATTAAAGGTGTGTGCCATCACCACATATGAACAATGTTTTAAACAGGGTAGAGGTTTCACAAATATTATTTTGTGTTCTTTTCCATGTTCCCTCTAGGGATCTCTCTGAATCCCCAAAATGCTGAGCAAAATGTCCTTTCTTTGTCCTCACTTTGTGCTTAAGGATTAGTCCTCCCTGATTACTTTGGGCCAGTTCCAATCTCTCTATGTATTTAAGCATGTGCTCCTAGAATGTAAGGTGCTTACAACAAGGACAAAGGAGTTTTCAGTTTTGTAGCATTTTCTATTCATTATTTGCTATTTTTTTTCTTTTTGCCTATGATCTTAAGTAACAAGATATTACGTTCTTACCATAAAATTTACTTTTTAAAAGAATAATTTTAATCTCAGTTGTGTATATGTCTGTGCGTGCATGCATGCGTGTGTGTGTGTGTGAGTGCCTGTGGATGCCCCTGGAGCTGGAGTTATAGGGAGTTATGAGCTGCCCAATACGAGTGCTGGGAACCCCACACAGAAGCTGCACTGGCCTGCTCTCTCTATAGATTTATCTAGGCTGGATGCTCTCATGAATGGAGCCATACAAGGTGTGATCTTGTGTAGCTGGCTTCTTTTCCTCACTCTTGTTATGTTTAGAAATTACTTGCTTCATGTAGGAAAGGCAACTTCCTTTTTATAAAGTGAATTACTGACACTAACTAACACAAGCGTTTCCTGGGGTTAGAAATTGCTCTCCAAACAGAAAAGTCTTTGAAAATGTGCTGTTTGGGAAATAATGCCACCACCTTTTTGGGACCCTCATAGGTACCAATTGTTTGCTCCCATTGTACCATGAAAGTAGTTTGGGAAGATGCGTGCTTCAGATAGAAGTTGACTACCTAGACCCAGTGGGAATGCTGAACTAGACTAAGGCTTGTGGCTTATACAGGCCTGAAGTATTATGCCCCCTCATTTTCAACCCCCCTGCTCATCGATTGTACTAGCACAAGTGGATGATTTCTCTATTCTGCCCCTATCAGAACTTGAAAGGTCTAGATGAAGCCATGCCCAGGTCTGAATAAATAATCAGGCTGTATGCTTCAGGGCCAGACAAAGGTACTAAAGTCTTTCAAAGGGTAAAGTCATATTATTTTTGTTGTAGAATGTCAGGTTATCAGCTAGCCAGAATTGGGACTGCTAGAAGAAGCAGAGGGTATCATGCAACTTACCCCCAAGATTTCATTCTACATCAAGATCACAGGAGATTGGAGAGAAGATCTATTGGTGGCCCCATTCAGATCTGTCTCTAAGTGGAGCTTAAAGTGTGTGGAAAGGAGGCCACACAGTTCCTGCCCCTCTGCCATGCATCCAGTGGGGCATGACTACTCATCTAAAGAAGCCACTTTTCCTGGCTTCCTTTTTCTATTATATGTTTGTCAGATGCAATACCAATGTGTTCCTTTTAGGTCAATAAATCTTCGTTTAATTTTATAGATTATCCATCTTTACAGCTGTAAATCATGCTTAAGTAGAAGGACATAATGGTCCATGGGCAAAACCTGTCCATATTGTAGTAATTTTGTGAGCAGCTGTTTCCAGTTACCATATGTGTATTCCCAGCTTTGTGTGTATGACATACACGTTAATGTCAACAGTACATTAACAATGCAACTGAATTTGGTTATGGACCTAAAAGCGCCATGGAGGGAGCGATCACACTGACGTTGGAAAACATAGGTAAGGAGGCACCTGTTTCAAGCAAGTTTCAAGAAGGTGCTTGAGTCTTTAACACCCACCCAAAGCTTTTTCTGTATATTTATTTCTAACATAACGTGGCATATATATGCTCTAGTAATTTTATCTTGCAAGTGTCATTATATAAGCCTTTCAAGTACGGGTGTGGAAATTATGAAGAGGATAGCAAATCTTGAGGACTGTACTCATATTTTCCTACATATATGGAATTAAAGGAATTGTGACCAACAGGTTCCACATTATGTCCACTATGTACCCCATGATTCTATATTCAAAGTGCTATCGATGAACAGAATCACCTAAACTAACCTCTGAAATGTCTTAAGATACTAGTATTCTTGGGTGAATAGGGGTCAGCAGGCAATCCATCCTATATGAATTTTAATCCAGTGCTTCCTCTCGGCACTTGGCTACATTAATGAATTGAGCAAATAAAAGGTTGGGGATGGGACTTTGAAGGAATGGTGTTGAGAAGCAGAGGGTATTGGCTACCACAGGGCCATTGTGACCAAGTGCAGAAGTGCGCCAAGTTTACCCCTGAAAGCCAAGCTTTACGCTCTCCCACAGTTGAGCAAAGAGTTTGGGGCATTTCCAGTTTGAAGAACTGCTGAGGAGCCACAAATTACCCAGGAACTGGAGATTTCAGAGGTGGGATGTCTGCACCTGTTATCTCTCGGTTTGCATTTAACAGCCCCAAAAACCTCACAGTCTCTCTAGTCTCTCTAGTCTCTGCTGTGTATTGCTATGAGAAGCACTGTTTCTTCGTCATACCTACTGTCTCCGACTAGGAAACACTGTTCATTCAGAAACAGCCGCTGCTTAACAGTGCTACCATTAAAAGCCATGATGGCTTCTAGCCATAATTTGTTACTCAGTAAATACGAATAAACTGCTTCTTGATGCAATCTAGATGAGATGCCAGCTCGTTTTGGACTCAATCTGACTGATCCAGGGCAGTCAGTGTCCCCCTGTCTTCCATTCGGTCACAAGGCCTCATGCTTTTCTCTGATAGAAAAGAAATTGCCCAAACAATTGTAGAACAGCCGCTGTCTTCTTCCCCTAGAATCTTTAAAACTGTTATGGATCATTTACGTGACCTTGACGGTTAACCAAGACATGAATGGATAAAAACAAATACAGAGATGGAACTAGCAAAACATCATCCTGAGTGAGGTGACCCAGACCGAGAATGACAAACATGGTATGTATTCACTCATAAGTAGATATTAACTGTAAAATGGGGGATAATTACACTACAATCTGCAGACCAAGGGAGATGAGGGAACAAGACGAGGTAACATGGGGGGATGACTGAATCTCCCGGGAAGGGAAATAAAAGAGATTTCATGAGCGGACTATGGGCGGGTGGGGATAGGAACAGGAGTGATCAGGTTGTGGGGGTAGAAGGGGACAATACTGAAAGAGACCACTGGAAGGCAGGGGCATCTTGGGGTCACATAAAAACTTGGTGCAAGGGAATTTCCCAGCCATCTGCAAGGACAACTGCAGTTAAGACTCTTAACAGTAGCAGATAGTAGCCTGAACTGGCCAACTCCTGTGACCAGGCAAGACTTCAACTGGAAGGTTTGGGAAAGCAATCCACTTACATAACCTTCTACCTACAGTCTGCCCTGCCTATGGGATGTGCTGGCCTAGAGATTGAGGGAGTGGCCAACCAATGATTGGTCTAGCCTAAAACCCATGCTGGGAGAGTCAGCCCACCCCTAACACTGCCTGGAGCACCAGAACCCATGAACTGCATGATCCAGAGACCTAGGATAGGACCAAACATGACTGGAAGGGGAAAATGTCAATGTAATGAGGACTAGCAATATTCTGCTATACACACAGTTTAGTGCATAGCCCAATTGTCATCAGAGAGGCTTCACCCATCAACAGATGGAAACAGATGCAGACCCACAGCCAAGCAATAGGTAGAGCTTGGGGAATCCTGCAGAAGATGGAATGTAAGAGAAAGGAATGTAAGAGCCAGAGAGGTCAAGGCCATCACAAGAAAACTCATAGAATCAACTAACCTGGGTTCGGAGGGGTCCAAAGAGACTGAACTGACAACCAGGGAGTCTGCATGGGACTGACTTAGACACTCTGCCTGTTACAGCTGTGTAGTTTTGCCCTCTTGTGGAACCTCTAACAGTGGGAGCAGGAGCTGTCTCCAACTCTTTTACTGGATTTTGGAACCTTACTCCTCATACTGGGCTGTTTTGCCCAACCTTAGTCTTACTGCAACTTGATATGCCACGTCTTGTTGCTACTCATGGCAGACCTGCTTTGTCCTAAACAGAAACAGAGGAGGAGTGTATTGAGGAGTGAGAACAGATGAGGTTTGGGGAGAGGGACTGGAAGAAGAGGAGGGATGAGAAATTATGATAAGGATGTAAAATAAATATCAGGATTGAAATAAATTAATTTTAAAAATCGTAATAAAAAAAAACAAGCTTTCCTAAGGAAGCTACAGAATGAAACGTTATATACAATGTGTTTGTAATATTCTGCTTCTGAAGGGGTTTTTAATTTTTAAGTGCATGTAGGTTCTTCCATCTCCAGAGAAATACAGTAGTCCAGTGACCTGAGAACCAGCTATAAAACTTCTACTTTGTCTGCTTTGTGCCAATTAAGAGTGTAAATGGTGCCTAAATGTGCCATGCTGGTTTCTATATAACAATATAAAAGCAAGAGGAAAACTTGCCCTGGTTTTCACAGTTCCAGATGATCCGTCCTGCTCCCAGTACCCCATTTGAAAAGATAAGCCTGTTTTGTCCATCAGAATATGGGAAGGAACAGAGAAAAAAGTGGGTGACAGCAGATTAGAAGACTGGGAAGGCTGAACATGATGGCCACGTTCTCTTTTCAAAGGACTTGAAATTTTTCAGAAGAAAGACTCAAGAATGAAAGCAGTTGAAGGGAAAATAGCCAAGAGGTTTGGAAACCGTAACGAAGTGATGGAAGGTTCCACTGTGTCATGGTAACCATTTATCCAGAATGATGTAGAATTTGCTCAAAAGCTCAGCAAGTAGATCTAAGAAGCTATGCCAGACAGTGAAGAGTCACAGCCCTCACATGGAGAGCAAGACTCAGTTATCCAGATGTGTGTTTACAGACATGAACTAACTGCTGGGCGGGCAAAATACAAAGACTCTCTTAATCAGAGAGAGGATGGGGTAGTCACAGGGAGAAAATATGCTGCTTTGTACAGGCTAATTTTATTAGTGAGGTTTTCTGCATCAGAACCAAGCTTCACCCACTGCGGTTCATTTGCTTATTGTGTTTATCACAATTTCCAGTAATGGAAGTTGTCCTTTACTCTGACTTGAGTGTCCCCAGGGCATTAACTTAAATTGTGTTCGACAGCTATTTTGGTGAATGTTGTTATGGTTTCAGAACAAGTTTCATGGGTCATTGTTCTCCCTAGAGTAGTCCCAATAGCTTTACACACTGAAGAAGATCTATCTGGAGCCCTAAATTAATATATGAAAATTAATTTCCACACTTTTTTATTGTCAATAGACATTTCCAACAGCATCTGTGTTGATAACTATGATTCTAACCTCCTTGTTCAATTATTGCTGGCATTACAGTGCACATAGCAGTTCTGCATTGTAGTGACTGGATGCTCACACCAAGGGGCAGCTGCTATAGAGAAGCATCTCAATATGTGATCTCCTGATACTATCAAGTCTCACCTGTCTGTGCTGCCTGCACAGTGATCTTGTCAAGATCACTACTTCACACAGTTCATGCTGCCCTTCACTCCATCAGACTCCCTGGGCCCTCTGTACCTGAGACGAAAGTGTCTGACCTTGCTGTACTCCCCAAGCTGCTTAACTCCCAAATTGTGATCAGAGCAAATGATTCAACACAGCCATAGGGAAAGTGTATTATAGCCACTAGATGCTGTCCTGAGGACTTTAAGTAGAATCAGTTTCTCTTTCAAGGAAAGTGCCAGCATGTGCTGGCTAACAAAAGGAGATAGAGTCTTAGAGTTCTGTCCTTAGATAAAACCATCGCTGTGCAAACATCAGACAGTCCTTAAACAACCCTAGGAAGCCCACCTGCTACACACCTAGACTGTAAGTTGCATACATAATTTGTGTGGCTTATTGGTGACTGAATGTGGTTATTTGATGCAAGGCTACAAATTTGCTGGAGAAATATATAAGTATAAACAAATTTGTATATTTTTTGGATTCTTGCTAAGAGCAATAGTAAATACTCAAAGTACTAGATCAAGAATTTCCAAAGAATTGTAACCACTGGCTAATGTAATCACAAGATTGAATACAATTTTCATTGTTATTAAATTAAATTGAAGTAATCTTGTTTTACATATTAAATGAAAAGTAGAATCCTAAAGCAATGTTGTGATATGGTACTTTGGGAAACATACACAAACAGACAAAATTAAGAATAACATGCAATACAATGTCAATAGGAACAATGGAATCACAAATGTCTTGTCTTGGTGCTCATCAGAATAGGCCTGTCTTTCTACATAAGGAACATGTGTTAATGTGGCTAAGGTCGTTCAAAGAATTATCAAGAGGTTGTAAAACTTAGATTTCTACAGTAAATGACAAAACAAAAATGTTTGATTAAAAACTAGAAATACTCCATAAGATTAGCTGACACTAAATAAAAAACCCAGTAACAAGCACAAACATTTCCTTTTGTTCGTTCTCAAAAATCTCCTACAGACACTCTAATTGACTTTTAAAGCCATTCATCCAATGGAAAAGAACAAGAAAGGAACATGAGATTACAAGTACAATCAGAAGCTGAATGTTCAACACATTATCAAACCCAGGGGAGAAGAGTCTTAACCACAAGATTTCCAAAAGCCTCAGAAGTTGAGGTGAACCACAATTCCTGTAAATTAATTTGAATATGGGACTAAATACAAAAGGATGGACTGAAAATCAAGAAGCAGTTAAAGCCTAAATTGCTTTCCCCAGTAAAGAGGGCTTAGTGAGTGTCCCCCTAGGCTCTAGGAGATGACAATGTGTCTTCTCTTTGAATATGCTCAGATCAGAGTGTAAGGATCTGAGTTGGAATACTTAATTTATTAAAGGCATCAAGTGCTGAGAGCTCTCCAGTCCTCTGCCCCTAAAAGATTGATGAACGTTAGCCATCAAAACAGGAGACTGCAATATTCTATTTTGGGGAAACTAACTAGCCTAAGGGACAAAGCACAAACACACTGACATTGGAGAATTGCCACAACAAATGACTCATCATCGAGGTCTTGGCAAAATACAAACCAAGTCAATACGTGCCCCACCCACATGGTCAGAGCTGCTGATTGTCTAAATACACCCTCATAATTATGATCAACCACCAAGGACTACCGGACATTTGAGGCAACTTCTGAAACGATACAAACAAAATGAGCAGCAAAAAAGGAAACTTGGAAGAAGCAGAGGGTAGGAAACTTCAAAAAATATTCATATAGTGAAGCTGGACAGATGGTTGGATGTTTAAAACTACTTGCTGCTCTTCCAGAAGACTTGAATTTGGTTTCCAGCACCCATGTCAAACAGTCCAAAAAACACCACCTATAACTCCTGTTCTCAGGGATCGGATGCCCGCCTCAGTTTTCTGTGGGTGCTACACACATGTGTACACATACACAGAGAGACATACACAAATGGGGATAAATGAAAAGAAGACAATTTTTTAAAGGTTATTTTTTTTTAGTTTGTATATTCTTTTTGCAAGCATTACACCCTCCCTCCCCCAGGTACGTACTGCTCTGTGCTGGTACATCAAAATGCCAGCAGGACTGTGCTTCCTCTAGATACTCTTGGGAAGGAATGTCTTCACTCTATCTAATTTCATATGGTTGCAGAGGTTCCTCCTTGCATCAATGCAGACTCTGCTTTACTTGTTTTCATAAGGCTTTCTCCTCCTGCTCCATGCCTGTATCTTCTCTTCTATTCCTGATAAAAATAGCTTCAATTGAACTGAAGACCTTCCCAGACAATTCAGGATGTCATCATTTGAATATGCTTAATTAATGTTATCTGTTAACATCATTATCTATAGGCACTGGGTACTCGAATGTTCATATGTCTTAGGGTAATCTACCAGCACACCCCCTACAATGTCCTAATCTGAGAACCCATGGCACAAGGGAATTTACAATTGTGGCTAAGGATCTTGAAATGAGAAGAATTTCATGAATTGTCATGTACATCCAGTACATCAACAAAGATCGGTAATAATGGACAACAAAGTGGTCTTGATACAAGAGGAGATGTAGCAACATGAAGAAGGGACCACAAGCCAAGAACTATAGGTGGCAACAAAACAGATTCTGTTCTAGCACCCCTAAGGGAATCCAGTCTTGAGGATCCATGGTAGACTTCTGACCTCCAGAACAGCATAGTGTGAATATGTATCGTGGTAAGCCATTAATATTGTAGGTATTTCTGGCTGGGAATGGTGGCACACACTTTTAATCTCAATACTTGAGAGGCAGAGGCAGGTGGATCTCTGTAAGTTCGAGGTCGTATTGATCTACATATCAAGCTCCAGGACAGTCAGAGCTGTGTAACAAAGAGACCTTGTCTCAAAACAAACCAAAAAAAAATGTGTAGAAATTTCTAATGGGGACAAAAAGAATTAAGATTCACACACATATAATGATGAGAAGATAACACAACATAAAACTATAATGAAATGGTTCTTTTTATATTTTTTTCTTATTTTACATATCAATCCCAATTCCCTCCCCCTCCCATACTCCCATGCCTCCCCCCCCATCCCACCACCCATCTACTCCCCAAGAAGGGTGAGGCCTTCCATGAGAGATCATCAAAGTCTGGCAAGTCATTTGGGGTAGGGCCTAGGCCCTCCCCAGTGTCTCTAGGCTAAGAGAGTATCCCTCCTTGGGGAATGGGCTTCCAAAGTCTGTTTGTGCAGTAGGGGTACATCCTGGTTCCACTGTCAGAGGTCTCATAGACTGCCCAGTCCTCCTAGCTGACACCCACTTTCAGGGGGCCTGGTTTGGTCCTATGTTGGTTCCCCAGCTGTCAGACCGGGATCCATGAGTTCTCACTTGCTCAAGTCATCTGTTTCTGTGGGTTTTCCCAGCATGGTCTTGACCCCTTTGTTCCTCACTCCTCCCTCTCTGAAAACAGATCCCAGGAGTTTGGCTCAGAACATAGCTGTGGTTCTCTGCTTCTGCTTCCATCAGCTACTGGATGAAGGCTCTAGGGTGGCATTTAAGGTAGTCATTAATCTCATTATAGGGGAAGGGCATTTAAGGTAGCTTCTCCACTATTGCGTAGATTCCTAGTTGGGGTCATCGTTGTAGGTCTTTGTACATTTCCCTAGTGCCAGATTTCTCTTTAAATCTATAACTGCTCCTTCTATTGGTGTGTCTCTTCTTGCTCTCCTCTATTCATCTCCCCACTCATCTTCCCGATCTCTCATGCTCTCCTCCTCCTCCCCTCCACTTTCTCCTACCTCTCTCCCTCCTTCCCCCTTACGCCCAATTTGTTTAGTGGCTCTTGTCCCTTTCCCCTTCACCAGGGGACTGTGTATGTCTGTCTCTCTTACAGTCTTCCCTTGTTTCCTAGCTTCTCTGGAGGTGTGGATTGTATTCTGATAAACATTTGCTCTATGTCTCAAATCCATATATGAGTGAGTGTATACCATGTGTGTCTTTCTGTGACTGGGTTACCTCACTCAGGATGTTTTTTCTGGTTTCATCCATTTGCCTCTGAATTTCCAGATTCCATTGTTTTTGTTTTCCACTGAGTAGTACTCTATTGTATAAATGTACCTCATTTTCTGTATCCATTCTCCGGATGAGGGGCATCTAGGTTACTCCCAGGTTCTGGCTATTACAAATAATGCTGCTATGAACATAGCTGAGCAGATGTCCTTATTGTATGAATGTGCATCCTTTGGGTATATGCCTAAGAGTGGAATTGCTGGATCTGAGGTAGACTGATTCCCGAAGAGATTCATTTTTTAAAAAAATTAATCATTTTTAAAAAAGAAGCATATAGAGAACAAAATGAGTGTTCTTAGACATCACATCATAGCCATGTGCACATCTGTAAGTGTATTAGCAGAAATGTAAAATCTAATAAACATAGGTGAGATATAATTAAGACAATCTTTCAGAAAATATACAAAATAACGTGAAAAGTCAAATCAGCCAGTAACATTTAAAGAACCATGAAGCTGAGCCAATATTCACAAGATAGGAATTTTCCAGGAAGAAGGAAATCTGGTGAAATAATTTTCTAGTATTTTTCTGCAGGTAAAACACAGCATACAGGGAGTCTAGTGAAACTGATAAATGTAAGTACATCTAACCAGGGTCATGGAGTTTCCAAACCACAGAGAAAGGTAGTGTTCCAAAGATACCAGAAAGAAAACCGTTCACTGGCAAATGGCCGGATAGCCTGTTAGCAATGGTGGAAACTAGATAACAATAGGAAAGTATTTTCAGAATTCTCAGAGTAAATTATTGCTAACCTATAATTCAATATCTATCCAAAGTATCATAATAGGGATAAAGCTGTTTGACAATGACACACTCTCACATTTACCTCACACACATTCTCTCAGAAGCCAAAACTACAACAGCCAAAAATATAAGATTCAGAAAACCAGTATCTTGCAGAAAAACAAGGAAAAGGTGACCCTTCTGATGAAGGCGATGAGGGTTCCCTAATGGTTAGGGGCAAAGGGAAGAAGCAACCATTCCTGATTCACACAGATCAAGGGAACATTGAGACATACATTGTGTCAACTCTAATGGATATAAGCCTGTTCCACAAGTCAGAACCCATGCCTATTACCATTAACTGACCCCCAAACCTGTGGATTGGTAGGTCCTAAGGCCAAAAGGGGAACCTAATACCATTATTCTCCTAAATGGACTTAATAATAAACTCTTCTCTAGGTTCTCATCTTTAGACCTATATACTAGTACATCTCTCAACTCACCAGAGAAGCTATTTATAGTGGATAGTGATTAATACAGAAACCCACACTTGGTCAACATACTGAGAATAAGGGACTACGGAGTACTCATTTGTAAGGGGTCATCTATATCACCCCTCCCACAGTGCTCAGGAAGCATTGTGGAAGCAAAAAGGGAGGATTGTAGGAGTCAGAAGTAATGGGCATCGACATCAAAGCAATATTTGTGGGACATGACAGCGCTATTGCACACATGACCTCACAGCTGTGACTGTGTGCACACAATCAGGACAAGACTAAGCCAGGCAAAATCACCACAAGAGTGGGAGAGGAGCTTATAATATCTCAACTCTAGCTGGGGAAGTATGGGCAATTGTTGGCTGCTGAGGGAGGGAGAATCAGTTTTCTGCACAGGGACTATGCATGCCCCCACAGATGGTCTTATCCCCATGTTGTACATACATTTGTTGTATTGCTCTTGGCCATTCTGACTGATGTAAGATGAAATCTAAAGTAATTTTGATTTTCATTTCCCTGATAGCCAAGAATATTGAACATTTCTTCTTAATCATTTGAGTTTCCTCTTCTGAAAAATTCTCTATTTAACTCTGTAGCCCATTTTTAAACTTGGGTGTATGCTTTCTTGATGTTCAGTTTTTTAGTTCATTATATATTTTAGATATTAGCTCTATAGAATATGTAGTTGGAAAACTATCTTTTTCCCATTCTGTAGCCTGCTACTCTATTTAAATGATGGTGTCTTTTGTGTTACAGAAGCTTTTCAGGTTCATAAGGTCTCATTTATTAATTGTTGTTCTTAATGCCTGTGATATCAGGGTTCAGATCAGAAAGCCTTTTCATATGCCAATGAGTTCAAAGCTAATCCTGGCTTTCTGTTGTATCAAAATCAGTGTTTCTGATCTTCTGTTGAGGCCTTTGGAGTTGAGTTTTGTGCAAAGCAATAACACAAAAAGACATGTTAATTGATGGAAGACCCAGGAATAAGTCGACACACTTATGGGCACCTGATTTTTGATATAGAAACCAGAAATGCACAGTGGAAAAAAAGACAGCATCTTCAACAAATATCAACTCTTTTTACCACAAAAGAAAAAAATGAGTGTTTGAGGTGATGCCTTTATTAGTAAGCACCATTTGTCCTTCACTCTAAGACTGATGATAGCAATACATTGTGTCTGAATATAAAAAATTCAAAATGTTCAATTTGTAATGCAATCTGAAAGGAAAACGGGGCAAGTGGAAGGTGTAAGATAGGGAAAAAAATGATCGTAATGTAACACATGGCTTAGTGTGAATATAATTCTAACGATAGCAATATAAGACTCAGCCAGGTACAAGCCTTTGATCCTAGCACTTGAATGGGTGGATTCTGTGAGTTCTAGGCCAACTTGATCTATATGTCAAGGTCCAGGCTAGCCAAAGCTATTTCATGAGACACTGTCTCATCAGTGACAATAATACAAAGACTCATCGTTGATCTAAGCATAATTTTCAAATAGCCATACTAATGATACAAAAGACTTTTTAAAACTGTGTGTGTTCAGCAGTTGGGATGAAAGTTGTAGAGTATGTCTTAGACTTTTAGAACTTCCAAAGTAATAAGTAGGGCCAAGTGAGATGACTCAGTGGATAAAAAAAGCACTTGCTACACAAGTGTGACAACTGGATTTCAGACCTTCAACACCCATGTAAATCCTGGGCTGGTGCAATGGCCCTGCTTGCAATCCCAGGCAAGGAAGATACCAGATGCCTAGAGCAAACTTACTAAGTAGATTAGTAGAATCAGAGAATTCTAGGATCAAGTGAGAGACCCACTTCAACATATAAGGTTGAAAGTGATCAAGGAAGACATCTGACATCAGCATCTGGACACACACACATAGTCAGACACCCATATATACCACATATACACAAATAATAATAAATATCATATATAACAAACTGAAGAAAAGTACTCAAAGAAGTATAATTGAAGGAACAGAGATTGCAACTTCTGGAGGGAAGGCAATTGGTAAGTGAGAAAGTGGGAGATTTTATTTTTTATTACTTGAGTCCTCAGACCATTTGCATCCTGTAGGACTCTTTCATAAGCCCCAGTATTATCAGAATTGTTACAAGAGGATCACTGTATTCAAGTTTTGCCATGTGCTACTGAGTGTTTATTTCATTGCTTTGGTCAAATACCATCATTTAAATATGAGGGAAAGTAGCCACAGAAAGGCTCCTCGGCTTGCTGAAGTTACTACACACAGCTAAGCCTGAAGTATAAACAGCCCTGGATGAGCCTGACCTTCTTACATTCTTCTTATGTTTTTTCCAGCTGTGAAATGTATTTATGACTTGAAGTGCTTTCAGTTGCTCATATTTGAATTCCAAAGAGGACACACCTTAAAGAAATCACTTGCCAAAAATAACCTTCCATCATAGTGTTACCAGCTGCCTTAAAACACCCTGAAAACTGTCAGATTTCTTTACATGTAGCAGTCACACACCTGTAGTATATGCTTTGGAGCCTCTAAAATACATAACCTATCAACAAGTAATTGTAAATATTAAATAAATCAAAATATTTCTTTAGTATTTTGATGCTCATCTACATATTTCAATGATATTTCTCAAATGTAACATATGTATTACATGACAAATTTTTTTAAAAAATAATTAATCTATTATTAGTCACCATGGGTGCACACATATGTATGTATGCCAAAGTATACATATAGGGGCCTGTGGGCAACTTTGTGAGGTTGGTTGTATTTTGGAGCCAGTTTTCTCCTCACACCTTTCCGTGGGTTCCAGGGATTGAACTCAGGTCCCTGAGCTTGCACAGCAAGCACTGTTACCCACTAAGCCTTCTCACTGACCCCAATTGCTTATTTTTGAATCTCATCCAGCTTTCCAGCCTCCCAGTAAGTACCTACTCTACATGTTTCCAGGCCACTTGCCTGAGGTGACAGAGTATGAGGAATGATGGGGGGGGGGAGAGAGAGGAAGGGAAGGAGAGAAAGATAGAGACAGACAGACAGAGACAGAGAGAGAAAGCTTGTTCTTCAGTTAAAATCACAGAGGATGATACTGTATAGGCACACACCTATACAGTAGGTTTGGTGAGATCTTCCTCTCTGCCTCTGGGTTAATTTGATCATTTGAGATGTCTGACAATAGCATAGTGCTTCGAGGTGATGGATGGGCTCTCTGCTAACCACCGCTACACGGCAGCTGATTACCATCATACAAATTATCTTTTCTCCAAATACAGTTCAGAGGATGCGCGCTACCTTCAGCTTCTGTGACGTGCCTGCCTGCCTGCCTGTCAGTTTTGAGGACTCACAATACTGCATTTCTACAGCACAGGCAGAAGTAATTAGCTTCTCTCTGCCTCTTTGAAATTCCAGTGCTCTCCTTCCGTCTAGGGTAAGAAATCTGACCTTTTACTTCCTGGTGTAGGAAGAAGTGTGGAGGGTGAATTCGATCTCATTACTAGTGGGAGCCTCCAAAGGAAATGATTTCACCCTCCTTCTCTACAGTCCTCTGTATCTTCAAAGGGAGCCACCTCTCATTCCTGATGCCTCTTCCCAGTATCAGGTCCTGAATTAGTGTTTAACTGTAGGAGATGGTGTTTGGTCAGAAGTTGTTATGGTTGTCCTTTGGCCTGAGGCTGGGTGCGAATACTGGCTTAGCTTTGTTTTATCAGCCATACGATCTGCAGCTCCGGGGAATGAATTTTGCATAGTCTAACTCCAGTAAGAAGCTTTTTTCCCCCCTTCCATAACACAGATATTTACTCAAACCAGTTCAGATCCCTGCATGCACGCTTTCTTCATCAGAACCCCTAGGGACAAGGGGTGGAGCATGACAAGTTAGATTCCAGCATTGAACCCCACCCTGCGCTGCCAACAATTACTGTAAGATTAAGATACGCTGAGGGCCAAATCAGTTCCTGAAAGGGAATCCTTCCAGTGAAGCCTGCCCTAACTCAGTTAACCTGTAAGGCGAGGGAGGATTGGTTCACTCCCCACAACAGCATTAAGAAGTGAATCCACCCTATTGGCCTGCTGTGGATTTCACCAGTGAGCCCTGGGGATTTCGGACAATGAGCTGGTGCTGAAATAGCAACTGAAATCTCTTAGTCAGTGGCGGGACTTCGGTTCTGTTTTGGCATCTGGCCCAGTGTATCAAAATTGTGGTTTTGCAGCCTGTTTTGGAAGCTGCTCCACTAAGCCATGTGACAACCCCAAAAGTTGGTCTGGCACCAGAAAGACTTCATCAGATTACGAACTTGAGAGGCCTCAAGTCGCCTGTTTTTGTATTGATGCCTCCCTTCCCATAATCATTAACAGAAGGTGAGAGCCTGCAGTTGGAACACACCTCACACCTACTGCGCACTAGTGTTTCTGTCTCCGCGCCCTCATAAATCCTCTGGCTCTGTGTGTTTGCCCACTCGAATGAAAACATTCTTCAGGGAAAAGTGTATAAGCGTTTGAGCTGTCAGCAAAGCTCAAGAAACTTACTTGACGGCACATGACGAAACTCTAGATTTACCTGAAGATTTTCAGTTTACTTTCTGATTTTAACAGGAGGAGAAACAGAAGATGTGACAGCTCTAGCCTCAGCGAGGCAGAGGTCCCCTTGGAAGTTATGCAGGTTCTATGTCACATCCAAACAGAGGGCATAGATACAAGGCATAGTTGTTCTCCTATTGAAAGGTGGAGTACTGAATATGCTATGCCAATGCTGGTAACTCTCCGTTTAATGTTTCCCGAGTCCACCATTCTTATGAAAGCTTCATCTCTTAAACCACACCCACTCCTGAATGCCTACTGTATTCTTGACCCTGTGGTAAACAATACATTTACTCACAGTCCTTGAGTTAAAGACACATGACATAACTGGTGACTGATAACGAGGTACATTGGATCACCATAAAGGAAAAGCAAGTTTAGAGAAAAACGTTGTGTAAAGCATCTTGAATGATGTGGAGCATTGGGCAGGAAGGAGTGTAAACATGGCTCTCTCCTAAAGTGCTGTGACCTAGAAACCAGGTGAGTGGGAAAATGAGAAGGGGAAATTCTAATCTTGGTGGTGGTGTTTCTCAAGGAATTAGGTATAAATAATAGGTATCCCTGCTTATAAAAACTCAGGAGGCCTGCAAAAAATGAATATCAAGAAGGGCGTACCTTTAATCAGAAATGAGGGCTACAGAGAAAACCTTGAATGAATGATGCTGGAAGCCAGAGCAGAGGGGAGACAAGGGGAGAGATTAAAAACAAGAGAGTTCAGTCAAGAAGATGAAAACATCAAGGGTAGGTTTCTAAGTGATTCTCCTTGAATAAAGACTGAGGGAGGTCTGAGTAGACATCAAATGCATCAACCAAGTCCATATTCACCTGTTCTTCAGCACCACATAGGAACAGTACTAGGGGAGTGTGAAACAATGTGCAGCTTTGCATATGAATGTGCCATACCACATTCCAGCTCTATGTGTTAGCTGGTTCTTGACTGGTGTGTGTTGGATAAATATAACAGGCATGGCAATACTAAGTGTAATCACACAGACCCCCAGTTTGACTAAGACAAGCATTGCCAAGATTAAATGGACTTCCTCTAACAAATTTGATTCTTCTGTTTCAATAAAAAATCCCTCTAGGGAAAGAAGTTTATGATTTCCACAGCAGGTACCCCATGCCCCGTGATAACTCCACAAATATCCTAACTTTTAAAAAGTGCGAATGCCAGATTTCTAAACTAATTTTTGATAATGTATAGAACCGGTGATACTGAATTCATTAGTAAAATTTCTTTATTGTTGAAAAGTTCAGGGGAAATGTATTTAAAGGAATACTTACTGAATAGTCTCTGTTTATATTTCAGTTGTGTGTGTTCTCCTTACCTGTAACTCTAGGTAACAGAGACCTCTCTTGTTTGTATGGCTTGCTGTTGCCTCTCCCCATTCTAAAATGGTTGCATACTGCCCTTAAGTGCTGCAATTAAAGGGCCACATTTGGGGGAAGATTTCAAGATGAAGTTTATAGAATTTTAATTTGAGGGCTGGAGAGATGGCTCCATAGGTAAGAGTGATTGCTGCTCACAAACCACGAGTTCACAAACTGAGTTCAGACCCCGGTAGAAATGTCGAAGCCAGGCACTGATGCATGGGCTTGTGGGAGTACGGGCAGGATGATCTGATCTGAGGAGTTTGCTGGCTGCCAACCCAGCTCCAAGTTCTCTGAGAGTCAGGACACCTGTTGTCCTCCTCTGGCTTCCTCTCTCTTGTGCATGGGTAAGTGTACCTGCCCACACATGCACATACCATTTACCACATTTAAACACATACATTCACACCCACACATACACAAAAAAAAACACTTATATTGTCAATCAAGAGCTGAGCCACTTTCTATTAACAACACATGATCCTTCTTCAATCTTGAATTACAAGACCAGTAAACAAACACCTAACTCTTTTAGTTGTGGAGATTTAAAGAGAAAGATCCCTTCCTTTTCTGGAGCCTGCTGTTTCTCCCAAGGTGACCATTGATGCTTCCTCTTATCCTGGGTCTGTCCTTCCTGCAAGCTTCTCTGCCGCCAAAGGAAGGCAGGGCCTTCAGAATACAGTTCTCGGCCCCCACCCGAGAGCCAGTGATCACAAGCCCGTGCTCTGCTCCACACTCGAAGAATCCAGGTGAATTTTAAAATAGAATAATGGAGATCCAGTTATGTAAAATGTCACCTCTGGCCTCCTGTTCCGTTGTGGGAGTTAAGACCAGCTGGGTTGTTGCTCTTGGTATCAGTTTCCAGTGCCTAAGTCTCTGTGATCTGCGGCAGAAATTCTTACAACAGGGCCCTTAGAAGTCTCGTTCTCTGATGGGCTGCCAGAGGCAGACTCCAAGGCATATCTATGAAGGCAGACTTTTTACTGAGTTCCCAGGGACTGGGAGAAAACTACCAGAAGCAACAGGCCCCACTGTGTTCTACATCTAGTAATCTACAACTGTCTCTGGTGGATGGTGGGATTGATTGGCAACTGCATATTTATCTGGTCCTATTGCTAACTAGACAGAGATGACCATGCAAATGGGAAGGAGAAGAGTGAAGAGAGGAAAAGAACAAGAAGGGAAGTGGGAAGCATTATCAATTCACTGAATGAAAACACTTACAATCTGGCTTTCCCCCCTAAACCTCCTTCTCAGAGGGGCAACTCAAAGAAACCGCTGCCCTGCTAAGAAACTTGTTCAAGGCCATGTCCTTCTTATGGAATCAAGAAATTACAGATACTTCAGTCACCTATGGAAACTTGGAGTCGCATTAACAGCACTGACCAAATTTGGGGTGATAAGCTTGGTTTTATGAGACTGCATAATATTAGTTCTCACTTCTCAAATAAGTAATGGCATGGATTTTAAAATATTTGGGGCTGCTGATATAGTTGCATGGCAGAGTGCTTGCCTAGCATTTGTAAGAACCTCAGTGTGACCCCAGACATCCCCTCTTCAGCCAAAGAACACCTATAGAGAGGCAGCACCTGCATCCGAGAGGGTCTCACAGTACAATAAGCATCAGTCTCATTGGACTTCACTCCACATTACAGAATTAAAACCACTAAATAAAAACACTCTGCTAAAGAAATAACATATTTAAAATCTATAGGTGTATGTTTGGTTACATTTAACCTATCTTTTTTCTTATTCCTCTAGTCTTAATAGAGAAATTTAACACTTATTAGCCAGAGAAGAAATATGTCACCTTCTTTTAATAGAAATAAACTAGATCATGAGTTCCTCAATTTTCTCTTCCAGGATAAGGCTCCTATAATGTCAGTGAAAGTTCATTTGACTTTGACAAATTTCAATTTGAACATTTAGAAAGATTTCTTATCTAAGCAATGCATTTCATTGAAATTCAGAGTCAAACACAATCGTGAAGCTGCAAGATGCCCTGGCCCTCCCCAGATCTGAGGGAGCCATGCCTGCTGAGCCTGCCCCTTTCTTTCTCTTGGTAAGAGAGTTCTGGTGAGATACTCAGATCTGACCGATACATCACTTCTGATCGTTTTACAAAGGAGAAAACTCAGACCCAGGGCTCAGATGTGTTGCCCAGATTATCACCTCTGCCGACAGTGCCAACTGGCCAGCCCAGGCCGCTGTTCCTTCCACTGGTCTTCCTAGTGCCCCACCCATGCCCAATTCAGACAAGACAGGGAAATGGAAGCCTGATCTTGCAAACTGCCACCTGTCTCAGAGACATCCCCTTCCCAGAGAGATCCTTGGGAGACCTCCCCATGCCAGGATTTGTTTATGCTGGGAAACAAACAAAAGTTGTGTGCTTTGCGCACAGAACCCAGGGACACAATGAGAAGCACAGGCCCTAATACTTACCAACCTACAATTTGGTCAGAGAAAAGCAGATGGTAGCTTTTAATGATGCTATACAGCAGTGTGTGTAGTAGGTGGAAAGGAACTAAATTTTAGTTTATGTCTAAACTAAAATTGGTCTTTGACCTTGCTCCCAGCACAGGGACCTCCAGCAAACCTCCTAATCTTCCCAAATTTATTACCCCTTCTGTAAAATTAGCATAAATTGTGTGTAAATGGTAGAATTATGTAGAAGTTCAAAGAGGAGGAAAATTAGAAATAGACAGGGACAAGGCTCATGAGTGAAGGCATCTGATGCCCTGAATTTAATTCCCATGGCCTTCATGGTAGAGTGAGAACTGATCCCTGGACATTGTCATCCTCTGAATGCACAAGGTCTATCTACGCAGGCATGGGTGGGGGGTCGGTAATGAAAAGAAAGGGAAGAAAGAAACAAAGATTAAAAGAGAATCCCAGGGTATACAGCAGGCACTCGGTGTGTGGAAGTTCACAATGCCTGAGGGTCAAGCTGATTCCTTTGGCTGGGTGAACTAATGGGAATGTCTGCTTTGTCATAAAAGTACACACAGAATCATACCCCTCCCCTTGACTTAGACCACATGAAAGAGGCGCTATCAAATTGAGTCTAGGACCTCAAAATGTTTGAGTTAGTGGGCTGACTCCCAGAATGGTGTTCTCTGGTATTCCTTCCAAAGCTTTGACAGAATTCCTGCAAAGTGCTGGGTCCCTAGAAGAAAACTGAAGGCAGCCTTCAGCAGACTTTTCCCTCTGGCCCCTAACTCAGGATTATCTTCTATGTATTTTCATGGCACACTATAAACTTCCCACACTTATTGAGTCGGACTGTAATTGTTGATTTACTTGTCTGCTTTGTCAAGTAACTTAGGAGCTCCACAACTACATGGTTAACTCAATGCAAGTGTCACATTCGAACTCCAAGCAGTCTCCATGTAAATTTCTGAATGAAAAAAAAATTAAACAATCTCGTTTTAAAAATCAGCTTAAGGGATTGATGTTCTCCACGTCCTCTTCCCAAACCCAAGATTGCATCCTCTCCAGTTTCCCTTACAAGGAAGAAAAGTCTCTATTTCCAGCATTAAGGCCACTTAGGCATCTGTTTGGGATGTTTCTCATCACATTAATCCACTCAATAAGTTGTGCTTCGAGAGAAGATCCAGTGCTCTGGGACAGTGGTACAGCAGCAGATGGACCATGCTCTCTTCTTGGAGAGGCTCACAGGATAAGGGATAAAGGCTCCGATTTTCAGAGAAGCCACTAACCATTAGCCAAATATTTTTGGATCAGTAACCATACCCTATCATCAACTTGACTTTCTAAAAATTACAGTGTGGTTTTAGGACCTGGTACGTAGTGTACATTCAATAAACATTGGCTGGATAAAGAATGAAGGTTGTTTGAGTGGGCTTTGATTGACTGTAGGTGATGCTGGGAATCAGCAAATGCCTCTAAGTCTTCTGTGATAAGCTTGCTTGGGGCACCCGCTGAGGTGACACCACCTGGAGAGTTTACTAACATTCCAGACATCCTCCTGGGAGCAGGTGATAGTTTTAAGAAACCCTGTGTGGAAGTAGATGAGGGAGAACGCTTTGATGCCACAGCAAAACATATTCCAGGCTTCAAAGAGAACTTGCAGACAAAACTCTGACTAAATAACCTTCCAAAGCTACCAGCTTCCAGGACACGTCCTGCTTTTAAAGCACATTTGGCCAAAACATAAGCTGCCAATACCTTTTACCTATAATCTCCATTACTAATAATCAGAATTTATTTGGCCTTAGATTTGTCTGCCTGGCTCTCTCTTTTCATTTGTGGAAAGGGGCCTTGCTTCTACAAACTTCCGTAGGGCTGGGCATGCAGTTGCTATGGCATGCCCCATTTCTGTTTTTGTCGTCCTTGCTCTTGTTTTAAATCGGTAATGGTAGCCCTGTGTAAGGTCTTCCTGGGGTGCCAGTGCAAGTCAAAAGAGAAGGGTAGAAACAGCCCTCATCCATTTGGGAATTCTCTACTCACTCATGCTTGCTTGCTATTTTTTCTTAGGATAAACCATGCTGTCGAAAGTTACAGAAATAAAACAAATGGAAAATGCCATCACAGGACCCACCTAAAATACAGCATATTTGATATCATGCTGAAAACAGATATATATCTAAATGACAAGGAACATCACCCTGACAGCTTCTCACCTATCCTTTCTGTTGCCAATGGGGGACAACTCTGACTTTAAAAAGGTAATTCTAGAGAGAGAATTACAAGAAAGAAAGGCGAGGTGCCCCCGCCGCACCCCCTTCCCCTGTGCCTTTATCCTTTTCACTCGGAGGGTAAATTCGGATGTGGTTGGGTAAAGCAGCTACACTTTCACCCAAGGATGCTAAGACAATCACTTCTTTGCTCTTTAGATTGATTCAGTCTCATAGTGACCTCCTCTAAGGACAATGTGATAGGATGAAAGGTCGTGACACTCCCAGGTCTAGTCAGACAGTCACAGAGGCTCAGCCCAAGAGCGCCCCCCGCAGAGCTCACTGTTAGCCAATTAGAGACTGAGGTTTCCAGATGGTAAGATACAGTTCTGCTGCTGGGCCAATCAGGCGCCAGGCGGGGTCGGGGGGGGGGGGAGGAGATGCGAGGAGAAGCCTGGGGCGATGGAGACACAGAGACATCAGCAGAAGTTTCTCACCTTAGAACGTGAGGGACGCTCCAGCTTCTCCAGCAAATATCCACCTCTGCGCGCGAAGACCTTAGGCTACTTTCTCCACCTCATCCTCCTGGGGCCTGGGGGACCGCTGATAGCTTCTGTCCCTGCTGCCCTTTTTAATGTTACCTTTCAGGAGAAAGAGAGCAAGGAACAACTGGGTGCTAGGGAACTGACCTAAGGCCCTGCGGGCCTCTGGAGAGAGGGGACAGCAGAGGAGTGGCTGGGGCTGGGAGACTCCATGCGTGGGCCATGGACAGAGCGGCGCTCCTGGCCCTGCCCAGCTTGTGTGCGCTGTGGGCAGCCGTGCTCTCGCTGTTCCCCTGCGGAACCCAGGGCAACTGGATGTGAGTATGGGCTCTGCGGAGACACGAAGGGTAGGTGGCCAAAGGGATGGCCCGTGCCAGGGAACTTTCGACTGAGGCCAGGGGAGGAGGAGCGGGAGCCCTGGGACCGCTGACCTAATGCATCTGGAGTAGCGGAGGAGGGGAGGGGGCCGGCTTATGGCAGGGGCGCCTGTCTTACAGGTGGCTGGGCATAGCCTCCTTTGGGGTACCGGAGAAGCTGGGCTGCGATGGCTTGCCTCTGAACAGCCGCCAGAAGGAGCTGTGCAAGAGGAAACCTTACCTGCTGCCTAGCATCCGCGAGGGCGCCCGGCTGGGCATTCAGGAGTGCAGAAGCCAGTTTCGACACGAGAGATGGAACTGTATGGTCGCCGCTGCCGCCACCGCCACCCCGCTAGCCAACAGTCCCCTCTTTGGCTATGAGCTAACTAGTGGTGAGTCACCAGGACCCTTGGGGTTGGTAGGACATAGAAAGAGACAACTTTTCTGCCAGTACCTTCCATAGAGTGAATAGTGGCTGCACCGTCGAGATCTTCAAATAGGAAAACTGGGGCGACAGGGGCCAGACCCCAGTGTGCAGGTGCAGCCCTACAGAGAGACACCCCAGATCTACAGAGGGACACTTGGGCTGCAGCTCCCCGTCCTCCCCGTGGCCCCTGACAAAGTTGCAGAAAAACTGTGAGTCCCCACCCCGTCGACCCCTCGGACCCCGTGGCGCCCCGCTCTGTGGGTGACCAGCTGGACAAACATGAGGTCTGCAGCCGGGAATGCTGCTGCCGCATCTGCTTTGATTTAAGCAGCTCTGTGGCGCGCAGAACTGCAGACAAGTAGCTAATTGAAGGACAGCAGCACGTTTTATTGACTCCTGGAAACACCAGATTTAGTGCACAATGGTGATTTTTTTTTTTTTTTTTTTTTATAAGGGACTGTCACCTGAACGCGACTTTTTTTACTTCCCCTGGTTTTCTGTTCCTTCCATCTCTCCCCGACTGAGTGCATTTTTCGCGATACGGGAAAGTTCCGCGGAAAAAAGTTCTTTCACATGCATGCATGATGATTTAACAAGGGTAACGGTACTCGGAGCCAGGATGCTTCCCGAATTATTAGCAAAGTCAGAGTTTTAGGCCCAAGGTATTGAAAGATGCCCTCACTATCTTTTTTAGTTTTGTTTCCGTTCCTATTGCCCCTTTGACCCTTTCCTACTCTGATACTGCATATGCTCCCCAGAGCTGTGCCTTCCTAGCTATGAGTTTTGGCTGACAAGTGCTGCAGATGGATCCCTGGCCTGGGGGTTGGGGGTGAAGGGTAAGAGGCTGGAGGAGAAAGAAAGAAAAGTAAAAAAAAAAAAAAAAAAAAAAATAGAGAAAAATGACGTGTCCTAAACAGTTGCTGAGGCATAGAAGCTTTCGCTGGTGAAAAGGGTTATTGAACAACCGGCACGAGTGAAACTGTTTCTATTCCAATCTAAACATCTGGAAAGAAAAAAAAAAAAATCATCTACTGCTGGGTCCTTTCTAGTCTACTTTGTGAATGTCCTAATGGAACTTTGATTTCAAAGATTTTAACTCCAACTCTACTGACCGAGTGCAAACTGCAACTCTTTCAAAACAGGTCATTTCCACAACGATTCTTTTTGCAAGTTTTCAATTATCTTTTATTAGTTTTATGAGTAGACGGTCAGCTGTACTGCATAAAATGTTAACTACTTAGTTGCAGTGATATTCACTATATTCTACCTTTTAAAAATCTTATCTTTAATGTTAAAGACAACGAATATTTACCTAGCAATTGTCTTGATTTTTGTTAATTTTTAGCTTGCATTCTGACCTGTGTTGTCTATTCAAAGAAAAATCGCACCAGAATTTTCCGTTTGTATTTTGTGAATGCAGCATACTTTTTTTAAAAAAAGATAAGAAATCGGTTTCCTTTTCAGTTGCTATTTACATTTTCCACATAAAGGATTTACATTCAACATATACTAATGAGCTGCTACTGTCCATGAAACACTAAGACAGGTACCAGTGAGGGTTACAAAAACAAGCATGAATTTTAATATATGAGAAGAATGGGTGACGTGACAATATGGTATGTGGTATCCCATGAGTGAGATCCTGAAAATTAATGCTGTTTTTTTTTTTTTTAAGTCTAAAATTGATTGCCTCATAAGCCAATGAGTAAGAGCTTTAGGACTGAATTTCAACAGAAAATAACGGCTCTGTAATTTATCAATGTTTTCTCCCTAGGCACCAAGGAGACAGCATTCATTTATGCCATCATGGCTGCAGGCTTGGTGCACTCTGTAACCAGGTCATGCAGTGCAGGAAACATGACCGAATGTTCCTGCGACACCACCTTGCAAAATGGTGGCTCACCAAGTGAAGGCTGGCATTGGGGGGGATGCTCTGATGATGTCCAGTACGGCATGTGGTTCAGCAGAAAGTTTCTAGATTTCCCCATCAGAAACACCACAGGAAAAGAAATCGAAGTACTGCTAGCTATGAATCTACACAACAACGAAGCAGGAAGGCAGGTATGTATTAGAACATTAAATAAGACCCCAGCATCATTGGGTAAATAGTACTTAGGGTTATTGCTTCTGGGTGAATCCATGCCAACGATTTTAAAACCAAACACTGGAGTAGAAGAAATAAATAGGCATATATCCTTTTCTGAGTGTGTATTGACTACACTGGTAAGCTTTCTTAGGGAATATACATCCACTATTTATTTAATTTTTTAGAAAGTGAAAGTTTTTATGGAAAAAATGTTTATTTTATAAAGTAATGTAGGTTCAATTAAGACTATAAAAGAATATGAACATAAAGTTATGGCTATGTTAAAGATAATGACATTCTATATTAAAGATAGGTTTAGAGGAGGTGAATAGAAGGACCCAGCCCCTAGTGAATGCCTTCATGAATTCTGGTTTCAAACATTGTTTTTTAAAAAAGGAATATGTGTGTACCCTACTTAGCTTTTATATATTTACATTACAGACTATTGATACAATAAGGTTTGAATTTTAAAACACTGTTGAATTGTTTGGCAATTCACCATAACTTTCCTAAAAGGCTGTAACATTTTTATGAATGCATATTTTCTGTCATAATAAATTTTTCAAGACAGATATAATTTTGAATTTCCAATAACCTGTGAAGGTCCCAGTGTTGTTACCACAATCGCCACATCCTCCTGAAGTAAATTCAGACAGTTTGCAGCATCTCTTAGGAATAGTTAAAGTATATGTTGCGTTTGTTTTTTTACATTTTGGCAAGTGAATAATGGAGCTCATTCACAAAGTTTGGAAGTTCTAGCCAGTTTTCTTTATTTAACTGCCCTCATTTAAAACACAAAAAGCCAGAAGACTCAGTAACATATCACCAGAACTCCTCAAGTTTGCATTTACAGTCCCATTTAATTTGAATATGCAATCCAAAAAGGCAAAATAGAAAATAAGAAAAGCCCATAAATAAGTTATACAAGTTTCCCATATTTTTACTTAGGAGCTTCAGAAATGTTATTTGATTTCACTAACATTGCCTTTACTCTGCACCACAGTAATTTGTATACCATTTTTCCCTTGAGATTTTTCCATTGTGAAAATAAGAGTGAGATGTTGATGGATTTTTAAATAAAGAAATATCTATTATTTTTAACATTTTAATATGAAAGAAGTAAATGCAATTAGCATTGTTCTCTTAGACTCTAGCATTAAGCTCAAGAAAAACATCAGGGTACACCAAATCACTATATTTATTTAAAAGCTGAGAAAACAATTACATAAATATTCATTATTCATTATTCTTTAAATGGTTTGATAGTGATTTAAAAATTTAACCGAAAAATGAATCTCAGAAGTTCTTCTTATGATTAACTTTTAAATAAACGTAGTTTTGTCTGAGCTTATGAAAATTTACAACAATTGTATAAAAGAAAATAAGTTTTTGTTTGATTGGTTTTTGGTTTTTCGAGACAGGGTTTCCCTGTATTGCTTTGGAGCCAATCCTGGAACTAGCTTTGTAGACCAGGCTGGCCTAGAACTCACAGAGATCTGCCTGACTCTGCCTCCCAAGTGCTGGGAGTAGAGACCTGTGCCACCAATGCCCAGTTTTATGGATAACATTAAGTTTTATTTCATATTGTGTGTTTTCAAACTAGGTGGGTATATTTGACTCTATCATTGTAAATATTAGTCTTAAACAGTTATTTACAATTTGATTTTGTTTTTTTTTGTTTTTTATCTATAGCAATTTTAATGCACTATTGGCTAGGGGGAAAAAATCAATTCCCCATATTACATAGATTTTTGGTATTTTTTCCATATCGACAAATAATGGTTCAGCCCATATGGAGGTACACATTTTGTACAAATTTCAGTTTTCCTTCTTTTGCCTCATATTGTTCTAGATTGAATCCTAAAATATAACAAGACATTTACCAGATTATTCTGAGGGTAATACATGGGTGTTTCATTGGTCTTTTCTGGGGAGATATTTTAATTCAATATATTTTTATGTTTCTTTCCACTGCTAGTTTTTTTTAAGTCTAAATAAACAAAAAGGAGATTTCTCTAACATGGACAAGAAGCTGACTCAATTTTTAATATTGGCTATTATGATTTTGATCTGTCAGGCATATTTGTCTGAGTCAAGTTTAAGGTCTGCATTCAATTGAGTTGGTTTTTCTAGCCTCAAAATCCCAAACTCAAAATGTAAGAAAGCGTTCAGAGAAATGTGGGTACTGGCGCTTAGTAGCACTATGAGCAGGATAGATGATTTTCTAACCGCTGACCTTAAATAGTCTGATTCCCACTTGGTTTCTGACACCATTCCTAAAGTTATGACTCCAAGAATAATGTTGCTGGGCGGCGATTGGCTGCGAGAACAGTGTGATGTCTTCCAGGGGCAGAACTTCTGGGAATAATGTGACTTGGAATATTTATGGGTATTTCTTTTGGTGTGCTTAAAATATTTCCATTCTTACCATGCCTACCTCATAAACTTTTAAGTTTTCCTACCCCATAATTTGTTTTATTATGAGTAACTCAACAAAGTGGGAAGGGCAGACCCCAAATTTTCATTGACCTGTTTCAAGAATATTTATAAGCAAAACTGTGTTTTGCTTTTCAGCAGGTTCAAATGTATTTGGGGATAGAAATGGATAAAGAGGGTCAGAGGAATACACACACACACACACACACACACAATCTTAACTTGCAGAGTTCCTAAGTTAAACCCATCCTCCAATGACTGACACAATGAAATATTGGTTACACCAGTTTCTGGTCATTCCTAGTAAAGTTTGGATAAAGCAATATGTAGAAACCAATCTCTGCCCACAGCATTATCTTTGACTCAAAATTGTGAGGCAACTAGTCCTTAAATCATTTCTCATGTGACGTCTGCTTTTGCATTCAGTTCCAGTGATACATCCTTCCCATTTTACTTCATTAGAAACCTATCAACCCGAAACTTCCATGAAGGACCCCTGTAGATTAAATGCCACCTTCCTAATTGCTCCCCTATAGTTTTATGCTATTCCACCAAAATGTGCACATCTGTTTGCAATAGTTAACAAAACATTCCTCTGCTAACGTCGTTATAAACCTTAACAACTCAACTAGAGGAGAGAGAGGAATTTTCCCATAACCACACACAATTCATTCAGTTGCTATTCTCTTTTCCAGTTACCAGAAAATATCAGAGCTGTCACCATGGCTCACACTAGATGTTCAACATTAATTAAGAGTTCCAGCAGGAAGGATACAGAACACACATTTTGGAGAGTTCCTGAAATATTTTTAAATATACTTATATTTTCCACTTTCGTTTTCTGTTTGTCTAACTTTATCTTGCTAAGTTATAAAGACTTTATATCATATATCACCAATTTATGTAAGACAAGTGTCTTAACCACACTGTTTATTTTTCTATGAAATTGAAATCACAACTGAGTACCTGTTCATTTACTACATATTTAGTGAAAAGAATTTCTTGCTATAAAACCAGATCAAAGTACATGATTTATGAAAATATGTTCCAAGAAATACTAACGTCGGCAAAGTTAAACTCTGTAAGTGTGTGTCTACCCAGAAACTCCGTATTTCATAAAACCCTCCAGGAAGGGACTACGTTGCTCTACTTTAATTACGAGTTCTATCCTTGAAATATTGTGAGAACATCATCATTCAAAGTGTACATGAAATTATTGGGATTCTTCTACTTGAAGTTCATTTACGTATGTAAGTTCTGGGGTAGAAAAATAATATATGCCACATCGATGAAATGAATACTATTTTCTTCTACTTCTATTTCTATTCTGGCCCCTTTTGATCAAAAGTCATAATTATTTACAAACATAAAAGTGGAAAATTATCAACTCCACTATTAAAAAGAGTTGTTTTTTTTTTTCTAGAGTAGGAAAATCCTTCAAAATCCTAACATAAGCTTAGTAGGTGTCAGAATTGAATTTGCAAGCCTCTTTTATTCTTCCAAATTGTGTAGCAATTTGGTAAGTCCCACTGTTTGGGACAGAGTTAGGACGAAGCTGGAAGAAGACCTTGCTGGCTCAAGGTCTTCCAGGACCACGGACCCTCCAGCAGTAACTTCCCTTCCTGGTGGTGATGTTTGTTTTTCTTCCTGGTCAGGTTAGTCATGGAGGATACATTAAAACTGCTTGTGTGAGTAAGTGTGTGCATAGGCGTTTGAAATGCATCTACTCTGTCTCTCATGCTTTGCAAACCAACAGCGCCAGTGTCTGAACTGGTTACAAAGAAAAGGAAGCTGGGCTCTCCAACATGATGTGGAGGCAAGGCAGCTTTAAATCACTAAGTGATGACTATCAGGAACGCTGATCCGGTTTAAACGTATACTTACTCTCAGGTCTGGGGCTTCTCGGACAATTTATTTTATTACCTGTACTGATTGAGCTCTTTATTTCTACATATCCTTTGGCACTTAAAATATAAACAAAGGTGGCCAGATTGCATTAATTTTAAATATTTATTTGCATGTAGACCTCTTAACAAAACAAGGATTTTGTGAATAAGAAATGCCACAAATAAGATTATCTGTGTGCCATACTGTATATAGTAAGTTGTTCATTTTTTACTAAAGGATGCTTTTGCTTTATGTTGTTAAGAAATAGATACATTTATTAATTTTGAAGTTTTCTGAATAAAATGATTATGTCCTATGTTCTAGAAAAGACAGAATCTAATACTATATTATCGATTATTTTAAATGCTACTCAGAAGTATTAAAAATTGTACAAATCAATATCACATGTTCTCATTTAAGGCTGCAATACAATATTACTTGTTTGGAATATTCTGTGTGGTTAGACTGTTTGAAGCATGTTAGAAAATGCCGTTCTGCAGACATATCAATAGTAATAAAGCCTTGGTTATTTTGGAGTTTTGGTAAAAATTTAAAACTTCTTTCATGAGATTAGATGCATAATTTTCAAGTTGTTGAATGGGTGGGTTCATTTTTCATTTGCACAGCATGTTGACAGAATGTCTACTCTACAGCTAGTCGTGACGATTTATTAATCTGTTCCGCCATCATCTGGGGACTGCAGGAAACAATGTTGATACAGAAGAGGTTAGAGCCGGAAAACTTTAGAGCTCTCTAGATTATTTTAGGCTCACTGAAAAATTCATCTGAGGCAAGATAGGTGGGACTAGGAGACAAGGAGGATTCTGGGGATGTAGTAGAGAGTCAAGATATAGGGACTTGAGAAGAAAGTCCGGACCCTCTCTCCAGTAAGATAAGACCACGAGGATACACTTAGATGAATAGAAATAGGTATATATTTAAGACAGAGCTAGCCAATAAGAAATGCTAGTAACTGGCCAACAGCTTTGTATTTAAAAGAAAGAAAGGAAGAGAAAGAAAAGAAAGGAAGGAAGGAAGAAAGGAAGAAAGAAAGGAAGGAAGGAAGGAAGGAAGGAAGGAAGGAAGGAAGGAAGGAAGGAAGAAAGAAAAATTCATCTGAACTTTTACTCTAACTTTACCAAAGACAGGAACATTTAGACCTTACCTCTCCTCAAACAATGGGCTACTACAAGTGTGTGTGAGCTCAGTTAGTGCTCCATGCTGGAAAAACTGCACTTAGCACTTAGAAATGAATCTAAAAAATACATAAACATGGACATCTTTTCTTTTTCTTCTGACAAAGTCCCACGCAGCCGCCTAGGCTGGCCTGAGCTCACTATGTTGCCCAGGCTAGCCTCAAATTCACAGCCTTCCTGCCTCAACCTTCTAAGAGTTGTGATTACAGACACTTTCTTCTCTTTATATTCTTTGTGTTAAGATAATGCTATTTCATCCAGGAAAGGAGCTATGTTTTCAATTCACTTTCCAGAGAAATGTCAGAACTTGTAGCCACACTGTAGCTCCTTTTCCCTTAGACAATCTAACTTGACACAGGGTTTCTTGTGTCGTCTGTGGCCAGGGCATAGTATGTTCTCACTCCCCCTTTAACTGCCTAATGTAATTGGCACTATAGTGACCAAACCTAGAAAGGCTCATAGAATCCTAAAACAGGTGTTGTCACCACAGGGTACCACCATATCATGTAAGCAGCTCACTTCAGCCAATCAGATTCCAGGAGTTTGAGAACTGGTTATCTGGAAAGTTCTGCTGGTATTTCTGTGTTTCTGTAAAAGTTGATGACAACTACTCTGTCAGTACTTTGCATGATTATTACCTAGGGCTCTGGTTGAAAACGTAGCTTTTCATTCTGTATACCTGGCTTAAGACCAGGGTTGTCTACATTTATTACAAGGGATGCTGGAGCTGGTGGTTCATTAACCATACTTTGAATGGCAAGACCTTGAATGGCATCAGAAACACACAGGCAAGCACCAACATCCTTCCTCACCCCCAAATGAGTGGGGTATTAGAAGTAAAGAGTATTTTCCCTATGAAATTTCAGATCATCTTTGGTAAATAGCAAAAGTGGATGTTCTTACAGTCATTTATTTTCCAGTTCTTATGTAGCTATATATTTAGTATTAGGAGTTATGCATGGGCTATATTGCATGTGAGGAATCCAGAAGACACCTTGCAGGAATTGATTCTCTCCTTCTACCATGTAGTTTCCAACTCAGGTCTTCCGGCTTGGTAGCACTCTATGAGCACCTTGCTGGCCCTTGCCACCTCTACTGTTTTTAATGTGACATGGGAAGGTTTTCTACGCAGACTTAAAACATGTACACATCTACGCAGACTTAAAACATGTACACAGAAATAAATGACAAAAGATTTGAACTCTCAACAACCTTCAGAAGGGTTTACATTCAGAACATCCTTTTTACAGGGGAAAGAGTGAGAAACTTGAGTGGCTGGGTTAACTGTTTCTGCTGTTGAATGAAAAACTGCACAAATGACATTTGAACACAATCATTGTTGGTTTTAGGCTGTCGCCAAGTTAATGTCTGTGGACTGCCGCTGCCATGGGGTTTCCGGCTCCTGTGCTGTCAAAACCTGCTGGAAAACTATGTCCTCGTTTGAAAAGATTGGGCATTTTTTAAAGGATAAATATGAAGACAGCATCCAGATTTCAGACAAAACCAAGAAGAAAATGCGCAGGAGAGAAAAAGATCAGAGACAGACACCCATTCACAAGGATGACCTGCTGTACGTCCATAAGTCTCCCAACTACTGTGTGGAGAACAAAAAATTGGGCATTCCTGGGACACAGGGCAGAGAGTGCAACCGTACATCAGGAGGTGCTGATGGCTGTAACCTCCTCTGCTGTGGCCGAGGCTACAACACCCATGTGGTCAGGCACGTGGAGAGGTGTGAGTGTAAGTTCATCTGGTGCTGCTATGTCCGCTGCAGGAGGTGTGAAAGCATGACCGATGTCCACACTTGTAAGTAACGTCTCCATCCAGCCTAGAGAGAGACTCCTTAGGAGTAGCCAATGGTTGAAATCTGGAGGGTGCCCCCTACTATGCAGGGCTGCAGAAGTCACTGCCTGCAATCCAATTGCAGATCCCTGGGCCAATCTGCGATTTCTTCCTTCTGATCAACATCAAATCACAAGATGATTGTGAAGACTGCTTGGGATTCTAAAGTTGAAAAGGTTGGCAGTTACCTTTGGATGGTTTTGGGAATAGACATTGATATATAGGGAATATCTATCCTGGAAGGAAGAAAGGAAGGAAGGAAGGAAGGAAGGAAGGAAGGAAGGAAAGAAGGAAGGAAGGAAAGAAGGAAGGAAGGTAGAAAGGGAAAAAGGAAAAAAAGCCCTTATCCCAGAGGCCTGGTCCAGGTTCAGGATAAGAGCATAGCCCAGGACACAGATACAAAAATCAGTCATGGTGTGTGCACAGCAATCAGTTTTTTTAAAGACATCTCTTATGGGCTCAGTATTTTAATAGAATTAATTATACCAAGTATTTGTGCATAGACAGAAGAGGCTGAAAATTAACTAAAGGACAGGTGCTTGCTTTATCTTTTCACAGACTGCAAAAGGAAAGCCATTGAAAAGAATCCTCACTAAGAGATAAAATATCCCTTTTAAAGCATTTTTAAAGATGCTAAGCAATAAGAAGAACCAAAATGTAAGAAGTAAAGCATGAATTGGATTTTTAAGTGCCTTTAACTAAGAAGATTTGCCTAGAGAGTAAAAAAAAAAAAATTTGTAAAGTTTATCTCACTTTTAGCCTTTGGATTTATCCTTTTATTGTAGACCAGTTTCTACCATTAGAAATTCAACGGTGATATACTGGGAGGTGAAATTCTTAAAAAGAGGTGAAAAAATGGGAGTAAAAATATAAAGCCCCTTAAGTATGTAAAGACAGTATTTTGTACAGTATTTTGCTTTAAAAGTTTTATATTTTGTAAATATAGTATTTAACTTATGTGACATACATTAAGACTTAAAGACATTTATTGTTAAACTCTTGGAGTACTAGAATAATAAGGTTATGTCAAGAAACAAAAATAGCCCTCTTTTCTTTTCCATACCACTAATTCATTCTTAAAACATTGAAAAGGAAGGTAATTGAGGCAGTTGCCTGGGTGTGTATTTCTTGCCAAAATGACAGTTCTCCTCCCTCTAAAAAAAAACCAAAGCTGTTTTGTTTTTGCTTTTGTTTTTCATGTTTTTTCAAGATGGTGTTTCTCTGCGTAGCCCTGGCTATCTTGAAAATGACAGTTTTCTATGCTCTAGATTAAAGTTATGTTACAAAATATTAAAAATTGTGTTATTTCAGTAGCCAGATAACCACATTCTCTTTGCAACCTTATCTCTGCTTTATTATAACAAATTTAATAGTAAGGTATTAGATGGAAAAATAACCTAAGGCAGAATAACGGTGAACTTGATACCCTGGGTTTGTAGTATGTTTTATGCAAGGGTTGCCTTTCCGTTTAAATGTTAAGTGTTGCTTTCTGTTTCCTTTTTTTCTTCCTAAGAACAGAGCCCGGGCCTTGTGCTTGCTAAGTGAGTGCTCTACCACTGAGATAAATCCCCAGTGCCTCAGTCTTATTTTAATATCCACATATGTTTCTTCGTATTTCATAAGATACCTAGTAAAACATTACAAGGCTGCATTTAAGGTTTATTTTAATGTAAATGCTTACATTTTCATACTTGGTTAACTATCTTAGAACTGTATGGGAAAAATAGTTTTTGTAAGCTCAGGATGGACGCAAAGAATATTTATTTATTAATAAGAAATATTTATCAAAAATTTAATCTGTTTTCTATTAGTTATTTTAAACCAACTGAGCAACAATTTGAGAAGCAAGACTATGGAAGGTATCTAAAATTCAGGTGTTAAAAAATGAAGTTTGCACATTTAATTGTGACCCTTCAAGTCTAACAGTTACTATTTGCTAAATGAGAAATACGGATGTGGCAAATGAACAGACACCAGGCTAACGTGAAACATCCCCTGTTATTCTCCAGCTATAATGTGGGGTGGGGCACTCTTGTTCTCTTTTTGCAAAGTAACTAATTTATCTGCATTGAAAATAATCACCCTTTAAGAGAGAAAGACTATAGAACATTAACACATTCAACTAATTAGAAAGCTTTTCATATTACCCTATCACCTGAGAATCAGTTAACCTCTGATTCACTAACAGCCAGTAGCTCCAGCCATTGCTTTAAAAACCCAATGCTGACTTGGATGTCCTCTCTAGGATGCCAAGGAAGAATTTCTCACTTTCTCTGGATTCTTTTCCTTCTTACCTTTGACACTACCCCTGCAGGCATCTTTGACTTTTTCACCCATCTATCTTTATGTTGCAAGTAGCAACAAACCCAGACTAGATTGACTTAAACATTAAAGGAAACATATTGACTCAGAAATTGAAGTCTTTAAAATTTGAAGTGGATCAGTGGAAGCATTATCTGTAAGGCTCGGGTCTCACCTTCACTCCCATCTGATTTCTGGCAGTGTCCTAAATGCCAGGTTCTATAGCTGTTTGCCTTAAATTCTTGCACCCCTGGCAGCTCCATCTCTGATCCCTTGGTCACAGGACCACCACATTTACTGACCTAACCCTTTAAGGAAAAACAGAGGCCATTTTCTTACTTACATTGAAGACAGGAGAAAGATTTCCTTCCCATAAGGTCTGGCAAAGGTCTTCTGAATTGGCGTTTGCACTGACTGGCTAACTGTGCTTATGTCTAAGCCAATCACAGTGACGACTGTGAAGTGGGGGTGGGCAACAGCCATTCTTATCTGTCTAGTGGCAATCTGAGTGCTTGATGGACACCAGCAGTAGGTTTCAACTACAACTCATTTAGGCAGTTTGAGACTGAGGAGGGGAGGATTATGTGTAGAGGAAAACCAGGTCACTAATTTACCAGGAAAGGGAACAAGAATGCTCACCGTGCCTAGTTCTAGCGATATGCTTGCAGTGTCTAGCCTCACATAGAACTCACAGCCAGAGAAAGCAAACCCAAATACAGTGGACTATATATGTGGGAACATGTATTATTTTTTTCAACTTAAGAGTTTAAATTTTTGTTATTGTTGTTTCTCTGATTTGAAATTAACAACAGACAATGGATCATCTTGAAATTAAGGAAAAACAAACCAGGTATGGTGGCACACACCTTTAATTCCAGCACTGGAAGGTCTCCACCACCAAGCAGATCTCTGAGTTCTAGGACAGCCTTTTCCAGTCTAGCCATAGCTACATAGTGAGATTCTATCTTAAAAATAAATAAATAAATAAATAAAAATAAGGAAAAGAGTATTGAAAAATAGCAATATCTGTAACCTCTCCTTTAGGATTATGAAAAGTATTTCTCTGATAACAGCACACTAGAGAACCTATTCTTTTGAATGTAAATAACCACAGTATTCTCCACTCCTAATTTGGATGGTGTTTGTTTTGTTCAATAGTTTAAGGAACTACACATGATATGAAGAATAAGGGCATTTCATGATGTATGTATGTATGATCTCACACCTCCTTGCAGTTTTAGAACCATGTGATACTCCCAGTACATATTTTTGAAATACACTTGTTCTGAAGCGTTGTTAGTACTGGTATGGACAGTTCTATTGTATAAAGATCAGTACTGAAGATTTAACTGTGGACCATAAAATTCAACAAAATTATTGTTTATTAAATGAGAGACATGGAGGCCAGCCTTTTGTGAGTTGCTGCTCGTTTTTGCATCACCTCCCATAAGTCCTCAGAGACTGGAAAGTAAGGCATCAGTTAGTTAGGTCTTTACTCGAAGCACTGTGATCTGCTAAGCTGATTTGATGCAGTTCTGATTCTTTCTCCAAGAACCACAAATACTCCCCAAGACAAACCTTTCTAAGGAAATCTAAGTTGCACTGATTCTTGCTTTAATTTCAATTTTACTACGCAGCAAGTGTAGCATGCCTTGGATAAAGAGCAGTGCTGTGTTATAGCATGAAAGGGAGCAAAGTGGGATACTGTAGGGGCATCCTGCTTTGCCAGTGAACTTGCAGTGGTGGCCACAATCTGTGGGTGTAGTTTCAGGTGTTCAGATGTGACCCCTTATAAGGTAGAGGAGGGGCTGGCTCAAAGTCTTGGGTTGCCATGTAGCCACTAAAGGAATAACATGCTGAAGCTTCAGGGGTAAGCCACAGCCTCATGATAATACATAGTTTAATAGAAATGGGTTAATAATTAAGAGAGTGCTAGTCAATAAAAAGCCTGAGCCATCGGCCAAAAAGTTTACAGATAATATAAAGCTCTGTGTATATATTTCAGATTAAAGGGCTGCAGGACCTGGTGAGGCAGAACTTCAGTCTTCAGAATATCAGAGAGAGAGATGAGAGACTCTCATTCCATTTGGACGCAAATATAACTTTAGTAAACAAGTTGATAACATTTGCTGTATAGCTGGCATGGACCAAAATACATATCATTCATATACATATATATGTATTAAATTTCATTCATATATACATATATTCTTCACAATGATCCCATAAATTAGGCACCATTATTGTGGCTCCATTTCTCAGATGAGGGAAGTAAGCACAGTAACTGTCAGTCAAGTAGCCACCCATGCTCACACAGGATGGACCAGCTACATCTGTGCCCTCCATAGTCACCCTGTTCCTGTGCATCTCATGGGATCCCAATCATCAGTGGACTAGGTTTATACCCTGTAAAGACTTTGAGGGATCTGTAAGTATAGTCAAATTACAGATGTTTCCTCATAGTTTGGCTATATAAACTTGGTTAAGGAGCTCAAAGTGATTGAAGCTAGCCTCTAATTCAGATCTCCACAGCGCTAACAGTTGGATTACCCAAGAAGCTATCAGTCTTCCAAGAAGAAATGCTCTGAGTAAATAACAAAACAATTTAAGCCAGCATAAAATAAATACACCCTTGCCGATGTGCATAGAGCCAACTGCTTCATGAGGTATTCTTTTTAGAAAATAGATAACTGGTGGTTTCTAATGGCTTATCTTCACAGGAAAAAGTAAAACTACAGGAGGTTGGGGGTGGGGGTTGCACCAGGCTAAAGCTTTGAAAGGAAATGTTAGAGAAAGTAACCCTCTGAGTAATTATCAGGAGAGGACAGCATCAAATATGAAGCGAGTTGACACAAACTAAGATTCACATGTGTCTTTTAATGAGCAGTTTAAGGAAAAGCATCAGATTTGTAAGAATTGGGAGCAAACTGTGGTGGGACAAAGACTGTTCCCTGTTACATGGCAGGTCTAGCACCAGGAGTGACTGCTGCCAAGAAACATTAGTAACAACCTAACAGCTGTGGTCATAATTTGTATCCACCTAATTCTGGGTATCTATGATAAGAAAAGGTAAGCCTGTGTCCTCGGTGAGTCTTTCTGATGAGCGAAGGCCATCGCTGTGTTTTATTGGGTATTTCACACAAATTAAATCAATGATCTCCTTTTCCTCAGTATATAATCTCCACTCTTCACTAGTCTTATGTACTACCATTCTCACATCGTAAACTCTCCAGAACACTAATATATGCTCATATCAAGCTCTTTGGGCAAAAAATAGCATACAGTAAGATAGCAAAATAGGAAAACTGAAGTCAATGGGATGGATACATAGTCTCTGACAGGCTTTCTATTTAATGAGTAGAGGTTGATTTCACAAAAAAACTAATTTCATTATTTTGAAAAATTCTTCCCTTTGCCAATTTGAAAATGTTTTCTCTTCAAATAACCAACCTATTATTTCTCAAAATACTACTTTAAACTTCATTGACTAAATATAGAAACCGCAAAATTCTAGTTGCCACAATACCTGCCACCATGTCCCATATCCAACATGCCCTGGGATTTAGAACCTATTCTAGAATACTTCCATAATAAAATTTGACAGCTACTTGCAAAATAATTGGCCATTCTGCTGGCTTTCAACCTGTTTCTCACCAAGAGTTCCCAATTTCTGTATGAGTCTAGGAACAGGCTCACTCACTCATCTGGTATCCCACACCTTCAACCTGCTAAAGAGCCGAAAGCCACTGGGAGCAGAGCACATCGTCTACAACAGGGACCTACATCCTATTCCTCACACGGGGAAACTCACAACTGATGCTCCTACTCTGTATTCTTGGACTTCCCAATTTACAGGCACTGGTAAGGTAGAGATGTACACACCTGGTAACTTTTCCTCATCTAGTCTATGAACTGAACATACCCAGTGTCCAATATAATTCACATTTAAATCTTCCCTATGCTCAGAACTGAACTCTCAAGACATTCTTGCTGTTCATTTCTGTTCAAAGAATGCAGGTGTCTAATCGGGTTCCCAGTTTAGTTCCCAACGGAACTAAACCTAAGCAAAGTAGTTTTAGAGCTGAACTTGAAAATTATTGATTTCCATGTCAATGTCATCATGTATAAACAATAATGCAAAACTTGACATTTAGTTTTAGAGCAAGACACCGAGAGTCACATTGGACTTTTAGGTAAAAGCTGGATCCCAGGGGTGAATATTAACTTTTCTCTGCTTGAGGGTACATCTCTACAAAAGAAAACAATTCTGTTTGGTAGTACTTCATACAATGAGCCATCATATTTCACTGGTGATGCAGAAAAGCAAGGCTTGACAGACAATTCACTTGTCTCTAGGTTGAGTTTGTTTATATGAAGCTGTGTCTGGTGGTACCAGCCTCACAGGTAAGGCAAAGTGCATTTGAATGGTGGTTGACACATTAAGGAAAATGTCCTTGGAAATTCTCCAAAGCACACAATAGCAATAACAAAAGTTTCAAAATCCTCATCTAAGAGTCCTCCTTTGTCTAGACAGTCCTAATGGCAACAACCTCCTTCATAGGCCCTTCTAAGCAAGAGGCAAGTCCTAGTGGGCCTGCCACTGAGCCCCATTGTCTCCCTATCCCTAATACTTTCTCTTACTGCCTTGCAGTCAGTTTTTAGGAGTAGGGACCAAGGTCTGTGTTCCCTACAAGGTTCCTTACACTTTCATGCATAGCTAGCCTGGCAAGCAGAGCCCTTTGTATCAGCTTTGAAATACTGAGCACCTAGCAAGAAATGAAATATTGGATTCTGCATGAGAGGGGGCCCTTGGCAGTCTGAGTAATGAACAAGATAGGATGTGAAAGTCAGTCAGAGCCTTGGAGATCAAAGATGGCCTCATGTGTAGCTGCATCTTACCTGTTAATGAGGTCACTGACCCATTACTGACTGATTCCTTTCTGGCTTAGAACTGGTAAGGTAGAGATGTACACACCTGGTAACTTTTCTGCATCTAAGAATCTATTGGTCTGCAAGAAGTATGGGTAATAACAGTAACTGGACTTTAATGGGTATTTTATCCTTTGGCTGGCACCATAAAAACTCTAGTACTATCTACTTGTTTTACAAGAAATTGACAATATTCATACCATAATAACCAGTGGACCCACAAAGCCCGCTCAGGCACATCTGTGGTGTTATGCCATAACTGCACTACTTCCTCTTACAGAATTCCCCCTCCCCTTTAAGGTTTCAGCACTCTTCTGATTACCAAAGCTAGCAAATAGAAGCTAATTCTATGAAATGTTAGGAGCTTGCATCATACAGCCTCAGGTTCTCTCCATGCTCAGTGCACTGCACGCTGCCAAACTGATGCCGAGCTGGACAGTGAGTTAGTTCAGCAACAAGCAGTACCTGTCAGCTCAATGGGCTGGCAATTCTCCCAATGCTAATAACATGGTTATGGGACAAACTGAAGAGAAACGCTGCTACCTAACCTCAGGGCTGACCAATCCCTTCCCCTCGACCACCACAGAAGCACTTTCTCCATAGAGTGCTTTCAAGGTGTACCCTCTGGACTGGAGGAAGGCTTAAGAATCCCCAGGGTGCCTTTACCAGCCTCAATCCTGTCCTTTGATGCTTCATTATACTACCAGGCAGCTAATAACTGCCACTCCCTGACTAAGCCTGACTGCTTTTCATCCCTTCTTACTCTTGATGTGATGGATGCCGAGAGTTTCAAGAAGGAATAATAAGAGGAGAAAGATGGGATTTGGGAGGTGGGGATTAACTGATGATTTGGCATGTGACAATCTAAATCAAGTTTGTGGTAGGAAAGTCATCCTGGTAAGGACCAGAAAAGATCCTTTAGGAATGCTCTAGAAAAAGCAAAATCCATGCCTAGATTCTGCAGCTCCACAGGTATGAATTTGAAGAGGTGGGAGTAACAGGTTGAGTGGCAAATCTTTTACCCAATCACCAAGCATTTCCCCTGCTTTCACACCAACTTGAAAAGATGTCAAATGTATTTCCATTTAAACTGCTTTGCTCATTGAGCACAGTGCATTTCTCTTCTTTTTCTTTAAAACACACTGGGAGAGAGGGTTGACAGAATAGAATGAACAATGCATCATTATGAGGTCAAATTATAATTTGTATAGATCTTTGAAATATAAAACGCAAGCTAAATATCATAAAAATTGCAAAATATTGGCTGATTTATTTCAAAACAAATATAGCAAAACGATGAATTTAACTTGAACCAAATTAAAATTAAGAATATAAATGTTCTCTTTATTTTTCTTATTTCCCAGATATCCACTTATTTGCCCTTTCCTTTCTGTTTCCACACCCACCTCCCACACCTCTGCTAGGATTACAAACGGATCTGAAATCTGCAGAGCCTCTCCCATCACTTGAACAAGTACATGTCAGTGTTAGAGTTTTGATTTTAATAAAGAAAAGTCTAGACATTAAATGAGCATCCTTTCACTTCTAAGGCTGATGTGAAAGCAAAACAGTTGATTATTGCTTTCAGAGTTAAGCTGGTACAACCAGTAAAAGACGGGATCCAGACAGAAACGACTGCACAGTAGCAGTTACAAAACCAATCTTAACCCTTCTAACATTTTATGCAACTGTAAAACCCACCTAGCCAATCTTTAAAATTCAAAGGCATAGCCTGTTGTCAAGCAACTTAACTTCTACACATGTTCAAATATATACACAGTATTACTGTGTGTAATGGCAGAGACTTACTTTTTTTTGAATATATGTTTAAGAAGTATAAAAAATGTCAAAAAAGATATTCATGTGATGTTCTGCAGGTACAGTATATACTTTTCGAAATACACACACACACTAACATACACATACAAATTCACAATGTGAAACTAAGAGTACTTACATTATTAAAAAAAAAAAAAAAACCCTGCAACATTTATTTTTCCATCCCCAGAAACTGTAAAATGGCTTACAGAATCAAGGGAAATACTTTACATATCAGGACATACATGCTGGATTCCAGTTAGTATAGAAGCACCAGAACTCTTAAAAGTTTACAAAACTTGTCTGAACAAGGAAGACGTGTCTCCTTATGAACTACTACTACATTCACTGTGTGCAAAGAAACAGTACCACAAGGTCAGGAATGGTCAAGAAATATCTGAATTGCTTCTAGCTTTTTAACAAAATAGCAAATACTGCTTTTTTGGATTTTTATACAAACCACCTAAATTTTAGGTTCAAATTTTAAGTGTTGCTTCATCCCACAAAAGGCAGCGTGAGCACTACATTTGTTTAAATTGCATTTTAAACTATTCCAAATATGCTGCATACGATAGGTATCTAGTGCTCTAATATCACAATTAGGACTTTTTAAATGTTCTGTTACAATGTCAGGCAACAGTTGCTATTATGAAGTTAGAAGTAAATAACAAGAGTTTCTTGGTGTACAAATCAAAGCTATGATTAAAGTACTCCTCTTGTAAGACCATGATGTCAGCAAAGGTAACAAATTAGACAAATGCCTGTATTATCTATCCTAACTGCACTAACCCACTGTCATGAATGACCTGATTGGTTGAGGAAGGGACTTGGCCTGGTTCTCTTACTCTAATAGCTTATACAAAATCACATACTTCACGCTGCTAACACAAAATCTACAAGATGAGTCCCAAATGACTCCTACATTAGTGTTCATGTTCAATGTTTTAAAACATAATTTTTGTGCTTTTCACAAATCTGATGAAAATTTTTAGGTGAAATATTTTATTTCTTGGTTTCTTGGGAAGGAAAAATAGACTATGAAAAGAGGTACACCAGGAGCCAGACCGTATGATAACATTACACATACAACTACCCAAAAATCTCTTTAATTTAAAGGATACTGTCAGCACATGCCAGATACCTATAGAGAGACACATGTATGAACAAAATTTTCCTCCCTAAAAGGCATGTTTTTCCATGATAGAGTTTCACAGCAATGAGAACATAAATCAGTGTCCTGTACAATCTTCTGGTTACCCACTGAATGTTTTTAGGACTAAAGTCCATTATTGCCACTGAAGTCTAAACATTGTACTTTTAGGGAAATGTGCTTAAAAATGGTTTGGTGATTTGTTCAGGATGAGGGCTATTTACAAAGGTAGCCACTTATGTTAGCAATAAATAATCCTGGAATCAACAGAGACGATCTTGCTCATGCACACCCTGGCTGGCCGCATGCTTCTAAAATATGTACACGGAGGGGCTGCTTTACAGCCCTTCGGAATCAAAGTGCGTCTTCTTGGCTTCACATTCCCTTCAGTCCTGCTTCTGGGGGATGCATCCTTCCATCTCCACCACCTCAGGCCATCCTTCGTACTTGTTTGTGTCCTTATTGTTCTTTATGTGCTGAGGGGACACAATGACAGTCCATAGCTTAATAAGTGTTTGTGATTTGCTAACCCACTCGCTCTCATTTCAGTAACACTAGCCAACAATGAAGTGATGTAAATTACAGCCCAAGATATTAAATGAGTGACCCTTGTGGTCAGGCAGCAATATGGCAAACCTTCAAACAAATAAACAAATAAACAAACAATGCTTGTATGGGAAAAAAAAATCTACAAATGTTTTTAAAGGGTTATTTGTCAAAAGGATTCTATTCTATTTGAGTTCTGAGATACTTGTGAATTTAGTTGACTCTAACACTGGAGTATAACTGAAATTCATAATAACCGAGAGTGATAATGCATTGTATAAGAGGGAAATAATTTTAAGTTTTATAAATAATTTTAAGTTTTATAAAAAAAAATTAAAGTCATCATTATTTTAATTATTTACCAAGAATTTACAAAAACTATCTGAACACACTCAATATTTGCTTAATCTAATTTTATTTTCTTTTGGAGGGGGTAGGATTTGAGACCAAGCTTCTCTACATAGCCCTAGCTGTCCTGGAACTCTCTGTAGACCAGGCTGGCCTCGAACTCAGAGACCCACCTGCTGGAATTAAAGGAGAGCACCAACACTGCCTGGCACTTAATCTAACTTTCAAATAACTGGTGTGAGAATATTATATGAAAAATTTCACTAATTTTCTCTTGCCCATTAGTTATGAACATCTTAGACACTAACCTGTTCAAAGGGGCTTTTGGTCTTAATGCCCTTCCCACCACAGAAGACCCAGTTATCACGAAACCCAAGGCTGGTGATAGATGTGCTCCCCAGCTCAGCAATGAGTCGCCGCGCCTCATCATTGAGCCTGAAAGAGAGGACAAGACATAAACAAGGGGCACTGCACTCTTTTTAAAAAAGATTTATTTATTATGTATACAGTGTTCTGCCTACACATATGCTTGCAGGCCAGAAGAGGACACCAGGTCTCATAGATGGTTGTAAGTCACCATGTGGTTGCTGGGAATGGAGAGGAGCCATCTCTCCAGCCGGGCAAAGCACTTTATAAATACTTGCTGAGAGATTCTCTGAATATGAGGGTAAATGAAACATTTCAGATTAAATCAGAGAATATATAAAATGAATACATTAAAAAATGTCTAAAACAACATTCCTCCTCGAGGTCTTTAATGATGAAAGCAAAGTCAAGAAGCAAGCAGTTAATTGGAGAGCATCTGGTAAACATCTGTATTTCCTAACAGTTTGTCTTCACCTGGTCATTCTAAGTACATTCATCATCAAGGGAGGCCATGGCTGTGCTAACAGACGCCTACAGGCTATCCAGGTGTTATACAACCAATGTTTTCATTCACTCTCCATCGAACCCTTTGTGAAATCCATGGGAATGGAAGAGAAGTGAATGCTGATGGATGCTGCAGGCTTCTTAGCACTGTCGTTTAGTTAAAACAGATTTTGAGAATAGATACATTATAAATTGCACTTTAGTTATTTGATAAAAATGAATGTAGGAACCACGTGAGGGCTAAATGTTTACCAGAAAGGCAGTGACAAAAATCAGCCTCCAGACAAACTCTCAATTGAAAGATGCCTCTAAAAATGTCTATGAGGATCACGGACATATTGAGTGATTCTCTCCCCTGTCTCACAAAAGGCAGGACACTACCGATAGAGGAAGAAAGGAAGACTAAGGATCAGGTACACAGGCTACTTGATGTGAATGCCTGCAATATAAGCAAACAAACCACCAAGAAAAAGCAACTTTTGTTATCTATATGTGTATAGATCTGTCCTGCTAGACCCGAGACAGCACGTGCCACCTGAAAACGGCAGGACAACCAACAAGGAAGGAGCTGATTCACGCTGGTACTAGACTTCAGCTCTGTAATGACTTAATGAACAAAATGCATCTTAAACTGACTTTAAAGATAAGTGGGGTACTTTGCATTTAAAAGGGGGGCTTTATAAAATATGAAACACACTGCTATAACAGTCAACAGTCACATCCACAGGACACGGGGACTGTTTCAAACACAGCTTGAATGCTGTTGTCGCCCTGGATGAAGTTCATTGGAATCTGTGAGAAAATAAGCACAAGCCTGTAGAACACACAGCCTGTCAGACTCGCTTCTGAAAATAATGCAGTGTGAGCAATTGAACGGAACGAGGGAAGTGTAATGTCTAATATTAAAAAACCTCCCACGAGAACAGAAAATAATAACAAATAAATGTTTAAAGGGACTGGAGAAAAGGAGAAGTAGCTAAGGGCTGGTGTAGCACTTGCAAAGGACTCAAGTTCAGTTCCCAGATGGGTGCTTCCCACATGGGTGGTTCACATGTGTAACTTCAGTCCCAGGGGATTCAAAGCCTCTGGCCTCTGAAGGCACCTGTGTGCATGTATACACACGTGTGCACATGCACGCACATACATATATGCATGAATGCCCACATGCATGCGCCATCCAAGCCTCTCAGAGACCTGTCATGGATGGTGCTCACATGCTTCTGGCCCAGCCTCACAGGTTCAGCCATCACTTCCTATGGTTCACCAATGTACAGCACCTTCCGCATTGGAGGGCAACTCTGAAAAGACCTCTGAGCCCTGTTTCCCAAAGTCATGGTTCCTGTACATGTGCAGTTTCACTATGCACTCTATTTTCTGGCTACTTTCAAAAAAGAATTCTTTGCTTCTGTCAACACAACCAGGTGAGCTGTGATATGGGAAGAAGGATAAAACATTGCAATGTGGATGGCAGGCAGTAGGCCCACTACTGTAGTAGGGTAGCAACATCACTGCTTCCGGAGAGCCATAGGACTCCATTCACATTTGTTCCTCAGAAAAAGTACAATTTGCAATCTTGGTAAGTTGAAATAATGTTAAACTCACAAACAATTGTAACAACTGGCCCCCAAATAATTGGGTCATCCAAATGTAGATATGTTCCCATTTTTAAAAATAGAAAGTAAAATGTTTCCTAGTATATATGAACTAAAAGCATATATACTTATACATACATACATGTGTGTGTGTGTGTGTTGTATTGAAGAGGCAATCAATCATCTTTATGTGCTTGTGAATTTCACAAGTGAACATGATGATCCATGTGGATAAACCATGCCAAGTTAGCCAGAGTGAGAATCAACTTATTTTCATTAACTCCTGCATTTTCCATGGGAACATTATGATATTCTTATGCAGAAAGGAAATAACAAAAAAGACCCGAGTTCCCCTCAGAAAAGCCTGCCAGCAAGACTGGCATCTGGACCCTTGGGTCTGAGAATAGCACCCACCCTTCCCAGAACTGTCCCTGTGTGCACAAAGGATGCCAGCTCAGCTAGTCAGCTTTCAGGTCAGTAAGAAGCCCTGTCTCAAGGCAATAAGTCAGAGAGCAATAGAAGACAAGACACAATATCCTGTTCTGATCTCTACATAAAGGCAGACCAACACGCCAGTGCATACACCACACACCACACACCACACATACACACACACACACACACACACACACACACACACACACACACACACACACACACGCCAGGTGTAGCTATTCCCTGTCTCAAGGGAATAATCTTGCTCAGAGAGCAATTAAGAGGACACCTGATGTCCTCAAGGACACACATACCTACACAAACTTTTGTAACACACACACACACACACACACACACACACACACTTTTTTGTTGTTGTTGTTGGGGCCCAACAAGATGTAAAAAGTGCTTGACACCAAGCATGAAAATCTGAGTTTGGTTCCCAGAAGGGACACAGTGAAAGAAAGAACCAACTCTGAGCTGGGCAGTGGTAGTGCACACCTTTAATCCCAACACTTGGGAGGCAGAGGCAGGAAGATAGATCTCTGTGAGTTTGAGCCCAGCCTGGTCTACAGAATGAGTATCAGGACAGACTTCAAAGTTACAAACCACATACACACCATTGAACACATATGCTCACTCACACACCCACAGTAAGTAAAGTGTAATACATTCTTAAAGGATTATGTTGAATCGATTATTTTAGTGAAGAGTTTTCTTTAAGATAAATAAAAAACTTACCAACAATACAATAGGAGAGAAACAAAGCCAGGGATCATGTGTTCATAAAACCATCCTAGCATTGCATATGGTTTACCCAGAACACTAACAGGTATAACAGGGTTCCAGATCTTAGTAGGCCCTGAAACCTTAGCACAGCTGACTCCATGATGGAAGTACCACCCAGGCCATAAAGCTCAGCACATAGACAGTGCTGCCTGCCAAGATGAAAACATAGACCTAATCTATCAAAGCCTGGGAAGTCTTTAAATGGCTTCTGTAGTTCTGCTTACAGCTAACTGTCCTTGTGAACTGAAGTGTGTCAACCCAGGACATGATTGTTATTCTTAAATGCCCACCCTGACAGAGACTGAGATCACTGGGGTCTTGAATACCCATTGTACTTGCTAGCTGGCTAATAAAGACTTTCTATCGGATTAGATCCATGTCCATGCAGTCTTCTCTGGTGTATACCCGGCAGGTCTACAACATCCATGCCTCTTCATGGAGGTGTACCCAGCAGGTCTACACCATGCCTCTTCCCCCAAGCACAGTACAGAAAAGGAAGAACTTATCCTCTGAGATCAGTTCTGACCATCAGGAACACATACAAATTAGGACATGTACGTACCAGGAATTCTGGGAGAAAACAGTCACAGTCCTCTAGAGTAGGAGGACTAAGAAACAATCACAGAGGGGACTATCGAGACCAGAGACGAAACACAGCTCCTCAGAAAGTCTTATGAGAATGTAATGCTTTGAAAGCAAGCAAACGTGGACCTAGGAGGTGGCACAGTGGGTCAAGACACCTGCTGACATGTGTGGTGGCCTAAGCTTGATCCCTGGGGCCCACATGGCAGGGGAGAGCCAGCTCCTGAAAACTGTCCTCTGACCTTCACACATGTGACATGTAATCCTCCACTCCCCACCAAACAAATAATTTCTAAATTACAATTATTAATTCAACACAGGAAAGCGTCTAGAGTACAAGGTAAAACACATTACTAAAGACAAAGCTCTTAGTAATGCTATATGAAAACCAGCCATATCAGGATGAAACAGGACTCAAAAACCATACACACATGCACGCACGCATGCACACACGCACGCGCACACACACTGCTACAAAGACAATGAGTAACAAAACGTAATGAGGGACCCTGGTGCTACAAAAAGAGGGCAGGATGCTGATCAAGGCAATCTGCCCAGGGAGGCAAACATTACTTGTATGGTGGAAAACAGGAACCGTAACTCAACAAATCCAGTTATGCATTTTAAAGGCAATCTTAAAGCCTCTAGGGCTACAGAGATCACATGCACAATTTCTGAAGGAAACCATGTATACACCGTTGTAGAGACGAAAAACATGAAGATGTTAAGACATTAAAAGTTTAACATTCAAAGATTCTTTTTTGTAAATCTTGCATTGTATTTTAAATAATACTCTATTTGTGAGATGACATCATTTCTCCTTTTCCTTTCCTTCCTCCTAATCCTTCCACATACCCCTTTCATCAAGCTTTCCAATTCAATTCATGGTGTCTGTCTGCCTGTCTATCTGTCTCTGTCTTTTCTGGTGGATACTCCTCAACACATGAAGGAACAATTGGAAATGGAAGGCTCCATTCAGGTTCCATCTCTCCTGGGAAAGGAGGTAACCCAGCAAGCCGACAACATCTGGCTGAGCCCTGCCTGCCTGCCTTTCTTCTCTCTCTCTCTCTCTCTCTCTCTCTCTCTCTCTCTCTCTCTCTCTCTCTCTCTCTCTCTCTCTCTCTCTCCATCCCTCCTTTTCTTTCTCCCTTCCTCCCTTCCTCCTTCTTTTGAGATAAGGTTTGACTATGTAGCCTTGGCTATCCTGAAACTCACTATGTAGACCGGGCTGGCTTCCTCTATTTCCTGAGTGCTGGGATTAAAGGCATGAGCCACATGTCCAAACTGTTTAATTGGTGGTGGTGGTATATGTGTCCCTAAATAAATAAATACAACATGCTCTACCAATATGATGGTGATTCCACGGCTCAGGTATCATTTCAGAAGAGAAGGCAGAAAGATTATAAGAGCCAGAGGAACAGGTCTGCTGTGAGGTTTTTCCCTTTTTTCTTTTTTCTTCTTTTTTTTTAAATCTCCTAGACATGGAAGTAGCTGCAGGCATGAAGTCTCACCAAACATGCCTAAACATGACCCGTAACAACGGACAAGCTAACATGGCAGATAGAGGGCGCTCAGGAGGCCTCAACCCCACACAAACAACTACAGGCAACTAAGGAATGCTGAGAAATAGTCTTGTCCAGGCAAGGGCACAGCAACTGATCATCTAGTTTTTGTCTTGTTTTTAAGGCAAACAGGGCCAAGGAGATGACCGCTTAGTGGTAAAGTGCTAGCTGGGCAAACAAAAGGACCTGAGTTTGATTCTAGAATTGCACTTAGAAGTCAGAAGTGACAGTATACACCTATAACCCTTACGCCAATAAAGCCAACTCCATTCCTAACGAAAATCTAGATCAGAAGTCATCGGACAACCCTTGTAAGTGTAACAATGAAGGCAGTCTTTGAGAGGGAGTAGCTGGAGGAGCACAGGAGTGCCAAGTTGAATGACATCTCCGAAACTTAAGCCACGTGGCAGCAGATCAGGGTAGGGTAATTAGTTTCCTCTATGAATTTCAAGTTAGCAACTGATAGCCTCAGAAAATAGCTGCTGTGAGTAAAATACCTAAGCTGCAGCTGGACGGCACGCCTACTGCCTACTCGGGGACCCTGGCAGTTGTCCGCAAAGCCATCCCTGCAGTGGATTAACAGAAGAATCCTGTGAGGAACCAGGTCTCCAGTTTGGCCGCATGCGGCCCTTGGAAAACATTTTATCAAGGCCTTAAATTTAGCCACAGGAGTGACTTTGGAGTAAGTACAAAGCTTGGATCACAGAACCCTCCTAGGACACATGTCAGACTCAAGACCATGCAGGCCCAATCAGTACAATCAAATCTAACAGGAATAAATGAATATAAAGTTCTTCATTTACATTAAACCAAATCAAGTTCTGAATGGAGAAAAACTTGACTTGGCAGTGGCTTTAAAAAAAAAAAAAAGTCTGAGATCAAAGGAAAAGATCTGACAATTTAACAATCTAACTTGACCAAAAATTTATGAGCCAAAATGTGATTTGACTGCTTAGAGAAAACTAATATAATTCCAGCCTGCATGAATATTCAAAGAAATGTAATCTCTGAAACATAGCAAGTTAGCGTGTCCATTGTAGCCAGGTCTGGCCAGACCGCATCTGGAACACTGGGTTTAATTTGAGACACTCATTTCAAGAGACAATTATGAACTAAGAATGCCCAAGAAACACAGCCAGGAAGGGAAATGAAGGAGAACTTAATATGATAAAAGGTTTGAAAAGCTATGTGTATTGAGCCTGGAAAACTAAAAGAAAAATGTCAATTAGCTTCAAATACTTTGGTGTCAGGTGACGATACCAAACGTTTTCATTGTTTTGCTGTTCCATTTACCCAAAATCGGGACTGTGGAACAGAATTCACTTAGAGCCCGCCCTGACAGGACTGCATCTCTTGCTATGCTCTCTGCTTCTTTTGTTTAGGGCTGGGAAACAGCAGTGAGGTGCTGGCCTCCAGCAGGTGGGAAACCAAGGACAAGGCTGAGATTTAGGGCACTTGCCCAGGCTTGCTGGTTGCTGCAGGTGACCTTCAGAACACCCACTGGGCAACTTTCACAAGGTGACATCAACAGCTCATCAGAGTTCTGATTCCCATCAGGGTCAGTAATAAAAGCATGTGGTGAAAAAAAAAAAAAAAAAAAAAGAGGTCATGTGTGTCTAGTTTTTATGCTAAGAGCTGACGTTATAGTATAATATACCCCATAATCTAGTCTAACCAATGCACAAATCACTTTTTATGAATAAAGTTATAGTTAGACTCTGTACTATTTAGCTATGTAAAACCAGCTGAACCTGCCAGTCACATTATACTTGAGTTTATAGATTTTTTTTTTAAAGATGTTATTTATTTATTATATATACAGTTTTCTGCCTGCATATGCTCCATAGGCCAGCAGAGGGCACCAGACCTCATTCAAGGTGGTTGCCGGGAATTGAACTCAGGACCTCTGGAAGAGCAGCTAGTGTTCCTAACCACTGAGCCATCTCTCCAGCCCTAGATTTAACATAGTCATTAGCTGAATCAGTGAAAATGCACAATGTCAGTGTCATTCATAAAATGCCCTAAAAAAAAAACAATACCAGAGAGGAATAAAGCATGCTTATTTTTACAAACCACTCATAAAGCAACTGAAACTGTGTCTTTTGGAACAGAAAGAAAGGTTAACAGGAGAGAACTAGAGAAAATCCAAGCTATCTTAAGAACCTGATATGATGCAGACACTGGAAACTACAAATGGGTTTTTAAAATACAGGAAAAGAGTAAAGTCACTGCAAGAGAACATCTACTAGTTATCTAATTTGTAGATGGAAAAATAGTTCTCGAGTTTAAGAGTCAGAGAAACTAAAATGCTACCCTACTCTGCTAGAAGTCAAGGGCACCTTAAGTTTACAAAATTAAAAACAAACTGACTACAAAGGACTCTTAACAATCAATACAGGCCAACTTGAATGGTCGAAGGATGATTCATAAAAGAAAATACAAAAGAAAATAATCCCATCTAGTACACACAGACAAGTTTAATCTCATAAACAATGAAGTAAGCCATTAAAAATATTCTACAAAAGGAAACTGTAAAAATTGTACACATACCTTAACTCAATAATCTCACTTAAAGTTTTTATCTTTTATTTTCACATTCCAACCCCAGTTCCCCCTCCCTCCCTTTTACCACCTTCACCTCCCCCCATCCCACCCTCTTTCTACTTTTGGGGGGGGGTTGGTAAGACCCTCCTTGGGGAGTCACCAAAGTCTGAGACACCAAATTGAGACAGGACCAAGACCCCTCCCCATGAATCAGGCTGGGCAAAGTAGCCCACCATTAGTAATGGGCTCCAAAGAAGAGTTTATACCCCTGGGATAAGTCCCAATCCTTGATTTTTTTTTTTTTTAAGAGTATAATATCATAGCATACATGTTAGAACAATGAGACATGAACAACTATATTGTAAGGAATATTTTATGTGAGTAAACATACACCACGTAATGGAAAGGTATGTTTTAAGTGCTGCCATCTATAATACGTAAAAGTGAAGAAAATATGTGCATTAAGTCATCCAAAATGTAATGAAACTACACAGATTTCAACTGTTATTCCTTTTCCTCGTTGTGCTTTTCTACGCTTTCCAAGTGACACAATATAATATCCTTGGCTCAGCAGATATGAGTGCTACTGCTCTTGCAAGGGACGCAAATTAGATTCCCAGCACCCACACCACGTGGCTCCAGAGAACCTAATACTTCTGGCCTCCATAGATGAAAGCCCTCACATTTACACAGGTACACACACACACACACACACACACACACACACACACACACCTTACATCTATGTCCTTGATCATTAATTTCACTTTTAGAAATTTACCCTAATGTTATAATCAAAAGAGAAAAAAATTACATAAATGTTATCATGTTATTCATTTAAAAAAATAAATAAATAAAACTTTGCACTTTTCAGTGAAAATGCATTGCCTTTTAAGGAATAAACTATGGCTACAAAAGTAAGTATGTTAATTTTACATACTTGGTGGCTCCATCGTCATATGTTGCCATTAGCACTACTGTCCCATCTGGTATATTCTTCAGAAACTCAATGAACGGTGCCACATCTGAAGAAAAAGAAGGGGTGGGGATTTTATCTGTAAATAATGGAATTATTATCACAACAATCTCCAAAATTAATGTCATATCCAGTTTCCACAAAACAACAGTTTCTAATGAAAAGTAATGTACAGGTGAGACAGACAAATCTTAGGGAAAGCTTAAAAACTCAAAGTCTTTGAGTTTACCTAGAGAAGAAAAAAAAACCCACTAAACAAAGTTACCAAATTTATTATTTAATACAGTCTCTCCATTTCCTGATTGATTTCCCAGTTCTGAATCATCTTGTGTCTTTCATACTCTTACCATCAGGGCCAATAAAAATCCAGAGTAAAGTCATGTAAGATCATCAAAGGAAGGACCTCTGGGGTCTTTCAGAAACACATAACTGGGCTCATGGATCACAGGGAGCCTGAGGTCCAGGTGAAGCTTTGGAGACCAGAAGGGGCATGGCCTTGAATGTTAATATGAGTGCTTTTCTGGGAAAAGCCCTGCTTTATCCTACCCTCACAGACCTCTGTAAAAAAGTGTTTTTGATCTGTAAGAAGGCAGATTTATAGTTTCTAGGTGTATCATCTTGTAACAAATTGGGGGAAGAAAGGAATGTAGACAGTGACTAAAACCCAAGCTAATTATGGTGAGCACTGGTCCTCTTGGGTATCAAGTCCACAGGAACTTCACATTACCCCAGCTCCGTGAGTGCAAACTGATGCTGCCAGACAGACTGGTCATGTACTAAAGCATTTCCAGTATAAGCTCTTTGCAATGTTAGTTTTCCTTATAGACCACAAGTCTAAATCTACTCCAAAGCTATATTACTTCAAGTCTTCCCAATTTTTTTTCAGCATCCAAGATTCTAAAGATTTTTCTCTAGCTGATTATATTTTACAATAAGCGTATTTTCAATGTAGAAACAAATTGTTCCCGTTGAAATGAAGACACTAAACTGTGATTATTTCTGAACCAGTTGGACTATTTGTCAGCAATTTGGCTCCCGTGATGGACAGTGAGAACAATACCCGAGCTCTGTTTATATGCCCAATTTCAACAGCTTCATGGAAGAGTTTCTATGCTATAAATTATACTAAGAGCAATTATGTTCTCAAAAATCTAAAATTGATGGGAACGGTGTAATTTAATATACCTCTGACAGCTATGCAACATTCTCTAAAGCTTAAATAAATAATAAATAGCATCTTATTAAAAGCCGAGGCAATATTAGAAGTGTTAGCTTGTCTGAAAACTGGATATAAATGCCTGGAAGCTTGGGAGCTGCCGGCTTGTAGGGAATATGTAAAGAAACGAGGGAACCAAAAGATATGCCAGGGTCGGCATGCGTTGGGCACCGGAAAGGCCGCTCAGAGTTGAGCTACAGGAAGGTTAGTAGCCCACTTGTTGCTCTTCCAGAGGACTTGAAGCTGGCTCCCAGCAGTCACATTAGGTAGTTCACAATGCCTGTAACTCCAGCTCTAGGAGCCCAATGTCACTTGGCTCCTCAAGTACTTACACCCATGTGTACATACCTACATTCAGACACACATCTACACATAACGAAAATATTTTTCCTTTTTCAAGGAAGCTTTCTCTTTGGGGTAGCATTCTTTGGGGGCAGCCAGTATTTGCTTCAAATTTACCAGTGTTTGATGGTAAACTCTTCCTATCCCTAGAACCTCCAAACCGGATGGGGAAAAAAATATCTGTGGCTTGTTCTGGGTCCAGCAAATTATAAAGAAAAGTCTATGCCTTTCCCCCAAATGTTTGCTACTATAATAGCACAGTCTAAAGGTAGAAACAGGATGGATTAATGGGATTATTACTTTTCGAGAACAGGAGGCACTTCATGCTAAAACTGTGTGAATTGGTTATACTGTTCTTCAGACGATTCTGACTTTCAGGCAGAAACAGAAACCAACTCAGGGCTTTGAGACAATTGTCCTGTCAAAACAAGGAATGCTAATGTCCTTCAAATCTCACTGGGATCTCAATCACAGGCAACTTTCCTACCATAACGAAATCACAGGCAATTTTCCTACCATAACAAAACCACATGCAAACACAATAGCCTGCTTAAATATGGCGGGACATGTAGTGAGAAGGAGTGAAACAAAGCGGAAATGCAAACGGTGACATAGTTAGTTCTCTCTGCAGTGGGTTCAGCATCAGTAGCAGGAGGGCAGGGTAAGTCACACGTACCTCCTCCCCACATGTCAAAATATTTGGTGTCTAGTACCTCCCCTGTTTTTCCTGAAAGATACAAAATAATACATATTAAATCACACAATTAGACTATTCGTGTGGCAACGAGTGACATGAACTCATTGACAGGAGGAGCTGCTTCTAGAACTTATGCTCTGAAGCATACACACAGCCATGAATCAGATCTACTTCAGGACAGTTATGTGCTACACTTCACTTTCATGTGCGATCATCAGAACTACCACAATATATAACCTCTACAGCAAAGAAATTATCACCTTAAGTCATGACAGCAATCTATAATAAATCTCCCCCCAATAAAATTGACATTTATTTTATCTTGAAGATCAATTAAATAGAAGAAGACACATTAAAATTTTTACTTGAGAAAAGGAAGTACAAAGTGATATAATTACCACCCATGAATAGAGCAAAGAGAGCTTCTCTGTGTTGGGGGTTGCCTGAGCTGCTGGCAGATCTTACTCACCCCATGCAGTTCCAGGAAGCATGTGCCTGGACAGGCAAGCCGTCAGGCAGGCAGCCTGCACTTTGTGGTCTGGATGCTTAAGGTTTACTTTTGTAACACTCACTACGTCCAGGACTCAGTGCACTTATTTGCACAAATGAAGCTCTGAGTACAATGTGGATGGTAATGAAAATGGACTTTATATTCTCCCCTCAGACAACAGTCCACCACCCTTCATCGTGTTACACACCCTTAATCTTGTCTACTTGTAATAAGAATTCTGAAAGGTGCAGCAAGACTGCATCCATTTAGTGTCAGATTGGTAGTTTGCAATTTCACAAGAAGCTCGCCACACAATGCACATGCACATGGCTGCAATCTGACCAAAAGATGCTACCCATGTGTAGATTCTGAGTCCCAATCAGCAGTGGTTTGGACAAGAGGGTACCCATGTTGGGACGGCTTCAGTATTGAGTGACGCCAAGGATAAATTTTAGTGTGGATCATAAATATACCCATTGATTACATTGATAAAGTACAATAATTATTCTTACCATTTACCAAGGCAACATTTATTCCTCTTCCAACATTGTTCTTAACACCACTCATCAAACTAAAGTGAAAGAAGTCAAGACAAACTCTTTAGAATTAGATAGTACATGGAAACATGTCACAGAAATAAATACAATGTAGAAAAAAAAAGGTATTATACACATATCAAACACTGGACTCAGCAAATTAAAAACTTACTACACCAAAGATGGCCTTACATTGAGTCCACTGTAATGTCAACTCAAAGAATACTTCATGCCATTAAAAAATACACATAAAGGTACAATGGTGCTAGAGAGATGGTTCAGTGGTTAAGAACATGTACTGCTCATCCAGAGGACCAACACTCATTTCAGGAGACTCAGGACCTCTCTGCCTCTAGTCGCCATCAACACCTGCACTTACGTGCACATACCCAGATAAACACAAATGAAAGTAAATCTGTTAAAATAAAAACATTATGGCTCAAATGCCACTGTGTTGCTGCTGTCTCATGCCGTGCAGTGACACCTCAGGCAATCCTTTAGGATATGGGCACCATCCTCAAACAGCTAAAGAGCACACCCTCCCTTCTCTATCTTCTGCAGGGTCACTGTGATACCGTGACATGAAACGGAGTCATAGACGCTTTAAAATCCAAAGCTGAAGCAGTAACGGAGCATTGTCATGCCCGTGTCACCTCACTGTGAACATTTGCCTAGTGATTATTAACATAAACTTTCTCTGCACTCAAATGAAATGCTGTATTTACTGATTACCTCATCACAGGGCTGCCCGAGATAACTGACATAGCCACAGCTTACAGACCATAATGCCAGATGGCAGTGTAGGATGGAGAGGGCGCAGTGGCATATTGGCTTGCTATCTGTTTATTTTATTGAATATTAACTCAAAGTTTGTAGATAATGCTAAATTAATAGAATTCAAGGTATTAGAAAGTTCCCCAGCAGTGTGTTGGAAGAGGGGCACTGTTTGTAAACTGCAAGTTTTCCCTATAGAATGTGTAGCACACAATTTTGTAAATGAAATATATAATACTTCATCATACATTCCTCAGAGTCAACTCATTCTCACAGAAGGTGTCAACTGCTTTCTGCCCAGCTCATATCTCTAACTGAACTGTGGTTGCAGGGAATATAATTCTAACAATTATAGAGTGACATACTCATTTATGTAAATGAGTAAGACAAAGGAAAAACTAAAATAATGCTGAAGCCTCATTTATTTGGTGATGAGAATGTCTTTACTAAGTGAAATAATTTTACAATGCCAGCCAGTTACTTCCTCATTCTGTTGTTTACAGTATAATATCTACAAGGCATACAATGCCATGGCATGCAGCTAGTTCTCTTCTACATAAATAACATTTCCTTCTCTTTCTCTTGAGTCTAGGTCTTAGTTTCAAACCTTCCTATTAAGGAACAGATAGCAATCACTAAAAAGTCTCTACAAAGGAATGCACTCATAAACAGTAAATCAAAAGAAACTTCTTAAAAGGTTTTTATTGCCATATAAGTATTAATGAATTTCATTACATTTTTGCATGCATTTAGAATGTATTTTGATCATCTCATTACCCTCCCTCACCTCCCCGACACTCCTGCTCCCTCCTTTCTCTCAAACAGAACTTAAAAAAAAAATGATATAAAACTCAAAGTAAACTGGGTGGTGGTGTCACACACTTTTAATCCCAGCACTCAGAAGGCAGAGGGATCTCTTTAGGCCAGCCTGGTCTACAGAGCTAATTCTAGGACAGCCAAGACTACACAAAGAACACTGTCTCAAGAAACATGAAACAAAAACAAACATAAACAAAAAGATCCTCAAAGAAAAGCAATCCAAAAACAGAACAAAATGCTAAAATGATAAACTTAAGGCCTCACCTATCAACACGTACACTGAATATAAGAAGCTCAAACATATCGCATGAAGACAGAATGGGAACCACGGGTTATTACAGAACCAGCTACATAACAATGGCAATAAATTCATCTGAAACAGAGGTATATAGGTAACAGAAAGAAAAAGAGTAAGAAAGCCTTTATGCAAACAACCCAAAGAGGAAATAGAATCAATCAATTTTAAAAGCAACAGAAGGTTAGAGTGCATATTTCTCTATGGTTAATTTTAAAAATGCAAGACATTGTTAACAATTAAGGAGGCACAAACCAGGAGCTACAACTTTACTCTTAGTAGATGCACAGGCATATGGAGAACCCAAGACGTCAGTTCCTCCAAAAGCCATACAGCTATCTGAAAGAAAAGTCCACCACAGTACAAGCAGAGAGTGAAACACATCCACACAAAACCTGTATAGAAATGTTTCAGAAACACTATTTGTGATAGTTAGAGAGTGTAAATAATTCATACATCTATGAAATGATAAAGGGCAAAGCAAATGAGGCATTATCTATAATGGAAAATCATTGAGCCATGAAAAGAATTAACTAACACGAGCTACAAGGTAGATGAACCTAGCCAGTTAGTGAAGCCCACAGATAATAGTTCTGTATGGAACATCAAAAACAAGCCAATCTATAGGGACAGAAACAAACAAGGTTATTTAGGACTTGGCTGTGGAGTAGAATAAAAACGGACCAGGGTCAGAGTTAAAGGACACAGTTTCTTTTGGTGGTGTGGCAACGTTCTGTGCTGGGACTGAAATCCCAGCCTTCTGGAGATAGAGGCTAAAGACAGCCAAAAAAGAATGAATGAATGAGAAAGAAGGGAAGAAAAAGCCTAAGGTTAACTATGGCAGTTTGTACACAACCATGAATCATGTTATAAACCAGTGACTGCACACCGCAAATGAAGGAAGTAGGTATATAAACCACATCTCCAAGCTGTTTGAACAAAAGAATTTGTCTTGAGCATATACAGACATAAGCATTGGCACAGGACAACTGGCTGGACTTCAGCAGACCCTGGGGAAGCACATTAGACATGTAAATTCCATCATCAGTACCAAAACCGAATGGTTACAACTAATGTGTTGGTTAATAATCAAACTCCAGCGATTTCCCAAGTAGAGACCATCTTGGAACAAGTACTCTATTCCAACAAACTTAAATTCATCACAGGACAAAGAATCAGGGCAGCAAGCATCACACTGCCATGGGCTCCCCACAAGAGGGCAGCAACCTATCAAGTTTTAAACAGATTAAACCGGGGAAACTTGCCACAATGAAAAACCACCAAAGACACCAAACACATCAAGGGTAATCACAGCAACTAAAATATTTACTTTATTCTTCATGACTGTGAAGACTCTCTGGCCAACTACATGCCTTCCAGTAGAAAACAAAACAACAAACCCTAAAGGAAATGGCATAAACACTATACATCTTCAAATACAGCTTTTGCCTCACATACCTGCCACCAGCTCTGGCTACTTTAAACATTTTGCCGAGCACTAAAGATGTTCAACAGCTGTGGCTCTCCACAGCTATGACAAATAACAAATATACAATAGGGAGCAAAATTAGCCCTGCCCAGACACAGTAATCTAGAGTAGTTGTCTATCTCCACAGTGAGCTCCTATGCTCAGATCAGGTGCAAGAATACACATTTTTTACTATGTACTTGCTCATTATTTAGGGTAGATGTTAGGATGGAAAAATTCAGCCTAACTCTCCACTAACCCCAGGAAGCTTGGGAGTCTTAAATCCCAAGCTGAGGGTCACCTTCTTAAATGTTTACGACAGCCTGTGAGTGAATGAACACAGGAAATGAGCCTTGTCGCCCCACCCAGAAGCCTGTGCGAAAGCAGACTTCCTGGGCTAAGCGCAGGCTTGGATAGTTTAAATTAATGGTCTGCACTGGATGCTACGAGGTGATTGGTTTACGATGCACGGGCTTTGTTGTAACCCTATAAAAGCTGTCTCAAGCCTGTATCCAGGGCCCTCAGTCCCCTAGCCCTGCGTGGCTTATGGCTATTGGCCCCAGTGCACTTGGAATATAAAGGACCTCATGCTTTTGCATTAAGACCGCTTCTCGTGAGTGATTTGGGGAGAAGGCGCCTTTCCTGAGTGGGAGCGCGAGGGACCATGCTCTTGTGGGTCTTACATAGACAGGCCAAAAAGAAACTGTTATGAGTAGAGACACCATGTCAAGCAGCTGGCATAACTAATCATGGCTTCCCCACTGTTCTTTATTCCACTATGTGAGTCATTTTATATAGCTGTGAAACTAACTTTTCAAGAAAATGAGATCATAACACAGTAAGTCTGAAAGCTATCTCAGCACACTTAGAAAATGACCTCAACCCTTTATCTGCATTACTCAGAGGTTCTTGTGTGGTCTGGCCCACTCACTTCTAGAACTTCTCTCCCATACAGCCTGAACATGTACCTCTTACTTGGGATGTTGAGACATTTATGTTCTGCCTCTGTTTATCTCCTGGGGCCTAGGTTCTCAGACCATACTGGGTGTCTTAGAATCAATCCTCAACACCCAATCTGAAGTTGGACCATTTCCCCTTACTTAAAATCAAGATGAACTCACTCACTCCACTAGTAAGCATAACTCATGCCCACTGCCTGCACAGATGGTGTCCTGATTGAAAGTCAGTCACTTGCTTGCATTTACTTTTCAGGTATTTGTCCACTCTGCTTCTACTCTGCTAGACTGTATATTCCATGATAGGAGAAACCAGATCCAGTAAACACTTGGACACATGAATGAGTGATGCCTAGCCAAGCAGATGCTTCATGCTTTATGTTAGCACTGCTTAAAAGCTTTATACAGGAATAACTATACAGGAAAAGGCTCTGGACTTGGTCCCTACAGCATCCCACTGAAGATTCCAACCAGTTATTGTAATGGCTTCTACAGGGACCAATGCCATCACCTAAGGCCTGGCTGTAAAATTTCATCAATTATCAATCTCTCACGGGAATGGCAGAATGATTTTTGAAATGTAACTGATTGGTGGGCAGCCTCAATTTTTGATCAAACAAACTACCACACAGTACAAATCCTATGTGACATGCCCACTGTGTTAGAACCAAAGAGTCTGGCTCCCAGCCCGGCACAGTCACACTGAGCCCTACTCCCAAGACACATTTATCTTCTAACCTATGTAACTGAGGTTAGAAATCCAGTGTTGCGAAAGGGTTTGATCTCTTCCTCGAACTAAACTCCATGCTGCTTCAAAGACGGTAGGCATTAGAAGATTATCTGTGGGCGAGGTATTCCAAATGAACTCTCAGCCTATTATTTAGACTCAAACTTGAACTCTAGTGAGGCAAAGGGGACTGTCTCTAAAGACCTAGAAACTTCCAAACCCCATGTGCTTTGCTGTGTCAATAAACAGATGTGGGGTACTGACTTGGCAGTGGTCACCCATTAGCATGGGGGAAAGGAACAGGAGTGAACAGAGCTAAACGAGCATCGATTTTGATGAAAGTGTTGCCCCCTGAGGCGAATCCTTTCATAGTTCAATGGAAATTTAACTGAAGCATTCTGTCTGAGATTCATGCACAAAAGCTGGGCACAATGGCCCAGTTTCTGCTGTTTAACCCGACACCATCTTAGCCATTAGTCTACACAGTTGAATGTCACAGTCTTTAGCTTACATAGGTGAACGTCATGTCCATTATTTTACGAGAATTTTAAATAAGTTCATGTGCCTAGGTTTTCTGAACAATCAGATGAAAAACAATTATAAGTAGGTTTTGCAATTTCAGAGTGGGAACTTGTGACAAGCTAGGATGACAAACCAAAAGCATCCTGTGTAAAACACCACAACCAGTGAGCCACTCACCTCAGCCCAAAGTAATGTAAGTGTAACAAGCCGGCTATGACCACCAGGGCGCTTTGCTTTCAAACCAAAGCAAGCAGCATTCAAGTAACAAAAATGAAAGACACTGACCCATAATGTGAAGCATTTCTTGCTCTGGGAAAGTTGTCAATGGAACTTTGTTCTTACACAAATATCCTTTATATGGGATTTGTGATCAAGAGCCCTGTAGAGAGCCCAACTGTGGTGGTACATGCCTTTAATTTTAGTACTCTGGAGGCAGAGGCAGGCAGCTCTGTAGTGGGTATTGGCTACCTGGCCCTATAGAGGCAGAGCTTCTTGTCTGCTGAGCAAAGGGGTCAATATCATGCTGGGGAAACCCACAGAGACAGCTGACTTGAACAAGTGGAAACTCACTGACTCCAGACAGACAGCTGGGGAACTTGCATAAGACCAAACTAGAACCCCTGAATGTGGGTGTCAGTTGGGGGGCTTGGATAGTCTATGGGGCCACTAGCAGTAGAGCCAGTATTTGTCCCTAGTGCACGAAAGCTTTTTGGAGCCCATTCCCCATGGAGGGATACTCTCTCAGCCTAGACACATGGGGGAGGGCCTCGGTCCTTCTCCAAATGATGTGACAGACTTTGATGACCTCCCATGGGAGGCCTTACCCTGAGGAGTGGATGGGGGAGGGGATGATGAGATGGTGGGGGGAGTGGGAGAAGGGGAGAGAGGGGGGACTGGGATTGGAATGTAAAATAACACTATTTTAATAAAAATAAAATAAAAAGGGGGGACAGGCACTCTCCTGTGTGCTGGTGGGAGATTGGACTGCTGCTTCCATTCACCCCAGGACAGAACAAGCCTGAAGCGGCTCTCTTCCTTGTATTTGTGGGTGCTTTCTACTAAATCTTGAAACCTTTTTATTCAAGTTCTTGAGGGTTCACATACATTTGCCTACAGAGATCTCTGTGAGCCTGAGGCCAGTCAGATCTATACATAGAGTTCCAGAACAGCCAAGGTTACACAGAGAAATCTCACTCAAAAAACAAAAACAAAACAAACAAACAAAACACCCACAAAACCAAACAAACCAAAAGAGAGCCTCTGGGGCTACTGAGCAGTTGAAAGCTGCCAAACACCATGCATGAAGAGGTTATTATTATTATTATTATTATTATTATTATTATTATTATTATTATTATTATTATTATTATTTTAAATGAATTACTTTTTTCTTAGAATTTAAGAATCAAAATGAAACAGCCATATTTATCCTTACACAAAGCCAAATAAAAATCAGTTCTCTTGGTCACTCTCTTAATGCACTGGGGGAGGGGGGGGAATCAAACAATAACAGAAGCATTTCAGAAGCTCCATCACCAGCAGTCACTGAAGACAAGGCCTAGAGTTTTGAGCCATCCAATACTCACACGTTGTCCTCCAGGCAGATCTTGGGTCCCACGACATTGGCTGCTCCACTGGCCATTTTAAAAGCAAAGTGCTTCTCAGGGCATGATTTAGAGATCCCACATTTGTACCTGGGAGGCTTCGTAGCTTCGGGAGAATAGAAATAGGCTTGAGCATCTTTAGAAAATGAATTATTAGGATTTCATAATTAGTTTTAGATTCCAAACAACACACACACAAACAGAGATATACATGTATATTATTAAGGTACACTTAGGGACAACTGAGCGATTAAGAACACTGGCTACTTTTCCAGAGGACCCAGGTTCAATTCCCAGCACCCACATGATAGCTTATAGTCATCTGTAACTGTAGTTCCAAGGACTCAGATACCTTCTTCTCGACTCAATGAGCACAATACATGTGGTACACATACACACATGTAGGAAAAATATCATACATATGAAAAAATAATTTAAAAAGAGAGATACACATATTTAACTTTCCCCCTTTAAGGGTATCAAAAAAAAAGCAAGGAAGAAAGGCAGGCAAGCCCCCCCCCAAAAAAAAATAAAATGACACAAGAACACAATTCATCCTTTCCTGGGGAATAAGCCAACTATTGAGAGAAATGGATCTTGCTGAGCAAGGTAGATCTTATTTAATTATTCTTAAAGTTATCTTTAAATTTCTGGGTGCCTGGGGCTTTTTTTAAATTTCTCCTTTGGATGTCCAATGCATCAAAACCAGGATCAATAAAAGCTTGGGACTCCCACCCACCCAGGCACAAGCTGAAGCTGACTCTCCTGTTCACTCTCTCTGGCTGAGCCCAAACCCCAAGGCTGGAACCCAAGCACAGAGCAAACGCCCACCGACCATGAAGAACCTATGATACTAGGCCGTCCAACTGAATGACGGCCATATAATTTCAAAACTCAACTCCTCCTTCAGTGTTTGTTACACAAATGGCCCACATTGCTTGAACATGAGCTCTCACAGGGCCACACACAGGATGCAGCACTCAGAGAACAACAAGTTGAGGGACTTACATCGAGCGGCTGAGTCCAGCGCAGATCGAGCTAAGAAGAGAGACATTAACGTCATTAGAAAACACAGAAACTTCTAATAAGCCACGGGAATACGTGCTCGGGCGACTGCTTGTGTGTGTGTGTATCAATTCAGAGAAGCAGTACCCTTCTATTAATTCATTATGGACAAGTGTGTGTTGAAATCATAGACAGTAGTGTTTTATTACTGAAAAATCGCTTAAACCTTTACTTATTTATTTATTTAGTTAGTGTTTTTGTTTTCTGTGGGGGAGGGGAGGCAAAAGGAGGTGTGAGAGAAAATGAAAAGCTGTGGATTCCTTCCAGACTAATGTGGTTTGATCGAGCAAGACCCCCTGAAGCAACGTCAATGGGAAAATGCAGCCTTGCAGACCACTACAGCCAGGATTTCTGCGTCTTCTTAGGATCCCCTATGACAGCGCCCCCTGCCAGCAGGAAGCAGTTTGGAAAGAACAACGCCCAAATTCCCAAATATTGTTTATAAATGTTTGTTTTCATTAAAAAAAAGGCATGTATAATTATGTACAGCATAAAATAAATAAATGTTTTGTTTTTTTTTTTAAAAAGGAGGTGTGAGACAGGGTTTCTCTGTGTAGCCCTGGCTGTCCTCAAACTTGTGCTGTAGACCAGGCTGGCCTCGAACTTACAGAGATCCACCTGCTTCTGCTTCCTCAGTGCTAACATTAAAGGTATATGCCATCACTACCTGGTTCATTTTAAACTTTATATTTTGTTTAGTTATTTACTACAAATTTAGACCTTATTATTCTAAAAACATGCCTTTAAAAGTCTACTAACTGTGTTGGTGAACAATACTGTATTTAAATGCTGCTGCTGGGCTGCGCTAGGCTGGGCTTGGTACCAACAGGCCTGGAGAATAAGCATAAATCTATCTTGGGGTTTGGTAAAAATTTGAGAGTACAAGAAGGGGGGAAAGGGTGAATGTTGGGGAAATCTGAATTCCTCCACAACAGGTGTACAGTAAAGAAATGCCTAATGAAACCAATGCTGTTACTGGGCATTTCTTATCTCATCAGATCAAGGAAGGGAGAAAGTCAACTCCTAACACCCACAGTGGGTCTCCCCACACCTCCATCACAATCACACTTAGTGCTCTGTAAATACACCAGTGTCTGATCCCAGTCCAAGGGATTTTAACACAGACCATCAAAGTACCACAGACAGCTGGTTTCTGATGTGGCTAATAAGTACACAGTGTGATAGATGCTGGCCAGCTGTCTAACTATTAATAGTCACTTAGTTTTTTACTTCTGTACTATTTTTGATTAACTGTGAATTTCCTGTAAGTCAACTATTCAAATTGTGGGACAGAAAGTGGAAGCAGAAAGTTTCTAGATGCATCTAGAGAAGAGACCAAGTCAGCAGCTCCAGCACCCAATAGAACACTTCGTAGGACATTATGCACTGTTAAATTCGCACATCTATGACACAGAGAAAGAATAAAGCATTGAATATAGCAAAACAGCCTGCCCCCCTTTCAAGAACCTACATACAGAGATGATTCCCATGCAAAGAGAGACCTGGACAGGCAAATAACAAAACAGAAGAGGGGGAGGGATGGGGAGGCCATCTAACCAGGCACTGGGTTTTCCTGCTCATTCTTTCCATTTCCTTATATAATCACAGAGATTTCATCCGATGCATTTACTTTTTTAAATGGGAAAACTAAACCCTGGAGCAGAGTCAGCAACATGAAGACCTGAGATTCTCAACTTCAGTCTGTCTTTAAGAAGCAAACAGACAAGGTAGCACAGTGGGTAGGGGGCTTGACACCAAGCAGGACGATTCCCCCAGATCCACATGATCTAAGGGGAGAACTGACTCACAGGTTGTCCTCTGACCTCCATTCATATGCCATAGCACATGTGCACCTACACTCATCTACAAACACACACACACACACACACACACACACACACAAAAGAGAAAAAAAAATTATCCAGGCAGTGGCGGTATATGCCTTGAATCCCACAACTCAAAAGGTCTCTGAGTTCCAGGCCAGCCTGCTCTACAGATCAAGTTCCAGGATAGCCAGGGCTACATAGAGGAAAGCCTGTCTTCAATACAAAAACAAAAACAAATAGACAAAAAAGTCCTAAATCAATTAATTGAAGAAAAAGAAAAGAGTGTATCAAGAGACTCCAGTGTTAAAATTCCTAGAAAGGAACACTGTTGAAGTCAGGAGTTTTAGTCTCGCTAACCTGTGCTAGGATGATTAGAAGGCAGGTATCTGACCTATGGTAGAGATGGGGAGACAGTGGGATCTGAACAGGGGCAGACCACCACCGCTCACTCCTATGTGCTACCTATGTGAAGTATGTCTGGGTGGTCACTGACATGGTCATCATGTTTCAGAGATAAGGAAAAGTAAGGACAGTGCCTAACTGGTGTGTTTATTTTAGGTCATGATAGTAAATGATGGAGCTACATTTTATGTTTCAGTTTATTGGTAATATTTCATAGAATGTATTTATGTTTATGCGTATGTGTGTATGTGTGGCTACACACATGCCAAGGGACATATGTGGAGATGTCAGAGACAATTTATAGGGGCCAGTACTCTCCTCCCACCACCATATGGAGGCTAGGGATTGAACTAAAGGAGCCAGGCTTGATGGCAGGCATATTTACCTGTGGAGCCATGTGCCAGCCTGCAACGGGCTTTTAAAATCATCTCATGTAAAAGCCAGGCCCACTGTACCACGTCTAAAGAGTGAATATGTAAGCAAAAAGCAGCAGTCAGTCCCAGAGCAGAAAGCCAGGTTAGGAGCCTTTTAGAATAACTCTGACCAGAGGTTCAGGTCTGAGTTTACTTACAAAAAACCTGCTGACATAATCTATGTTTTTAAAAAAAAAAAGTCAGTCCTGGGGGAAGAATTATGAGAGGTGGTAACTGGATTTTTTTTTTTTAAAAAAAAGTAGACAGGTTCAGAGCTTTTAATGAAACAACACAGATAGGGCTTAGACTCTGAAATGGACCAATTGCAGGGGCGATGCAAAGGAAGGAGTCAGGGACATTGGCTTGGCTTACAAATACATATACCATTCACAGGAGGAGGTGATCAAAGTTCTTTCTCTGCACTCAAGACCTTTATAACTAGGTAAGGAGGGTGTGTGTGTGTGTGTGTGTGTGTGTGTGTGTGTGTGTGTGTGTGTGTGTACAATTGTACGATTGATGAGTTCTACCCACCATGTTTTAAGATACTTGGTGAAGATCTAAGAGGAACAAGATGGAGGTCAACTAGAAACAAGATCTGGGAGTTAGACAGGAAGTGGAATATGAGCAAACTGGTAAGCACATCCAGGGAGGACAGAATCCGAAGGCATCAACACTCAAGTACTGACCAGAACAGAGGCAGCTTAGGAGCCTGGAGTGATGCACAAGAGAAGCAAAGGCTGAGTGACTCTATAAAATGGCAGGATCAGGACTGGAGAATAGACTCTGCAGTTAAGAGCACTTATTATTGTTGCAAAGGACCTGGGTTCAATCCCAGCACCCACAGAGAGGCTCCTCACCTCTGTGGGCACCAAGTATAAATGTTCTGCAGAGAAGTACCTGCAGGCAAAACACTCATACATGCAAAACAGTCAAAATAAATATATTTAAAAAAATTTAAAGATCAAATCAGCTTGTATGCTAAATTTCAGGTGTCAAATCTATAATTAATTGCTATTTAACTAAAAACAATTTCATAGAAATGAGTTTTTTAGTCATCAGGATTTCAGGTAAATATACCTCCATGGAGCTTGTGTTTGCTGAAGAGACGCCCGAAGGTAAAGAAACTCTTGAGAAGCACTTCTTACCAAGGAAGGTTACTTTTACCCAGTACCCATTAAAACTGAGATTTCCCCTAGGCCTGTAATTGTGAGAATGTGAAGGCAAGCAGATGAACTATTCTTCATTAATACTGGGTATTGCCAAAGTACCCGGCACAAGCACAAACTAGAAACACAACATACCCTCTCCTCATGGAAAACTTTACTTCTGACTCTACTTGATAACCCTGTTATCTCTTAGAAGTCTGTTCTTTTCTAATGAGATAGAAAAGGGTGGATCTGGATAGGAGGGGAGATAGGGAGGAACTGGGAGGAATAGAGGAAGGGGAAACTAATCGTGACATATTGTTGAAAAATGTTGAAAGAGAATCTCTTTTCAACAAATAGGGGGGAAAGAATCTGTTCAAACTATTAGGTTATTACAACAGAAACTTGAAAATGCACTACTGAATGAACAGTTAATCATGGAGGTAACTAGAGTTTTGTTACTAAGTAGTAACAAGGCCTGAACCCATCCTCTATGGATTCAATCTGATAACCTTTGCTAAATTATGTTGGATGCTAAATAAATGGTTAAAAGAACTAACGTATTCCGAACAAAAAATAAAACAAATCCCACAATTAATATTTCCACCAGCTCAATCTAGACTGGAATCCAATAACATTTTATAGATAAAATGCACTACACTTAAAGATGAAAACAAACCCCTGCCCTAAACAGTGTCTAAACCAAATAGGGAAAATGCTTGCAATAACAAGGTCCCTAGCAATATGGAACACCAGAAAAGAAATTAGGAGAGTCAGTATTCTAGTTAAAGTACTTGGCACGGGTTCAGACTGACTGGAAAGGCAGAATCTCATGTCATATCCCAGATAGTGAGACACTAAGATTCTCTGAAGAGTATTTTGACCACAAAGGTTGAGTACTGGTGTGTGGAGACTCTCAGGTTCAGAGAGAAGTGAACAAAGTGTTACAAGTTCCTTCTGAGTATTAGCTCACTAATTCAAAGCCCTCAGCATACTTTTGTCTAATCCTGCCAACTAGAACAAAAAGCTGTTTCCAGGATTCAGTCTCTTCCCATGTTTAGTCTGAAGCCAAAGCTCACCTCATGTGAACACAAGGACCCAGGAAAAACAAACACCTTCTTAGTTTCCAACAACGGCAGCCGATAGTCTCCAGAAGAGATCTGGTATTAACTTTATATAGTGTGAGGTAAATATAACCAATTCCATTTGAGTATATGAACCTGAAGCTCTATTCCTCACCCTTATAATAATGCACTTAAGGTCATGGATGCAGGTCAGTGGTATAAGCCTGGCATCCACAGAGCCTGGAGTTTGACTACCAGTACCTCCAAAGAGAGGGAAATCGCATGGTGGGCACTGTGATGGTGGACACCTGTAACCCTTACACTTAGAGAGTAGAATCACAGGTGGGAGGACAACTACGGCTGCACCATGAATTCTGAAAGAACCTGCAGTGCCACAGGAAAACCATGGTACACTTCCAGAAGAGAAATGTCTGGAAAATCAGTGAGATGTAGAACTATCCAAATAGACATTAAATATAACTGGTTCCAATTTATTAACTTAAGGGTTTTGTTTCAAACTGAGTTAAGAATGCAGCACAATGGTAAAACACTTGCCTCGCATGTACAGGGCCCTGGGATGGGTCCCTAGCATTGTTAAAGGACCTTACCTGGGTACAGTGACAACATAAAAACACCAAATAATGAACAAAAAAAATCACAAAAAGAAATAAGAATGTTAAGGACCAACATGTACAATCCATTTCTCTGATGCTTTTCACAAGCTAGATCTGGGCCCATTTTCTAGCGGCAGACTCAAATGAAGAAAGAGTTTAAACATAACAGTGTGAGCACTTTGGAGCCATGATAAATGCTTCTCACCACACGTAGCAAGTGGTCATTTAAATATGCTTAAAATGTCCAACAGAATTGATTGTCTCATACTGGCTTTATTCTTAGACATGTTATGCTTTTTAGAATACTATAATGAATGACATTTAACTCACATGATATTTTTTTCTAGACAGAATAAGCAGCAGTGAACCCATGCTGAGAACTTACACTTTGGACAGTTCTATTAAGAATAAATGTCTGGGGCTGGGGAGATAGTTTGGCCATGAAGAGCACTGGCTACCCTTCCAGATTACCCAGGTTCTATTCTCAGTACACACAAAGCTTACAATTGTCTGTAACTCAAGTTCCAGGGGGATACGATGCCTTCTTCTGGCCTCTGAAGGCACCAGGCAGGCATGTACAAAGTGCAAAGACATACAGGCAGGCAAAAGACCCATACACATAAGATAATAAAATATAACTTTCTTAAAAAGAATAAAGTTCTTCTACAGTAGACAGCAGCTACCTCAAAAAACTCCGTACTAGTCAAATTGCCACAGGAACACGTGACTGTTGAGTACTCAGCCCTATACAGGACATGTGTACCACCCTCTCTAAAGCTTGGAGAACATCATGGAAGAGGGAACAGTGACCGAAAAGTGCTGTTTCCTAGACATAACATGGCTGCAGTCCTCAAGGCATCCCATCGGCTGTGATGATGGGCACAAGACTGTGCCTGTCAACATTCCATCATGGATGGGAAGGAGATTGTGAGATACTACTTTTCCCTAAGCAGCCACTAGAATTTAACAGCTACAGTAAGAGAAAGAGGTGTAGCCACTGGCAAGATGCTCATGCTCCAGTTAACAACCCTAAAGCCATGCTCCTGTGAGTAAGCCTAAACTGAACGTGTTGAAAAAAAAAAAAAAGAAAAAAGACATGAAACTAGGAAACTAGAAAGAGTGTAGAATCATGAGAGTAATAGTGGGAAGGAAACAATAGTGTTATTTTAAAAGGGGGGAGGGGAGTGAAACTTACCAAATAGATTTCCTAAGCTTGCATCCATTTTAATTTCAAATACTTGAGAAATAACATAAAATGTCAATAAAAATACTGCCACAGCTACCACCAACTTTGCAGCTCCTAGAAAAAAAGGCAGAAGTAGCTCAGCATGGTTTTAGAAGCCAACAGAATCTCTGCTACACAAACATTACGTTTCTACGAAAGCATTAAGACAACAAATACAGTCCTGTTTTGTACTCTACAAATCTTAATGTTACTTGAGTTACAATGACTGCATGATACCCACAATCACAGAACTCACAGACACAAGACAAGATGGGGTGGTTTACCTACCATCAGCCGCTGGCTGACTACAGGGGTCCTGCTGAATGGAACTCCTCCGCCATGCCTACAGGACTACATGCAGTCAGTCCTAAAGAACAATGCCCTCTGGTGATATAGAAAACACTAGACCTGGAGATGCCAAGGCCCGAACCTCCAGGAATTTAGGAGTTGAAGTGAAATATAGCAAGCTTACTATCCTACCACCAACCCATCTCTCCTGGAGCTATCTAACGCCATGGGGAACTGTGAACATTACCTTCTTCCTCTAGTTCAATACATATTTAAGACAGGACTTGGACCAGTGACTGGCTATGTGATAAGCTCCAAGAGGGCATATTTCTCCATTTTAGGTTTCATATCTTTATGGTTGTCAGAGTACTTTATAACAGTCATCACTGCCATATCTGCTTAGTATAAATCACCTCTTACTCTAAGCAATCACAAAGGGCAAGGTAAGAAAGGGATGGAACAAGGCGAGAGTAACAGTTTTCCTCTCACCCTCTGGATTTCAGACATGACGTGTTTACTTAGCACCAGTACTAGCTCATTCGTGACAACACAACCTCAAACGCCTGCTCCTACTAATAGTTTAGGTTTAATCTCTACTGATATGAAAGGAGATAGACAGAATGAGCAGCCATTAGACCTTAAAGAGAAAACAAATCCCACAGATGAAGTAATGCTCTAAGATTACATATAAACCAGTGGCTGCACACAGACCAGAACTCAAGCCCCTGCAAAAACTTAGCAGCCTGTATAGTAAATACATCATCCAGCACTAGATGACATATTCTTCAGGGGAGGGAGGGCAATGACAACAAACTCAATATGGTAGGCGAGCAAGAATTAAAAAAAAAAAAAAAAAAAAAAAGACCATCTATCCTCATAAACCCACGAGAATAGTCTATATCCTCAGAGGGGAGGGCCAGAGGAAGCTGAAGATGTCTGGAAAGACCAATGATGCTGAAAGGTAGCCACACCCAGAGCCTCCTCAGCACTATTTCCAGATCCTCTATTCATAGCTAAACGTGAAAAGATACAAGAAAAATCTTGGTACCTTCCTTCCAATTCGGCTGTGAATCTAAAACTGCTCTAAAAAAAAAAAAAAAAAAAAAAAACCAGAGCCTTAACAAATTCTATCAATACAGGAATGAAGCGGCAATGAGTGCATCCAACTAATGCTCACCTCCATCTCCTCCCTTCCTCCCGCGAAAGGCTGCTTCCTGTTCTTCGAAGCCACTACTAGCTATCTGCATTTTTAGCATATAAGAGCAAACTTCCATTTGGTTTGGACCTCCTCCTCCTAGGATCTAGATGAGTGTCTCATACAAAGCATGTTCTCACCACATATATGCTCAAGAAACAAATGACAGCAGGAGCACACACTGCTTTCATCATGGAAGACTGAGGCCAGTGGCTTGGCAGTGACAGATCCAATGCTAGTCTTCTAGTTTATTTGCGAGCAGCCATGGGCATGTGTGATAGGGGAAAATCCCTCACTGTCTTCTAAAACAACAGATAAATGAAACTTGCTGAAGTTGCGTAGTGTTGCATCAGTGGTAGCATGGGGTCTTTTCTTTCTTAACATTTACATAATTTATGTATCAGTGGGTTTGGCCGAGTGTAGGAATGTCAATGTGTATGCCCAGTGCTCATGCAAGTCAGAAGAGGGTGTTAGATCCCCTGAATTAGTTACTGATGGTTGTGAGTCACTGTGTGGATGCTGGGAACTGAGCCTGGGTCCTCAGCAGCAAGAGCATCACCATGTGTTCCTAACCCTCTGGCCCATCTCTCCAGCCCAGCACTGAGTTTTAAACCAGGACCTATTCACTTACACTCATCTGGAACAAGGAAGAAACAGATGCTCCAAGAGACAGAAAAGTTAGCAGCAGGAACACACAGTCTCCAGCAGCTTGCTATAGAGTATGGTCTCCAGGGTTGGCCCCAAAGTCCAGTGCCAGCCTTGGAGGAGCTTAACATATGGCACCACAACACCCATTCCTGATTGGTGTGTCATTTCCTCTTCCTTCTAGCTACTGACAGAACTGTTGTGAGACTGTCCCTGCATTTATAAACTAAAGATCATTACATTTAAGACCACATAATCATTTCACAGCAGCCAGAATTTAGAAAATATTAATTAGCTCAAAGCAGTGAACTAATAACTAACCTTCCTTGTGTGTCCATTAAAGGCAAGGCCCCCCAACCTATGCCAAGAAAAGGACAAACATAAAAACTAGAAGTGAAGTTAATTTTACTGAAAATGAATTTGGAATTATGTGTAAAACAAGAACTTGCTTAAACAACATATTTAAAAATCCTCAGGAGACCACAATTTTAAATTGTTCTGCTGAACCCAAGACCATCCAGAAAGAAAAAGCAAAGCAGACAAGAGTCCCACATGTTTTAAAACAAGCATGCTCTTGGTTTCTGGAAACTTCTTCCTTCACAAGGGTCTAACTACTTAGAAACGATGCCTTGTAACTTCATAGCCAAGAGTCCAATTTTTCAATTTCTACAAAGCATTTGTAGCAAATGTCAGTTAACTTGGTTTTAGTAATCACAGTGTTTGATCAACTCTGCTTGATTCTATATAAATATAAGCAAACTAAGAAGAGGGTTTTTTGATGTTTTTGTTTTGTTTTGTTTTGTTTTTTGTCCACCTGCCTCAGCTTCTGGCATCTGAGAGACTGTGAAAATACTTGGTTTGCTTATAAAAAGATGACAATTAAGAATAAGACTAATTATCTTGATTTTGGAGAACCAACCTGTTTTCTTTCCCCTGTCACAGATTTAGCACAGTTCCTCAGAGCTATTATGTGCCTTTGGGGTTGAGGAAGCTGTGGCTGGAGGCTGCATAGCAGAAAGGCCAACTGGGTGTTCATAGAGCTACCCTTTATAGATGCTTATCAATGCCTTTGTTAATACTACAGACATCTAGCAAGGACTTCCAATGCATACAGCACACTACTTCAGATTGCTGTCAATGTTCTGGATTATACCTCGACTAATAATTCACAGCCAATCCACAATTTTGTAAATTCTTAGTGTACATTATACTTAACTGTACATAGGAGAGAGTTCTATTTTAGAATTCCTTTTTTCTTGATAGCAAAAATAAGCCAGTCTCACTGCATCTCCAAAACCCTTCTTTGAGTATTTTATATGTATTACTGGGCAAATAAGTTTTCCACATAAGAAATAAACATTAATATTTGGAATAATTTCAGTAAAAGGTTTATCTATGAAAACCTATGTAATATGTACTAAATGTACAAGTTGAGATTTGTTGACTACATAAAATGGAAAGGCTAAACATGATTTAATTTACTTTAGCCTGGTACTTAACTTTCAGAAACGTTACAGGTATGGTGGCACCTCCATATAATCTTTGAGGAGGGGAGACAGTTTGAACAAGCTTAGACCTGGAAGCAAGACCCACCACAAAAGGGGGCTGAAAGGAGGAGAATGAAGATGAATAAATGAATTACAAACCCTATCCTTTAGTCATTACTGAGCAAACAGGTTATAAAATAAAGGATAAGATAAAAAATTACTTTCACTGGATTAAATACATATCTTACCTGCTACCCTCATTGTTGCTTTTTCACTCTATGGCACTTGTCAGAAATAAGGTCCTAAAATCAAAAGAAGAGGCAAACACCATGAATTATACAATGAATATTCTTCCTTAGATGGAGCTTATTTTAGAAAGTACACATAAAACCAATTAAGTAAATACCATGACATTTCTAAGTATTCTACGAATAGCAATGTTTAATGAAAACTCTCTTCACTGCCCACTCCTTCCACTGGGCCATAAATACATACATACATAAATAAATAAATAAATAAATAAATAAAATAAATAAATCAAAAGTTGCCTTGCTTGTGTCTCCCACTGACCATGTCCTTTGTTCCCATCATGTCCCCTGCCTACAAAGGTTAGCTATTACCCTCCGTGAGTACCCATCTGTTAGGAGCTCACAGCATCTAGATTTAAACACTGGTTAGTTAACACATCACATCAGTAAGCCCTTCCCCAAGTATCAGAAAACCATTTGAGAAATGGTAGTTACTAGGCCAGTTCATGCCAGTCAGCACAGGACACTATTTCCTTTTTCGTGAAGTAACTCGGTTATCACCGCTGAACACACTCACAGCAAATGCTGGATTTAATACTAAATCCATTTCACACTTTTCAATTCCCAGAGGCAAAATAACGTATCAGGAGGCTTAGAATTATAATTTTAAGTACTCCAGCAATTATCATTACTGACAGAATGTTATATATCAAAGAAACTATTCTTTGCTATTATTTTACCACCTGGAAACAAATGCTAGGAAAAAAAAATCCATGCCTGTGTGCTTTTCCTCCCTACAAAATAACTCAAACTGGAACTGTAAATAAGATGTCTATACCAAAGCCACACCCACATTCAGCTAGGCAGCTGCTTTAGTCAACGTTTCATATAGGAAGAAAATGCAAAGTAAGTCTCAAGTAACGAATCCTATTGATCAGAAATACATTATTTCTCTGAATACAAGCATACACACACACACGCATACTGATCTAATTAATACTTCACAGATAGCTCAAAAAAAGACCTTTCCCCAAAGGACACTGAAAAAAATGTCCAGTGCTCCCAACCCCCTATGCCTTCTGCTGGCTCCCTTTCTTCTGCAAAATCCAAACAAAACTTCAACCAACACTTAACTAAGGTTTTTTTTTTTTTTTTTTTTTTCCTTTTCTATCTATGTGAACACCTTCTACATGATTGCCAAAGTCAATGCTATCTATTTAAAATCCATAGTCACCAGTCAGGATTCTAGAAGGAGAGAAGAGATACTGAAGTATCTACAAGACTTTACATAAACTGATGGGGGTGGGGGTTGGGCTCAGCTTCTCAATCTAGAACACCTACAGGTCATAAATCCTCTTTTGGCTTAGAGTGAAAATGAACTCTGCATTCCCAACACACATGGTCTCTCCTCTCCTTTCATATGCCAGGATAATTTCACTCCTATCTGAGTGTGACCTAGGAAAATTTCTTTGAAAATGTGATAAGCAGTTGGGTACCAGACACCTGCTGTTCTATTTCAGCTTCCATTGCAGGCAGAGACCATACCTGTATAATTACAGTCACCAGCCGCCCGCTTTCTCTTCCCAGCAATTCTGCTTCTGAACTCATCTCAGACTGCTGTATAAGCAACCACGCTTGTGAATACAATTGTTTTCCATTAAAATATCTTAGGGAATTGACATTTGGGGAAACTTCTATATTAAATCTCATCAAAGCGCCTCAGTCATTAACATGTCTTTAATTAATTTCCTTAATTAACTTTCTTGCATCTTTAATGATGCAAAAGTGTAAATCCTAAGAACAGGGCAAAATATGGCCGCTGTTTATGATGTGCTAATTCCAAACCAAGGCTGGCTGTTTCCAGAGCATTTGAAAACTTGTAACAATCTGAGGCAGTGGAAGAAACTGCTCATGAAGTCGACTTCAGGGAATCAGGGAGAGACAGGTCCAGAGGCAATGAACACATCACTGAAGGAATAAAAAGGCCTTAGCTAAAAACTCAGAATGCTAAGCTACATACTCAATAAGAGGCAGGAAAAGAAGCCAGAACTAGCTGCCAAAACCAGAATATTAGTAATTAAGGATATTCTTAGAATAAATAAACACGTAAATATTTAAGACAGTATAGTTAAGGAATTCATTGTTCCAAAAATGTAAGGATAGACCAAACCAAGTTTCAGCATTTTAGGTAGATAAGGATGCTAAATGAAGGAAGGTAGGGTGCAAGGTCACCTGAAAGTCAAAGCAGGGAGAGCCAGGCTGGCCCCTGGACAAAAGAGCATGGACCTGAAGTGTGTACTCCGTGTGTGGTCAGAGTAAAGGAAGAACCTAAAGCAGGAACTCCGAGGGACCAACCCTGTTTATTTATCTGGATGTTCTCATTAAACAGTACACATTTCTTTTACCCCAACTACATAGTTTTGTCCAATTTAACAAAACTTTGTTACTCTGAATTATTGGACTGCTATGTGAATAAGGAGGGTCTGTGTAGAATTCATTAAAATAAGGACCAATAGTAATAAAAGCACAGATCAAATGGCACTCCCATTCCTTCCCAGACAAATAAAGTCTGAATTACAACACTGCCCTGTATCAAAGAAACAGGCTCTCAGGAAGGGCTGTCTCTCCCAGTTACCTTCCCACCAGCTCTCTAGTGGCCCTGGGTGTTATGATGGCCTTACCTAGGAGGGCGAGGGGTTCTCTATAGTCCTGAGGAAAGTAGGGAAGATGCTCACAAACCACCCTCACCCCATTCCATTTCTCCAGCCACACACTGAAGTACTCGTTGACAAATGCCACGCCAATTAATTTGGCTTCTGAAAATTGCTCTGGGAATTGCGGATCTCTGCTGTAAACTAGCCACTCAAGAGATTTGACAGTTTGTCAAACCGACTTAAGTTTGAGTGTTGGAAACACTACTACCACCTCAAGACCCCAAAAAAAAAAAAAAAAAAGATGCAAGAAAATATACACACAAATAAATACAGTAATGTAATACTAAAAATAAAAAATTCAGCTGAAAGAAAATACTGAATTCTATTTCACAAAATAGACAACCACCATTCACTTTACTCTAGTGTCAAGTCAGTGCTGGCCAAATAACAATTTTAACCAAACCAAGAAAATCCCGATGCTTCCAATACTTAAGTGGGCTGGGGCTTTTCTCTTTTGTTATTTGACTTTCCTATTGTACGTATGGATGTTCTGCACATGTCTGAGCACTGTGTACAGAGTTCAGACTAGGGTGTCTGATCCCCCGGAACAAGAGTTACAGAAGTCTGTGAGCTTCCTGTGGCTGCTGGGGTTGGTGTGAACCCAGTTCCTCTGTAAGAACAAACCCCCGAGCTATCTTTCCAGCCCCCAAGGAGCTGGAGTTTTTTCAAGAGACTTAGATAAAAACATGTCAGGCTACAAAACAATAGATGCAAACTACACTTGAGCCCTGCTTGTGATGGTGAATTTCATGCAGCAACCTGACAGGGCCATGGGCTGCCCATAAGAAAACACCATTCAGGGTGTGCCTGGAAGGACCTTCCGGGATGATCAGCATCTGAATCTGGAATGAGAGAAGCAAAGTGCCGTCCTCAATGGGGCTCCAATCCAGACCTGAAGATACAGACGCTGCTATCGATATCCTCGTGCAGGTGAGCTACCATCCACAATTCCTGGCCCCAAACTCCATCCCACAAGGCAGAATGTAAGAATTATCCACTTATCTGTTACTCGAGACAGTAACTTCTCTCCCCCCCCCCTTGCAAGAGACAGAAACCTAATCTACTTGTCTATGTTGATGCTAGCCACAACCTTTCTGAGCAGCTTTGTCTGACAGGTCACAAGACCCTCCCCAGTCCTGAGGACTATTGCAGACGCCAAGATGCTTGGGTGGGGCTCCCCATTCAGTCTACCGGCATTAGTTCATTTCCTTTTTGTCCAACTACCTTTCAACACAGCTGCCTGTGCTGCAGTCATGCCTATGTATGAATTCTCATGGGACAGGGCCCCCAAAGGCTTCCACAGGGCAGAATGCAGAGGTTCCTGGGGAGTGGTTCACCAGAAGACTCTAACCCCCACCCCCCCCACACACCCCTCTGCATTTGTTCACCAGTGTTGTCTGTAATAGCCTATAATGCACTGAACGTTAAGTATAAACCACTCAAATTACTTGAGCCTCAGGAAGGGGTTGTGGGGACCCCAGTTACAACTGGTCCAGCAGACCCTTGTGCAAAAAAGCAGCCTGGACTTGTAATTGGCATGGAAAGTGGGAAAAGTAGTCTATGAGACCTAACACTGTCTCTAAGCACATCAGAGGACACCCACCTGGAGTCTGATCCAAAACTCATTTGTTTGTTTTCTAGTTGGGAGAATTTCCATCACCCTTTGAGGACACATCTTTTGCACTTATCCTGATATCTGAGTAGAGGAAGAACACTGGCCACTGGCTTTTCTAACAGAGAGACTGCTCTCTGTCCATCTTTAGACTGGGAGAATGGTGCACAGGCGCACTAGGTCATCGGCTCTGCTTGACCGCTTACAACATGCAAATGCAAAACCTGGATCTTTCAGTCTCTGGAACTGTGTGAGCCCATTTCTTCCAATAAATTGCAACATGTAATAGATCATATAACTACAGAAATATATATACCTTGTTACACAGAACCTTTCTACGCACGCACGCATGCACACATATGTACGTATCTATCACCTAAGCATCATTTATTTTTCCAGGCAAATTTGGACTGATAAAAACTGTCAGGATGAGGTGGTAGAAAACTATATTTTCATCCTCTGAACATTTAATGAACAAGAGAAAAATGGGTTGGTTCTGAGAGCAGGAGCAACATCTAGAAGAACCCCTGGGGTAAGCTGCTCTGCTAACAGCAAACCAAAGTGCAAGGTTAAAAACAGCGGCAAGCAGGGGGTGCACACCTTAAAACGAAGCACGGGGACTCAGTGGCAGGCAGATTTCTGAGTTCAAGGCCAGCCTGGTCTACAGAGTGAGCTACAGTACAGCTAGAGCTAAATAGTGAAATCCTGTCTCAAAAGGGGGGGGGCACTGCAATACCATATAGTTTATACATGTGACTACTGTCAGGCAAAAGCCCCAAAACTTTCTGTATAAGAGGGGCAGACAGAACCAGACTGAGAGTATGCTCTGGCTTCAAGGACTATAATTTCTATCCTTACTCTGCACCCACAGCTGGATGGAATGAAGATGGATGGTTCAACTGCATTGTGATTTGGAGTTGTTGTTTTTGCTGAAATTGGGTCTTACCATGTAGCCTTGGCTGACCTAAAACTCACTAAGTACACCAGGCTAGCCTCAAATTAAAAGCGATCTGCCTGGCTCTGCCTTCCAAGTGGCTCCTACATATACCACCAGGTCTGACTCAACTTTACTTATGTACAGTTAAATAACAAAATTTTATTTTTCAACCCACTCTGATAAATGACCCTGGCCTAACAACTATACAGGATTATGTATGTGATTAGCTGAACCTCAAGAAAGAGTAATATTTTTTATTAAGAAAAAATAAAACAGAAGCCTGACAAACTTCCCTAGTGGTACCTACGTAGCTGACCACTTTTGCTGGGTTGTTGCAGAACATAGATGGCTTCTGTGGATCATCTTAGAAGGCAGGCCCACTACGGAAAGAGTGCTAACCAAGTTCTATGCTCCATCAGACATCAGTATGTACCATCCACAAGAAGCACAAGGAATCCCTTCCAATGGAAACAATTTTCCCCTCCTATAGCTGGAGTTTGTAGGCCTACAGCCAAGGCAGCAGTGAGTCTTGACTTGGTCCTGTTTCAAACCCCATTGCTGGAGGCAGAAAGACAGAGACAGAAGTAGTTACTCAATTCTGTTCCCCGATACTAAGATCATGCTCACAGGAAGGAAATGAGAGCAGTCTTCTTTCTGTGGGTGCTGGCATGGGATTATTTTGATGACAGGCTTTTAAAAAGAATGGGTACTTCTGTGTCTGATGCTTGACCAACTTTTATAATTGAGCTCCTAAATATGCTCCCTAGGCTGGGGAGATGGCTCAGTAGATAAGTCACTTGCTGCACAATCATGACTGCCATAAGGAATCTCGATTCCCCGGACCCAATGAATGCCAGGTGGACTCTGCCAGGCCAGACAAACTTTTGAAACAGAACAAACAAAAAAAAGGCAGGTAAGAAGACTGCAGGAAAGAAATACTGACATTCAAAAATCCAGTATGAGCCAAACATGGTGGCGTATGCCTTTAATCCCAGTGCTTGGGAGGCAGAGGAAGGCAGATCTCTAAGTTCAGGGCCAGCCTGGCCTACAGAGCGAGTTCCAGGACAGCTAGGGCTACACAGAGAAACCCTATCTCTTGGAAAGAAACAAACAAATAATGAAATAAAATTTTTAAAGAATCCAGTATGAGGAGTCGAGCTCATGAGCAGAGTCATCGGTGTCTGCCCACGATGCAGGAAACCCTGGGTCTGGTCACCAGCACCATAAAAACAGGATACTGTGATGCAAGCTTGCAGCCTCAGCATTAGCACATGGAGATGCCGTGGTAGTTTGAGTAAGAATGGCCCCCAGGGGCTCATGTATTTGATTGTTTAGTCATCAGGCAGTGGCACTATTTAAGAAGGACTAGAAGAAGGCCTGGTTGGAGGAAGTGTCACTTTAAGGTCTCAAAATGCTAGACCCAGCATACATACATACATACATACATACATACATATCTCGCTGGCTCTAGGCTCATGTGTGCCACCATGCTCCACCATGATGATAATGAACTAAACTTCTGACCTTGTAAGCAAGCTTCCAAGTAATTGCTTCCCTTCATTCGAGCTGCCTTGGCCACAGTGTCTCTTCATAGCAATAGAACAGTGAGGAAGACAGATGAGAAGATCAAATTTCAAGACCATCCTGTACTCCAAAATAAGTTAGGGGCCAGAGGGGCTACTTGAAAGGCTGTTCAAAACAAAAACAGCAGAACAAGGGCAGGGGTACATCAAAAGGACCTGGTGTTGTCTCCCCATGCTACAAAACAAAAACAAACAATAACTCCGTATGCAACATAAGCTGCGACTACTGTACTATTGTGAATTTAATAGACAGATGTTAACATCAAGTGATTTTAAAGATTTCAACACTAAGTGCTTAATAGAAAAAATGAACTTGAGAAAGGACTGAATATTGACAGGACACTTTGGTATTGAATCCTACAAGACACATATTTCTAAAAAAAATTATACAGAGAAAGATCAAGAGAATGGGGGGAGAGTGTGTGAGTGTGTGTGTGAGAGAGATATGGGGGCTTCAAAACACAAGTATGGTACACATACCTGTAAATCCTTGCACTGAGGAAGTAAAGAGAAGAGAACAAAGATTTCAAAGTAGCTTGCTCACACAGAGAGTTCAAGGACAGAATGGGCTACATGGGACTCTCTACCCCCAAACACAAAACAAAACCCCACAAAAGGAACAGGAAAAGTAATGGTTACCTAACAATTAAAAACTCTTACAAGGAACCAAACTACTCTTATATTCTGAGTAGAGGACGAACAAACAAAAAAAAAAAAAAAAAAAAAAACAACTTAAGCACAACAACATAGAAAAAAATTCCACTTCTGCAAAGTGGTACTCCAAATGGGAGAATACAAAGCCACAGACCAAAAACTTTTACAGAATGAGTCAGTGGAAGAATTCTTTCGGAACACTGGTCTATGAAAAACCTGGGGAAGAATGGGATGCAGATGGTCTGCGCCTAGCTGCTCTTGTTTATTTGGCTGAGGTGGAACTTCAACACCTCGTTCTTTCCTGCCTCAGTCTCCAGTGTCTAGAATGCTAGGATCACTGGCCTATGCCACCATCCATCTCTGGATTTTTTAGTTATCCGAATCAACATCTTACGACGGCATTTCTTGTTGTCTTCAGTAGCACAAAATGGAGGCTTAACATCTAAATGGGGAACACAAGTCCAGAGTGTTCTTACTGCCCCTGGCCTGTTAGCCAATGCAATGTAGGAGACCAGGAAAGACAGGAGTGCACCAGGAAAACTTCCCTGACTTCTCTGGCCCACATGAAGCGTCCTTATCCTTACTTTGCAGCCGCTCTTCCTGGCAGGAAAGAACACTTCAGAAACCTGTTATGTGATCTACAGCAGCTCTGTTCTCCGACACTAAGACCCAGTGTCTCTACCTGAAAACAGGTTAGGGGAGGCACTAGCCTAGGCCAACTTTGCCCCAAAGATTTAATAGAACAACAAGCCGACAAACCTGATAGACATTCTGAAAGCAGTGTTGCAATACCAGACAGCCCAGTGTTAGCAAATTCATGGCAGAATTCTGGAGACTACAGAAATCAGAGACGCAGAGTTCTTTCTGCCCCTCCAGACATTAGAGCTAGGTGATTACTGAAACAGGCCAGTTCATCCACAAGCATTTAACCATGTTTCCCAACAAAACACTTAAGGGATTAAAAAGAGCTTTACTTCTTTCCTTAACCTAATAATATAGCTAAGCAAGTTTCTTCACCAATGACGGAAGCTCATACACATGCAGGGGTATTCTCCACTGACTTGTCAGTAGTACAGAAAGATGGGTTCTAACCTTCACAGACACTCCATCGGAGTGCCATATGCCATCAGAGCTTTTCATTTTCTGAGCTGACAGCCACAGTTCAGGTCTCTTCTGACACAGATTGGTTAACCTTATTACCACCATATCTGAAAGCTACCCTGCACAGGCATGTGCAGGCTATTCAGTCAATAAGCAGGAGGTAATGAGGACTACTAACTAAAAAGAACTGATAAAAAGCTACAGGTCAAATGGACCTGCCACACCTACTGTAAATGCTACATGAAGTAATTATTCCAGTGTACTACAAGACTTTCTAGTAAGCCACTAATCACAAATGAACGGAAATAAGTAGCTGGGCTAGAGTGCCTAACACCTCAAAATACACCTCGGGTACACTTCGGCCATCAGTACAATCTTCATTACAAGCAGATCTCAAGCCAGGCAGCAGTGGGGCACACCTTTGATCCCAGCACTTGAGAGGCAGAGGCAGGTGGAGCTCTGTGAGTTCAAGGCCAGCCTGGTATACAAAGCAAGTTCTAGGATAGCTAAGATTGTTACACAGAGAAATACTGTCTCAAAATGCCCCCCCACACACACACAGAGAGAGAGAGAGAGAGAGAGAGAGAGAGAGAGAGAGAGAGAGAGAGAGAGAGAGAGAGAGAGAGAGAAACTGATGACAAGGACACCTTTCATAAACTTACAAATATCTCACATGGTTGAACATCTTAAGAAATACTAATAGAATTATTCCATGGGTATGGTATTTATGTGTATACCTGTTTGTGTGGGTGGGCTGATGTGTGGGTGGGCTGATGTCCTGTGGGAGGGTGTGTGTGTGTGTGTGTGTGTGTGTGTGTGTGTGTGTGTGTGTGTGTGTGTGTGAAACATCACTATTAGGTTATCTCCTTCAATTACTCTCTATGTGGTCTCTCATTGAAACTGAATACTCATTAGGCTAGAATGACCAACCAGGGAGACTGGCAAGCAGTTTGCAGACTGAATGATCTTCCCATCCTCCGATGTAACGTTTTAGTCTTATATCCTAACCCTCACAATAACCCTTTACCATCACAAGAGAAGGCCTAAAGCCCTGGACACATAAAAATCTTTATTATTAATTTTAAGAAACACATGGCCTTCCCCATTAAAAGCCCAAATGAAGAGACTTTCAAACACACTTTTCTTAGGAAAATGGTAGGCGCCAAACATTTAATGACATGTCCTACTGACCAAGCTCTTTTCAGGCCTCACAAAAGTGTCCCAACATCAGGGAGGTCAGAAGCACCAGCATGACTTTTAACAAGCAAATTTCTGTGCTCTTGTGGACCTGCAGGGTCAGAGTTCTTGGAGTAGGCATTAAAATCCTGCATGTTTAACAGGCTCTTGGAGTGATTCTCTCTTGGGCTTAGAGCTGAGAGTATCAGAGTTACAGCCCACCAACCCACACAGAGAAAAATTTAAGAAAGAAAAACAAGCTAGTTTTAAGACAAAATAATTCAGAGTACAATTCATATAGCAGGAATTTTCATTCTTTTCTGCACAAAAAAAAAAAAAAAAAAAAAAAAAAAAAAGTGGAAATGAGGGCTGGCTATCTCTGGGCCAGGTCTGCCAGGTGGAAGAGGAAAAGGCAGGCAGATTTTTTTGTTTAAAAATCTAACAGCCACTTGAAAATCTAAAATGGTGATTAGCTTTCTGGAACCCAGGACATAAAAGCAGTGCAGCCTTTAGAATTCTACAGCTGTTTTAAATACCTTAACCCTACCATATGCCATTAAGGGAAAGCTGAACAGGCAAACATTATCGAGAAAAAAAAAAAAAAATGACAAAGGGGCAGCAAGATGATTGAGCAGATAAGTGTGCTTGCTGACAAGCCTGACAACCTGAGTTCAAGTCCCATAAAGAAAACCAGGTCCTACAAGTTGTCCCTTTATCTCCAAACATGAACCATAACATGAGTGCTCCCCCTACCCCCTACATATGAAAAGACACAAAGATAAAAGTAAACCTCTTTTAAGAAAGAATAACAAAAATTTAAAAAAAAAAATACATTTTAATTATAAGAGGAACAAAACAGGGGATGGACATTTCAGTTTACACACTGCTGGGGTTTTGTTTTGTCTTTGTTTTTAAGAAAGAAAGCAAGGAAGAAAGGGAGGCATAAATGTACACCCCGTGTGGTGGGGTTGTCATTTCCTGTAACTACATTCTACTTGATAAAGATTTACAGCACCTTCATCTCTGTCTCAGGACTCCCCTACAGACACTTCATGTACCATTTACACATTAGGTCAAATGTAAAACTGAAGCACACCAAGGTTCTCACACACACACACACACACACACACACACACACACACACACACACACACACACACACCAGCAGCCAAACAAACCACCTCTGAGAAGTGCTCAAACAGAGTGGTTCCATCTGCCCAAACAGGAAGGCTGGTGAGCAGCCATTGGCACAGAAAGAAGCCACAAAGGAAAAAAAAAAAAAAAGAAAAGAAAAATTATCAGCCAAAACAATTCTACAAGCTCCTATTTTTATTCTCTAATGCCTTTCAAAACTCAAAGACCACTAATTGCAGGTAATGCATGGTGCCATTAGTTAGCACAGCTGATGCCACAGCACTATCTTAACAAGCCTGGCGGAGATGTGATGAAAATCACCAGGAACTCATTGTTAAGGATGCTCATGTATCATTCTAACTAAAGCACAAGATGCTCAACTGCCTACCAAGGGAGGGAGTGGAGGGCACCACGACAGCGAATGGGACACTGAGAGTTTGTGACTCTCACTCTGGTCCACATAATTTCATCATTCTGAGGTTTCTCATCTCCACAACCACGGAGACACAGAAAGTCACTGACTGGAGGAATTTTATCTTGCCCGTGTATATGATTTCTTCTTACAAAGAATGGTCGATTTTAATATGTAGAAAACACGTTTTAAGAATCTGGGAAACGACCCTAATCACTTGCATAAAACTAAAAACAAAATCTAGTAAACTGTCAGAGAAATCAGCAGACTAGCAACTTCCAGAAACAATGAAGAGCAGCAGGGCAAGTAAGGCTAACTCACCCATTCCGCCACTTTCCTGTTGAGTGGCGATGGGAAAGTTACTAACTTCATTTTCTGCATCAAATGGAGATCTCTCTGTACTCTCTAATGTGTAGTATGAGTAACAATGTTTCCAAAGTTTTGGAAAATGGGACAGTTTATCCTGATCCGGCCAGGACCTCACAGGCCCGGCGATCAGCCATTATCATCCAATTTTACTTACTTATTTCATGAAATTTATGCTTCAATCCGTAGAATCTAAGAAGTAGTAACAGGACCCATGTGAGTTGTGAAAAGCAAATATGTGCGTGAAAATACTGGGTAAACGTATCTAAGATAGTAAAGATACAAATTAGTGACTTGGTATCCACGTACTTCTGGCCAAAAAAAAAAAAAAAAAAAAGGGCAAAAGTTGTTATCAGATGGTTTTAGGAAGTAATTATGTAAGGTGAAGCTGACGACTTCCAACAAGTTACAGCTGAACATGTCAACCTCAAATCGTCCAACTGTCACTCATTATTTTGGTATAAGTGCACTTAACATCGACCATACTACAGCTATGAAAACCTCAGGGTGGGGGGAATAAATAAAATGAAATAAAATAGAAAGCGCTCATCAAAGACGTTGAACACCAATGGGCTAGCTTGAAAAAAAAAAAAAAAAAAAAAAAAAAAAGAGACTATGGCTCTGTGGCTCCAGTTTGGCAGACGTAAACTTTACGAGTGAGTCAAGACGGCCCAGTACGGAGTTCAAGTCCAGCACGCAAGTCCCAGCCCATGCCGTTCTCAGGCAACGCTCAACCTGCGTGATTGCGACCGCCAGGGGCAAACCCCGGCTTCCAGATGCAGCTCGAACCCGGGGACGGCCGCGATCCCGCGCCAGGTGCAGACGCCGCTGAGCGGGCCGCGATGCTCGCACGCCCGGGCCCCGAAGCAGCTGCGACCCGCGTCGGGATGCGAGACAGCCAGCATGTTGCTCCGCTCGCCCAGCCGCGCCCAAGCCCGCCGCCGCCTACCAGCCCCGAGCCTCACCCGCCAGCGGCCGCGCCGCCGTCAGTCCTGTCGGAGGCCGACGGGAGCCTCCGCCGCCGCCTCCCGCTCGCGCCCCGGCTTCCTCCGGCTCCTCCCGCTTCGCTGCGCGATCGCCCGCACCTAGGAGGAAGCCAGCTCGCCCCAGGCCGCCTCCCACGCTTCTCGCAGCGGCCAATGGGCCCCGCCGCCGCGCAGCCGCGCACGCCCTCTGGCGGTGGAGGACCGAGCCTACGCGGGGGGACTGGCGAAGGAAGGGCCGCCGCCGCCACGCTCCCGGGTCGCCTCTGCGACTCCTGGCCTGAATTGCTCAATCTGAGCTTGCCACGTGGGAGCTGCTGCGTCCGCAGCCAGGGGTTGAGTGGCACCCCGGGAGGAGGGGAAATGTGTGGGAGCCTCCGCCCTTAAATCACACGCACAGAATCCCAACCTTTCAGGAGGCAATTTGAAATGACCAGCCCCTTCCTAGACTTGTATCAGACTAGGACCATCGGGAATCTTCACTTGACTCCTAGAAACTGATCGTAAGAATAATCCTACTGGCAGGAGCATTGCAACGAATTGTACAGCCCTGAATGATCTATCAAAGAAAAGGGGTACTATTTGCATTTCACATGCCAGTTTCTTTTTTTCAAATTACTAGCCATATGACAACTGTTTTTTCCTCATTTGTTCAGAACTTTATCTTTTGCAAGTTTGTATGGGTAACTGGGAAATTAACATGGATTTTAGGATACACAACCTGAGAGTACAATATTATTTCATGTTTCAAATCCATATCTGAATAATTAATGACTTATAATTTTTATTTCTTGGGGAAATTTAATGGTAGAATAATTTATGGTAGCAAAAATTAAATTGCAATAAAGTAGTAGGGTATGACTATAGCAATTATCATATTTCAGCTTTCCTCCCAAAGCATAAAACACACAACCTAAAGAAGAGTTACGAATTCTGATGCTGATGACCCAGAAAAGGGAAGGAAACAGAAAAGCTGAGCACTTTCTAAATACCCAACACTTCTGGGTCTTTCTCTTAGTTCTATGGCTGTGAAAAGACACCGTGACCAAGGCAGCTCCCCGTAAAGAGAAAGCATTTAATTTTGGGTTTGCTTACAGTTTCAGAGGGTTACTCCATGATTATCACAGTGGGAGGCATCATCTCTGGTACAGCAGCAGACAACTTTACATCCTGACCCACAGGCAACAGGCAGAGAGCAAGGGACATTGCTGGGCCAGGCAAGGGCTTTTGAAACCTCAAGGCCCACCCATAGTGACACACCTTCCCCAACAAAGTTACTTCTCCTAATCCTTCCCAAACAATCCCACTAACTGTTGACTAAGCATTCAATTATAAGAGCCCATGGAGGAGAGGTGGCATTCTCATTCAAGCCATCACTTTCTTAATGTTTAGTCAAAGTAGAAATCTATACGTTACTTTAATAAATCAATGACCCAAGCTTTAAAAACCATTTCTAAATCACTTGCTCAAAAAGTAAGTTGTGAATTTGGACTTCCATTTGATTTCACCCAGCCACAAACAAGAAAGCATTTAGCTTTTACTGTATCAAAAAGCGATGACAATGTATACATGCCATCCCTCTAGTTCCTATATCTCACCGAAAGAATTTATGAAGCTTCTTGAATAGGAATTTCCTGTTTGGGAATGAGTTTTTTCCTCCATTATTTAACAAACTAGTAAGGAAACTGTATTTGCCACATCCTTACAACACCACTCCTGAAGCAATGTGTGTTCCAAAAGTCTGTTTTATCTCCTATCCCCAACACACAATAAGATGTAGCTCAGAATCCTTCTAGCCAACAATAAAATTAATAATAATACTGTCTTAACCAACATTGCTTTTTTTTGATTTACTGAATAAAATAGAGCCAAATTATTCCCAAAATATGTGCTGCATTCACTTTGTGAGAATCTGTGTGTCTGTGTATGTCTTGTATTATAATGTAGACTATATACTTCCTTACTTACAGATTGTAAGGGTTTTTTTGGTTTTGTTTTTGTTTTGTTTATTCTTAAGTCAATAAATTGCTCCTTCAGAATGGTTGTGGCTTAGCCTGTCTATGGAAAAGTCAGCCTAACGTCTTATGTTTATTTTGTCAGGTTTAGGAAGGCAGAGGAAGTTCTTGGGTTTAATGAGCACCAGTTAAGGAGAATGCAGGGCATTTCATAGTTCCAGGAGGTATTATCCAACCTGGTGTTACCATGTGTTATAATTAGAGGTGATGATCACTTATGTTTTAAAGCTAACGTTGCTGTATACTTACTATGTGCCAGCACATGTCTAAGATCTTTACATCTACTCATTCGTTTAATCCTGTAAGTAGAGAGAAGGAAAAGAAAGCATAGAAGGAAAACATGCTCAGAGTTCAACTACTAGGACCTCACATAGCCAAGCTGCAACCCATGTGAGGAACTTCAAAGCCCCTGCATTTTATTACTTTAGAAGAATGTTTTTGGGCCCAGGCATGGTAGTGCATACCTTTAATGTGACACTTGAGAGGCAGAGAGAGATGGATCTTGGTGACTTGAAGGCCAGCCTGGTTTACATAGTGAACTCCAAGACAGCCAGAACTATATAGATTCTGTCTCAAAACAACAATAACCAAAAAAAAAAAAAAAAAAAAAAAAAGGAGGAGGTGATTCATCTTCTATTCAAGGGACATGGGGGGGATTGTAGTAAAACTACAATCTGTAATTATAAATATTTCATCATAAAATTATAAACACAAAAAGTATTTTTAAAAAGTTTCAGGATCTCAGTGACCTAGAATAGTCCATTTGGAATTATTTGTATTTAGAAGAATAGATTTATATAAACATACCAACAAAGATTCCAATCACCATGTAGAGTAACTCAGACCAGGGTACTCAATGATGACCGAGTACCATGTGGAAGGGGAGGAGGGTACAAATCTCCAAGCCATACTATTCATCCACACTGAGGCAACAGTGTGGTTTTGGGTTGGGTTGGTGTTCCTAGAAGCATGTGTTGAAATCTTGGTTGGCAGCCTGTGGTACTGCTGTAAGATGCTGGTACCTGTAAGAAGTAAGGTGTCAGTGAGAAAATTAGATTATTAGAGGTAGATTCTTGATTGGGACATTGGGAACCCAAAGACTTCCTTTCTCTTGTTTGGTTCCCTAACAATGTGAAATGGTGTTTGAGTTTATAATTCAATATAAACATTTTTATATTTTAAAGTAATTCTACTAGCCAGCTCCTGCCATGAGATCATGTCATGAGGTCCTGCCATAAGGTGACAGGCCCAAAAGCAACAATTCTACCAGCATGGATGCCAGTGTCTGAAATACTGAGCTAAAAGAAATCACTCTTCTTTTAAGTTGATAATCTCAGGAATTTTGTCCACTGACAGAAAGCTAAGACAACCCCAGCTGTGCTCTGAGGTAAATGAATCTCCAACGTGACTCTAGACGGTGCCAATAGAATGACCCAGGTGAAACAACCCACAGCATCTTGACATAACACACTTTTGTTAAGTTCTAACATAGTTTTTAAGACAGCAATCAATAATATAACCATAGAGATTCGGGCTTATTGAGGGGTGAGAGCTGGCTGGTGATAGAAGTAGGATTACTTTAAAACATAAAAACATGCTTACATTAAATTACAAACTCAAACGGAAATGACCAGAAACTCGTTGTGCTTTAAAAGAAAGTGAGGAGTCACAGCAGATTAATGAGAAATACAGAGTACAAGTGGCAAGCTTTATATCTATACTTGATTAAAAAAAAAAAAAAAACTTCTACAACAAGGTGCACTCAGAATTTCTAGCTTCGTCCTTGCTCATAAGAACACAATAATAATTAAGCTAGGTGGCACATGCCTTTATTCTCAGCACTTGGGAGGCAGAGGAAGGCGTGAAACTCTGTGAGTTCAAGGCCAGCCCGGTCTACAGAATTCCAGGACAGCTAGGGCTACACTGAGAAACCCTGTCTCGAAAATCCAAAATAAAAATAAATAAATAAAAACACAATAATTATAAAGAAGTTGACCTTTTCACAGCACTGTACTTTGATTTTAGTAAGTCCACAAACTAAATGGTTTAATTTTCTATGGTGTAGATATAAAACACAACATAATCATTTGCACAAAATGCATACTTAAGTTTTCAGTCTACTACTGTTTTTCTATTAACATAAAAAAAATTCAAAATACTATAAAAGTTTGGTTGTTTAAATGATATTGCTTACATTTTGCTTCTAGAAGTATCTTTCAGGGTGTGGGGGGCAAAAAGCATTTTTGTCTAAGTTATAAGTAAAATTAGGTGATAAAGTACATAAGAGTGACCTACATCTTGAAAATGTATTCAAGTAGAGAATACGAAGTAAATTCCCTGCCCTTGAAATTAAGCGCACATATATATTACAATTATTAAGATTATTAATGGATCCCTCAAAATTACTTTGTTCTTCTGTCTCATATTACCTTCTAGAAAATTTGCTGACTTAATGCCATAATTTTAGAATGCTTTCTAAAAGATATATATGGTAATGTTAAGTCTGTAATGCTGAAAGAGGATGCAAAAATCATGGGTAAAATTAAACACATGGAGAAACACAGACCCACATATGTGTGCACACAGATATGCAGGTGAACACATGTGCACATATACACAGCCACTTTTATATGTATTAATATGCTCATCTTCTATAAGGTATTTTAAAATTTTGCATTTTTCGGGGGCTAGAGAGATGTCTCAGCAGTTAGAATACTTGTTGCTGTTGCAAAGGACCTGGGTTAATTCCCAGCACCCACACAGGGGCTCACAACCATCCATAACTCCAAGTCCAGGGGCTAGGACCCCCTCTTTTAACCTCTGAGAGTACCAGGCATACATGTGGTATTCACACATACATGCAAAATACACAAAAAATAAAGCAAATACACATAAAAATATTTTAATTTATAATTGCCATATTTTTTTAAAGCAAATGCCTTAAGTATTTTCACTGCTGTGGAGCAGATGGGAAAATGTGACTACACCTTTGACATTCATGTAACTCTAAGTAAATACAATTAGATCAGCCTCAAGTTAGCTAAAAGCACTCTATCCATATTCAATAAAACTTTTTTGGCTAGAAAGCTTTACAGAAAACACAACTGAACAAATATTGAATAAAGTTGTGTTATCCTGAGACATAACTGCTTAGGTCTGTGACTTCATTTCTGAAGACTTAGTGTGGGAACTCTCCAAGCACAAAGGGACTCGGGCTGACTGTGCTGTTTTTATTAAACATTAACTTCTCTAGTTACATTAAATTGTAATGCGCTGTTTGCTTTGAAAGGCAAGACAGTAGGACTATGTGTAACAAAATACCACCCAATTGTTAGACTCCCATTAACATTGTTTTCAGTGAATTACCTGGGCATTGCAGGCAGATCAGCAACAAGGTCTGGGCCAAAATCCCATGTGTTCACAACAGGGCTAAGAAACACACAAGTAACAAAACAGATAAAATAAAGCAAAACAGAACTTGCTGATACATCGGTGAGCTCCTTCTGTACATTTTCTACTGGGCATTCCCTACTCTTGAATTTGTTTCTGTATTAGTTCAATTATCACCTGTCCCAAGGGATTATCACCTATCCCTGGATGTCTGTATTGACTTTAAAACGATGGCATTATTTCATGAGTAGCATATCTTACCTTGGTAAATATCTATGACCTAAATATAGAACAGAAGTCACTTCGTCATTCTTCTCCCCTAGTTGCTTTTTAAATTGCTTTACAAATTCTAGGTTAATATCTATCACAGTGTCTTCAATACTTCCACTCCCACAGTAAAAGGATTCCTGTCCACATTCCTCCATGTTTCTTCTAATTTGCACCTTCCACAATGTGGTTTCAACTCACTTAGGTAATCCAAGGCATATTAGTATTTTTTTGTGTGTGTGACACTGTAACCAAAACACCTGACAGAAAAACAATTTATGGAAGGAAAGATTGATTCATATTGGCCCACAATTTCAAAAGGATTCCAGTCTATCACCACAGGGTAGCCATGACAGCATGGCTTGTTATGGTGGGGACTTGGCAAAGGTTTGTTTACATGGAGACCAACCAACCATATACCATATCTGAGTTAGTCTGCTTGTATCCTGATAGAATATGAAAGCTTAGTTATGAACCCTTTGTTATATATATATATAGATATAGATATAGATATAGATATAGAATATACATATACATATACATATACATATACATATACATATAAATTTGAAATATTTTCTGTAGAACTGCTGTGGTCTCTTTGAGGCTTAGTTTGTGTTTGAAAGTGTAATTTATTTACCCAGTGAAGGTCTGCTCCCATACAGCATCTGGTATTTTGTATTTTGTAGAATTCCATTCAATAGTCAATTTTTCCATCTCTGTTCATGAAGCTAAAGCCAAAGAAATTGCTCACTTTACTGGGAAAAAAGCAGTGGGAAATTTAACTTTCAGGTTTTGTAGATTGCAAAGCCAAATCAACCTCCCAAATCCCTCTTCTATTCCTCCAGGCCACTGTCCTACCCCATCGTGTGGTAATGCTGACAGACTTGAGATGACACAGTTGCATTTGGGTTAAAAAGAACAATTTTGATCCTGGTTCCATTCATTACCACCTACCAAATGATTTAAAGCAAATTGCTTAGTGCTTAGTCTGTGCAAAGCAGTGTTGTGCCTGTAAATTGGGTCAATAACAACTGTCTTACTTGTTTAAAATATAGCTTTTAGTGTTTGAGATGAAACTCAGCTTATGTGTCTATATTGCCTGAAGATGCTGAAAAGAGGGACTTTTCCCTTATTTGCATGCAAATGCTGAGGTACCTACTGCTTGTCGGTTTGACCAGCCATCACACTCATTTGCATGATCTTACCTTCCAAGTCCTCAGGACTCCAGAGAGTCATTCTAGCACCTTTGTTGATGTCAGTATATCCTGCACTACCCTTCACACTCTTTGCCCTGAGTCATGGCATCAGCGTTCTAAGAACTTCCTCACTCCCTTACCTCCAGCAGAGAGCAGATGTGACACATCTCCATTGCCAGAACGCACCCACTGGTGCTCACACTCATACTCATCCACTGACCCGCTTCCCAGGACACCAGAGGCCACACATTAACTGTCTCTGCTTGTAACTTAGCATCTGAGCAGCTCATGCTGCCAAATTCTTAGCTCCTATACCAAGCCTCTCACAGTGCTTCGAGGGGAATGGCCCTTTAACAGTTTGAATGGAGCTTCTCTTTTTCACCAAGAATGTATGATGTAATTTCATTTCAGGGCTGTCCACCTGCTATCATTGAGAAATTCTGAAACAATAGTTAACTATTTCCTACATACAAATAGTGTCAGGCAAACAGTAACTCTCCCACCTCAGTGTCTATTAAACTCATTGGCACAATACAGGACAATTTTGAGCTGTGTATGACCCCTGAAATGTTTTAATATATCTCATTTTCCAGAGAAAATGCACTCCCTGGCAAATGGAAGCTTGTTATATATTGCTGCAATTTTGTCACTCTGGTTGTTGCCCAAATGGAACCTTGAGATGGGCTTTTCTCTTTTCCAGTGTAATTTCCTTACCATTTGCAAATTTGTTATCCTCCAAAATAAGAGTTGGAAAGGTGGTTGTGGTTATAAAAGGACTTGAGAGGTTTCACTGTGGCAATAAAGTAATTCTGTCTCTTTGCTGTGGTGATGGATTCGGGAAACAACATGTGATCAAATTACGTAGAACAAAATCACATAGAGAAACGGCTACTGGGAAACCTGAGATCAGGGGATTGTATCCATGTTAATATCCTAGCTATAGAATTGTGCCAATTTCTTAAAACTTTACATGTCTAACTAACATTGTGGTGGCTGATACCCAGTATGTGCATCCAGTACCAAAGGACAGCAACTGTGGCTTCAGCGCTACTCAATCCCCTGTTGCTGATGTGACCAACTCACGTGTCTGCCGGTCTTTGTGCATCTGGACCCGAAGCTGCTGCTTTTTTGAGAAAACCGGGTAAAAGGCTCATGAGATCTTTCCATTGCTTTCAAGAATTGCATATAAATCTACAATGACCACTAAAGAAAAGACTTAATTAGGAACATCCTACAAGGATTTATGACTATCCAGATAAAACAGTAGTCTTGAAGAATCACCTAATTTTATGTCAATTTGTGTCAGAGCTTAAGGGATTTTGGTGTCTGCCACTGGAAAGAATTCAATCAGTACAAATTATTCAAGGAGCCTGAAGCTATTCTATTAGCCTCTAGCATAGGACAGGTCTCCTATTTCACAATGGGCTAATGGAGAACAATGTTTTCAAACAACCCTAGCGAATGACAGAGATCTTAGTTACTGGGGCTGCCATGACAAGTTTTGGACTTGTGTCTTAAACAACAGAAATGTATTTTGCAACATGGAAGTCTAAGATGAAAGTGAACCCTTGACAGTGATACGGGGAGAACTAGGGTCCCCTTATAAAGTTCTTAGTCACATCCATAACATAATAATGGACTCAGATGGATACTCAAGGACTATTTTATTATTTTATCAGGAGCTACTGGAGAAGAACAGACGAGAGGAAGGGAAAAACCATGCTAGTTAAGCTGACTTGGAAATCAGACATGATGGAAAGGGAGGATTTATTGAAAGAGTAAGGAAGTTTATAATGTCAAGGAGAAACCCCATACTGCTAGCGAAGTAACACTAAGAAAAGAGAGAAGAAAAGGAAAAGCTACACAGTTCTAAATAATTCAGAAAAGCAGGCAGACTTACGACTCCTCATAGCTGAGGTCCAAAGAGTTCTACACTAGAGATGGGGATTGTGGGAAGGAAAACTAGAGTATCTATTTAAAGGACTAATTATCACACTCATCTTGTTAACATCTCCTAGGGGGCTTCTCAGCTAAAGTGACTGAACCAGTCCAACTGGAAGGCTAGGTCTCTACACAGGCCAGAGATTCCATTCTCTTGACCAGCAAGCCTTTCCATTCTAGCAGCAGATTCCCTTGGAAGTTCAGCAGACTCCTTCCTTACCTTTTCCATCTTCTGGTCACTAAAGCTGTCCTTAGTTTGTGAGGACATGACTCTAGTTACCGCATCTACCATCCCATGAACTTTTTCTCTGTTTCTTCTCCTCTTTTGGAAGTTGTAAAGATAGACCATTATTTAGGGCTTACTTAAGTAACCTGGAGTCTGTTGGTAAATTTGCCCCCATAGTCTCACAGGGAGTGGCACTATTAGGAGGTGTGGCTTTGTTTGAATGAGTATGGCCTTGTTGGAGGAACTGAGTCACTGTGGGGGCCAGCTTTTAGGTTTCCTTTGCTCAGTGGGCTTTACTGCCCACTGTCTCAATTGACTTCCTATTGCCTACAAGAAGTAGGACTCTCAGCTACTCCAACATAAACTCTGCCTGCATGCCACCATGCTCCCTGCCACGATGGTAATGAACTGAACCTCTGAAACTGTAAGTGAGCCCCCTCGATTAAACTTTTTTTTTTTTTAAGAGTTGCCTTGGTCATGGTGTCTCTTCCCAGTAAGAACCTAGAAACCTAGAAACCTAACTAAGACAGTTGGTTAATGTTGCCTTACTGTGATGAAAGAACTGAAAAGCTTATAGAAAGATTTATTTAGGCTCATAGTTTTGGAGGGATTTCACCCTATCATGGAAGAGAGGCTCAGTTGTGGTGGCTTGCTTCAGGTAGAAGCAGCTTGGTCACTAGCACTGGACCAGAAAGCAGAGAGTAGCTGCAACCGGGAGCTTTGTGGCAGATGCCTTTAGTCCCAGGGGAGGCAGAGGCAGGCAGATCTCTGTGAGTTCGAGGCCAGCCTGGTCTACAGAGTGAGTTCCAGGACAGGCTCCAAAACTGTCCTGGAAACCCTATCTCAAAAATCCAAAACAAACAAACAAACAAAAGGCTTACTCCATGTGACCCACTTCCACAAGATAGGTCCCTACCAATTAAACATTTCGTAGCCATTTAAAGCACATCACAGAAGGCAATGGAGTGTTCAAAATATGGATCTGTAGGGACATTTCAGATTGGAGCCATAACATAAGATATTCTCTCAAGATTTGAGTAGAAAGAACAATCTTATTGAATATTGTCTTGAAGGCAGGTGTCAGAAACCTGGAACAGGTTTGTGACTTTACCGAATAACAAAGAATTCACAAGCTGTGTGATTTCAGTGGCTGCTGTCTGTCAAATAACCCTGCCTGCCTTGGTAATCTGATTGAGGCAAGTGTAGGTTCTTTTATTCTAATCTTTTCTACTAATATTAGCTCTCATATCACATGTTATACATAACAAATACCTGTGCCTATCTTTCTATGCACATGTGTGGTTTCCAGAATGAGTATAAGATAGAGAAAGGCAGAGTTCAGAAGATTCTAGCAGTCGGCTGATAGAGATTTGAGCACAGTTCATATTGATAAAATAAGAAGCCCAAAAGCAGCTGCAGGGTACCAGGTGCTGTGGAGACTGTGGGAGAAACTGGATTTTAGAGCAAAGCTGCAGAGTTGAGTCTAGCTGTGAGGTAAAAGGCCAAATGTGGGTCCAAGAGCGGGACATGCTAAGTTGGCATCCAGATAGGAGAGCAGAGATAACAAACAGCACATGGCATTCAATAGAGTCCCTTAGCAGCAGGGGAGCCAAGTATCAGCCATCACAGTGTTAAATGTCCACTTTATGGGATCCAGGTGAGAGAACAAAACACTTTTCATGACCTAGCATTTCTAATAAGTTCTCAGGCCTAGTTTTCCTGATATGATTTTAATATACTCATAGGCCCCTACAATTTCAACTCATCTCTCTTGATTTAACTTGGAAACTGCAATAGTTATAGTTACTTTTCTATTGCTGTCATAAAACACTACGATCAAGATAACTTATAAAAGAAAGAGTTTAATTGGGCTTATGTTTCCAGAAGGTCAGAGTCTTCGTGAAGACATAGAGGATGTTGGCAGGTGTTTGGAGCAGCAGCTGAGAGGTCACAGTAGGAGGCAGAGAGAGAGAGAGAGAGAGAGAGAGAGAGAGAGAGAGAGAGAGAGAGAAAGCAGAAGAGCAGTGGAAGGTCATTGAAGTCTCAAAGTCTACCCAATGACATACCTTCTCCAACAAGGTCACACCCCCTAATCTTTCCCAGACAGTTCCACTGACTAAAGACTAAATGTCCAAACACACAAGCCTGTGGAGGCCTTCTAATCCAAACTACTACCACAATAACCCTAACTCTTCTCCACAGAAATAATACTAGTTCATTCACAAGTACTTATCACCTGGACATGTCTAGCTGCTAGGGACTCTGATAGTCTCAAATTGTATAGGGATTGTATAGACAAAACTGGACTGTCATGAAGTAGAAGGAGTGGGTGCTGGCAGCTCTTTTAATAGTTGACTCTAAGATCTTGAAATCAATGAATATTTTACAATATGAATGTTGTACCTTATTTAATTTTCTTTCACGTCGAAGGAAAAAACGTGCATGCCTTTTGCTAAGAAATTGATTCAGCTGGGAATACAACATTTCAAAAGGAGACAAATAAATACAGAAATCTCAGAATCACCCAGTTTTATGTATTAACTTGTAGAATAAATAAAAAAGTTGGAAAAAAGTGCATTTTCTCATACTAATTCTTCATGGTGCTAAACATTAACCTTTATAAAAATAAAACTGATTTTTCTTATCAATTAAACTAAGTAGAGGCTTTAAAAAGCCAAAAACGTGGTCTCCACTTTAGGGACCTTGACTGTATCTTCAGTTTTTGTTTATGCTTTTTAAGTCCAAAGTAAACTAAATAGTGTGTCTTTAAAATTTAGACCCGGAAACTTTTAATAGGAAAAGATCTTTTTGCTAGACAAAAGTCTCTTATCTATTAAATCAAATTAATTCTGAACAGCAATTATCACCACTTAGAAAGCAGCAAGCAAAACTCTTGCCAAAATGTGGGCAGCCCTACATTTTCCCCAGTCTACTCTCCTTTTATTCTTAACCCATAGCAGCTGTTAACAATCGCTATGCATTTATAGAACCACTGACTTCTGTATCCATCAAACGTTACCACCTTCTGTTGAAGGGATCGGTGATGTTATAGAAGGAATGTTCCTGTTACCGCGATGTTAACAGGTGGAACTAAGTTGTAATCTCTGATGTATTTGAATGTAGAGCCTAGAGAAGTGCTCGGATTTGGAAGAGGCCCTGCTTGGTGGTGGTGATGGTGGTGGGGAGGATTGGAAATTTTGTAAGATGATAAGAACTCAGGCTTTCTCTGCCTTGTGAGGACACAGTGACACATTGGCTATTGGAGCTGGAGAGATGGCTTGGGAGTTAAGAGCATTTGCTGGTCTTGTAGATGATGAGGGCTTGGTTTTAGCACTCACATGGTGGCTCACAGCTGTCTGTATCCCCTGTTCCAGGGAATTTGATGTTCTCCTGGCTTCTGCGTGCACCAGGCACACGTGAGGTGAATATACACACATACATGCAGGCAAATACTCGTACATATAAGACAAAAACAAATAAATATTTAAAATTATTTTATGTGTATGGGTGTTTTGCCTTGATATATGTCGGTGCACCCCTTGCATATCTAGTGCCCACAGAGCTCAAAAGGGGGTATAGATCTCCTGGAGCCCACAGTTGTGAGCTGCCAGGTGGGTGCTGGGAATCAAATATGGGTCCTATTGCAATTTAATAAGGATCAGGATAAACAATTAGGCCGAATAGATGTTTATTAAGGGAGAAATAACTCACAACATAGGCAGATGAACGCCAGGCGGGTTCCACGGGATCCTAAGCCTTCCAGCATCCACCACCAAAAGGAGCAGCCCGACCTTTTCCCAGCCTTTTCTCCCAGCTCCCATCCGGCCCTGTCTCCGCCCCAATGGGCATGGCCTAAGCCATGACCGGGTGAATATCTCGCTACAGGGTCCTCTGGAAGAGCAGCCAGCGCTCTTAATCATAGAGCCATCTCTACAGCCCCATGAATAAAGGAGGAAGAGGATGGAGAGAAGGAGGAGGTGGTGTCAGAAGTAGCTACTTGCCAGCCAGGAAGGGAGCCCTCTCCAGGAAATCAAGTACTCTAATACTTTGATCTTGAGGGCTCAAATTATAAAAAGTAAACCCTGCAGTTGAAGGCACTCATCCTGTGATATTTCTTTTAAAGATGAATGAGTTATAGACTGGCCCCTGCTTGGGGCTATGGAGGAGTAATAGGACCTTCCAGAAGCAGAGCCTATGTCACCGCAGGGCATGCATGCCCTGGTCTGGGGGATGGGTCCTCAGCCTTTTGTTCTTCCTCTCTTTTCTCATTTTTTGGCTGAAGGTAAGCAGATGCAGTACTACATGCTCATGGTTATGTGTTACAGCCCCAAAGTAAGACAGTTTATCACAGACTCCTCTACAACCATGAGTTAAGCTGGCATTTTTCCTTGTAAATTGTGTCAAATATTTATTGCGGCAGAAAACTAGCACACAGCACTAAAACTGATTCAGACAGATTAAAAACTGGGTTGGAGCAATGTTTTGGAAGTTAAGAGTGTGTCCTTCTCTTGTGGAGGACCCACATACAATCCCTAATATACAACACCTATAATTCTATTTCTGATATCTGTTACTAAGGGCACTGATACTCACATGTACATATATACATATAGATTCACACATATGCATAGCAATAAATAAGAATAAAATAAGTCTTTAAAATGTATTTAAAAATTTCAAACTCATAGAAAATTGCTATATTAAATAGAAACGACCAAATGCAATGAGGTTGAACATACTCTGCCTATATGATGGACAGAATATTGTAGAAGTGGACCACAGTGGTGTGCTCAATTTTCAAACCCACACTTAATCAAAGACTCTTCCAACACATATGAGCCTATTGTAAAATTTGCCCTAACCCAGCAGCAGGGTCAAGAATAATAATCAGAAAAGAAGCAGAGAGACAGAGAGAGAGAGAGAGAGAGAGAGAGAGAGAGAGAGAGAGAGAGAGAGAGAGAGAGAGAGAGAGAGAGAGAGAGAGAAATTACTCATCACTCATAAAAAAAAAAAAAAAAAAAAAAAAAAGAGCCTTAGGTCTGAGTCCAGAGAAACCATTAGACCTGTGAGTGCCAATTTTTAGTTTAGTTCTATGAACTTGAGAACATAATTAACCTCTTTAACCCTCAATTTTTTTCCTGAATAAAATGTAGATAATACGAACTGTCACATTGTGTTCTAAGGACTGAATATAATATGTACTTATAGTGGGACAATTTGGGATTTCGCCATTTAAGATCTCAATCTTGTGAAGGTCAACTCTTCTTACTCTAGATGATGTGAGAAGAATGTCAATCATGAAACTCTATCCTGTGATCTCAAGGGTAGGTCACTTATGAAAGCTAGGATAACCAGACTTTCTTACCAGAAATTTGGGTCTCCAACAGAAACACATCAAGATCGGGTGCATCCTCTGAGGGATGCTGCTATTGAGATCCAGAGAATCATACAGCTTTTTGTCCCATTTTAGGATTGGCTGTTCAGTTCCCTTCTGAATCTAATATAGCTTTTCTGGAACAGCTCCATATCCACTGTCCATTGCCTATGACTGATGAGCCCACAGAGTAGAAGATAAACTGACCAGCAGAACAGTTAGATAATAAATGCTTAACATCCTCTTTCTTATCAGAGCAGAGTTTTTGCTGTTCTATTGTAGGATATCTGTACCCTGTGTAAAGGTGCATTGCTGTAATTGGTATAATAAAATATGCCAATCACAGCTTTTTATAGCTGAACAACATAGTTAGGCAAGAGGTATATTTGGGATTTCTGGGCAGAGAAGGGAAGAGGAGGAAAGTGCACATGGCAGATGCTAGGAGACACAGAGAGAAAACAGAAGGTGCAAGATGGAAGAGAGGTAGCACCACATGATAGAATGTAGATTAATATCAATGGGTTAATTTAAGTTATAAGAGCTAGTTAGGAACAAGCCTAAGCTATAGGCTGAGATTTCATAATTAATAAGAAGTCTCCATGTCATTATTTGGGAGCTGGGGGACAGAAGAAGTTTCCTTACAGTGTTCCATGTGGAAAAGCTAACCAGTTGAGCCATTTTCATTGAAGAATATTGCCTTAATGAGGCTTGCCTTCTTCTGTTGTGGGACACTATGAGTTTTCTTCTTAGAAAAATAGTATAGTAGCTGGGTATGATGGAGCACACTTTTAGTCTCAGCATTTAGGAGGCAGAGAGGCAAGCTGATCTCTGTGAACTTAAGGTCAGTCTGGGCTATAACAGGAGTTCCAGGACATCCAGGGAGAGACACTGACTCGAAGAAGAAGGTAAGGAGAGGAGAAAAAAAGGAAGAAGCAAAGAAAAGAAGGCCAGGCAGGGTTGGGACATCCCTTTTACCCCAGTACTCAGGTGGAGGTCGAAGCAGGTGGATCTCTGTGAGTTCAAGGCCAGCCTGGTTTACAGAGCAAGTTCCTGAACAGCCAAGGCTACACAGAGAAACCATGTTTAACAAATAGAGAAATAAATAAAAGAAAGAGTATAATGTAGGAGAAAGTGGTTCAGCTTAGTAAAGTTCAAGGATTGGGCCTTCTGCTATCTACCTCATGACTTTGCAGTTTCATCTAGCCTTTCTAAGTCTTTCTTCATGTATAAGAACATATATTGGGCCAAATGAACTCTGGGGACTACACTAGTTCCAAACCATATTTAACATTATTTTCATTTATCCTCATCTATAGGGATCTTGAAAATGGACTCTGTTCCTTCTCATTTCTCACCACTCATCTTCAAACTATGCCAGCTACATTGAATATAGGAATCATGATCCCATTTAAGAGATTTGCCCTCACTGTCTTCAGACAGGATGCTGGAAAACAACTGTCACTTCTCATAGTCCTGCTCAAACCACCTGAAGAGCAATCCCTGGGTTCCTGTTCCTTCCCTTTCTATCTGTTTGAATAACTCATCATTCTCTGTTTTTTTTTCAAAAATGTATTTATTTTTATTTTTAAGCATGAATATTTACTTCTCTCTCTCTGTGTGTGTGTGTGTGTGTGTGTGTGTACATCACATGTTATATGTATGTGCATGCACCACATGCATGTCTGGTGCCCACAGAGGCCAGAAGAAAGCATCAGATCCACTGGAACTAGAGTTAGAACCAGCTGTGAGCTGCTGAGTCAGCAGTCTACACCAGTCCTTTGCAAGAACAGCAAGTGCTCTTAACTGCTGAGCTGTCTCTCTCCCCGCTCTCTTTGCTGGAAAAAAGCACTGCAATCAGCTGCCTTCATGTTAAGTATATACACTTACCACACACCTCGTGCGGGTTATCTGTGCCACCCAGCAAGCTCCCACATCTGTCTTCCTTCTTTGCCACACTCTAATGCCCGACTCTCTCTCATAATCCTCCCACTGATCCACTTCCAAGCCAGATGAGATCACTGGCTTTCTCAATACAAATAGAAACCACCAACGAATCATTTCTCTAGTCTCCATACCACAAAATCTACCTCATCTCAGTAACAGAGCCAGACCTCTGAACCTAACTCCTTCCTGCAATAGTTAAGTGAACATTATCTCAAGGACCTGCACCTCTGATGAGACTGTCTCCCTCAGCCCCTGAGCTGTGGGTGCCTTTTCTTCTCCTTTATGACATGCTGGACCACTCAGCTCTTTCCTCTGAATAGTTTTACCTGTGTGTACACATGCTCAACCATTTCCATATAACAACTCTTTTAGAACCCTCTTCCTCTCAAAGTTCACCTTGTGGTCTGCCTTCCCTTCAAAACTTCTCCGAAGAATTGCCCTCTGGTCCTCTCTGCCTTCTCCACCACTCATGCAGTTTTTACTTTTCTTCCAGGCTGGCTTCTGTGGCTGCCCTCTGTGATGGACTTTCTTTTGGACCACTAGCTCCAAAATAATACTTCGGAGACTTCCTAATAAGTTTGAAAGCTTGGCCCTAACTTAGGCTTGTTCACAACCAGCTCTTATAACTTAAATTGACCCTTTTATATTAATCCATGTCTTGCCATGTGGCTTGTTACCTCTCCTCAGTGCCATATGTCCTACATCCTCAGCATATCCCTGGGAAAATCTCTTCCTCTCTTTTTTCTTCTCCTGAGCTGCTTCCTCTCTCTCCCAAGATTTCCTGCCTATCCTCTCCTGCCTTGCTATTGGCCATTTGCAACATGGAAAATAAAAGACCCAGAGACTGAGATTGGGGTTTAAACTTCAAGCTGAAGATCAGAAAAGCAAAGCAGCTGGTTATTAGCTCTCACCTCAGGCGATCCTGGCTCTACCAAACCTCAGACTATAAACTCTCAGTGTGGCTGGAGAATCCTGGGATTTCAATGTCTTCCTATCCTCAATGTGGCTGGAGAATGAATCTCTAATACTGAGACCTTGCTCCTGTCTTATATACCTCCCTAATGCTGGGATTAAAGGCATGTGATCCCAGGTGCTGAGATCATCTTTGTGTGAGCTGTTTCTCTTTAGGACTGGATCAATCTTGTGTAGATCTGGGTGGCCTTGGATTCACAGAAAACCTTCTATGTCTTAATCCTGAGTCCTGGGATTAAGGATATGAGCCTGGGTTCTGTGGTTTGTGGCTGACTTAGCTTTCTGAATCCTCAGGTAAGCTTTAATAAATCATAAATAATGAATCACCACAGTCATTCAGCTCTTTATTAAACCAATCAGAGAGTGCCTTAGGCAGGTGAGGTAGAACAGATATCTTCACACAGTGTGATGAAATCTCCCATTCTGTTTCATGAGTCCCTTCAGGGTTGGCAGCTCTGTCTGTCTTCTGTCTGCTCTGATAGCCTGTGCTGTTCTAACATTGAACCTGCCTGCTTTCTCCTTTGTTTTCTCTTTTCTGGGCTTCCAAGGTGTTTTCTTTTTTAATTGCTTAGTGACTGGATTTTTTTTTCCCTGTCTCATTTGAAGTTTTCTTTTAACATACACAATTCTTGTATTTGTTGTTGTTTCTTCCGGTGTAGCATAAGCTACAGTCCTTTGAAAAGAGGAATATCCGTTGAGAAAATGCCTCCATCATATTGGCCTATAGGCAAAACTGTGGAACTTGTTTTTTTTTTTTAAAGTAATGACTATTGTAGGAGGGCTCAACCACTGTGGCCAATGCTATCCCTGGCTAGGTAGGTGGGTGGTACAGGTTGAGAAAGCAAGCTGAGCAAGCCATGGAGAACAATTCAATGTGCAGCATTCTCTCTTGTCCCCTGCTTCAGTTTCTTCAGGTTCCTGCCCTGCTTTCGTTCCTGCTTAATGGACTTCCCTTAATGGACTAGATTAGGATCCATAAGCCACATAACCCCTTTCTCCTTCCAGTTGCTTTTGGTCATGGTGTTTATTGCAGTAATAGGAACGAAATCAATATGGTTCTTCTCTGTCTCACTTGCAGTGCCTTCTTCTCTGCTCAAGCTTATGTGTCCATTTACTCCACGATCTTTGTCTGAGTAATTTTCTTTATGTACATAATATGCTTGAGTAATCTTATCAAGTCCTTTGTCTTTAAAAACAATCCAAATATCACCAGTGTTAGCTTTTTTACCATGACAAAGTATCCAAGATAATGACCCCATTATAAGTATTGCATCTGGCACAGCTTGGATCCCACAACCCTGGCTATCAGCCTACAGGAAATGAAGAAAGTACAGACATGCATACAATGAGTCTGGGATCAGGTGAGGTCCTCTAACAGCCACAACCAGGAACCTCAAGCATGTTTCTTAGGTACAGCATAGGGGGAGGGGTGGGCTAGTCTCTGAAGAAGGTGATTGTAGGTGAGCAATCTCAGGCTGTAAACATCCAGGAGAAAGAGGAAGCAATTGCTAGACTTTGCACACACTGATCAATTATTTATAAACACTCAGACTTCCAAGGAAAGCTTTGCCATCTCTCTTAAGCCAGGTCCATATGTGTAATGGCTTTGCCATTTGCCATGGATCTATAGTGTGTATGTGTGTGGGGGGCATGGGTATATATATATATATATATATATATATATATATATATATATATATATAATCACATCTAACATCCTGTCTTGTAGTTAGAAACAGAAAGGAAAAGACACAACACCATAGTTTTACATATACAAAATAATTAGTATGAAGCACAATGTATTGTAATGGCAAGGTTTTCAAGACAAATCTCAATGCTCCAGAAATAAACTATCTGAACAAAATGTTTAAATTGAAGAAAGTTTCAGGGGAAGATGCAGAGGAGGACTCAATGTTTACTGCAAAAGTCAGGACTTCTCTGTGTAGCCCTACCTGTCCTGGAACTCACTCTGAAGACCAGGCTGGACTTGAACTCACAGAGATCTAGCTGCCTCTGCCTCTGCCTCCCAAGTGCTGGAATTAAAAGGCATGCCCCACCATCACATTGCTCAAAAGGAAAAAATAAAAAGAAAGCTTTCAAAGTACTTGACAATAAAATTGTCATTACATCATATATCTCGAGAACAGTTTATCTATACAAATATTGACATTGACCTTAATAATCCAGTGAACGCAGACTCTTAATCTATCATTACCCTCTTTGTGAATGGTATTGTTTTTATTATAACATAGCAAACTAAACTAAATTTTATAAAGGACAAATTTAAATTCTTAAAGGAGCTATCTCATCAGATAGCAAGTAGCTTTGCATAGTTAAGCACCAATATGCAAAATAAATAAGTCAATGCCCCATGTATATACCTGCCATTCTTTCCTGAACTGGGGCTCTTGAAAAACCATTTTAGGCTTAAAAGTGGTCTTATAGTAAAGACAAACTTGGTTCATTCCTGTTTATGATTAAACCTTTTCTTGAGGATTGGGCTATGTCCTACCTATAACCTTAATTACAAATGGTTTTGTGCTGTCTTTTCCAGTCATGTCTTTGTTTCAAAAGTTGTTTATAACTATCTTCCAACCCTAGATTTATTTCAAAAGGTTATATGAACACTATGACCACTTTGTTATAACTACTTGTTGCTATGACTACTTTGTCATACCCATTTTGCAACTGTCTTTGATTCAAGAGGTCATTACGACTAACTGGTTATGATGTGTTCTGCTCCTGTAACCCTGCCTGCTTTGTACACCAAGCCCCCATTTGGAAACCTCCACTCCTGAGTTATAAAAGCTTTGTCTTCTCATATCTATTGTTGACCTTTCAAACCCTCCCTTGGCTTTAATAAATTGCTTTAGCCATAATAATTTGGGTCTGTGTCATCTTTCCCCATCTTTGGGATGAACCATTTAACTTTTGGAGAGAGATTTCCTATAGTGCTGTACCCCAGTCATGAAGATCCCCAAAGAGACCACTAGGGAAACAGACCCACTGATGCAAGTGCATCAAGTTTATTGTTCATCCAACCATGACAGGGACCCCATCTTGCTAGCTGATGCAGCAGCCACCAGAGGAAGTGAGTTCCCTGTTTACTGTCAGGTTTTTAAAGGAAAAAAAATCACAGGATTACATCAGTAGGTATGGGTTGGTTTCTGATTGGTTGACATTTGGGGAACAATTAGGGGAATTTCTCAAAGTCATATTTTGGCATAAAATACCTGTGCACCAATCATTCTCATTAGTCAGTGCTGACAGGGAACATTCTGTGGTTTCTATGGCTTTGTCTTGTTATTTGCAGGTGGTCTGTTGTTCATGGATACCAATAGATTTTTAGAACTGTATCCTGGAGACCACAGGGGAGATTTTGGTCTCCCCTGGAGTTTCTTTTGTGGCCAGATAGTTAGCAGGAGCCAAGCATCTAGGAAGCTAGGAGGGATCTGGACTTTCTTTGTGTTCAGTTTTGGCCCTAGGTTCTGGAATGCCATGGGATCTGGGATTTCCTTGTGTCATGTGCTGAGTCAGAGGCCTACATGTCTTTTCCATAGCCTGTCATGGCTGCTAAAGCAGGGGGCTGAGTGAGGGTCTGGTTCCTTTACTAGTTTACCCCTTTCAATAGTCCTATTAATAATGCAAGATTTTAATAGGCCTGAAAAAAATCCAGGAGCGTCAGAGCAAATCTCCACCCTTCAAAGGACTTCTTGCTGGAGAAAAAAGAATTCATGTAAACATGAAATTTTTCCATCTATTTTCCGCACAAGAATCCCCGACTACCTTCCACTTTGAGAACCAGGGCTGCATATGGTTTCTCTTCATTTTTCAAAGCTAGGGCTTGAATAAACGTATCATTTCTACCAATTATCATCTCTCCATTTGTCTCGGGAGAGGCTATAGATTGTTGGACCAGTAGACATCAATAACAAGTCTGCTTTGTTTATGTCCCCACTCATCCAAACTAAATGGTCCTCAAGCTTCCTCCTGAGCCCTGTTTTCAAATTTACTTATCAATGAACCAAGGGAAGGGGGCCCTAGTAACATATTTTGAGCCTAAAATACGTTATTACAATGAAGTATATTATCTCTTAGCAACTATTTTCCAACAAAAGCCCATTTACTCATTGTTACATCGACAATAATGTTTTTGTTTGTTTGTTTGTTTGTTTTTGAGACAGGGTTTCTCTGTATAGTCCTTGTAGTCGAGGAACTCACTCTGTAGACCAGATTAGCCTTAAACTTGGAGATCCACTTGTCTTTGGTTCCGAAGTGTTGGATTAAAAGCACTAATTCCTCTAGCCAGATGACAATATGTACATTTTGCATTAAGGCAAAATTATCTCTGAATACAGATCAACATTTAAACTTAATTTACTTTGTTTGTTTCTTTTCTTTCCTTAAGACAAAGTTTCTCAATGAAACCCTGACTTTCTGAAATTCATTGTATATACCAAGCTGCCTCTTCCTCTGAAGTCCTGAAATAAATTAATACTAATCTTTTGATAATTCAAACTAATTTAAAATAATCTTACAGTTTGTCTAGCAAAAGCAGTTTCAAATTTTTTTACTATTCCATAAGAATATCTGTATGGGTATGTTTAAAGGTTAGCACTCCTAATTTTGTGATCAGGTTTTTCTCTCAATCTGAGTTCCTATAATTAACTTTTGAAAGCACCATGCCCAAATCACTTTAAGGGATAAGCTTCAAATTAATATTTCAATAATTTTCATAATGAGTTTTTGAAAAGATGCAAAATTTATAAAGTGGTATGTTTCTTCTTCAGGAGCTCCAGAGGTAGAGACGAATTTCTATGCTATCATTGTCTTAGAAATCACCCTAAGTTTATAAAGTGTGGTCAGCTGCAAGTGTCCATGGAAGGAGCCAAATTCATCAGACTCAGTGTCTTCAGGATTATACGACTCACAATCAGCAGTTCTCCTCAACCCTCATGTGTTTATTCGAAGTTGTTCCACAGAAACCTAGAGGCTCAAGGGAGCCCCCAGACCTTTCCTGTCACACAGCCCATGCTGTACACAGTTAAATACAATTTTAAATTTGCTCAAAAGTGTCCAAATTGATGAGTCCTGTCCTACAAGTGGCATTATTGCTAGACTATGGGTCTACCTTTCTAAGACACTGTTACTCTAGGAAGATCAAGAAGTCTTCCCTCCTGAGCTGACTGTGGTAGTTTGAATGTAATTGCACCCCCCAACACACTCATAGGAAATGGCACCATTAGAACGTGTGGTTTTGTTGGAGTGGGTGTGGCCTTTTTGGAGGAAACATGTCACTGTGGAGGTAGGCTTTAGGGTCTCATATATGCTCAAGCTACTCCCCATGAGACAGTTGACTTCCCACTATCTGCAAGATGTAGGACTCTCAGCTACTTCTCCAGCACCACATCTGCCTGCACACCTCCATGTCCCATGATGATAAGGGACTGAACCTCTGAACTGTAACCAACACACCCCAATTAAATGTTTTCCTTTATAAAAGTTGCTGTGGTTATGGTGTCTTTGCACAACAATAGAAACCCCAAGACACTGACAGACTCCTTTTACAAAGGTCACACAAGGAGGAAGCAAACCCAAGACAAAGGAGACTTATGCTTGTCACTGGCAACCTAAGCAGTCCTGGTCAAAAGGTGTGGTCCCACCCACTACTGACTCAACATTAACTGGGTTTTAATCATCCTGTAAAGTGGTCTGGCCAGTTGGCAGAGAGACCAGTTCCCACTTAGGCTGGCACACATTCTCCCAGCAGGAGATTCCTGAGGAAATTCCCATTTCTTTGGGGTCCATTTTTTTTTTTTTTAAATAATATCCGGATAGACTGAGAGATACAAATGTCTCTTCAGAATGTCTTCGTTTGTTTCAGTGGGGAGTTACACTAATAGTAGATTATACTGAAGGTGACAGAACACTTAATTCTTGTGTGAGAGCAAAGAAGAAAGAAATCAAACAGATCAAACCAAAGGTCAGCTAGAAATCAAAATGTAAGCAAATGAGGAAACTATGAAAGCTGTCTGTAGCACAGCAGGTTGGGGTCAGAAAATTTAAGTGTATCTGTGTGGTCTCAATCCAATTCATTGAGTCTCAGATTCCCCACATGCAATGTGAAGGGACACAATACTTTTTAAAATTCTAAAGTCAGTAAAGAGACTGCCACATTGATAGAGTCCAGTGGTCTTGATCAGGTTCAATTTCTCTGCCAGGTGAAGAATTAAAATGCAGTGAGAATTTCTAGCACTACAGGTAGCAGGAGAGCAATCTCGAACACCACAAATAGGAACAGACAGCATTGAGATCAAAGAAAGGTGTTTACTGGAAAGGGATGAGGAACCACACATATGCACCAGACACACAGAGAAACACCCTCCTCAAAGGAGACGGAGAATCAGCTGAAAAAATTCCAAGAGTTTTCTATCTCTAATTTAGGATTGGTCAGTTTGAAGAAAGATAGTATGGTTGATTGACCCACAACTGGGTCAATCACATCCTGGGTAACACATCCTGATCAGGCCTTGAACTTGCTGAACTAGTCTGTCAGCAGAGTCCTTGCTGGTGGGAGACTAAAGCCTACAATTTGCCTCAGGTCAGGAAGGTAAGGAAGAAACTGGCTCCTCTCTCAGCCTGTCTACCAAAGTCTCTCAACACCAGTCAGTGAGAAAGCAAGCTACAGCACTGTGGTGGTGAGAATAAGAATGGCCTCCATAGGCTCATAGATTTGAGGGTGGTCAAAAGGAAGTGGGACTAACTGGCAGGGATTAGGAGGTGTGGCCTTGTTGAAGTAGGCATGGCCTTGTTGGAGGACCTGTGTCACTGGAGGTGGGCTTTTAGGTTTCAAGTACTTAAGCCAGGCCTAATGTCTCTCTTTCTGATTCCTGTGGATCTGGCTGTAGAAGTCTAGAGTTACTTCTCCAGGACTACATCTGCCTGCATGCGGCCATGCGTCCTGCCATAATGACAACTGACCCTGAACCTGACAGCAAGCCCCGATTAAATGCTTGCCTTTATAAGAAGAGTTTCTGCAGCGGTGGTGTCTCTTCACTGCAATAGAACAGTGAGTTAGGCAAGTACAAAGGTCCTCTAAGAGACAGCAAAAATCAAGAGAAGTCCAAAGTACTCTGTGTCTCCCACCAAGAATCCTCAGAAATCAAGGGTAGCTGTGGAGAAAGCAAGCCGTGGGAGGGGTCTCTGCAGAACATGGCGGTCTGTGGGTCTCCAGAATGACAATGCCTCCGCCAAGCGGTGTTGTGGAAACAGCTATGTTGTCAGCTATGCTGCTTAGTCTCAGAAGAGAGTCCAGTTTCATACAGGGCCACCAAAGGCTTCGGCTCTTCAGTAGTTAGAATACTGCTACAGGTAGTGGAGAAGAGGATGGGGTCATCATAAAGGGATCTTATACGTAGCTTTAAACATTAAGACAGTGGACCAGTGGACGTAAGTGTGGTGCCAAGGGAGTTTAACAACGGCATTGATGAGGCGGAGGCCGCTGCGAATAGAGAAACAGATTATAATGTGTAGTATCATTACGAGGAACCTGGAGAGGATGGAGGCTACACGGCTGAAGAATGAAGGAAGATAAAAAAAGATTCCGTCTTCTTCAAAGAACTGTGTGTATGTGGGTGCATGAGTGACAGAGAAGAGGGATTAGACTATGGAGAGGGGAAGAAGAAACGGGGAGAGAGGGGTTGGGAAGAGAGGAAGGAAGGAAGGAAGGGAAAGAGAGAGAGGAGAATTAAAAAAAAAAAAAAGGAAAGAAAGAACCAGTAGAAACTATAATGAGGGGTAAAGAAACAGCAAGCAGCCTTGGTCAGTAAAATAGGGAGACAAGATAGAAAAACAATAACAAAACAAAACAAAACAAAACAAAACAAAAACCAAGTGAACAAGAGGAATGGGAGAAAATAAGACTGCTAGAACAATAATTCACAGATAATGTCAGCTTGCCAGCAGGAGAAGGTCTCTAAAGAGACACTTACACCCTCCCTTTGCTATCAGAGTGGTCCCCAAGGAAACGGTGTTTTCCAGAAGTGTCTCAGCGGGGAAGAAAAAGGCTGCAACCTGATGCCAGAGAAGAAACATGTCTCATCAGACTGTTTTGAGGGACAGAGCTTCTGAGAGCACCAGGGACACTGCAGGTGCACAAAAGTGCACGCAGGCACAACACTGGCATATATAAAATAATACATTTAAATTAAAAAGGGATCAATGGGGCCGTAGTGAGATTGGGCCTTGAGCCTGTGTTTGATAGGCAGAGACTGGTGTTTAGACCTCCAGTTCTAGATCTCAGGTTGAAATAACAATCTGGGCTGCGAGCCAGGATGGTTTCAGGATGTACTTGCTCATTCTTAAATTCCCCTTCCTTCCTGACTCACCTTTTCCTTTGATCCTTACCCGAGTCCTGCATGCTGAGGGAAGGAAAGCCATCTAATCCTTAAATAATTTGAAAAAGTCATATTAGGGTTGCAATTAACTTGCTGTGTTAGGCAAATGCTGTCAATTGGAATGTAAGCCTATAGAAAATGATAGCACACTTAAATATTCAAGACCTGGTATTTAATCCCAAGTATGTGGGAGAAAAAGAAGGAAAAAGTATTAGGGCTTGGCTTTCCTTTGAGTTGCTAGCTTTTGTCGCACGACCATCCCTGGTTTCTCAGAAGAACAAAGATGGTCTGATTGTGATGTTGTCCAGGACAGCTCCAAGTTTTGCAAGTAAATATGAAAGCATCCCCATCCAACACACTCCAGGGTGCTGAAGTCACGTTGCCACAGGTTTTTAAATCTCCTGAAATTGGTGGTCTGACCTATGATGTTATCACTGTCATTACCTGACAGAACTTCCCTCTAGGTAGGGAGCTCTTCCTCAGTCTACAGGAAGTACTTTTTTTTTTTTATTTTTTTTTTTGCCTTCTGACTTCTACTTCTACAGTTTTATCTAGTTCCTGGACAGCTCTTTTCTGTAGAACTCATACTTTGTAAATCATGATTGATACTCTTGGTTATTGTCTGTCTGTTCCTTTAATTATCTTAGTCATTTGTGGGGATGAACTTCTCTCTGTTGTCATTAATACTGGTAGCTCCCCAAGCCGCTCTTGAGCACAGATTTGACTTCCCTCAAATATCCATAGGTCTCCTCCCTAGAAAGACACTCTCTTTTCTGTTATTTCCCCTAGGCCTCTCTTGATATTTAAATTTTCCCTCTGAAGCTAATCTAATCCTTTGTCTCCCCCGAAATTCCAAGGGAAAAATATTAACTCTTTAATTAATAAATATGTTTGTTATGCCACTAATTACATTTCTAAGTGAGTTCTAGGCTAGGACATCATAGAACTAAACAAACCAGAACAAAGAGCCTCCAGCTTCGAAGTTCCTGTATGTATGTAATGGATGAAAAGTTTCTTCTTTTTAAAAGGCATACCCTCCCCACTGCAAGACCCCACCCCACCCCGCCCTCTCACTCCCCTACACCCCCTGTACATACCTGCTATACATTCATTGCAGACAGAGAGAAAAGCAAAGAAAAGATTCCAGCTTGGAAAGAGATAGATGCCTGTAAAACTTCAGTAGGCTGTGCCTGAAGAGATAGCTCAGCAGTTGAGAGGACTTGCTGCTCTTACAGAGGACCTGGGTTCCCAGCACACTGGCAACTGGAGTTATAGGCAAGTGAACTGCTTGATGTGGGTGCTGGGGACCAAATCTGATACTCTGCAAGAGCAGTACACATTCTGAATTGATAAGCCATTTAGCCTGCCTCATTAAAAATAAATAAATAAATAAATAAATAAAGACCAGTGCCTCATTAACAAACAAACAAACAAACAAACAAACAAATAAATAAAATGGCCAGGTGTTGGTGGTGCGCACCTTGAATCCCAGCACTTGGGAGGCAGACGCAGGCAGATTTCTGTGAGTTTGAGGCCAGTCTGATCTACAGAGCAAGTTCCAGGACAAGCTCCAAAGCTACACAGAGAAAACCTGTCTTGAAAAAAAGAAGTTCTCTCTTCGCTTAACTTCCACCACATAGATGATGAAGAGAAAAAGGTCAGGAATAAACACCAGCAGCTTCCCAAGCCAGGCCGTAAACACTCACACCCATTCCCCACTACAACCAGGGAGCAGGTCTCCACTTTTGGGGACAGATTTCCAGAAACTTACAAAACAACCCCAATTCTCTTTCTTGGGGATAGGAAGCAAGGGCTCCTTGTCAGAGAGGAGGCTTTTCTGAACAACAGATAGGGGACCACTTGAAGCTGTAACTCTCCCACATCAAGTGAAGTGAGGTAGAAGACAGCCAATTAGTGGCTGCCTAAGACGCTGAAGACATAGACCCTACTGCCCACCTTCTAAAGGCAGAGGTGGAGAGCATTTTTGTCTTGAGGGGAAAGGTGAAGACCAGGCCAGGCCACCTCTGCTTTGGCAGCTGTCGTCTTCACTCTTGGCTGACGAAGTGTCCTCCTCCTGGGCCAAGGTACTTAATGACTCAAGGTTCCTATTGCTGAGATAAAACACTGTGACTAAAACCAATTTGGAGAGGAAAGAGGTGATTTCATCTTACAGCTTTCAGTCAGTCAGGGCAGGAACTGGGAGTCAGGAACTGATGCAGAGGACATGGAGGGGTGCTGCCTACTGGCTTGCTTCCCATGGCTTGCTCAGCCTGCTTTCTCATACAACTCAGGACCACCAGCCCAGTGTTGATACCACCCCTGTGAGCTGGTCCCACATAAATCAGAGGGAGTTTCTCAGGTAAGATTCCTTTTCCCTCACCATGACCCTAACACGACATGAAAACTTGCCAGTACACTTGAAAAGAAAAGGCATTTCAGTGATTTCACAACTGACAAACAAGCATCTTTCATGTCCCTAAACAGCCACTGGACCCTGCCTCGGTGCAGGCACACCTCCTTCCAGCCCTTGGGCTTTTGGCCTTTTTTGCAACAGTTCACTGGCTTTAGAAAAAAGAAAGGTCCCTCCACCATATCAGGGAAGGATGAGCAGTATGCAGCCTGTGGTGCCATTCAAGCATGATGGCCTCAAAACAAGAGGAAAAGGCCATTCAGGTTCTGATTTCCATAAATTGTTACTAGGATTGTTACAGTCAGAATCTGGGCCCAGCAGCCCTGGCAGGGTGCCTTTGCAACAATGGTCCTTGCTAGGCCAATTGAAAACAAGTAATAATAAAAAGAAAAAGAGAGACTTTATTCAGTGTGGATACACCCAGAAGAGGAGCAAAGAGATCACATGGCAGCCTTCTGTCTCCAGCTATTTAAGGGGTCCTAACTTGGGATGGGAGTGTAAGGTTTAAATAGAAGACAGGAGGTGTGCATAGTCGAAGCCATGATCAGCATGTGGACAGACCCATCCTCAGTGTCTTGGCTCCAGTCTGTCCTTCAAGGTGGTCTGGTGTGACTTGTTGTCAGAAGTCTCTGTGTGAATTCTCTTTGCTGGAGACAAGTCCTGCCTCTGGCAGGCATAAGGCTCCCAACCTTTTCCTTTCCCCAACCTGAGACTCCTCGGGGATTCCACTTTCTTGGGCTCTGCCATCTCAAGAGTCTGATGCCAAAGCAGGGAGTGCAACTGACTATTTAGAATATCTCCACCCCAGAGTGGCTAAGTGAACAACTTCCAGCCTCTCTGCTGCTGGGAACTAGGCTGATGAGGCCAGAGCATGAAGAAGACTGCCTCACACAGGCAAGCCTCCACCCCACTAATGAACAAGGTCACCCATGTCTGTGGACTGTTGTGGAATAATCTTTTTTGTACACTGTGAAGATGTGTCTCTCTGGTTGGATTAAATAAAGAGCTGAATGGCCAATCGCTAGGTGGGATTTCCAGGGACAGAGGATGCTGGGAAGAAGGATGGAGTCACTGGTCAGGTACGGAGGAAGCAGGTTTCGAAGGAGGAGAGGCAATCGCCACAGGCCATGTGGCAGAGCACAGATGAACAGAAATGGGTTAATTTAAGTTCCAAGAACTAGTTAGAAACAAACCTAAGCTATTGACTGAGCTAATAAGAAGTCTCCACACTGTGGTTTGAGAGCTGGCTGTTGGGGCAGAGAATGACTCCCTACAGTAAATGGCTCTTTATGAGAGTTTTCTAAACTGGCCAGAAGTGAAACTTGTCTTTGAACCCAAAAAGCAGAGCTGGTTCACGTGACTGGTCCCCTGGTGGTCACAACTCTTAAGGTCACAATTTTGGATCCATGAAAAGATCAGTGTGTGGTTGGAGGAAGGGTATGTTTTCTATTGCGACACATCCCACTGGTTTCACTAAATATGGGCTCTGAACTCTTTCCAGAAGCTTTGCCCCTCTCACCCAAGCCTGCCTGAACGGTAGGGTTAGAGATGGCTGGGAGAGAGGACTTGAGGGTCTGTGTAGGGCATTGATCCTTGAGCTACACAGCAGTAGCTCAGAGTTCAAGGAGACTTGTAGCGACATCCCTGCCAAGCCCAACTTCCGTGGCTGGTTGGTCAGCTCATCTTGGCTTTCCTCAGCTGCCACCACAATATATTTTCTTCAGGGCTGCAAGCGCATTCTTTCTTTCTGGTTGAGCTGGGAGAGAAAAGGAGTAGAAGGTTTTCTGACTGGTCATCACCTAGCCAAGCAAGAACCAAACCGGGGCTGCTGAGTTAAGGCTTGCTCTGCTTGAGGCAATCAGCAGTTGCTCCTTTTAACTTTTTAAATATTCACACCATACTAAGCACAATCCATCAAGCCCCTAAAGGAACCAAACTTGCTGACAGCAGACTAATAAGCCCCTCCCACCCAGAGTGACTGCCACTGTGAAGTCTCTACTTCCCAGAGCCACAGCAGAGGGAGGCCCTAGAGTGAACAGGGGAGGAGGGTCGTAAAGTGAAGACGTTGGCCCAGATGACTAATGAAGTCCTTTTCAATTCTTACCTTGCACAAAGTATAATAAAAAGAAAAAAAAATTGCTTTCCACTGGTGTTTTTTACTTAGAATGAACTGGAACAAGGCAGAGCAATTGAAGAGGCAGGAGAGTGACTAATTTGATCATGATAGTCAAATGAGGTAATTAGGTCTCAAAGCTGATGTTTTATGGCGTGAATGTTCTAGTTTGGCCGTCTAGCAGCACTAAAATAACTGTTAACTGCAAGGTCTCTCACTTTCCTCAATTTAGCTAGGACTGCCTGCTCCAGTGCCCTTAAAAGGGCAATTATGTCATCCCTCTGTTCACACGTGCCTGTCCTGATGACTAACAATGAGTGTAGTAGTACTTAAAGAGGAGGAAAATGTTAATTCCACAGGGCGAGAATCAGACCACTACCACAATTTTTGAGCCAAATTTGAGGCAAGTTTGGTTAAATACTAGCAAAGATGATGGACACTGGCAAGGTCCATACCCAGGATTGCCAGACAATACCTGCAAATTCTGTCAGTCGGGTGCTTATAAAGACAAAACCTACGAGGCTGTGTACTACCCGCCTTTGTCTAACGGTGGCAAGCATATATTCCGACATACTTCCTGACTACATATCTCCTGTCTACTGCAGTCAAGGCTCATCCTGTGCAGTTGGGGCAACCAAACTTGTTTAACAGGAGAGATATCATGTGGTTTGTTATCTTACAGGAACAACAAACAACCCCCAGCATTCTAGGAAGTTATCTGTCCTTCAATAGGTGGGAGCTTACAAGTTAGAGGGCATATTTGTTTTATAGATCTCTTAAGCACAGTAATTGAAATTTAAAGGATAACTTTAACCCTCACAGTGGAAGGAGAAAATGTTTTCAAGCAGGGAGTAGTCAGAACCTGTAGGTAAATACCCTGCTTCAGAAGAACTACGGTGAGATGTTCTGACTCTAGAACACTCTTTAGGACAGCAGCCCAAATCAGTTTTCCCCAGTGCATCATAGACTTACTGCAACTATAAGCACCTAAAGAGCCTTAAAAACGTTCATACTTAGACCTGGGTTGTGGCTCAGCTGATAGAGTGATTGTCTAGCATACCTAAGATCCTTGTTCCATGGCTTGCCCCCCCCCCCGCACACACACATAAACCAGTCATTGTAACTTATAAGTATACTCTCAGCATCCAAGAGTGGGGGGGCAGGAAGATCAGAAGCTCAATGTTATTGTTGCATATATAGCAAGTTTGCAGCTAGCCTGGACTACAGGAGACTTTGTCACACATATATACTACACACACACACAAACACACACACACACACACACACACACACACACACACACACACACACACACACACACAAGAAATATGGATGCTTGGTTCTCCCTGCCTTCACCAGACATTGTAGCTTAGTTGGTGAGTGATAAGGCTAGCAATCTTACAAGCTTCCTAGAGACTTTAATGTAGAACAAAGTTTGGGAACCACAGGAGTTTGGTGAGTATTCTGCTGAATTGATAAAATGGCTTATTTAACTTGTGGTGTTATGAGGAATTCACCAGAGATGACCACTCACAGATGATGTACAACCATTCTCACTCCAGAGCACAGGGACCACACCCAAGTGATCAGGGATCTGTGTGGCCCCCTGAGTGTCCTGCACATGGGTTTTTAAAAGACAGAAACCAGTTCCCTTTCATCTCCTTGGCAGTTGCTATGTAGAGAGCTTCAAGAGAAATAAACAGCTTGCAGCAAGCTAAGATAAGCAGTGAGCCACCTGGAGGGAAGTGTTCTGCACAAACAGGCAGTTTTAACAAAGGCTGAGATAAGTTAGCTAGGACATCCTGACCTTTGGTTTCTAGAATGGAGTTGGGTACTTTGCCATGGGATCCTCAATCAAGGAGATCAAATTCTAGTTAAACCTGGGAAATGGCCTCGGCATGAATACAAGACAGAGGAACCTTTGCACTGTCTCGTCCCACCACACTAGAGGTTAAAGGCCTGCACCTTTAAGGCATCAGTCACATAAACGGGCAGATCTCACAGCTGTAAGGAATTACCACATTGCCTTACAGTTCTCTTTCTGGGAAAAAGAGTTAAGAAGCTTTTCTGAGTTATGGATCCTAACCAGTACCCGTATCTACCATGACCTTTGCAACATAAACTCTCCCAGACTAAAAATGTGTGGTGTAAAACTTCCCACGAGCCCCCAAACCTTGTAAAAGCCAGAAGTTTTCCTTTGTTGGTGGAATTTCTCTAAAACTTGACAGTTATGCCTGTTACCACTCAGATTTATCTTTTTTTTTTTTTTTTTAAATTATTCTTAGCTTTAACCTATCCCTCTAATGAAGCTCTTCCCCGGGCTTTAAAGCGAAGCTTCTCTTTCTCCCTGAGACCTTGTTGCAGCATTTTTAAAAATAATTTATGGACTGGTGTTTTGCCTGCATATACATAAGGTAGTTGTGAGCTGCCATGTGGGTGCTGAGAATTGAACTTGGGGGCTCTGGAAGAACAGTCTGTGCTTTTAACCACCGAGCCATCTCTTCACCCCTTGTTGCAGTTTTTAATGTATTGTTGTTTCTTTCTCAATGCTTTCCCACCTCCTGGACCAATCATGGCCTCCAAGGCCTTTCTAAGGGCACTTAGGGGTCAATTCTTATCCTGATTCACCAAACTGACTTTTAAATCCATCTGAATTCTTACATGCACCTCAGAGCCTGTTTTGTTTGCTGTTTTTCAATGTTGAGCCTAAGGTAGTGTGATAAAGAGAATAATACTTGCAAGGGGTAGGTAAGCTTCTTGCCTTCTGTCCAGACACCAGGCACTTAAACCTGATCAGTGATAAAGAGGGACCTGCCCATTTCATAGGGTTGTTCTCAGAATGTCTAGAGTTTGGGAGAGTTGGAAAAGTGCTTGGCATTGAGTGTGAACCCCTAGAACTCAATACATTCCTGCCATCATTATGCTTCATTAGAATTTTAAACCTATGTTTCATGTTTGTGAGAAAAAAGCCTTTGAATAAATCACCCAATTAAATTACCATAGGCTTTCCTGGATTTATTTTCTAGAGTTTTCATGATTGCGCATTTTCTTAGTATAAAATTAGTTCTGTAAAGAAGAAAAAAATGTATTTTTTTAACCACTACAGCTCTCGTTCTTCTTGCTTTGCCATTATTCCTCTTTCGTTCTATAAATATGAATGATTATGATGGTATCACTTAAAAGTCATAAACTAGCACCTCTGTCTTCACCTCCTAAGTTAACAGGAAGTCATGAACAGAAAAATCTTAGAAATCTTAGTGATGTCTGGACACTCTGGACTTTTTCCCTTAGGTTTGCAATGCCTTGGTTCGCTTTTGACTAGATCTCAAGTCACATGACTGATAACACTACGAGAACTAATGTTTGGCAGGACCAAGAAATACAGACTCAAAGGCCACCAATTTTATTGCCAATTCCTCATAGTGGCTATGCCTCTAAAATTATAATGTGTAACTCAACAATACTATCATGATGAGAAATAATAGAGTTCCATTTTATTTTCATTTTTTTTTTGTATTTTAAAGTGTATTAATGTGATGTAAAAATGTAAGCATGCATGCTTAACATAGTTCTAAAGAAAGTATTTTCTTGGGTTGGCAGGAGGATAAGCAGGGAGTAAAATCTATGTGGGTAGAGGAAGAAGGTGATTGGAAGGGCTTTTTGGCAATTTTAGAAATAAGTCTTACTGTATCCCCAAAGCATCCTAACTGGGGTGTCTAGAGTGCCGAAGTAATAGCCACAAACAGTGAGGTCTTCTAACTCCTAGGCATGTTGCTTCAGATTTATAGTAGCTTCGGAAGTTAATCCCAGACCGACATGCAAATGCTCTCAGTTTTGTTTATTTGCTTTTCTGACACAGGGGTTCTCTACGTAGCCCTGGCTGTCCTGGAACTCACTCCATACTCTGTAGCCCAGGCTAGCTTCGACCTCAGAGACTTACGTGCCACCTGAGTGCTGGAACTAAAGGTGTGCACCATCACTCCCAGCAATGTAGGTTCAGCTTTCAAAATGTCAGATGGTCAAAGGGTGGGAAGTGTAAGGATGAAAAAATTTAGCCTAACTCTCCACTGACCCAGGAAGCTAGAAGTCTAAATTCCAGACCCTGTCCCCTGGCAGTGAGTAGGCAAAAGGTCACATTCACAGCACCTGTTGAGTGAGTGATCACAGGAAATGAGCTTTGTCACCCCCCCTCCCCTCCCCGGGAGCCCTTGCAAAAGCAGACCTCAGGGCTAAGCAAGGGCTTGGATAGTTTAAATTGATTGGTCAGCACCACTTGGGCTCTGGATGCTATGAGATGATTGGTTTAAGATGTGTGGGCTTTGTTGTAACCTTATAAAAGCTGTCTCAATTCTGTACTCAGGGTCCTCAGCCCTCTACCCCTGCATGGCGTATGGCTGTTGGCCCTAGTGCACTTAGAATATAAAAGACCTCATGCTTTTGCATCAAGACTGCTTCTTGTGAGTGATTTGGGGGGGCCACCTTTCCTGAGTGGGAGCGTGAGGGTCCACTCTCTCCAAATCTTTCAGAAGCACCCATTTTACACACCACAATCAACATTGCTTTATTATAAAGATTTGATAATTCTAATATTTGAAAAGAGGAAACAAAGCATTCTTTACCATTTCAAAAAGCCCTACAATTTTAAGATGTCCTTTTCAATTATGAAGGAAAAAATTATATTTGTCAAAATGATATGATAGATGACTCTGCAATGCATTATAGTATCAAAAAACCTGGCTTTCTCAGTTTGGGAGAGTGTGATTAGCATGGCATCTAGACGATTCGTTTCCATCAAGAAAAAAAAAACCCACAATGATAAACAAAATGATGAAACCCAAAAAGAAACCCACCCCACTTTAGAAAATCCTTGAAAAATACAATGAATCATTCCCACAGATCTGAGAGCAATTGGATATTTCTAGTTAAAGATAATATCTTCTACCATCAAACAATGATCTGTAGCCTTCATTCGGTTTAACCTGAACCTTAGTTCAACCTTAAACATAAATTGAAAGAAAAAAAATATGTTTAGGGTGGAGTCTGTAACAAGTTATTCAGAATTCCAAATTAGGGCTAAAAAATAAATGGATGCAATGGTTTAGGCAGGATGTGGTACAAAGAGAAAAACTGTGAGCACTTGGCCCAGAAGCCAGAATTTTGGCTCAAACACTAAAATTTTAAAACAGGAAACAAACTTAGAGTGTCCAAGTGCAAAACTAGGGGCCCAGAGATTACAGATTTCTGCTCAAGAATAAAGTGAAAGTGTGTATTTTACCAAAAATGCTGTTCACCAAGCTAATTTTTCTGTCTTTCCATTTAGATAGATCTGTTATGATTGCTACTGAGATGGGGTTTTTAAGATAACAGTGTTCCAATTTGGCACTAGATTGCTGGCCACTTCCAAACATTCCCCCTTATTGTATGTGACCATTGTCATCATCCATCATCTTCACTTCCTGTCTTGCCTTTCTCATCCACAAATACTTCTCTTCTTGCATTTTAATTTTAATTAAAGGGTTTTGGTTTTGGCACAGAATCCTTTTATATAGGTAGTCCTTGAGATCTACTGGCTTCTGCCTCCTGAGTGCTGGAATTAAAGGCATGTACCACCACTGCCCAGCTACAGGGGCTTCTATTGTCTGAACTTTCCAGGGTGATGAAATGTTTGATGCCAGTGTTGTGTAATCACATATAGCTATGAAAATGTGGTTAGTGCAAGGGAGATAGAGACAATCCCCACCTTCCTGAGGCATTGGGGATTGGATCAGTTCTGCCACTCTGCCACTGATCTGTATTCATGGCCCTTTGTAATTTATTTTTGAAAAACATATCTTGAGGAGTTTCTAGGGACTGTTTTGGCAAAGAAGAAGAGTCTTAACTTAGAGTCAGTCCAATGTTGCTAAGCTATAGGACAGGACATGAGAGCCTTTTACTTATGCAAGGCACACTTACTGGATTGAAGAGGTCATATTATAGGACACACACACACACACACACACGTTTATATATGCATACACACACATATATATACATATAATACATATGTACACATACATACATACATACATACATACATACATACATACATATTTGACTGATTGAATTTAAAGTCTGCTGTGGCCCATCTGTGGTGGAACACACCTTTAGTCCCAGCATTCAGGAGGCAGAGGCAGGCAGATGTCTGTGAGTTTGAAACCAGCCTGGTCTACAAAGTGAGTTCTAGGATAGCCAAGGCTACACAGGTAAACCCTGTGTGAAGAAACAAAACAAACAAGAAGAGTCCCCTATGTGTTTGGGGCATATTTTGCTTAGTTGAGGTTTTAAAGGACTTTAAAACCCAGGGTCAGTGAATAGAAAGGCAAGGGATATGCATGAAGAATCACCATTGCTTCCTTATATATACACACATTCTCTAGATTATAAGTCCTACTTACAATATATAATACACACACACATTATATCATATTATATTATATTCTTTCCTACAAACAAGTTCGTGTCATGGTTCTTTGGTAAATCTATAGTTGTTGACTACATTATTGCTTTCTTGCTCTGACCTTTTCTTGGTTACAGTTGTTTCTTTCTTTGAAGTGACATTAAACTTACACCATTTCTTTCCTGCTTCAATTCTAGCTGGTGACCTTGTCTCTAATTTTTTTTCCCCTGAGAAAATAGAAGCTGTTTGAGAAGGAATCCTCTTCCTTCTAACTTCAAATTGACTGAACTACTTGTGTCTATACCCAGTGTATACTGCTTCCCTTGCTTTTACTGTGAATGGTTGTTTAGTTTGGTTTCCATTGCTGTGGTGAAACACTGACCAAATCAACTTGGAAGAACATGTTTATTTGGCTAATAGGTTACAGTTCATCATAGAGGAAAATGAAGGCAGGGACCTTGTTGAGGGGTGTTCACCAGAGAAGACTGCTCAGACATGGATTTAAGCCAATAGAAAGACTTTGTTAGCCAGCCAGCAACTATACTGGGGATTTAAGGTCCCAGTCCTTTCTCAGAGTAAGCTTTTAAGCACAAAAACTATGTTTCTGGATTGACATATCTCAGTTAACAAAAGCAGTTAGCCAGAAGCAGATTACAGAAGCCAAAAAGCAAGGTTAGTACATTTAGAGACTTTATCAGAACTATGGACTTTGACGGACTAGGTTTGTGTTTCAGTTTGGCAGGCGACATTGTCTACACCTGCCACAGTTCGATAGCCTGAGTGGTACTTCCGTCACGGATTCAGTTGCGCTAGGTTCTGGGGCTCTGTTACAACCCAGAGGCAAGAAGCAAAGCAAAGACCATGGAAGAACACTGCTTATTGGCTTGTTCACTGTGGCTCATGCTCCGACCTCTTCCTTATACAACCAAGGATAATCTACTTGGAGTGGTACTGCCCTTCGCACATCAACAACAAACCAATAAAATACATTAAAGGCATGCCACAGGCTGATCTGATGGACACAATTCCTCAGTTGAGGTTTCCTTTTCCCAGGTGACTCTAGTTGGTGTCAAGTTGACAGCTGAAGCTAACTATGGCAGTCGCCCATCTTAACTATGCAGTACAAGCCCATCTCTCCTTATCTATGCAAAAGTTTCCTCCTAAATTTATCTTGTTCTCATTATCCATCCATTGTCCATTTCCAGCTGATTTTTTTTCTATTATGTATGTGCTTTAGTGTCATTCATACTCCACCAGCCTCTGCCTCCCAAGTTATAGGACTAAAGGCATGCACCACCACTACCCAGAAAACTATGATTTAATTTAGCAACTGGTGTTATTTGGAATTAAGGTTTGCTACGACTTTTGGACCTTCCTAGAGTTGCCTTTAGTTAACTACTTTTGTGCTATCTGAGTACCGAGTACTGTGAATACAGTGCTGCTTTTGTAAACATTTTAATTTTTTTTTCAGATTTTATTTATTTTTGCCTGTTGGCAGCTGTCTGAAGTATTCATTTACCTTCCTGGAAATGGTTTTTGGTTTGTCCTGCCATTCAGGGCTCACAGAAAAAGTGTTCTTCCAATTACAGCTTATATCAACTTCATGGATCATTTGAAAGTAAAAACACAGCTCTTTTGTTACAAGTCCCGGGGGACAGCAATCTAAAACGTGAGTGAGTTTCTCCCTTTTATTTTATAGCCAGAGGAAGCTTAATCACTTTACAGGGAACCTAGTCTTTCCCATAATCCAATAATATTCCCTGGATTCTTAGTGGCTTTAACACTGAATTCCTTTAATCTAGTGTTCGTGTTTCTCGACACCTATCCCTGCCTTCCATTAAATCCTGTGCCCAAGCAAAGCAGGGGAGAGCAAAGTAGCAAATCCTGTCACGTAATTTGGCTTAGGTGGGAGGGAGACAGCTCACTAATTCCCTGGTTTCCTGAAATGATGTGATTACCAATGAACCCATCAGGCAATCACTGTGCAAGGTAGTGCTGAGGAACTGGAGCCTTTGCTTTATGCTGGGGAAGCATCCACCAGGCTCTCTACTCTTCAGTTGGCAAGCCACTTCGTTCATGCAGAAACACTCTTCTGTGAACGCCCACCCAAGCTGCTCACACTAGGCTTTGAATGACATCATGGCTTCCAAGCCGGAGAGACTGGAAGCCGTCCTGAGGCATTCTGGCACACAGTGTTTTACTGCTCTGGAAAGCACAGGAATTGGAAGTAGGAAGTCCTTCCTGATTTCACCAGGTATTCTAGCACAGTGTCAGGTGATGAGGAGCAGATAGGGCCTTCATTGTTGTGTTTCTTTTTCCTGGGGCCCCACTGGTGGCTTAAAGCAACAGACATGCACTTGTGTCGAGCCTGGCATCCAGAAGACTGAAATCAAGTTATCAGGAGGGCCGTCCATGCTCTCGCAACACTCTGGGTAGAATGATGCTTCACTTAGCTTGTGGCTATTGCTGTCAATGGAGGTCTTTCTCGCTGTGTGCCTGGTCATTTTAGGGAGCACCACGCTTATTGGACCAGTTCATACCCTGCCTCGGGATGAGCTCGTATCATGACTGTGAAAACTATTTGTGATTACAGTCATTCACAGGCCCCGAGACTTAAAACTTCAACAGATGGTTTTGGAGACCCAATTCCTGCACCTGTGGCTAGTATGTTGTCATAATTGGCCACCTTAGGGTATACTCATTAAATGCATGCTTGCCTGTTAAATTGCTTCTTTGCAAGGAAGTATATGAGAAGATATTAAAGAATTGGAGTTCTGTCCTCAGATCTCAGACTAAAGACAGATCTACTGAAGGGGCCAAACCTTTGGTTTGCAGCAGTATAAACCTTCGCGTGGAAGTACCTTCTGTGCCATAGAAAGTAAATCTAGCTTTCTCCCCAAATGACTCATAGAAATAAATAAAACAATGTATGAATCTAACAAATATTCAACAGATATTAATTGAGAACATATTCTATGCCAGGCTGTCCTAGATGCTAGAGGCACAATGATACATTTTTAAAAATTGCTTTTCTCCTACTTACTTGGAACAAAGGGCTTATAGAAAAAAATAAATATACTATGAAGGATGAAAAAAAAAGAAAGAAAAAGAAAAAGAAATAGAGATTACACAAAGAATTGTGGGACCATAGAAATAAAGTTTGTTAATAGGGGTAGGGATGTGTTGAAGGTAGGAATTACATTGAAATCCACATTGCGTCATGGCAGACAATGCAGGAACACTCCAGGATGCAGAGAAAATGGCAGATGATAAGCATAGGCATGTTAGAGGTTAGGCACTGTGACTGTCACAGAGATGAGTGGTTGGATGACATAGTCACAATGTGGTGGTGTGATATGCCTGCCTCAGTTATTGGAAATCAGCTTCTTAGACACAGGGCAGCATCCCATGTACTTAAAAGCATTGACAATTATATTATGGTGCCAGAAAGAAAACCATGGGGGGGTGGCAGAGGATGAGGCAGCATCTAGGATTGGGACTACAGTCATTTAGGAGGCTCTCACCCCTGTCCAGACCAGATCTGGACATCTAAAGCAAGCAGATGGCAGTGATAGAGAGGAACAAGTGGCATCTACACACAGTTTGGTGGTGGAAATGGAAATATTTGCTGGTACCTAGGAAAAGAGAAAAGAGGGATAGGCTTGGTAGGTCAAAGAGATATCAAATCTAAACCTCAGCTTAGTTCAATGCCAGGCATAGTCATTCATGCTAAGGCGTGTAAGAGCCAGGGTTTATGGTTAAAGAACTATTCTTTACTCAAACACGACAGAATAATTCACAAGAAACTGTTTTAGGATGTCTGGATTTCTCCCTTTAAATGCTGAGATTCCAAGAACGATAAAACACATCTATCAGAGCCAATGTAACCATCTGATGACATAAAACTTGTCTCTTTTTGCTTTAGTCCAGGATGCAATTTGACACTTTGTGAGGCATCATCTCTGGCCACTCAGAGACAGTTCATTATTTATAGAGTCACTGATATTTACTTCTTTAAATGCCTGATTTACTGTCACAAAAGCTCTCCATGCTGACAGAACCCTAGTTTAAATACATACACACATGCCAGTTAAACCACAGAGAGGAATGGCTGACATCCAGCTGGCAGACATCGGAAGAGGCACACAGAATACGTTTTCTTAAAATATCCTGGCCACAGTATAGTTGATTTTCAGACCTGCACTAACTCTGATCAGTAGATCCTACTGCTTCTTATCCTTGCGAATATCATTCAATCTTCTAAGACTGAAGAAAGTGGAATAGGAGAGTAGGGAACAGAGGAGGCACCTATATGAGACCTTCGCTGCTTGGAGCATATGAATCAAAGGGAAGGGGAATCAGACCTTTTATGCGGGTTGTGGTGGTGCGTGCCTTTAATCCCAGGCAGAGGCACACAGATCTCTGAGTTCAAAGCCAGCCTGGTCTCCAGACTGAGTTCCAGGACAGCCAGGACTACATAGAGACAGCAAACAAGCAAACAAAAAGGTGTGTGTGTGTGTGTGTGTGTGTGTGTGTGTGTGTGTGTATGTGTGTGTAGGTGTGTGTAGGGGGGGAGTGGGGGAGTATAGCTGCTCAACACTTGTGGCTCTGACAGATCAATGTTTTTTTTTCTGATTCCCTGCTTTCTTAGTCAACACTAATTGAACCAAGGGTTGCTGACTTACAGTCAATAACTGAATGGATAAACTGGATTAATAAGAAAAAAAAAAAACATCCTAAGAATCTGAAGAGCAACAACATTGGAAATAATCAGAGAAGTGTTCGAAGAAGCAGAAGCAAACAAGCAAACTGAGAAAGGCCAAGGTTTTTATTTTGGTAGGGAACCCAACAATCCAATAACAAATGCTGTAGCTGTCAGGAGCAGAAAAGAAGCAGCTTGGTGGAGGGTCCTGACCCTACAGAAGGGAGCCACCCCTCCTCCTCAGTCTGACTGTTCCTCAAGCTGCCTTTGTTTCAGGCATCTTTTCCCCTGTGAAGGTACCCTCCCTGCAAACCTTCAAGGTAACTCCCTGTTTTTAAACTAGCCAGCCACACACTTGCAATGAGCAAATGCTGATCTGAGCAAATTCCTAAGGTCACCCTGAGGTCATTTCCCCACCTGTATCTCCTAACCCCTCAGGAGCTCTCAAGGTACTTACAAATAATTACCGCCAAAGAATGTAGGAATAAAAAAAAAAAAAAAAATGACTTATTCTGATTCACTCCTGGGGTGGGCGGGAAAATCAGACCCAGTGCTTTCTGGTTCCACAGAACTAAAACTTGTCATTTTTTAGTTTCAGATTTAGGTTGTCCAGGGGGACTTGAAGTTGAGAGCCTCCTGCCTCAGCCTTCCAAGCATGAGGCTTCTAGGTATGTGCTATCATATTCTGGTTCCCCCCCTCCTCCCCCTGTTGTTTGTTAAAGTACGATATCTACACTATCTAATTTTTAAAATAAGATACACAATAAACAAAAATTCCCTTTAATACCCTCTTTTTGCTTAAAATTATAGATACTACTAAGTTTTTGTTGGCACAGGCTCTATATTTAAGTAGATTTTTAGTAGCTGTGATCTCAGGTTTTTGTCAAAGTCAGTGATTGTGCTTAGGCAATGTCTTTAAACTAATTTTTAGAAGTAGACACTTGAAGCCAGCATGGTGGCACAGGAGACTGGAGGAGCACTGTTAGGGCAGGTTCCTCCCCGCCAGCCTCCCGGTCCTGCCGCCATGGTCCCACTGCCACGTGAGCCCCAAATAACACTCAGAGACTCTGTATTCGATACAATCCTGTTGGCCAGTTACCATTATTGTTTATGGGCTAGCTCCGTCTTAATTATTAACCCATTTCTACTTATCTAAATATTTCCACGTGGCTCATCTTATCTGGGAGCTGCAGCTGGCGTCTTCCTTCCTCCCCCGGCTACATCTTGACTCTAACTTCCCACTTCCTCTTTCCTCCTTGTCTCCTAGCCCCGCCTATCTAGTTTCCTATTGGCCGATGGGGCTTTAGTAATTAAACAGTATGAGAAACATATTTACAGAATAACATCTCCCATAATCTCCTCTTTTCTGTCTAAAATAAAAAGAAGGGGTTTAACCTTAACATATCAAAATATAACATACAACAGATATCAAATAAGAATCACAATTAACAACATTTAGTCCATTAACATTTTGTAAGACTTAAAGAAAATATCATCTATCCTATCTTTGTTAGTCTAAAGTCCTATATGTAACTTATCTTTAATCCTAACTAAGGAAAACTATAACCAAAACTATCTGTCTTCAATTCCTTCAAAGACCACAGAAGGATAACATATAAACTCTAGAAATGACAGAGACAACTCACTGCCTGTCAGTCACCCGAAGTTCTTCTGTAATGTTCCATCTTCAGTCCATAGGCCATAGTGTGTCTCCAGACTCCTCAGCAAAGCAGAAAACTTTAAACTATCCACCTGTATTGACAGTTTGTCAGTCACTTTTCTCTGTGTCCTGCAGAATGTCTGGCTGCCTTTTCTATGAAGCAGGAATCCTGTAGCAATGTCCATCTTGCATTAGCAGTCACTTTTTTGTGGGTCCTGCATGTCCAGTTTCTACAACATAAAGTCAAACAGTCCAGAAGAGCAGTATCTTGCCCAAATGGCTAGTCTTGCCATATTACAAGCAAACTCCATAATGTGTTTCTTCAATGTCCATCTTCCTTTTTGATGCAGTTGGTGTTACCAGGAGCAGTTGTGCCTCATTGTCAAGAAAAACCCTAAACCATTTTAAATGCCATATTCTATAGGTCTTTGAAAGGTTTGAAGAGTGCCTATTCATCTCAAATACATCTCTGCATATTTAGAAATCCTAATTAATTTAACATCAAGTTTTAGTTATCATAGGTAACTCTCAATTATACATTTTCCAATGAGCTATATAAACATAATACCTAAACAAGAGGAGAAATATACATATCATAAAATTGACCTTAAATTGTATCAATAAAAGAAAATCCATTCCAAAGCAAAGTATTCATATCTATATCATAATTCCTTTTTTACCTTTAAAAGGATTGTTTGTGGTCATTAGCCATTTACAACCAAGCCCATTTAAATGAAAACAAACATTTATAAACAATATTTGGGAATTTGGGTGTCGTTCTTTCCAAACTACTTCCTGCTGGTAGAGAGAGCTGTCATGGGGGTCCAAAGAAGATGCAGAAATCTTGGCAGTAGTCGGCAAGGCTTTGTCTCAACTGCTTTGAATGTTGGATCACCTGGGAAGCTGTTTCAGGGGGTCTGGCTTGATCAAACCATATAAGTCTGGAAAGAATCCACAGCTTTTCATTTTCTGTGGAAACAAAAATAGAAATCCTTTTCCCCAGTAACTTGTCCTTAGGCTTAAATTTTGGAGTCAAAGCATGTTTAAAATATATAAATTGAATTAATCCAGCAGCATTTCTTTTATCAGTAGTTATTTTCTCAGCAATCAAATAATTTAAAGACAACAGAATCGCATATAGTATCCAACATTTCTCTGTGTTTTCCATCTTTACGTGGCTTTTTTATTACTCTATTTATTCTACTTCTATTTTTACATATTTTGAGACAGGGTTTCTCTGTGTAACTTTTATCTGTCCTGGAATTCACTGCATACCAGGTTTACTTTGAAATCACAGAGATCTGCATGCCTTTGTCTGCCTAGTGCTGGGATTAATGGCGTGTGCAACCATACCTATCCACTCTACTTCCTTTATTTTTTTTTAAACTCCCAAGCCAGTGTATTTTTTAAAACATAGTGTAAACCTTCATTGCAGCTCTCGTTCACATCAATGAATTGCTAGCAGAGCTCTTTAAAAGCAAGGCGGTTTTTTGCCGCTTATGCTAATTTTGGAAACCTCCCTTAAAGGAGCCGCACAACTCTCTGTCTACAGCAAAACAAATCCAACCGAGAAAATGCTACTACTAAGAAGTCTTGCTAGTCTCTGTTCCCTTGTTTCTAAAAACTATTTTTTAAGCTTTTGTTAAGTTTTAAGTGAAAGTTCTCAGTTCCACTTCTGACACCATTATGTTAAGGCAGGTTGTTCTTTGCCACCGGCTCCATCCCGCCTGCTCCATGCTGCCTGCCACCAGTCTGGGCCCACAGCAGCACCAGCCCCAAATAACACTCAGAGACTCTGTATTTGATACAATCCTGTTGGCCAATGACTATCATTGTTAATGGGTTAGCTCTGCCTTAATTATTAACCCATTTCTACTTATCTAAGTATTTCCACGTGGTTATCTTATCCGGGAGCCACAACCGGCGTCTTCTTTCTTTCAGTTCTACATCTCGACTCCTCCCTCCCACTTCCTCTTTCCTTCTCCTGGTCTCCTAGCCCCACCTATCTTGCTTTCTATTGGCCAACAGGGTTTTATTAACCAGTATGAGAAACATATATACAGAATAACATCTCACATCAGAGCACAATCTTGAGTTTGAGGTAGAAGTCTGAGTCCCATAGCTCTAGCCACACAGGGCTACATAGCAAAACTTCATGGAAAAAAAAATTCTAGTAAAATATTTCAATAAGAAAAATTAATTTAAACCATCCAAATGCGTTTTCTGCAAGATGGGCTTGGCTTTTCAGACTCCTAGATAAGAGCTGTGCACTGAGATGGTAGCTAGGACCTGACAGCTGATGAAGCCTTTGGGTTTGATATAGTGGCCATACTCTCGTCTTGGAAAAAGTGTGGGTCATGAGAATGGATTAATCCTAGGAAAATATGGACTCCGAAATCAATCCTTTATGGACCCCGACTTATTTATTTATTTATTTATTTAGACTGTGGCTGTCACCAACAAAGTTTATCTGCCCTCTCATTTTGGGTTCCTCATCTAGAAAAGCAATCATAACAATGCCACAAAACCTTTCTCAAGGATTTTCTCAAGAGCGGAATTAGAAAACAGCTACTTAATTGGCATTTGGCAAATACGAGTTTATGTTTTTCCTTTATAGATATAACATCCTTAGACTAGGAAATTCTGACATGCTGAAGTTTTTCATTATGACACACTTTAAATATTATCCATGAGTACAGACACTCATGCTTAAAAGGTCAAAAAAATATTATAGCGGCTTTATTATGCAGTGGAAAATGATCTCACAGCCATAATTTTAACCAGAATAATCTCTCTCCTTCTCCCCCCTGTTTCTCCCCCCTCCTTACCATGCATTTCTAAGTAACATACAAGTCAAAACAAGTAAGATTATCAAATAAATAATTTTTAGTCAACTTCTTGTCTCCTAGTGTTTCTCAATATTTCTCCCCTCTAAATATTTTCTAAAATAGCAGGAAGCGAAGAAAGTGAAGAGAAGATAATAGACAATCATGGTGATGCATTATTCAGAAAATACCTCTTACATTCCAAGAGTGTGGACCTTGCTGGACCTCACACCCAAAGGTAATAGTACACCTTGAGATCATTTAAGATTTAAGACTGATATCCTACTGTGCACTCAAACTGTTTACTCTGCCTTTAAGAAAACAATGTAATAGTCAAACTTACTTGTCCTAAATTCCCCATGTAATCTACTTTTACAACCTAAACTAAGCCATAGCTGTAATTTTAAGTTATGGACTCTTCCATGCTCCTGGCCCAGAAAATGCATGCGTATCATTTGCTGAAAGTGGCAAATAGAGAGGTTGAAAGCAACTTCTTAAAAATCTACCACAGAGGTTGAAAACAGCTATTTATGGTTACTGGTTGATAAATGACATCTGTTATCTGGGTCAGTTGTGATAAATTGGAGCCAGTAACTTAATCCCTTGTAAAATGCTGTAGTGTCCCACTCATTCCCCTTGTGATGGTTTTGTACTGTTCAGTTAATACAGAATGAAGAGCCTTTTGTAAGGAACAGACATACTAAGCATGTACAATAGACACAGACACACAAGGGCAGAAACAGACAGACATAAACATGGACACACAGAGACAGAGGGACAAACAGATTCACAAGACAGCCTCAGGGCAGGCACAGTCAGACTCATACAACAGACAGACAGAAGATGAAAGAACACAGGGAGAATGAAACTAGCTCTTGCTTAAATGATTCCAAGAAGAATTCTTTCTTTCTTTAATGGGACACCACACATTATTGGTAACTTGGAGCTAACCACTAATGCATAAAATATGAGTAGAAATGACAAGAATAGACAAGAGGTGGGAAACTATGTTCAGAAACTAGAAGGCCACATGAGCATGAGACCTCTGGAAATGGAACACCCTGCATTGGTGAGTTGGTGAGGAGTGGGGCAGATGGCTACAGAGAGAGCCAGACGCCAATGGGTCCCCTCCGGCTTTTCATAGAGCTAGACAACAATCCTCTTCTGGAGAAAGTGAAACTACGAAGTTTGGCCAGGGGACTAGAGTAATAGTCAACAAAAAGAATTCAAAGACCCATAGTTTTTTACTTCCTCCAGGACTCCAGAGAGCTCTCAGTTGGAAGAGCAGAGGAGAGGAGAAGAAGGAGAGGGAAGGGAAAGGAAGAAAGGGAAAGAGAAGGGAGGAGAGAGTTCCTGGAGGGGGTGGAGTGTGTCTTTTATTTCCAGCCATTGTGAGTCACCCAAAGAACATCCACACAGTCACACCTGGCTGTCCTTCAGCAATCTCCTCCAATTAATGAGCTTTACCCATGCCCACATGCACAGAGTGTTCAGTCAGGTTCAAAAAAATATTGTATTAGTGTTTTCAGTAAAGTTTACACATGGGGGTGTGTACATTTGAGTGTTGATGGCTTCAGAGACCAGAGAGCAAGAAGGAAAACAGGATGTTTGACTAACTGACAAAGAAACTCACTAACAGACTATGGAAGTCAAAATAACAGAGAACATGGAGTGTGGTGGTTCAAGTCTTAATATCAGAAAGAAGACATTTCAACTTCAAGACAAGCATGGAGACCCTGCCTTAAAGAAAACTCCCTCAGAACTCAGTAAAATACACACATGTTCATAATAAAAGGCCCATTGAAAGTCCTGAATAATTTTTTAAAAAATAATCATAATAAAGTATGATAGCCTAATTTAATCAAACTTGGGTCAAATGAAAACTACAGATTGAAATCTTACAAAGGGTTAAAAAATAGGACAATTGGTTTTATATATATATATATATATATATATATATATATATATATATATACAATATTCAAAATTAGGGTGATTTTAGATCCAGAAATCATGATGAAAGTCAAGCTCTCCTTTAAAATTCTAAGAGAAATAATGTTCAACTTAGAACTCTTCACACAGACTGTCAATCAAGTGTAAAGGTGGAATGAGGAAGGTATTAGACAAATATGTCTCATTAAATCAAATTCTCCTGCTTCCTTTCTTTAGGTATTGTTAGAATATGAACCTTTGCATTAAAGAATAAAGGATGGGATATTCAGTGTGGAAAGATAAGGGGAGTGGGAGGATCGTAGCTTCACATGTTCAGGAGGAAGGGTCCCAGGGGCTCATGTGGTAGAAGTCCTCATAAAGTATTTCTTTGGGACATGCAGTGATATGATAAAAAAAAATTGAGCAGATGGAAGGAAATACTGCTTATAAAGTCATTAAAGCAAACATTTTATGAGAAAGTTACTAATACATGTTCTGTCTGGTTTTATGTCAACTTGACACACGTTAGAGTCATTAGAAAGGAAGGAACCTCTGTTGTGAAGTTTCCTTCATAAGATCAGCCTGAAGGGAGTTTTCCTAATTAGTGATTGATATGGGAGGGCCCAGCCCATGGTGGGTGGTGCCATCCCTAGGCGGTGGTCCTGGGTCCTATAAAAAAGCAGGCTGAGCAAGCCCTGAGGAGTAGTAAGCAGCACTCCTCGATGGCATGTGCACATAGGCAGGCTAATATTAATTCTCTACTAAAAGAAAAAAGCATTCTCACAAATAGTTTTGTTTAAACTTACAGCAGATGCTATATTTCCCCTGTAAATATCATATACAACTCAGTAATGGACCATTTAATCATGGAGCAGACTCTTTGATCTCTTGCTCTTCATTTTGTTTTGCTTTGTTTGAGACAGGGTCTTTCTATATAGTCCCAGATAGCCTGGAACTTATAGAGATCCTCCTGCCTCTGCCTCCCAAATGCTGGCATTAAAGGTGTGTGATACCACAACCGGTCAAGTCTTTGCTTTATTACACATGCAGTGCTAAAAACATTAATTAATTCTTTCTCTCCTCAATAAATTGTGTAATCTTATACTTGAACAGGAGATTTAGTTTTGAATGTGATAGATTTAATTTAAAAAATAAAACATCACAAGACTGTTTAAATTTCTCTGTGGTTTTAAAAATTACTTTAAACCTGTAAAAAGCTCAATGGTTAAGAGCTCATAAAATTCTTTCAGAGGACTCTTGCTCAGTTCCCAGTACCTTACCCACATTGGTCAGCTCACAACAGGCCAAAAATCCATTTCTAGGTACTCTGACACCTTTGGTCTCTATGATCACCCACGCATATGTGTCACACACACACACACCCACACCCCCCCACACACACACATACACCTGGGGGTGTGCCTGCCCACTCCTTTCTATAAATGAACAGATAAAGCTGCAAACTTTCCACATCCATGAGTGAAACAGGATACAGCCACAGTGCTACCTTACAGTACAAACCTTTAAAATGCTGAGTTTTGAGTGTAGGAGAAGATGGATGTCCCACCTCAACCATAAAGGGGATTTTCCTTCTATCTGATTTTCTTCAGGGCCCTCAAAAACTTAATAGATGATGGCTCTCCTATTGCTAAGAGTGGTGTTTTAATCCTCTTACTAACTCAAGTGTTAATCTCTCCAGAAAACATCCTCTCCACACACAGAAATCTTGTCTCACATCTATCTGAGCATTTCCTTAATCTGTCTGATTGACAGAGAGCAGTCATCATCCCCATGCCTTTCAGTCAGCTGCTCTGGTGCCAATCAATGTCTTACTAATGATGGAAGTCAGGATGTATTCTCTAGGTTCAATGTATTAATTGATCTACAGGATCTCATTAAAACACTGTGGCTCAAGAATTTAAATATATGAGCCTATGGGGGCCATTCTCATTCAGATTTCCATACACATGAAGGCATGTATGAGCCTTCAAATAAAATGTGTACACATACATACACACAAACATTGCATGCACACCCACACACAACACTAAATACATTTTAAGAAAGACTAATACCCACCCCTCCAAACCTGCTGTTTCTAGTGATTTTTTACTGCAGGATTATCACCTAGTTTGATATTCAAGACTTCACTCCTTTCCCCATCCCCTTTTGATATTCAAAACATTATCCTGTTACACATAATCCAACAAGCTCCTTCATACTGCTTTGTCATTCAGTTTCTTGTCATTCCCATTAAAATCATTGTAGCTCACCTACTTGTCCAGCTTCAGCTCAAATTGTGAGCTCTTTCTTGCTCCCCAAACTCTTGCCCTAACCATTGCCTTAATTATAATTTTCACTCTGGAATAGTTTGTCTCCCCTCTTCTACCAATTCCTACTCACCATTCAAATCTAAATGCAAATGGTATTTCCTAAAAGAGGAAATGTATCATCCAAGTTTGCATTTATAAACAAGAGCTTTCTCTGATACAAACAGGAAAATCAGAGACTGCACTAAAAGGAGATTTGTAACAGTGAGATGGGAGGTTTGTGTCAGCTGTTGAAGTGTTAGCATGATAAACCACCCTGCCTCCATTTTAGGCTTAAATGCCATCTCACAGATTCATTACTGTTTCTCAAGGATTGGGCTATGCCCCACCTCTAAACTTAACTACAAATGGTTGTGTACCGACTGTACCAGGAAATGGCAAACATGCCTTTACTTCAAAAGATTGTTAAGACCACATTGTGATGACCATGTTGTTATGACTACAGTGTTAATACCACCTCTGTTTCAGGAGGCTGTTATGACCAACTTGTTATTGCTTATGTTCTGTGTAACATTACCTGTTTGCCTGCCAAATCCCCCATTTGGAAACCCCCTACTCCTGAACTATACAAAGCCTTCTCCTATCTATGTCCAGTGCTGATCTCTTGAACCCTGCTTTTAGGGAGGGACAGTCTACATACACAAATAAAAAGCAGCTTCCTTTAATTAATCTGGCCATGATGACTTGAGTGGGTGGTCCCTCTCCTCTAATCTATGGGATTAACAGCGCATAAGAATAGCGCATTAACCACACACAGAAGCTGGTCTGGAGCAGAAACCACCACCACAGTTACTATATGCTACTTGCTAGAGTCTGACCATTTCTGAGTTCTATAATCCTGAGCAATTATGGGGTACCACTTCCTGTCTGGAAGGAAGCTGGAAAAAGACATGCTAGACTTTTTTCATCACCTGTGATGGGAGGTAGTTTCTGATTCCCATTAAAGCCTGGAATGTCAGAAATTCTTGGACCAGTTGATGGGAATTCAGATGCTAGTTAAGAGAATTAAAAGTCTCTACCACAGGTTGCCCAGGTAGCTTTAGCAGCTTTAGTTCTATTACTGACTGATTGCTATGTAAGCTTCTTAGCATCGTTTCCAACCCAGGGAATTTTTACATATATGTATTTAAATGTCTGTATTATGAGGTTATTTATAGCCCTCTTTACTATTTTCTTTAATAGCCTGTGTTCTCCTTAAGAGAGGACTGGGCCTATGCTCACTCACCTGTCTATTCCCAATGCTTACCACTTTATAGATGCACAAATATTTCTTGAAAGGTTATTATTGAACTACAAAACTCTACTTCTAACTAATAGATTAAGTGAGCACAGCTGTTACGGCAGGTTCTTCCCGCCGGCTGCAGCGCTGCCGCCATGGTCCCGCCACCACGTGAGCCCCAAATAACATTCAGAGACTCTGTATTTGATACAATCCTGTTGGCCAGTTACCATTATTGTTAATGGGCTAACTCTGTCTTAATTATTAACCCATTTCTACTTATCTAAGTATTTCCACGTGGTCGTCTTATCAGGGAGCCGTGGCAGGCGCCCTGCTTCTTCCCTGGGCTACATCTCGACTCTTCCTTCCCACTTCCTCTTTCCTCTTTGTCTCCTAGCCCCGCCTATCTTGCTATCTCATTGGCCACAGTGCTTTATTAACCAGTATGAGAAACATATATACAGAATAACATCTCCCATCACACAGAAACCTTCTTTACTCCACCACCATTATTTGCCATGAACCTCTCTCTCTACAAAGCCCGGATTAAGAAAGCCTCCTATTGCTGTCCTACCGTAAAAAGAACAAAAGTTTTTTTTTTTTTTTTTTTTTTTTAGTAGGAACTCCTTGATGGAGAGCAAGACATTTGGTAAACTTTGAAATGTCATTCACAATGAGCCAGGCCTTACAACCATTTCTTTAGCTGTTAATCCCCGAAGTAAATACAGTAGTCATCCAAACGTTAAAAAATTCCTAGCCACAGCTACATCATGCTTCTTGTGGAACACCTTTTTAAAGGTCTTTAATTCCACCCTGCAGTGTTCCCTTCAGATTCATCAGAAGTAGGAGAGGAAATTCCAGGCGAAATGGCCTGGGGAAGCAAAGGGAGCCCTCGTAGAGAGATATTCACATCAGCAGACAATTTAGTAGTCATGGTTTCCTTTATGGAAAGATTTTTTAAAATTATGTGTCTGTGTGTGGGTATGTGCATGCCTGTGCACACCCCTGCAGAGGCCAGGTGAGGCCCTCAGATCCTCCAGAGCTGGAATTACAGGCAGCTGTGACTCCCCCTATGTGATGATGGGAACTGAATTCAGGTCTTCTGCAAGAGCATTGCATGCTCTTAAGTGCTAAGCCATCTCATAGTCTCAAATGATTGTTGTTAGATTGTTTTTATTTTATTTGTATAGGTGTTTTGCCTGCTTGCATGTCTGAGTGCACTGTGTAGCTGTAGAGGCTGGAAGATGACATCATATTCTTTGAGACTGGAATTACATAAGGTCATAAGCCACCAATTAGGTGCTGGAAATCAAACTCCAGTCTTCTGGAACAGAAGTAAGTGCTCTTAACCACTGACTTAGTTAGGGTTCCTATTACAGTGAAGAGACAACATGACCACAGCAACTCTTATAGAGGAAAACATCTAATTGGGGCTGGCTTACAGTTTCAGAGGTGTGGTCCATTATCCCGGTGAGAAACATGGCAGCATGCAGGCAGGCATGGTGCTGGAGGAGCTGAGAGTTCAGCATCTTGATTCACAGGCAGAAAAAGAAGACTGCATACCACATGAGACCTCAAAGGCTGCTCCCATAGTGACACACTTCCTACAACAAGGCCACACCTCCTAATAGTGTCACTCCCTATGGGCCAAGAATTCAAAGACGTAAGTCTATGTGTATGTCAGGGGGTATACCTATTCAAACCAGAACAACCGTGGAGCTGTCTTTCCATTTCCCAAGTTATTCTTTCCCTCCCCTCCCTGCCTCCCTGCCTCCCTGCCTCCCTGCCTCCCTGCCTCCCTGCCTCCCTGCCTCCCTGCCTCCCTGCCTCCCTGCCTCCCTGCCTCCCTTCCTTCTTCCTCCTTCCTTCCCTCCCTCCCTTCCTTCTTCCTCCTTCCTTCCCTCCCTCCCTTCATTCTTCCTTCCATCCTTCCTTGCTTCCTTCTTCCCCCCCCTTTTTCTTTATTTCTTTCTTATCTTTGAGGCAGTCTCAGTATGTAGCACTGGCTCACCTTGAGCTAACTATGTAGACCAAGAGGTCTTTGAACTCACAGATATCCCATCTGCATGCCTCCAGAGTTCTGAAATTAAAGGTGAACACCACCATGTCTGGCAAATTGTCTTTCTTTCATTCTTCCTTCCTTCCTTCCTTTTCCTTAGTGGCTATATATATATATATATATATATATATATATATATATACACACATATACATATATATATATATATATTTAGACTTTAGGTGTTGTTTTCTGAAGACATAAAAATCTGGGACACATAGTAGGCTCTTTTCTCTTTTCCTTTCTTAGGAGGATACCAGTCAGGATTAGGAGGACCTACTTTCTGAGACACTTTAGTTTTCTAGTAGGTTTTCTATGGAAATAGACTGTATATTCTTTTGTAAGGCTTGCCACCTCTGTGTCACAAGTGACTTACACAACTGGAATTTGTTGTCTCAAAGTTGTAGGGGTCAAGATCTAAGGTCAGTTGACAGTAGGACTGTTGCTCCCTCTCAGCTCGGTGCTTCCCTCTCAGGTTCTGGTAGGCTAGGCATCTGATGACACACCTTGGCTCCTCCGTGTCTTTTCTCTTTCCCTTTCTTAGGAGGATACCAGTCAGGATTAGGGAGGACCCTGAAGATCTCATTTTTACTTGATTACCACTATAAAATACTCATATTATCTGGATAAGGGAATATTTTCAGGTTCGGAGAGTTAAGCATCCACTTTATCCTTTCTTTCTTTTTGAGGGGAAAGACAGGGTTGAATACATAACATACCCTGACCATCGGAACTTCAGCATCTCACAGACTGTCTGCAATTCGGTCTGCAGGACTGCATGATTTGAGCAAGCCAAGACTGCCCAGTGACTGTCAAGAAAGAATAGCACTGGCTAATCTTGGCAAGGAGGGCTGCAGACAAAGGCAGACTTGTACCCTGAGCAAAGACTCAGCTTCAGGATGCCCAGCTCTGCCCACACAGAGAAAGCACCACTGAGAATGTGCCAGTTCTCAGAAACAAGGAACAAACCGTTGCTCTAATCTTGTGAAATTAGACCTAATAATCTCTGGTTAAGGACTTAAGCAACATGGACATAGTTAAACAAACTTAAATATAGTTTGTTTCTCTCTTCTTTGAAAGTTTTTTAAAAATGAAATTATTTTTTGATTCATCATGGGAAAACAGACGTGAAGATATACTGACCAGTTGCAATCATGTGCACTGTGCAATCATTCATGAGATAGCCTCTGTGATTGATGAGATTTTATGCTTACTTGTTTCTGTCCTGCTAGAATCTGTGGGCAAGAAATGAAGACATTTACTTGTAGTTCTTTGTTTTTTATTTTATTTATTTATTTATTTATTTTGTTTTTTAGAGACAGGGTTTCTCTGTGTAGCCCTGGCTGTCCTGGAACTCACCAAGGTGGCCTCAAATTCACAAAGTTCCACCTGTCTCTACTTACCAAGTGATGGGATTAAAGGTGAGCACCACCACTGCCCATCCTGTGATTTTTTTTTTTAGAAAGCATTTATTTTAAAAATGTGTGTGTGTGTGTGTGTGTGTGTGTGTGTGTGTGTGTGTGTGTGAGTTTATGTGCAGTACATGCATGCAGGTGCTTGTAGTGGACAGAGAGCATTGGATGCCCTGGGTCTGGAGTTAGTTAGTTGTGAGCCACCTGAAGAGGTTCTAGGAACTAAATTCAAGTCACCTACTAGAGCAGGAAGCACTCTTAAGTACTGAACCATCTCTCCACCCATATGTTTGATTGTTTATTGTTCCCAGAAATAACCACAGGTGTTGCTGACATAGTATGGTCTCAAGGAATATTTGTTTATTAAAGGGGAATGAGGTAGCATTGTGATAAATTCACTTATTATATAGTCAACTGCTCATCCAATTATTTGTAGCTAGTTAATATGTATTAAACTGCAGACATTACAGTTTGGATATGTGTTGAAAATTTGATTTCCATCCATTGGTGCTACTTTGAGAAGTTCTGGAAACTTTGGGAGGTGGGGCTTGAGAGACGGGGTCACTGGGTGGAGGCAATTGGGGTTATACTACTATTGGCCCCTGTCTAAAATCCTTTGTTTTCTGATTGTTCTTACCTGAATAGCTTTCCTCTCCCATATGCTTCCAGTGGCGTGATGTTTTGCTCCAGCCTGTGGAAATAAGTGACATGTATTGAACTATACAACAGTGAGGGAGCCAAATAAATCTCCCTCCCTTGGGTTTATTATGTCTGTTATTTTGGTCACAGTGACACAAAAGTAATTGATACAAATAGGTATAAAGTATAGCCTAAGAAGTTCTAAAGAGCAGGGCATAGTGTCACATGCCTTTTTTCCCAGCTCTCAGGAAGCAGATGTAGGAAGATCTCTATGAGCTCCAGGCCAGCCTTAGAAACTTACACGGAGAAACCCAGACTCAAAACAAAGAAACAAAACAAAAAACACAACAACAACAACAAAAAACAAACAAACAAGAACTATAAAAAAGTTCTAAAGAGGTTACAATGTAATTTTTTTTTTTGTACTCTTCACTTTTTGGGGGCCATTCACCTAGCTCACAGATAATCACCCAGAGACTTTTTCTTTCTTATGATTGCCTGGCTTTAGCTTGAATTGTTTCTAGCCAGTTTGTGCAGGGACTCTGCAGAAGAGGAGGCAGAGAGAGTGTAAGAACTGGAGGGGATGGAGAAAACAAAGGAAAAAAGGTTGTTGAGATCAACATGATAGACACGCACATAAACTCACAGAGACTGAGGCAGCATACACAGGGTCTGGGTGGGTCTGCACCCGATGAGGTCTTAGAGCTGAAATGAGAAGTAGACAATTCCTCCATCCCTAACCCAGAAACTATCTGCAATTAGTAGCCACTTGCAATCAAAAGCTAGTTTCCTCCAAGGGGGTCTCATTGGGGAAACAAGCCACTCTTAAATGAAGGCTCCGTGTTCAACAGTAAGTAGATAGCAAACAGAAATGAACTCAACTGCATCTTTGCAGGTTCCTTGTTTCATGATGTCCTGTCCAGGCTCTTCTTTTTATCTTTTATTTTATTTATATATGACTTTTCTTCTCTTCTTTTACCCTACAGGTCCTTTGTGTAAATACTATGGCTTCCTGTTGAGCTATTTTATGTGATTCCTGAGGGTGCAAACTATTTCTTGAGCCTTCTCTTGAGCCCTTTTCATCCTGTTTGCTGTGTCCAATTCCAATGTGGTAGTTTTTGTTTTATATTGCTACATTTCATTATAATCCCACAGAAGTCTATTTGTTTTCTGATAAGAGACAGAAAGTGGGTGGATCTGGATGGGATGTGAAATAGGAAGAAGCTGGGAGGAGTAGAGGGAAGAGAAAACATGCTCAGAATATATAGTATGTTAGGGAAAAAAGTATAATTTCAATAAAAGGAAAAATTATAATAGAATATGCATGCAATAACAATTGATGTAAGAAGATGAAATGAATTTGAAGGAGAATGGGGAGAGGAATATCGGAGGGTATAAAAGGAGAAAAGGCAAAGGAGAAATGTAATAGAAATACAATCTCAAAAATAAACAAAAAATGTAATTCACTATTTAAAAAGAAAAAGAAAAATTTCACAGGCATACAGAAGATCAGGGAGTCGTGTGAAAAAAGTTCATGAAAGAAATATTTGAAGGGCTGGTGAGATGGATCTTGCAAAGGATCTGTGTTCAATTCCCAGCACTCACATAGTGGTTCACAACCTTTTACAACTCCAGTTCTAGAGGCTCTGACACCCTTTTCTGACCTCTACAGGCAACAAGCACACACGTGGTAAAGTACATATATACAGGCAAAACATAACATAAAATAAATCTAACCTAAAAACTAAAAAATATGTACTTGAATGAATCAGGTCCTTCTTAATGGATTGGTAGGATTTTACAAATTAAAACCAGAGTGAAAGGAAAATAGGGATAGAAGGGACCAAAGTCGATGGTTTGGCAATAATGGTAGGGAGCTGCCCTGAGATGTATCACCATGCGGCTTCCCTCAACAGCTGAAGGACATCTTTGAAGAGGCCTCTCTTCAGATGAAGATAGGTTATGGACTTGAGCCTGTGTGAAGCAGAGCTGTGAATATGTTTATCTTACTAGTTGATGAATAAAACTGTTTTGTCCAGTGGGAAGGCAGGATTTAGCCAGGTGGGAAATCCAAACAGGGATAGCGCAAGGTAGTAGGTAGAGTCAAAGACACACCATGTAGCTACCAAGGAAGCATTTGGCCCTGGGCATTACCAGTCAGTCAAAAACACATGGAGATAGATTAATAAAAATGGGTTAATAATTAAGAGAGAGCTATCCAATAAGAAGCCTGAGCTATCAGTCAGATGGTTTATAATTAATATAAGCCTCTGTGTGTTTATTTATGACTAAATAGCTTCAGGACTGGGTAGTAGAGAAATTTCAGTCTACATAGCTAAGAGACCAGGGACTGAAACCTTTGGAAGCAGGAATCATAAGCTTTGCTTTGTAAAGTTGCTTATCTCTGGTATTTCTGTCACAGTGATGGAAAGTTGACCAAGATACACATCTAATTTAATATTAATTTGATTTTCAAAATACAGCTGATCAGTTCATTAATAAAAAAGGAAATTTCATATGTTATATCATTTTTAATAGAACTAAAAATAATATTTTGTTCAAGAATTAGAGAATATTTTTCCTTTAGCAGCTATTTTGGGCTACACTAAATTGATTTCAACCAAATAATTCATTAACAGACACCATTTGGGAGCCATCTGAAATCAGTTATCAGAAAGAACAAAGGGTTATGCTTTCTACCTTAATCTGAGTTTTAGATTTGTCAACAAAATATCTGTTTTGGCCTGTGAGTATCTTTTTAGATACTGAAGTGAGGGTTTCATGTAGACTCAAGGAAGCTGAGATTTTAGGAAACATTTCTAGCTGGATATTGAGAAACCCGAGAAGTAATAAGTCTTTGTGGAGTGAGTGTAGTAGATAATTGAATTACCTGCTTTGTGAATAAGGAGGTACTCAAGGGTCAAAAATGAATAAGGAGACAGAAATGTTAATTACTCTCTGATAATATTAGTACCCACTTTTTGCAGGCATTAAAACATTGCATTACTTCATAAGTAAATACTTGTTAAACACTAATCAAAGATTTAAGGAGACAGAAATGGTAAACACCTAGATTGACCATTATACACCATATCTACATACCACTCGGAAAAACCACGAATACATTATCATTAAAATAACAGTGACAAAGATAAGATGAAATGAAGTAAGCCATCTTTGTTCTTGTTGAAGCTGAATGCTTAGAATACAGAGGAGGTTAGTACAGTATGGGCACTGATGTGGCCTCTGGTTATGAGGCTGTGATTGTAACTTTTGTCTTTGAAAGAACCCTCACATCAGATCCTCTCTTAGCGTCACAGTTCAGATTCCCAGATTTGCCACCAGATAAAGCACAGGCACCAGGCCCAGGCAGTCTATCTGTGAGAAGCAAAGGGTGGCTGCCCACCTCCATGGGAGCTTTCATTTTGTCCAGGACATGGCAGCCCCAATATCAAAATTTCAATCTTGTCAGTGTCTGAAAAGTTTCTCCATTGGATCCAAGGTGGGGCTCCTGGCCTGGTGTGGCACCACAGCGTGGCCTGGCACCACTGCATGGCTGCTGCCAAGTTTCCTGAAGCAATCAGTAGGAAAGCAGCCACCACATTGGCTTTGCTTTCTATCAGGCCAAGTCTATTGTGAGTTAGGTGCTGCATTTCTGAAAGCTTAACATGAAGTCTGATTTGCTGACCTTCCCAGCAATTCTGAATAATGTCCTTTTTCCTTCCTGACTCAGCCATCATCTGCTTCATGTAACAACTTAGAATCCTGCCTTACATTCCTTGTGAGGTGGGGTGAGCAGGAGGATGTTCAGATGACATTTGTAAGCAGATGCCTTTGCCTTTGGGTTGCTTCTGTCTTCCTTTCCCACTGAAGTACAGGGAAAGTACAAAGTCATTTAAGTGACCTGGGAATGGGCTGACACCTTTGATTCAGGTTACTATTCTAGGAATGGAGTGTGGTGATTAGGCAAAATCTAGTAAAAGGCTGTATTAGTCTGCCAAAGCTGCTATAACAAAATATTGCAGGCTGGATGGCTTAACTAACAAAAATTTAATTATTCAAAGTTTGGGGGCTAAGAGTTTAAGCTAGAATGTCAGCTGGTTTGATTACTTCTGAAGGATTTCCCCATTGGTTTGCAAATGACTTTGAATCTCTGACAACCCCCTCTGCAGGCAACTCCTGGGATCTCTTAGCAATGATAGAATTCCCCTTTTAAGTAACAAGATACAAATGGATTGGGAGCCAATTTAAGAATGGTATTTCAGAGCAGTAGTGTAGTACATGTCTTCAATCCCAGAATTTGGGAGGCAATCAAATCTCTGTGAGTTTGAGACCAGCCTGGTCTACATAGCAAGTTCCAGGTCAGCCATGGCTATTACACAGAGAAACCCTGATGAATATAGTCTGTAGCAAAGACCTTGGTCTTTTTATTTGGTTGACAAAATACTTTTACTTAGATTGACTAAAGTAAAGGAATTCATCAAACTTCTGACATTTGTAAGTTGTAAAATATTTATACAAAGATATTTATTGTGGCTTTATTCATACTTGTTCCAAACTGGGAACATTCAGCTATTTCTTTAAAGGTGGGTAGATAAATAAATTATGCTGCCTCTATTCTGTTGTTAGTGAGCTATGCCAAAAAACATAGATAGGCGTATCTGTATCTTTCCACCATGTCAGAATTTATTGATTAACAATAAAATCTCAAGGTATGTTGGTTCCATTGGCTGCATTTTGTGAAGTTGTCTTGAGTTTCTTTAATAACTGGCCACTGGCAAGTAGGGGTGCTTTCATTACTAATACGGACTCTCAGATCATGCATCAACAATAGTTCTACCTACATGGAAGTGTACATGTGTAAGTTACAGAGTGGTTCCAAATGTGTTAGAGTTCAAAGAGTTCAAAGACTTCTGGGAGGCCTTAGAGGAAGCAAAGGCAGAAGAGATTCAAGGAATGCTGCTGCAGAATAATCATTCAGTATACTGTGTGAATATATGTCGATATGACTGGTTTAATAAGCACACTGATTGGTCAGTATCTGACCAGGATAAAGTTAGATTGGAAACTGAGAATGATGAGATGAGGAAGGGTGGAGTCAGAGTTGCCAGTCAGATGGAGAATGAGTTGGACACTCAAAATGGGATAGAGGTAAAGACCACAAGCCTTGGAGCAGCACATAGATTAATAGAAATGGGTTAAATTGTAAGAGCTAGTTAGTAATAAGCCTGAGCTATTGACAGAGAATTTGTAATTTAGATTAAGTCTCTGAGTCAGTTATTAAGGAAGTGGCTGTGGGTTATTTGGGAGCAGGTGGTTGGGACAGGAAAACTCTATAGAACACCACTGCAAGTGGTTAGATAGCTATATAAGGAACCTTGTTAGGGAAATGTGGGAACCCCTGGTATAGTATGCCCTTATTATTCTTTGGGTAAGTTCTTGCACTTGTCATAATAAAATGTTCTGAGTGCATATTTTTATGCTTCAGATCTGCTGTGGCTGTGTTTTAAATCATGTTATTTTTGAATACAAACTTTGATTTATGTTTTGAAGTCAGTATAAGAAAAGATTAAGTTTTGACTTTTAAAACTATCTTTGAGGCTTATGATATGACTTAGCTGTAAGCACCGTTCAAACACAAAGAACTGAATTTGATTCATAGAATCCAATTTTTAGAAAGCAGGGTGATTTTTCTGGGTGAAGTAGAGCAGCCTCAGGAGGCAGAGGCAAGAGGAGCTCTGATGTAGAGGTAACCTGATCTACAGAGTGCGTTCCAGTATAGCCAGGGCTACACAGAGAAACCTTGTCTGAAAAAAACCAAGAACTAAAAACAAAACAACAACAAAACTCCCCCAGTGTGGTGCCTGCTTGTTATTGATGAACAAGGTAGGTGGAGACTGTGAATTTTCCAGAATCTCTGGCTAAACCAGCTTAGTCTCCTTGGTGAGGTCAGGCCAGTGAGAGGCCCTATCTCAAGACAAAAATTTGACAGAACCGGGAATGATACCCAAATGTGTCCTATGGTTTCCACATGCACAAGCACATATGTGTACATACATGTGCACACACACTTGCGCCATCATACACATAAACCTACACACATATACACTATTTATTGGACAGAAGATAGTAATTACACGTTACTGTTGACATTTGCTATATTGTACTTGGTTAACCATTTGTAAATGTACTTCATTTTCTCTGATAATTAGAAGAGATTTATATTAATATCTTTAGCTGTCTAAAATTTATAATTTGTACTTAATTTACCCTCTAAGAATAAAAATCAACTTTCTCAGTCACAAAACTTTATAGAATATAGAGTTGAACAGTAAAATTCAAACTCAACACTTTACAATTTTGTGAGCATGTAATACATTTTAATTTTTCATCTGGAATTTATTGAGAAATTTGAAATTAGGTTTTGGTCATTGCAGGAGACATTTATGCAACATGTCAATTTGTGTATGTTTACAATGTGTCGGACCTTTTGCCACATCTAGAAATTAAAAAATGGCAGAAGAAATAAGTGCCCGTGGAGTGCTGTCTATATCATGTTGTCTATATCATAAGTCTTGTTACCCACAAGACTTAGAGAAAATTAAGGAACAGAGGCAGGAAGTTTACAAGATCCAGGAGTTGGGGACGACCCAGGCTAATGTGAGGCAGTACCTTCTGGACATGACAGAACCAAGGCACTCATGAACTCCCAGAAGCTGTGGTTGGCTGAACAACGTGAAGCTAGTCGGTAACTCCAGCTCTGGTGGGCTTGGCAGTTGATGGCTGCTGGCAGAAGGAAAGTTGCTTTTCTTTAGGGATATGATACCTGAAGATTAGACACAGTCTAGTGGATGATCCTAAACCTGTTTGTATTGTTAGGATGGAAAAATTTAGCCCACTGACCCCAGGAAGCTGGGAATCTTAAATCCCAAGCTGAGGGTCACCTTGAATGTTTACCACAGCCTGTGAGTGAATGAACACAGGAAATGAGCCTTATCGCCCCACCCAGAAGCCTGTGCTTGTTGCCACACCCAGAAGCCTGTGAGAAAGCAGAAGATTTCCTGGGCTAAGCGTGGGCTTGGATACATTAAATTAATGGTCCGCACTGGATGCTACGAGGTGATTGGTTCACGATGCACAGGCTTTGTTGTAACACTATAAAAGCTGTCTCAATTCTGTACCTGGGGTCCCCAGCCCTCTACCCTGAATGGCATATGGCTGGTGGGCCCCAGTGCACTGGAATATAAAGGACCTCATGCGTTTGCATCAAGACTGCTTCTTGTGAGTGATTTGGGGGGGGTGCCTTTCCTGAGTGGGAGCACGAAGACCACACTCTCGCGGGTCTTACATTTGGTGCATTGGCTGGGAAACTGTGACCACCTGTCTCACCCGAGAACCGACTTGGAGGTACTGGGATCCCCTCTGCATCTGTACGTGCTTGTAAGATGTGTGTATGTATGTGTGTGTATGTCAGCTGGCACCTCTGTTCTGATGTGGTATCTGTATTTTTGAACGCGCCTTCTTATTTCGGTTTGCAGCTGTCCTCTTGGGCCGTAAGTACCAGGGGACAGTGACCAGCAGATGTGCTAGGATGGTCACAGGCTGTTGCCCTGGAGGAATCTCCAGGGGGGTATAAGAAGCCTGGGGACGCCCAGTTATTAGCTTCTGTCTGTTTGTCCAGAGGACCGAATTCTGTTGTCTGAATCTGTTTGTCTCCTGGGGGACACCCCAGGAGGTGAGGAGGCCATTGGCTTCCGTCTGTTAGTTGGTCGGTAAGACCAAACTCTGTTGTGTTCCATGGCCGTTTGATTCTTTTGCCTGGTGCCTTTGTCTGGATCTGTTTATGTTTTGTGTGTTTTCGTTCTGTATGTCTTTGGTGTTTTTGTAGTTTTATCATAGGACAGACTGACTGACGAACTGACCTTAGTTTAACTCTTGACTACTTGACTGAAGTTAAGTCTAGGGCCCATAATTTGTCAGCTGAGGTTAGGAAGGTTTCCTGACTCGGCATAAGCAGCAAAAAAAGAACCACACTGATTTTTAAAGAGCTCTGCTAACAAGTTATTGATATGTATGAGGGCTGGCAGGGCTGGTGATCACAGTGACTACATCTCCAAGCCGGCAGCATGCTTCTGGATGGTAGCTTAGACAATGGCAATGAGTACAGCTTTCAGTTCTGGCGATAAAGGTAACCACCACCATCTTGGATAGATCACACCTAAAACAGCTATGGCTTTCCTTTTAGCAATGTTGTTGGTTAACAGATAAAGACTCGTGGCCAGAAAAAGAGAAAGATTTACAGTAAAGATAGATTCACATTAAGAAAAATTGCTAAAGGTTTACAATGTGTTTTAAAATATACGTAGGCTTGGGAAAGAAAGAGAAAAGAAATAAAATGGTTTTAAAAAGACAGAATGTGGCTGGGTGTGGTGGCACACGTCTTTAATCCCAGCACTTGGTAGTCAGAGATAAACAGATCTCTGTGATTTCAAAGGAATCCTGGTATGCAAAGTGAATTCCAGGACAGATAAAATTTACACAGAGAAATCCTGTCTCAAAATATGTAGAAGAAATAGAATAATAATAATAATAAAAGCCACATAAAGATGGAAAGCACAGAGAAACATTGGATATGGTACGCTGTTCTGTCATCTTTAAATTGTTTTACTGCTGAGGAAATAACAACAGTTAAAAGAAATACTGCTGGATTAATTCAATTTATGTATTTTAAAAATGCTTTGACTCCAAAATTTAAGTCCAAGGACAAGTTACTGGGGAAAAGGATTTCTATTTTTGATTCCACAGAAAATGAAAAGCTGTGGATTCCTTCTAGACTGACATGGTTTGATCAAGCAAGACCCCCTGAAGCAACATCAATGGGACATTGCAACCTTACAGACCACTACAGCGAAGATTTCTGCGTCTTCGTATTCTTAGGATCCCCAATGACAGCGCCCCCTACCAGGAGACAGTAGTTTGGAAAGAACGACGACCAAATTCCCAAATATTGTTTATACATGTTTGTTTTCATTTAAATGGGGTTGGTTATAAATGGTTAATGACCACAAGTAATCTTTTTAAAGGTAAAAAGGGAATTATGGTATAGATATGAATGCTTTGTTTTGGAATGGATTTTCATTTATTGATACAAATTTAAGGTGAATTTTGTGATATGTATATTTCTCCTTTTGTTTAGGTATTATGTTTATATAGCTCATTGAAAAATGTAATGCGTAATTTAGGGCAGATTATAGATAGTTACTTACTATAGATACTAGCAGTTATAGTTACTATCAGTTAGGTAAGATTTCGAGATATAGAGAGATGTATTTGAGATGGATAGGCATTCTTCAAACCTTTCAAAGACCTACAGAATATGGCATTTAAAATGGTTTAGGGTTTTTCTTGACAGTGAGGCACAACTGCTTCTGGTAACACCACCTGCGTCAGAAAGAAGATGGACCTTGAAGAAAGGCGTTATGGAGTTTGCCTCTAATATGGCAAGACTAGCCATTTGGACAATATACTGCTCTTGTCTAGACTGTTTGACTTTATGCTATATAAACTGGACATGCAGGTCCCACAGAAAATTGACTGCTGAAACCAGATGGACATTGCTACAGGATTCCTGCTTCATGGAAAAGGCTGCCAGATGGTCTACAAGACACAGAGAAAAATGAATGAGAAACTGCCAATACACATGGACAGTTTTCTGCTTTGCTGAGGAGTCTTCCAGATACACTATGGCCTATGGGCTGAAGATGGAACATTACAGAAGAACTTCAGGTGACTGACAGGCAATGAGTTGTCTCTGTCATTTCTAGAGTTTATATATTATCCTTCTGTGGTCTTTGAAGGAGTTGAAGACAGATAGTTATAGTTTTCCTTTCTTAGGATTAAAGATAAGTTACATATAGGACTTTAGACTCACAAAAATAGGATAGATGATATTTTGTTTAAGTCTTAAAAATGTTAATGAACTAAATATTAACTGTGATTCTTATTTGATAACTGTTGTATGGTATATTTTGCTATGTTAAGGTTAAAACCCTTCATGCTTTTCAGGGTTAGAAACACCCCTGAATGGGTTGGGCTGACCCCCTATGAATTACTTTATGGGGGGCCCCCTCCACTGGTGGAAACTGTCTCTGCACATAGTGCTGATGCGATGTCGTCCCAGCCCCTGTTCACTAGGCTCAAGGCGCTCTAGTGGGTGAGACAGCGAGCATGGAAGCAGCTCTGGGAGGCTTACTCAGCGGAAGGAAATCTGCAAGTCCCACATCGCTTCCAGGTTGGAGATTTGGTATATGTAAGGTGTCACCGGGCAGGAAATCTTGAGACTTGGTAGAAAGGACCATATCTTGTGCTCCTGACCACGCCTACGGCAGTGAAGGTCAAAAGAATCTCCACCTGGATCCATGCCTCCCATGTCAAACCAGCACTACCCCCCAATCCTGAATGGAGAGCTTAAAAGACTGAGAATCCCCTTAAACTCAAGCTTTATCATATGGACCCCGCTTCCTCAACCAGGTGACTCCATCCAGTTTACAGAGGCAGGTCAAACCAACTATAAGGGGTTAAATATATTATTTTTTACAGCAGGAGGCCTCTGCTGCCCTTTGGGTTAAGGGATGGTTCAACAAGTCTCCTTGGATGATCACCCTACTTCCTGCTCTGATGGGACCCTCAATGACTTTGTTCTTGCTGCTTACTGATGGACTTTGTATGATTAATAGAATCATTACTTTTGCTTGGGAGTGAATAAGTATGGTCCAGATTATGGTACCTAGACAACGGTACAAGAGCCTCCCTGGCAAAGAGAAAGTTGCCTCTAGTCCTTCCAGTTCTAAGATTAGAACTATTAACAAGAGAAGAAGTGAGGAATGTTAGGATGGAAAAATTTAGCCCACTGACCCCAGGAAGCTGGGAGCCTTAAATCCCAAGCTGATGATTACCTACTTTAATGTTTACGACAGCCTGTGAGTGAATGAACACAGGAAATGAGCCTTGTCACCCCACCCAGAAGCCTGTGCGAAAGCAGATTTCCTAGGCTAAGAGCAGGCTTGGATAGTTTAAATTAATTGGTCTGCACTGGATGCTACGAGGTGATTGGTTCACGATGCGAGGGCTTTGTTGTAACCCTATAAAAGCTGTCTCAGTTCTGTACCGAGGGCCCTCAGCTCTCTGCCCCTGCGTGTCGTATGGCTGGTGGGCCCCAGTGCACTAGAATATAAAGGACCTCATGTGTTTTCATCAAGACTGCATCTCGTGAGTGATTTGGGGGGGGGCACCTTTCCTGAGTGGGAGCACAAGGGACCACGCTCTCGTGGGTCTTACAGTATTAGGAAGGCACAAATTAGACTTAATGGGATAATTAAATAAAAGATAAAATTGGAAAGGAGTAGAAAGTGGATCTGGGAGGAGTGGAGTGAGATTATGATCAAATTACAGTATCTATGTATGAAATTCTCAAAGAATTAAAAGCATTCTACTTAAAAAGTATGAGGAGAGGCTTGAAAGTTGGCTCCATAGTTAAAAGCACTGGCTGCCCTTCCAGAAGACCTGGGTTCAATTCCTAGCACACATACGGTGTGGCTCACAAACAGTTGTAACTCCAGTTCCAAGGAATCCAGTACCTTCTTCCAACCTCTGTAGGCACCAGGTACACATGTGACACATATGTGTACATGCAGGCAAAAATACCCATATCCATAACAAAACCCTTTACAAAAAAACAGTAGAGAAAAAAGGTCTTTTAGGTAGATAAATCACATAAAATTCTTTAGATGCTACTAAAGTAATTAGAATGAAGCTATGTTTGTATGCACACAGGTATGTTGAGACTGTTTCAAGAAATACAATGAAGGGGAGCTCATTATTTCTTTAGAAACTTCAAGAACAGTTGGAGGAACACTTCAAGGGCTGTTTGCTCAGGCCTGTAAAGACTTAATGAATTACTGCAGGCATAGCATTCAGCACAACAGTGGCATAAACAGCAAATGTGAGAAAGTCTAGGGAGGCTAGTAATCCACAACCTGGCTGTTCAGGTGAAAACCTCAACTGTGGCAGGATGGGGTTTTAAGACGGAACAAAGAGAGACTGTTACTGAAATGCTAGCTTTTAAAATATATATTTGGGGCTTCAGATAGATGGGTGCCTTTTTATTGTAAGAATCAGCACTTTTGGGGTGCACTGTGTGTCTTTTGATGCAGGAGGCATCTTTATTTCAGGGACACATTTGACCACAGTGAATAGCAGGGAAGAAGTAGGGGCCTAGATGAGAAAGCAGGATCAGAGTCTTAAGAGACTCAAGATTCAGGACAGAGAAGAGAGTGGGGTAGTGAGTTTCCTTTTCACCAGACTTTTAAATACCGGGTTAAGCTGGATGTGGCAGTCATTTACCAGGAGTCAGACCCAGAAGGACTGCTGCAAGAATGATGGCAGCTTAGTCTACATAGTGAACTCCTTGCCAGCCAGGAGCACGTAGTGAGACCCCTCCCTGTCCCCAGCCCTCCTCCTCCAATATTGGATCGATCTATCCCGAGTAGGAAAAAAGGCTGGAAAATGGAAGTCTAACCAGGACTTAGCAGTTATAAAGTTTGTATCAGTGTTAAAAGAGCCCTAGGAACTAAATAATACCAATATAATTAATTAAAAAGTAATTTGTCATTTAAAGGTGTCGCATGCTCATCCAAAAAAATAATTTAAATAATGAGTAGCTAGCTTTAAAAATCGTGACAACATTAAAATGTATGTGACTATTTTTAGCAAGATGGTTTGTTGTTGAGAAAACTATGCCCTATATCCTTCTCAGATATAAAAATGCAAACTAGCACAAAACACATCATTAGCTTTTAAATGATTAAGAGGGAAACAATGCTGCAGATCTCAAGCCAGACTAATGAACATTCCTCTTAATGAGAGAGGGAGAGAAATACTTTCCATGCTCTGCCAGCTGATTACGAGCCTCCCAGTTAATATTAATAACGCAGAGTGACTATTTTGACAAGGTCAGTGCTATAAAGGCAGTTGTAGAATATTAAAAATAGCTCTGATGTCCCACACAGCGTGACAGACATCTGTGCCCCAGCTCTGTCTTCTTTCTGTGTGAGGTTAAAATGTGACAGTATTGGTGAGAATGAGCTATGAAAGGGAAGCACAACACAAAGCAAGGATGTTGCTACTAAGGGCATCCTAGGGAAGCAATGGAGTTTACAGTGAGGATTGTAGGAAGGCAACAGCAACACTCATCTACTGGAGAAGAGCAGATAGTCCACCCTGAGACTGCAGGTATCTTTTGGGTGGAGCTGTAGAGTTGCACTGGAGCAGAAGGGTGCCTAAGGACTACACCTCTTGGTGTACACACACTGTGATGTCTTTTCCCACTCTTCCCTGGGATAGACTCTGTAGCCAATGGAACAAGGAAGGAGGAACAGCTTATGGGTAGCATTATATTATGGAGAATCTTACAAGGTAGGGAGCTGAAGCCTCTTGTAAAACCTACATGAACATGGAAATGGCTCTTTCTAATCAGTCAAGCCTTCAAACGCCCTCAGCTATAACTACCCAGAACACCAGAAGAGACCCTGACCCAAAACCACTTAACCAAGGAACTCTTGAAGTCTTGACATCATAAAGTGTGTAGATAAATAGACATGTGCCATTTAAACAGGTGAACTTAAAGATTTGTGTTGTCAATGCTGATTAATAGTCTACTAACCCACAGAAGCTCAGATACATATACCACAATTCCTTTCTCTTGTGTGTGTTTTTTTATATTATTATTATTATTATAATGGGCTCCAAAAATTTTCTTTTGGGAGATTTGAAGGATGGAATTGAAATGGCATACACATTGTCAGCCATCTGCTAGTTCAGTTAGGGAAGGTGGTGGCCAGGCTTGTGACCCATTCACTTTCTCTTGGATACTCTGATCTTCCCTGTCTACTGAACTAGGTGAATATAAAAAAAAAAAATCAGGCTTCTATAGGACTTCCATGCCATCAGCATCAAGGACAGCATGATCCAGCAAGGTTCTACTTGCCTTTAAAGGTTTATTTGAGTATCCATGCTCCAAGTTATCCTTGTACTATTCTCATCTACATCCACTTTTCCTTCTTCAATGTCATCTCCATGGGCTTCAAGCTTAGCTATAGACATGAAAACAATTGCTCTAGGTACTGTTTGAACAGCTTAAATTCTTAAATGAAGTCAAATCTTTCTAGCACATTTGCCTTTAGTTATGGTTATTGAGTATATGTTGTTCACATATGTATGTATATACACACACGTACTCTTTTTTTCTGGCTGCATTGATTCATTGAATCCATCATCAGGAAAGAGAAGCTATGCTGTAGGTGTACCTTAGTGGCAGTGTGCATATATCAGGCCCTTTACAGATGCTACGCCATTTAACCCATGGAAGACGGGCTCTGCAGTATCCCAAGGGACAAAACATGCTCAGGGAGCTAGCATAACCTGCCTATAAGCAGTGAGGATTTGGGAAGGTGTTTGAGTTTCAAAGGCTATGTTCTTTCTATTAAACCACACTGTTCCTCCCAGAGACCTCAAGTCCAAAAGATGAATTACATCAAGGACTTTACTTCCTCTTTGTTTTGAAGAGAACATAGATCTCATGGAAATGTTAAGAGTTCGTGATTTGTGGTTGTATTGTGCACCTTTGAGATGTATATTTGAGCCTTTTCTTCAAAAGCCAGTTTCCAAGGAGGGGCAGGATGCAAGGAGATAGAGAAACCAGTTTCTCAGCCAGACTGTATAGGCTACTTCTTGACACTGAGAAAATTATACTTACTCAAGTTTCAGTTTCCCTAACATCAGAGCAGATCTAACAGCACTATTTTTCAGATTAAGGTCTTTATTTTCTCTAAACTCACATATATAACATGAAGCACTTACTATGGGCTTGATAGTGTTCCCAGAGCTTTCTGTGGAATCTCATTTATTTAAACATCATTCTAAAGTAGCTGTGTTATCATTTCTGTCTTGCAGATGATAAAGATGCAAAGATAGCTTGCTCAAGTACAGTGTTCCATATAGCTTGGGTCCTAGAACTCGGACAAGGGATTGAAGAGAGGGTAGACACAAGTACAGAAAATCTGGAGTCAGTTAGGGTGTGCACATTCTGATGGGATGATATCTACTACCATTCCTCAGTATGTGTATTATGTACAGCCCAGAGGAGGGGTTGTCCACTCTCAGTAGGAGGTCTACGTAGTCTGGCCTTGTAAACATCTGGGAGGAGGCAGAGGCTGCAGTTGCTAATTTTTGTACAGTCTGATTAATCCTCAGTAAGCACTCATACTTGGACAGAGGCAGGCTTTGTCTTTCTGAACCTGGCCCATATGAGCTTTGCCAATTTCCCATGAGTCTAAGGCCCATGGGGACAATAAACATTCTCCAAGACTTTACTCACTCAGAGTTTCCTTAGCTCCCTATGTTGAATGCCATCTCATTAAAGCAAGCTCATGTGGCTTTGGAGTGGATGTAATCTACTAAACTAGACTGCCTGACTGTCAGGCATTCATGGTGCTTGGCAGAATTCATGCTTCATATGTGTCAACTGTACATGTGGCTTATAATGGTTTGACATACAGTTCTACATTTTATGTCAGTGCAAAAGCAATGTGCATGCAATGTGAACCCTACTTTGAATTCTGACCTTTCCCCAGTGTTGCAATATCTGTAATCATACTATGCTCACAGCCCTCAGGAAGCCATGTGATCCTCAGTGTAAAGTGACGCTCTGCAGTGTACTTACTTTACTGCTGAAGAGTGGTATTTAGTGCATTAGACACATTAAAAGCAGTTCGACTTATAACACTTTCCCCTGTTGGTACATAACCCTACAGCAAATCAAGATGCATCCTTATATGCTTGTTGTGCCCAAATTCTGAACACCCAAATCACCAAGAGACCCATTCCGATGCAAAAGCAAAAGTTTTTTAAAATTATTTAACGAGTTAACTGTATTAACTCAATTCCTAGGTCCATCCCACACAGCGGGTGGGGTGAGAAAGACCTAAAGAAGCCCAGAGGCAGGATATTTATTGGGTACAACAAGGGGAGTATTTAGGGGTAGGCAACAGTCTCAGGATTGGTGCGCTTCTGGGTTTGGGTGACCTGTCCTGTGTTGATTGGTCAACTTGTTGTTATTGCCTATATGTCCTCCCAGGCTGATTGCTATACTCTGCATGCCACTGTTACCCATAAAGCACATCCAGATCTAACTTCTGATTGGTTCCTTGCTATATGGAGGCTCTCTGGCTTCCTGGTGACTAGGGTAGGTCCAGCAAGGTCAGAAGGCTGGAAATTCAGCAGCATGTACTGAGTCAGAGGCCTACATCTTGCTGGGTGGGTCTTTTCTGCAGCCTGACACGGCTGCTAAAGCAGGGAGCTAGATGAGGGTCTGGTCCCTTCAATGCTGTCAACACATGTTGCCATGCAGGAGTGTGTGTGTGTGTGTGTGTGTGTGTGTGTGTGTGTGTGTGTGTGTTGGTGTGATGCTATTTAAATCCAGTTTGTGAGGAACACATCTTCCAAAGTCATACTTCGTGTGTCCCTCAGTGTGCTTCAGTGTGTACCTGTGCTTATGATGTGTGCTGGATGCCATTACTGAAAGAGGGAATGAAATGAGGGATGCCTTGATGTTCAACAAAAAGTAAAAGTGCAAAGCTTTTTTTGGGGGGGTGGAATCTACTTAGCAAATAATGTTTTTTGTTTTGTTTTGTTTTTTTGGTTTGTTTGTTTGGTTGGTTTGGTAGGGGGTAGGAGAGATGCCTCAATGGTGTCCTTAGAGTTCAGATCCCAGCATTCCCATCATGTAGATAGATTATAAACTCCTGTATCTTTAGCTCCAAGTAAGCCAACGCCTTCTCCTGAACTCTGTGGGAACATCCATGTATATATGTATACCCACATCTAAGTAAAATACAATACAATCTTTACAATTGTTTTTGCTTATCTGATGTCTGGTTTTTTTTTGTTTTTTTTTTTTTTTTTTTTCTGGAAAGGTTTTCTGTGTTCTCTACTGTTCTGGAAAAGTTGTGGTATCCCAAAAGAAGCAATGTTTGAATAATCACATCTATATTATATATGTTATAACAATAAACTCTTTGAAATACAAAATCATCTGAATGTCATTTTCTTCCCCATTATGACCTATTACTCATGTGTTTTCTTGTGAACAATGGCGTGGCTCTCAGACATACCATGAATTAGTCACTCATAGCAAGCTGATGAAGTCAGTGTCTGTTGAATTCATCAGCCTATCACCAGTGCCTAAGTGAGAACCAACATACAGTAGACTCTGATGATGATGATGATGATGATGATGACGATGATGATGTATATATGCTTTGGGCTTTAGGCTGTCATGACAATAAAGTCAACAGGCAAACTAACAAAGGTATATTTTATACATGTGTTGTTCACAATCCAGAAGCATTAGCAATGTGTTAGTCAACTTTGTGTTGCTGTGACAAAATAACTGAGACAATCATAAGATTTCAGGTGGGTTGATTTAGGTCAGAGATAAAAACATCGTGACAGGGAAGGCATAGCAGAACAAAGCTGCTCATTCCACAGTGTCCAGAAAGCTTGGAGAGAAAGGAAGACGCTTCAGTAGAACATTTCCTTTAGGAACACACACCCACTGACCTCACTTCCTCTCACTACTCCCATTCACTAAACGATCCATTACCTCTGAATGGAGCTGTGGACAAATGACAAAGCTTTAACCACAACTGGCTTTTGGAGGACATTTAAGATCTAAACCATAACAAGGAGCTTTTGATAACACAGCAGCAATGTAAATTTCCAGTGCCTATGTCAGCCCTGTGAAATGGAACACTGATCTGGCAGCTAGCAACTAGTAGTCTGAAAGCTTCTTATCTAAAAGGGTGTGTGCTCAAGTTGGAGAAGGATTGCTGTAAACTACACTAAAGTTTCTCTGCTGTGCATGTGGCCCTTAATTAACTCATAAGAAAAAAGCATGCATTTACCGTCCCTCTTTAATCCTTCAAAATATCCCTGTAGCTTGCAGTAGAAAAACTCATGAGGCACGGCTTGGAACTAGGTTAGCTCCTAGGGTTTCTGGACATTTAGAAAACAGAAGACTCCGACTCTCCATGGGGAGTTGGGTATCTGACAGCTTTGGGGTTCTCTATGAAACACTGACTTCGGAGAACTTAAGATGGCCTAAGGTCAACTACACCATGAAGGGCTTCTGTCCTCACAGGTTTTCAGATTGCTAAAAGGCCTAGAGAAAAACTTGATTAGCTTGCCTGAGAGGTTGTGGCTACAACAAGCATGGTTACTTTGCCTGGTAGTATTGTTGTATTTTACAAGTAAAATTCACTTCCTATGTAGAACCTCCAACCTGTCTGCCATATCCTTTTCAGGTCTCCTAGGTACTATTTAAGAATCCAATAAGAAACAAAGTCAAGACAAAACAAAATGGAAGTCAGAACACGGATGAGCATGGTCAGAAAACCTCCGAGCACAGTTCTCTGCTTGGGTCACGTACAAGAAAACTGTGAGCTTTTTCAGCAATCAAGCTACAGAATCCACATCAAGTGTGTTATGGAAAGGGCAAAAGAGTTTCAAAGGTGCTGAGAGAAATCTTGTGGCCAAGTGGGAAGGGTAAAGGAGAAAGGCTTTGTGAGGGCCAGTCTGCAGGTTTTAGTTAACCTCCGCTTGTACATCTTAGTCAGTGTTGCATTCTTTCCTGTCCTCTCTCCCTGAAATGACTCACTCTGTGTCAGGTGACACTAGGTACTAGGAGATGAACAAAGACATAAAAGTCGAGACTGAGGCTAAACCCTAGGGCAATGGTTCCAGTTGGAAGGAAAAGGGATGGAGGAAAGGGGACTCTACTGACTGGGAGACTCAGGCTGTCACTGACAGAGAGCAGACATTTATTGGGCTGTTGGAGAAGCTTGTAACATGTTGATCAGGCTAGTACAACTTTGGATATCCCTGCTTACATAAATACAGATCAGTGCCCTCTTCATCCTTGGAGACATCTCAGCATTTTCTTCTACCTGCTGTGTGTGTGTGTGTGTGTGTGTGTGTGTGTGATATAATTCAATAAGGGACAGGCATATCCCACACATTGTTACTGAGGAGGGCAACTTACTGAGTTTTATTAATTGAGTACCTATTGTGTCCATTGTCTCTATTTCACTTATATTTGTAGGATGTGTTTAGCTGCCAGAATTAAATAGTCTGTATCTCACCAAGGGAACTATGTGTATAACCTGACCAGAGTCTTAATATGTGTGAGCATGATGAAATATGAACAGCAAGAACTAATTCCAGGCTTTGGAATAAAAACTAAAAACAGTTTTATTTTGTGAAGAAATACTACAAATAAGATCATTGGTCACACATGGGATTGGCTAGAAAGGGGCAATCACTATGGAAGATGGGAAATGCCCCATGCTGGTAGATAATGAGAATTGTTATTGCAGGGAAAAGGTAAAAAGTGACTAACTGACCTAGGAAATGCAAAGAGACAATATTCCTTTATCTACCAGGAAAGGAAGGCTGTGTGGATAGCCTGGGGTTGAGGTCCAAGAATTCATACTGATGAGTGACAATATGTGAGTTGGGATAAAAGAGAAAGAGAACTCAGGAAAACAGTTTCTCCCTCTGGATCTAGCTTATGTCTCATTGGCTGAGTGCCAAGAATTTTAATACAACTGACCAAACTTCTCCAAACTCCCCTGACAGAGATGGCTCATTTTCTAAGAGGTATCTATAAGAGCATTAAAGCAGCTGAAAATCCACAGGTATCAGTCTTATGTCTTAAACTCCAAGTCATCTGATTTTAACTGCAGCAATACTCCTTCATCAGCTGACCTCGTTGAGGCTTCTCGTGAACTATTTATATCACCTTTATGGAAAGAAAAGTGTTTAACAGACAAGGCATAAAGCAGCTCATGAGCTTAACTTAATTCTTAGACTTCATTTGATATGTAAAGTTTGCTTAATGTTTAGGTCTACTTGACATTGAGCAAGAAAGCCACAAAAGCAGATCTGTAGCTGCTGTTAGGACACTTCAGCGTAGCTCAACATAGTGGTACACACTTGTACACTTGAAAGGCCGAAGCAAAAATATCAGAATGTCTAGGCCAGTCTCAGTTACGTAATGGTTTCACGTCCTAATTGAGCTGCAGAAGGCCTTGTATCAAAATAACAGCAGTGAAAACCTAAGCAATAACACAAGTCTGGCCTGGTGTCAAAGGCCTAAAATCCTAGCGCTGCCAGAGGCTATAGGCAGGAAAATTAAAAGTTGAAGGCCCACCTTCGACTGTAGAGTGAGTTCAAGACCAACATGCACAAATTAATAAAAAGTACAAAAGAGGATGGGGTAAAGCTCAGGGGCAATGTGCCTGCTTTGCATGTATGTGTGAGGCCCTGGGTTCAATCTTCACTACTGCTAAAAGAGCAGGAAGTGTATGTCCTGTTTCACATCTGTGCTGACCATTTTGTCTCTTTGACTGGCACTTACTTCTATTGGCTTTCTAATATAAATTTGGCTCCACACTGACTGGTCCTGAAATTTGTTTCTGTAGCTACAGCTATGCCTGAGAATTCCTTAAGCTCTTAGTCGGCAGCACTGGGGGCTGCTTGAGGGAGTCATTTCTTCTCTGATGGCTGTGCTTACGGCAATCAGTCCTTCCAAGTCCAGAGTACAGAGGTGAATAGAGGGGGATTTCAGGGGATTAGGTCCTTAAATAACACTGACCACCTAAGGCAACGGGGGGGGGGGATAGGATAGGAGATCCAATAGCAACTCACAGTAGAAGTAAATTCCTTGCATGTATGAATTTTGGAGGTGAGCCTCCCCTGTGAGCTTAGAGGGCAAGGGTCTCTGAATTAGAGTAGTGAATGTAGTTACCCACAGGCAAGATGGGAACTAAATTTTATTGTCTCACTCTCCCTAGGGACTATTACAGAGTAGGGGCTTTGTATGGGAGATACTAAATATAAGGGTTCAGGCATTATGATGGCCTGCCCCTGTCACCTGTCAGAATACACTCAGGCAGTACCCTGGTCAGCCCAGGTATAAAGGACCCCTTAAAGAAAGACCTCTGCCCACGCATGTTCTTTTTCTAGTCTTCCTTTCTCTGCTCCTCTCTTTCCTGCTCTCTCCCTCTTTCTATCCTGCTCTCTGTCCCTGGGGCAGATAGGACATTTCCAGTCCCCCTCTTCTCTTCTGTCCTCTCTCTGTGTCTCCGTCTCTTCGCCTCTTTTCTCTTCCCTCCCCCTCCCTCTCCTTTCTAATAAAACTTCTGACTTAACTCTGTCTGCCTGGCGAGTTTGTCCCTCCACCTTGGTCATCTTCACCTGCCATGGAATCTGCCAAGGTTCCCCACTAGATAGAATATAGGGTGTGGTCTTCTCTCTATTCATAGGTGATGGTCGAAGGTTTCAGGCTGAGTGGAGCTGACAGAAAACACAAACAATCGAAACCGGGTAACACTCCACTGGTTCACCTAAGGTCAGATTTTGGTTTTGATTTCTAGGTGGACTTCCCTTTTCATGGTATCAAGCAAGACACTGATTGCCGTTCTGGGTGTAGTAGCTGCTGGGGGTAGGGGTGGGGGTGGGACCTGGGCTCTAGTTCCAGCCAGCTTCACTCCTTCCCCCAAGTAAGCCAGCAGGGTGTTTATCTCAGCACAGTATTAATAAATAAGGTTCTTTCAAGCGGAAATCAGGAGGGAACCTTCCTGTTTTGGCTAAAACTGACCTTCAGTCTGTCGAGGCTGGGATCTCATGACTCACTCTTAGCTTCCTGGTTCTCGAGTCCGTGTTTCAAGCATGCATTAGAGGCAAACTCTAGTTCCTTAGATAGCCACTATACTGACTTAGGGTTGTCTTAGCATTGCTATTTTGATGATTGAACCTTGTGACCGAAAGCAAGTTGGTGAGGAAAGGGTTTATCTGGCTTACACTTCCACATCATAGTCCATCATCAGAGGAAGTCAGGACAGGAACTCAAACAGGGCAGAAACCCAGAGGCAGGAGCTGATACAGAGGTCATGGAGGACGCTGCTGACTGGCTTGCTCCTCATGGCTTGCTCATCCCACGTGCTAATACAGCCTGGACCACCTGCTCAGTGGTGGTGCTACCCATAATGAGCAGGGCCCTCCCCCATCAAGCACTAATTGAGGGAATGCTCCGCACGCGTGCGCGCTTGCCTACAGCGCATTCATAGGCTTACTTGAGGTTCCCTCCTCTCAGGTTACTTTAGTGTGTGTCAAATTGACATAAACCCAGCCAGAACACTTCTCTAGCCTAATTTCTTCTCCCCACATCTTTCTGTCCCTTTGCTTGTTGTTATTTTCCTAGATGCATTCTGTTTGCCCTACACTTTACTAAACTGCTTTTCTCTTGCCGACTTGAGAATAACACAAACTTAGGCTGTGAACACAGATATTTCCATACTCATACATCAGAAATTTTCACTTTCATTGGCCCTACCTTACAGGAACTTCAGCTGGCTTAGTTATATGACGCCAGTCCTTCAACTATCCAGTTGTATTTCAGGGAGCGCAGTATCTGAACTAGTAATTGCACACAGTATACACAGTTGCTGTTATGTAAACAGATGCTAATCATGATCACCTTTAAGTGTCAGTTCACAGGCAGAAAATAAAGCATGTAGGTGTCTCACCTCAGTTTCCCAGCTCCTGAAATAGATGATGAAATACTTTTACTTTTAAAGAATACTTTTGTCAGTTGATTCTCTTGGGGACTTGAGAGTGCAAAATTTGCTTTTATCACCAAACATAACTTTACGAGTCCATTTGTCAGACAAGGTACTTTTTGTTTTGTGGTCTTTGGAAACACACTTTCTCTACAGCTTTGGAGCCTGTCCTGGCTGTAGACCAGGCTGGCCTTGAACTCACAGAGATCCACCTGCCTCTACCTCCCAAGTGCTGGGATTAAGGTTGTGCACCACCAACACCTATCAGATTATTATTTTTTTAAAGTTTCTTCTGTAGTACTGAGTATTGAATAGATTTAAGCATCAGGGCAGGAAGTTAAAGTTGGCAATATCCATAATAGGATATGGGATAAACTTTTACTGCATCGTGCAAGTAACTTGGCATGATAAAGGTTAGGAGAGTTACAATAGATGACTAAGGTAGCTTTACACTGGCGTGACAAAAAATACCTGAAATGACTTAAAATGAGGAAAAAATGGTTTTCCTCTTGGTTACAGAGGTTTCAGTCTATTGTTGCTTGGTTTGCTGCTTTTTTGTCTATAACAAAGCAGAGCATCATGGGTGAGTACAGCACAGGTGCTCACTTCATGGTGTCTAGTAAACAAGAGAAGATAGAGGAAGCACTAAGATCCTAATAGCTTCTTTGAGGCATGGGAAGAGAACCCAACTTCTTACTGCAAGGCCCTACCTCCTAATAGTGAGGCCTAGACCTCAGCCTGTGGGCCTATGCAGGACACTCCAGAGCCAGACTATAGCACTGGCCATGGACATGCAGATGCTGCGGGTCCCAGAGCTGTGTCTCAGTGTATGTGTAGAAGTGATTCCACTAAAAAGCCCGTGGGAGCTGTACCATGACACCAGCAAAGGAAACTTCACTTTAGCAAGATTTTAAGGGCTATGCTATTTTGTTAAAAGCACAAAGGAAAAACATTAAGTTTAGAAGATAATCTAAACTTAGAAAGATGTGTGACAACTCATCAAAGAGAAGAAAGAGGTCTACCATCTTATACATTAAACATCAAAAAGCAAACTATTCTGGATGAGTTTATTTATTTATGTATTTATTTAAGTAGAGTTTATCTGTGTAGCCTTAGCTCTCCTAGAACTCATTCTGTAGACCAGGCTGGCCTCAAACTCAGAGGCCTGCCTATCAAGTGTTGGTATTAAAAGCATGTACCACTATGTCCATCTTTTTTAGAAGCTAAGTGCTTTAAACAATCATGTTTATACTGCCTTCAATTACTACATACTTGGTGTGTTTAGTGTTTAAATTCACTCTGTAATGGGTAATTTTGTTTGTTTGTTTTTCAAGACAGGTTTTTTTTTTGAAGTGTAACAGCCCTAGCTGTTCTAGAACTAGCTCTGTAGGCGAAGCTGGCTTCCAACTCACAGAGATCTGCCTGCCTCTGCCTGATAATATTTTTTAGTTTGTATTTTAACAACAATTTGGAAAATCCCCAAATAATCAAGGTTTTCAACATTGACTAAGATTGTGTCATATGGATGGAGTTTGTACTGACAGTTGGTTCATCACTAATATCAAAAGTAAAGATTGCTATGTTAGCGTAATGGTTTCTTAATAATGTGCGTGTTTATTCTAGTTTCATCTCAGGTGCTGTGATAAAACACTCTCACCAAAAGCTATTTGGGGAATGACAGCTTCCTTTGGCTTATATAGTCCATCATTGAAGGGGAGGCTGGATAGGAACTAAAAAGCAGCTAGTTACATCACACCCCAAAAGCAGAGGGAAAGGAACACGCCCCTGCGCCTGCTCACTTGCTTACTTGCTAGCTGTCCTTGGTTTTTCCCCTCCCTCTAGTTCACAATCTAGCCTGGAGAATGCTGCAATCCATACCCAGGAACACAGGTCTTCCAACTTCAATGTCCATAGACAAACTTGCTTTAGATAACTCTTCATTAAAACTCTCTTCCTAGCTTGTGAGTCTAGGCTGTGTCAAGTTGACAGTTAAAACTAACCAGCACAGCCACATCTAAATGTTTAGAGGGACGTATTCAGTTACTTAACTGGTATTTATTTGACAACAACTATGACCAAGAATTGGAGACATACAGGGAAGAAAACAAAATATTTGGAATTTTTTTTATTTTATTTAAACAATGTGTATGTCTGTAAATATAGGAGTGGGTGAGTGAGGTGTCCCCAGAAGCCACAAGCATCAGATCCCCTGGGATAGGCAGTTTGTAAGGTACTAGTCATGGGTGCTGGGAACTGAACTTAGGTCCTGTATCAGAGCAGTGCATGCCGTTAACCACTGAGCTATCCCCCCAGCCCTGAAAAATACAAAAAAATCTTAAGCCTAGTAAATTCAAGAAAACTATTTCCAGTGGTTTTAATAGCTATTAATTAAAGTTCTGAAACTGGAAAAGCACTTGAAGAGATTGCAGCAGGGTCCCTGAGAGCATCACACTGAGGTGTAGGGAGCTGTGATACTGCAGTCGCCATTACAAGATGGCGCTGACATCCGGCCCCGCAGTCAGTAAACAAGTTCTGGAGCACATGTGCCGACTGCGAGAACACGCCAAGTCTCTGCCCAGCCCGGGGCATCACATAGGGTGATGAGTGAGCAGCCAACCAGAGGGCGATACGCCACCTCGTACCATCCTGGTGCAGCGAGGGCTTATAAATACAGCAACACTCTGGGGCTTGGAGTCTTCCTCCTTTCATCGCTTGGATGAAATAAAGCTTGCTGCAGAAGGATCCTGTTGTCCGTGTGCATTCTTGCTGGCTAGACGACTGCGCGGGCTGCAACACTGAGGTGACACTGAACACAGAGTCTTATTTAGCTAGAGGAAGAGCATTCTGGAAAAAGGAAACACTACCCTCTCTTAGTGCTAATGACTCCATGAAATGGTGTTTGGGGACAAATCAGGAACCAAGTCTTGCTGAAGTCTTGGACAATGACCAAAAGATGAAGAAACACATAGCATGAACACAACAAATGCTGTGGCTCCAGGCCAATGAGTAGTTCCTTATCCATTTTCTGCTTAATAATTTCACAAAAACATGTTGATTCAAATCATTTGGTGTCTTACTTAGAACATGACTAGTGGAAGCAGTGGTTCTCTACCTTCCAAATGCTGTAACCCTGTAATACAATTCCCCACAGTGTGGTGACCCCAACCAGAAAATTATTTTCATTGCTACTTCGTAACTGTAATTTTGCTACTGCTATGAATCATAATGTAAATATCTGATGTGCAGAATATGTGACGTGCAAGCCCTGTGAAAGGGTCATTTGACCCCAAAGGGGCTGTGAGCTACAGGTTAAGAAACACCAAGTTCAATAATATAGTTTCTAGTACCTTGATGTTGCCTTTCAGAGACCAGACATGTTGTAGTTAATAGCTCTCACATGTGACTGTAAACTATTTTCAATTGTATTTTACGACTGATTTTATTTTTCTAATGAGAAACAGTGAGAGTACACAGGTCTTAATTAGCCTGACTTTGCATTTACTCATTTCCACAACTAGGTCACAAACTCTAAATTTTTCTCCTTTGATGGGTGACAACTACTTTAAGGGAAAAAGCTGAGCGCTTGTAAAATAGCGGTTAAACATTTGTCACATTTGTGATTCAATTCCAGAAAGAAAAAAGTGAAATGGGGAGAAAAGCAGTAATAACTTTGTCTTATTGTGCACCAAACATTTTTAAAGTGTATTTGTTGGTTAAATCTTCAAAGCCTCTATGAAGGAGATACTACTATTATCCTTAATTTGCAGATGAAGTCCAGACGAGAGAAGGATCACCAGGTCTGGGATCTGGGCTGGCAGTGGGACCCCAGAGCCTCTTAATCACTGCCTGGGATGGACTCAAAGAGCCCAGTTGCCTGACTGAACATGTCTCACAGAGCATGGGGACTGGTTAAAGGGGGATCTTGCCATATACACTCCGTCTTCCTTACAGTGGTTGTTATGTACTGAGGGCTCAGAAAACCATACTTTAAATAGTGTTTGTGCATGCCAAGTACTTTGAAGTAAAGGAAGTCAGAAAACCAAACAAGCTGTGTCAGATCCAAGATGCCACTGCCTTAGCCATAGCCAAGCCACCCACCCGGTCACTCAGGGAAAAGCTTGTCTCTGAAGTCACCATATCTACTCAAAGGTAGAGTTGCTGAAAAGATAACACAGTGCTGCTTTTCTGTCTTTCACTGACATTTCATTTCCCAAGCAGGATTGGGGTGATGGCAAAAAGAGAAGACTCAAAGCCAAACACCACTCCCAGAGCCCGGAGAACTTCCTCTCAGACCAAGAGTAGTCTCTGTAGCTGTTCATCTTTCATAAACATCACTGAACACCCCTCAGATTGCTTCCAGCCTCATTTGCTTCTCCCTGTGAAGATGGGTGTGTGGATTTTTGCATACCACTGTGTTACTGGATGCTTCCATGCACGTGAAAGGGCTCCTGAGCACTTTCTTCCTATCACCAGTCTATTGCCGATTTAGCCGGGCAGATTTTAGACCAGCAAATTTGAAGATGCTAATCTTCAGAAGAGGAGAAAGAATTTCCTGCTATCCCATATTCACAAGAAACATTTTGCTCCATGAAGATGAATAACAAAAAAGATTAAAGCTGTATTTCTGTTCAATGATTAGAAAAAGAGAAGGCAGAGTGAGTCAATGGAAGTCAAAACGGTAGTCTTAAAAACATGGTTATTTCTATGGCACAAAATACCATCTACTAGAAAATGTAACAGCCAGCCAAACACTTATTCCTGTATTCCTGTTATGCATGTCTTTGTGCATGTCTGCATGTCTGCACATACACACACACACACACACACACACACACACACACACACACACACACACACTTAGCTCTCCTAGTACAATGAAAAACTAGCCTTAAGTTCAGATAATTTTATGAACACAGGGATTCTAATGATTAGAATCTGGGAAATTACTGTCTACCTCATGAAGACTTTTAGCAATATACAGAAGTCTGTTTTGTCTCACTAATATATCCTGATTATCGTTTTCCCTCCCTTTACACTCAATTTCTCCCTTCCTTCCTTTCCATCTGGATTCATTCCCTTTCTGTTTCTCCTTAGAAAACAAATAGGCTTTTAAAAGATAATAATAAAATATAATAAAAAAAGATGAAACAAAAACTAACACATCAGAATAGGACAAAACACGCAAACCAAAAGAAAATAGTCCAAGAAAAGGCACAAGAAACAGATATAAACACAGACTTTGTAGACTCCTCATGGAAGGCCTCACCCTCCCTGGAGAGCAGAAAGGGGATGGAATGGGGATTGGTGGGAGGAACAGGGGAGGACAGGAGGGTGCAGGAACTGGACATGTGAAACAAGTTGTTTCAAATTTAAATAAAATTATATAAAAAAGAATGTAGGCTTTCATTTGTAATTAACATGTTTGCAATGTGCTTACTGTATTAGTTCCTATTTTTTCTCACTAGTGTTGCAAATTAGTTCTTTCCTGTAAGCAGAGGATATAATAAAAAGGTAATTTGAGGACTTCCATGGAAGACAGACAATACTTTACACTATTCAAGTTCAAATAACTCAAGACCTCTGAAGAAGAATCTGTCAAAGCACAGGAAAATGATCTTACTTGGAAAGTTCTCAACAACACTCACATAACTTTAAATAACTATAATACTCAGAATTTCTTGCCTTTCAATTTTTTCTTAGTTTGTGTGTGGGTGTTTTGCTGCATGTGTGTAAGTGTGCCACATTTCATTTGCAAGTGGTTATCAAGTAGAAATAACTTCTGGGTTAGGGATGGAGGCACATATCTACTTGTCCTCTCAGCTCTAAGATCCCCATTGGTGCAGACCCATGTAGAACTCTTTAACAGTCTTGATGTTCAACAATGTGAGGGACACAAACAAGGTCCCTCAAATACCCTGAGATCTAAGGTAGTCTACTGAATAAAGGTTGTTTGGCCCTGGACATAGACACTAGCATACACTCATACTTCAATGTCTTTTCTTTGACTGAGCTGTGGTAATCTCTGAAACATCCACCAACCATCCCTGGTCCTTTCGACGACCTTTTCCTTTTACTTGATAGACTTGTATTTTGATTTCTTGAATTTGGATGGGGGCTATGACTGAATCTGGCAAAAAACATGTGATAACTCTGCACCTAGTCACTGAAGCACTGTTGCCAAATATTAAAAAGTTTCTTTTCATTGGTGACTACCCCAACTGTCATCAGAGATCCTCCATCCAGAAACTCCATACAGAGACCACAGCCAAACAGCTCAGGGAGGAAGGACTGTAGCAGCCAGAAGGGTCAAGGACGTCACAAGAAAACCCACAGATACAACTAGCTTGGCTCATAGGAACTCAGAGTCCGAACCAACAACCAAGAAGCCTGCACGGAATTGACCTAAGTCCTCTGCATATATGTTACAGTTGTGTATCTTGGTCTATTTGTGGGTCTCCTAACAACGGGATTATGGTCTGTCCCTAATGCTTTAAATGTCTCCTGGGAACCTAGTCATACTGGATTGCCTTGTCCAGCCTAAATACAAGGGGAGGTGCTTAGTCTTATTATAACTTGATGTGCTATGCCTTGTTGATACCCATGGGAGCACTGCCCCTTTCTGAACAGAAACATAGGAGGAGTGGATTGGGGGATTGGAGGCAGAGGGGTGGGGTGAGGGAGGGGCTGGGAGGAGAAACTGAAGGTGGCATTAAAATAAATCAATCTTTGTCATATGAAAAATAAAAGAGCTTTTCCCCTTTATTGCCCTAAACAGCAACAGTTCAGAAAGTGGCTGCTCTTGTAGTTTGGGTCCTTGAAAGACCAGAAGAAGCAAAATGCCCTTCCCACCATGTAACAGATACACAATAAGAGTTTGGATACTATTTAGTTTGTGTAGTACCTCAGGATGCTCTGGCTACAGATTGTGCTGATGCCGAAGAAGGCAATCTACAATATAGCAGCAGAAGCTGGCTTAGCACTGGAAATAAAGATAAAAACCAAGCTATTACCTCTTACTTTCTCCACATGAATAAAGACCAAAACAGCATTCTCCGAAAACAAAAACAGGAGGCTCTCAAGTATCTACAATGCTATTGATGTCTTTCTTGTGGGGAGGGGTTTAGCTCATGTAGCCCAGGTGAGGGTCAAACTCGATATAAAGCTGAGGGTTACTTGAACTTCCGATCTTCCTGCCTCTACCTCCCAAGTGCTGTGACAGCAGAAATGTGCCACCATGCCCAGTTTTATGCAATCCTATGGATGAGCCCTGGGTGTTATGCATGCTGAGCAAACACATGTCCAGTTCTGCTGAGACTATCTTTACAAATGACTTTCTTAGCTAAATTGTCTTGGCTAAGTTGTACCAACACATAGAAAGCATTAAAACTAATTTGAAGCAGGGGCTACAGAATCAGCATCCAAATGGAAGAAGCTTTAGGAGATGCAGAGACACGATAAGAGAGAAAATAGAGAATTGCTTTAGGAAGTTGATTCGGATTTACACACAATTGGATGATGAAAGATTCATTTAGAAATAATTCAAGATAATGTTTATAGAAGCAAATTAATCTCTCATGTGGATAAACATCTACTGAATTTATAGGTTTGGAGAGATGGTTCAGTAGTTAAGAGCTCTTGTAGAGGATCTGGGTTCAGTTCCAAGCGCATACATCATGGCTCACAACCATCTGTAACTCTAGTTCTAGAGGATCCAATGCCCTCTTCTAGATTCCATGTGCACCAGGCATGTAGGTGGTGCTCATACATATATGCAGGCAAAACATCCATAGGCATGAAATAAATAAATCTTAAAAAGTTTAACAATAAACAAAACACAAAGTACACTTAAAAGTTAAATTAAATTGACTCTGCGGGAAATACTGAGTGCATCAAGAAGCTAGAACTTCTTTCTCTGACATTTGACTATTAACAAGCAGAAAAACTGTAGGGTAGCATGGTACAAACAAGAATCTTCCATTTCCCAGTCCCCATGCACCATGCTTTGACTTTGAGTTGTGCTTGGACCTGGACAGACACCATAGCAGTTCACCGTGCTCTTCAAGCTGTGAGTTACAATGGTGCCTGAGCTGTCAGGAATTACTGATTAATGTTACGAGATTTAGCTAGCCATTGTGCTCGTCTATACCTGTCACAAAGAATTATTCATTAGAATCACATGGTAGCAATCACTACCACTAAAGGAAGTTAGGTAAGTTTAACCAGCAATCATTTTAAAATATACTTTAAAGGTCCATGAGATAAGAACCAGCACAATATCCACAATATAATCATTCAATCATACTTCTGAGAAGTCATTTGATTCATAGCATCCCAGCTTACTCCATTTTCACTGGGTTGTGGGGTTTCTTTCTCTTTTATTTACTTCTCCACTGCACACACTATGTACTCATGTGTGAGCCACTCAGATAATGTTTTTGAGCATTTCACAGATGGCTCGCTGTGTTGGGTGCTGGAACGTGTAGTTAATGATAAGCTCTTTTCTGGGGCTGTTTGATCTTCCTAGCTAGGAAAAGACACAATGACAATACTGTGGTAGGAAATGATAAGAAGGGAGGGAGTGTTTGGTATGAGTTGAGAGCCTCCAGGATGGGCACCAAACAACTTTGGGGATGGAGAACGTCAGTCAGAAGGCATTCTGGGAGACTGGACAGACTCAGTGAAAAGGCAAGTAGGAGCTATAGCTTTCAGGTGAGGTCTTTCCCTCACCCCCACTTCCAAAAAGTGACTAATGTGTTTGGGCTCTAGTTCCCTACTCTTGGCACTGTGCTGGAATGTTCTGAAAACTTTAGAAGATAGTGTTCCCTGGAAGCATGTCTTTGGAATATCTTGTCCCTGGTCCTTTCCTCTTTAGCCCTTTACTGCCAGTCCATTGTGAACTGAACATCTCTACACCACCACCACAATGTTCTGCCAAAGCACATGGGGCCAAGCAACCATGACCAGAATCTTCTGAACCATGAATTCAAGTGAACCATCCTTTAAGTTTCTCAGCCTTTGGCCACAGATAGCAAAGAGTAGGAGTCAGCCATCCAGGGGTGAGAAGGGAGACAGCCACGAGCAGACATTTCTGTGTGCCCTTCTAACTGGATTCAGTCAGGTCCTAGATTGGGAGCCTTCTCAGAACAGGGACACTGCTACATTTATGTGTCCTTCCTCCATGCTTCAGGGGTTCATGTTTATTAGGTGGACCATGAACGTTTGATCCCTGGAGTATAGAGAGATGCAGAGAATGATAAACGTGTCCAAGAAGAAAGCACAAGCATGCTAATCTCCCTCGCAGCCCTATACTCGTAATTCTTGTAGACTGTGCGAGTTAACCTCATCGAGGCAAGGAAGATAACAGTGTACATGTGCAAGTGTTCCTGGTGTTGCTCTTACAACAGTATGTGTGTTCACATGTTCCTGTTCATGCACTTGTTTATGGGGTGGACATGCACATGTGTGTATGAAGGTCAGAGGACAACTTGTTATCCTCAAGTGACATTTCTTTTCTTTTTCTTTTTTCCTTAGGCAGGGTCTCTCATTGGCCTGGACTGTTCTAAGTTGGCTCTGGGGCTGACCCCAAACCCTAGGGAGCCAGCACCTGAGCCTTCCCAGTGCTGTGATTACAAGAGTGTGCCAGCATCTCTGGAGATGAAATTGAAATCCTTGTTCTCAGTAGGCAAGCAGTTTATAGATGGAAGTGCTCTCCAGCCCCAAAACACCATTCTTTAAAAGCAGATTCTTGAGCCAGGTATGGTGGTGCATGTCAGCAATGCCAGGGTTTGAGATGCTGAGGTAGAAGGATCATAAGTTCAAGGCAAGCCTATGGTGTTTAATATCAAGACTCTATGTGAACACAACACAAACACACACACACACACACACACAAGCTCAAGTATAGCTTCATTTTGGGGCCATTTTAAATCATGACTGTGGTGGTTTGAATAAAAATGCCCCCATAGGCTCACAGGGAGTGGCACTATTGGGAGGTGTGGCCTTTTTAAAGTAGCTATGGATTTCTTAGAGGAAGTGTGTCACTGGAGGTGGGCTTTAGGGTTTCACTCTCCCTTCCTGCTGCCTGCCCATCCAGATGTAGAGCTCTTAGCTATTTCTCTAGTATCATGCTCCCTACTATGATGACCATAGATTAAACTATAAGCCAGCCCCAGTTAAATGCTTTTCATTATAATAATTGCTATGTTTATGGTGTCTCTTCACAAAAATAGAAACCCTAAATAAGACTTCGATTTAGGTGACAAAATTTAGCTACAGAGCATGAGTAAAACAAAATGAAAGGAAACAAAAATTGTGTGCAGAGAAGAGTAAATAAAGTATGTGTGTGTGTGTGAGAGAGAGAGAGAGACAGACAGACAGAGACAGACAGACAGAGAGAGAAAGAGAGAGACAGGCAGACAGACAGAGAGAGAGAGAGAGAGAGAGAGAGAGAGAGAGAGAGAGAGAGAGAGAGAGAGGGGGAATGGAAATGGCAGCAGATGTCTGTAATCTCAGCGCTTTGGAGGTAGAGGCAGGTCAAGACTTTAAGGCCAATCTTGGCTACATAGTGAGTTCAAGCCTGGGCTATAATAGATTCCCCCGCCAAAACCCCAACAACCCAGTTTTTTTTTTTTTTTTTTTTTTTTTTTTTAATGAGAAAGAACAAAATGCAAATCATCCATTAGGAAACTGAGAAAAAAATGAAGTAAAAGAAATACAATCTATAAAGCGTTAGGGAATAAAGCTTGAGTATCTAATCCAAGTCACTCTCATGAGAGTAAGTATAAAAACAAATGGCTACCAGATATTTTTATCTAGTTACCAGAGATTCTTTGACTGGAAAAAGAAAAGCTCTTTAAATGATATAAACCAAGTGTTTTTTACAACATTATTGAATCAAAAGTTTGTCAGACAAATAGATGACAATTTTTGGAAATGATTGCCCTACTTTTTCTACTTCAGAGAGGATTTTTTTTTCCCAGTGTGTATATTCATGCCATTTGTTCAACCACAAGTAAACAGTCAAATTATTTTGTTTATAAACTCAAACCCAAAAGCTTGTTCAGGACAGAAATATGAACTAGAAATAAATTACATGGTAAATGAAACCCTCATTTAGGGTCTGGGACACTATGCAGAGTGCTTCCAATTTGTTCTTTGCAGGGTAAATGAAAACCCCAAGACACTGGCAGTAGAAAGGACTTTCTTCCTCACCCATCAGATGGGCAGAGTTTCAAAGTTCAAAGTCCAGTATAATGCTGAGGCCACAGGGAAGCAGGGCTGCTCACTAAAAGATGAAGAAACTACAATATGTTAGTCACTACAGGAGAAAATTTGAAAAATACCTAATATAAGTACATATGCAATTATTATTATTATTATTTTGACTCCAAACTTCACTTCCACAAAGGTGGTTATCTTGGTTAGGATTTCTATTGAAGCGAAGAGACACCATGACCATGGCCATTCTTACGAAGGAAAACATTCTAATGCAGTGGCTTATAGTTCAGAGTTTTACATCATTGACATGGTGGTGTGTAAACAGACATGGTGCTGGAGCCCAGAGTCCTACATTTTGATCAGCAGGCAACAGGAAGTGGTCTGTCTCACTGGGTGTATATTGAGCATAGGAGAGTTCAAAACCCACACCCAGAGTGACACACTTCCTCTAAAAAGGCCACACCTACTTCAACAAGACCATGTCGCCCATTAGTACCACCCCCTTTGGTGGCCATTTTCTTTCAAAGCACCATGGTAGGCCAACAATAAATACACTGGAAAAGCATGAAAACACAGAGGTTGAGTAGGTTTAAGTGATTTCTCGGGCTGGTGAGATGGCTCAGAGGATAAAGATGCCTGATGCCACGTCTGATGACCTGAGTTCAGTCCCTAGAATCCATGGTGTAAGAAGAAAAATAACTCATCTTTGTTGTCCTTTGACTTCCACACGTATGCTATGGTATATGTGCCTGCACTCACATGCTCACATGCAACAAATAAGATTAAAATATTTTATTGATTCTTTTTTTAAAATTTTTTATTCGTTTATTTTTTACATTTAAATCCCAGTTCTCTCACCCTCCTCTCTTCCCATTCCTCCCTACTACCCTTCATACTTTCCATCTGCTCCTTGGAAAGGGTAAGGCCTCCCCTAGGAAATCTACTAATTCTGTACCATTATCTAGTTGAGGCAGGATCAAGGCACCTCTCCACCCTCCACACATCCCTGTGTCTAGGCTGAGCAAGGTATCTCTCTATATAGAATGGGCTCCACTAAGTCAGTTTGTGCATTAGTGATAGGTCTTGACAATAAGTATTCTTAACCCTAGAGCCATTACTCTGGCCCATAAATGAATTCATTTTAATGTTTAAATATTTCCAGGAAACAGAACTGGAAAAAACAGTGAATCTGTTGGTGGCATCATCATCATTCTAAGTGACTAAGAATAACTTTAGCATGAGAAAGGGAGACCCTGGGTTTAATTACCAGCACTGCTGGATGCAGAAATTTAGTTGTACAGGCCTAGCAAGATAAACATTTTGAAAACAGCTACAGAAGAACATTGAGGTTATGTTCCAGGAAGGCATTTATTGGCATGATAACATTTGTATTGTAAATTTGAAACTAATATATGTATTGTGAGAAAGGGAATGATTCATCTAGAAAGTAATTTTGCCATATAGGAAAGGAGTTGCATTTAGAAACACAGTCAAATTAAGCAGGGGAAAAAAGAAGGACACTGTTTGTGGATTTTATTGCGGGCGCTGAATCAGTATAGCTGATACACTGTAGCTGATATATAAAGGATAATGAGCTTTCAGATATGTTATAGTGTGTATGATCTAGAGAAACTAAACAAACTAAAGCAGAGGGAGGAAAAAAAGATGAGGAAGAACACAAACCATGAGCTTGTGACTGCTGGGAAAATACCCAGAGTGTACAAGGTAGTGTATGTGTGAGCATCAGGGAGAGGAAACAGACAGCCACTGACCAGCGAGCTCAGCCAAAAGATTGTTTGACTTTGTAATGCTACAGAAGTATCCTTGAATTTTGAATGTAGTATCAAGGACACGGCATACAATGCTTTCCTTATTCAGTGAGCAGCACCCAGTCAGCCATGTCATCAGGAAGGAACCTGCAAGTATCCATGTGTGTTTTCCACTGCCTTGCATAGAGTAGGATGGAGTGTGATGATAGGATTTGACTCTAGACAGTGAGTGGGCAGAAGCACAGGAAAATGTCACAGCAGTGAGTGTATTATGTCAAGTTCTATGGCACAATAAAGGCTGTCTTCAGCTTGCATGAGCCAGTCTTACAATCTCATATAAGAAGCATCAAACTCTGCTTCAAGGGTGGCCCTGCAGCTGTTCAATTTTTCTTTCTGTTCACTCCAAACCTGTTCTCCAGATGCTATAGCGATGTCTTGTAAACATACTGTCCCTTACTTGTCCCCTGTGTGACCTCATTTCATCTGATCCCAGTTAGCAAAGGAGAGGAAGTAGAATTTAGGAGATGGAACACAGAAGAGAAGGAACACAGAGAGTGCAATGGTTCGGTTTCAGAATCTAACCATCAAATTACAAATTAGTTAACATGAGAAAATACATGTCAATTTCCTATACAAATTCACATAGAAGTGAAGCATTTTGAAAAATAAGTTGTTTGTGAAAAGGAATTTTTATTATTTTATCCCCAACTGTAGGTAGAAACACAGAGAATGGTAACAAGAAAAGAAAGCCAAGGCTGATACGAACATCTTTAGCAAAGATACATGATTTTGTCATAGCAGTTCTTACACTGAATCCCCTTTATGCATGCATGACACATATTCTTATACTGAAAAGCAGCACTCACACTATTGAATTTAGTGGAGTCAAAGGGCCGCAGATAGTTCTGAAGACCTTCAAGTTGATGACGTCAAGTATATCTTGTCCTCATTTTTCATAATGTGAAAAAACTCGAAGCAGATGGTGCTTCTTGGGTATCTATAGTTGTGTTGAAACTTGTTACAGACAGTTTGGATCATGGTTGAGAAATCTTCCGACCTCAGAGCTGAAACACATCACTCAGTTTTTCTCGGAATGTGTTAGAAGGCAGCAGAGGGTTATAATCAACACTTCCTCTCTCTGTACAGAAAAAGGGGAACAACCAGTTTCTCCCAGAATGTGATATAGAAGGAGTTAGAGATGACTGGGAGATGTCATGACCAAAGTGTCTCTGCATGGCTTAGAAAGCAAAGATGCTTTGCTGAACAGAGCTTTTCTGGGCAGTATGACCTATGCTAGCCAATAGCTGCTTTCTTCAAAATGCAGATTGTGTGTGTGTGTGTGTGTGTGTGTGTGTGTGTGTGTGTGTGTGTGTGTGTGTGAGATGTTTTGGTTTGCTTTTGAGACAGGTTCTCACTCTATAGTATTGACCTGAAACTCACTTTGTAGCCAAACCTACACTCAAAAATCACAGTAATCTTGACTCAGCCTCCAGAGTGCTGGGATTACAGCAGTGACCCATCATATTGGGCTCTTCAATGTTTTAGTTTGTAAGAAAAAGGAACCTTCTCAAGATAGCTGTCATGAAGATGGTGAGTTAAGGAATTCTCGGAAGTCTTGGAGAACCTGCACGAGATTTTTCCAGTAGGCAAGCAGGCAGGTAGTCCCGGAGAAGGGGAAGTGGAGAGTGTTAGCCATCAGGGCACAGTATCACAAGGCCTCTTGGCTTGCCAGCTTCTCCTTGCAGCTGCTATACTTCCTCAGACTCTTTCACATGACTTCCTCCCTCCTAATCCTAACAGGGAGAGGCACAGTCCTGACCCTATATGACATCCAAGTACAGGAACTACCATTGACTTCCATCCTAGCTTGCCTCTGCTACTTGCTTTCTCAAGAGCAAACATTTTGATTGGCTCCTGAGCAAATGGATGGATAGGCTAGTATCAGATCAGGTAGGTTTTCTGCTTCCAGGATGGAGGGATGTGGAGAGAGGGGGCAGTGGAGAATGTCTTCTATGTGCAGAGTGAGGACACAGCTAAAAGCACAGAGGGATTTTTACAGCTACATAGGTAAGGAATGTGAATAAGGACAGAAGTCAACACAGCTACACTTTGCTCATGTTCCAAGGACTGTGACTGGCATAGACCTTCTAGAAGGAATGGACAGCAACAAGCAAAGAAATGCAACTAGTGCACTCTCCTTATGCATATTCTGTTCTTTTGTCTTAAAAAAAAAAAGGTTCAATACCTTTTCCTTCATAAACCATGCCTTGCCAGACATACAACTTCAGAAGCAACCCATAGATGGAGGGAAGAGACCCAGTCACAGCCAGTTTACCTATGCAGGGCCTTCCGTTACCAGGTGATACAACTACTTCTCTTTCTTCTCCAGTCTATAACAATTTTCACACTGGAAAAAATAAGTGGTGTGTGTGTGTGTGTGTGTGTGTGTGTGTGTGTGTGTGTGTGGAGATATTCTAGTTCTCATGCATCCCAGGCTGGCCTTGAACATGCTTTGTAAGGAGAGTGGCTATGAACACAAACCTCTGATTTTTCTGCCTCTACCTCCAGAGTTCTGACATTATTGGCCCCTGCCACCATGCCTGGTTTATGTGTTTCTGGAGAAGGAACCTAGGGCTAATGCTAGACAAGCTCTGTATCAAGTGAGTTATACCCCTTGCTATCCCTTCAACAGTAATATGTGTGTACAAGTATGTGAGGAGTCAGAAGCCAACATCAACTGTTAGTAAATATACCAGGCTACTGGGTTCACAAGATTCCAAGGATCCTTCTGTCTCTGCCTCTATCTATCTCGTCGCTGGAGCTCTGGGGTTGACTTTTATGTAGGTATTGGGGATCTGGATTCAGGTCCTTACCCTTGCTGGTCTAGCACTTAATCGCACTAAGTCATCCCCACAGCTCCCAAGAGAATGGTTCTTGGAATGGTTCCCCTGACCATTATATACAAATTCAGGTTCCACTCCAGACAGACTGAATCAGAATCAGAGTGTAGCTTGGCAATCTGTCTTAAGAGATAATTCTGATACCTGCTGACGTTAGAGGTCCTTTGGCATAGAATCTAAATTTAACCACTACAAACAAACTAGTGACAGAAATAAAACCATTTTACCTAACAGAAACAGAATTTCCTTCCAAATTCACGGTGCTCCGTAAGAGAAGAAGCCTGTGTTTTATAGCTCAGAGAGTCACATAAGTGGCCGGGGTGAGGGTGGGTGTTCAAGGGAAAGAGAGAAATTGTGTCTTTCAAACTAAGAGAACCAAGTCTATTTCAACCTTTTATTTCCTAGCTCCACTATGTATTGAAACCTGAACATGCCCTACTCTTGAATTTCTTCTGAGAAATTCTTTTTTATCATATTTTATAACAGTTTAGTACTTTACAAACAAGTGGTCCCCAAGTAAGACAATATCCAATAATCAGCCATGGGAAAGAGAGTAGAGGTTGGAGAGAGATGCCGTACAGAGGATCTCTGGTTGCTTTGATCGATGCTATTCAGGAAATATCAATAGCCTCCGGGACAGAAACAGGCCTGCAAAGGTCTTTTCTGTTGACACAGTGAGGCCACAAGCTGTGAGCAATATGAGTGGTTCTCAACCCATGGGTAGTGACCCTTTGGGGGTCAAATGACCTCACTTCTCACGGGGAAGGGGGTTGCCTAAGACCACAGGAAAACACAGATATTTACATTACAATTCATAACAGCAAAAATTTCAGTTAGGAAGTAGCAACAAAAATAATTTTATGGTTGGGGTCACCACAATATGAGGAACTAACTATATTAAAGGGTCACACAACCTTAGGAAGCTTGAGAACCACCGAGCTAGACCAATACAGCGTAGGCATCAGCATGTCCTCTCATCCCCGCTAGAGGACAGTGGGTCGCTTGGGATGCATACTGGCTGTCCTCTTTATTTCCCATCGGGAAATTTTCAGTTTTTCTCTGTTGGTAGGGATGTCCATAGACAGCATCCGGGGCCAATGCCTTTTTAGGGCACTGTCTTTTGGTGGTATCCATCACCGCCACATGTGGCCAGACTCCTTGCTGAGCTGGTTTTTAATCAGACACGGGTCCTTGTTGTATAAAACTTCACTAAGCAGGTTGTACACTGAAAGCAACATCAGAGAAGACTATTGAAATGTGGCCCAAAGTATCCATTCATCCAATTTGTTGTCTCAGTATCTCTGCGTTCAAGGTCCTAAGGGATAAGCCAAACGATCTTGATCCCAAATCTGTCTTTTCAGAAAGCCTCTGAAACTCCTTGGTGCATTTCCAACCAGGCACTGGAGACTTTCAAATGAGGAGGTAAGGTGGGGCGTTTACTTGCTAGAAGCTAGAAGTAGGCCAGGGAATCACCATGCTCGGGCCGTGGCTCTTGTCTGGAGTAAGGTACCCAATTCCTTCTCATGGAAAGAGTCTAGCTTTTGATTATTACAAATAGTGTCCCTGGGCCTATTTGTGAGCGAGTCCTCTGGCACACTTTCCTTATGGATACCCACATACTGCCCTACTCTTTGTCTGGATCCTTGCAAGTGCTTCTGCCCTAAGCCATTCTTGTGAAGGTGCCTGTTACTTACTGTGTGCACCGGGTCAACATCCTAACTCAGCTCCTCAGTAAATTGAGCTAAGGCCAAGGCCTCGGAAACAAACCGAACCTGTTACTCTATCCCTCCACAAAACCACCATTTATGTTCTTGTGGAATATGGTTGCAACTTTTGTTGGCAAATAGAGCTGCAGTACATTTAAAAGAGAGTAATAAAACCAGAAGAAGCAAAGAATGCGCATGTTTGAGGTCAGAGTTGCCAAAACAAATACGGGCTGCTGGATCCCTGCACTGACTCAGAAGGGCTTCTCTCTCATCGGGTTTCTAATTTGGTGTGGCTTTTCCCTGTCTGGCTTTCCTCAAATCTTTCTTTTTCCTCACTTTAACCGTACTTCTATCCCCAGTCAAGATATCATGCTACACTTTCCTGTTCTTTGTGGGCACAAATTGCCTCTGTTTGCTTTGAGAAGCACAGTCCTTTGACATTGGGCCAGAGTTCTGAGCTTTGAATCCACTCTGTTAGTTTCTTTTCCTCTTCCTGTCTCCTAAAATCTTTCCTTCTCAGTCTCTCGGATTCGGTCTCTTCTTTTTTAGGAATATTTTTCTAGTTTGTCTAACACCTGGATTTTATGTGTGCAATTGAGGATGTGGGTGTCAAGTTGGAGCAAATTAATATTTACCCAAGACCTATTGTATTATTGCCAGTACTTATGTATTTTTCAGAGATAAATTCTGGCAATAATTTAACTATAATATATGATAAATATATTTATTTATATCATAATAACATTTATTATATTATTCTAAAATATTTATTTATAAATACATATGTATATATAAACATATATTTATATACACACACACATGTGTGTATATATATGTTCATATAAAAACCATGCAGGTATTGGTGTTTTGCCTGCATATATGTTTGTGTGAGGGTGTCAGATCTTGGAGTTACAGACAGTTGTTAGCTACTGTGGGTGCGGGAATTGAAACTATGTTTTCTGAAGAGTAGTCAGTGTTTTTAACTGCTGAGCCATCATCTCTCCAGCCCCACATTATATATGAATTTATATTAATTATATGATGTTTGCATATAGCATATTTATATTAATTAAATATACATACTATATTATATAAATAATATATAATAAATATGTAACAAGATAAGTATATAATATATGATAAAAATAATATAATTATTTTTCAGGCATAGATACTGAGATACAAGGAGCCTTCTACCTCATTTGGTATAGTAATTAAAGTAAGCTAACAAATTATCAATAGCTAAATGCCAATCATCTCTTACTTAATAGTCCTGGGATATTATTTAGATCTCTTTCTCCACACAGTTTTACAAAAGCTAGACTAACAGTGACTATCATCTTTAAAACACTGATTTTTAGAACCTGCCTAATGCTTAACATGCTAGCTATCCTGAGAAATAAAAGAGTTAAATGTAACACAACATGACCTATTCTATATTCTGTGATGGAAGGAGCCCCTCCACTCCATTCTACTGGAAAAGCAATCATCCCACAGAAGAATTGACAAGTTGCAAAGATAGCCAAATAAGGGATCATTCGGGAGACAGTGATTTGTGCACAAAAGTCTTAGGTCTCATAGTCAAAGGCAAGGTGTGTCTCAATTCATCTGTCTGGAAGTACCTTGCCTGGCAGCAACCAGCAGCCATTAATCAGTGGTCCCATTTCCTTCCTGTGCCACTTAGTTAGGCTGTGATGTGACCTTCACAGAGGACAAAACCAACATCAAATTTTCAGACCAGCCTTTTCTGCAGTTCTGCCCAACTCCCGCTTTCTATCTTTCCCTGGGAGTAGCAATAGTAGTTTTACTTAGCTTCACTAATTCATCTATCCTCTTTGCTCCAACCTTTTCTCATTTTTAAGCATTTATGTTCATCACATCATCATGTGATGAATAAGAAACAGAGGGAGGAGACTGGAGTGATGGAAAGAAGAAAGTAGGGAGAATAGCAATGATTTATACTAGAAACTGGTTCTCTCTGACCCTTTCTTTTGTGTAAATCTGGCTGTGTAAATCTCATTGCAGCCATGCAAACATACCTGGGAGCCCAGTGCTTGAGTATGTGCGTTTCCAGGGGATGGTTCTGTGGAAGGATTTTGTGGAACAGATGTTCTGAGGATTATCTTCATCTCTGGCACCGGGGACCTATTTCCTTTGTCTCCTGTCTTTCTGTTTCTTAGGCTGTGCCCTCGTTTTGGTGGAAAACATCTTTCAGCATATCTCAGAGAAAGAGGTAAGGGGTGGAAAGATGTTTGAAATCTCTACATGTGATAAAATGTTTTACTGTGTTCTGGCAGTTAACTGTTCACTTTGCAAGGAATAAGTCAGAATTCTTTCCATGTGACTGTAACCGAAGGGCAACAGAATACTAGCAGATGTCACTGCAGATTTTGTTTTTGATACAGGATCTATTTTTTGATACAGGATCTTCCACTGAACTGGATGAGAGCTGGATAATCAGGGATTCCTTATGGTTGATGTTTCTGCCCATGTCCTCACTTGCAGTGGTGGGGTTACAAGCTCCCTTGGTGTTGGCTCTAAATGTAGATCCTCGGTAACCAAATTCAGGCCCTCATGTTTGGACAGCAGGCTCAGCTGTCTCCCCATCCTAGAAATCTTGAACTATAACCTGAGCAAAAAGTAAAGTAGTATTTGAACCATTTCATATTTCTATTTAATATAATATCTAATCTCATCTTCACAGATAATGTCATTGGTTTAAATAATATTGGCAAGACATTGAGAACAAATACACAGTTTAATGACTAAAGAGTTCTCATTTATAACACTTTTGGAAAAAAATTCTTGGTTTTAAAGGTACTGGAGATATGGCTTAGTGGCAACCCATTTTATTTACTCTTTCTTTCCATCGCATACATATTTTCTACACAAGCAGAGTGTTGACTAACAGCTTTAACATTAAAGAAAAAGCACTCTAGTTATGAAAGAACCCACTGTGAATTGGATGGAGATGATCAGTGGTGGTGTAAAGACACTCACAGCACAGTTAGCTGTGCCCAGAAACTCAGCAACTGCTCTCCAGAGTTTCATCTGGGCTTTTGTCTAGTCAATTCAAATCCTCACAAGACTATTACCATAAACAGTGAATAAGCCTCTTAAATTACCTAATCCCATTTTTAAAAATGAGAAAAAAAACTTTAAAGAAATGCAAATAAGAAAATATTTCTTATTATACATTTTAACTTCTAATGTGCCTAGAATCATACCAAATAATTAGAAAAGTAATTAGTGACTATCTGAGTACACAGAAACATAGTAGAAGGTCCATCACTAGGAACTGAGGATAACAGCTCCTAGTTATCCTCAATGTGTATAACAAAGGATATAATATTCTAGTTACTTAGGATAATGCCACAATACTAACTTAATATTCTGAGTTATCTAATATATGCCATGAGTACCGTGATTACCAATACTGTATTACATATCAGAAATTGCTCAAGAGTATATTTTAGTTCTTATATCATATGCAAAAGATGACAATGTGAAATGATAGATATATGGATTTATGTGAGTGTATAAATAATTTTTCATATTAATGACACATTAAAGCCTCATGTTACATACATAAGACATGTATAACTGTGTATAGGGGGTGAACATTTTTTTTTTACACCCTGACCACAGTTTCTCCTCCCTCCTCTGCTCCTATCTCTCCCTCACCTCCCTTTTGGCCCCCGTATTCACTCTTCCTCTGTCTCTGTTCAGAAAGGGGCAGGCCTCCCATGGGTGTCAACAAAGCATGGAGTAAGATTAAGCACTTCTCCTTCTACTTAGGCTGAACAAGGCAATCGGTATGAGGAATAGGTTCCCAAGTGCCAGCCAAAGCATTAGGGTTGACCCTGTTCCCATTACTAGGAGTCCCACGAATAGACCAAGTTACACAACTTTCACATATATGTAGAAGGCTTAGATCAGTCTCATGCAGACTCCTTGGTTGTTGGTTCAGACTCTTTGAGATCCTATGAACCAGGCTAGTTGCATCTATGGGTTTTCTTGTGATGTCTTTAACCCCTCTGGCTCCTACAATCCTTTCTCTCTCTCTTAGCAGGATTCCCTGACCTCTGCCTAATGTCTGGATGTGTGTTTCTCAATCTATTTTTTATCAGTTATTGGACAAAGGCTCTCTGATTGCAGTTGGGATAGTTACCAATCTGATTACAGTAGTTGTCCAGTTCAGGATAAGTATCCACTATTGCTAGGAGTCCTGGCTGGGGTCATTCTTGCAGATTTGTGGGAGTTTCCCTTGCATCAGGTTTCTACCTGAACCCTAAAATCTCCTTCTTTTCAGTTATCTCTTTTAGTACTCTCCCAGTCCATTCACACCTTCCCCAACCTGATTCCTCAAGTTCCCATCCCTGCCTACACCCAGTTCAACCAGGAGATCTCTTCTATTTCCCCTTCCCAGGGAAATCCATGCACCCCACTCTGCCCTTGGGTCCTTCTTGTTACCTAGCCTCTGTGGGTTATGGATTGGACCATGGCATCTAATGAGATGATCATGTGTTTTGCTTTGCTTTTTTTCCTTTCAATTTGTTTATATGGTGTATTACATCGACAGACTTTCATATGTTGAACCATTCCTGTATCTCTGGGATGAAGTGGGTGGATGATTTTTTTGATATGTTCTTGGATTCAGTTTGTTATTATTTTATTGAATATTTTTGCATCAATGTTGAGGGAAATCGATCTGTAATTCTTTTTTTTTTGTTGAGTGCGTGATTTTTTTTTTTTCTAATTGGTGGTAGAGGTGGAGAGAAATTAATATTGATGAGGAATTATGAATAAATTTAAATATACAAATAAAGGCATTGCAAGTTGCTACTAAGTATAAAATCAGAATTTTATTAGTATGTTATAATTTGTTCCAGATTAAAGATTTTATTTTTGTACACATTCAGGAAGAATTCACAGAATTGACTTAATGGAATATGACACCAAAGGAAATAGTGTGAACCAACGTCTTGTAGAATTTCAACACATTTTGTCTGATGTACAAATATCCAATCTTGTCTGTTTTCATTTTAGACACCAATATAATCTTATCAGTCATGAGTGCACTTCCTTATAAACATGATAACTAGGCAGCAGCAAGTTTTTCTTCAATTATAATCAATGTTCCAAATTAGTGGTTTAAATTGGGGTGTTACCTCACTTATGCATAAGGTTATGTTCTTGTAAAGATGTATGGAACCTATCTACTCTAGGCATACTGAATCTTTTTAGTAATATTAGCATATTCTTGGCATATTCTAATGTTGTTTAATTAGTAACAGGACATTACATACCAGGATCATTTGAAGACTTTTTTTAAAGTACCGATAACTTTTATTCATTTTCATAAATTACATAATATAACCACTTTGCAAAAATAAAAGGTTTTACATTATATGTATTTTATCTCTAAATTTTTGTATAGATAATGTTCTTCATGCCATAGAAACAATTTCCCTTGCCAACATTATTATCCTCTGAGGTTTGAAAATCATCAACAATTAGGTACTATGTATTTGAAATATTAGCCTTCTACAGAGTGCTTTTGTTTGGCTGTGATGTTGCTTTGAAACCACTTAAAATCAGCTACTGACTAAAGTGCATTGTAGTCAGTCAAGAAGCCTCATGAGAAAAGACAGTTGCTGGAACTACACATGTCTAGAGCACACCATCAGAATGAGTCAAGATGTTCAGAACTTCACAAAAACGCAAAAAACAAACAATCCCCAATCCAAATGGGCTCATGATGCCACTACCCAAGACTCAGTAGAATAACATTACGTAGGAGTATATAAATTTATGAGTAAAAGTTGTGGATTTTGGTTAGAATCTTGTTGATGTTCTGTATTCTGGATCTAAGGAGCCCTAACACCCTATTTATAACCTATAGCAACTTAATGTATCATGTTCTGTAAAAGGAAACACAGTATATCTAACTTTTATTAGGTCATCTTGTTTCAGTACACAAGATTAGAGGAGTGCTGTAACAAGGTGTAGTTGGAAGCATTAATTATGCACCAAAGACTGTGTGTAGTGTTATATGACAATGACACTTATACAAGCAGACTCTTGAGAAACCAACATTGACTTGATAAAGCCAATGCTTATGAACTCCCCTTAGAAAAACTGTCTGGAAGCCCTGGCTTTAGGGCCTACAGGCTCTTGTTAACCTTCAAGTTGACTTAGGAAGGCTGCTGCTTGGTAGATCCCAGGATCTCAGGACATCTCAGGACATGTGGGGAGTCTTAAGAAAAGGATAGATCTGATGATCAATCTGTGATTTGCTTACCAGAGAGGAATATGACAGGTCAACTTAGAGTTTCCAAACACAGCTTTCCATGAAGCAAATTTACTAAGAATATGGTAAGCTACAGGTTGTTGTTTTTTGGATTTTGTTTTGTTTTGTTTTTTTGTTTTTTGTTCTCTGTAATATGCAGAGAATCAGGCCAAATCCAACAAAACAGAGACCACATTATTTTGTAAACAAGAATGGTTTTTATATTATGCTTAATCAAAAGATTAATTTTAATTCCAGTAGGCTGTTATAGTTCATTTGTCTTTGACCTTTTTTGTTCCCTTTTTAAATTTTAATTTAACTCATAGATAAGGAAACCATCATGTGTTTGGTTGATTTATTTCCCCATTATTAAAAACTAGTTACTTGTGATTAGATGTGATGTTGTTATCGTGAACAAGCTCGCCAACCTTAACAGATTTTTCAGGTCTTCGGATTTTTTTCTGAATCAGCCAGTGTTTGCAAGTTTTCTCCCCTTTCTTGTTTGTCACCACTGAGAGCAAAAGTAAGATTATCCAAAGGACTCTTATGATCTCTGGTCTAGCTTGTGGATGACTTTTCACCTCCAAAGTTAGGGTTTCTTTTGCCCCCAAAACTAGCTAGAGAGAGATAAAACACCCACTCTAGCTAAATGACAGACTTCCCTTTATTGTGAAACAACACAGAGACAAACACTCAACTCACAGCGTGTCTGTTCTTTCCTATAAATGCTTTAGTTCAAACCTTATAGACGTAATCTGGCAACAGCTCTGGGGCCAGTGATGGTGTGTGTGTGGGGGAACTATCTCTTTGCTATCTGGTCCATTTTGTCTCAGCCTGGGTGGAGAGGAATCCCAGTGTGTTATGGACAGTGGATGCAAGGTGAGGTTCCTTTCCTGCCTGTTTCACTTCCAAAATAAATGAAAGAAATGGAAGCAGAAAGCTACTCAAAGAACTACCAGATGAGATGACACTTCTAGGTTCTTTGGAAATAATTTATACTTCTGAGATATAAAAAGCAGGACAGTTTCAGAAAAAAAAAACCAGCTTATTGCGTTGGTATATTTACTCTACCAAATAATTATTATGTTACTATTTCAAATACTACATATTTAGTTCATTCCTGTGCTCTGTCAGTGATACTTAGTTACTCTGATGAGTAGAAGATTTGGGGGTTAGGGTTGGGAGGCACCAACAGCAGCTAAATACCCAGTGCAGGCCCCCTCCACTTTCCCAGGAATCTGTGTAAGAGAAGTGTCCGCGACAGCAACCCTTTAGTTAATAAATGAACAGAGGCAAAAAATATATGTCTTAGAATCTGTTCTGTATAACCAGTGGAAATCATAAATCGACAGACTTCACCTATTTGAGAGAGGACTCCAAATCTGAAAGTTACAGGCTATTTCCCGACATCAGCAGAGAAAGGACCCTGCTTGGTTTGAGGCCATAGTTCTCCAACCTAACCCATGCAGTCAGCATAAACAGCTATAATTTAATGATTTCCGATTGCACAATCTGGAAAACTGGGCTCCGTGCAACAAGTAGCTTGTTTATCTGACTTTAGACATGTTCTATCAGCCGCTATTTCTAATTTTCTTTCAGACGTTTACAGACCATGGGAAAAAGCTTTTTTGTTGTGTGCTTATTTTTGATATTGTATTTTAATTACAGTATTTCTCTTTTCCCTTTGCTCCCTCCGAAGCCTTCCTTCCACACTACCCTCCCTGCTCGCCCTCAAATTCATGGCCTCTTTGGAAAAAAGCTTTTAAGGTCCCATGATGCAGCCTTTTCATCTCGCCTGAACTCTGCAGGGCTGAGTAATCATCGTAGACAGTTCATAACTAGAGAAGGAAAGCAGCTTTGAGAAAATGACAAGGCTTAAATAAGGTAGCAAGTACAATTTCTATTGGAATTCTATGTAGTTTACATCTAGAGAAAAAATAGTTTTTCACAAAACTACTAAAAGTAATTTTAAGAAAAAAAATATATTTTTTTTCTTTTAAAAGTGGAATGCCTTGCAATTTAAGGAAATGCTGACATGGATGTTTTAGGACTCATGCTCCAGGTTGGCTATTTTAGATTCTTATGGCACCATCTAGTGACGGACACAAGTAATAGCACCTGTATTCGACCCAAAGGTTTTATGCTGTTGAGACAGATCCTCTGGGTTTTCGTCAGGGGTAGGTAGAAGGATGTGCACATGCTCCGTGAGTTCTGCTCTGGGATACTGAGGAAAAGCATCTTATAGCCCCTATGTGGGTTCAGCATTATTTGAATAATAGTATATGCATCTCAGCAAATATTTCAATTGTGTTTCTATCTTGTGTTTCTATTAATCTGTTACAAGTTTTCTTTTAAATGTGCTTGCATGACTTTTAAATTAAAGTTAACAGAAGGCTAGAACACACGTTGAATTTAATATTAAAATTAAAACAGGATCCTGTGCCAATGTAGAAAGTTATAAGACGGTAAGGAAGTGAGACAGGGTTTCTCTGTGTAGCTTTGGAGGCTGCCGTAGAACTCACTCTGTAGACCAGGCTAGCTTCAAACTCGCAGAGCTCTGCCTGCTTCTGCCTCAGGGAGTGCTGGGATTAAAGGTGTGCCCCACCACCTCGGAATGCAAGTGATTTTTTTTTTTTTCTTTTTTTTATCTGAGCAGAGTCGTTGCTAAAGAAGGAGGACACAGCTGACTTTGCAAAGGTTGAAAAGCATGAGTGTGTGGGGTGCTGAATATCAAACTCTTTACCTTTTGATTCCGTTAAAACCACCCTTTCTCAAAGAGCTGTCAAAAGAAAATACCTGTTATCTACCCATTTCCTGATTAAACAGAGAATAAGTATTGTTTGAGAAGACAAACTGACGTGGAGGTATAAGATGCCCTGGCTCCCTGATGGATAAGCTCTGTCAAAAATCTGTGTCAGATGAGGCTGAGTCTGAGCTGTGGAAACAGCAGGAAGGCATCTGAGTGTCAGTCTGGCTCACACTCAAGTGGGGTGAGTGAGAGGCTGGGTCAGGCACCCGGGCATTCATTAGTGACCTCCCACTGAGCTCAAATGTAACTCTTTTTCCTGCTCAAAATTGGGTTCTGCAGGAACACTGGGCATATGTGCATGTGTGCACATATGTGTGTGTGCATGTGTGTATAAAACCATATACGTACATACATATTTGCATACATGCATACATACATATTTAAGTTTAGACATTTCCCTTTCTTTGAAGCAGTGCCTGCAGGTGGAGTAAGCTCTGTGACTTAGTAAAGCAAAGTTATTAGAGAAGGAAATGTAAGCCCAAATCTTCAAAAGTGTAGTCTAAACCCTTGCAGTGTTCATAGTTTGTAAAAACAAACACATGAAACTTGACCAAAGTTTGGAAATCTTATAAGTTATATCTCTGTCTGTCTGTCTCTGTGTTAGCAATCTATAAGCCGGCTCTCCTTTACAGCTTGTAAACGGTCTAGTTTACATAATGAGAGCAAACACCTGTGACTGGAGTTCTTAATTGGTCTAGATAATAAAAAGCCTGAGTCAGATACAGAGGGAAATGCTGAGAGATCAGAGAGAAGGAGCAAGCCACAGCACACCTTACCTCCTTAGCATCTCAGCAGACCAGAGAGCAATTTCCTGTGTCTTCCTGCTTATATCCTGTTTCTGCCCAGCTAGCTCACTTCCTGTCTGTCTGTACAGACCTCCAGACCTCCATGGTTAGCTAGTGACAAGTTCCATTCTCTGACCCCCAGACAGGCTTTATTTGTACAAGCAAGATATCACCACAAATACTCCTTTGGAAAGGCCTGCTATTTTATGAATGTATTGTTAATGACAGACATGAAATTTACCTCTGAACAAACAGAAGCTTAGGAACTTCAGAAAAGTCTCTGTCATTCTTAACCTGATGTTCAGAATTTTGCTGGGAGAATGTTTGCTTTCCAAAACAAGAAGGTTGAGAAAAGAAGGATGCATTATTAACCAACAAAAATGTACTTCCAGGTGACTATGGCTATACATTATCCTGAGAACAGATGGGAAACTAGAACAATTGAGTTCGCATGAAATGAGCTAGAGGTTAAAGTGGGTGGAAAGAAAATTCCAAGAATGCCTGGACCAGCTTCTACTGGCTGATGGCCATACCAGTGAGCAGCAGTTTTGGTCTCATCAAATTAGGGTTGTGTCTTGTGCATACCATCAAAGTTGATCAAGATCCGATTTGAACAGGAGAAATCTCTTCATGAGGAGAAATGACAGGTCATCCACCAAGGTAAAACTTACATGTTGTATGGAAACCTCACAAAGGTCTGGGAAGTGTTCTGTTCTTGTCATTACAGGAAAACAGAAAAACTTTAGGTAACTCTCTAGGCAGCGAGATGTCTCTGTTAATTCTAGAGTTTATATATTGTCCTTCTGTGGTCTTTGAGGGAGTTGAAAGCAGATAGTTATGGTTACTGCTTTCCTTAGTTATGATAAAAGGTAAGTTACATATAAGACTTTAGGCAAATATAGGATAGAAGACAGAATATTTTCTTTAAATTTTGTCAAATGGACTAAATATTGTTAACTGTAGTTCTTGTTTGATAACTGCTTTGTTATATATAATTTTACTATGTTAATGTTAAAACCTTTCCTTTAATTTAGACAGAAAAGAGGAGGTGATGGGGGATGTCCTTCTGCATATATGTTTCTCATATTGGTTGATGAATAAAACACTGTTTGGCCAATAGAGGCAGGAAGATAGGTGGGACTAAGAGATGAGGAGAATTCTGGGAAAGATAGGCAGAGAAGCACCGGAAAGGGAAGCCATGTGGGCTGCCAAAAGGAGTAATGGGTCTGGACTCTTCTCTGGTAAGGTAAGAATATGTGGAGATACTTAGATTAATGGGTTAATAATTAAGTCAGAATTAGACAATAGAAAGCCCTAGCCATCGGCCAACAGTTAAATAACTAATATAAGTCTTTGTGTGCTTATTTGGGGCTGAGAAAGGTGGTGGGACCTGGCGGGACAAGAAAAACCGCCAGCAACAGTGTCTCTTTATTGATAACTTTCATAATGCATGATTGGCTTCAGAACTATGTTTTTATTTGTCACATTATAGCAATGACAGCACAGGTTGTGAGTTAAAGTTCCCAGAAGGAAGCCACACTGGATGTCAAACTCTTCAAAGGCAGATTCACTGAGTAGAACTTCATTGACTGTGGGGCAGCTGGAAAGGTACAGGTCCAGAGCCTAATTGCAATGGATCTTGGGCTATTGTTAATCCCTTACAGATCATTAATTCTCATCTGTGTGTCTGGCCTAGTATCCCTGTGAGTATGAAGTGAAAACTTTGGAAGGTATTAACTTAGCAGACCCCTGGCTTCTATCAACTCAAAGCTGACCATGTCATCAGGTGACATCTATGACAGGCAGCAGAGACTTCCCAGCTTTTTTAGGACCTCCCTCCCTGACTGATGTTTTCAATGTATTTGAAAAGCTCATTTTGGCTGCTCATTTTTTTTTCTATAAATGTTCATGAACTAGCTACCTCAGTGGAACATAGCATTCAGGCTAACCTAAATCTGTGTTCCTGGGCCATGATCACTCCTCTTTGCCTCTAGACTAAACTATCTCTTACCTTCTTGGGGTGAAGGCTGCATTTTCTTTTTACATCAACAAGATACAGCTTGTGGCCCAGTGAGACAGCTCAGTGGGACAATACTTGTTACAAAGCCTAATAGCCTAATGGCTTGAGTTCAGTCCCCATATCCCTCATAGTAGAAAGAGACTCCCACAAGTTTTCTTCTCTGTGGTGATTTCTTGCGTGTGCAAGTAAAGCCTGTCTGAAGATCAGAGGATGGAGCTTGCCACTAGCTAACCATAGAGGTCTGTACAGACAGACAGGAAGTGAGATGGCTGGGAAGAGAGAGGATATAAATGGGAATAGGAACTTGCTGTCTTTTGTGCTGGGAAGCTGATGAAGTAAAGGAGGCTTTGGCTTGCTCCTTCTTCTCTCTGATCTATCAGCATTTTCCTCTATATCTGACTAGGTTTTTATCATTTAGACTAATTAAGAACTCCATTTACATTTTGGCACCCAAACTTCTGTCCACACTGCTCACCTCCACACTCCGTGCCATGGGATGCATGACAACACATACCTGGGTGTGTACTATGTAATATGTATAACACCTACACGTGGGAAGATGGAAACAAGTCTCTGCTACAGTTTCTGATTAGCTGACTGGACCGTGTGAACAACTGGTGGGTTCAGACTTTTCTCAGCCTCCTTAACCAACACTGTTGTGTAGCAGACAGCATGAGGCACACAGGGACAATACACAAAGGGGTAGTAAAGCCTACACCTGAAAGTCTTTCCACACTCCTGGGAAGTCGTCTGGCTTCTCATTGCATATACTTTCATGTGGATAAAGCAATTATAGATTTGGAAATTATATATATATATACATATATATATATATATGTATATATATATATTCAAGTTGAAAAGGAGTTGAGTTGGTCTACACTGAAGAGAAGTAAGCTTTCATGGTTTGTAGTCACTTCTCTGAGTAGAGCTGAGTTGTTTCCAGCCAGCCACCTTGCACAAAGCTGCAGGGTCATATCCCAAAGAGCACAAGCCCAGCCTCTGGCTGCAGAAATCTGTGGGATAGAGGGGAAGGAACAAGATTTAACAGGTTGAGGCATGAACTCCAGCAGGGGAAAGCACTGTGGAGGTGTGCCAGGGGGATGCTGTATTCATTATCACTTTCATGATATTTATTCCCCTCAAATTTGTGATTTCCGTTTGTATATTAAGTAAAAATTGTTTTTTATGTTTCGTTTTCTATTTGTAAATCCAAATGCTTTTATTTATCTGTTTGTTTAAGGATCCTCTCTCCTCTCTGCTAGTCCTTCCAGCTCCAATGGAATGAATTTCAGATGGCAGAGAATTAGGACCAGACCCCCATTGAAGGCTGGGAAATGAGGAAGTCGAGGCTGGCACCATGGCTGTATTCCCTTTACATCAGCATTGGAGCCCAGCACATATCTAGAGCAAATATGCTCGAGCTGAGAGACAAATTATCCTACTGAGAATTTCATGAGGCACTAATACTGTTCCTCAAATGTTCCATTTGTAAAATTGCTTCAAGAGCAATACTTTAGGATTTCTTTGATGCTGTCAGTTTTGTTCTAAAGGAAAAGGTAACATTCTGGACTCATCAAGCTGAAGTGAAAGACCTGCAGAGCGTGGTCCTTCACGCTCCCATACAGGATAGGCGACACCCCAAATCGCTCAAGAGAAGCGGTCTTGATGCAAATAGCATGAGGAATTTTTATTCCAAGTGCACTGGGGTCCACAGTCATAGGACTGAGGGCAGAATTGAGACAGTTTTTATAGGGTTTACAACAAAGCTCACACATAGGTCACTGGGGCGGGGGTTTCGCAAGCAGTTTACAGAGTCAGATAAGCGGCTAGTTAGCTCATTTTCTGTTATCTTACTAGGCCAGGGTTACGTACGAGGGCCTGTCTGTCAAAAAGAGCAAGGAGTGTGACCTTGCCTATTTACTGGCAGAGGACAGGGTCTGGAATTTGAGGTTTTTAAGAGGCTTTTTAGATAGTATTTTTAAACTTTTAGCTTCCTGGGGTCATTGGAGATTTAGGCTGTATTTTCCATTCTTTCAGAAGCATCCTCCCAGATTTGTTGGGTCTCTGGCTCAACTACCTCCTTTTTTCTTTTCTTTTTTCTTTTTTTTATATCCATGGAGTCCATTTGTGCTGCTCAAACACTTTTGGGTGTCAGGCTAACCCCAGGAAATGGGGAGGTGGTCACGAAACCCCATTCTTAGCTTAGGAGTTATTGGTAACTGATAGCTGCTGGGAGAAGGAGTCAGTTTTCTTTAAGTGTGTGGCCCCTCGTTGACAGACCATGATCATCTGATGATCTAGCTCTTGCCCAGTCTCCTTCCCTGGGTGAGTGTGTTTCTCACACTCTATTCGGCATTCCCTTCCTCTGACCTAGTACAGTTTAGGGTACTCCTTCTCTACCCACTACTCAGAACACCCTAAATTCTTCTCTCTTTCTCTTCCCCATTTTCCTCCTCCTCATTCTTTTGCTTTTCTTTCTTTCTTTCTTTTTTTTTTTTTTTGAGACAGTGTTTCACCTTGTAGTTCTGGCTGGCCTTGAACTCACTGAGATCTTCCTGCCCCTGCCTCCTGAATACTGAGATTAAAGGTGTGTATTACTACACCTGACTCTTTTTTCCTCTTAAAAATGTCACCCTTCTTCCCCCTTCTATTGCATGTGTGCGGGTGGTGTGTGTGTGTGTGTGTGTGTGTGTGTGTGTGTGTGTGTGTGATTGGTCAGAGGTTGATTTTGGTTGTCCATCTACTATTCTTCTCATTTTAAAACCATCACTGATTATGTTTTTTTCTTTAATTCACTCCCCCAAGACAATGTCTGTTACTGAACTGGAGCCTGCCATTTCAACTAGATGGCCAATGACCCACGGGGACCCTCCTGTCTCCACTCATCCGGCACATTGAGCCTAGCTTCTGACTAGATGCTCATTCTTGCATAGCAAACATAGCTGTACCATCTTCTCAGCCCTTTACTTCTTTTCTTCTTTCTTTCTTTTCTTCATCTTTTTTTTTTCAAAACTTGATTTTATTTTGTTTGTTTTGAGACAGGGTTTTACTATGTAGCTTTGGCTTGCCTGGAACTTGCTACGTAGACCATTCTGGCCTCAAACTTACAGAGATCCATCTGACTTTGCCTTGCAAGCACAAACGGCATGCATCCCCAAGCCCAGTAAGGTTTATTCTTAAATGTCCAACAAGCTCTAAGGCAACACTTTATTCCAGCCATAAGCTGCATAAAATGTCATGACAGAAAATGAAGATGTTTAAACAGGAAAAGAATCACACCATTTGGCAGCAGGCATCAGCTTACTTTTTATCACATTTCATAATTCTACCTATGACCAGGGGGCAATTTCTTCTCTTTTTGTTTTTGTTGGTGTGGTAGTTTGAAGGAAGATGGCCCCCAAAGGGAATGGCACTATTAAAAGGTATGGCCTTGTTAGAGGAAGTGTGTCACTGTGGGGGTGGGCTTTGAGGTTTCACGCTCCCCCTCAGGAAAGGCACCCCCCCAAATCACTCACAATAAGCGGCCTTGAGGCAAAAGCATGAGGTCTTTTATAAAAGCTATCTTAAGTCTGTACACAGGGGTAGAGGACTGAGAACCCTGGGTACAGACTTAAGATAGCTTTTATAGGGTTACAACAAAGCCCAGGCATCATAAACCAATCATTTCATAGTATCCAGTGTGGACCAATTAATTTAAACTATCCAAGCCTGCGTTTAGCCCAGGAAGTCTGCTTTTGCATGGGCTTCTGTGTGGGGTGACCTTTAGCCTGCTCACTGCTGGGGGACCGGGGAATTTAAATTCCCAGCTTCCTGGGATCAGTGGAGAGTTAGGCTAAATTTTTCCATCCTTACACAGCACCACATCTGTCTGCACACCACTGTGCTCCCAGCCAGGATGACCTCTGGAACTACAAACGAGCCACCCCAATTAAATGTTTTCTTTGTAAGAGTTGCCATGCTCATGGTGTCTCTTTACGTAATAGTAAACCCCCAATAAGACAGTTGGAAAGCCTTACTTCCCACATCCATCCCTTGGCACACCTCTTGACCTGTCTCAGGGCAGCTTCTTGACACCATCTCAGCTGAACATGACAGTTGTAACATGTCCTCTCACCATGATGACATTTGCAGTTCCTATTCTCTTTGCCAGTCATTATTTCTTTTCCAACTCGATCTAATCCACTGTCTCTTTTTCTGAGCAGCTAATAAATAATGTAAACACAAAGTGAGACAGTCATTTGGGCAAGTTGTAGTTAGTGACAGCAACTTTTTTTTAAATACTTCCTGTTACAGGACAGTTTAGATTCAAGATGGTAGCACATCCAGATTCTCCAATTCACCTCTTTTGTAAGTGTGGCATATTTACTATAATAAATGAACCAGGATTTATACATGCTCTAGATTTCAAAATTGATTCATGTTTCCTTAGTTTTTACCTGACATCTTTTCCTCTCTGAAGGTCCTTCTAGAATACTTCATTACCCCAAGCTGTCCTTCCCCTTAGGCTCCTCTTCAATGCAAGTATCTCATATTTCCCTTGCTTCTGATGACTGACAGCTTTTGAGACATGCTAACCAGATTTTTTGCTGACTCTTTCTGGGACGATGTCAGTTTTTCTCAAGATCAGACTCAGTCTAGGGGTTCACGGAGGAAATTCCAGAGTTAGGATGCGGTTTTCATCACATTGCCCTCCATCACCTGGGTGCGTTGATGCTTCTCAGGTTTCTGCTCTGGGATGGGCCTTGCTTTCACTCTTCACCGGGTACTTTAGGAGGAAGATGCCCTATGCAGCTCATAGGGGATGGAAGACTTATGTCAGTTTGGATTCACCAGTACGCTTTGGTATTTATTTTACACTTTCATACTAAGGGTATTTATTGATGCTTTTTAGTCAGTTTGCTCTTCTGCCTTTGGCACTGGGTGTTCTTTCACTGGGCGCCCGCAGTCTCTGATGGACCCCATCAAAGCCCTGGCTATTTCTGCGGCCCCTGTTGAGTACTCCCTGACTTTGAGTCACTTTGAGCTGGCACAGTATCACCTCCCTAGCATGGAAGGGTAGGGTGTCTCTCCTCACTGCCCCCTGCTGCCCTCTACTGACATCTGAATGAGGTGGAGGGAGGGCCAAGTTCCCAGTCCCTCCAAGATGGAGAGTCCTGGCTCCACTCTTTGCTTTTAACAACTTGGATGGACAGGGGACCACAATTTTGTTTTCCTATCATGCTGTTTGGTCAATGCCACAAGGTGATTACATAAAATCTTACTGTTCCTAGACTGTTTCTTTTCAGTCTCTAGAAAGAACAGGCTCTTATTAATGCACCTTACTCCCCTTCCATATCCATCAGCATAACCAGTTTTTTTCAGGTTCACACCTGGGATAAATGAGGGGAAAGTAGTAAAAATAAATCCACACACATAATACACATAAGCATACATATACATACATATGTACAACACATACATACATATATACATACAGCCATACACGTAAACATACCCATACATATACATATGTATATATACCCCCCCACACTGCTAGATTATATTGCTAGATTATTCACTTGGGTCCTGAGGTCCCTCTTTTCTCTGACTTCTCTTTCAACCCTGCTGTTTCCTCTATTTTATAATTAGTACTGAGGGTCTTAGTTGTACTTAGTGAAGGAGTAAGTATGAGTATGTCTGCTTCACCCCTTAGGCCTCACCATCAACTCTAACACTATACTGAGGATGTCCTTTGTTACTGTGTGACACTGATTTTTTTCCCATGGAAAAATTACTATTTTTTTTTTTTTTTTTTTTTTTTTGTCAGACACTGACGGGACCTTCGTGCTATCTTTCACTTATAAACTTTAAAGAAGAAAATTGGGAAATTAGTCTGCCATGGACAATGGAAGTTTTCTCTTAAACATTTTAAAATTACAGTTTTATGTTTAAATCAATGACGTGCATCCCACTGAGAAGATTAACGAGGTGGTTTCTCTCCCCACTAGATGGTAAGAGCAGTGTAGCACAAGACTGGGTAGTTAAAGAATTGGGTTTCTGTGAAATGAACTACAAGGCTTTACTTCCACGCACCACTAATGAAAAGCTGTCTACGACCTTCCAGAAGCAGCCCAGCATCTGGCAGAACTCAGAAAACTGCCAGGGACATTGTGTGTGCCAAGCAATCTACAATCAGCCATCACCTTGCCAACTAAATAAAAAGGACTCCACTGCCCTCAATTCACTGACTCTTGTGGGTTCCTGAGAACAGCTAAGCAAAGCCTCAACATCATAAACTATCACTTCTCCCTCAGAAAAGTGTAGTAGCCAAATTCAGCCATAGGCTCAGTTTCGACCTTACAGAAAATATCAAGCTTTGTACTACACTAAGACTCAAGATTCAAGATGTTTTCTCCTTTTGAAATATAAAAATTAAATGATTTTTTATGCACATATTTGGAAACAACCTTGAAGAGAATGAAATTCTGCATCTGAATATCTCAGAATTTAAATCTGTAAGCATTAATGTTGGAAATGAGCTGACGTTGGGCCAAGTGTGGAAACTGAGATGGTAAAGACCAGGGTTTCTGCTCCGGAAAGCAAAGAGAAATAAAAAGAAAAACAAAATGCTGGTGTTGCCATTCATAGTTTAAGGCAATACTTCTCGAAAAGGAATAGTTTTAAAGTACAGAGTTTGTACAGTAATAAACATCAGTGGAGGAGAGATGCTCAGATCACCTAAGAGTACAAGCTGCTCTTGAGGGCAGCCCTTGAGCCATTGGTATGCTGCTGAAACAGATCAGAAAGAACTGACTAGCTTTGCATGTTCTCACCCCACCCAGCCCCATACCACTGATTCCCTTTCTCTGGGGATGCAGCCTCACAATCTGAGTTTTGACAAGCCCTGCAGGTGACTTCACACCTATGTACATCTTTGAATATCAATATTTCATGTCAAGATAAGAAAAAGTGCCAATATTTTTCCAGTGTGTGCTTATAATTTGCTTCTCTTAACTAAAAAAAAAAAAAAAAAAAACTATCAAATAATCTAATAGTCTCATTACTTTACTACTTTTATGTTTTCATAATGAATTGTTATTTTGGTGTAATTTGGATTTTCAAATACATGCTTCACTTTCAATCACACTTATTTCTCTCGACTTCAATGCTCATTTATGTGGCCTTTTAAAATTTATTTTATTAATATATTTTATTTAAATTAGAAACAATCTTATTTTACATATCAATCCCAGTTCTCTTTCCTTCCCATCCTTCCATGCCCCCCACCAAACTCCACCATCCCATCCCCCATCCACTCCCCAGGGAGGGAGGGTGTGGCCTTCCATGAGGGATCAACAAAATCTGTCAAGTCATTTGGGGTAGGGGCTAGGCCCTCCCCAGTGTCTCTAGGCTTAGGGAGTGTGCCTCCATGAGAAATGTGCTCCCCAAGTCCTCATACTAGGGATATATCCTGGTTCCACTGTTAGATGCCCCATAGACTGCACAGGCCTTCTAACTGAGACCCATGTTCAGGGGCCCTGGTTTGGTCCTATATTGGTTCCCCAGTTGTCAGATTGCAGTCCATGAGTTCCACTTACTCAGGTCAGCTGTTTCTGTGTATTTCTCCAAGCTGATCTTGACCCCTTTGTTCATCTCTCCTCCCTCTCTGAAACTGGATTCCAGGAGTTTGGCTTAGTGCTTAGTTGTGGATCTCTGCTTCTGCTTCCATCAGCTACTGGATGAAGGCTCTATGATAGCATTTAAGGTAGTCATCATTCTCTTTATAAGGGAAGGGTATTTAAGGTAATCTCTCCACTATTGCTTAGATTCCTAGCTGGGGTTCATCCTTGTGGATCTCTGTACACTTCCCTAGTGCCAGCTTTCTCTTTAAACCTATAATTGCTCCTTCTATTGGTGTGTCTCTTTTCTTACTCTCCTCTATTCATCTCTCCACTCATCTTCCTGATCCCTCATGTTCTCCTCCCCCTCCTCTTCTCCCCTCCTCTTTTTCCTCCCTCCCTCCCCTTTCCCCTATGCTCCCAATTTGTTCAGGGGCTCTTGTCCCTTTCTGCTTCACTGGGGGAACAATGTATATCTCTCTTAGGGTCACCCTTGTTCCCTGGTTCTTGTTCTCTGGTCTTTATATTTCAACAATATTTTATTTCCTCTCATTTATTTAATGAATTATGGTATAAAATGAGTTTCCTTTCAAGTATGAAATAATAGGGAATATGTAGTTTATAATTTTGCTTTTAACATTCTAATCCCAATCCCCACCTTCTCCTTTCACTCTTCCCCCTACTCCTCCTATCTGCTCCTCAGAGAGGGTAAGGCCTCCCCTAGGAAGTCTACTAAGTGTGTCCTATCATCTCACTGAGGCAGGACCAAGGCACCTCTCCACCCCATACCCCTGTGTCTAGGCTGAGCCCATATAGGCTGGGCTCCACTAAGTCAGTTTGTGGATTAGTGTTAGATCTTGGATCCACTGCCAGTGGCCTCATATGTTGTCCCAGCCACACCATTGTCACCTATATTAAGGGAGTCTAGTTTGGTATTATGCAGGTTCCCCATTTGCCAGTCACTGACTCTGGACTATATATAATTTCTAATGGGCTTTACTGAAACATCTCAAAATGTCTTTATAAGCAGCAGGAAAAAAGGGCATGCACATTGTCTTGGCCTCCATTCTATCACTGTACTGAAAAGACAGAAATCAAGTTCTTGCATCAGAAAATGTGATAAATATACAGAGGTATGGGTTGGACCTAGACCCTCTGAATGTATGTTACGATTGTGTTCCTATGGGACCCCTAACAGTGGGAACTGAGGCTGTCTCTGGCTCTTTTGCCTGCCTTTGGCAGCACTTTCCTCCTACTGGCTTACCTCCTCCACCCTTGATATGAGGGGATATGCCTAATCTTATTGCAGCTTGACATGCCGTGTTTGGTTGATATCCCTGGGAAACCTGAACCTTTCTTCTGAATGAAAACAGAGGAGGAGTGGATGTGGAGGGGTGGATAGGGAGGGGTGGATAGGGAGGGGTGGATGGGGAGGGGTGGATAGGGAGGGGGTGGATAGGGCGGGGTGGATGGGGAGGGGTGGATGGGGAGGGGTGGATAGGGAGGGGTGGATAGGGAGGGGTGGATGGGGAGGGGTGGATAGGGAGGGGTGGATGGGGAGGGGTGGATAGGGAGGGGTGGATGGGGAGGGGTGGATGGGTAGGAGGTCAGGAGGAGAAACTGCAAGGAGAGGAGGGAGGGGCAAGTGCTGTTGGGATGTAATATATGAGAGAAGAATAAACTAAAGGAAGGAAGGAAGGAAGGAAGGAAGGAAGGAAGGAAGAAAGAAAGAAAGAAAGAAAGAAAGAAAGAAAGAAGGAAAGAAAGAAACTGTCTCGAGATGGAGAATAACAGCACATGCGAAGTCATCAAGTCTTCAGGTTCAGTGGGATCAGGAAATGCTGGATAATGTTTAGCTCTCCTAGGGTTGTGAAAGCTCGGGAAGTAGAAGAAAGAAGTAGAAGGGTTATGGAGTGCTTTCCTATGGGAAGAAACAAGAGCAAGTGTGGCTAAGCAAGAACTAAGCTGTCCAAGTTCAGTCTCCAGGGCGCTGGACAGAAAGAGGGCTCCATCAGACCTCTATGGCACAAAGTATTACCCATTCTCTACCTGGAATCAAAAAGGAGAAACAGAGGGACAATACCTTATTTTGAAAGCTCTTCCCAAGACATCCACCTGATTTTCATGTTCTGTAACAAACTTTCTGACAGGAAGACAGGCTGTTTGTTCATGTGCTCTTCTCTGTGAACAGGGAACAGGGCTCCTCTCCTCTCCTCTTCTTTTCTCTTCTCTTTCCATCCCTCCCTGCCTCTCTCCCTCTCCCTCTTTCTTTATCCATCTTTTTTTTTAGAAGCTCCAAGACAATTTTATTACAGTTTAAAAGAAAGCACCTAGGTGTTCAAGCTGCAAATCTCAGCAGTTGCCCAGAGGAATCCAGCTCTTTGAGTTGAACTGGCCAGTCCCATCTTCACAGTTCCTTTTAGAGGACAATAGATATTATAGAGCTGGAAGTTGCAGTCACTTGGAGAGCCCACATCAACTTCTTGTTTCCTATTGAGTCTAGCCTCCATCTCTGTCTCAGATACTGTTGCTGTGCTAAAATACCCCAACAAAAACTACTTAAGGGAAAAGGGTTGGTTTTAGCTCACAGTTTGAGGTTAAAGTGAATGAAGGTAGGGAAGTTATAGCAGCAGGATCCAGAGACATCTGCCACCAAGAAGGCAAAGCTGTGGGCACAGGCGTGGTAGTGCTCAGCTCACTTTTCCCAACAGTGTAGGAATCCCTTGCCCAGCGAATGGTGCTATCCATAATTTAGGTGGTTCTTTCCATGCCAGTTAAAGGAATTAATATAATCCTCACAGGCACATTCAGAGGCCCGTCTTCCTGATGATTCTAGCTTCTGTCAAGTGGACTTCTGTCAAATGGACGGTTGATACTACCCGCCAGGCTTATTTAGCCCTATCACCAGCCACGTGGTATGACAGCCTTTGGAGGATTCAAACCTGAGTGGATGGAGTGCCTCTTGGCTGAGGTCTCAGAAGCCACACACAGACTTGAGACATCTAGACTGAACTGTGTCCAAATAGACTCCGAGAAGCCTTTATCCGGCTACATGTGCGATGTCCATCAGTTAGGCAGCAACGACCACAGCAGGAGGGGTTCAGGCAAGGACCTACAGAACATGGAGACCCTCCTCTGAACACTGTTAAGAACATGGCTTTAGGATTTGAGCTAGATGAAAATCTCAGTTCTATAATCAATTAGAAAAATGCCACTTATGTAAGTAGTGTGAGAAATTAGCTATGCCACTCACACACCTGGAAAATTCGCTTCTATGGGCCACACTAATAACTGAAAGTGCTTCTCACAGTATTAACAACAGGCCATCAATGATTGTGAGAGACTAATTCAAGCAAAACAGAAACACACCCCTCGCAAAAGAAAAAAAAAAACACAAACACAAATAAAATGGTAAGTAGTTGTTCCAGTAGTCACATGACCTGGCTTGGCTGGGGCAGTTCCATTCACTCCTTTTGTCAAAATACCTGTTGATTCTTAACACATATATTTCTATTTGTTTATGTATTCTTAACAATAAAGCATTGACATTAGTCACTGGGCTCATATAAGCTATTTTGAGTTTGGTAGGCTTTTGCTTAGGGCTTCTGGTGCACAGTGAACAGACCTGAATTTGTGCTTTATGCGACTGATTACCACCTACTCTTATTTTCAGATGGAACACACAGTTACTTTCTTTGTCTCATGGTCAGAATGAAAGATTCACTGAGAAAATAAAGCGCAGTAAGATGTGAGCAGAAGACAGCTTAGCCCTGGGGGAGAGTAAAGCAGGGAGAGAGAGCTAGAGAGAGAGAGAGAGAGAGAGAGAGAGAGAGAGAGAGAGAGAGAGAGAGAGAGAGAGAACGTGAGGCTCTGCTCTGTGGGCTACTGGCATCTGAGTCCACCATACCCAGCCTCTGCATCAGTCTTCCAGAGCTGCCAATCTGCCCTGTTCCTGGGAAACAGGAAACTGTTAGTTACAAAGGAGTCCATGAAAACACTAGATGAGTCTGAGCTGTCTATAGGAGTCAGATGGATGCCCTTGCTATAGTGGTTTTGTTATTTGGTATAGAAACCAGTGTGACAATTTATTTATACATTGTATTTTTAGTTACATGTTTGAAACTTTCAATAAACCTTTGTGACTTTAATAAGATCAAAACAAAACAGACACATAGCAAATCATTGAGCTGGGCAAAGTGGTACATGTTTATAGTTGTGTGGGGAAAGGAGTCAGGAGGATGGAAAGTTAGGGTAGAGCCTAGGCTACACACCAAGACTCTGCCTTAAAGTAAAATAAAATTAAAGTGAAATAATAAAACAAATGACCAGTTTGGAATCAAGTATTTTCCTACAGTGGGAAAGGCCCTGGATTCAATTCCCAGTATCACACAAAAAAGTAATCAGGAGAACAAATCAAAGGACATGTGTATTGTGTGGTTTTGCATGTCAATGACACAAGCTAGAGTTATCTGAGAAAGGAACCTCTGGTAAGGAAATTCCTCCATGAGATCCAGCTGTAAGGCATTTTCTCATTTAGTGATCAATACAGGAGGGCCCAGACTATGGTAGAAGGTGCCATCCCTGAGTTGCTTGTCCTGGGGTCTATAATAAGGTGGATTGAAAAACCCAGGGAAGCAAGCCAGTAAGCAGCTCCCCTCCATGGCCTCTGCATCAGCTCTGCGTCTGGGATCCTGCCCTGTTTTGAGTTCCTGTCTTGACTTCCTTCAGTGACGGACAGCAATGCTGAAGAGTAAGCCAAATAAACCTCTCTCTCCTCAACTTGCTCTCTGGGCATGGTGTTGTGTTGCAGCAATAGAAATCCTAAGACAACATATTTAGTGAAAAGATAATTAGTTCTGTTTCTCAATAGTGTTGAGAATGAGCATAACAAACTGTATCAATTTTGAAGATGTTTACCATCAACCTTGGCTACTATTGTTACATTATTGATTGTGCAAATCCAGAAGATAGAAATATTCTGAAGATGCCCATTATCTACTGGAATAGTGACCATCTTAAAAGAGAGCATATAACTTTCTCTTAAATCAAATAAATCCCTTGAAATTAACTCTTCTAATTTCTATCTTTTTTTTTTCTCCCTCACAATATTGCCTGGTATGCAACCTAGGCTGGAATACATTGTATATCCCACGCTGGCCTTGAACTGTGGTCTTCCTGCCCTCGCCTCCTGAAAGGTGAATTTTCATGCATGAACCACCATGAGCAACCCATTTCTTTTCTTGTGTGCTAAAAGTGAAACAATAGTTATTAATGTGCTATTCCTGTTAGAACTTCACAGGCAGAGAAGCTTGGTTATGCGGACATCAGATACCAGCTACCTCACATAGAAGTTCAAATAAATAAGTTCTGATTGTTCCATTACAAATCATCTGTGCACAGTGTCTCTTGCCTTTAATCCCAGTGCTCAGGAGGCAAAGGCAAGCAGATCTCTGGGAGTTCAAGGCCACCCTGGTCTACATAGTGCGTTCTATGATAGCTAAAGCTGCATAGTGAGGCCCTGTCTCAAAAAAAAAAAACAATAAAAAGTAAATAAAAAATAAATAGGATCAACCATAGGATCATGGAAAAGCTTTTGGAATTTCATTTGTTGAAACTGAAATATCTTATTGCATTATTGTTAGCTCTATAAATTAACTCCAGCATTTAACATTGAGGACTATTGTGGTTTAATATGGGTCAGGAGAAACAAATAGACCAATAGATGATTATTCAGGGAGAAATAACTTATAACATAGACAGATGAACGACAGTAGGTTCCTGGTCCCAGTGATACCTCTGGATGCTCTCTTGTCTCTGTGCTGCAAGCAAGAGAATGCTCCTGGGCTCCTCCTCAGACGCAGGTAATTTCTGCCCCTGTCTCCACCTTCCAATGGGCATGGTTAATGCCACAGATGCAGACAAGGTGAATATCTCACTACATATACATATGTATATTAATGTGGATAAAATATCTATGAGTAGACAAGGCCATAGGGGGAAATAAGGCTGTTATTGTGTCAAGAAACTTCTGGACAATTTCTACTTGGTACGAGGTGCAATTTCTGTATTATATTTGTCAACAATTATGAGTTGCTGGTGTTGAATATGATTGGATATTCTCATAACTGAATAATTGAAACTCACACAACGGTGACAAAGTAGGTGTTGAATGACAACTGTATATCACCAAAGAGGTGTGTGCCTCCATCCTGCTCATCACCGGTGAGATTGCTCATCCTCACACCCTCTCCACCATCGGTACTTCACAGTGGTATCAAACGTGAAAAGCTGAACCTTCTAATATTTATACTTCATTCAGAAATCATTGGAAATGCTTAACGGAATAATTAAATGGAATGCCAACAATCTCTTGACATTTTTTTTTAATGTCGAAGTGTCAAAAATCTTTCCCAGTTTTAGATCATTCTAATTATAGTTTCAGATGCTGCCAAGGGAACAGCACTGAACTTTAACAGGACAAAATAACCGAAAGGGAAAAACTGAACGGTCAGTGAAAGACCCCATGTGGTGTAAAACAATGTGAAATTCCAATATTTTGTCTTGGAATAGTTTGGAGGTGGCTTAACTTTTGATATTTGTGGTCAGCAACGCTTGTTAACTTCATCAGTGTAATTTTCCCACCCCAGCTATTACATTTTCACTTTTAGAAGTTCACTTTGAGTCTTGCTTGTCTTAAAATCTTTTATAATCATTCTTGGAGCTTTTTGATTTCCTTTATATCATTGAACATTCAGAATGCAGTTATAACTGTTTTAAGGACTTAATCAAACAACTGTACTTATGTGGTTTCAGAGTCTGTTTCTATTGACTTAATTTGGCACTTTTTGTTTAGAGACCATGAGTTAGGAATTAAAACTCCTTGGGTACTGGGTGCTTGTGTACTAATGACATTAATAAGCTGTATTCTGGGGATCTATTACTTGGAGACCATATGAACCCTTTGAAACCTGCCTTTATAACTCTCTAAGCAAGGCCAGAGCAGTTCTTGTTCTATACCTACCATCACCACCCTGTGTTTGAAGAGAAGTCACAGCCTGGCAAATCTCCCAAACTCTGTGTGAGTGCCAAGGTTGTTTCAATGAGGTTTTTTTTCCTCCTCAAAGTAGGGATTTTCTCATAAATATACATGTTGATTGGAGATTATCTGAAGACCTGAGAAGAAAACTGTGGATCTCTGAAATACTCTCTTGTATGACTCTCCTTTCTCTTCATGGTTCTTTTTTTTCTAGTACTCTATATTGGAAATTGTATTCAATTGGACTTCTATACTCTCAGTTCTACCATTTCAACTAGTTGCCACCCTCTGGTTCTGATACCCCTCTCCCCAAGAAACTCATCATAGGCAGTAAGTGTTCTGGCTGGTCTTAGGTCAACTTGACACAACCTAGAGTTATGTGAAAGGAGGTATCTCAGATGAGAAAATACCTCCATACAATCCAGCTGTTGAGCATTTTGTTAATTAGTGACTGATGAGCAAGCTAGAAAACAGCACCACTCCATGGCCCCTGCATCAGCCCCTCCCTCCAAGTTCCTGCCCTATTTGAGTTCCTGTCCTGTCTTCCTTCTATGATGATCAGTGACATAGAAGTGTAAGCCTAATACACCCTTCCCTCCTCAAATTGCTTTGGCCATTATGTTTCATCCCAGCAATTGTAACCCCAGCTAAGACAGTAAGGTTGGACAAATATATTCCATTTTACAATTAGCTTATTTGTTCCTTCTCTCTGTCACATTCATGTCCTGGACTGCTGATTGTTCAAAGTTTAAAATCTTTATTTCATGTATTCTGAAATGTGCAAGTGAATGCAGTTGTTACAAATTTATTGAGGCTGGAAGCAGAAATCCTTGTAAGTGGCATGTAAACAGAATCACTAGTCATGCCAATCTTAATATGATCTTGTCATCAGTCATCCAGTTAACATTCCAAATATTAATATTTTTGTTGTTTGTACATTTGTTTTACTCTCAAAGTATTCTGGTTTGACTGTCTAACCTCCATCTCTCTTTTAGTTATTACTGAGGCTGAGCCCAGGGCCTTGTGCATGCTAGGCAAGCACTCTAGCCCTGAGCTATGCCCATACTCTAATTATACCAGTTTGGATGAGAAATTGCCTGTAGCTCTAATTCTAGTATTTGTTTGTATTTATTTATTTTGTAGTGTGCGTGTGTGTGTGTGTGTGTGTGTGTGTACATGAACGAGCTTGCACACGTGCACACACACACACACACACACACACACAAGTACATGCACATATGAGTGCATGTGTGAATGTATGCTAAATATGTCCTTAGAGTCCAGAAGAGGGTGTTGAGTACCCCAGAACTGGAGTAACAGGTAGTGGCAAGACACTTGATATGGATGTTGGGAACTCAACCTCAGATCCCCTGAAAGAAAAGTGTGGGCAGGCACACACACACACACACACACACACACACACACACACACACACACACAGAAAGAGAGAGAGAGCGAGAGAGCAGTATATGCTCTTAACCACTGAGCCTCTCTCCTGCTTTAACTAATAATATTTTAGTAATAATTGCTAATGTTCTCTATTAGAATAATTCACAAAATTGTAGGTTAAATTCTCTCTTAATTTAAATAAAATGAGAATGTGTCAGATTTTTAGTTCTTTTCAATGGAATTCAGTAACAACCTCGATGGTTACATTTTGAAGCAACATCCACAAAATGTCCACAACTGAGTAAATTTTTCAAAATAATCTTTGGGGAAATCGTCATAAGATATGGAGTGACTTTTTACTTTCACAGCCCTCACTGCCTCTGCATAGCATCTTCCTTATTTAAATATGGGAAATACTTCAGTGCATTTTTCAAAGGATTTTTTAGTCTGCCATTGGATACTTCTGTATTTACTAGGAGGAATTGTCACATAAAAGCCAGCCAAATCCTGTGAGCTCTTGGGAGGTTGTACAAAGTTACCTAAGCATATTAGCTTAGCTTACTGTTTTTTTTTTTTTGTTTGTTTGTTTTTTAACCTGAGTTAAAAAAAAAAAAAACTTGATATACACCAAACACCATAGTGAGGAAGTGTAAACCTGTTACTTTAGTCGGTAGTCATACAAACTCAGCAAAGTAGTTTTGTTCCCCATGTCAGAGTACTCACAAACATGGAAAGCATTAAATAATGCTCAGCTCCTAAGAAGTAGGCTAGAAACTTGAGCTTTGCCAGTTGTGTGATTTCTAACTCTTGCTTATTTTTCTTTCACATGGCACTTGGTGGAGAAACAACATGGGAAACTCAGGAGTTGTGAAAAGAGTCCTAGGAACTTCAGCCATGTCTTCATATCTGAAGCTTACTTTGTGACTAGAAGCCCAGGAATGGGGCAGAGGATGAATAAGTAAGATTAGAGAGAAAAAATGGATGCTGAGAGCCTCCAATGGATTATTGAGACAAACAGCAGCCATTGCGTAGTCTTCAGGAATTATGCAGTGAGATATAAATCATACTGTGCAATTGTATTTGGATATGAAGTGCCACCCCCCCCCCCCGCCCCCAACTCTTCCCAAGGCTCATACATTAAAGCTTCATTCCCACTTCTGGCAGCATTCAGTGTAGAGCTTTGAAGAAGTGACTGGCTCTTTAGGAAACTCCTTTCCTTTGACTGATTCAAGACGAGAAGGCGCTGTTGAAAGATGCTGAACTATGGAACTAGGTGGGAGGAACTAGGTCACCTTTGAAGGAGCTCTTTCCCCGAACCCTCTGTTCTCCGTTCTCTGCTTCCTGGTCACCAAAGCAATGCTGTACCATGGACCTGCCTTAGTGGTGTTCTCACTCACCCGAGGCCCAAAGCAATAGAGCAAAGTGGCCATGAGTCCACACTATCAGTCGTGCCTCTGAAAGTATGACCAAAATAAAGACCCCCCCAAGCAGTTTCTATCCGAGATCTATAACACCCATTAACATCTGTGTGAGCCTGTAATTGGTCTGATAAAAGTGTTAAAGGGTTTGTCTTCATTAAGTATTATTGTTTCCAGGACCTCCTATAGTGACTAGAGAGATGATAGTGTTTCCAAGGTCTACGTCAATGAATGATGTCTGATGAATAATTGACTCGTTATGTAATTGTATCTACAAACATAATTTTATTGCCACAAAACTCACAGTATCAATACAGCTGCACATGAACCTACTGATGATTTAATTGTCTGTGACCCTACAGCCCCATAGTCAAAGTCCTGCTGGTCACTCAGGCAGCCTGGGGCCTGGAAGGCCTTCCAGTTTAAACTAAGTCTTAAAAGAGACTCAGAAGTCAGATGTGGGGGGGGGGGGGTGAAAACCTGCTACATCAAAGAAGCTGAGAAGAAAAACCAGCTGGCCTTGCTTTTTTGGCCAGAGACCCAGCAAGAGACATCTCTCTTCATTTTTCCTCCAAACAAAAAAGAGGCCAAACTCATGTCCCTACCCTTTCCTTCCTGTGCATCTTCTCTATCCCAATTGCTGCCTTCTCTGTGGCCCATTTCGGCCAGTTACTCAGTAGCTCTGCCTCCAGGTTGAAGGAAAACTTTATTGAACAGTCTTGGAGTGTCACAGAGAGATCAAAATTCCCACAAGACAGAACCCACCTTTTGTTTTTTATTCTTCCTCTTTACCTAGATGGCATTACGTATCATCCAGACAAAGAAACCTCAGTTACTCAGCCATCTCATGCACCTGTTGGCTACTACACATTTTAACTGATGCTGTGGTTTTGGGGGCATTAGCCTTTATCCTCCATCAGCTATCTGTAGTCTTGATGGAATATTTTTCATTTCTTATTGGACTCCTCTAGGAGTGTGATCTGTTATCTTTCTCTTGTGTCTTACCTGGAGTCAAAATATTTGTTAACTTTTTCTTAACACAATGGTAGGCTACACAGACTCTGTGAGTCTTTCCTCAGGAGCCACTAAAGAATCACCTCTCTATTGTCATCTTGACACCATGTTGCCAGCATCCCCAAGCTATAGACACCCTAGGAGATAGAGCATCTTTGTCTATTTTTGAAATCACATAGACTTACCCAGTTAATCAAAACCATATTCTTCAATCTGAGAATTCTCTCAATCATTTTGCATGCTGATTTTAAATCCACAATGATGCTAACTTTTTTGGTTTCTAGATGCAAAATGATAAATTCCTATTTGAATGTGATGAAACTTTACCTTCTTAGCCTCTGTACTGGTGTCTGCCTATCAGTTGAAACTTGTTTTATATAACTTCATGGAATTGCCATATATGTACATATACATACCTATTTTCCCAATAGCATGTTTGCTTTATATTTTCAGCTATAGGTTATTTTTGAAGATTATTTTTAGCATATGCAAACTGCTCGTAAATGGTAGTACTCCTTTCTTTAACATTTGCATTTACCCTGGCAGTGCATATTCGTCTTATATCCTTCTATCAACTTTTTATCATGAATGAAAAATAGCAAATTTTATGCTAAACTCTTATTTTGAAGGAAAACAATTTGCACTAGAGCAATGATAGTTTTAAAATGTCAAGAACTATTGTTCAGCAATAGCCATGACCTATTTATTTCAAACAGTTCTCAATATTGTAGGATTCTAAGAATGACAATAAAATTGGGACAATCCTTAGAAGTTCATGGTAATTAGATTTGCAAATGCTTTTAAACCTTATGTTTTGTTTTGTTTTTTTAGGATTGAATGCAAGGGGGAAAAGAATTAGATGCTTCATGTCAGTCCAGCTACATTGTAGAACAAGCTTAATATCAAATTACATATGCCATCTACCCATGGACTTATCTGACTGTATAAAATACTCTCACATTTTGTAAAACAAGGCTAAGTTAAATGATTGGATCCAAACAACTTCAGTGTTTGGTAAATAGTAAAATGTGACATGCATTTGTCTATAAAATTCAGGTAAGACCCAAATGTGCAGGCAAGCATCTGCACTTCAGAAGTACAGCTTTTTCTTTTCTTTTGTCCAGATTCTGCTAAGTAGAAACCTTGCCTCTGCTACTGTGAGCATTTATATTTTCATTTCTAGTTAGGCAATACTTTCATTCTAAATTTCTTTTATCCCCATGGGTTCTGTGTTTCTTACTTTCAATTTTAGCCCAAGATTGATATTTTTCTTCATTTTCTGAATGTTTTCTAAAATCCAGTATGGCCCATATAGATTATTGGAGCACAAAAGTGAAAATACCACACCCTCCCTAACTCTTAGGTATAGTGAGGATAGTTAACATACAAAATAATTTTGATGAATCAAAGTTCTTTAGAATGTAACTGTTTTGACTGTCTTGTTTCATGCATAGGAAAGGGTTAATAGTGGAATTCTCTGTCCTTCTATAATACAATTGTTCCACTTTCCTTTTTGAGACAGGGTTTCTCTGTGTAACAGCCCTGGCTGTCCTGGATCTCACTCTGTAGACCAGGCTGGCCTCAAACACACAGAGATCTGCCTGCCTCTGACTACCAAGTGTTGGTTGCCTCACTTTCAGCAGTTGTTTTCTGTGTATCAGTATCTTAGATTCCTTGGCCTCCAGTCTTTCACCATACTGCTGTCCTGCCAGGAAGAAATAAATGTCAAGTAGACTTGAGTGGGGATGAGGGTAATGTGCAGGGTCTAATCTGCTTCCATTTTTGGCCTTTGAAGTTCAATTACCGTCCCATATCAGACCCATCACTGAATTTACTTGTCTTGATGTTTCATCTCTAACATTTTCTTTCCTTGGAACCCTTAGCAACTGAGAATTTCCAAAGGAACAGCATCCTTTCAAACTGAAATTGTGATGCTAGCAAAGCTTTAGCTAGACAAAAATCAAGTAGCCTCACCGGTATCAGAACACACTTTGGAAAGTCAGTGCTGCTACAGAGAGCCAACAGTTGCCTGGTCATTGCCTGACTAGTTGAAGGTGTATCAAATGATGAATACAGCTCATGGGGTATTAGTAAGCATCACTGGTACTCTACTGTCTTCCCCTAAGTCCATCCTTCACCATCTGTGCTAAATTTCTACGCACTAGGTCTTGGTGATTTTCAGAACACCACCCTTGGACTGTTGGTGCTGTAGACTGAACCTTTGACACAGCACCCTGCCTGCTTCAGATTACATGTAGATAGGGGAAGAACTGGGTGGAGGCTGTGGTGGCAAGCTTGCAGTAGTCCTGAGAAGAGTGGTCATAGTCTCAGGAATAGTTTTATGTAGGAAATGGTATGATTAGTTGCTGAATAAAGTGATATTAAAGTGCCTGGTTTTATAGGACTCTGGAAATTTCAGAGACATTGAAGTCAGTTTTTCTCCAGACTTCCTTAGAGAAAATCATGGCTTCACTCTGTGTGAAACAATAATTTATGTAGTTTCATGAAATAAAAAATTCCATTGTCCTTGAAATTCTATCTTTTCCTACCATGAAATTAAAAACAAAAATTTAAATCTCATGCTCAGCAGACTTAACCCTCCAGGTTTTGTTATATTTCCTTTGGTTTTATTTTATTTGGAAGTGGAGCACAATCTGTCATCGTTGTCAGGATAATAGTCTTTCATACCCTGGAAAACTATTATTATGTTGATTTCTCTTGAGTTGACAAAATAATTCCCTTTGTGTAATTCTTTCCTTTCTGACTATTTAATCATCAAGCTATTTTCAGATTCTTTTCAAGTCCCCTTTCTTAGTATACACCCTAGAACAACATATTAAATATGTGTTTTTCATACACTAAATCAGTAATCAGAGCTTGTGTTTGATAGCTCTACTGAACTCCCTGAAAGGTTATATTCTGTTTTTGTCTCTGAGGAGGTACAATAATGCCCTGTGTTTCAAGTGTCTACTACTCAGTGAATGAATAGGTGAGGGAGGAAACACAAAAGCACTATACATGCATATCTATTTTGCTAAGCCTAATGTATATTCTGCCTTTCAAAAAGAATTGATCTGGCTATGGTGGTGCATACCCATAGTCCTAGCACTTGGGAGGTGGAGAAATGAGCATCTGGCCTTCAAGGTCATCTTCAGCTGCATAGTAATTTTGATGCTAATCTTTGATACACGACACCCTGTATCAAAAAGAGAAAACAGCTGCATAGAAATGTCATTTTATATTTGAACTGGTAGAATCATGTAAGGAGAAGCAACTTAGGCTATTGAAAAGAGCATTCAAGACTCAGGTATGAATCTCACCTCTTCTTTCTTCAACTGTAGGTAGGCTCTTAACCAAGTGGCTTATTTCTCCATGACTTAGCCTCTTTACTAAGAAAATAGACATTCAGGTTGATAACTTCTGAATCCCTGATTATTGGAAATTTGCTGCCAATCAAACTAAATTATTAAATCCAGGTTTAATGAACAAAGCAAAGCAACTCCTAGGTGACCCTCAGGAGGTCAGGTGAGGAATCATGTGACAAATATGGCTACCAGGTCTTAAGTAGCCTATAAGGATGGCCTTGAGCAGCTCCCCAGGGGAGGAGCTAACTCTTGGCAGGTTTTCTGAGGGGGAGTGTGCTGGTGCTTGGTGGGCCTTTGAAGGGGTGGGGTTTGGAATGGGAGGAGTGAGACCTGAACATAGAATGGGGCCCCAAGCAGGAGAGCCCAAACATTGCATCCTTTTTTGGGTATATATGGACACTGGTAGGGCTTCCACCTAAATATAGGTAAGTGTTGTGAAAGCTGTTTTGAAGATGAATATCACAACTCTATAGCCTGGACTTTTATTCAATGTCACCAAAACCTTCAGTTTCAGGAGAACCTAAGATAATTGTGGTGGTTTGAAAGAAAATGGCTATCAAAGGGAGTGGCACTCTTAGGAGGTGTGGCCTTGTTGGAGTAGGTGTGGTCTTGCTTGAAGAAGTATGTCACTGTGGGTGCTTTGAGGTCTCCTATGCTCAAGCCATGCCACAGCTGCTTCTGCTGCCTGTAGATCAAGATGAAGAACTCTCAGATCCTTCTCAGAACCATGTCTGCCTGCATGCCACCTGTTTCATACTATGACTATAATGAACTAAACATTGGGAACTGTAAGACAACCTTGATTAAATATTTTCCTTTAGAAGAGTTGCTGTGCATGCTGTCTCTTCACAGCAACAGAGACCCTAATAGTCTTGCTAGCAAGGCTCTGGCTTTATGAAGAGGATGCTAGCCCACTCTGTTTGAGAACTCTTGACTTCCACAAGTTTACTGCTTCATTTGTGACAATTTGTGCAATTAGATACTGAATTTATACACTGTACTGTGAGTATCTCTGAACAAATCATGAACAAATCCATCTCCAAGAGCTCCAGTTTCATCATTAACAAATGAGAGAGCTAAAACAGAGGATACCGAGGTCACTTAAAAGTGTGTGATTCAGGCATTTATTTAGAAGACAACATGAAAAACTAGGGAAAGGAAATAAAACTACTCATTATAGCTAAGATACAAGCATGGAACAGTGAAAGTATGGATGTAGGGGTTGAGATAGAGTTCACTTGGTAAGAGTTCTTGTCTAGTATACATGAACCCTGAGTTCAGTCTGTAGAATAAATTTGGTATGATGGCATATGTCAGGAATCTCATACTGCAGAGGTAGAAGCCAGTGGATCAGCCGTCCAAGGTCATCTTTATGTATACAATGAGTTTGAGGTTAGTTTGAGCTACACGAGACTCTGTCTCAAATACAAAAGCAAAATTGCAAACATATCAAACAAACAAAAGTAAGCCTAGGATGACTTTCAAGAAAGAAAGATTGTTATAGTTAACTCAATATGTAAAACAAGGAGAAAAGTGTTGTTATTTTAACACATCTTAGGAATTTGGGTTCCACAGAATAGTTTATAAAGCTCATTGGTTTTTCTCCCTTCAATGAACATAAACTACATGTTCCTACAGTTGCTTCCAATTATATTTGCCTGAAACCTTTGAACTAGACAACATTTGATTGACAGGAAAAATAAAGGATACTATGCATAAGATGATTCAGCTGGGGATTGGAGAGATGGCTCAGTGGTTCAGAGCACTTGCCGCTTTTACAGAGGACATTGGTTTAGCTCCTAGCACTGACATGGTAGTTGAGAACCAACCATTTCCAGGGTGCCCAATGCCTTCTATTGACCTCTGTGGACTCCAGGCATGCACATATGTACATACATGCAGACAAAACAATCATACATACAAAACAAATAAATACATCTTAATAAACTAAGGGGGGGTAAAGAGATGGTCCAGAGTTTTAGAGCAGTGGCTGCTCTTCCAGGGGTCATGAATTCAATTCCCAGCACCCATATGGTAGCTCAGACCCATCTGCAACTCCAGTTCCAGGAGATATGATACCCTCTTCTTTACTCTGTGGGGCCTTCACACACTTGTTGCACAGACTTATATGCAAGCAAAACACCCATAAGTATAAAATTCAAAACAAAACAAAGGTAGGTGACAGGTGGTGTTGAAAGTGCATGCCTTTAATCCCAGCACTTGGGAAGCAGAGGCAGACAAATCTCTGTGAGTTCAGGGCCAAGCTGGTCTACAGGGCAAGTTCTAGGACAGCCAAGGCTACACAAAGAAGCCCTGTCTCAAAAAAAAAAAAAAAAAAAAAAACCAAACCAAACCAAACCAAACAAAGAAATGAAGAAAAGAAAGTTTCCTTTTGTTGAGGTCGAGATGATTAACAATGTTATTTTTTTTCTTTTAATGCTTATTCATTCTATATCAGATAGGTTTATTTTCCAAGAGTGAGATTATTTTCTGCAGAGATAGACTCTGCAAGGCCTCTGTTGAGAGACAGAATTAAAACCCACATTGTGCTTTCTTTTACTTCATGAAGAGCTTAATCACCCAAGAGAAATGGCTTTGTTTCTATCTCAGTCTACTATTACACATGTTACTAGACAGGAAATGTACTTCTACCTAAAGTTGATGTACCTTTCATTTCTCATTCAATGTTAATACCCATGATTCAAATAAGTACAAATTCTCAGCAATATGACTATGAATCCAAGTACCTCATTCTCCTTTACTACAAATTAAATAAATAACTACACTTTGATTTCTCTCATTTCCAGACTTCGATACACTCTACTCCCTTTGCCTGGTGTCAAGGGTGAGCTTGGGCCAAAGGCCCTTCAGGGTCCTGTGGGTTGGAACAAGGGGTGCTAAGCTTCTGTTCCACATCAGGGTCATGCTTGGCAAGACCACCAATGGACTGGCACCAGGGGTGGGCAAGGCCTGAGGCTAGGGACTAAAGCCTAACAGTTTCCATATAAAGCTGTGGTTCAGTGTTCCAGACAATGAGATGTGAAAGGCTTTGATTACTGTAGCAGTATGTACCTTGCAAAGGAGAAATAAGAGCTTCTCTGAGTTTCCTGCTGTCTGGTGTCCTTTATTGACTTGTTTTCTGCTTCTCAATTGAGGGGCACACTGGGAACTATGATAATAAGACACCTCTTGGATTGAGTCACCAGCCCTTGCAGCCTTCCTGACTCATTTATTTATTTATTATTTTCATGCCTTGTTCTCCCTCTTGAGGTTTTCGGAAGAACAGCTGGTCCAGTTCAGCCTGGAGCAACCCCTGTCACAGCATGGCTGTCACTCTTTAGAGCACCTCTCTGGGATAATGTTTCTGTCTATTTCTCCAGAGGCTCAGGTGCCTCTTCTCTGTCCCCATTTGTCCTAGCACTTTGTATAGCTCTAGTCCTGACACTTACTGCTTTTTTATGATAACTAACTGCTGGTTTTATTGATTGTATTCCCCACTTGCCAGAAAGCTCTATGGGAAGAGAAATCCTGTGTTCTTTGTATCTTCTAGAAAGATCCGAATAGAAATACACAAATTAGGCTAATGGCAATGAAAATTATAAAACTGTGCAATCCCCCAAACCAAACAACAATAACAATAACATAACAGCAAGTAATTAGAAAAATAGAGAAAAGTAAGGGATGAGTCATTCCATTAAATCAATGGACAAGTGTGTTTTCCCAAGGAATTGTTCCAGTGGCACATGCTAAGAGAGGTTAGAAAAGCAGAGGACTGTGGGCGCATATAGCTATCATATTACATATATATCATATATGTCACATATCAGCCTTGGCTATGAACAGGGCTTCTGAGGAGAGGCACTAATGGGTGTGGTGGGATAGCAAGAGGAGTCCAGAGGGAGAGGAAGGAAGGAAAAGGCGGTAACACGTCAGGGTCGCACTGTGGATCTATGTTTCTTGAGAACCTGGAGCTAGATGATGAAAGCTGTGGGAATAGTATAGTCATGGCAGTGTCTCCATGTGTATTTGTCTCCCATGGCAGTGTGTCTCCATGTGTATTTCTCTCCATGTGTCTTGTGTTATGTTTATGTCTATGTACCAATTTATCTCTATTCACACGAGTTCCCCCCGCCCCCCCATATAAAATGCTTAGGTAAAAGAGACTTACCTATATTCCTAAGTTGAGAAAAGAATTAGTAGAAGAATTTTTGGCCACACTTACAACCTAGTGGGAAGACGAGAAACTGAGGTTTTTAATTTTTGCCTGTGAGAGTATAGTAATAATGTTGTTGTCATAGTTTATTTATACCTGCATATGTTGATTATATCTACCATTTCCCAAATTACTGACCATCTTGATCTCTTGGAACATTCCTACCTGACTGTAGCCCAATTGCTAAAGATTTGAAAAAATGGAGCAACATTTCAATGCCAGTGATAGCCTTGGAGCTTCACAAAGGCAACAAATTAACGTTTCCATTTTTACATAAAATGATTTTCATTCTACCTGGTGAGGTAAGCTCAAGAGAAAGCTGAACAAGTAATCGAGTGCTACATCCTTGCACTGAAAGTAGAAGCACACTCAGGCGTGCCATACATAAGTTTAGAACGGCCAAATTAAAAATGTATAGGATAATAATGTTGACACGTATGCTCTTGGCTTGAAACTTTTGAGATTATTCATTTAAAAGAACATTGGCAGGATTCAGCAGGGACTGTTGAAGAATCTATATTAGAAAGAATAGCTAAAGAGTCAGCCACTCTGTAATTTATCACTGTCTAAATTCCTTGGTGACATGGAGACTTACTGAATCTATATTTGTTAGAATACGATACAATAGACAATCTTTAGAAATGATGTCTTTTGTAAAAGAACATCCTACTTGGAAGAAGCAATTACCCATGAAAAGGAACAAAAGGGAAAAATCTCTTCCCACCCCCACCTCCATTGAAAATTCTTTCTCAGTGGAGCTCTTAAAGGCATATAGGCAACAACTTCAAAGTTGGGGAATTAAGGTATTTTCACTGAATAGTCCTACAAATTTATATTGAATAAGACTATAGGCACATGTAAAACACTCAAAAGATGGAAAATAAAATTCTGTTGGAAAAAATCCTTCTCTACCTCTCTTCCCTGTCAGCAAGTTCATGTATTGGAAATAGCCTCTTGCATGATCCAGTTCCTTGGGATGTTTCTGGAAACATCCTTTGCATTTGTAAGCATTTATATATTTATAATTTTGCTTCCATAAAGTAGATGTATATTGTCATTCACTTTGCTTTTTCCACCTCCAGAATGGCCTTGAAGTTTAAAAAAGTATAAACAAGATAACAGTGGGCATCCTTTGTTTTCAGAACAATGACTCAGAAATGTCCAGGGAACCTATGCCATCCCTTTCCTGCCATCCATCAACATGCACAGACATTTCTGTTTTCTGTTGAGATGAGAGGAAAAAGAAGGAAGGAATTTGAATCTTGGAAGTTGTGGCTGTGGGGAGCCAAAGATAGGAGTGGCTTTGGCCACTAAGTTGTACTACCCATGCCAAGGAAAGAACGGTTAGGGAAATAATGGAAATGGTTTTGGTTTGCTTTTGCTTTTGAAGAAGGGGGTATCAATTGATTTTGAGGATTATAGAAAGTAGAAGATGCCCATAGTTAATTTCTGAGAAAGGAGAGCCATTTCAGAGGCTTGGTGAACAGATGTGGCATGCAGTATGTGAGGAGATCATTCCCTCTACATCCCCTTGGAACCCAGCAATGATCTGACACCCTTCAAATCTGGAAACAGAGAATTTTGAAAATTATAGGTGAGAGTAGGAAAGGAAGGAAAAACAGATACCATACAGTTACAGACTGGGTTGTGGGCATGTGTGTGGCACCCTTTTGGTTAACTCCCTAAAATATCTCAGGGACACTTGAGGATGTGGTAATTATTAGTTGGAGCTCCTGCCAACATAATTTAGACATAAGTGTTTTTTTTTTAGGCAATTGGGTCTATGTAAAAATGGAAACTATTAAATATAGAACATATAAAATATGTTTTAACAAGTTATAAAATGAAAGCGTAGGTTTCAAAACAGACACCTACCTATTCCAAGTTGAAATCTTGGACCAGAGCTTTCAAGTAAGATTCTGAAAAGTAGCTCATTCTTAGTCTCCTCATCCTAAGCAGAAATGTCCAAGCATGAGCAGAGGTTTGCAAAGTCAAGAGGCTTTGTTGGTAGAGCTGTGCTGAGGGCCCATCATTTCCACAAGAGCAAGTTCTGACAGATGCTTGCCTGTCTCATCAGGACAGTTCTTCAACTGGCACACTCCAAGGCCCAGATAAGCACTCCTTCAGGCTGAAGTGGACCAGTGTCTGAATCTCCCAAGAATCTCAAGTGTAAAAGATTATCAGGGCTGTTGGGTCAGAGTAGTTATATTTGAGACGCCTCCAGAACTCTCAGAGTTTGCTTGGACTAAGATGAGGTATATATTAACTATGAATGTGATGTAAGCCATAGATACAAATGTCAGTCTTGTAGTTTTAGGATCTTTTAAATGATGTAATGGATATATTTGGATGTAGAGGCTTGCCAAAGGTGTTGTGACCCACAGGTTGAGAACCACTATTCTAGTGCAGGAATTTTCTACTATTTTTGAGGATAGATTAAATTATTCCCAAATAATAATTCATAAAACTGCTCTTGTGACACAAGGGACTCAACTCCCTTCCTATCACCTGAACAGTAAAGCTTAAAAAGGGAGAAAACATGACTGAGTTCTAGTAGGATGTCCTCAGATTTCAAACCCTTATTTCACATACTTGGTTGTCTTTTCATTTTGCCACACATTCTTACTGATTCATTTCTGAGCACATGGAGAGGTTTAAGAGGCATTTTTTTCTTTTAATTTTATGTACTAGTGGTTTTGGACTCCCACTGAGAGGCCTCCACTTACATGGGAATCCTCAGTATGTGGTCTCCTCAAACCTTAGCATTAGAAGAAGCCTTTATGCTCTTCCAACTTTCAAGTAGAATCAGGATCCCTAGTTTGCATATTATTGATGTGTTTTAGGCCCTGCTAATGGGAGATGATAAAAAGTCACATCTAACAGGATAGTTTATTGCAGCTTCACTGTTGTGAATTGGGTCACTGAGTGTTCAAATGTGTACCATGTATTTCACAAGGATTTAAAAACATATATTGAAGAAATGTAAGTAAGTACACACTCAACCCTTTTGAAAACATGCAAAACTGTTTCTACACTTGCTTTGATATACTAAATTAGAGTATATCATAAAGGGAAACAAGGCTGTTGGGATTTACCAATCCTTCAAAATTTTAGTAACTTACTTTTTTAGTTATAGGTTCTATCTCAAGTACATAGAAGGGTTAGACCATTTATAAAAACAATAAATGTGTGAAAGCATCCTCTCACTTTGGTAGGCAACTGTCAGAAGTTGTGAATGGATGGGGGATTGTTACATTTTTCTGCATTAGCTGAATAGTGCTGCTCCTCTGTTAGCCACTACTTTTAAGTTTAAATTCTGCCTTCAGTAAAGTTAGTAAACTTAACAAGTACAAGTTAAATCAATGACAATAGTGGTTATATGTTCTTATTCTCACTATATTACTCAAGAATAAGGAGTCTTGCATGAGTTAACTTGCAGTTTGGGCACTTATTTCTCATCTGGCACATGCCCTGTAGCAGGAAAGAACATAAACATTGAAGGACTGAATTCTTGTTCTTTTGATTGCCTCTTCCTACTGCTCAGACATTGATTTGAATCTCCTACTTCCCAATTCAAAGTCTGTTTAGTCAGTCAAGCATGAGAAAGAATAAAGCTTTCTATGGTGTTTTAAAATCTAATTTGTATTCAAGCATTTCATTGTACTTCTCTAAACCCCAAAGAGTCTGCAGGAAAATTTTTAGCAGCAGAAAAATATCCATATTATAAAGCAATGAGACCAACGACAAGGCTGTCAGTCCCTAGTTCATTACCAAGACTGATGGACTGGTTCAATTTGCTTCATAGCATGTTCATATGTGAGCAGGTGCAATACTTTTATGAGTGTTCTACAAAAATAGAAATTTAAATAAATGAGCATTGATCAGTAACATAGATTTAAAGTTAAGAGGTACTTACTATAAGCAAACCTAAAACACCTCTGTGGCTAATAGAGGAATTTCAGAAGAAGACTTTTTAATCCTTGATCAACTCATAAAGACCAATAAGACATGGGGAAATTCAAGGATCCACTTGTGGCAAAAGAATAGAAGGAACAGTGTTGAAATTTAGATATTCTACTACCTAGACAATGAATAGGAGATTAAACCAAAAATGACAGTTCCCCATGATCCTTGTTGTGCTCACAGGAACACACACACACACACACACACACACACACACACACACACACACACACACACAAATAATGCCCCTGCCAATACCCAAACGAGGGGCTAGGTCCCTACAATGTAAACTGTAGTTCATTCTAATGCTGACCAACCAGTTACATGCCTTTATTTTTGATCTTTATTCTGGAGAAAGCAGAAAGAAAGCCCCATACTTCCTAAAAAAGGGAGGTAATAAAAAAAATAAATCTATTATATAACAGTCTGTCAGAGGAGAGAGATGAGGCTCCACTGAGGGATTGCTCAGTTCAGGCTGGCCTATGGGAGACTGCCTTGATTGTTAAATGATGTAGGAGGGCTCAGCCAACTATGGGAGGTACCATCCCTATGCTGGTCATCTTTGGATATATAAGAAAGCTAGCTACAAATGATCCTGCAAATGAGCCACAGTCAATGTAATGTCTCTCCATGATTTTGTGTTTCAAGTTCCTGCTTGAGTTTGTGCCCTGACTTTCCTCAGTGATGGACCATGATATGGACATATAAGCCAAATAAATCCTCTCATCCTGTAAGTTGCTTTTGTCTATCCTTAGTGATTTATTATAGCAATAGAGATAAATGCACACGGATTCCACATAGGCCTCATTTCATAACCTCATTTAACATTCAGTAGCTCCTAAAGGCTCATATCTAAATGTTATCAGCTTAGGATTAAAGCTTTGCCATATAGATTTGGGGGTGGGGGATACTCAGCTCCTAGACCATTACTCTGACTTAACTGTCAGACTTTTAATATAAGAGATAAAATAGTGCCTCTAAGCAAAAACAGGGATTGTTGTGTTTATATTTTTTGAGGGAGGATGGCAACTGGGGATTTTTCCAGTCCAGGAAAAGCCAAATAGTGGCACAATTGTGAGGAGACTGGGAAGACTAGTAAGGGATCCTCACGCCAGTGCTGCCCACCTGAAGAATCTCGGCATCTTGTGGTCAGCAGGAAGGCACATGCCACACTCATGGACCAGACGTCAAGGAGGTCAGGTGAAGTTCACACAGGGTAATTGTGGTGGGGAATCCAGAAGTGCTGTCTCTGGGCTCTCAAGCAACTCTGCTGCTGCAGAGGATCTTTCTTTAGATCCTCAGCACACATTTCGGAGGCTGCTGCCCTGCACTTCATATCCTGTGAGAAACACTTCACTCGGCAAGCTTGGATGCAGCTCCCCGTGTTTCCCTTGAGCTTATCTTTGAGAAGAGACCCAGAGTGGGAGATTAGAGAGGTGACCGAGAACACAAAGCTCCTCTGTGGGTACTGTAATTCACCTTACTAACTTCATTTATTGGGATTCACCTTCCCCATGTTTCCTAACCATTCTGAATCTACCCCTCTGCCCTACCCCGCCCCTCAGCTTGCACCTTGCATCTGGTGGAGGAAATCTTTCTTCAGTTGAAAGCCTTGCCGATCATAGTGTTTCCATAGGGTGATTGTGAATGTGCCTTTGGGGCTACAAAGGATAAAGAGAGTGTCAGGAATACCTATGGGAATCAGTTCCTCAGGAATTTTTTTTTTCTGCCCAGGCTGTGTCAAACAATCCTTCATCTCCTCTAGATGATACCTATTACCCCTATGAAGACAAACCCTGTACTGTCTGAATGATAAGTCTTAAGTTACTTCTAGTTTTATGACATTTTATGACTAATATGGGATTCTAAGTGTGTGAATGAGTGGGTCTCTGATTCTTGTGCTTTCTCTTGGGATCTTTCCTTTTACTGGTTTGTCTTGTCCAACTTTGATGTGATAGTTTTTGTTTTCTCTTGCATTTTTATTTTGTTATATTTTAATGTATCTGTTAGAAGCCTGTTCTTTTCTAATGAGAGACAGAAAGGGAGTGGATCTGGGTGGAAGAGGAGATGGAGAGGAACTGAGAAGACTAAAGGATGGGAAACCATAATCCCAATATTTTATGTGAGAAAAGAATAAAAGGGGGAAAAAGAACACATGCACACACACACACACACACACACACACACACACACTCATTCACACACACACACACACACATGCCACCACCACCACCATCACCATCAGGATCACCAACACTGCCACCACCACCACCACCAAATAAACCTATTTATTTAGTAGAAGTACAGATAAAGTCTATTTGAAAGCTTGAACATAATAGTTCCCCCCGAGACTTCCTCTTGACAGAAGAAAAGGCTGCCTAACCACAGAGCTCAGGCCATTGAAGGATGAAAAGAATCTTTTGGACTGACCTTTAAAAACAAACAAACCTAAGGAGATTAATGGTGAAGCTACACAACTTTGTCTTCCATCTTTGAGTTCATCGCGAGAGCGCCATAATATCTCTGCACAGTTCTTTGTACTAATTATTTACGGAAGGAAAAAAAAAATGAGGAAGATGGATAAGATAGCAACAAACGTTTGCATATGGGAAGCCCATGACGAGTACAGTCATGGCTATCTGTACTAGCAGATGACCTACAGGAATAGAAGAATGCTCATTGTTGGCCAATGCTATACTATGTCTGGTCTATGGAGATTGACCATATTCAATCAGTGCTATACTTCAGGATGGCTCCTTGTGTCTGCTTCAAATAAGCAGGTTAAAACCCATAACCTGAAGGGCTAGCTATGTCACTACTTCTGGAAACCACAGTGAATTATCTGGCAATTAGGCACACCCCATTGATGGAGCCCGAAACCCAGGTCAGCCTTAGGATTGGCCAAAGATGTCCAAGGAGCTGAGGCTTTGTTCTAGGGCCTCCTTTCCCATCTCACTAAGGTCGATAATCCCCTTTCAGTGGGCAGCAGTGCCAGAACGCCACTTCCTCCTCCATGCATTAGGAGGCAATGGAGTTCTCCGTGTTTATCCTGTGTCTTCCGCAACCAAGTGGCTCCCATTCTAAGACTTTCAAACACAATTCAAAACAGTATCCTTGGAGCAGAATTTCAAGGGAGGTCCCTGCTCAGCCGGCCAGCTTCATGGTTTTCAGTCAAAGGAACTCTAGCTTTAGTCTTTTGAAACCTGGTTCAAGTAAAATACCATTCTCATACTAGTTTGAATTGCATTTCCTCTGTCCACACAGCTTCTATAGCCTTGCCAGAAAGAGCACTTACCCCTCTACTTCCTGATTAAAAAAAAAAAAAAAAAAAAAAAGTCTGGCTGGCCTATTTTAATATGCTAATTATCTCCATCTGTAAGTGCTTCCTAGCTTCTGTAGCTTTTTTTTTTTTTTTTTTTTTTTTTGGCTCAAACTCACACCCCAACAATTCTTCTAAGAAGGAGGGAGGATGTGCCTTACAGCCAGAAACCAAGGTGCATAAAGATAGAATGGAACCTTTCCATAACTAAATATAAACGTGGGCATCACACCGGAGTTAGGATTTCAATACCAAATGGTTTTAAAAATAATGGTTTTGGGTGGACTTGTTTTTTTTTTTTTTTGAGCTGTGAAGTATAGTGCTCCCATACTCAAATCAGGAGTCCTTCTTAGCCCATCCCAGACAGGAAAGAAAGTCAGCCTGCTATCCTGTTTAAGATTCCAGGCTTTCTACAGACCACAACTATATTTTGTCCTTGCACCATGTGTTTAGCTGCAAAAACTGCATGGGCTACCACATGAAACCTCATACTGTGTGAGGAAGAAAATAATAACATCCTTGTAAAAAGAACTAGGTTTTCAAAATAATGTGCTTTCTTTGGCCTCTTGGAATTCGTTTTTTAAAGTTGAGAGGCAGGATTAAGGCAAAGCTCCAACATTCTCACTTCTTCCTTCCTGATGGGCAAGGAGTTAAACAGACCAAATAAAGATTGGCATCATTGATTTACAAGTGTGTGAGAATAACAGCTTCTTTTTATTTTATCTATTTTGAGATAGGGTCTCACTTTGTGTCATTGGCTGGCCTGGAGCTTTCTATGTAGATCAGGTTGGTCTTGGATAAGTAGTTGGTCTTGGATCTCTCACCTCTGCCTTTCAAATGCTAAGATTAAAATCATGTATTTACAACCAGGCCTGGCCCGGTTTCAAAGTCTTTGAAACCTTTTCACAAGAAACAAGCTTTCTTTTCTTATATTTAAAAATCACATAGTACTTTATGCCCACTGTTTTATAAAATTAAAAATAAATCTGTCTTTAGCTAATAAGTGAAAGCATAGGATTATATGCTAATGAGCAATAAAATGTGTTGATAAATCCATACATTAAAAAATGATAGAGTACAATTAAACATATCTGTTTGCTCAAACTCTTGTTGCTTTATGGTAAAAAGTATTCAGAATCTTCCCTTCTAGGATTTAAGATGGAGTTTCTGTAGATTAAGGTACCTTAATGCTTAACATCAATTTAGAATTTCATTGATTCTGCACATTGTAGCTTAGTACTTGTTGGTCGAGCTTTCCATGACTTAACTTGCCCTTTATTTTGTCTAGTCTTTGGTAATTATCATTCTTTGGGTAACACCACAGGTAAGATTTTTGGGTGTCTTCCTCTAGCTCTCTTCACAGGATCTCTTACTGAACCTGAGGGTCACCATTTCAGCTAGACTGTCTGGCCAGCAAATACTCTGCCTTTGTCCTTTGTCTAGTACCAGGGTTTGTCTACTCCTGCTTTTATGACTTATTTTTTCGAGACATGGTTTCTCACAGGATATGGAGCTCAGCAATAGGGCACAGATATACACAAATATATTAATATTTTTAAAACTCAAAATATATAAAAACACAGTGTTTTAAAAAAAATTCCAGAGATGGCTATTGGGAAAAACCAGGCAATCTCCAACTTTTGCATTTCAAATTATGTATGCATCAATGTATGTATGTATGTATGTATGTATGTATGTATGTATGTATGTATATATGTATGTATCTATCATCTACCTACCCATCTACCTACCTACCTTGTTGTCCAGTATAAAGAGTGGGCCCGACACTATCTTCTTTGAACACAAAGCACTTTCAATGTGTTATATATTCCTGAAGGGTTTATTTTGGGAGTGGTGGAGATGGCTCAGTTGGTTAGGTGCTTGCTGAACAAACATAATAATCTGAATTCAATCCATGAGAATACACATTTTTAAAAAATCAGGCATAATAATATATGTTTGTAGTACCAATGCTGAGAGGTGGAGGCAGGGAGCTCACTGACCAGATTGTCTAGCTGAATTGCTGAGCTCCAGGTTGAGTGAAAGACTTATGTTTCAAAAAATAATGTAGTGAGCAAGTAAAGAAAACCCTAAAAATTGACCCCTGACCTACACACACACACACACACACACACACACACACACACACACACACACGAACATGCGTATGCATAAACAGGGCAGAAAGAATCCATTATAATAAAATGTAATTCTAAAGTCTAGACTGAAGACTTAACTGTTTCTCCATTGTATTTATAACTAAAAAATATCCATCAGTAACAGGCAAAATTAAAGAACATTTAAATAAAAACCCTAGCAGAATATTTACACTAATTTCTCTGTATGTGGTAGCAGGTAAGTTAAAACACATACATATTGTTGTCATTCTAGTTCTTAAAATAGTTTTTATGTGTATGAATGTTTTGCCTTCATGTATGTGTGTGCACTATGTCTGTGCCTGGTGCCTGCAGAAATAAAAACTCAATGGCTGTTTCTCTGGGACTGGAGCAGTAAGCCAACATGTAGGTGATGGAAACTGAACCCGGATCTTCCGCAAGAGCAGCAAGTGCCCTTAAGTTCCACTCCACCTCTCCAATCCCCACCATTTCCTTTTCACTTGACATGATAAAGAGAAATCTAAACAATTTCTTTTTTCCAAAATGAGTCCATAATTGTCTTGATATCTTCCACAAGTCAATTCCTCTAATGACTGCAAAGATGACTGGGTCAAAACTCAGCAACTGCTCTGAAATTCTGTCCCTAAATTTTTCTTCCCATCTTTCCTCCAGGCTATTTGAAACATTTATGAGACTGAAAAATTGGCTTCATTACCCAGGAAATCTGGAACTCAGTTTCAAACACCAAAGAAAAGAGCAAATGTCCAAGAGAAAAGTCAGCTACGTGATGGGGGCATCTGTTGACGTAAATACTGGTTTTGCCTGAGTAGGCTTAGACTCGATTTAGTCTGCTCTTTCTGCTGTTCCTTAAATATAACAAAACAAAACATTTCCTGTAGCTATAACTTAAATCCCATTGAGCAAGTCATTTTTGTTTGAGGTCAAAATGGTAGGATAGTCACAATAGGCTCTTCCAGATTTACTGGGTTACAATTTTTATAATCCTTGAGGGAATGTTTATTGGGACAGCTAATTTGTGTGTTTGTCATTAAGTTAAAGAATTACTTTTGGAGTTTTACAATAGTTGCTTTGTTTCTTATTAAGTATTGTATATCCACTGTAGAGAATATACAAGGACAAAATTCTGACCACAAGTCATTATTTCTGTTTCTTCTTGCATTATGTTCTCGAGCCTGGGTGGAGGGCCCTGGGTAATATCATTTCCTGTGCTTAGGGGGAATCATCCTTAGGGAAGACTGGTTCTCCCTTTGGAAGCAGTCATTAATTAATTGCCTGGAGTTCTTCATCTGGGGTGGAGCCTTATGGAATTTCCTCTATTGGCATTGGCATGTTAACTGGTGGTGTCATTGTTCAGCTCTTATTTAGGCTGCCATATTGTTGAGATTGGATAAAGTTTCCTGTCCTACACAGAAGCATTTATTACAGCAGCACATATCCAGAGCCTGTCTCTTATAATCTTTCTGGCCTCCCCATCTGTGGTCTTTCCTGAGCCTTAGGGGTAAGGGTTGTGTTGTGGATGCATCAACTGGGCCTGGGCACCACATGCTCAATCATTCTTTGAATTTTGGCCAGTTCAGGCTTTCCATAATGATCTACAGAGAAAAGAAGCTTCTTTGATATGGACTGAGAGCTATGCTTATCTATGGGTAGACGTATTCACAGTGCAGTTAGAAATGTTATTGGCTTAGGAAGTGGCACTAGTAGGTTCTTGTCTAGATTACACAGTTTCATCAATCATGTGAATTTGGATAGCTTTACAGTCCCAGGCATGAATCCTTCCTATGCAGTCAAATTAGACAGTTGCTGATTACCACCAGAATATAAGTGCCACCTTGGTGGATTTGGACTCACCATTCTTGTCATTTTTCTGTTTTGTAGGCATCATAGCTTCACAGCTCGGTAGGTAGGACTATATTTGCTTTTTTTGTCTCGGCAGCTTGCACAGCACCTTACAGTACCATGAGAGCTAGTCCTCAGGAAAGAGGTTTTCAAGTAAGGTTCATCTAGATTCCTCTAGTCCTGTGTCTGAAAAGTGTGGTGTCTTCAGCAAAATAAACATATTTTCAAATTCTGGGAGGCAACCAAGGGCAACTTCTATAGTCCCTATATGCTTTGTTTTGTTTTGTTTTCAACACAGGGTTTTCCTGGTAGTTTTGGAGACTATCCTGGAATTCATTCAGTAGACTAGCTGGCCTTGAACTTACAGAGATCTTCCTGTCTTTGCTTCCCAAATGCTTGGATTAAAGGTGTGTGCCACCACCATCCAGCATCTGTATTGTTCTACGGGGTCTGTCCTGATCAAATGCTTGAAAGGAGGTTTCTCATGCCTGGCTGCTGGGATTTGTGTTGGATAGACTATGGCTCTTGGAAGGAGTATTAATATAACTAGAGGCACAAGATCATTTACATACAGATACACTTATATATATTTTATACATAATTTTAGGTAAATATAAAAATATGATTCCCTGTGTTTTTTTTAAAACATCCTGTTATTTATTCCCTAATTTTTTCACCCTCCCATGTATTTTCCACACCCCCATCCATAGTTAAAGCTCTCCCTCTCTGTTTCTCTCATTTGCCCCTTCTCCCATTCCATAAACCACATTATAAATGTAAGAATAATCACTCTTGGGTGACAATTTATGATTAGTCTAAAACAGCTATGAGCTACAGGATATTATTCCTGTGTTCAGGTATGTGACCTCAGAGATGGCCTATCACACATAGGCATCTTTTGAGGGCTCTTGCAAGATTTTGTTTCTTATTAAAAAGCATAGAGTTTTAGAAGGAAGCCTTTTTTGGTGACATTTATCTTGCTTCCTTGTTTGAACACAACTGTGTAGTATGAAAAACATATTTACAGAATAACATCTCCCATCATCTCCTCTTCTCTGTCTAAATAAAAGAAGGGGTTTAACCTTAACATAGCAAAATATATCATACAACAGCTATCAAATAAGAATCAGAGTTAACAATATTTAGTTCATTAACATTTTGTAAGACTTAAAGAAAATATCATTTATCCTATCATTATTATGAGTCTAAAGTCCTATATGTAACTTATCTTTAATCCTAACTAAGGAAAACTATAACCATAACTATCTGTCTTCAACTCCATCAAAGACCACAGAAGGATAATATATAAACTCTACAAATGACAGAGACAATGCACTGCCTGGTCAGTCACATGAAGTTCTTCTGTAATGTTTCATCTTCAGCCCATAGGCCATAGTGTGTCTCCAGACTCCTCAACACAGCAGGGAACTTTAAACTGTCCACCTGTATTGGCAGTTTGTCAATCACTTTTCTCTGTGTCCCGTAGACTGTCTGGCAGGCAGCCTCTTCCATGAAGCAGGAACCCTGTAGTAATGTCCATCTTGCATCAGCAGTCTCCTTTTTTTGGGTCCTGCATGTCCAGTTTCTACAACATAAAGTCAAATAGTCCAGAAGAGCAGTACCTTGCCCAAATGGTTAGTCTTGCCATATTAGAAGCAAACTCCATAATGTGTTTCTTCGATGTCCATCTTTCTTTCTGATGCAGGTGGTGGTACCAGAAGCAGTTGTGCCTCATTGTCAAGAAAAACCCTAAACCATTTTAAATGCCATATTCTGTAGGTCTTTGAAAGGTTTGAAGAATGCCTATTCATCTCAAATACATCTCTGCATATCTAGAAATCCTAACTTAACTCCAAGTTTTAACTATCATAGGTAACTCTCTATAATCTGTACTAAATTATACATTACATTTTCCAATGAGCTATATAAACACAATACCTAAACAAGCGGAAAAATATACATATCACAAAATTGACCTTAAATTGTATCAATAAATGAAAATCCATTCCAAAGCAAAGTATTCATATCTATACCATAATTCCCTTTTTACTTTTAAAAAGATTGCTTGTGGTTATAGCCATTTATAACCAAGCCCATTTAAATGACAACAAACATTTATAAACAATATTTGGGAATTTGGGTGTCGTTCTTTCCAAACTACTTCCTGCTGGTAGGGGGCGCTGTAATGGGGGATCCTAAGAAGATGCACAAATCTTGGCTATAGACATTGCTTCAGGGGGTCTTGCTTGATTAAACCACATTAGTCTGGAAAGAATCCACAGCTTTTAATTTTCTGTGGAAACAAAAATAGAAATCCTTTTCCCCAGTAACTTGTCCTTTTGGCTTAAATTTTGGAGTCAAAGCATTTTTAAAATGTATAAATTGGATTAGTCCAGCAGCATTTTTTTTATCAGTAGTTGTTATTTTCTCAGCAATCAAATAATTTAAAGACAACAGAATCACGTATAGTATCCAAAATTTCTCTGTGCTTTCCATCTTTACGTGGCTTTTTTAGTATTCTATTTCTTCTACTTCTATTTTTACATATTTTGAGACAGGGTTTCTCTGTGTAACTTTTATCTGTCCTGGAATTCACTCTGTATACCAGATTTACTTTGAAATCACAGAGATCTGTTTGCCTCTGCCTCCCTCCCGAGTGCTGGGATTAATGGTGTGCACCACCACACCCATCCATTTTACTTTCTTTTTTCTTTTTTAAACCATTGAATCCTGTTTCTTTTTCTCTCCCAAGCCAGCGTATTTTTTAAAACACAGTGTAAACCTTCATTGAAGCTCTCGTACACACCAATGAATTGTTAGCAGAGCTCTTTAAAAGCAAGGCGTTTTTTTGCAGCTTATGGTAATTTTGGAAACCTCCCTTAAAGGAGCCGCACAAATCTCTGTCTACAGCAAAACAAATCCAACCGAGAAAATGCTGCTACCAAGAAGTCTTGTTAGTCTCTGTTCCTTTGTTTCTAAAATCTCTTTTTAAGCTTTTATTGAGTTTTAAGTGAAAATTCTTATAGCCACGTTGGGTGCCAACTGTAGCATGTATGTTTTTCGCCAGCCCGCCCACCGCCGGTCTGGTGCACCGGCCCCAAATAACACTCAGAGACTCTGTATTTGATACAATCCTGTTGGCCAGTTACCATTATTGTTTATGGGCTAGCTCTGTCTTAATTATTAACCCATTTCTATTATTCTAAGTATTTCCACATGGCTCATCTTACCGGAGAGCGGCGGCCCCGGCATCTTGATTCCTCTAGGCTCTAAGTCCTCTTTCCTCCTAGTTTCTTAGTCCCTCCTATATTCCTTTTCTATTGGCCAACAGGGCTTTATTAATTAACCAGTATGAAAAACATATTTACAGAATAACATCTCCCATCACAACTCTGTGAGTATGTGAGACTCCGAGCCATGGAAGTAATTTTTGCAACCAATGAGTAACAATATGAAGGCTGAAGACCACATGCAACAGAACAAAAGATCAAAAATAATTTTGTTCATGGACAGCGTTGGGCTGCAGAGCTAATATTAGTTCTATTCTTAGACTTTCTGCCCAAATAGTAGCCATTATCCTGCTTTCAACTTTAAATGAGAAATGCTGATGAACCTTAAATCATTGAAACTGATACCTATATATGTATACTTTTAATGCATTTTCATATACATGTATATGTACACATAAATATGTGTATGTATATACACAGATACATATACTGTTTTAAAAATTTAGAATCACATGAAATGTACAGTTTAAAAAGTCTGATCAAGTAGGGCATTGGTGGTGCACGCCTTTAATTCCAGCACTTGGAGGCAGAGGCAGGTCGATCCCTGTGAGTTTGAGACCAGCCTGGTCTACAAGAGGTAGTTCCAGGACAGGCTCCAAAGCCACAGAGAAACCCTGCTTCAAGAACAAAACAAAACAAAACAAAACAAAATGTCTGACCAAATTATGGAGAAAAAGAGAGAGTGGGAGAGAGTCTAAATTGGAGTCCTTCATCAAATTTCTCCCCTCAGATCTCAGGGAATCCCACAGAACAAGAGTCAGAAATATTGTAAAACTTGGCAGAGATGGAGAACATTAGGAGAACTAGGCCCTCTGAATCACCGAAGCAGGGCAAATCTGAGCTCACAGAAATGGAATCGGCAAGTACTGGGCCTGAATGAGGTCCTCTGAGTTTATATTATAGCTATTAGCTTAGTATCTTTATGGCACTCCTGACTGTGAGAAAGGGTGTGTCTCTGACTCATGTGCCTGCTCTTAGGACTCTGTTTCTCCTGTTGGGCTGCCATGTCCAACTTTGATATGACGGGTTTTGCTTCACGTTTTTATATTTTATGTTGTCATGTTGGTTGTTATCTCTCAGAAGTCTGTTCTTTTCTAATGAGAGACAGAAAGGAGTGAGTCTACGTGGAGGATGGTAGAGAAGAGCTGGGAGGAACAGGGTGGGGGGGAGGGAAACTATAACCAGAATGTATTGTATGAGAAAAGAATCTGTTTTAAATACATAAATAAATTAGTATGTCAAAATTTAAAAAAATCTGGTCAAATTTTCTATCATGGTGATGGATAATAGTGTTTAACCATTTTTGATATATGTAGTTTCTTTTGTTGTTGAGGTGCAGTGGATGGAATACAGGACCACACGGATACTAGGGTCCACTCTACTGATGAGCTCTACCTCCATTCTTTGTTTTTTGAGAAGGCTTCTTGTGTGGCTTAGGTTTGACTTAAATTCTTGTTTCTCCTACATCACAGGTGTGTATCACTACGTTTGGCAATAAATACTCTGATGAGAAAATAATCACGTTTTGAGGGTTTTCTTTAAGAAATCCGGATAGCAGGGCTGCTGTCCTGTACATTTTAAGGTTGTGGCTTTCATGTTGTCTGAGGAGCTATGTAGTGGATTTGTCTTTTGTCTTACCTGAATAATCTCAATGCACGCTTGTGCCTCCTCTCTGTAACACTGCTCAATGGTGCAACCCACTATCATCATCCCAACCTTTACAATGCAGCTGGAAAACTAGTGGGAGGCTGCGAGATCATGCCTCAGGAGCCTGAATAGCATTGTTCATTACAACAGGTGCTGGGTAGAGGCTGTGGTTTCAGAGCATTGATTGATCCTGTGTGAGTGTGCACTCACGTGTTCTTAAATACATTTACTTTTTGCTTTTGTTTTATGAGACCTCTTAATATGTCAGGTCTTATTCAGAGTGAGGTGCCTGTGATCTAGGCATAAAGACAGACAGCCCTTACCTATGCTTTAATTTAGTAAGACCATGCATTGTTTCACAATGAAGAAACATGAGAACATCTTAAACTTGTGTTTTTAGGTGTCTTAGTTACTTTTCTTAATGCTGTGTGAAAATGTCTTACAAAAACAACTTAAAAGAAGGCAGCGCTATTTTTGTTCACAGTTTGAGGGTACTTGCTATCATTTCTGGGAAGACACCGTGGCAGGAATGTGGCAACTGGTCACATTTGTTCACAGTGAAGAGGCAGAGGGACTGGAATACTTCACTTTTATATTTAGTCCAGGACCCAACCCATGGAAGGCTAGCATCCATATTTATGTGGGTATTGCCATATAATTACTCCAGTTACTCCAGTTAACCCAAACTAGAAGCTACCTTACAGACATGATGAGAGATTTGACTTGTAAGTGATTCGAAACCCCCATCAAGTTCACAATCAATATTAAGCATCAATTAGGCAATCTTTGTCTTAACAAATGTTGCCCATAACTGCAGTAGTATAGTCACGTGAAGTTTGAATTGCTATTCTCTGTGTTAGCAAATGCTCAACAGGAATGCATAATATGTTCCCTTGATAGATTCTATTTGCATTGTATAGCAATTTAAACACACATGTGAATTAATATAAAAGAAAGGGCCATTGTGGACTCAAACACCAGATGGATTCTATATAAAAACTCATCCTACAAGGGATTTATTTTGGAATGATTCAATTACCCACAGCATGGTGACACATTCCAATTTGTTGTTAGAGCTTTGATTCTCACAGAATTTGTTGCTTTCTTTGGAGCTATTACTCAGTACACATGATGCTATTACCTGTTAAGTCGACCACAATGTTGATATTTCTATTTTGTATTGTTACACATTTTGTATGACTACTGAATAAATTTAAATAATATCATAGCTACAGAATGGCCTGTGTTCCTGGCAATTTTGGTTGGTTTGCAGAAAAAAAGGCTATATTTGGCACAAATTCAATCTGTAATCTGTTAATATACTCCTAGTTACTAATCTTGGGGATGGGTTTACCTTGAGTACTCAGAGAAAGGTTGAGAGGTGTAAAATGTATGGGACTGGCTAAGCTTGGATAAGGGAATGAGGGCTTCAGTCTTACTCATGTCACTTTTTGTGCCTTGGCCTAAGTCATCCATTGCTCTTATTTATATGGTAGGTTTCTGGAAGATTTCTGGGTCATCCGAGTAACTGGATCATTTGGGTAGGGAGGGTCAAGGAAGCAAGCTGAACACTGTCACTGGGTGATACACTGGGGTCTCTGTAATGTGCCATCATTATCATATGCTATATATAAAAGGCGTCGAGATGTACAAAAACAAAAACAAAAGAAAACAGTAAGAGAGAGGGAGGTGAACAAGGAAAGGAAATATAATTAAGCCATCAAGCTCCCAGTGCAGAATTCTTACTATTATCTAAGTTTATCCAGCAAAGAATGAAACCTAGGATTCTTTTTATATATGGATTTGATTCATTTTGCATACAAGCCGGATGATTTATTTTCATACAATATTAATATTACCCTTCCATCTCAAAGACAAATGGGGTCAACATTGTGGTTTGGCTTGGTTCATTGGTCATTATTCTCCTTGGTAAAATGCTTTGGGGGCTGGAGAACTGTCTCAGTGTTTAAGAGCACTTGTTGCTCCTGCAGAGAATCTGGGGTTGCTTCCTGCAGAGGACCTGGATTTGATTCCCAGCATCCACATGACAGCTCACAACCATCTGTAACTTCAGACCCAGGGGAGCCAATGAACCCTTCTGACTTCTTCAGACACCAGGTTTCACATGGTGCACAAACACACAGGCAGAGAAAACATTCATACACCTAAAGTAATAAATAAACTTAAAAGGGTGAGACAAATACAATCTTTGAAAAAAACAAAATACCCGATAAAAGCGATTTAAGGAAGTAAGGGGTTATTTTGGCTCAGGGTTTGGGAGTATATAGTAAATCATGGCTGGGAAGATGTGGCCAAAGGGGCGTAAGGTAGGAAGTTACAGTGTGTCTACAGTTAATGTATAGAGAGATGCATGTTGGAGCTCAGCTGGATTTTTCCTTTTCTACTTTTATTCAATTTATAATCCTATCTGGTGAGATGATGTCATTCAGTTATGCCTCTGTGGAAATACCAGATTCATCCAAAGATGTACTTCACTAACCTCTTCCTCCTTCCTTCCTTCCTTCCTTCCTTCCTTCCTTCCTTCCTTCCTTCTTTCCTTCCTTCCTTCCTTTCCTCCCTCCCTCTCTCCCTCCCTTTTCCTCCCTTCCTTTCTCTTTTCTTCCTTCCTTCTTTCTGACAGGGAATCATGTATCTCAGGCTATCTCTAAACTAGCTGTGTTGCAAAAGATGAGCTTGAATCCTTAAGTGTAAACCCTTTTCTCCTTTCCCTTGCATTCTTGGGTTTCAGGCATGTGAACCACACATGTGCTGTTGAACCCAGAGTTTTATTCATGTTACATAAGCACTTTATTAATGGAACCTCAATCCTATTCCCTACACCCTCAATCTAAGCAAATCATCAGTTTAAATTATCTGTAACACTTAGGTTGGAACAGAAATCTGAAAATTGGTTAGAAATATTGTTTACACATTGGAGATAGAGGAAAACAAAATGGCAAAGCTAATCTGTGGTGGTTGTTTGATTTTGGTAGAGACAGTCAATAAAAATGAGTAAAAAATCAAATCAAAGGAAAACAAGTTAAAAAGCAATGTGTATCCTCTCATCTTTGGGGAAATGGGAAGGATGCAAGGTGAGATGCAGGCATCTTGCTTCAACATACTGTTCATGGTGCCATAGTAGGTGGATATACATCCTCACCCCAGCAGATGCCTTTATTCGACACATCTAAATCTGAAATCTGAGACAACAGACCCATTTATAGAGCCTTATCCCATGCCCGGCAGGGAACAAAGCCACCACACCAACCTTTTGAATAGGTTCCCTTTCATCTCTTGTGTGAAACTTTTTTGGTTAAACACACACACACACACACACACACACACACACACACACACACACACACACACACACACACACACACACACACACACCAAGGTGTCTAAAGAAAAAGAAACTAACCTACTGTCAAGTCGAGATTCACATTCCTGATGAAATATTACATAGACATTTAATTTTTAACACTTGTGCAATTTACATTCTGGGCAACCTATATCCAAGATAGCTTCCTCAGCATGGTTTATCCCAGCTTTAGTCTCCCTCATTACATTGTTTTATTATTTGTCATTATCTGAATTGTGAATACTTTTTGTGTATACTGTGATACAAACTTACCATTAGTATATATTGATGGCTAATTGTTTCTGTCCCCAGGTCCCTGCCTCCATATTTTATTCAGTGCCAGTTCTACATTCATTAATGGAGGATATGTGGCACCAAGTATCTAATGCTCATGTGTGCAAATAGGGACTGTTTACCACTCAAATTTTTATAGCTTTTTTCTTTCATAACTGATTCCCCCACTTGTTGTTGTTATTTGCGAAAGCATTATACTTGTAATCTTTAAACTTAATGATATCAGCATTAATGCCAGAAGATGATTAGAAGAAGACCGATGACTTCAAAGAGAATGAACGTCTGGGAAAACATTAAAAAATAGAGGTTAAAAATGTTGCTCTTGGTGAAAGATATTAAGTTGACAGTTGAAAACATTGCATAGACTTAGAAATAGACTAGGTGTGACCAGGGACACAGAAGTCACATAACAGAAAAATGCTTAGCACAACTTTTATCAAAAAATAATTTTATCACTTTGAGATCTGCAATGCTATGCCTTAGCTTCCATGCTTTTCAGTAATAACTATATTACCTTTTTTTAAATAAGAATTTTTTTACAGTTGGGCACTGGTGGCCCATGCCTTTAATTCCAGCACTGGGGAGGCAGAAGCAGGCAGATCTCTGTGAGTTAGAGGCCAGCCTGCTCTGCAGAGCTAATTCCAGGACAGCTAGGCCTGTTACACAGAGAAATCTTGTCTTGTAGAACTTTTATATTAGAGATTTAATTTATATTGCTTGGAAGATTTTTTTTATGGTTTGTGTCTATATTTTCTGGACTCTTCAATGTGATGAGACAAAAGGTGTCTGTCTGGCTTTTCAGCATCGTTGGCATTAACCTCAAGAAATGTTAATAATTCAGGTTCACTATAGATAGAAGAACAATAGCCTTTTTCATCTACTGCCATCTGCTCTGCCCTTGAACATTTAAACCCATCTGACTCATGTACCTTGAGTCCTCTGGGGGAATAAAAGCCTCTCTATGTGATGTATGGCCCTAGAGGTCAATCTCTCTTCTAGTTGTGGCTCTGTGGCTGACTGTGAACATGGGATCCTGTCCTGCTGACTTTTCTTCTTTGACATCCCTTTCTGGTTCCACGATCAGCCCTTGGTTTTGAAGGTCACTTAAAGGAATTTGGATTTCAAGCTCTCTCTGCTAGAATGGCTTCTGTTCAGCCAGAGGTCTTCAGGATCTGGTTCCTCTAAGAACAATACCTCATCCCTTTTAGTCTCAAAATTTCAAAGCTCAAACTTACCATGAACACCCAAACAGGGTTCTGCTGGTCTTATCTGAATAAGGTAATTATGGACTATTTGTGTTTTACTCCAGGTTCAGGGGTAAGGATTACTTTTCCAGATGGGGAAAAAAAATGTAAGCATTAAAAGAAGCATGATCCTGATTAATGTGTGATCTATAATTGTAGGGAGTTTTCACAGGCAGAAAATAGCTGTGAAGACAGAAAGGTGGTATATTGCATGGTCAAGCAAGACTTTATTTGCTGACTGAATTCATCAGAGCAAGTTCTTGATTTCACCATGAGTTGCTTCGTGGGATGTAAACGGATTGTGCCATCACTGCCATGCTGGACAGAGCAGCTTGTATTACTGGTATGTCACAAATTGTGAAGCATATAAAAAATGACTATAGCACATAATTTTGGATGTATATTTATATTTGTTCCTCTGACCAATCACGACATGCTTTAGTCATGTTCCACAAAACAGTCTGACTCAGTACTTTTTAACTACAACAATGACTAACTTAAATTTTGGCCTAAAGAAGTGCTTTTGTTTGTTTGTTTTTAATTAGGAGACCAGATAAATAGCATTAACTCCTTCTGAGGACTACACAGTACTGAATATCAAAGGGACTCCCTGTCTCTGAAGTTCTCCCCACTCTGTCTAATGCGTTTATTTCTTTAGTAGAGTACTCTGTGTATGAAAATATGTCTTCTCCAAGACTCACTGACATCATTACAGATTTCTTACCTCTGCAGAAGAAAAAAATATCTCCTTCCTTTTTTCTAATACTAAAAAAATAAACACAGGACTGGATTCTATGGAGATTCTGTCCATATAGGAAAAGTGGCAAAGACAGGTGCTGGTTGTGGCAATACTGGAGGAAGTATGTGGCTGGAGCAGGATGGAAGGGCAGAGGGGAAGACGAAGTGGAAATCCTTACATCACAAAGGCAGGTACCTTAAGGACAACTTACACATTCACTGTGTCCCGTAGCTGCTAAGCACTTCATTAAAACCCAGCCTCCATAGCAATAGGAGCTTTGTCTACCAAGTCCACAACTAAAGTTGAACTTTTACATGAGCTTCCAAAGCAAGGCTTTGCTATCATCGAGGGGGCTTTTCATCTTCCGTTTGAAGTCAAAAATCTCTTAAGGGGTTAAATTTTTCTTCATGGTTTTGTTTTCTAATTTTGTCATTCTCTTGGACTGTTACTACTTTAATTGTATTACTTGGGAGTGCATTTAAATGTCCACGAGCTCAATTAAAGTTTCTTTCTTTAATGTTTCAAAACAAACTTCAATCATATTTTTCCACGAAGACAGCTTTCTTAGCAGTCCCTGAAGCTAGGCAGTGTTTTTCATAAAACATTTGAATTGCAGATGAATCTATGGCACAATTTTATGGAACATTTGGATTCAAAAAATGCTCACATGTAAGCATTTTGTTAATCTTTTTCAACTCTGGAGTGTATTAATTAATGGAAAGGAGCAAGTCCCTGTCCAATGTTGCAATATAAAATTATTTGAATGGTATGAGAAATGAGTGCTGAGTGAACTGTGAGTGGAAAAATAACTGTAAACTTAAAACCAAAGTACAATTTCCAAAACTTGTTATCCAAGAAATGTTCACACAGATTGCTAAAGCTCATGTTTTGGGACCCATAAACAGAGGCAAGGATCCAGACTCGGGATAAAGGCTTCAGGACCATTTGAACACAAATTTCTCACAAGCTTTAAACAGCATGCATGCATTCAGAATGATCTGATTCTTCTCATGAGAGCCAGGAAGAGATTTGCATTAATGTGGTGAAGAGCTCAGTCTATACCATGCTTTCAAGTAAAACAAAAGGGATTCAATTAGGTAAGACCAAGACCATCATGACCATTGTTTTTCCAATCTCTGATTTCCCTGTCTGATCCCCTACTTTCTAATTTATGGTGCTTGGTATGGTTCACCCAGGCACTTGGTTAACATTTTGCATTTGTTTTTGGTAAAAACTTCAGTCTCCTTCTCTAGTCTGTAGCATGCTGCAGTAGAAAAGGCAGATGCCACACTCTCTGCTCTACCACCCTGCTGTCAGGAGTTGGCTGAATGAATGTAGGGGCCAGGCTTTAATCAGTGCTATGACAAGCAACTGGGCAGTTGCCTATCAGCCCATCTGCCAACACCAAGCAAAAGCGCTTAAGTATTATCTAGGCAATGATGGGACCATGACAAAGATAATGAGCTTAGGTAATGAGGTGCCCTTTCCCCTCAGCTTAGCTTTATGAAACATTTATTTCTAAGGAAATACCATGAAAGAAATCTAAACATTTAAACAGTCCTTATTGAAAGCATTTTGGGTGTGGAGTGGCAAGAGCTGGAAACTTCTAGTAGAAAGCTACCTCTTCAAATTGGAAAGGAAAATTAGGAGTCGTTTGATTCATCCTCTCAGCCTTAGAAGTTGCAGACCATTCCAGACAAGTGTTATCCAGTCTCAGTGTGAACTTTCTCTTGTGTTAGAAAACTAGCCATTTTGGTAGGAGAATAGTTAGGTCTAGAAATGAGGTTGAGGGAAGAAAAAAAACACTTCACATAAGTGCTCCCAGAGAAAGATGGGTAGATGAAGTTTTGCAGCCTCGATTTTGCTCTGTGATTCAGCGAGGTTCATCTTTCTTTGCTGGGGATGTATCTTTGAACATAGGGTCACTAGATCAATTTAGAAATCTTCCAGACATTATAAGATAGCAAGAGCTTCTTTTTGAGATCAAAATTGGGATTCTTTTTTAAAAATGTGGATTCCAAGCTGTGTGTGGTGGTTCCCACCTATAATCACAGCACTCAGAAGGCTGAGACATCAGGGTCATCCATGGGTTCGAAGGTAGCATATACCATACAATAATTTCTAGGCAGCTGTAGCTGCAGAATGATATCATGTAACAAAAAAACAACCAAACAACCAACCAACTAACCAGCCAGCCAAACAAACAAACACCAAAAGAAAAAAATTGTGGATTTAAATACCTCTGACCAAGACTTAGGAGTAGAAAATGGCATTTTTTTTTAATTTCCACAATAGAAAGAGCTGAAAACTCCTATGAGTAGCTAAGTAGGAGTTGAGACTATGGAAGTATAGTCTACAACTTGTTTCTGATGAACATTACAAGCAAGACTGTCGTTTGACATTTTATCATCTCATTTACCAAGTGCATAAGTCATCTTCCTGTTCTTCTAGTAAACGCTTACATATGGCACCTTCTTAATTAAAAAAGTCCAAAAGCATTTGAAATGCTCAAAAATCTGAAGTAATTTTGCACTAATGTGATACTACGTGTGGAAAATCTCATGACACAAGGCTTTGTTTTATGTACACATTTATTTAAAACATTATATAAGATTATATTAAAACTGTGTATCTAAAGTACACACAAAACATAAATGAATTCTGTGTTTAGACCTGGATCCTAGTCCCAAGGCATCTCATTATATAAATGAAAATATTCCAGAATCTAGATTAAAAAATTATGATAGGGCAAACACTTATGGTCCCAACTGTTTTGCATAACAGACACTTACCCTGTAATGAATTATCCTTACTTTAATACTTAAAAATCCCAACTTGAATATTGTTTCAGTCTAAAGCACAACATATGAAAAATACCTCTTAATCATTTTAAACATTTGTAATGTCTCTGAACATGCTGATTGTGTGTGTGTGTGTGTGTGTGTGTGTGTGTGTGTGTGTGTTGTGTGTGTACTCTAGTACTGTAGCAGATGATATCACTCTTCTCATATTCTTTGCTGTCACTTTTACAGTTCATACCCAGAGTTTTCTCTGGGAACACCACTGCTACGCATATCTAAGAGTGACCAGCATAGGTTTTTGAGGCCAGAAAATCAGCTGGGGGTGATGGAAGATGGCAAATAGGCATTTCAGCTGCCCCACTGACAGTTAAACGGGATCAGCTTTCAGGGCTGAGCTGGGAGAGGTGCTCTTTGTTGGACCTCTCCTCTGATGCCTCATTCCCCCAGTAATGTCCCCAACACAAGTCACAAAAATCCTTGTTTTCAGGCCTGCTTCTGCTGGAGCTCAAATAACATATTTGGAATAATCTGAAAATGCAGAGACTGTGTTATTCAAGCTCACCCTTCCCTCTTAACCAGGAGGAATTCATGTGGGGTGTGTTTGCATGCAGTTACACATAGATTTTGATTAAAATGTACCTATACATATAAAAAACTGGATCAATAAATCTATGCTCTCCACCCTTAATGTGAAGTTGGACACTCTTTAAAAGATTCATAACTTTGTTGAAAACACCACAAAGGCAGATAGAATCATTTATCCACTCTTGGGGCATAGAACTGCATTACTTTATAAAGGGCTATTTGTGGTATTTTTCCCTTACAAGGGGATAATTGAAAGTCAACAGTGGTTTATCAAATATGTAGTGAGGGCCTAACATATTCTAGGCGTGGTGTGCAAAGTCAACTCTATTCATGGTGTCACACATAATAACTGCGAGCTAAGTTAAACATATACACCAAATGTCTTGAGTTATGGCCAAAGAAAGTTTATTTATGGACCAAAAGTAAGACTACGGGTTACCTTTGTCAAAAAGGAAGAACTAAGCTTCCCAAACAGAGGAATGAAAGGTGGGTATGGATGATATGAACAGCAAATAATTTATTATAACTAGTGTTATAATATTATATTATTACATAGTGTTAAAATAGTATATTATAACTAGTATTATAACTAGTGCCGAAGCTCAATCTTGGTTACAAAGGGATCAACTGTGATCCACTAGGAAGGCATAGATGTGTTTCATTGATAGAAAAGGGTTTTATTAGGCCTTCATTACATGCTGGTAGTCAGAGAGAAATGAAGAAGAGACAACTATGCTTAAGAATTGAGAAGGGGGGAGATAATATCTTAAAATGTGGAGTGAGTTACACTGGTGGTTAAGGAAATACGTTTGTAGAAACTGGACAGGCAGCTTGCATTAGTTTTAGGCAGGCACTACTTGTCCAACTTATATGAGTTCAATTCTTTTGTTAGTCTTAATTGTGCTTGGCTTCATCTGGCAGAATCCCCAAGTCTGGATTCATCTCACTCAAATAACAGGAACAAGGATAGGAAAATCAAGTCCCACGGTCCTCAAAAAAACCTGGCTCCCAGATTCTTGTGCACTCATCCACGAGTGGCTAACTCGTGGTTACAAGATTCCTACCACACTTTCGCTATTCTTGTTTACATTGCAGGTAAGAAGAAAGGGAACCTTTTGGGGTAAAAGTTTTATACAAACATAATAATATCACTGTTTTGATAGTGTCCAGTAGCTTGCCTGCAGCTTTCATTGGTAGTCTTTTACTCTCATTGGTGGCATATGGTTATTTTCATTTCAAGGAAACCTAAGACTATGAGAGTTTAGTTGCAGGTATTAACATACCCAAATAAAGTGACGTTTAAGACTACCAAATCTATCTATCTATCTATCTATCTATCTGAACTTGTGAAGAAATGTCATTAGACCAGACTGAAGAGAACAGGCTGTAAATATTTGTTTAGGAATTAATAGATAAAATATTATATTTACAAAACAGAAAATATTTGTTTAGGAATTAATATATAAAATAAGGCGGGCAGGAAGAAATATTGGGGCTGTGTCCATAAATTTTACACTTGGTAGTGTTATAGAAAGAGACTTTTGCTCTTATGGCTCTGGAAGTCACAGCGAGTATCCTGAAACCGTGTCATTTTGTTCTCTGCCAGAGACACTGCAATTCAACTTCAGATGTAAATTTTAGAACCAGGCTCAAATAACCTCTTAAATTTGCTGTTCTGTGTAATATGTGACACAATTAGGAGTGCTATTCAAAATAAGGACTGGACACTATGTAATCAAAATACATACCAGATGCTAAGTAGAAAAAAAAACCATTTTGGCTGGATTTCACTTCTAGACTTACTGGACTCACCTTGAAATGGTTGGGTTTTATTGTTCTTTTTTTTGTGGCCCCAGAGCCAGTTTTTCTCCATCACTTGCCAGATGACTCCCCTTTCCAGTCAGGGTGAGAATTCTTTTGTATAAGAGAGATGATGGAACTCTCGAGTGTCCCTTGACTCTGCGGTGTTATCTCTAATACACAACAGCAAGATGGAATTCAGCCTCAACATTGTTGTAAAATCTACAAAGTAATTCTTCCCACAAAAGCAATTGTTTTTAGCTTGGTGTATTGAAGTGCTAAAGTGTCAGTGTGATAAAGAAACACGTATTTAAAGCATTTTTAATGCATATGGAATCAGGAAGTGTGAGCTGTTCTAGAACAGTGATATCAAAAGGCACTCAAATCAGGTATTTTAGAAAACAGGCTGATCATTTTCTATAAGAAATCATTAAATCCTACATTCTTGCAGTCAACAGGCATTAAGTTAATGGCTGTACTAACTTATACAACAACCTTCAGAGGATTATGAAAAAGTGGCAATGGCAAACCTCAAAGGTTTCATTTATAGTACGCCTCTGAAATATCAGGATTTTAGGAGGATGGGATAGATTAATGGTGGTCAGACATGATCAATAGTGGGCAGGCAAGGAAGGAGACAGAGACAACTGCTAAAACCATCAATATGAGGACTCCTGGGATCCTGCTGATGTGGGCGAATCAGTTATTTTTAACATTGTTCGTAGATACATGAACCAGCATGGCTGATTTATTTGCAGAGAATTTATATACACACCAGCACACATACACAGATGTAAAAATAAATTGTAGAATTTTTTTATTGGAGAACTTCTTTTTTATTTTATTTTTTTATTTAAATTAGAAACAAGGTTGTTTTTTTACATGTCAATCCTAGTTCCCTCTCCCTCCCCTCCTCCCCTGACCACCACCAACCCTCTATCTCATCCCCTAGGGAGGTTGAGGTCTTCCATGGGGCATCTTCAAAGTCTGCCATATCGTTTGGAGCAGGGCTTAGGTCTTCCCCCCATGTGTCTATGCTGAGAAAGTATCCATATATGTGGAATGGGCACCCAAAGTTCATTCATATACTAGGGATAAATACTGATCCACTAGCCGAGGCCCCATAGATTGCCCAGTCCTCCTAACTGACACCCATGTTCAGGGAGTCAGGGTTGGTCCTATGCTGTTTTTCCAGCTATCAGTCTGGGGTTCCTAAGCTCCCCCTTGTTTAAAATGTAGAATTTTAAGTAAGGCCAACACCCCACAACAGATACCAAAGTCCTGGCTGTTATACTACTCCACGATTTCTTCAAAAATTGACTCCTAGAAAAATCTTGCCCATGGTCTGTGTGTTACTTCTTAGGACTGACTGCCAGTGGACATCTTCCTTAGTAAAACAACTTTCTATTAAAGAATTCTGGAAAGTATGCTGAATACAAACAATATGATACTAAGTAGGTCAAAGAGCTGAGAAGAAATTTCTTAGGGATGGATGATGAGCACAAGAAAGGTTGGAAAGTAGAGGAACAGCAGAAAGTCCTAAGGTAGTAAGGGACACTGGGCACAGTGGGGGCAGCAGAAGTCACCAGAACTTTGGGTATTGCAAGGTCACCATAAAGCTGGATGCATGCCTCAGGATCTGGAAGAGGCTGTAAATCTCTATATTGTACTTTCTTTTTGTAATACCCTTTGATTGATGTATTTATAGTTCATTGTGTGATATCAGAGGCCACCCCCATCCAGGTGCTCCTCTGTTAATATAGATTTGATTTGAAAGCAAGCTGTATTTTGGAGGTACCAAGATAAATTAAGAAAAAAAGTTGATTAGCATGTATTAGTTGCATTTCTTGTGACTGTGATACAACACCCAAAAACAACTTAACAGAAGGATTTATTTTATTAATAGTTTCAGAGAACTCAGACAATGGCCACTTTGTTCCCCACACACGAGCAGGACATTATGGCAGTGGAAGCATATGATACAAGAAACTCACCTGTGTTAGACAGGAAGCAGAGAAAGGGAAAGAGCCAGGGCAACATGTATCTCCATGGACACACCCCCAGGGACCCACCTACTTTCTCCAAAGGCTGCACCACTTATTCATAAAGCCATCATAGTCGGAATCCACCAAGGAATTAAGCAATTGATTAGCCTGGCGTTCTCAGTATCTGAACATTCCTGGAAACTCCCTCACAGAAACAAGAGGGGCGCTTCTCTCATCTCTTTGGTGTTCCTTAATCTGACTAAATTAACAATCATAACTAACCATCATACAAGATTGTGCTCAAATCAGTCAATTCAGTATTGACTGAATGTGATGAGGCTTCAAACAAGAATTCAAAATGTAACTTAATTTTCACATGTTCAAATTAGTTTCTACCTCTAGATGATGATGAAAGATGCTTAGTCTACCAACTATAGATAGACTCCATCAAGATTGGCTCTGTAAATCTGTTCTTCATAAGCTCACCAACCTGCTTGCATAGGCAAGCATAGGGACAGCTTAGCAACCTGTGACCTCAGTTGGTCTCAGTTACTCTCTCTCTCCCCTTAGCAATCCAGGATACCTTCCTCAAACTCTGACTAATTTCTGGTAATAGGGGAGCAAACATGGGTACAATCAGTTTTTGGTTCTAAATTCTTCACAGGACCTGCTATAACAGCCTTTTTCCTCCTAGTCTTCCTTCTGGATGAGTACAGGACATTTGGATGGCCCCTGTCACCTCAACGATGCAGCTTCTGCTCCTGTGGTGAATTCTAGGGTCTTGCTGCAGGACTAGAAGTACAGGACCATTGTACCAAACAATCACAACTAATGAAATCTCTTCTGCACTTTCATCTAATGAAAGCTTTTCTGGTCATAGCTGGGTAAGACTGGTGACTACTTTTCTTCTCTGGTGGCTTTCATGGCTCTTAGCACTATGAAATCTAGGCAGTAAGGATGAAGCTTCCCACTGGAGCTTGAGATCTCCATGCTCTATGACCCAAGTGTGTTGTGTTTTTAGTAACGTTATCTTACTGCCAAGCTATAGACGAGTAACCAAGAGCAATGGCAATAGCCTGTAATATTTGCGGGGTGGGGGGATAGGGTGTTTATATGACCTCACTGGTCAACAATTCTAGAAGAAGTAACCTATTTCTGCCATTGGGTTACTTGTTAGCCTCTGGTGTCTAGTAGAGATAATTCCATTGTAGACTAATTCCTTTAGGACTCTTTTTTTTTTTTTTGGTAGATGTCTATGCATACATTTTTTCCAACAAGATATTTTTATTGATTATTTGGGAATTTCACATAATGCACCTTGATCACATTCAATTCTCTGTCTTCTCAGGCCTACCACCTTCTTTGTGACCTCCCCCAAAGAAAACAGACAAGTTCAATTTGTGTTGCTCATACGCACAGTGGAGCATGATAAAACTCCCAGTGGCCAGCCTCTTGAAAACTGAGTCCTTCAACACCCCCACCCCTGCCAGAAGCAGAAGCAACTGTGAACATCTTCACTTCAGGATCCCTATCACAATTTGTACGAGTTCTCTTCAATGGCTTACTATTTAGATTGTTTCTTTGGGAGTAGGGAGATGAAGCGAAGTTGTCACAGAAGCCTTTCAGGTCTCTAGTTCTCAACTGTGTGTCTGCAATCATCAATAACACTACAAAAGAAGCTTCCTTGCACAGACATCCATTCAGCCACAGCAACAGCAGGACCATGGTTATCACCAGCGTAATGATTTCAGGGGCAGGAGAGACTATGCACATCATCTACATGGCCTTCGGTGGTAACATGGACCACAGTTATCTAGATGACCTCTGGCCACAGCAGGACGACAGACACCAACATGGCCCTCAGCATCTTGCTGCTGACCTCCACATGGCCTCTGGTGGTAGCACAGACTATGTGCATCCACCTGACCTTCAGTGGTGACCACAGACTCTGATATGGTCTCCAGCAATAGCACAGACTACAGGCATTAACATGACTTCTGGTGGCAGCATGGACTACAGACTCCGTAAGGGAACACAGATACCAATATAGCATCCTGGAGAAGCATAGACCATACAGGGTGTTTAAGTAGAGCCAATCCAGAAAACAAACCATTGTCTGTGTTGGGTATTTTCGTCTCTTTTCACTTCAGAAGCTGGGAAAGATGGATATCTCACAAATTCATATTTCTCTTACTACCCAAATCTTTCATATTTTTGATACAACCTTGATAAAGGTGATTGGTTAAGAGTCACATGTATTTTAGAACTCCTTTGCAATTCTTGTTGCATAGCCTAGCACTTGACTTTGAAATTCTGCATCGCTTGACTCAGTGTCTCAGCTGACATTGAACACATATCCACTCTGCTCTAAATCCCTCAGTGATCTTGGGAGACTTCATGCTCATCCTCTTCTAGTATGGCTAGAAATCATAAGCAACCTCCAAGATCATTGACAGGACTGAGAAATGAAAACTAGATGGGAGAGCATAAAACACTCAGCAGCTAGTTCAGCTAACTTCAAGTAGGATCCCTTCCACATTGTTAGGTGGTTTTAGGAGACCAGGTATTGATCAGATGTCAGGAGAGAGTTAAGAGTTATGACAGGCCCCCTATTGACTGTTTGGATATTTTGAAAGCATGAGCACTTCTTCATTTCTCTTCTGAAGCATTTACCTTCTGCTGTGTGTGCAGGAAGTATGGACAGAAAGCTAGTCTTATAAATAGCTTTTTAAAATTTGATTTATAATGCCAGCATTTGCTTCTCAGGAATTAACATAACAATCTTTAAATAAAATATACAATGCAAAATTGTATTCTGTTTCATATGTTGTGTTAATTCTGATCCATCACATTGGAGTAATAATAGGTTAGCAAAGAGGAGTTGTGAGTGAAATTTAAATTCTACATTTTACATCACATTCATTGCATCTGACTTGGCCTCTCTGATTATGCTTGGAACGTACTACAGGGAACCCATCCTTTCTGGTCACTGTGTCATCAAATGGAATAAGGCAGTTTAATTATCTGATGAGTAATTAGATTAGATAGATGACTATTGTGCTGTTGTACAGCTATGGAATCGACTTTTATATCTTTTGTGCTTGCAGTGCATATTTTGTTAATGAGAAGATTATCTTCCTTCCTCTGGTCATATTTTGTACATTGCTACTGCTAGTTTTCTCCGGAATTACACTCTCCCAACAAAACAACTAAATTTTCACACTCACAGGTCCTAAGCCATGGGCTATTAATCAGTAGCAAGCTGTATCTCTGTGTGACCATTCTTACAAAGGCTCTATGTGTTAATGGAAAATATTAAAATGCAGGTATGTCACCTTCAAAAAGTTTCACACATCCCCACATCTAAGTTTTGACCTTTTACAATAAAACATTTAAATTTGGGCTAAGAGAATCTGTTCTTGGTTCTGTTTCACATACTTCATAACACAAGAAATACATTTTTCTTTTAACCTGAATGGAAGTGAAGTTTGGTGACAAGTTCTAGGTCACACAAAAAGAGAGCAGGAGAAAGTGACAATGTGAAAATGGCAGGAAATGTTCTCCACCTGTCTATACTCCTGTATTGCTGAATGTCTCTTTATAGTATCTCAATTTATAACAGCATGTATACACACATATACATTCCTCCCCCAGAGTTACTCAGAATGTATCAGGTATAATAAAGGCAGAAAAAGAAAAGATCAGATCATTTATGACATAGTTCTACTTGTGCAGTAAAAGTCGTTTTTTCAAAGCTACCATTGACCTGCACTAAAGCTACTGTGTATCTAATTATTAAGAATTTATACATTTAATGTGTGGCTCTTATTACACATTTGTAAAAACTTAAGCAGAAAGGGTGACACACATTCTCTTAAATTATTCACTTAATTAAATAGATTCTTGTCCAGACATAGACACTAAAGTGCGAATGAAAACATTTACAGTGTGGTGTTTTAAGTTTATTGTGAAAACTTTCCCATTAAATATTTTGTGGTCACATAATATTTATTTTTAAAAGTATCATATAATATTTAAGGGCATCATATCTTTCTCATTAAAAGTAAAATTATGCCTGACAATATTACATAGTATAAATTATATACTTGGTGATTAGCCTTATAAAAATCAAGACTCAGACTCCAGTAGCTAAATCAAAAGAACAACACAAATGGAAATAATAATACCAGTTTATTGTTACTCTCGATTTTCAGATCTCAAAACATTTCTAGCTAGAAAATTTCAATTAACTCTAAGAGCTATCTAAGGGCCACACATTGTTAAATGAGAACAGAGCTCACAGTTCTCATTTTAAAGTGACATGGAGCATATAATAAAAAGCCAGAAGGTAAAAGGACACTTAAATGAGTTTTAAAAAAAAAAGAAATGAGGGGAAAACAAGCCCTACTGTGTTTTAATGATGAATATTTTGGTTTCATATTTCTGCAAAAAGCAAAAGAATGATGTGGGTAGGAAGTCTTTACATTTAAATATATTGCACATAAATATACAATAAAATTATTCAAATTTGGGAAATATTATAAATTTATTTTTATACTGAAGATATTTAAAATATTTAATTATATATTTAATTATACATACATACATGTAATGTATGTGCATGTAGGTGTGACAGCAAATCTACTATGATGTGTGTAGGCCTGAGGATGACTGAGGGAAGTGATTATCTCTTTTCAGGTTGTGGGCCCAAGGATTGAACCCTCGTCATCAGACTTGGAGACAAGGATTTTTACCACAGAGCCATCTAACTGATCCTGAGTATACTTGAAAAAACCCTAATTTATCTAAATTTCTATAGTTTTTTTTAAATTACAAATTACCAGAAAACTCAAAATAGCTAATTGTGAGGAAGTTGAGATTTTCCATAATTTTCAAATTATCATTACTAGTAAAAGAGTATTTTGTTGCTTCATTTGAATAAATTCAATTTTATTGCAATCCAGTCATCATTAGTAAATAGGTACATTTTATATAAGTGAGTTTTAAAAGTTTATTAATTTGATAATCTCTGCCTTAATATTATTTTCTACTTTAGCTGTTTATAGTTAAATGATATGAAAGTTTTGTTACTGAAAAGAGCTTTTCATTCAAAAGCATTTAAATGCATGTCCTATTGCTAGCACAAGACTTGGCGTTGAGATTAGCTTCTGACTGTAAATTACTATTCTTTAGCTGGGAAAGGTGGTTTTTACCTGGGACTCTGAGAAGCAGAAGAAGCAGCAGCAGCAGCAGCAGCAGCAGAAGAAGAAGAAGAGGAAGAAGAAGAAGAAGAAGAAGAAGAAGAAGAAGAAGAAGAAGAAGAAGAAGAAGAAGAAGAAGAAGAAGAAGAAGAAGAAGCAGAAGAAGAAGAAGAAGAAGAAGAAGAAGAAGAAGAAGAAGAAGAAGAAGAAGGAGAAGGAGAAGGAGAAGGAGAAGGAGAAGGAGAAGGAGAAGGAGAAGGAGAAGGAGAAGGAGAAGGAGAAGGAGAAGGAGGAGAAGGAGAAGGAGAAGGAGAAGGAGGAGAAGGAGAAGGAGAAGGAGAAGGAGAAGAAGAAGAAAAAGAAGAAGAAGAAAAGAAGAAGAATAAGAATCTAGAGCAATGGTTCTTAACTTGTGACGACTAGAAAACACATATGTTTATCTTATGATTCATAACTAACAAAATTACAGTTTTGAAGTAGCAACAAAGATGGTTTTATGGTTGGGCATCACCACAACATGAGGAACTGTATTAAAGGGCACAGCATTAGGAAGATTGAGAACCACTACTCTAGTGAACCACTACTCTAGCGTTTGAGGCCAGTCTGTCCTGTTTCAAGCCAGCTTGAGCAAGAGCTTATCTTTTTTCTTTTTGAGATTACAATATAATTGCATCACCTCTCCCCTTTTTTCTTCCTCCAAACCTGACCATATATCCCTGTTCGTTCTCTTGCAAATTCATAGCCTCTTTAGTCATTTTTTTTACATGTATATATTCCTAAATATAGCCTGTGCAGTCTGTATAGTGTTATTTGTATGTATGTTTTCAGGGTTGACTACTTGGTATTGGATAACCAATTAATCAATTGACATGCTGTTCCCTGGCAAAGACTATTTCTCTCATTCTCATCATTCCTTGGTTTCTGTAGTTCTGTGTCTAGAGTCGAGGCTTCATGGGTTTTCTGTCACACATTCACTTAGGCATGACTATTGTTCTTGTTCATCTCATCTTCAGAGAATCATGTTGGTGAAACTTTATGAGTGTAGCTTCTGATGTTACTAGGATACTCAATTAAAGAGAAATCCAAATCCTCTGGTTCTAACAATATTTATGCTCCCTCTTAAGCAATCAATGATCCCAGAGCCTTAGGGAAGAAGTTGGTTTTAGATGTATCCATTGGGACTGGGCTCCAAAACTCTGCATTTTAATTGGTGTGGTTTTCTGCAATGGTCTTCATCTATTGCAAAGATAAGTTTTCCTGATTAGGGGTGAGGACTGCACTCATCTGTGGGTATAAGGATAAATGTTAGAATGTAGTAAGGAAATTATGCTAGTTTAGTAAAATAATGGTTGTTGGTTCTTCTCAAAGATCCATGATTTCACTATCCTGGTAGTTGGCTCGATTTCCAAGATCAGTCATAATTTTCCTCTTGTTGAGCATGTCTTAAATCCAATTACAGTGTTGGTAGTTACCACCAGTGAATATGTGCCACTATTGAACCCTCGGGGTTATTATGCCATACTGGTTGTTGCTATTGTGGTTCATTGGTATCATAGCTGGAGAGGACTATTGGTTGGTTTCTTCCTTTGGAAACTTGCATAGCAACTTCTGATACTATAAAAGCTGGCCACCAGGGAGGAGGCATTCAGGTCAGTTGCAGCTCAGTAGTATCTGAGCCCTGAGTCTGATGTGCATGATGTCTTCAGCAACATAGACTTACCTTTCACATCTGGGAGACAACCAAGGGCAATAGCAATAGAAATAGCTTGTATGTTTTGAGAGATGCAAAAGCCTATCTTTTAAAAAGTCGTTATAGACCCATAATTTCCACCTGCCTGGTCTCCGACCCCCACCACTGGTCTTCTGCTGGAGTTCTGGACCCCTCCCAGAGATCTGCCTATCTCTGCGGGTCCACTCTCAGTTCCTGCGGGCTGGATCCTTGACCCCCATCACAGGACCTCTGCTAAAGAGGCCCTATTCAGCTGGAGAGTGCCAGCTAGACCTGCCTATTAGTGTGGAAACATCCAGAGTACCACCCCAGCCTTTGTCCCCTTCACCAGGTCTTGGCTACAGGGCCCCTGCCTATGGAGAGACCTCCTATAGAGCTTGAACCACCCAGAATTACAGATATCGAACCTCTGGCCCACCTAAATCCATAAAGAGAGGGAGAAACCCCACCAACACCTACTGGAAGAAGCTATGGGAAGACAGCAATATAAGAAAACACCTAACATCAGAAAGACAAGCATAACACCACCAGAATCTAGGGAATCTACACCAACTAGACCAGAACACAACAAAGCAAATGAATCAGAAGAGAACAACCTAAAAATTACCATCATAAAAATGATAGAGGCCCTATTAAAAAATGGGGTACAGAATTGAAGAATTCTCAATAGAGGAAATCAAAGAAGCTGAAAGACACTTAAGAAAATGTTCAACATCCTTAGCTATTAGGGAAATACAAATGAAAACAACTTTGAGATACCATCTTACTCCTGCCAGAATGGCTAAAATTAGAAACACCAATGACAACTTATGCTGGAGAGGATGTGGAGAAAGGGGAACACTCCTTCACTGCTGGTGGGAGTGCAAACTCGTACAGCCATTTTGGAGATCAGTATGGCGGTTCCTCAGGAAAATGGGAATTAGCTTACCACAGGACCTAGCAATTCCACTCTTAGGTATATACCCAAATGACCTACATTTATACAACAAAGACACGTGCTCAACTATGTTCATAGCAGCATTATTTGTAATAGCAAGAACCTGGAAGCAACCTAGTTGCCCCTCAACTGAAGAATGGATAAAGAAGATGTGGCACATCTACACAATGGAATACTACTCTGCAGAAAAAAAATAACGGAATCTTGAAATTCACAGGCAAGTGGATGGAACTTGAAGAAACCATCCTGAATGAGGTAACTCAGTCACAAAAAGAGGAACAGGGTATGTACTCACTCATATATGGATTTTAGACCTAGAGCAAAGGATCACCAGCCTATAAAACACACCACCAGACGAACTGTGATACAAGGTGTATTCTAAGAGATTCATATATGGTCTCTCACAAAAGGGGGAAGGGACAAGTCCCCCAGAGCACTTGGGAAATGGGGGGGCAGTGAATGGAGAGAGAACTAGGAGAAAGAGAAGGGGAGGAGAGGAAAACACGTGTGACTAGATAGATTGAGTCAGGGTGAAAGGGGGGGCATAAAAGAGGGAGCCATTATTGGTTTGAAGAGAAAACTGGACCTAAAGAAAGGTCTAGAGAACTACAAGACTGACTCCAACTAATAATTCGAGCAACCAGGAAAAGGCTACCATAAATGTCCTTCCCTGATAGGGAGATCATCAACTAAATTATCCACCATCATGGAGCCCTCATCTAGTACCTGTTGGAAACAGGGGCAAACACCCATAACCAAACACTGAGTCGAACTAGAAACCAGATGCAAAGAGAGGAGGCAAGACCAGGTTGCCCAAACACACAAAGACAGCTGACCTGAACAAGGAGGAGCTAATGCCCGCCCCCCGGAGTGATAGCTGGGAACCCAGCATGGGACTGACTCAGACCCCCTGAATATGGGTCTCAGCTAGAAAGACTGAGCAGTCTAGGGGACCTCAGACAGTAGAAACAGGATCTATTCCTGGTGCACAAAAGGACCTTGCAGACACATCCCCCATGAAGGGATACTCCCTTAACCTAGAGACAGGAGAGAAGTCCTAGCCCCTACTTCAAATGACTTGAGAGATTAATATGACCCAACCTGGATAGCATAGCCCTACATGTGGAATGGGGGTAGGGGGAGGGGTGGGGGGATGGGAGGGGAGGGTGGCCAGAGTGTATGTCACAAGGGAAAGAAGGTAAGAGGGAGGGAGGGAGGGAGGGAGGGACGAAGGGTTAGGAAACTGGGATCCACATGTAAAATTTTTAAATTATAAAAAAGAAGCTAAACTGCTTAATCTAATTTAAAATGTTCCTAAATAACTCATTTAGCCTTGTGATTTTAAGTGTAAACATGTTTTTCTTAAATTAATGAAGACTAGATCTAGATGCATTTGGAAGATGTATCAGATAACTACTTCAAATGTTCAATTTATAAATGAAATTTAAGTTAAAGAGATCGTAAGGTTAAAAAAAAGTCGTTATGTTCAAAACCTCCATTCTTATTATATACATGTCAGTAGGAATTTATTGTTATGAGACATGAAGATACAGAATTAATGAACAATAGATTTAATGTTATAATTTGCCAAACTAAAGGCATTATCTTTTTTTAATTAAGAAAATGTGTCTATTTTGCCTTTAAATAATTCCATACCAAGACATTTTGCTGAGAATGAAATAATTTTTACTCTGTAGACAAAAGATATTCTCAATGGCACTGAGAGGACTGAAATGCAGTGTGGCATGCTTAGCATGTATGAGGCCCTGGCTCAACCCTCAGCTCCCTCAGCAAAAATAAATTCATGACACACTGTAAGTTTGATTTTTAAAATACATTTAAATATGGGCATTACTGTTATTTTAGCACTCAGACATTCCAGAATACAACAAGGAGAAGCAAGTATGTGACGACTGCTAGATATTCTAAAGGGACAAGGAGATTTTTTTCAAATATGAAAAACAATTAGCCTTTCTATAACATTAACCCTAATCTCTAATCTCCTTTATATACTACAGTGTTGTTGTCAGTTTCATGCACTTTTACTTTGTGAAGAACTCCTAGACAACTACATTTTTTCTGTCATGCTTACAACATCTGCAAAGTAGGACACATCCAGATCCAGGTTCCTATGATCAAGGGGCTTCATGATAGCTTCCTCCATGTATTCTTTGAGTTCAGTCAAATTCATAGCCATTCCTATAACAGGGTCAATCTATCCATTTACTGTCACCACATCTTTATAGTTGTTTCCATGGCCATTCCATTATTGGATTTCCCAAACACTTTCAAATTCTCTTTATCACTCAGAGATGGGTTCACACTGAAGGACATGAGTCATGACCACCATGCACGGTGGCAAAGGCCACCAGCCATGCTCATGGTCTTCAGGCCAGCTATCCCAGAGTGAAAGGCACTTCCACATTATCTATTTTCTTCTACAGTAAACTAAGTAGTACTATCATTAACATAAATACATTTTCCATTTGTGCTGATAAATTTGACTTTAATGAATTCCTTATTTGGAAAAACAGGGGAAAGAAAGGCTTCATGGCAAAGAAGAATTGAAAAATGGTTAGAACTGAGGAAAGTCTATATTTTTAGATCAAATAAGTTTGATATGGAAAATGCTGTGGTAAAACAGAAAGTGAATTGTTAGGTCTGGGAACAGCAGTTATTGTTGAAAAGATTAGCTATATATATCAGCAGCCAGTATGCAGAGATATCTTACAAGTCACACATTAGGCCATTCATCCATTTAAACACTCAGGAAGGGAGAGGGACATTATTTCAGTATGATAAAATGTCTTTAACTATTAGAAAAATGCATCTGACTGTTTGAGAAAAACATCCAACTTTATTTTTGTTTGCAGAATATTTGATACTTCATATCTTGGAACTAGAATATTATGAGAAGCTACAACTTTCTATACATGTATTATATATATATAAAACATTTATTATATATATATATATATATATATATATATATATATATGCTAGAGGAAGTACTGAGTAATAAAAAATGGATGAAAGCTTATACAGTAACCAACTGTTACTTCATCATTTACAGCTATGAAAAGGAAGAAAGAGTTTTTAGGCCTTTCTAAAAACATAAATTAATGTGTCAAAATGTAACAAGATCTTTGGGCTGATCTCTAGAGAAACAAGCTATTTACTGAAAACTACATCTAGAAATGCTATTACCCTGAGCGAGACATTCTCCAAAAGCACTTCCCCTGTTTTGTCGGGATTCTGATGGTACCCTTCTGCTTGCCCTTTTGGCATGCATGGCTTTTTAGTGGTCAACTAGATGAAGAGACTGAACCAGGCAAGCTGTTCAGGTTAATACTTATGATGTAAAAATTATATTGAAAATATTATCAAAAATCCACCTGGTGGATATTTTAGAACTGTTGGGCCACTTTTAAAAGTTCTGACTGGTTTGACTTGGCTTAACATTCTGGCATTTGGAGTAGGAATTGAGGACCACTAAGGATGTGGCAATGAGGAGAGAGGGGGTAAGGGATGGTTAAATGGATTAGTGAACTTTGAACTGATGGAGTAAATGATATAGGGGATGGCCAGAGGTCAGTCCAGTCTGAGTCTCCCTTTTATATCCCTGGCAAGCATTCTTGAAATGGGCCATGGGGAAAAGTGCTATTCACCTGCTTCCACTTCTGAATTGCTACTTTCAACATTGTGTCATGTGAGTGTTTTAAGTATTCAAAATAGTAACAACTTTACTTTTGGAGATTACTGGCTTTCCATCCCATTGAGAGCTATGCATTCAAGAAAGTGACTTAATGGCATGTGATATTTGAGTTACTGACACTGTGACTCACTTGTTAAATATTTAGTAGACAGGGCTAGACTGATATCATTAAAACAGACTTTTGGCTCTATTGGAGTGTAACAGAAATAGAAATCCTAAGGCAGTCACATAGGAATTTGTTTAAAATCATTCTCTGAGGATTACAGCCTCATTATGAGACTGCTAATCTACAATATCAAAAATTCAGAAATTTTAAAAAAGAAAAACATTTATTCAAACTTATTTAAAAGAAGATTAGGAATTTCTGCCCTAAAGCAAAGGCAAATAAAAATGGGGGAGGAATACAAAGAACAAAAGTCCAATGGGAAATTATGCCATAGAGATGAGCAGGGAATTTATATTTGTGATACACACGTTAAACAGCTAGCTCTTAAACTTGAAAACATATTAAATTTCATTCAAAATTGTAAATTTAAAATGTACCGAAATGGCATGTGCCAAAATGTCTAAAGGTCCTGTTCCCGGGTAGTTGCTGAGAAAGCAAGAGACTTGGGCATTACTGGTAAGCCAAGACCATGTGGAGATATACAGATTAATAGAAGTCGGTTAATAATTAAGAGAAAGCTAGCTAATAAGAAGCCTGAGCCATACGCCAAACAGTTTACAATTATTGTAAGCCTCTGTGTGTTTATTTGGGACTAAACGGATGTGGGACTGGGTGGGACAGAAACTTCCATTTCAGTGCAGATCAATCAGCGTGCCTCATACTTAGTTGGGGGAACACAAATTAGAGTGAGACAACCAGTAGCAGTTCCTTTCATTATTTACTCAGTTATTTCGTTTCTGCTCTATTTTTCCCTTTCCACCATAACGTCTATTATTAGCTCAGTTTTGGTTCCTTTGTTTCCATATTCTGTATTTTATATCTTTCTCTTTGCACTTCCTTTTAAAAGGGGTGTTCTGTTGAATTTGGGTGGTGTGAAAGATGTTATCTTGTAGGCCTATGCTGTTAACAGTTAATCTTAACCACAGGTTTTGGTTGGACTGGGGAGTCATATATTCCTCTTCTGTGCTCTTCATGTACTGTTTTCACCATGAGAGGAGTTTGACTAGTACAATACATAGTTAATGTCCCAAGTGTGCAATAAAAGGCAAGAACCACTGTTCTAGTTTAGATCAGTGAGTGATTCATATATTCACAGGTCTTTGGGTCTTCTTTGGAGTTCCAACTCTCTCAACAGTTGGTTGTGCTAGTCTTGGCAAACTCATTCAGACTTTTCTAAACTTCTTTATCTGTCAATCAAATTAAAATAACAGTATTTGTCTTATTTGCCTCATGAATTAACCTTCATAAAACATCAATAGAACTAGGTGGATTGCTGTTGTTAAGAATGAGAGAAAACACAATGGTAACAAAGAATTGAATCAGTGATATCCAGATAGGCTACCTATTCTTTTACTGAGTTTCTCTCAATATTTGTCAGAGTGAGTCAAACAAATGTGCTACTCATGCACTGGGCTACTCTTCCTTCATGAGGGATCAGCCATACAGGATCATAGGCATGGCCATAAATAATCAAGGTTTTTGTCAAGGTTCTCCTCCCAACCCCAAGCAACTACACAGGGTTACATGTGGCTAACTATTGTACCATAATTCACTGTGGGTGAATCAGTCAGGAAATTGGATGTATTGTCACACAGCTTTGCAGTAGAGAGTTTATTGCAAATGAAACCAGAACGCTTGGGGTCCTTGAGTGACAATAGCCACTGATTAAGTGGACACTGACAGTGTGGGGCATGGTGCCTCTCCAGCTTTGGTTACTACACTTTGAAAGAAGATCTCAAATACAACTGAGGCTTTGAAGTAACTTCTTACAAGTTCAATAGTATTTCTAGGAAGGCCAAAAGAGGATCAAGACATAGCCTCAGAGGACAGGGAAAAAAATGCCTGGTGATAATTACCTTTCTTACAAGACTTAATAAGTAAAGTAAAAACATGTATTAAGTGAGCAATTGAACATTCATAATATACCATCCATTGTGTGCAGAGTGCCCCAGAGATACAGTATTCAAAATAAGCACTGCCCTTAAAGAGTTCATGTTCTAAATATAAGACAAATCAATTCAATAAAGTTCTTCATGGAGCCAAATGCGGAGATAAGCGGAAAGAGTGATAGTCTGTAGTAGAAAGATTTCTTACTATTTATATATAGTAACTCCAAATGTTCCCTGTTCAAATCATTTGGTTTCTACACAACCTTCTGAGTTTATCTCCTGCCAACTTTTAACAAGCTTAACGGTCTAGCAGAGAATGCACATAGTATCGAGTCCATCCATTGGTTGTGTACGCACCAACTCGTATCTTAGTGGAGGATGAATTCCTACAGTGCTGAGGTCTCTCTACCTCCTGCCCACGGTTTCTTTTAGAGCTTAATGGGAATTGCAGAGAGTGCATGGTTTCCCAAGGATATGACAGTGTTCCTTACCCAACTCTTTAAACAACTTTAGAATTTAAATAACATATCAGCATAAGTTTGGACATAAGGAAGCCATCAAATCTATTTCTACTGAAAACAGTATTATATAGAGTGTGTGTGTGTGTGTGTGTGTGTACACAAATGGGTCAATTTCCCATATCCTTTGTCAGGGTGGCCAGTCAACATTGTATTTTGAGGCATAGTCTCCTTTTGGTCTGTAGCTTCCCAATTAGGCAAGGCTGGCAAGCCAGCCCCAGATATCTTTTTGTCCTTGCCTCTCTCATGCTGGTTTTGCAAGTGTGGGTCATTACTGGGCTTTTAAGGCATATTCTAGGGACAGAGCTTAGGTTACATGCTTGCATTGCAAGCTCTTTTCAGTCTGATCTGTCTGCCCAGCCCTCCTTACCTGAGTATTCTTTTAGTTAAAAATTAACATACTGTGCTACACTTCCTTTGTTTCATGGGTGACTGGGGCAAAACACTTGATGGGAATATTACTATGAAGGCACAGCTAAGGTCTGCTGCTGCCCTTGAGAGCTGCTTAGGGGGTTGACACCACAATGATTGGCTGAGCCTGTTCTGTGTGGGTCATCTAGCTCTTGGTTGGCATAAGGGTTTTGGGCAATAAACATTCTGTATTTATTTGATAATGAATAAAAAATCAGCAGCCCAAAGCATCAAGACTACATTTCATTAAAACAGCCTTCTCAGAAAATAGCCTGTTGCCAGACAACCACTGGTACTGCTTTTTATATTCTAAACTGGCTCATGTAACCTCTGTGCATCCCAAGAGTGTTGTTATCTAACACATACCTCTAAACTTGCAGTATCGAGCAATTTTCAACTTTTTCCTCAGCAAAATGTTCGTTTTCACATCAATTGCAACTCACTTCTAGAGGCCCAAATAAGAACTAGAGTTCTCAATCCTGTGAGAAATGGCAAAAAATTTTAATGTAAATACAATGAAAATCATACTTATTGTCAAATGTATTATGAGCCATGGTCTTAGAAAATCTTATATTTTTTGTATTTGTTGATGCTGTATTATTAGCATCTAAATTGTCCTCTATATAACAAAGCTGGTTGTACTACCTATAACTAATATTTGTCAATTAATATGTGCTAGTCAACAGAGTAAGGCTAAACATAGGAACTAATTTTATCCTTTATTATTTTTTATTTTTAAATAAATAAGGAATTTGAAGAATAGATAGGGAAGACAACTTGCCCAGTAAGAATGATAGAGGCTAGGTCTCTCTCTCTCTCTCTCTCTCTCTCTCTCTCTCTCTCTCTCTCTCCCTCCCTCCCTCACTCCCTCCATTCCTCTCTCTCTCCCCTCCCCTTTTTTTCTGTGTATGAATGTTTTGCCACCATGTGTGCCTGTGTACCATGTGTGTGCCTGGGGACATGTTTCCTTTGAGTGTCACACTGTCACTGGGGCCATGCCAATTTGGGTGTCTTGGGATGCCAGCTAGAGCCATGATGACATCCAGGCTCTATCTACTGCCAGAGACCATATTTGGTCTATGGTGGCCCATGTTGCCACAAAAAGACATATGATGTCCATGATCTGGGCATCACCTATAGCAAGGACACAACCTATAGCAAGATTGGTGTCAAGGGCACGCCACTGCTGGGGCCATACAGACCTGAGAGCCAACGGGGCTATGGCTGCAGCCAGGTCAATGCCTGGGTTCATGGTCCAGCTGCAGCCAGGGTCTTTGTTGATGTTCGAGGCTCCTGTTGCCATTGAGGGCTGTGTGGTGTTCAAGATCAGGGCCACCACTGGAGGCCATGTTAGTGTTTGAGGGCCACACAGATGCTGGGTCCACGTTGAGTGACCAGCATTGCCAACCAAGGTTGTGGTGCTATCCTGGAGAGCTCACCCTTGTCTTGTTGATAAAGGAAGGCTGGCAGGCTGACAAACACAGTTACCAGGCCCAAATCCAGGGCTATGAGTTGGCCCACTCCAACATCCACCCCATCTGTGATTTGCTGGAGCATGTGAAAGGGCCAGATGTACATATCCAAAGCTACAGGATCTCCATGACACAAGGCAACAACAGGATATCCAAGAGGAGTCCCGGTGAGAGTACAGTATTGAGAGTGTAGCAGAAGCCAGTGGCCTTAAACCAAACCAGTATCTCATTACAACAAACACAAGTAAAAATGTATGCACTAAAGGGTATCTTGTGCTACTCAGGGTGTCACATAGCAGCTTCCACGAAGAGACTTTCTTGTTGTTTGTTTTTGTTCTTTTATTTTTGGGGGGGGGAGGTTTGTTGCAAGGGCATAGGGTAGATAAGAAGGGAGATGAATGGGATCAGGATGCATGAGGTGAAATTCACAAAGAATCAATTAAAAAAAAGCCTAAAACAACAACAACTGAACACTGGCTGATCTAGAACCTGGGGTTTAATTCCCCACATAGTGGTTCACAAGTGAATGTAACATCCTCTGTTGACTCCATGATGGAAGTGACATTTAGGCCATAAAACAGAACATAAACAGCACCACATGCCAAACTAAAACAAAGATGTAATCTATCAAAGTCCATATAGCTATGGGAAAGTCTCTAAATATACTCACCGTGCATTTTAGCGTCTGTAGTTCTGATTCTGGCTAATAGTTCTTGTTAATTGAAGTATGTTAACACAGAACCTGGTTTTTGTGCTTAAAATCTCATCCTGAGAAAGGTTTAATGCTATACTGGGATCCTGAACACCCTGTGTAGTTGCTGGCTGGCTAATAAAGACTTTCTATTGCTTTAAACCCATGTCTGATCAGTCTTCTCTGATGAATGTCCCACAACAGGAGAAAGTACATATTATTGATTCTTATTTCTCTTAACAAGTATATATATATATATATGTGTGTGTGTGTGTATTATATGCATAATTATTTATATGCATAATTAAGTAGTATATGTATGCTTATAAAATCAACTGAACTTAGCCATCCCTTGATATCTATGGGGGGTTTGTTCTAGGCTTAAGTTCCTTATATAAAATATTGTATTATTTGTATATAGCATATATATATATATATCCTTATGTGTATCTTAAATAATCTCTATGTTAAATACAGAATATAATTTAGATTTATTTATAATGCATTGCTAAGGGAGTAAGGACAAGAAGAAAAGTCTGTATATGTTTAGTGCAGGCATATTTTTTTCACAAATATTTTTGGTTCATGGATGGTTGACTCCATGGTAATTGGCACCCATGGATACAAACAGTACCTTTATATAACATAAACAGATAATCCTTTCCACAGACTATGCATTTCTGAGTCACAAGATCAGTTTTCTTTTCATTTTATTTGATCAACAATGCACCCCAGTATTCTAACCAGATACTTCGAGAATTTATGAAGTATTGCAAATGTCTCTTGTAGAAATTACTGACGTCTCAGCTCTGCTGTGAGATCTTTTGTGTGTGTGCTCTTCTCTGCATTTATTACCAGCTTCTTTCTTCCCTTTAAGCTAAGATTTGCTGTGACAAGTGTATCCTTCGTAAACTGACATTCAGCAAGGATGAATCTGTAAGTCCATGCAGGCTCAATTTATCTGTACTTTTAATAGTCACACTGGGACTACATTAGCCAGACAGAGTCAGCTATACTGAGAAGCAGGTTGGCACAGCTATTGAATGTCCTGCACACTTGACTTGATCTCTAACTGGCTTTTTTCTGGGCCTTCGATCTGGGTTTCTTTTTTTCTCTAATCCTATTTTTCTTGTTTTTGGTCTTTTTCATTATGTCCCATATTTCTCGGATGTTTTATATGAGAAGTTTTTTAGATTTTACATTTTCTTTGACTAATGTACCCATTTCTTATAACATATTTTTTCTATTATATCTTTGGTGCCTGACGTTCTCTTTTTCATATCTTGTATTCTGTTTGTGAAGCTTGCCTCATAGTTACTGTTTCAATTCCTAGTTTATTTTTCTTTTCCAAAACACATATTTGTCTTTTCTTTATTGCTTCTATTTCCATTTTCAGGTTTTGAACAGTTTTATTAGTTTCCTTTAACTGTTTCTGTTTTCTTTGCGTTTAGAAAAGTAATTTATTCATTTCCTCTAATAGTTTTTGTTTTCTTGGGCTTCTTTAAGGGATTCATTTATCCCTTCTTTAAAGACCTCTATTATTTTCAAATAGTTGGTTGTAAGGTCTCTTTCTTGTGTTCCGGCTATGTTAGAATAGTCAGGACCTGCTGCAGTAGGATAGCTAGGCTATAGTGGAGACATATGGCCCTGGCTGTTCCTGATTGTGCTTTTAAGGTAGCATCTCAGCTTCTGAGTTTGGGATGATTAAAGATCTAGGCACAAATTTATTGAATGCATCTTTTCTTTCTTGTGTTCTGTGTCCTCTCTGCATCTTCGGAGCATGATGGCTGTGTGTTCCCTGTTTTCCTGGTCAGCTCAACTGGTGCATTCACAGTGAAGGCCTGCTGGTGTTGAGGCTTGGTAACTGGGATGAGTTGGGGGGGAGGGAGATTGGAGGAGAAAGTCTTTGTGAACTATTGGGGATGGGAAGGAAGATCACAACAGGTTTCCAGGTACAGTGATGAGGACTGGATCTCCTGAGTAGTAGGTGAGGCCTGGGACTGCTTTCAACCTTCTAGTTGCCCTGAGAAAAGCTGTCCTTGGGTTAACAGGAGTTGCCTGCTGGAGTTTGGTCTGGGACAAACCAACGAGCGAGTGGTGGGGAGGGAGGTTAGGAGGGTATGGTTCATGGGGATCCACAGGAGATATAGACAGGCGGGGAAGGCTACAACTGGTGTTCTGTTGCAGCACTAGGGAACAAATAGGGGGTTTGGCTCCAAAGGATCAGACAGAGAAAGTCTGTGGGCAGTCTGTCTGGGTTTCTGGCAGTAGCATCCTATGGTTTAACAGGCATTGTCGCCTGAAGTTGGGGCAAAGGGGGGTTACGAGGGAAAGACCTGTGGGATCTACAAATGATGTGGGGAGTGGTGAAGGAAGGCTGTAGCTGGTGTTCTGTTGTAGCACTAGGGATAAGACTGGGGGATTGGGTCTGGGGGGAACAGAGAGAAAGGACAGGGTCTACAGGCAGCCAACCTGGTTTTGTGGCAGGCATAGCCTTGTTCTGTTTTTAACAAGAGTGGTTCTTATTAATGATAATAAGAACTTGTTCTTGTTCTTATATTAATAACAGTAGTCTGCCTGTTCTCGTTCTCAATTGCTCTTTAAACCTAAGCTTAATTGTTCTCTTTTTCTGAAATTCAATTTAGGCTCACATAACACCAGATACTTACCAGACCTCTATAAAATCAGCAACATATTGTACTCCTAGGATTGGGATTTTATAACTTAGCTTCTTTAACTGTTTACAATAGCATGACAAGTTGTAGATATTAATACTCCAAGTAATTTTTCACTGAATTTTGAAATTATAACTCAGAGGTCCCTTCCCCCAAGAAATTGTTCTTGAGGGACTTTGTCTGAAAATACAGAAATTCAGATATATAGAGAGGAAACATGACTCATTAGGAAAAAATTCCTAAGAAGATGCTTCCTAAACATTTCTAAGAAATGTTTTTTTAGACCCTAAGAGTCTATAGCTCACAATAAAGTCTAAAAGTAGCTAAGTTAATATATAGAGTCATAATGTGTGACTATATTTGCTAACTACCATAGATTTGTGTCAGTACTCTTAACACCTATATTCAAGTAGCCAGGATGCTCTCTAGGTTTGGCCAGTGGGCTACATTACTTGTCTTAAATTAAAGAGTTAAAAATATGCATGGAATTAAATGAATATTACTTGAAATTGGAGGTCAGTTTGAAACTAGAAGCATACCCATGCAGATCTGTCCCAGAATCATGTGGCAGAAAGCAGGGACCTCTGAAAGGTAGAGATTCTTATTTTCTGTCTCTCCCTTTCTCAAACCCATTTTAAATGTCTGAGAAGAATCTGTACTTTTTGGAGAGTCTGGTGGAGAAAATAGTCACCTCTTTGCTGCCCATAGGATAACCATCCTGTCTTAGTGGTCAGGAAGATTTTCTTCAAATGAATAGGTTTAAGAGAGATGCAGTCTGTCAGACTAACACTGAGATGAGATGCAGCAGATGAGTTGGTGGGATCACACCTGGGTTCTCCTAGGGCTGTGAGTATGTGAGGGGAAGCCTCGACGCTGTGTGTTTTCCCTGATCTCTAATTAAGAAGACATGAGGAGACCAGGAGTGAACACAACTCGACTTTATCTTTTCCTGTATCCCTCACCGAAGGCTGAGAATAGACCCACAGAGCAGAAAGTGTATGCACATCCCCCTCCTGCTGCCCCAGGACTCATTTAGGTCCTCAGAAACTGTGCCCCAGGGGCGGGGGTACATGCGTATAACCCCGTTCTCAAAAGACAGAGCCTGGTGATCATGGCTTTAAGGTCAGACTACATAGATACATAGGAATATATTGTCTGGAAAAGCAAACAAACATACAAACAAACAAACAAAAACACCTCACTATTCTGGGTAAAAGGCTATGAGACACAGAGTAAAGAGGCTCAACAGGAAAACTGGATAAATGTTGAATAACATAGGGGTAGAATTAACCCTAACAAGAAGACTAGCTATCACAAATCAACCATGTTTCATTTGCTCCTGTGTCCACAGTCCAATAGTAAAGTGACAACTGCATGAAAGGCCATCTATAAATACTTTCTGAGTTAATGCATTAGTGAAAAATTGGTCAAGAAATTAAGAAACTCACACTTGAAATGTCCTGTAGTAAAATAAAGACTAATATTGTAGAATTAATTGTTGGGTTACTGGTTTTGAACCCTAGTTCAGTGTTTTTTGTGTTTTGCTTTTTTTCTTCCTGCATCATAACCCCGAAGACAAAGACTGCAAGTAATGTTCTGCCTATAAGCACTCCATTACTATAAACCGAGGTCGCTGGGGAAGCTGCCTTGTTCCTTTCATGGGTGCTTATAGGAATATTTTCCCTTCTACATCATCTAATGTGTGGCTGGCTGTGAGCAGAGCTCACCCTCCCAGAGATTCCCAGGAACCTTATTAAATACCTCAGCAGACCACAGCACAGTAAGTCAGGGCTGTAAGTCATCATTTAGCTTTGCATGGACATTCTGGAGGTGGCTTCTTTGCTTCTCCAGAATCTCCATGGGTGGCTTCCTAGGAGGAGTAAGTTTGTCTTGTTTGGCTCCTCTGCTGGCTTCCCACTGAGTCTTACTGATGCTCCAGTGAATAGCCTCTTAATGAGCTTCCTTAACGTCCCAGCAGCCAATCGCATGCTGGGAGCATGTAAGCAAGCTACTGTTGTTGTAAACACACAGAGCTCTGCAGAGAGGCTAAAGTCTCAGCCAAGGAATGGGGTTCTTCACCTCTGGTTCTTTCCTTGGGTTTTCTTCCTCCCTCTTTACAGACTGGATGTTTATCATTCTATACATTATCATTTCCTCTTCAGACTGACTATGGTTTTTCAGATACAACAATTTGGGTGGTTGGGGGTGGGGTGGGATGCAGTAGGTGACTCCTTCAAGATACTAGCTCTTTTCCCTTTTCCCTACAGTGCATCTTTCTATCACAAGGACACTACAGGCCAGATTCAAGAAAAAGTTTCATTATTGAAGACCAACTTCAGACTTTGCTGATGGGAGGGATAGGTGTTCTTCATACAGTGTCTGGATGGTTCTTCAGTGATCATAGAAGACAACAATATAACCTATCAATAAGCAAAGTCCCATTCTTAAAATTGGGATAGAGTGTAAGACCCTCAGAATGAGGAGTGTCCCCGATTCAGTCAGTACCCCCAAGAACTCAAAGTCCAGTCCAGTTGATGCAACACGCAAGAGGCTTTAATGGACAGGATACGGTTGCGCAAGCGGGCTTCCCTCAGCACACAGGCTAGAGAAGCCACATTTTCTGGGTTCAGGTACATTTAAAGGGAAAAACCACAAGCTTAGGGTGGGGATGAGACTTCCTGTCCCCTGAGTATGTGACCAGTCCTGTGCTATTCTCCTTGAGGCTGGATGGTCTCTCTGTTTGGTCCAGCAGGGGCCTAGGGGTGTGCTGATTAACCTTGTCTGGGCAAACCGGAGATGCAGCTATCACTGAGGCAGTGTGAATTCTTGGTATCCTGCTATCTTAGGGTCCTGTCAGGAAGTTGCTGGTGCTTTCTAGGTCAGACTGTCCTTCATTTTAAGTGAGGGGTTTCCTTAACTCTGCTTTTGGTCTTTCAGAGCTAGACTAGAGAGTTACAATCATCTTTCAACAAAGTCACTCTGCTATACAGGAACCACTGACATTCAGAGAAAAGGGGCATCATTATGGAGACAAAGTAGAACAGTGATTTAGGGAATAGAAAACTGTATTTCAAACCTTGCTGTAGGGATTAAGTATCATTTACTTGATAGCAGCCATTTTAGGCATTTAATTTAGAGAGTGCTTACAGGAGACAGAATTTTCAGACTAAAATAATAGAAATGGACCTTGCTTTGCCCCCAGTACATCTAAAGTAATAATTAGGCCATGCTAATGAATGAAACTCAGGATGGCCCCAAAGCAACTGACAGTACAATGTGCTCTGTGTTACTTTATTAACAATCTAGGAATCTGTTTCCCAGGCAGATGAAATTCTGAAACATCATGTTTTGTTATTTTTTCTCCCAGTGGCTTTTAAATTAAACTTTGCAGTATGTCACAGCCATCAGCATCCACACCATTATCATTATCAGCAAACAGTCTGTGCACACCGCTGGTTACGCAGCGTGGAAGAACTCATTTAGGGCAAAGAGCAGTAATTTCCAGCCCTTGAGACAGCACAAGGGTAATTATTTATTCTGTACACTGCAGTCATGTACTCATGAAGGGATGGGGGTCTTGGAACTGAACACTGACTTTTTCCATGCAACTCCATCCCCATTCAACAGGCACAGCAACATTGCTAGACTCCATCTTCTTTCTTTTAGATTATAAAATAATGCTACATTAATGCATTTCACAAGAGCTAAATAGGACATCAATTACAGGATGAAAACTAATGTTTTCCTAAAAATATCAATGAACATCTGCTTAATGTTTGCTAATTGGTGTAAGGATAATTGCATCCTGAGTTTATTCTAAGCAGCACTCACATGAATACAACACTTGGAAAGGAGACGGTTAAGTGCTCATGACAAGATCCAAAGTTTGTTTTTGCTTCAAAGCCCATGCAGTTCACTGTTGCATATGGGGCTTCCAAGCCTTGATCTTCCCCCATAACTCTTCTAGTGCATATCCCTGGCCAACAAGGGGTAGGACTCTTCGGCCCCACATGTTATGTTCTTATGTGCGCTAACAGATTTATCTCCTAAAAACATAAGTGTGGCTGGATGCAGTGGTACATGTTTATAATACCCATACCTGGGAGGCTGAGTCAGGGTTATCATGAGTTCAAGGCTGGCATGGAATACACAAAAGAACTTTGTTAATGTACTCCTTAATGTACATCTGGGAAAGAAATGGTGGATAATTTTAAATTGACTTCATAAAAAGTCCTAGATGTATTGTTGTATGTGTGTGATCCAGGTGTTAGATGTGTGTCTGGTCTGTGAGTCGGAGGCATAAATTGGACATTCTAAAATTAGTGTTATAGATGTTTTCCTTTGCTGATCTCATATAGAACAGTATAGTAAACATCTTTGTATGTGTAGAATTGTGGGGGTATACAGTTTGAGGAAAGAACCCTAGTATTGAATATGTTGGGTAAAAGTTATGTATTGCAATTTTTTGGTCTTTTTTAAAGTGTTGTGACTTGAACTTAGGGCCTTCCAAGTGCCCTGCCCTCCACTAGGCTATATCACCAGCCCCTGGAGTAATATTTTTGATACTTCTTTCATCCCCTAAAAGTCTGCACTCTGACATCATATAGTCAAAATATTACATTGTCAGTAGCTGTGTGTAGTTTACTCAGAATGCTTGATCGTCATTTAAGTCAATCAACTGTCAGATAAGTAAAGAAAAAGAACTACGTTTTTTTCTTGATTTATGACAAAATAAACTTCCTAATAAAATTTTCTTGTATCCTATAATGACTTATTCCACAAAGCCAGAGTCCAAGCAGTCCTTAATCTTATCTTTGGGTCACTTAATAAAATACCCACTGATCTGAAATCACAGTGATTTTGTTTTAAGGATTCTGGAAGTCTCCTCTCCTTTCCTTTGTCTAAAGTTATTATCAACTGTTGGTCATAAAATGATTGGCTGTATGACACATCCTTGTGGCTGCCATATGTGAAAAGTTCTGAATTCACATCACACTTTTCTTTTGTAGCACAAATGTTTCATAAGCTAGATTTTGAACAACGGGCCTTTCTAGATTCTTCCTGGATTCATAAGTGTGCTGCATTCATTTATTTTTCTCCCACCATACTTGACTGCTTTCAAGGTAAGTCCCAAAGTAAAAAAGATTTAAGAAGCTGGAGTTTGGGTGTTCATGTATCACAGCCTTTGTGTAGCCTTGAGCAGCTGTGAAAGGAGGAATCAAAGCTCACCCTCCTTTCTCTCATGCAGCTTGGTGTATAGTTGATATCCGTCACCTACATTTTTCTTAAGCATATGCAAATATTTGGAAATGAACCCAAATTACATGGTATAGCAATCTCCATGCTTGACATTTCTAAAATCCAGTAATTCCTTTGATGTATTTAAGAATAATAAAGAAGGAAAATTAATTGACCTTTTTTTGTTTACTTGAAAGAATAGGCTATGTCAAATAGCAGGCAAATGACAAGTGAATACAAAAATCACAGAATTGCTTATTGTTTCATAAATTATTTTTCTCAGGGTTATATACACACATAACTTCAATATTAAGTTTTATAAATTAAAAATTATTATTGGGTGTGTTGAGAGGGGTGCACCTACCCTGGTGCAGGTGTGAAGGTCAGAGAACAGCTTTATGCAGTGGGTTCTCTCCTTCCAACTTTCCATGGCACTTAGGATTATGCTTGAGTTAACAGGTTTGCACAGCAAGTGTGTTTCCTCATGAACCAACTCACAGCCCAACATTACAGTTCTATAAGGAAAACAAGAACATCAAAACGACACAGGTTTTTCCTATTTTGGAAGCAATCTTTGCAACACTTTTGGTACTTACTTTGCCGTTTTCTTTTTGTGTCATTTCAGGATGTCTTCCCTTCAGACTGCATTTACTGATTTCTCTGAATGTGTCTTTACACCCTTTCTTGCTGTCTCCTGGTAAAAGATCTTTCACTCCCATCACTCAATAGACTTTTGCTGAATCAGCACAGCTGTGCAAACAAACTGTAGTAGCAACGTATCATTATTTTGTCTACTTTCTTGGGGCTTTATTTAATGTATTTATTTTGTTGTTACTTTTGCTGTGCTTTGCTTGTTTTTCTGTGACCTTTCCTTGTATTTACTACTAAATCAACCTCTTGTCCTTGGTGGGTACCTTACTCTTTACATTTAGATACAACTGTCCGCTGCCCATTATCTTCCTAAAGAAATTGCTTTAGGACTGACTGCTCCATCATGCTCCAGGAGAATGCCACTGGCTCAAACTCACAATGCCTCTTTTGTTTCAGATCTTTCTCTTCCCCCAGGTTGGCTGTCCTGAAGAGCTTGCTTCCTCTTCTTCTCCTTTGCTATGTCAAGTGGAGTACTCAGCTCAGCCCCTTTTGAGGCAGATGCTTGGGGAGTCAGTGTTCTGAAACTCATTCTTCTCGAAGCATCTTACTCTCTTCTTGCCCTTGGCCAAAAGTTGGAGGGCCTTGCTTTAATACTCTGTAGCTTCTGGTGCGGATGCTGTAGAATGTAAGAATATTTTGATTTTCAATCATTTACATACCATTTTTTTTTTCCTGTCAAACACTCAGTGCTTCTCTTTGATGTTGTCTGCAGTGTGGGTCTGCCATCTCGGTACCATGCAGTCCATCACTGGGCTCTCTTACTGGGAAAAGTTCATGTAGCACAGTTCTAGAGATGGTTTGATTTATTCACAGTTTGGTTTCTTCTGGGTCTGTGTATTGCTCAGATATTTCATTTTCTAAGTCAGCACTCAGCTTTCTTTTATATTTTATATATCTGCCTTTTAGCATTAACCTTTGATTTACTCAGCATTTATGTTCTAAGTTCCATATTGCATTTTAGCTGTTACTTACATATTATTATTATTATGTAATAGTAAATATTATATACTTGTTAAAATAGTTATATTTAGTTGCTAGGATATTGCACATAGTCTAGAAATAATTTTTAGAAAGGTCTCTTTATTTTCTAAATATCTCTTTTCAAGACTAAAACATCTTCTGGAAGGAGTACAGAAGGACAGAGATCAGATAAAGTGGGTGGTGAGTACCATAAAGATACAATATACATTTATGAGATTTTTCAAAGATTAAGTCAGTTAAAATCTTAGTTAAATCTTAGTCAGTTAAAATCTTCTGTTAGTTCTGTTAAACTAACAGAAATGGAAACAAAAGATGGCTCAGTGGATAAAGGCACTTGTCATCATGTCTGAGAACTGGATCCAGTTCCCATGACCCACATGGAAGAACCAGTATCCACGGCACCCTCTGAGCTCCATACACATGCTGTGATACTTGTGTACATGCATGTGCGCATGCATGCACACGCACATTCAAACACACAAATGTAGTAAAAATTAAAAATGTCTCCTGCTGGTGAGTAGGTAATACTTGGGCGCTGGGATTTGCTTTGCCTCCTTTGCTGCTTCCAGATCTTTATTCTATTCACTTTTTGAAATTAAAAAAATGTACACTTCTTCATTCTTTTCTCGATGTTTTATTAATGCTTGCCAGTCTTAATGTGTTTGTATTTCTGTGTGGGCAACAAGGATCCGGTTGGTAATTCTTCCGTAGTGGAAGAACATGGTTTTAAAGGTGATTGTGAACGTGGTTTTACTAAAGGTGATTGTCAGGACTATGTGTTTGAAAAAGTCTGATGTCACTTTCTATTTTACTACAACTGTAAAGTCGTGATCATTGGAGAGGACTCTGCATCTCTTCATGGGTGGGAAGCTAGAAAAGAAGGTGCATTGTGTACCTGTGTAGACAGGGTACATATTGTTACGAGCAGGTTTTTCCCACTGGCCGCCAGTCTCGTCCTGCTGCCACGTCAGCACCCAATAACAGACAGAGACTCTGTATTTGATACAATGCTGTTGGCCACTTATTACCATTGTTTATCAGCTAGCTCTGCCTTAATGATTAACCCATTTCTACTAATCTAAGTATGTCCACATGGCTCATCTTACCGGCCAGAGTGGTGCTGGCTCTCTACCTCTCAAGGCTCTCCATCTTGACTCCTAACTACTTCCTCTTTCCTCCTTGTCTACTAGCCCCGCCTATCCTGCTTTCTATTGACCAACAGTGCTTTATTCATTAACCAGTATGAGAAACATATTTATAGAATAACATCACCCATCAACATATATTTTAGCATGCACCATACAGACTTCCCTAGACTCTGTCAATTTGCATCGGTAATCTGTGGAATAATTGCATAGCTACCTCTTAAAACTAGGGTAAAATGTAAATGACTCAAAATAAGTGAATGCGTAGAAAATAGTAACCCAGTGAAGAGTAACTGCTACATAAGTGTAGCTGTCATGACTTTCCCTTATTTGGAAGTCTAATGATCCTACAGTAAAAATAAAGTTTAATTATTTGCTTTTTAAATATTTACATCCCTAGGGGTGAGGGATATGAAAAACATGAGAGCAGAGTCTCCTGCTGTGTTGGGGAATGGAGCCAGAGGCTTGAGATTGCTAGGTTAGTGCTCTACCAGGGGCCTGTGTCTCTGTCTTTTCAAACAGACACCACTGTTCCCTACTTCCACCGGAAGTTGCCATTTATTCCTGAAACGCTCGTAGATTTCAGGGTTGTTCTTTATTTTCCACATAGCCAGCTTAGACTTCATTTTAATGGTAGTTCTACTTTTTTTCTATTTTACTTCTCAAAATTGTATTACTATTTTCTTTTTTCCCATTTTCACATTCTTATGAATATACATCTTCAAAATTGTCTTTATTATTGTTTTAATGAAGTCAAACAAAAATAAAAGTAAGTGCTATGTGAGCCTTTTGGTCAAAAATTTTTGCCTATAGTTTTTAGCCTGTTGACTCAGGACCCATGATGAAACAGAGCTGCATAGTGGTGGGAATGTGTGGTAAAAGCTGCTCACCTCATGGTGGACAAGAAGAGTGCATTATAAGACTCAGTGCCCAAGGACATACTCCAGTGTTATACTTTATCTACCAGAATCCCTTCTTTTAAAGTTTCACCGACTTCCAAAATGAAGTCATCAGGTAGGGAGCAACAATTCAATACACAAGACTGTGTGTGTGTGTGTGTGTGTGTGTGTGTGTGTGTGTGTGTGTGTGATGTCTAAACTGTGCAATGTCTATGTTATATCACTAGTTTTATCCCGAAGTGCCTAATTCCCCTCTCTCCCCTTCCCTCTCTCCCTCTACTCTCCCTCTCTCTCTATGCTCCCTCTGTGTGCCTGCCTGTGTGCCTGCCTGTGTGCGTGCATGCATGAGTGCTTGTGTGCGGTGTGTGTGTGTGTGTGTGTGTGTGTGTGTGTGTGTGTGTGCCAGTGTAAGTGCTTTCAGCTCAGTCTATTTTATTAACTATTTTCAGATTCTAGAACCTGAGAATGTAAGGATACACATCCACTTCTATGAACAGCATCTTGCTGGATTCATGATATTCCTCTGCTTGTCTTTACATACACTTTTGAGAGATCATGTGAAAACATGAAAGGTTGAAGTCTGGAAATTGCAGTGTGGCAATAGGAGTGAGGAAATATATTCCATCCTCTCTAGTATTTTCTAATATTTATTGATACTACATTGCAGTTTTACCATCACTGAAGAGGAAATTTTCTCTTGTAATGTCCTAATTTTAGTTGAATGACAACATCCCCAAGGTTAAGAGTTTTTTTTTTTTTTTTTTTTTTTTTTTTTTTTTTTTTTTTTTTTTTTTTTTTTTTTTTTCTCTTTTCTTCTTCTTCTTCTTCAATTTTTTGTCTTCTGAAACTTTCACCCTGACAGGCAGATACATTACCCTGAACAATGATGAATGTAGAATACTGAATTGTTCTTATTGCCATAGATAACACTTTTAGGGTTGCATTAAGGGCTCTACCATATTTTAAAGAAATTGGTTAGTGGCTGTTGATTTTGGCAGTGTTACATGTTCTTAAGGGTGTGACCTTGATTTCACCCAAATTCTTAGCTTCAAACTAAAATTGCTGTGAATCATTCCATGGCTGATTTTGATATGATGATTAATTTTACAGGTTACAAAAACATGAGAGACTCAACTCAGAGTTTAAGTGAAAATTATTCATTTGAATGCATGGAGAAAAGTAATTCTTGGTATGATCTCGATCCTTGCTCAGATGATGATATTTCAAAATCAAGAGTGGTTTTTAGAAAAGGAAATCTAGAGATAAGACATTTAAAAGGGAAAGGTAAAATAATACTCAAGCAAAAAATTTCAAAGGAGAGGACAGAAAAACAGTATACATTTTGAGAAATAGAGCCTGTTTCAAAAATTATTTTTTTCTTTCAAAAGGAACAGGTGCTGTAAAGAGAACAATGTCTAAACATTGGAACAATACAGTCCTTGACAAACTTTGTGAGGAAGGACATTTCCCCATTCAGCTATGAACACTTGATGGTGCTGGGACGCAGTGTTGGTTTCTCAGTGATCTAGCCTGTGTTCCAGACAATAGTGACTTCTTGGAGAAGGGATAGAGGCACAAATTCAATGTTAACCATTATGTTGCTCTTAAGAACGTTACATTTTTAATAAAATGTGAAGAATACATTATTATATTTAATTGTAAAAATAAGTGTAATAAATTAAACATGAAGGGGAAGGGAAAGTTAAGGACTTTGCTAATTTCTTTTACAGAGAAGTGTCCCATTAGAAGGCTTTACTGAGGTATGACTTAGCTACTAAGTACCTAATACCCTAAAACACACAATTTTATGATTTGTTTATATAGTCTTTATTTCAGTCTGGCTTTAGAACACCTTTGCAACTCCTTAAAGTTTATTGTGCTAGTTTTTAACAACTGAAGTTTTTATCCTTAGAGAAAATAATGATTGGCTTTCTTTATTCACAGACTTTATTTTATATTTTAGAAATTTCACGAGTGCAATCAGACAATATATAGGTATTTGCATTTGCCATAGTTTAACATTTGTGATTCCTCAATGACATCATATGATCACTGTTCCTCTACAATGGTAGAATTTCACTGTATTGTAATACTGCATTGTGTTTGTTCACAATTAAGGGACATTTGTATTTTCCTTTTTTTCTACTAATAATGCAGGTATGAGCACTTGTCTTTTTTATGGATGTATACTTTCTTCAATCTTCAGTTTTTCAAGGAAAATGTGTAGTTTTTGAAAGACATTTTCAATCTTTAGAATTTGTAATATATTTTTAAAAAAAAAAAAAAAACATAGTAACTTTCCCAACAAATTACCTTGCTTTTTTCCCCCCTGTCAACTGAATTGACTATAAATGTGTAGGTTCATTGCTGGTGAGCACATTGCCTTTTTAATTGCAGTCTGCAGTTTTGAAGTCAGGTAGGTATACATCTTTGTGTTTCTTTGAAATCATTTTGTCTATTTTAAGTGTTTTTAAAAAGTCTCTGTAAGTTTGTGATTGGCTGGCCTGTTGGCTTACTTTTTAAAAGAAAAAAATCTAGGATGAACCTGAGTAAGGATTTCACTGAATCTGTAGATCCAGTTGAAAAGAATTGCTATCCAAGACACTATTGAGAGTTCCATCCTATAGACACATCTATCTCCACCTTTATGTAATTTGTATTAAAAATTTCCCAACAATATTTTGTAGTTGCATTGAACAGGCCTTGAGATACTGTTGTCATGATTGTTCATAATACAATGCACACTTCACTCCACAGAACCTGGGGTGCTTCTTGATCATGTGTCAGTCAAATTCCAGCATGGATGGAGAAGTGGCTCTGTGGACACCACCCTAAGTGAAATGTTATTAGGAGTTGATGGCTTCTGAGAGAGACCCACATTCAAGAGGTCTGGGTCAGTCCTGTACTGGCTTCCCAGCTGTCAGACTGGGGTCCATGAGCTCCCCATTTATCAGGTCAGCAGTTTCTGTGGTTTTCTCCAGCCTGGTCTTGACCCCTTTGCTCATCACTCCTACCTCTCTGAAACTGGATTCCAGAAGTTCAACTAAGTGCTTAGCTGTGGGTGTCTGCTTCTGCTTTCATCAGCTATTGGATGAAGGCTCTAGGATGGCATATAAAGTAGTCATCAGTCTCATTATAAAAGAAAGGCATTTAAGGTAGCCTCTCTACTATTGCTTAGATTTCTAGTTCGGGTCATCTTTGTAGATATCTGGACATTTCCCTAGTGTCAGGTTTCTCTTTAATCCTATAATGGCTCCCTCTATTATGGTATTTCTTTTCTTACTCTCCTTTATTCTTTCCCTGACTCAATCTTCCTGCTCCAACATGTCCTCCTCTCCCTTTCTCTTCTCCCCTCCTCTTTCTCCTAATTCCTCCCCCCTCCCATGCTCCAAATTTACTCAGGAGATCTTGTCCCTTTCCCCCTCTCCAAGGGACCGTGTATGTATCTCATAGGCTCCTCCTTGTTTCCTAGCTTTTCTGGTGGTATGAATTGTAGGCTTGTAATACTTTCTTATAAAATCTATGAGTAAGTGAGTATATACCATGTTTGTCTTTTTGTGTCTGAGTTACCTCATTCTGGATGGTTTCTTCTAGTTCCATCAATTTGCCTGCGAATTTCAAGATTCCATAGCTTTTTTCCCACTGAGTTGTACTCTATTGTGCAAATGTACCACATCTTCTTCATCCGTTCTTCAGTTGAGAGGCATCTAGGTTGTTTCCAGGTTCTGGCTATTACAAATAATGCTACTATGAACATAGTTGAACAGCTGTCTTTGTTGCATGAATGTACATCCATTGGGCATATGCCTAAGAGTGGAATTGCTGGATCTTGTGGTAGACTGAGTCCCATTTTCCTGTTTTCCAAAGTGGCTGTACAAGTTTTTACTCCGACCAGCAAGGGAGGAGTATACCCCTTTCTCCACATCGTCTCCAGCATAAATTGTCATTGGTGTTTTTGATTTTTACCATTCTGACAGGAGTAAGATGGTATCTCAGAGTTGTTTTTATTTGCATTTCCCTGATGCTAAAGATGTTGAACACTTTCTTAAGTGTCTTTCAGCAATTTTGGATTCCTCTATTGAGAATTCTCTATTCAGTTCGGTACCCCACATTTTAATTGTATTATTCAGTGTTTTGGTGACTAGCTTGAGTTCTTTATATATTTTGGAGATTAGCCCTCTGTCAGATGTGGTGATGGTGAAGATCTTTTCCCATTCTGTGGGCTGCCATTTTGTCTTGTTGACTGTGTCCTTTACCTTACAGAAGTTTTCCAGTTTCAGGAGGTCCCATTTATTATCGATCTCAGTATCTGTGCTCCTGGTGTTATGTTCAGGAAGCGGTCTTCTGTACCAATTCATTCAAGGGTATCTCCCACTCTTAGTGTGACGGGATTTATGTTGAAGTCTTTGATCCATTTGATCTTAAGTTTTGTGTTTGGTGATAGATATGGATCCATCTGCAGTCTTCTGCACACCAGCATCCAGTTATGCCAGCACCATTTGTTGAAGATGCTTTCTTTTTTCCATTGTATAATTTCAGCTTCTTTGTCAAAAATCGGGTGTTCATAGGTGGGGGGTTAATATCAGGGTTATCAATGATATGACAGACTTTGAAGATCTTCCCTGGAAGGACTCACCCTCCCTGGGGAGCAGAAAGAGGATGGGATAGGGGGCTGCTGGAAGGGGCAGAGGAGGAGGGAAGGGAGAGGGAACTGGGATTGATGTGTAATACAAGCTTGTTTCAAATTTAAATAAAAAAAGAGGGAAGAAAAAAAAGAATATTGCTGGACTTAGACCAACCTGCAGGTTATCTAAGAAGCAAATTAAGGACATTCTCTAATCATCTTCATTGGCTGAGGATAGTTATAAAGTTTAACAACTGTTGTACCCTGCCAAATACTTTAACATTCATTGGGAAGGCCATATTTGTCATTTAGTAATATTGTGCATTGATTAATTTATTTATTTTTGGTCTTTTGAGACAGGGTTTCATTGTGTATCTCTGGCTATCTTGAAGCTCATTATGTAGACCAGTCTGGCTTCAGAGTTACAGTGATCTGCTGCCTCTGCCTCTCAGGGGCTGGGATTAAAGGTGTGAACTATTCTATCTAGCCTAAATTTATTTTTATTAAAAGAGTTTTCATACAATACATTTTTTCTTATTATTTTCTTTCACCTAACTCTTCGCCAAATTCCTATCCATGCAACTTTGTGTTGTCCATTTCCTTCCCAACAAAAGAATCAAAACAAACAATCAAACTCCCCAGTAAAACAAAATCCTTGAATTTCTTTGGTGTGTAATCCTTTTCATATGCTTCTGGATTCCATTTAATAATATTTTAAAAGAGATTTTTGTTGTTTGTTTGTTTGAGAGAGGTTTCTGTATTACTTTGGAGCCTGTCCTAGAACTCACTCTGTAAATCAGGCTGGCTTAGACCTCACAGAGATCTTCCTGCCTCTGCCTCTGCCTCCTGAGTGTTGGGATTGAAGGCATGCACCGCCAATGCCCAGCTTTAAAAGAGATTTTTGAAGTCTATTTCTATTTAATGACTTTAAACTTTCTTCTCTCATTTGTTTTATTTTTTTGCTATTGGAATAATAATTGCTTTATAAAACAAAATAGAAACTAGTCACTTAAACTATTTTCTTGAAAAGTTCTGTTAAATAAACTTTGCTTCTTCCTCCACTGTGGATTTGGATTCTTCAGAACCTGAAGTTTATTCCATATGGAAAGATTGCAGTTATATGCTTCCCCCCCCACACACACACACAAATATCAGCTTTTATTCTATTTGCTTTAAGAAAGTTTTGAAATTTTAATTGTACAAATTTGTCTACTTAATCTGCTTTTTAGTTGTAGGTGTATAATTATTGAAGATATTCTCTTGATTGTCCCTCTTTCCTCCTGGTAACATAAGGGCCTATAGTGGTAGCATACTGTTATTCCTAATTTTAATTATCTGTACTTTCAGTTTCCATGATACCTTCAAATGCTTTTCAAATGATCATGTTTGGCTTCAAAGGGCTTTTCCATTATGCTTTCCTTTACACTTCCAACATTAACTTCTAAATAGAATTCCTTTTATTTTGAATTTATTTGCTTTTTTTTGTCTCATTGCTATGATATAACCCTGAGGGTATTTTTTCCCCAATATGCTTATATGCTAGTTGAACAGCAAACACACTTAATACAGACAATTTTTCTTCAAAAAATTTTTATTCCTTTAAAGAATTGCATCATTTCTATTAATCCACTGTTTTGTCTATTTTAAAATCCTCTATTTCAAGTCTGTGATTGGATACATATTATGAATTTGTCACTTCTGCTATTATATTTGAAGGTGGAGTTATCAGTTTAGATTTTCTCTTGTGCTGTTTTCTCAATTCACAGCCCCTAAGAGTGGAGTTGTGCTAGTATATTAATCTACCTTTTACTCCTTTGCACTCAATTTCCTTTATCTCTTTGCTTATATCTGTAATGGTTGCCTTGAGTCTTTCTTTCATTCTTCCTTGAAAATACTCGATTCTGTAAAAATACTTGATTCCCAGTTTATTGTCTGTCTTTAGCCAATTTTAAGACACAGTTATTTTTGTTACACTTTCCAGTTTTATTGTTAGTTTATTTTTGCATTTGCTGACTTCTTCATGCCAGAAAACCAAATATTCTCATACATTTCTTCTTGGCTAGTGCAAACCTGGCTTACCTTCTCTACAATCCAGTTTGACTCTTTTTGGCTCCTACATAGTACTTTTACAATCCTAAAAGCCAAAACAGACAACAGCTGAAAAAGCCACCATGTGTCTCTCCATGTAGTCTTGCCTTACCGGTTACTGGCACTGAGAGCAAATAACAAAGCCAGCTCCATCAGTCTCCTTGATAATTTCTCGTGTCCTTCACACACACAGACATGATCCTCTCCCTAAGGATTATATCTCAATAATAAAGTTATCTATCCAGCTCTGTCACAGTAGCACCATAAATATTAACCAGAACCATGTAACACATGACTGAAAAAAATGATATAACCAAATATAAACTGATACACAAAGGCTTTAATATTTCTGAGAACCAGTACTAACGTGCTAAGCACACTCATTTTCTTCACTCTTCATAATGCCTAATTAAGCTTGTCATTCTCTTCCGATAACTGTATGGAATACACACCATTTGTCACATATTTTAAATCTGAGAACCTTGATGGGAAATAAACTTTGAAGCACGAGAAAGATGAGGAAGAAAACAGAGGGGTAATGATTGCCAGTGGAGCATAGTCTGGTTTTTGGAGCAAAGTCCAGCTTTACTGCTATGACATTTGAAATCATTGAGTCATTGTGTTATTGAGTCATTGTGAGGACTGAATCACTGTTCTCATAAAAGCACCGATGGGCACATTGAACAAGGTCTTTGAAATGGAAGGATACTGCATTATCATCCATCATTCCCAGAGGACCCTACCAGAAGTCCTTGAACTAGAACTATAACAAATTACATTCTTCTCAGTTAATGTAGACTCTTATTTTGAAATGTGTGCCTCTATCTATTTTTTTTCTTTTTCTTTTTTGTATTATAAGGCAACTGCCTGTAGGATAGGAGCCACTGCTGTCATATCTGGTTTTCTAACACATTCAGCATAGTGTCCCAAATAACAAAATGCTTTATACTTTTCTGATAATGATAAATTTAATACTTTCTTATAGGAACTCAAACATATATAGAAACCAGGTCCTTTGTTAATGGCAGGACTATTATGTCATACAGACTTCTCGCCAAGGGAACAAAGGTAGTATTTTTTAATTGTGAATCATGAGAATATCACTGGGACTCTGTAATAGAAGCTGGCCAGCCTACAGAAGCCTCAGTTGTCCTGCCCAGGTCCTGCATGAGCTTGCGCGGTAGGCACTTCCACTCTGAGCCAAGCCTGCCTCTATGCCCAGAGACTGTAGAGGAAGAGACACCTGACAGGAGACACCAACACAGCACAACACAGCAGAGTCAGCCACCTGAGCCCATGGGACCTTGGGAAGAGGTACAAGGCAAGTCTAACTTCCTTAATAAACAAGTCTGCAGCAGGCTCTGCTACTCATTTGACTCCCAGTGTCAGAGTCCTTGGTGCTGCATCTTTTCACCCCTCCCCCAAGGGGTGTCTGAGTAGGGTCATCTGTAACAGGACTCAGCCTAAAGATGCTCTCCAAGCAATGTAAATATATGAGCAAAGTTGAAATGTATAAGTCAAATGTTCAGTGGGCTTAATACTAGACTCGCATATGTTATTTCTATAAATATAAACACACACACACACACACACACACACACACACACACACACACACACTCAAACACACACACACACAAAGATGAGAAACATACCAAGGAAAATCAAATCTACAATCCAGATTCCCTACGTAGGGTCTGCCAATGAACACAAAGTTCCAAGTAGAGATATGGACAGAATAATGTGGGATAAATCTGGAAATGTGTGCTGAAGTCATTGGGTAATAATAATCAATTAGTGAGGACACCATTCCACTGCAGGCTGCCCAGGAGCCTCACTAACTAAAGGATTAAAAAGCAGTTAGATTTGTGGTATTATTTGATGTATTATCAAAGAAATACTTTAACAAAAAACTGTTTCCACTGACTTTTCTGAAGGATTTACCACTATTATTATTAAATCTATAACTTAAAAGTTTTAGTAGCAAAATTTCGAGGAAAATAGGGAGATTCCACATATGTACAAGTAGCTTCATTGCCAACATTTCCCAGAAATATGGTATATTTGTTACCAATGATGAAACTTCCATACACATTATTATCATTCAAGAACCAGAGTTTAATCCAGAGATTCTCCTTAATGCTGTATATTTTATGGTTTTCAACAAATGTGATGACATGTTTCTACCACTTAGTAGCATAGATCTTTTCCTGTTGTAAAATGTACCATTCCCTACTTTACCCTTCCTACATTATAACCTCTGGCAACCACAGATCTTTTTATCACCTAGGTAGCTTTGACTTTTCTAGAATATAATTTTTTTAAAAAAAATTCTGGAGTATTCAATATTTTCAAATTTAATGTTTTACATTCATTCACAAGGATTTCAGTTGGTTAATATCCAGTCACCTATGGAAGGATATCTTGATTTCTTCTAAGATTTAGGAACTATAAGTAAAATGTTACAAGCTTCTATGTGAGATTTGTATAGTCTCACATTTTCACCTTTTTTAGGGGGGTAGATGTCAATGGGTGTTCTAGGGAGGGCTGTAGATGTGGGAAGAGGGTATTTAGCATAGAAGAAGATGCGTGACTTTTGTAAAGTTACTGTCCCATTTTACTTCTGCTTCAGTCGCCCAGGTTGCTGTGGTCCACATCATCAGTAACATTGTGGTTTTAGTCTTAGGAATCTTAGCCATCCTTATAGACCATTTCTCCCATTCTCAACATTCCTCGGTTGCTTGCAATTCTTTGTCTAGGGTGGGGGCCCCATGAGATTTCCTTATTCTATGTTAGCATGTCTATTGGTGTCATCCTTGTCCAGGACTTGTTTAGGCAGCCATGTTGTTAAAACTTCATGGTGAAGCTGTTGCCCTGTTTTTAATTTTTTTTTAATTATTGAATTTTTGAAATTCTTTATATGTTTGAATAATAGTCCTTCATCAGAACCATCCTTTGTCAATATCTTCTCTCAATGTGTGTCTTTCCATTTTATTCCCCCAATATTGTCCTTTTCAGGAAAGAAACACTTTTTTCTTTCTATTTTTTAGTTTTGTGAGACAGTGTTTCTTTATGTAACGGCTGTGGCTGTACTGGAACTTGTTCTGTAGATCAGGCTGTCCTCCAACTCAACTGAGATCCACCTGTCTCTACCTCCTGGGTGGTGGGTGAGCCACCAACTCCCAGTCAGGCAAAAAAAAAAACTTAATTTCAAAGATCTTCGCTGCTAGCTTTTCCTTGTTGGCACATAGGAAATATTGAGTCTTCGAGAGTATTTTTCTCCTGTTATCATGTTGTAAGTGCCTATTAACTCAGGAACTGGTTTGGTTGATTAATTTGAATTTTCTACATAGTTAATCATATCATCTATAAACAAATTGAATCTCTTTCTTCAATAACAAGACCTAATTCCCCTTGTTCTTTGTTGCAATAACTTTTGAAGGGTAATTTGGTTCCTCCATACAACACAATTTATAAAATTTCACCTTGCTTTTATTATGACTATAAGGTTTCTGAGAAGTGTATTTCTTTCCAGGACCACTTTACAAAGGAAGTAAGTTCTTTCCCTCTTTTGGGAATTTTTCTGTTTAGTTTGAATGATATACATAGATACCACACTCATTAGTTTCTATGCAATATGTGCAGGTATTACACAGATTTGGTGTTTTCTGACCTTTCCCCCATATATTGATATTTGATACTAATTTAGGAAAGTTTTTGGCCATTTTTTTTCAAATATTTTTTCTTATCTCTTCATCTCCTTTGGGGATTCTATTTCCATTATGTGTATATTTTAGCCTTTTTTTTTTCTTGACCCACAAATTTTTGACATTCTGTTCCTTTTTCCTCTTTTTTTTTTCCTCTTTGCTTTTAAAGGTTTTTAATTAACTTTTCACTTATTAGGTGGGGGTTATGCATGCCATCGTGAATGTATGGAGGTCACTAGACAACTTTGGTTCTTTCTTTCCATCACAAAGGGCATGTTGATCAAACTCAGGTTTTGCATGTTTGCCCACAAGCCATGTTTCTAGCCTGTCTCACTGCTTTTTAATTTGGGAAGCATCTTTTGAACCATTGTTAAACACAGACCTCATTCCTTCAACTTTATTCAATCTGTCAATTATCCCATCACACATTTCCTCTTTTCCATGACAGCATTTTGTGTGTAGCCCTAAGAAAAAATATCTCCCGTTGGGCTTACATGGACTACTTGTTTTTACACGATGTTTGTGATGGTTAATGTTGGTTGTCAATTTCCAGGGCAAACCACAGCTGCTTCTTCTTATACAAAAAGCTTATCATTCTCTGGTGGGTTTGAGCTGATCTTGATTACTGTACCCTTCCTCATTCATTACGTTCTGTGATACCTACTCTAAGAAAGCCTCCTAACCCAAAAGTTCCTGGCCACTCTGCATAGCACCTTTATCTGATACCCAACCTTGTGTGCAGCTGGGATGTTTATTAGTGCCCAGATGATTCATTCCAGACACATGTACACATTAATAAACACAAGCACATTTTAATGATGAACATAAACCTCAAATTATATATTTACCTGTGTAGTACAACTCAGAGCATAGACATTCTTGAAGTCAATGAGACAACTACAATAATAATATCAATAAAACAAATCTCTAGTACGCAAAATAGTTTGTAGCAAATATCTAAAACCATTTAGCTATTTGTCTAAATGGAGCTTTATATTTCTGAGTACATTCAATAAAAGTCACTTCATTTTCCTCTTTAGGAAAACACCAAATGGCACTCCAGTGCAATGGGAGGGCCCAGAATTAGTTGGCTGTATCAACTACTGAGAAGGATTCCAGAGATGTTTCTGGAACTGAGGTTGTTGTCCTGGCTGTGGCCCTGGTCGTGATCATGGTTGAGTTTGAGTCCATGGCTATGATCAAGGCTATGGCATTTGTGAGGGTAAAGTGGAAGACAAGGAGTGGATCCCCATGACCAAGCTAGGCTCTGTGATCAAAGACATGAAGATCAAGTTCCTGGTGACAATCTCTCTGCCCATTAAAGAATCCAAGATTACTGACTTTTCTGTGTTACATGCAGGTTTTTCCTGCTGCCATTGCCGCCGGTCGGTCCTGTGCCACCCCGCTGGCCCCAATAATACACAGAGACTCTGTATTTGATACAATCCTGTGGGCCAGTGACTATCATTGTTTATGGGCTAGCTTTGTCTTAATGATTAACCCATTTCTACTTTTCTAAGTATTTCCACGTGGTCATCTTACCGGAGAGTGGCAGCCTGGCATCTTGCTTCCTCTAGGCTCTACATGCTGACTCCTCCTCACTACTTCTTCTTTCCTCCTTGTCTCCTAGCCCCACCTATCTTGCTTTCCTATTGGACACAGTGCTTTATTAATTAACCAGTATGAGAAACATGTTTACAGAATAACATCTCCCATCATTTCTGGGTGCATCCCTAAAGGATGAGGTTTGAAAGAGCATGCTAGTGCAGAAGCAGACTTGGTCTGGCCAGTGAGCCATATTCAAGGCTTTTGTCACTACTGGGGACTTCAAGAGTCATGTTGGTCTTGGTATTAAGTGCTCCAAGGAGGTAGCCACTGCCATCCAAGGGCCCATTATCTTGGTCAAGTTTTCCATCATCCCTGTGCAAAGAGACACCTGGGAGAACAAGATTGGATTAGCAAGCCCAATACTGTTCTGTGCAATTTGACAGGCCATTGTGACTCTTTGTTGGCAATGTATCATTCCTGCCCCCAGAAGCACTGATATTGTCTTTGTCCCTTTGACCCAGAAACTACTGATGATGGCCAGTATTGATGACTGCTACACATCAGCCAAGAGCTGCATTGCCACCCTGGGCAACTTTGCAGAGACCACCTTGGATGCTATTTCCAAGACTTAGAGCTAGCTACCTGACCCCCAACCTCTGGTAAGAGACTGTGTTTACCAAGTCTCCTTATCAGGAATTCACTAGCCATCTTGAGAAAACCCACACTAGAGTGTCTGTTCAGAGGACCCAGGTTCCAACTTTGACCACCACAGAGTGTTTTCATGTCAGAAAAGTGACATTAAGTCTGTTCAACACACACACACACACCAAGAATCTTTACAGATAAAAGCATATATATGATCACTAGAGGGATATGAAAAATTTCCAAAAATATCTATGACCTTTGAAAGTTAAACTCATGAAAGGAAATTTCTGTCATCTCTGTAAACCTTATTTAAACCTCACAGAAGACAGAATTCTAACTTGCATTAATCATCATTCTTAACCTCTTGGAATATTTCATTTCTTGTAAATCCTTACATGAAACAACTGGAGAGAAGGTAATGTTAGGACCAATAACCTAGATTTCTAACAGAAAAATCAGCCACACAAAGCAGGAACCCATATTAGCATGTCACAGCTGCAGTCTTGGCAGTATTTATGCCACCAGGTTCCTAAAAGGAGTCAACAGAGTTTAGAATAATACCAACCCCCACCCCACCTGGCTTCTCAAAACTTAGCAGAGGCTGGAGATGCTCATCTTTGTAGACACATGTGAAATGGCCCCACCCATTCTGAGCTTGATCCAGTTACTTTATCTGAGATAGAACATCAATGTCTTTGTACAATGATGCTGTGTATGCCTGGGCAAAAATACAAGAGAGGAGTTCAATTGAAGTAGCTGTTTGAGTTATAGTACTGGTCTTCACAGTTCCTCAAAATCTTATACAGTGTATAGTGATATAAGATTTATACTACAAATAAATCTACTTACTACATACAGATATACTACAGTATATGCTTACACTATACTCATATATATGTAGTATATATGTGAGTGTACATGAATATGATTCACATATATACCATATATAAAACATATATATAATGTATCAAAATCATATAAATTATATTTAACATTTTCACTTTAATGAATTTATTTATGTTTCATGTAAGAGCAAAAGAAAATTGCAATCCTGATTATTGTTCCAACTGGTAGTTGGTTTTCTTTTTAATAAACACTTTGTGTTTGTGTGTCTCTGTGTATATGTGCAAGTGTGTCTCTGTATATGTGTGCACATGTATGTATATGTATGTGTGTGCAGGTCACATTTGGAGGCCAGAAGGGATGCTTAGTGTCTTTTTCCATTATTCCCCAGATTATTCCCTTGTATCAGGGTCTCTTACTGGCTCAGCAAGTCCCCCAAATCCCCCTGTCTTTATCCCCAGAGCATTAGGGAAGAGATAGGCCCTTGGCCATGCCCAACTCTTTAGCCTGGTTGCCAGGGCTTTGATCTCAGGCCCTCATGCTTTATATCAAGCACTCTTACCCACTTAGCCACTTCCACAGCCTCTCAACTGGTTGATGCTTAACTTCATTTAAACCCCCAGGATGGCATTTAAGCAGAACTTTAGTTTACTTTTCTAATTTCATATGTTCCTATATACTGAACACCTTTAATTGGAAGTACTAGAACATTTTAACTTCTTTGGATTGAAAAGAATCAAACTATGTTAAAGAATTTATTTTGTCTTTATACACTGTGAATATTGAAGCGATTGTGCTACATTTGTTTTTTTTTTAAAAAAAAAACCCATATTTCCACTTTCACAGTGACAGCCAGCTGTTTTTGCAAACCACACAGAGAAGCATTTGGCATGCTCCCGTCATGAAGAGTGCCTAATCTAAATTGCACACATGTGGGGAAGAGAAGAGCAAAACACAGAGACAAATACCTCTGTCTCTGAGCATGTGAATATATCAAAACTGCTGGCCCCTTCTGGTGCTTAATTTCCTCCTTGTGTACATGGCAGTTTGTATTCCTTGTAATGCCATGCTTTAACTTTCAGAAGACAATGCTTTATGCAAAGCACATTCTAGTTACAGAGGATTTTACATTAATTAATTTAAGGCTCTAGGAAATGTGATGAAAAGATGACCAAGGGCATATTAAATTATATGAATTAACATGTGCAGGGAATTCTATATAGCTATTCCTGCTTAAGTGATTAAAAACTTCTCTCCTCTCTCTCTCTCTCTCTCTCTCTCTCTCTCTCTCTCTCTCTCTCTCTCTCTCTCTCTCTCTCTCTCTCTCTCTCTCTCTCCTTTCTTCCCCTTTTCGTCTTTTTATTGATACAAGGTCTATGTTGCCATTACTGACCTAGAACTCTCTATGTAGACCCTGCTTCTTCTTCTCAAGTGCTGGGCTTATAGGTGTATGCCACCACACCTTATTGAAAGCACATTTCTTAAGATTTAAAATAATTTGTAGCAGAGGAAACACTATTCTGAAATGCAAACAGCAGTTTTCAATGGCTTCCTGTTTAGTACTAGGGGCTGAAAGCTCTGGGTCTGAGTCAGTCCTCACACCTGAAATCCATTCATGCAACAAAGACCCTGGGCATCACTGGCTGAGTTTAATCAAACACAGGTTATGAGGAGTGGCCCTAACAGCAGTTCATTATAAGATGAAAGCAGAACATCAAGATTTGATTAAAAAAAAACAAAGGAAGGTGTGAAAATAAGCCTTGTATGCTACTAGCCACATACTGTGTGTCCCCACTATTACCCTGTATATTCATGGCTGATTTATGGGATGCAACTGTGGTACTCCTGTATCAGTGCAACATAGCTCTGAAAGTCTGAAAATGTCTGTAGTTTAGAAGAACACAGAGCAGATGCCTCACTGGCAAAAATGACTTAAATATAGTCTAAAAAGCAAATCATAAAACAAATAAACCAGCAACCTGATTGGATCATAGACCACCCTGGCTCAAAGGTATTTCAGGTTCAGGCTTAAAACTAAACTCACCACCATCCTTAGAAGTCCGGAAAAATATGATGAATACTCAGGCAGTGACAGTAAGGAATAACAAGAGACACAGCCTCCGTGACACTGGGTCATGGAAAAACATGGGCAAGTGACATAAAATTGTCATGTTTTATGATTTTTTTAAAAAAAATAAGTCATCAATCTTTCTGACTGTCCTGTCTTTGTAGAAGTTTTCTTCCTGGGTGGGATTGTTTGATCCCTCAAAGCCTACACAAACTGAATAGAAGATAAGTCTGGGTTTGAGTGCTTCTTGAATCTTAAGCCCTTCAATTCTACATAATTCTTTGCCATTAGCTTTTCAAGCATTGCATTGTCCTACTATTTTTTCATATCTTTGCATGGATGTCTCCTTCATCCCCCTTTCTTCTCTTTGCTTTAGTTCATTCCCTCAGGAAGGACTCTCAAGTCACTCACCCTCCAGTTCTCACAACTTTCCTTTCTGCATATTGAATCTTTTTCTTACAAGTTCAATCCTTGTTTCTACTTATCCTTCAATATAACTCCATTTTAGCAAACTGCCAAGAAAGGAGTACTTTATTTCCTCTATTTTACAGTCAGGTCTTAAGTCTCCTGGTCTCATTCTATATATTTTGTTTCCCCTGGTTCTCAGGCATGGCTCTTTGATTCTTGATTGTACCTGTTGACTGTGATGTCACTACTCTCTTTGTAAGAGTTTTACAGAATTGATACATTTCTTCTCGGAGACTTCCTTTCTGTGTTTGTTTTTCTCCAAATACTTAGAAGCATCACCATGGAACCATATCAAACTCAATTCTAGCCCAAAGATACTCATGAGGATTCAAGCCAAATATGTCATAAAGTCAGGTTGCTTTCATTCATCATACGATAGTGTTGAGTTGTAACTCTACATTGCCTATGGTGCACATTTAATTCATTACCAGAGTTTGTTTTTCTTTCTTTAGTTGTTTCATTCTCACGTATGATCTTGCTACATAGCTCAGGATGGCCTCAAAATTGATTTTTTTGCCTCAGCCTCCCAAATAGCTATGTTTACACACTGATGCTACTACTCTGGGATCACCAAGAGTTTGAAAGAGGCATCTTTGGTGACTTAAACTTGATATTTTTCAGGGTCCTGGCAGAATGTTGTAGAACATTTGCTTTTATTTTTTTTTTATTATTTTATTTTTTTTCTCATTGGGTGTGGCAGCTCAATGTGGAAAAGTTGTCATTTACTACCTTGGATTTCATCAGCTCTCCATTCTGAACACTCATGAATAGCAAGGCTTAGATTCACAAAGTCTCAAAATTAGTTTGGGCTTGGAATTTAATTCAGACTGTAGATTCTTGAGTTTTCTTACAAGTTCAGGTCATTGATAGAACCAAGACTGTATTTTAAAATATTGTAGTTGGTGTTTTTGGTTTTCAAATGGGAAAGGGTTTAATATACCAAGTCTGGCATAATACAAGACAGGAATTGTAATGAGTGAAGAGTGGCATTGAAATCAAGTCATCTTCAGCAATGTCACTGAGAGTTTTTTGCAACTCTTTGCTATTGACAAAATAAGCCCTGTCTGATGATCCTTTGTGCATTTTAACATCCTTTAGGAAGGAGAACAGAATACACATTAAGCATTTAAATACACAATGTATACTTGTATGAAAATGTCCTATGCAACACAATACAATGTGTAATGATTATACACAATAAAATTGTAAAATAAAAATAAAATAACAGCAACATCAACAATAATGATGATAAAGTTGGAGTTTAAGGGATAATTCAGCTGTTAAGTGCTTGATCCACAAGCATGAGGATCTAGGAGTTTGGATCCTTAGAACCAATGTCAATACTGTGTGGGAGTGGCAGCCTCTGTAATTCTAGCGTCCTGGGAAGGTGGATCTCTAGAGAGAGCTGGCCTGCTTAGCTAGACTAGCCATATTTGAAAGTTCTGAGTTTGGCTGAGAGACTATGGCCTATGGCCTTACACAATGGTACTGTGTTTGACTTCAAGAGATACTTCCTCATTGATATGGAAGGATGAGTGCCAACATCAACCTCAGGCCTCTGCACATGCAGCCATATGTATATATGTTGACATACATATGTGCCCCAAACATGTACACACACACACACACACACACACACACACACACACACAAAAGCTGGTAAAATACAAGAAAACAAACAAACAAACAAAAATTGAAGTAGTAATGATTTTCTGGGGAAACGGCCAGGGAGAAAAAGTAGGAGCAGACAGGGAGCATTTACAATGTGAAGATGTGAAGAGATAGAACAAAGAAAGAGAGGTCTGTTAAGAAGTTCTGACTGTTTCATTGCTTCTAGAACATCTCATCTCATCTCATCTCACCCCCTAGGTCAAGGGGGTTCCCTGTAGCTATGAAAGGAGTTGCACTGGGAAGAAAGAGCCATGCTACATACCTCCTGCATCTGATACACAACCTAGTGTGCAGCTGGGATGTTTAGTGGTGCCCAGATAGCTCATACATTTATACATTTATAAACACAAGCACATTTTAACAATGAATGTAAACTGTAGAAGTGGCTATCATACTCAGTTACTTGTTGGAACCATACTAGTGATACAGGAGTTGGATGCTGTTAGCTTAATGCATTCCACATAAGAAAGTTCTCACACTGATTCACACCCTTCCATGGACACAATACTAGCCTGCTATCCCAAAGATTTGCATTAGGCTTCTTTGTTACTTTTTTTTTTTTTCTCCCCAGAGAGCTTCAGTTTCCCCTGCAAATGCACAATACTTAGGATGCGCTGAGTGAGCCAGGTCTTTCTCTGGGTAGCCTGACTCCTTCCTGAGTGTTCACTTGTATCTTAGCCATTTCATGCTGCAAAAACATTCTTATTAGCGTACAAATAATTCTGAATTTTACCTGTGTTTCTACTAGAAAAGGCACAAGTTCAATATGTCCTATTTCTCCTTTACTTTAGCACTGTAAAAGCTTAGAATACCAATGCATCTCTGACTTTTCATTTCCCCCTACCTTCCTATTATGAACTATGCAAATATTGATTCTTGGCATCATCGATTGCTTTTCTTTGCTTCTTTCATTTCTCAAGCCATGTGACTCTCTTATAAAGGATATTAAATGGGCTTCTCTTTTTGTCTTGGAATTTAAGCTAACTCCCAAATTGTTGTTTTGATCAATCAGCCATCCCCTGTAGCTGTTTAGATGACATAAAGAAAGGGGGAAGGGGAAAGACGGGTTCTTCCTTTGCTGTTTGAGATCAAGGAAGGAACAAAAAGGAGCTGAGATAGTAATAGCAAAGAAGAAGGATGGCCTCTCACAATTAGTCAGGACAGTTTCCCCTCTGAGCTGTTTCAGAAAGGGTGTTGAGTAAGGATGGGTTTTATGGACAAGAGTAGAAAGTGGTTATTCTTGCCTAGCTAGCAGAGCCCTCCACAGACGCTTGGCATGCTGGCCTCAGTTTTAAACTCTTTGACTTTATCTGATTGGGCAGTACCAAGCTCTTCCTATTCCTAGTCCTCATCTAACACATCCCAGACTGTGGCCAGAGCATTCTGGAAACTCTGCCTTTCCACATTAGTTATATCTGCAGGAGACTACCACTCATCTAAGGGAATCTGGGAAAAGACATTTTAAGGTCTCTCTATGCTTTATGACATAAAATGTGTTCTTACCGCCTAATGTCACAAGCTAAGTAATATAACAAGATTATAAATATTGACTCTCAGATTCAGGCATTACATAGACACTTAGACACTTGAGTAATTTTCATTTAAATTAGTTCAGAAGTCTAAATTCTATTTTAATGTCAGTTATTTAAAATTCTCCTTTAGAGTTTTAGTTTCAAATGCCAAACCAATTAAATTAGACATTTTAAATAGTTGCTTGCATTCATTACTGAATAATTATCTTTAATCTATAACTATTTGAAAAGTGCTTCTCCTAATTACTGGCCATGCAACAGCTGTTATAATCTAAGGATTTGTTTTGTTTTGTTTTGTTTTTTTTAAGTCACTGGTCTTAATCTATTAGAGCCTCATACTAATCATGCTTAGTTTTAAAAATAAAATACTTACCCCTATTTTTAAATGCTTTCAAGGCCAGAATTCATAAAGAAGATGCCTGCCTTTGGGGAAGAAAAAGACCTTAATTATATTAGCATAATTGTTTTCTTTTTAGGTTACATAATTATTATTTTTACCTATTTTGTTTGCAACCACTAGAATTTTTCAAGTATTACTGAAATAGACTCATGTCCACTAAATTAATTTATCTCTCATCTTGCTCCTTGTAATTTGAATAAAAAGAAAAATTTTTTCTCAAGTGCATATATAAATTTGAGGATAGAATCTAAAAACAAATATTTAAAAAACAGAGAACAATATTTTATAGAGTTCAAAGTTCCATTTTTCCTATCTCTTCTAAGCTATATATAATGGAAAATTCCATGAAAAAAATTTAAAATGGATTTCAAAAATTCTTCCTCATATTGTTTTATGACTTTAAATACAATGGACTGTTCAGAACTAAGGTCTGTCATCTATCAACAGAGTTTTTTGGTTTTTTTGGTTTTTGTTCTGTTTTGTTTTTCTTTTTGTTTGTTTGTTTTTATTTTTGCCAGAATTGTTCTTGTTCTCTTTTAATTTTTTTGTTTAAAATTACATAGAATTTTGACACTGTGGGCTATACTGTTTAACCTTTACATTGGCAAGTGTAGACACTGGGATGATAGCAGGTAATGTGGTAGACATGAGTAGATGGAAACTCTCATTAGGTGCTGGTGGAATTGACTGAAAGAGCAGTTTTGATTGGATTCTATAATGAAATGAGGAGTGTGGTTAGAACTCTCTGAACCCCAGCTACAAAACCAACAAAATCATCACAACAAAGAAATGACTAGTAGAGCCACGAGAAGGAACTATTTCAATGTGTCCCTATCTGAGGGCTGTTCTTGGTTGTTCCAGACTTAACTACGTCTGGAATTAACTACCCTCCCCCATGAAGGGCACACCTGTGAGGGGTTTCTGCTTAATTTGAAGTGGGATTATTTGCTTCCAATCCAAATCTTTGAGGTAGGAAGACACACCTTTAATCCAGATCTAATCTGGACCACGGCTTCTGCTGAAAGTCTATATAAAGACATGGAAGAAGGAAGCTTTTGCTCTTTGCCTGCTTCATCTCACCTTGCCAGCAGGTTCATTCCTCCCCTGGCATTAAAGACTCCACCTTCAGGATGACCATGTATCCTGAAGATCCAGCTTCTTGGACTAAGAAACTACCGGATTCTCAAACTTTCCATTCATAGCCAACCATTGTTGGTTTAGCTGAACCGCACAGACTGTAAGTCATTCTAATTAATCTCCTTTATATAACATGTTAGAAGTATATAATACAATGTATTGTGTATAATATATTTATAGAATATAATAACTTATACAATGGTTATTAAGTCAGTGTTTTAAATAATATCTAAAAAGTGGTTTTCAAATACCAGCTTTTCACAGATGCCTATGAACTCTATTTGTAATATCTTCCAGAAAAAAAATTCTGTACTTTAAGCACTAACAGAATGATGTCTAACATATTTGGATCAGCTGAAGAGCTTCAGGACATCTCCTAGGAGGAGAAGAAAATGATATCTCTCCCAGAAGAAGGAGGGAGCTTAGAACATGGTGATGGTTAATGTTGATTTTCAGTTTGATAGGATCTAAAACTGCTTTGGTCTCAAAGCCTCAGGAATGTCTGTGAGAGATATCCTGGATTAGGATAATTGAGATTACCCTTAAATACAGCTGAATTTGATTCCAGGTTGCATTAAAAAACAAAACAACAACAAAAACCAAAAACAAAAACAAGCAAGCAAGCAAACAAACAAAATCCCTAGCTTAGTTTGAGCAGTCATCATTGTCTGCTTCTTGACTGTGGAAGCAAGTGACCCGTTGCCTAAGCCCTTACAACTCTGGTAGACTGTCCAGTCCACCTGAATGAAACCTTTTGGATCCATCTGGACTAAACCCTGCTTTTCTGAAATTGATTCCATCATCTGCTTCATCACAGCTGTTAGATATGTAACTGTGATGGAAAATCAGTTCCAAGAAGTGGGGATGTTGCTGTACTTAACTTGATCATGTGGTTCTTGGGGCTTTGGGACTAGTTTGTGGAAAGGATACAGAAGAGTTTGAGAATTTTGATTAGAAAATATTTATAAAATGATAAGCAGAGTTTAACAGTCCTTTCTCATGCTGAAAAATAAGGATGCTGAGATAAAAGGAGACGGCTGACTGAGCACAAGCATCCACCATCTCCTGCATCCTGACCATGAAGAAATGTAACCAACCACTTCCTGCACCTGATGTCACATTTATTCTGACACAATGGATTATAACCCTGAAAACATAAATCAAAACAAACCCCTCCTTCCTTGAGTTGCTTTTGTCAGATATTTTGTGGAGCAACAAGACCTGTAGCTTATACAGTGGCATTTAGAGAGTTTCTGTGCCATCTTCCCAAGGCTCCTCAGATCAAGAGGGTAGGAAGTTTTGTGGCAAAGTCATACCTGTTATTAGAGATGGGGCTGGCTGTTGCATCATCTGTTGGACAGAGGTCCCCTTCACTCAGCCAGGAAGGACTCTAGCCTACCATCCCTGCTTCCTGTTTATGGTTAAAGAGGGTTCATGGTTTGGGTCTATTTCTTTGAGTGCCTACAAAGCTCCTACCAGGCTTAAGAAACAGCTCCATTATTATTTAACCCTGGAAAAGCAGCTACACTCACATTGATCTAAGTACTTTGGTGAATGAAGAAGCTACCACTGAGATTTGTCTCCTGTACTTGGCCCATTGAGAGGCCTTGTGTGACTTAATCACTCAATGAACTTTACTCTTTCAATTGTCCTGAGTACTGGAGCCAAGTAATACATATTCTTTGATATTCTATAAGAACCAAAGCAAGTCAAAGTAATTTGTGAGCATATAATTTCAAGGTATACCCCCCTGACTAAAAACAAACAAAAAAACTGCCATAAATGATATTTAATTTTTAGGTTAAGACACACTACTTTTTTCTTCTCACTTTCAAAGAACTAGTCTAATGGTAGAATAAGCCACTTTTTGTAATTGTTAAAAAGGAAATGTTTTCTGGGAAGATCCTACACAGTTCCATTCAAAAGAAAGGATATCTAAGGTGTAGACTGGCAGGAGTGACCATAGGCAGCACATAAGTGAGCCCTCTCCCCATGACCTCCTTTCTTCTTCTGGGATTATAGCTGAGCTTAGGGCATAGATAGTATGATCATTGTCTAAATGCCTGGAAGCACGCTTACCATTTGAACCTGGAAAGTGCATTTAAGGCAGCCTGTGTATAGAAACATACCATTCCGAATCACTCTCTAAGCTATATGAGAAGTAAATAATCTGTATTTTTATTAAGCCTAAAGGCATTTTTAAATACATTTGGGACCAACAACTTTCTAGAGTTGCATCAACATAAGAAACCCACCTTCATGTTACAATTGAATTGTGATAGTAAAATTGCATTGTTTTTAAGAGTCAGGATGGAAAATAGAAGTTGAATTTCACCATTTAACATGTACCGCAAAAGACTTACCTCAAGAATTCTGAATCTCTTCTCAGCCAGTACTAAGCAGTTGTAAGCCTGACATCCACTGTTTTATTGAACTTTTATTGTTATATCCACTACAGACACACTAAACCAAAAATATCTATAGCATTATTGATCTAATATTCAATATTATTCCAATGAATGGTTATAACAGCATAAAGTTTAGTCAGTATGATTAACACTACTTTTTAATATTATTTGATAATCCTATAATTGTAATGTCAATTAGGATTATTTTTACAAAGATACTCATAAAGCATTTGTTAGTCCAACTGTCATCAAAACTAGCTATGTTTGCTCAAACAGGCAGCCCTTATGTCACCATATAAATCAAATGAGGTGTGTAGTTGTGTGTAGGTAATACTCCACTTTTATATATCAAAACAGATACCATTAGTAAGTCTTTTGAAATAGTAACAACTTCAGAATTTCTTGTGAGTTCTTGTGAGTATATAGTTACCATTAAGGAGTACTGTCTATCTACCAAGAGACAAAACTACATGGATGAGCTACCATAATCAAATGAGACAACTGTTATGCTACAATATTACAAAATTACACAGTTATAATTTCTTGAAATAATTACAAGTCTGCTTCCTTCCTTCCTAGAATGAAAGTTTCTGAAAGCCACGGACTATTCATTAAGACATAAATCAACATACTCTAGCATAGTGTCTAGCACACTGTAAATACTCTGAATAGGTTTGTGGGATAAGTAAGTGAATTCAATTCCTGGTGAATGGCAAGCCTCGTCACACTAAATTCATAGATGGGGAGAGGTGCCATGGAATGATGAGCACCACATCATGGTGGTTGTAGACCCTTGGGTTTGGGATACTTACATAGGAAAGCAAGGATGTTTCAGGTTGGTGACTTTTTTCACAAATCAACAGTGAACAAAAGTAGAAAAACTTGAGTAGAAAGTCATCTGAAATGGGATGATGAGAATGAGGGTTTTGGATGACAGGAAAAGGAATAGTTGATAATTTAAAAGTAAGTTAAAGACAAAATGAAACACAATAGGTTATCTATGTTCCCAATGTTAAGAAAATATTGAAACAATATATAAGATAGAGTATGGAGACATTATTATGGTAAGATAAACATCAATCAGTCATTCATTCAATTAACCATTTCAAGTTGGTGTTCAGTATTGCATGTTCTAATAAATTTATCAGAATTTCATAGTTGAAAAGTTTAAGGAAGGAACTTAAACCCTGGAATTTTGTTTAGAAAAGATAAAATATTGAATTCATATAAATACAAGGTGAATTAGGATGCTGGAGAATTAATTAAAGGGTAAAATGTACATGCATGGATGGTTTCATAGCCAAAAAATACTGAACCTTGTGACAGACTGTCTGCCCAATTATCATGAGAAGATAGAAAGGAGAGAAGCTTCAAACCATGCAAACTGTTCTAGATAAAGGAGGATCCCAGTGCTGGCACACGTTTGTTGATCATAGGAACTGTGTGTCCATTTTCAGTACCATAATCCACACATCAAGCATGGTCTTCATATAGAGTATGTACAGCAGATATTTGATGAGAACTGAGGAAACAAATTATTGCAATACTTATACTCTAGTTCATAGTCTCTGGCTATAGCTGAATACCACAGACTGTGGAATTAATAAGTAGAAAGTATATTCAGTTTGTAACTCTGGGGTGGAGAGGTTGATTTCCTTCATTATAGTAGGTATTCTTAGAGTCTGGAGGCAGCACAGGGAATTACGTGGTGAGGAGCACCTACTATAGATGGAGGCAAACTGACTTATAACACCCTTAGTAATTTTGAGATAACCCATTAACCCACTAATTCACTAATCAATGAATGAATTACTCCATCCATGTGAGCTGAGTCCTCAACCAAATTATTTCTTGAAAAATCCAACTCAGTCCTCTCTCTTAATAAATAGCTCATAGTTTGGATAAAAGCTCAACATGGACTTTGCTGTGAAGATGTAAACTATAGCAATTACCATGTGCAAAGTCAAGTGTTCTACAATGGAATGGGAACAGCACTTATATGTTCCTATTTATCTATATTGATATATAATTTTAATGACATAGCCATTCATCTGTGTCCCTGTGCAAAAGTGACTACATTAGGGACCTAATGAAGGAGGCAGTTATATACATATATTAATAGTATGTCATACTTTTATATTTTGCATATACAAGGCAAGAAACAAATGAGAAGTAAGGAAGGTAAAAAGGAGGATGCACTTGGGAAAAATCTCCAAGGCACCCTGGCTGAGAAAGGAAGACAGCATCAGAACCATGTGTTGACTATGTACAATTCTAATTGATGGAAGCATAGCAATACAGCATTCACAGCTGAGCAAGGTGCTGGATATGGCCAAGGAAGAAGAAGTGTAGGCTCTGATTACAGAAAGGTCAAAAGCCCACAGAATAGAAACAAGATAACAGAGAGCTTAGAGTGTGATTTGGGGGATCAAAGCATTTCAGACCTTAAATGTCACTCTAATAAACTTGGGCTTTGTTTTCTTGGAAACAGTAGCCTGGAGAAGAGAATGGGGAAAGATGTAAGCTCCCAAATCCAGCACAGTGACTGACTCTTCCTATACCATCTCTGTGTGAAGGGATGCCAGGACTACTGCTCATCAGAAACATGGACTTCAACCTTATTTTAGTTTTACTGATTCTGGTTGTAATTATATCTCTATCTGAAAAAAAGTGAATGTGGTGTGAGGCTGTGAGTCAGCATGAAGGTTTATCAAGTTAAAATTATATACTGGACAAGTTGCATAATAAAAGAATAGAAAGGTCTTGAGAAAGTAGACTACCGACAGTGACTGACAGGTTAGTTCTCCATCAGTATTCAAAATTTTCTTTGTACTTTGCTTACCTTATACATTTCAAATGAAAAAGGTGATGCATTAAATACTATAATAAATACTATTTAAAAGTAAAATATGTGATGACTACCTTCCAACTTCTAATTGCTTCTAAATTTAATATTCATATATGAATTTCTATGCTTCATCCTTCTATTCATACAACTGTGTGAAGCCAATAGGCTTATGTATGTATAAGGTGTCATCAGTGTTTTTATAGGATGGCCATGATGTCACATGGTCATTCCTGGGTACTTGTTAGTAGAAAGGGAGAGAGAGCTCCAATGTCTTCTCTTGGAAGGACACCAATTACATCATGTGAGTTCTACCTTTACCTAATGACCCTGTGTAACCCTAATCAATTCAAAATGGTTGTAATTAAAAATATCATCTTATTTGAAGATTGGGCATTAAATATTTGGGCTTTGTAGGGGCATAGTTCTATCTATATATTATGTAGCTTTTCATGAGAAGACATGAATAAATATCTATTCACTCAGATAGACCATAGATATCAGACTTTTTAAACCTAAAGTAATTTTACTTTTAAAATGAGCCATTATCTTCTGTTAGAAAACTCTATTTGTGGAGAAACTCATGCTCTGCTTTCACAGATGTGGGTTCACAGTGCAGAACCTTTCCTGTCATTGCTGTTTTTAGTTAATTTTTGACATTGGTACCAATTTACAAAATTATGGAAAATGACAGTTTCTAGACCATGTTGTGTTGACAAAGTGTTCACTGAAATCGTCTTTCCAACTACAAGCTGTCTGAATTTTACTTATCTAAAATTTAAGGTTAATGTGTGTGAGCCACAAGCTTTTTTTTTAATGACTAATTTCTTCTTTGTTTTCATTTTTAAAATAATTGTCCCTCTCTTCTACACAGAGTGACAGCACAACCGTTCTAACCAACAATTTCTACAATCTTCTATTGATTCATTATACCTTCTTTCTTGATCTCTTTGTAAATTATTACTGTCAGGTTTTGCTGATTGAATATCATTCACTGCATTTACTCAAATGTATGCTGAATACCTGAAATTCCTCTTTGTTCTCCTTTTCTGTCCTTGGTTTCCTCTTCCAGTTTACCTCATTTGGATTTTGCTTCCTCTTGTAAATTAATATACGTGGGGCCATATAATCACTGTCTTTCTTTCCCTGTTGCTGGGATAAAATACTTTGACAAAATCAATTTAAAGGCTAAAGGGTTTATTTTAGCCCATAGTTCTAGGTCATAATCTATTATAACATGGAATCCATAATGTCAAGGGATGGAGGGACCTTTCATACAAGGGACAGAGAGGAATTAATACATGCACACTAGTGATTAGTTTGCTTATTCTAATTTACACCATCCAGTCAAGAATCCCTGTCCCAAGGAAGGGTGCCATCCACTGTGAGTATATTCCCATCTCAATTAAGGTATTCAAGATAACTCTCCCATCTCAACTCATGACCACAGACCAACCTAATAAACACAGTACCTCGAGACTTCCTTCTCAAGTGACTCTAGACTGTGTGAAGGTCTCAAAAGTGACCATCAAACTCATCTACTCTGTTTATGATTGTTTCTGCGAGAGATATCAATCTCAGGTGAGAATATAAAACTTATGTGTGAACTGAAGAAATGTTTTAGATTCTTAGCACTTAAAATGTTCCAACATAGTGAAGTGGGGAAAATGCTGTATAATGATGAGGTGTGGTTGGCTCATCACTGTGTTAGTGAGCTTCCTTAATGTACATGGCTGCTGTTCCATCCTTACTGGTTATGTGTGCAGCAAACACTTCTTAATTTTCTGATATTTAAAGTTACCCTTTAATGTGTGTTTTAGAGAACAACCACCACCACAACAACAAAAAACCTGAGTAGCATTAATTTACCAATCTTTTCTATTTTCAAAATGCTTTCTATGCCATGAATAAAAATCAGTTTCTGCTGTGGTGTGTTCCTCTTTTATTATTATTTTCACATGGAATAGATTTGTATAAAAGAGAGCTAGTCACAACCTATAGGTTGAATGCTTTGCTCACTTGTATGTTCCAATAATCTGACATTCAAGTAGACAAATTATCTAAAGAGTACTGTCTCAAAAGCAAATGGACAAGTGGAAAACCATTCAGTTATTTCATTAACCATGAGAAAAATCAAATTCAAAACACAAAGAAGTATAATTCTACCCTGGTTAGAATAACTAATAATTTCAAAATAGCAATTGTTCATAAGCATGCAGAAATACATTACTAATAGAAATGCAAATAAGTTACAGTCATTATAGAGACTATTAAAGAAGTTACAAAAAAAATCTAAGGAAGCCAGTTAGCCAAACAAACAAGCAAACAAACAAAAAAACAAAAACCTAGAAACAGAATGCCTATGTGACTCTGCAATCTTACTTTTGAGTATAAATCCAAAAATATCAGTTCTTCATATGTACTGCATATGTACTACAGAACTGGATACAACAGTCAAGGCAGGGAAGCAGCCTAGGTATACACCAATATATGAATGAAGATAAAGAAAACAGCACATGTAGGCAATGAAATATTATCCAGGATAAAGAAAATGTTATATAAATAGATACATGTGTTGTAGCATGTTATTAAGCTATCAAAGAGAATGAAATTTGTCATTTGCCTAAGCATAGATAGATTAGAAGATACTAAGAAAAATAAGCCAGGAACAGAAAGACAAATGTCATATATTCTCTTGCAAGCAGAGAAAAGAATAATATTCTCCAGGTGTGAAGGAGTGGGTGTTTAACAGGAAAAGCCATACAATTAGTGAAAGGAATAACTTCTAACATTTCTATGCACAGTAAATCTGTGGAGGCCTAGTTAATTATATAGTTATCAGAGAGGATGTTGGATGCTCCAAGCACAAAGAAGTGATAAATGCTTGAGGAGATATATATGCTATTTGCTATGACCTAAAAATTACACATTGCATGCACGAATGTCTTGAAATGCCATACTGTATCCTGTATGTTTCCAACTACTATGTCAACTAAAAATATATTGAAAAAATCTTTCATTTACAAAATGATTAAAGTTTTTTCCATCTCAGGTTAGGAATAAAAATGAGTATTTATTTTATAAAATGTTATTTGTATAATTGAGTTTTCAGAGGGTACTTCCTCAATCTGTTAAAAAGATAAACAACATATTACATCAACCCTACTTATCTTGAATAAAATCACTTTGGTCAAGATGGTCCTTTTTGTAAGTGGCTGAATTCAGATCACATGTTTTGCTTCAGGATTTTTGCATCACCTTGAAAAGTAAGATACCTCATAATGCCCTTACTGCCCTTACTGTTGTAAAAGCTATATACCTCAGTCTGATAAACTGAGGTATAGAAGTTATATTCTTTTCCTAAGTCTTTACAGTGTTGTATATTTCCTTATTATGTACCTAGAAAGTGCACCATGTGTGATGATGACTCATCTTCATTGTTAACTTTACTGGGGACACCCCTATGGGAACATACCTGTGAGTGTACCTGTGGCAGTGTTTCAAGAGCAGTTTAAGGAAGGAGGAAGACAATTCTACCAGGGGCTGAAGTCATGGTCTAATTAAAAAGGTACAAAGAGGGGAAGCCAGTTGAACAGCAATATTCATCTTCCTCTGGATTCGGCCTGCATTCTTTACAACCATTCACCTAAAGACCCTGTCACCATCACCACCTTGACTATACCCTCAAGGAGCTAAAATGATGTCATCATCCTATAAGTTGCTTCTTGTCCAGTATTTGGTCACAGCAATGAGAAAAGTAGCCGATACATCATGAAGGGTCAATATCAATGACCCTTTTTAATATGAGGTTATTTTAACCAGAATATTTATTTTTAAGCACTGACTCATTATCTTTGGTACTTAAAGGTTTTGTATTTTCTATTTTAATATATTTTGGTAGGTGTGGTGGTTTTATTCATAATCATAAGTCCCCATAGGCCCATGTGTTTGAACACTTGGTCTCCAGTTAGTGGAACTGTTTGAGGAGGATTAGGAGTTGTGACTTTGTTGGAGGAGTTATGTTGCTGGGTGTGTAGGTATGTGTGTAGGGGGGTGGATTGAGGTTGCAAAACCCCATGCCAATTCTAGTTAGCTCTCTTTGCCCCACGTGTGTATGGATAGAGACATAATCTCTCAGCTACTGTTTCAGCACCATGCCTGCCTGTCTGCTGCCATGCACTTTCAACGATGGTCATGGACTCTACTCACCCTTGGAAACTCTAAGCAAGCCCCAGATTAAATGATTTTGTTTATAAGATGCCTTGATCATGGTATTTTGTTGGATAAATTGAAAATGAACTAAGACAGTGTGCCACACTGTTTTTAGTAATCTGTTCTATTTAATTTTTAAAATCGTTTTGATACTGATTTCAAGATTGTCTCAATATCTTTTAAAAGACTGGGAAGAATATGAGCCAGCTATAGTGGCACTTGTCTTTAATCCTAGCACTTGGGAGGCAGAGGCATGCAGATCTCTGTGAGTCTGAGGCAAACATGGTATGCATAGTGAGTTCCAGAATAGCCAGAGCTACATAGTGAGACCATGTCATCAAAACAAAACAAAACAAAAAGATTAATAGGAAAGTATTTTGTAGTAAATAAACATTTTCAGTAAAACATCACTTGTTTTGTATCACATATGACTGCCTACCTAATTCCTTTACAAACATCAACAGATAAGACCTTAACGAAACTCAAGAGGGAAGAATTTTATTTCTCTGACCTCAGAAGCCAACACAAGCACCAAGACATAAGAAGTCCTCTTCTGAGTGGTTGGCCAGGTTTTCTAAGAGACTCCCAAAACATTGTAGATTATTGCTCCTGTCTTTGATTGCCCCCTAGGGTAGATGGCAAGTGACTATTGCTGAAGCCATCATGCACTTTAGACACAGGACTCTTGGCTGGCTCCAACCTGAAAGCCTCCTTCCTGAGGCTTTTATGGTATCAGAATGCAACATGCAGTCCTTCCCAGACAAGACACCTATGGGCCACAACAACCATGCATGGAATGATAACCCTACAAGTGCAGTAACGGCACACATACTTTAGAGGTAACCAATAGCTCTTTAACTGAACTCTCTCAACAAGAGGTAAATCACATCTGGTACTGGAAACCTACCCAACTACTGAGGGCTAGTGAAGTCATGGGTATTGGAGGAGAGCCTGCAACTGTTACTTTATTGAACCAGCATAATCTTTAACTATACTCTAAATATTTGTCCTTTTATCTACAGAAAGTAGAAACTTCATGCCTTTTCAAAGAAATTTCTCTGCCACTGACAGAGACCATTGCAGAAAACCAAAACCAATCAAAATGTAGTGTTGTGAAGCACAGTGTTGAGAGTGAAGGAAAGAGTCTTTCCCAGGGAAATACACAGCAATTGGTTAAAAAATACCAGATGGTCAGCCCTGAAAACATACATACAAGTAACATTATATAGACTGAGAGGTTGTATCTGTATGCTTAGGGGGGAGAGAGAGAGACAGAGACAGAGACAGAGAGAGACACAGAGAGAGAGACACAGAGAGAGACAGAGAGACAGAGAGAGACAGAGACAGAGAGAGAGAGAGGGGAGAGAGAGAGAGAGAGTATATGTGTAGCGACAGCAAGCAGGGGAGGGAGATACATGGGAGTATTTGGATGTAGGAAAGGAAAGGGACAAATAATGTAATTATATTCTAATCTCAAAAAGTAAAATGTCATTTAATAAAAGAATTTCTTCACCTAGCATTCCCTTTGTTCTTTTAAATGTGTGGACTATTTCAGTGTAGCTGGAGTTGACTAATTTGTCTTGCATTGTAGTGGTATCATTTAAGGAACAAAAAAGGAAACCAAACCTTAATTATTCACTTTTGAGAAAATTATATATTTATAACAGTAAAGAAATATTCATTTAGTAAACAACCTTTTCGATTAATATCAGGTGGTTCAGGGCCTGGAGAGACAGTTTGGTGAGAAAGTGTTTGCTCTGTAATAGCATGTGGAATTGAGTTTGAATGCCCAGGAAGCACCCACGTTGAAAGTCACACATGCCCTCTATCTACCCAACCCCTCATATTCGCATCTCTCTGCCTCTGCCATCTCTCTTCATCCAGGAGACCGCTTCCTGCAGCAACTTTGTGTGTCATGCTTTGTTGACGCACATGGGAGGCCTTCCCCTTTCTAAATAAAAACAGAGGAGAAGCGGATGGGTGAGAGAGAGGGGGCAAAGGGAGGAAAAGAGGGAAGAGAAACTGTGGTCAGGATACAAAATAAATAAAAAATTTAATTAATAATTAATAAAAATCGTCTGACATGACTGAACACGATTGCAAACCCAGCATAGAGGTAGGTTCCAAGAGCTCGTTGGCCACCTAGCCTAGTTCAGTGAGGGACTCCCTCAAGGAAATAAGGAAAAAAAAAACCCAGAAAAGAATAACACACCTAAGATTATACAGAAAGTCAACTGGAAGAATTCTCGCATAATCACATCATATTCTCACAGCTGAAAAGAGCTAAAGAGATGGGGTGTACATGCAGTGTATTGCCAGTGTCCACACACACTCACAGCCTTGCAGAGTTTCACCCTATAAGGAACAGGTTTTACCTCACAGCAGGTAGAACCAAAACCCATCTAACACACTGGGAATCATGACAGCTTCTCGTTTGTTTTGTTTGCTATATTTTTAAACTCAAAACTAGAGGACAACGTCGACAGTGCTGCAAATGTAATCTCTCATCTCACAGAAGGCATCCCACTGATCAGGTTGAGCCTGCTTTTAGAACTGTGCTTTTAGAACTATAATTATTGATTGTGAAGGCACTAAAGACTGTTTTAGTTTACCGTTTCATAACAAAATATAATTTTTCCTAAAGAATTGTACTAAATTAAATCCACAGTATTCTTTTTTCTTAATCCAGACAAACAGTAGTAACAAAGTTTAACCTAAAATAGTTCATGCAAAGTTCCATCGTGTGTGTATTGTGCTTCAAGTTGCCAATTCATGACTTCACACAGTGGCTTCTCTTTTAGATTTTCTTCTTGAGGATGTTGTTCTTTTCACAAAAGAGTTTCATTTCTGGGAAAGTTATTCCATTAATTCCAATGATCCCCAGAGTTTAAAAGGAGTATTTTAAATTGGTTTTGACTAATGTGCAGTTTTTTAAAGTGTTGAATTATTTCATTTATGTTCTCTATTTTGAATAAGTAATCTTATTTTACTAGTTGCAGTTCTCCAGACAAACATTCAAACATTAGGATACACAGACACAGACACACACACACACACACACACACACACACAAACAGTTGTGGGCATTATTTATTTATTTTACAGTCTTGGGAATTGAACACAGGGTCTTGTACATGCTAGGCAGACACTGTACCATTGAGCTATCCCCCCAACCCTAGAGGCATTGTTTATTATAAGAAATGGGCGTTTGTGATTTTGGAAGCTGAAAAGCCCTGAGACCTATAGTTAACTAAGAAACACAGAGGAGAACCAGAGTGTTTCCATTGTGAGAAGCAGAGAAATCAATGATAGAAATTCCAGGCTAAGTCTAAATTTGAAGGCATTTCTTATGAAGTGAGTGCTTTGATTTCAATTTGTGCTGTCTAGAATATGTTCCAGTGGAAAAGTCACCTAGAAGCTTGAGGAGGGTAATTCTAGCAGAGACATTCCATGTAGATGCACATATTTATCAAGTGTATTTCCATAAGACCTTCTATAAGAATATGATTTATTCCAAGATGAAAGTGCTCTGTGTAATCCGATTGCTACCAAGCACCAATCAATTAGGATGAAGAGTGGTACCCTGCTGGGACTCAGTATTTTTCTCAGCTGCTGAGATATTTGTCATCCAGCAGTGACTGTAGTCAGGAAAGCTGTGGTAAATAGAAGTCCCTATTGCTTTGTCTATTCATAAACTCCATCCTTACCTTCATAGCCACTTTACTGATAAGCCCCTTATACAGTGACAGTAATGAATATGGAAAGAATCTTGCTGTTATTCACAGAATAAGTCACCCAGCTACTTAATATTAAAATTATCATCCGGCAAGTCATTCATAGGTGAATATTCACATGAAAAAAATGAATGTATTTGTGGGGGTTTCCCATCCAGAGTGGTCTACCCTTACTCATCTTCTCCAAATTTTCTTGTCATCGATTTTTTAATTGTATTTTTTCCATATCACTAACCATCAGCCAAATCATTCATCACAGTTTATAAATAATTTGTATATGATCATATTCTTAGATATTTCTATTTTAAAGCAAAATGGACATCTAAGTGCACTACTCTGTATTCTGTTCAGTGGGGGAGGGCTTTCTTCTTCACCACTGTATTGGTGTTATTACAACACCAATGTATATAGATATTAAGTGAGGTCTGTCTTTCCTTCTCTTGTTAGCTGATCAAAGGGAATTTCTCAAGAAGCCATTTACATACGGTAGGAAGAAGAGAATGTTGTAGCAGGAATGAAATCATGCATAGCAGAGCCTTTTATTTGTGTACCTGTGCCTTCAGTGCTTTGTTAAACCCATTAACATAGCACTTCTCTGATTTTGGAGTGCTGCTGCATATGCTCAAGTGTATTGTGTGGGGATAGAACATTCATGACTACAAGAAGTAGCCCAGGTCTCATGGTAACTTGGGCTATCAACTAGAACATAGTATCAAGCCAATTTCTGCTCCACAAAAGAGCATCAGTAACCATCAGAGGATGTCAGGGACTTGGCAAAGGGTCCGAAGAACACCTTAATGTGCTATCATCACTTTGAACACCATTGAATGTGCCAGACCAGGAGATCAAAGTGGTAAAGCAGTTTTCTAACCTGTTGTAGAGCCTCAGGCTCTTCCAACTCCGATCCCACTCTATAATGGCATCTTCTTTAGATCACTTGGAAATGGCCTCAAGTAACACAAAGTAAGCATTACAATTCTTCCAACCCCCAAAGAAACACATTGTTCATTGTTCTTCTTACAGTTGCAGGAGGGACCAGGTGAACCAAACTCTACTTCACTGTAGAAGGCATATCTTGACAAGTTTCTAGAACCTCCCCACCCTCTCACATGCAAATGCCTTACCAATAGTTGGTACTTAATTATTCACTAGATCTAATCATTCTAACATTGTCATTATGGTATCCTAAAGAAGGAAAGGAGAACCAAGTCCTAACAGTGATCAAGAACTAACAATGGGCTACAGTGTTGATACACTTGACACATCAATGGGTAGATGGATAAACAGATTTTACAGCTATAACAAGCCTTCACATGGGATTTTTTTTTCAAAGTCATGTAGAAACAATTTGACACACTTACCAGTATCAAAAGATGTTATTTAGGTCAAGAAATAAAAGCATACCTGGTTGCACAGTATCTTTGGCCAAAGTTGACACTTGGTTAAGTTTACAGTTTTGTTCTCCAAAATGTATCTATCTTCTTAACAGGTCAATTTGATAATTTGAATGCAGATACAATGAGAGTCATCACTTTGCATCCTTTGTAACCTTGATGGTAAGGCTAGTCACTGCCATCATTCATGAATGCAGTCTTGATTTTGGTTTACTAAAATCTTGGGTAAAGCTTCTGCTTAGTCTTTCCTATAACACTAGCCTTTATTCTGTAAGTTAAATACTGAATGTGGGTGTTCTTCCAGTTTATGAATAGTTGATTCCAGCTATGTATTGCTAAACTGGAGAAATACCACCGGATGTGTTCGGGAGCCTGCTGAATCCATCATAAATGAACTTGAACTATGATTCTGTTGATCGCCTGAGCTTTATAAGCTGCTGCTAGGAGTAATGAACTGCCTATGGCCCCACAGTCATATTTTTGTTCTACTGAAATGAGTATGAATTTAGAGCTAGACTACAGAAAATCTCATTAGTTCCCATTTGCTAATAAAAATGCCCTGGTAAAAAGTCGTAAATCCCTTCAGGGAATATTTGAGGGGGAGATGAACAGTATAATTCTTTTTTTCAGTATGCCAAGATCCATTTGAAAAGGACCCCATTCTTCCTTTCACTGAGAGTGTGAGAGGTGTAGGGGCCCCTGAAGTTCTGCTTTTACAATTTAGGCTAGATTTTGTTGATTCACCTTAGAAAGTTTTTGTATATTGAGATCAGCTGAGAATTTAGTAGGCTTTTATTTCACCTTTGAAGTCATCATGAACAGTTAGTCACTGATGGAGCATATTTGCTGGGGTCAGGGTGTGTCCTTGTGCCTTGACTCTCTTCTCTATCATAGCAATGATGTGTTGGAGCTTGAGTATTACCACTTTATCCCTCACATTTCAGGATCTTATGAATGAAGATACTACACAGGAAGGTCTGGCTTACTGAAAATAATTACAGAGCTTTTCAAGGAAGCCATGGCTCCTATCACGAAGTGATTACTTGTGTAATGATGTCTCTGGACTCACAAGTGTAAGTGAAAATGCTCAAATAACAAAGCCGGTCTAAACGTTTTTTTTTTTTTTTTTTTTTTTTTTAATCTCTCTCAGCCTCTGAATCTTTCTCTAAACTTTCAGGTCCCTGTGGGTCAGCTTTGGTCTGTGTTTCAGCCAAGAATCCAATCAAGGTGGGAGAATATTTGTTTTTACTTCCCCAACATTACAACATTGGGCTTAGAGGGCCCCAAGTTTATAATAATGAATTTCCACTAACCTATCTTTACATATGTGAGTGTAGTATATGTACTTATGTAGGTTTTAAATTAAAACACTGAAAGGTTAGAAAAATTTTCTATACTCACTTATGAAGGAAAAAGACAATGAATTTAAATTAAGGCAGTCTGAGTATAGTGTATATTTAATGCCAAGTATAATTGCTTCTAATTTGGAGGTATCACCTATGGAAAAATTCATTTTTATGACCAGTTTTACGTGAAAGGCTATTATAAAATGCATTATATTAGATTAACTTTTTTTCTAGTCTTTGGCAGTAACTCATTATTAGAAAGCAGAACTCATTGTGCAAAGGGAATTAGAATGGTATATGTTCAGTAGTTGGATATCTGCAGGAGTCCAAGCACAGGAAGGAATTATTCACTATGTCCTTTAAAAATGATTAGAAAACTAATCTAAGATTTAACTTTTGATTCTCCTCTGAAGGTCATCAGAACAGAGTGAAGGGCAAGGGAATGAAGAAGATTGCAGGGGGTTTGGCATCAATGTCAATTAAATGGCATTTAACTCCATGAAGTAAATTAACACTCTATTTCTAGGTTCTTGGCTTTGTGTACCAATTAATGAGACTGTGCCATTCAAATAATCCATGAACAGCAGCTCATCTGTTTTCATAAACAAGCTGAAGTCACTATAGAAATACCATTGAGCTTTGAGCTAATATGATCAGAGTTTAACATTTTTAAAAATATAAACAACAACAACACCCCCCCCACCCCGAAGAAATCATCAAGGTAACTCTCATGGAACCCTCTCTTTTTGGGTGTTTTTTATTGGAATTTTATGACCTCTAAGAATAAGACATCACCTTCATTTATCTTTTACTATAACCATTTTCTAAAGTATACTAGAACATTTAAATTATCTGTCAAGTTAGGTGGCAAAACAACAAAGTTAACCTTCTTATATCAAATATGCAAAACATCTAGTGAAAATGCTGCTCTCTTATGGCAATTATATGTAACTCAAAATACAGAACTTCCATACTTCCATACCTAACTTCAACTTCGTTTCTTCTCATTCACTAGGAATCTTTCCTTGTCACTTCTAAGACCACCAGCCCCACTGAGCAAACCATCCTGTACTTTTTTTTTTTTCTTTTTTTAAGACAGGGTTTCTCTGTATTGCTTTGGAGCCTGTCCTGGAATTAGCTCTGTAGACCAAGCTGGCCTCAAACTCACAGAGATGGCCTGCCCCCCCCGCCCCCGCCCTCCCCTCCTTCCCCCGACCTGGGATTAAAGTCATGTGCCACCAACTCCTGGCTCATCCTGTATTTTTTTTTTTTTTGTTCTCTCATCCTTTAATTTTTTTACTCTCCCACCCCTCACTGCAGATCTTATTGGTTATGCCATATATAGTGAAATCATTTACTTTCCCTATTGCAAAAGCATTTTTTCTTAACTCCTTGGTCACAAGGTAAACCTAAGTGAATTGTATCAACACCTGTTTACTTAAAATGAAAATCTGCCAAGTCATTTGAAATAGGACCTAGGCCCTCCCTCGTGTCTCTAGGCTAAGGGAATATCCCTCCATGGCGAATGTGCTCCCAAAGTCCTTCCGTGCACCAGGGACACATCCTGGTTCCACTATCAGAGGTCCCGTAGACTGTCCACACCCTCCAACTGAGACACATATTCAAAGAGTCTGGGATGGCATATAGGTTAGTTAATAATCTCATTATCAGGGAAGGGCATTTAAGGCAGCCTTTCCACTATTGCTCAGATTGTTAGTTGGGGTCATCCCTGTAGGTCTTTGCACATTTCTCTATAGTCAGTTCTCTCTTCAAACCTATAATGGCTCCATTATGGTATCTCTTTTCTTGCTTTCATCTGTTCATCTCCAGACTCAAGTTTCCTGGTCCCTCGTGTTCTCCTTTTCCCTCCTGTTTTCCTATCTCTTTCTTTTAACTCCCTCTCCAGTTACTCTCTACCACTCACTGTGAATTGTAGGCTGGGATCCTTTGCTCTATGTCTAAAATCCATATATGATTGAGTACATACCATGCCCCTCTTTTTGTGACTGGGTTACTTCACTCAGGATGGTTTCTTCAAATTCCATCCATCTGCCTGCAAATTTCAAGATTCCATTGTTTTTGTTTGTCTGTTTTTTGTTTTTTTTCTGAGTAGTATTTCATTGTGTAAATATAACACATTTTTTATCCATTCTTCAGTTGAGGGACATTTAGGTTGCTTCCAGGTTCTTGCTATTACAAGTAATGCTGCTATGAACATATTTGAACAGATGTCTTTGTTGCCTGAATGTGGATCTTTTGGGTGTATGCCTAAGAGTTGGATTGCCAGGTCCTGTGGTAGACTGATTCCCATTTTCCTGAGGAAACACCATATTGAGCTCCAAAGTGGCTGTACAAGTTTGCACTCCCACCAGCAGTGGAGGGGTGTTCACCTCTCTCCACATCCTCTCCAGCATAAACTGTCATTGGTGTTTCTGCTTTTAGCCATTCTGACAGGAGTAAGATGATACCTCAGAGTTACCTTGATTTGCATTTCCCTGATGGCTAAGGATGGTGAGCACTTTCTTAAGTGTCTTGTAGCCATTTTGGATCCTCCCAGAGGATCCCGTTCAGTTCACAACAGCCAAATCAGTTGGCTCATGACCACCTCTGACTCCAGCTACAGGTGATCCACACCCTCTCCTGGCCTCCACAAGCACCTGCATTCACATATGAATTCCCACATGCATGTGTGTACACACAGAAAATCAAAAATAAACCAAAAAGAAATCCAAATGTAATTGAAAATATGAAAACGAACACATTTATATTTGCTTAAACACATTCTTTGACAAGGGTTTATAAAATTAGACATTAATATAAAATATTCTCAGAGTAATAATTTAGGCTTTTAGTTATTTCGAGGTCGTCTTCCTCAAGTTACCCAATTAGTGAAGTTGTTAGCCTTAGATTTATTGAGAGAGTAGAAATCTAAGATGTGTTAATCTTAAGGAACACATTATTTTTCCTTCTCATGCTTCCTATAATTAACTAAATAATCTGTGCTTCTTTTGATTTGGAAAATAGCATTATTAATGTCACTGAGTTGGTGTCAGGCTGCATCACTGACAAGATAACAGGAGCAGTATCTGAATCCTGCCTTAAGAAACGGAAAGATTAGAAATGCTATCTTTGTCCTAGATCCTATTATTTCTTGAAGGTCAATGGGAATGTGTAACCCCTGAAAGAAAGCAGTCTTGCAGGATGGTTGCTGATGGAAATGTTTACATGAAAAAAGATATGTTGCCACGTGTACCCCTGGGATACAAGCCACATTCCCCCTTGACCAGAGCCAATTACCAGTAGAAAAATAATGTAATGGAAGTCTTAACCACTTTTCTTGAGAAGTGTCATGCCACTCTGAGGCATTACTGGAGAAATTACAGTGCCATAATGAGCCTCATAATTCATGTCAGCCCTGTGCCTTTTCATTCATTTATAAATGTTTTAAAACCCCATGATTCATAATGCCATGAGCTGAGTTTCTTTCAGAGCTGTCATGATCCCATTAATATGAACCATTCCTGCACCTTGCCAAGAGACAAACCCTGAAGTAATATATCATAAAGGTCACCACTTCCCCTGGAATTGTTATAGTCAAAATTTTTATAAGTATTGTGTGAATACAAAAGAACAAGCTTTTTTGCAGAGAAAAAAATATTGAATGCTAAAAAAGATAAAAAAAAACCACAAAGGAAAATTGCTATACAAAGATGTCACCTTAGACTCATTATCAATTATTAATATATATTATATTTGAGAACTGTTACAATGTAGAAAGCACATCAGTTACAATGATTTCTTTAAAATATCTTTAGAAATATAGATGTGAGTATGTATGCCACATATATATGGGTGCCCATGGAGGCCGGAATAGGGCATCAGGTCCCCAAAGCTGGAGGTATAGGCAATAGTAATCTGAATAGTAATCTGTGTGATATGGGTGCTAGGAACAAAACTTATGTCCTTTGGAAGCAATTTCTCTTAACTTTTGAACTATCTCTCCAGACCTAGATTTAATATTTGACATAAACTTAAGATACAACTGGCTATCTAACAGCAAACCTTAGAATAAGAAATCCTTTGGGCATTACTTTTATTCTTATATTTTATCTCTCTCAATAAATGATAATGTTTACAATGCATCTCCCTCTTATAAACCTCCTCCAAGCAAATCACTTTTCTAGCCAATTAAAAGGTTAAGATATTAAGTATTATTCTATTAAGCAAAACAATGAAAGTAGTTCTTAAAAGCATCTGAAGTTGTGTACCACATGGTATGCTTTCAAGGTATAGGCATCTTTTGTTCATGATGCCTTATCCCCATGGCTACTCCCTTCACTGGGGATACTGATTACCAAGTTCATTTGTTGTTATAGCATGCAAAAATGTTATGTTTTTGAGTCACATTATGACATATGAATGATGCTTTGCAGAAATAATTGTGATTTTATTTCATTCAGCAAAATCCATGGAACCCGCCTACTGTTTAAAAGACTCATACAATGCTCCATCCTGTTAGAATTCTTGAGACAACATGTACCCAAGCATAAAGGTAGCAATGGTCATAGATGTTCCACAGAACAATATTGGTCAATGGGCTTTTCTGTCAGCCCTAACTCCTGTCACTTAATGGTGGGAAAGCTTTACTTATGGCCCTTACCACTGCCTTTTGTTTTAACAATAAAAAAAACCTGATTTCTCTTGCTAATGTTAATTGATTACCTTTCTATAAAGATTGGCTTCAGATCTGAAGGCTCTTTTCCCTAGATTTTTTGCATGACTTGGCACCTGGTACTCAATCCGTTGTCAATAACTTAAGCTTTTCTGTTAACCAATGAACATCTGTCTTTCAATTCCAGAATATTCAGTCACAAAAATGAAGGGGTCATGGTTGGATACATGATAGTACATGATGAAGATCTGCAGTTAAGACATCAAACCCAGTGAGCAAAAAGACTGCATATTAGGCCCTATACTCAAATGTAAATGTCTGCTTGTAAATATGCAGAGCACAGCTGCTGGTTGTACAAAACTTTGGCAATTTCTGCGAATGGAGCAAATTTACATTTCACATTTCAGGGTGATTTTCATTCATTTTACTCTTCAAACCAGCTCCTTTCCTTGTTTCAGCAGGAAATGACAAATCTGCCATATCACTTAGTACTGTTTTTCATAGCATATTCCATGGAACATCTGTCTCTAAGCAAAATATCAAATTCTGTCCCACCCTAAGCCTTTGGCCACCAAATTCCTGGACTCAAGAATCCTGCATTTTCCTGTGTTCATCGTGTATCTGATGGTTGTAGAGTTTGATACAGGCATGTATCAACCACTCATTGCTTCTGCCTGTGCTAATTTACCCCAAGTAGATAGTATATGTTTACTTTCAACCCTTTAGTCCTAATTATATGTCTAAAAGACATACCTCCTTTAAGTGGCTTCCAGACTTTACTCAATTCTTTGCCCTCTCTTATGCAGGTCATACAAGCAAAGAAAGAAAAACTTACTTGTGTACAACCCAAGATTATTCTGTTTCTAATAAGTAACACTTACAGCTTCAGCACACACATTATTTGGAATTCCCTCCTTTAAGCACTTTCTAAAATGCTTCATTTACCTTGAATCAAATCTTTGCTAAGTACCACCTCTATTTTACTTGGTGCTATTCACATTTGTCATAAATCTGCATTTCCTCTAGTGGTTTATTCTAAATGCAAAACTAAAAATTCAAATATTTAAAAGAGTGTTAAGCATATTTTTTTTCCTCCCATTATATGTTATACTACCAATGGCAAGCCATTCTCATTCAGCCAGAGTTCAAAGTTAACTCTGAAGTTGGACCAGTGACAGCTTAAATCCCTCAAACTATGACTTCCAGTACAAGGTTTACTTGGTATATCCCTGAAGTGATGAAAGCCGTGATCCCAGCAACTACTGTGGAGTTCACTAGAGCAGGTGTTAAAACTAGGAATCTGGGGTTGGTGAGATGAGTCAGTGAATAAAGGCACTTTCTCTCCAAGCATGGTGGCTTAAGTTTGATCCCTGGAACACATGTTTGACATTTGATATCCAATTGGTGGTGCTTTTGGGATAGGTTACAGAACTGTTAGGACACAGAGTATTGCTGGAGGAGCATATCACTGGGGGTGGGCATTTAAGGCCTTACTCTACGTACAGGCAACTCTCTGATTCCTATATATGGGTGAAAATGTGATCAACTAACTTCCTCCTTTGATCACTTGCTGCCAATGCTTCTCCTTCTATTATGGACTTTACCTTTGGAAGCATAAGTCATTTTTTTCCTTCTATACATTGTTTTCCATCCTGGTATTTTAAAAGAATAATAGAAAAGTAACTAATATAAAAGTTTGTACCAGAGAGTTGGTTTGTTTCTCAGAATCACCTGACCATGTTGTATTTTGGAGTAGCATGGGAGAATTTTCTAGAAAAAAAAAGTTGCATGCACAGTTTCATAGGTCATGGTAGCAGAGGCCTTAAAGAGGGTAATGATGAAAGCAATGTGTATTGTGAAGGTCTGAATCATGACGTTTCAGAAGGATACATAGACTGTATTCATAATTGGGCTCTGTGTCATTGTGTAATTTTTTCAAGGAATCTGTCTGTTTTCTGTGCATGTCATGAGAATTTTCTTGAGACTAAATTAAAAAGCAATGGACCAATTTCCCTGGTGGAGGACATCCCATGATAATATAACTTTGAATCTGTTATAGAATGGTTATTACTGATAATTCTTAGGTTGGGTTACAATGAAAAAGAGCAAGTAGAGCAGAAAGATATTTAAAATGTACAGTTTGAAGAAAAAAATGATACTAGAAAACTTAATCTGACTCTAAAGCATGTGCTGCAAAATATGTTGTTTGTTGGAAGTATATGATTTGTTTTCAGTTTATAGGGGATCACGGTTAAGAGACTGCCTTGAGTCTCAAAAGAGACTGGGTTTTGAAATTTAATAATTTGACTAAACAGAAATGTCTCTTATCTATACCCCAAAATAGGGAATCTTAAAATTGCAGTCATTATACAGCAGCGACTTGAGCAGCAAAAGCTTACACTATGTACAATTAGCTGCCCCTGCCCCACTCACCAAGTCTTAGCTTTTCATGGTTATGGCTGAAAGCCATTTTAGTTGCTACTTCAATAGTAACTCTTGGGTTTGAGCTGAACATAATATAAGCTAAGTAACTGTAGAAAATTTAGGAAGAACATATTAAAGAATCCTTCAGGTTTATTTATTATTTTTATTTTTCACAAAAGACGTTTTGGAAACTGTATAATCTTCACAAGGAATTTCAATCTCTATTCTTTGATCTGACACTCGTAAATGATTGCACAAATGTTTAGTAAACAAATTGAGGGTTTTGGTTTGTTTTTGTTTTGTTTTTGAGACAGTGTTTCACTGTGTAGCTCTGGCTCTCTTGTAACTTACTATGTAGACTAGAATGGCCTTGAACTCCCATGTCTCTACCTCTTGAGTGCTGTGATTAAAGGTGTACACACCTCTGCCTGGCTACAAATTGAGTTCTAATGTGAATTTATTCCCTTAATATTTTATTTACCATAGCTAGGAGAACTGTTTCTAACTCATTAGCACTTTCTGGTCATTAGACTTTTCCATTACATTTCCCCAGTGTATAAAGTCTCTAATGATTTCAATGTAGTTGCCTGTGGATACCACACACAATGGTCACAAGGAAAATATATAGAATCTGAGTTATTCTGAAAAGACCCTAATTAAGTTCTCCCTATTCATAGAACTGAATCTTTCATCAGTGGTAACACAATAAATTAGAGCAGGGTCCTTGTAATTTGCCATGGGTGCAATCAACTGATACTAACGTTTCTTTGAGAAACACTTGAATAAACAGTGAGCCATTATTTTCACGTGAGAATTTCTCTTCATGAGAATTGCCATCCTCTTTGATATTTTGTGGTGAACTATGTTAGTCCCCATGTTTTTGTATCCAGTTCCAAGTCTTTCTTTTTTAAAAATTAAAATCACAGTTCCTTGCTTCTGGAAAGATGCCTCATATATACTTATTGAGTACCTTGTGGCAAACATTCTATTTAGCTAACCTTGTAAAGGAAGTGCTGGTCTACATAGAAATAATAGTAGTGAAAATTGCACTGGTGTTGCTTTTGGAGCCAACATAATAGCTTTTCATCTCTTACATTTAATATTTATAACAATTTGGTGAAGCTCAGAAAATGACTTGTCAACAGAAACACAGCTGGTCAATAGAAATGATTTTACATTCAGGTCATTTATTCCCCCAAAGTAACTAGACTTTATGCTACACTGTGATGTCCATTTAAGTTTTTTTTCCCCCAATGTACCAACCCAAAATAATTTCAGAGACATGAAAAGGGTCTCAGTGACAATGTACAGCTTTACTCAAAATAATGAGACCTTTCTTTCTTTCTTTTCTTTTCTTTTTTCCTTTCTTTCTTTTTTTTTTTTTTTACAAAGGAGTATGAAGGATGGGTACATTGTTCAATGGAAGCAGAAGATGAAATGCACAGCTATTCATAAAGATGACAAAATCAGGAATGGTCAGATTGTGAATCTAGAGGAAACAAATTCATGTGACACAGAGGAAAGTTGAAGGCAACAGTAAGAAAAGAGGCTGAGTTCACTCAAGAGAAAGCCTAAGTCTTGAGGAATTCAGAAGTTTAGTAGAGAATGTTAGTATTAATAACAAGGTTGAATGTGATCTAATATGAACTCTGAGGTGTCATCACTAGAGAAAAGTGATTTAAGGTGGGAGATGCTTGCAGTGGACTGTGTAGTCTCTTAATCAAAGGCCACAGTCAGCTGTTCTGTTGCTACCAAGTCAAGGTGATAAGGTGAGAAGGCAATAGGATGGAGAAAGAGTGTGGCAGGGATGTAAACCTATCCCAGACAGTGTATTGGGAGAGAGCAAAGTATCCTTGAGCAATCCCCTAGGCTCTAGCCAATAAGAGTAAGGAATATAAGATATATAAGATGTAACTTTTCAAAAATAAATATTGGTGTAACTATCAGATTTCAACTTGGCAAAGTCAAACTAATAGGTTTTTTTTTTTTTTTAATTCCTTGACACAAGTTAACACTGTGTAGCTCAGATTGGCCTCAAATTTTGGTCTTTCCATATCTGTCTCCCATGTGCTGGGATCACAGATTGTGCCACCATGTTTGTCTCTTATAATTAATTAATTATATTTTGTTTTGTTGGATTTCTTGGAGATAGGATGTCATTTAGCCTAGGCTTGCCTCTCATTCACCACATAACTAAAGATGATCTGACTTCTCCTTTGGCCTCTCTACTTTCCAAGTGCTATGGTTCTAGGCATGCATCACCATTCCCGGACTTGGGGTCCTTTACATTTTTTCATATTGATATCTAATAATTATTTGTATTTATGGGGTTCAGTTAAATGTTTTGTGCTTATTGTAAGCACATTTGTTTTTAAGGTTGTATTTATAATTGGAAATTTTGGGATTTATTTCCCAAAATGAGAAACTGCTAAAGCCCCGTGTTTTTAAAATTTCAACAGCAGAGACAGTTTATCTCCTGATAATAAGATTATTTGTGTGTTGTAACATAAATAACTGCTGTATTTGAAAACCAATAAAGGGCTAGAGATAATGGCTCAGCATTTAATCATACACAAAAGATTGTATTTCAGATTTCCAATTTATAGTTATAAGGGCTAAAATACATAAAATGTATCTAAAATATAAATCAAATTAATGTCAAAAGCAGATCTTAAGGTCAGATTTATATATATATATATATATATATTTCTTATTTTAAATATTGATCCCATTCCCTTTCCGTCTCTCCCTTTCTCCCTCCCTCCCATGCCCCCGACCATACCCCCATCCCATCCCCCGCCACTCCACAGAGAGGTTGGTGCCTTCCAGGAGGTATCAACAAAGTCTCTCAAGTCATTTAGAGTAGGGACTAGGCCCTCCCTCCTGCCTCTAGGTTAAGGGAGTATCCCTCCATGGGGAATGTGCTCCCAAAGTCCTTTTGTGCACAAGGGATACATCCTGGTTCCACTATCTGAGGTCATGTAGACTGCCCAGGCCTTCTAACTGAGACCCATGTTCAGAGGGTCTGAGTCGGTCCAATGCTGGTTTCTCAGTTATCAGTCTGGGGTCCATTAGCTCCCCCTTGTTCAGGTCAGCTGTCTCTGTGGGTTTCTGTAGCCTGGTCTTGTCCTCCCTCTCTGCATCTGGATTCTATTTGGCTCAGTGTTTAGCTGTGGGTGTTTGCTTCTGCTTCCATCAGCTACTAGATGAGGGCTCTATGATGGTGGATAAGTTAGTCTTCAATCTCATTATCAGAGAAGGGCATTTATGGTAGCCTTTCCACTGTTGCTCAAATTGTTAGTTGGGGTCAGTCTTGTAGGTCTCTGGACATTTCTCTAGAGTCAGTTTTCTCTTCAAACCTATAATGGCTCCCTCTTTTATGGTATATCTCTCTCTTTTTCTCTTATTTATTCCTCCCCTGACTCAATCTTCTTAGTCCTACGTGCTTTCCTCTCCTTACCTCTTTCTTCTAGCTCCCTCTCCATTCCCTGCCTCTCCAACTCCCAATATGCTCAGGAGATCTTATTCCTTTTCCCTTCTGTGAGGGACCTTGTATGATTTCTTAGTCTGAATTCAGTATTGAAGAACTTTGTATGTGGAATATTACTAGGAGATGCAAGTACATGGATGCTAGGAGTGGTTCAAAGTGCTTTTACATTTCTTACCTCACAAACATGGTATGAAAGCCCAATGAATTAGACACTATTTTCACAACACATACATTTTAATGAGAATTTTGCAAAGTATGTACTGTTGTAGTGACAAGTAAATGTCTGCCTGCAAACAACCACCTAGAAAAGAAGCTGGAGTTTGAACCCAGATGAACTGTGTACCAATTCTTTACTCCAATTCTAGATATTTGCATCAGCTTCCATGCCCAAAATAGTAACTTTAGGAAAACTAAATATTCAAAGTCCTAAGTCCTTATTATTTTCTGTTTCTTACACCAAAGATCTTCAAATTTGGACAAGAAGTCTCTAACCAGTTAAAACATGGAGATGGTAAGTATTCCTGAGGTTCAGGGCAATTGAAACACAAAAATTTCATCTTTTCCTTCTGCCCCTCAAGTCCACATGTCATGAGGTGGTTGATCTTCAGATGGAGATTCCTAAGCATGTGAGGACTCTGGAGAAAGTGAAGTGTTGACAATGAGGCCTTGTGTGGGCAATGAAGACATGCACAGAAAGCATAAAACACTGCAGGGAATTTTAATGAGACCAAGGAAAGAATAGTTACTGTACATAGGGATTAGGATACTGTCCATGAGTTCTGAGACAACATTTTCTGTGAACCCTACTGTGCAGTGCAGAAAGCCAAAGAAACAAACACCAAAATGTGATTTTATGTGCATCAGTTGATCTTTGCAGTATTTTGGACAGTCTGGCTATATTTATTATAATTTTAAATATTTATTTTTAAGTTAATAAGTACAGAAAAACATCAGAAATTTAAAAAGTAAATGTTAAAAAGTTCTTTCTTCTTCCATGCCCATGGTCTGTTCTCTTCCCATATTTTCCTTGTTAATCACTCAAATGGTTTTTTCATCTTTGCAAAGATTATTTTTCTTTCAAGTAAATTGAATGTATATATCACCACAGTGCTTGTCTATCATAGACTTACCTTTTCTCCCCCAATAAAAGCACTTGAGGGTCTTAATAACAATGAGAGATTCTTTTTTAAAAGATAAACTTGTGTCCATTAAAGATATAATCTATTTGAATACTTCTGCATATATATATATATATATATATATATATATATATAAAACTAGGTCAGTTGCAAATATGCTATAATACACAATACTGCTATCTTTAATCACAAATAAACCAACCACACACACTCCTAGAAGTAGAATTTCTTGGTATAATAATCATAGACAAATGCCAAAGTGTTAAGTGATGCCAATATGCCACACTTTGACTTTGTACTAATTTATCATCTCATCACTAATGGAGGCAAGGACTTGTTTCTACATCCTTGCCAAGGCTGAATTAGCAAAGTATAAATTTTCTCTTGCCCAGGTTATAGTTTACCATAATTTTCAGTTAGGGATCTCTTATTAAGTGTGAAGGAGAACTTTTTATGTGTTCATGAGCCATTAATGACTCATTTACTATATGACATCTGTCCATCCAATCTGTTTTATTCTGGACTGTTATTTGTTTTCTTACTAATTGATGTGCCCTCTTCACATGCATGGATACCAATGAAGTTGAGAGGACTTTTATGCAGTGTGTCACATCTTTTGACTTTGCATATGATGTTTATATGATGTGGAAGGCCTGTTGCTCTGTTCTGAGTTGTACAGAGATGAATTTGTTAGTTAGCTCTTCTAGCATCTAGAATTCATGCTGTAGTTAAAAAGGTTATTTTCATGCTGGGGTTACAGAACAATTATTACTTTTAAATATTTTGAACACGTTCATCTTAAAATATTTTACCTATTAGGAACAGCCTTGATGTGCTATGTCAGATATGGTCCAATTTTTGTCAGATGTACTCGTTCAGCAGTTGACAATTTTCCCACTTGAATTGCCTCCTTATTTTATATTAAAGGCATAGTCACTGTCTCTTAGTGTCACTTCTGATCTGTCCTTTGGTCTTTCTGCATGATTGTGTTCTATGCAAAGCTGTTTTAATTATAGCCTCAATATTGTGCTCTGATATCACCCAGCACCTTACCTCATTATTTGTCTTCTCTAGTGAAGAATTTTATTGGCTTTAATTCTTTGATTTTGACGTAAAGTTTAATATCAGTTCACCTAGTAATAGAAAACTTAATGTCTCTAAATAATGTAAAATAAACATTTACAAATTATTTTATCAATACAATAGTTAAATAAAAATAATTAACCTGTTTAAATTTTTTGGAGGATGAGGTTCCTACTCAAAAATATACATTCACTTTAGAGTCTTCATGTAGAAGTTTGTCTTCTACTTTTTCTTATGTAAATTTTATATGCTCTTATTGTTTGTTCTAAGAATTTCCTTTTTATTTAATGTGCCTTTCTTGTTACAGATATCTCACATAGTTTTCTATATGTAGACTACTGATAGATTCATTATTTAATCTTAGTGTTTTTGGTTGACAATATTCATTTCTCTACAAACATGCAATGAGATCTTATTTAGTCCTAGCATTATGTTTCTTCTATCATTTCAGTGACCAGTATATCTGATATACTTAAATGTATGATGACCAAAATAGATGAAAGAAGTCACACAGATGTGGTGATATAATACTTATGATTTATTCAAGCTTGCCTGAGTATTCAGAAAGCAAAGTCAGCCTCAAGCTATAGAGATAAGTCTGTGGTGGTACACATCTTTAATCCTAGGACTCAAATGTAAGAGGTAGATGGATCTCTGATAGTTCAAGGCCACCATGGCCTACACAAGTGTGAAGAGTAACAGAGTTCATGCCTTTGATCCTAGCACCAGGGATCATATGCATAGAAGGCAGGAGCAAGTTCTCAGAGCTGGCATTTATTCTCCGGCCACCTTGAGGATAGAAAGACATTCAGTCTCAGGATTCTCTCCAGCCATGTTGAAGAGGGAATAGTAGTCTGGGATTATAGTCTGAGGTTTGGTGGAGACAGGATGGCCCTTTCAGTCTGAGGTAGATGTAGTAGCTGGCTGCTTTGCTTTTCTGATCTTCAGTTTGAAGCTTGAACCCCAGTATCTGTCTCTGGATCTTTTATTTTTCATGCTATATACAGAAATTAAACTAACCATCTAAGCAATAGTGGAGAGGCTACCTTAAATGCCCTCCCCCGACAACGAGATTGATGACTACCTTCAATGCCATCCTAGAGCCTTTATTTAGTAGCTGATGGAAGCAGAAGCAGACACCCACATCTAAACACTGAGCAGAACTCTTGGAATCCAGTTGCAGACAGGCAGGAGTGATAAACAAAGGGGTCAAGACCAGACTGGAGAAACCCACTGAAACAGCTGACCTGAACAAGGGGAGCTTGTGAACTCCGGTCTGATATGTGGGAAACCAGCATAGGACCGACCCAGATTCCCTGAACATGGTCTTGGGAGGACTAAGCAGTCTATGGAGCCTCAATAGTGGATCAGTATCTATCCCTAGTATACAAATGGATTTTGGGAGCCCATTCCACAGAGAGGGATACTCTCTCAGTCTAGACACATGGGGGAGGGCCTGGACCCTGCTCCAAATGATATGACAGACTTTGATGATTCCCCATTGAAGGCTTCACCCTCCCTGGGAAGCAGAAAGAGGATGGGATGCAGGTTGGTGGGGGGAACAGGGGAGGATGGGGGGGGTGAGGGAACTGGGTCTGATGTGTAAAACAAGCTTGTTTCAAATTTAAATTAAAAATTTAATATAAAGAATCATATACACTTTACAAGGTATAACAGTAGAGTCTGAGAACTGTGTGACAACCCTAGGCTGAGGATGGGTGTTGAAGAAATGGCAGTCTGCATCCACTGCTGCAGATCAGACCTCACTGAGGAGTGTGGGGCTGGAGTCTACCAAACAGAGAAGCTCAGAGTGCGATCACAGTCCTGAGACAGGCAGAAAACCTTATCTATAGGGCAAGATAAGATGAGACTTGTGGGCAAAGACCAGAGTCCTCTGTTGTACTCAAGAAACGTCCTTCAAGGAACATGTTCAACTGAGGCTGTCAGGTAACTGGACCTAGGGAGAGCAGTGCAAGGACGGAAATGAACATGGGGTTCTACATCAAGAATTCGGGGAGGGAGCTGGTCCAGCTCTACCTCCAGCTGCAAACCTTCTACTGTGGGCTGAGAGAAGTATCACCTAGCTCCCCCACCTCCTCTGCTGCCTATTGGGTGAAACAACACTTTTCTTTTGAGAAAGAAGCAAAAAAACTTCTTTTCCAATGGCAGGGTTTCTCTAGTGCTACCCAATGACAATGCTTACCTATTTATTTATTTATTTATTTATTTATTTATTTATTTATTTATTTATTTATTTATGTGAATGAACATTTTTGTATGTACACACAATGTAGCTATTATATAATAACAAAGTAGAGATCAATTGAACTTCTTCCTCCTCCTCCTCTCCTCCTCCTTCTCCTCCTCCTCCTCCTCCTCCTCCTCCTCCTCCTCCTCCTCCTCCTCCTTCTTCTTCAAGAAAGCAAGCTTGGAGGACAGCCTGTGGTTGGTCTGATTATATTATCCAAATAAAATAAGAATAAACAACATCTTACAATTATATATTTACTCTTCCAAACTCTCTTTAAAATAGCTTACATATTATTGTTATATGATGTGTTTTCTCTGTTTACTCTTTGGATCTTTTGGAGGGGGCCCACCACCCAGCTCCCAAATAAACCACATACCACAGAGACATATTCTTAGTTATGAATGCATTGCATTAGCTTGGCTTGTTTCTAGTCAGCTTTTCTTAAATTATTCCACCAACCTTTCCCTCCCAGCTTTTATTTTTCTTACTTCTGTATATCTTTCTTTCCTTCTTTCTCCGTGTCTGGTGGGTGGCCCCATCATGCTCCTCTCCTTCTTCTCTTGCTGCTCTATTACGAGCAGGTTTTTCTCTGCTGGTCGGTCCCGCCACCATGCCAGCCCCCAAGTAACATAGAGAGACCCTGAATTTGATACAAAGCTTTTGGCCAGTTACTAGTTTCTTATCCGCTAGCTCTGTCTTAATGAAACTGGGATCGACATGTGAAATTTTTAAATTATAGTATTAATGCTTACCTTTTTAAAAAGAAGAATTTCTTCTCCTGGCATTTAGAAGGCCAGCAGTGTACATCCGAGGTGTTTGGATTATGTCTCTGTCATATGTTAGCTGTGACATTGAGAAATACCTTATTTGAACTGGAGAAGGCTTCAGTTTCTTTGTTCATGGAAGTTGGAATTTTAATAGTACCCATCTATGTGAGTTTTTACACGGGTTAATGCATTGACATGGACAAACTACATAGAACTTTCCCATGAATGTGACAGAGTGCATAAAGGTGCTGCTTACTAATGTTCAACATACTTTCCTAAATTTCCCCTCTCTGGAGTGTTGGTTTCATTTGAAAGAGCAATCAATCTTAGAATATTTCCTCCCGAAAACTCTATAAATAGGGTGGAAGAATGAATCTACTTTTAAAAACTGGCTGAAACTATCAAACTTCTTAATAAAATTATGTGGAATCCTGTGAACATAAGAAACTTTATTTAAACAAAAGAAATTTAAATAAATCAGAGTCTTCTGTTCCATAATCATTTCACAATATTATGTATGTATATTATTGTGAAGTAATATGTGTTATGAAATATTGTGAAATATTTACACAATTGATATACATAAAATATTATTGTGAGATAATGTGTATATTATAAAATAATATAATACTGTGAAATATATATGCACAATTGGTGCTTATCTGATATTTTAAAATTTATAAAATCCAACTCATAGCAGACCAAAAAATTCTCTTTTTTGTGGGGTTTATATGTCAGATCATATTCGTCTTAGTATGTCAAATTATAATAACACAAAAGCAAAATATTAGACAAAATTAAGATAAGTGTTTTCTAAAACACTTGAATTTGCTTCAGTAATAATTAGCAATTTTATCATCTTCTAACTTGTCAATTTTTAAGACATTGTTCTGAATTCACTGTGCAATTATTTTCTTTCACGTAACCATAAACTGTTACCACTTCTAGGATGAAATGGTCGCCTCACAGGATTTCCTAGCAATCATGCATGGTATGCTTTGGAACAGAAGCGAATGTGCATCGTCTGACTAAAGTGATGCAGGAAGGTGGGCAAGCTGACTGTAATTATTACAGCTGGCGTGCTCCCAGCTTCCTGTAGATGGCAGCCAGATGCTCCCATCAACTGCAGAGACTCCAGGTCTGTTTCTAGGTGGAGTATGCATCACTGGCCTTGCCAAGTCATAAAATTATTTTCTCCTTTCTCCTGTCTAAACTTGTAGAGATTACTCAGGCTTTTAGAAACGAAATCAGAACACATTGCGGTAGGTCACATCAAGGATGATGGAGCAATCTGACAGTGACATCTGTCTCTCCACTCATGCCAGGTTTGATTTGAGGGATTTGGCTGGCTGAATAGTATACAGCAATTCCCTCGCTGTACTGAGTCTGCCACTCTGCCCTAGGCATTGGCTGCATCTTCAGGGTGCCATGCAAGTCAAAGAGGGTGACACTCCCCAGTCAGGGAGCACCATCCTGTGATGCAAGTGACAGACAGGAGTTGAACACTCCTGGCAGGACCTAAAAACAAATCTTGCAGGTTTATATACAGATGTCAGTTTCAGCTCAGCCTTTTGTTTATAAAACATCAACTAAATGTTGGATGAAGCAAACTTGTTCGGTAAAGGATAAATATATTCAGAGAACTTGTTTGGTAAAAGATAAATAAATTCAGAGAATCTGCTTATCATGAGATCTTTAAGGTACTCTACGCTGGAGCAAACATAATTTGGCCACCCACTGAATAAAAATGCACCAACCTTTCTATGCATAAAGAATGGTATTTGAAGAATTTCATAGGTGAGAGAGATAGTGCCAGCATCAAAAGAGAAAAGGACATCTTTGTGGCTAGGCTAAATTGAGACAAAGAAAAATTTCGAAGTTTTAAGCAAATAATTTATACAAAGGTAGAGCAGGAAGAAGACGGACAATGACTGAGTGGTTATTGCAGAAACTTTGTTTACTGTGTGTGTTCCTGTGCTTGTGCATGTATGTGTATATGGGGAGTGTGTATGCCCGTGGAGACCTGAGGATGATGGAAAATGTCTGCTGTAGCCTCTCTCTACCAAATTGCTTTAGACAAGGGCTTTCACTGAACCTAGAGTTTGATGATTCTTCTAAACTGATTACCTACTATGGAGCCCCATGGATTTTGAGGGTCTCTGCCTCCTTGGTAATAGGATTACAGACACACAACCATGCTCAATAATTTATGTGTGTGCTAGGGACCCTAATTCAGGTCCCCAGGCTTATATGGCAAGTGCATTACTTATAGAGCCACATCCCAAGATCTTGGCAAGAGGAAATATCCTGAGTTAAGAGAGTAGAAACGAGATGCAAATAGACTTACGATTTACTCAGGAGGCAGAAGATCCAGATTTATGAGAAGGTAGAAATAAGTATTGGCAAGTTTGAGGAAAAGCTTAGCTTCTAAATGGGTAACTGAGTAAATGTGGTTCTTTTTATTGTAATATGAAACCTAGGTGGAAGATCCTGCAAAATGGTGCATTTAATTCAGTCCATTGGCTTCAAAGTAGATGTGAGATATCAAACAGATTTTAAGCAGGTACTGATAAACCTGAGAGGAAGGTCACAAAGAAAGCAGAAATCCTCTCTGGAAACCCAAGAGGCTCACAGAGGCCATGTTGCATAAGAAAAGTACTTACAGCAGAAAAGAGTTGAGGCAGGCTTGCGTGATAGATAATGAGTTCAGTATCACTGGAAAAATTCTGCTTATAGTGTGTTATCTATTTTTATCCCATCCTTCTGCTACACTCTCACAGCCTTTTACATTAAAAAGACAACATAAAAAGCATGATGTATATAAAAGAGTGACCTCATTAAAATCTCTATGCTGCCCCAAAATCAGACCATGAACAGTATCAGTGCCAGTTCAATCATCTGAGCTGAAAAATGGCGGGCTCCTTGAGAAATGGCAGGTATCATGGGACAGAAGCATTGGGTATTTGTGGGTCTTGGCTCTCTACATATGACTAACAATTAGCAAAGGGTTTCCAAAGACAGCATTAGTGGCAAAAGAGCTTTGCTGTACACAGGTAGCCTTGGCTGGAAACTTCACCAGAAGAGCAGTGGGTGCTATAGAGTTACTAAGGACACTGGAGCAGGACACACACAAGTAGGGCATGTGCAATTAATTTGAAGTGACAGTCGGCATGCATTGAACATGGGGATCAAAGAGCCAGGCATAGTCCATTTCATGACTATTTTTGTGACATTGTTTCTAGCAGTAGTCTGGGACAAGCTGGCAGACAAAAAAAATCTCTTTTTTGAGTAATTGTTATGCACATTTAAAAAAAATCACATTTATAACTTCTTTTTAGAAAAAATTATCTTACTTATTTTAAAACTCAAATTCAATTATGTTTTAAATAATATCGATTCCAGTTCATTAGTTCTCAACCAGTAGTTTTAAATGGAAAACACCTCTCTGCCCTTTCTAAAAATTAAATCAAACACATTTTAAAATAGCAATTATGCATTTTCTGATATCACAGATAATAGTTATCTGAAACAAAAAATCTCCCCTGCCATGAGTGGAAAGTGGCAGAATTGCTTGCCTCAGTTAGATTTTAATTTCATCTAATCATTAATTCATTTTTACAGTGTGTTTTATAAAAGTAACTAATTAGGGAAATTGCTTCCAGTCTCACATGTTGAACATTAAATGAGGCTGCAGTAGCACTACCAAATTTAAATTTGATAAGCAATATTTGGTGTTTAAAGCTTGTGAGGAGATATGAGAAGCTTAAAACACTCAACAACTCCAAGCCATCTGGTGCTATCATCATGCTTTATAGCCAGGCTTTGAATCAGGGCTCTGCTATTTTGCAACATACCTTAATCACTTTGAACTTTAGCATTCCCTTGGGTAAAATTAATCTGACATATATAGTACTTGGAAAATGTTAAAATCAATGTGTTTTTATTCCTTTCTACTAATCATATTCCTTTGATGTCAATCCTGGAAAGAAGAGGGGACAATCCTGGAGGTAGCATTGTCTGATATATAATAATGGGAAAGGTTTCTTGGACTAGAAACAGAAGGCAAAGGACCCCACTGAATGAGTACAGCAATCAAGACTCCCTTCCTCCCCTCTGTTAGCCACAAGATTCTATCCTGAAGGCTATATTGCAGAATGGCACCTATTCCTTACAAGGAGGATTGAAGAGGAGGGTAGAGAAAGGTTTCAACCACACTTCCTTGTTAAACTCTGGAAATAAATCACCTTTTGAGGGACCACAAAAGGCCAATCACACTAGAATTAAAATGGTGACACGGATGAGATGTCAGGAATGACCACAGTGAATAATAGTTTCTGCCAAGTGACAGGGATCCACAGCACACGAGAGACAGTACTGCTATTGAGGAAGTAGAGATAATCCAGCAACACTGCCTTAATTTTTTCCCAATCTTGGACTTCAATGTCAGGTACCTTAAAACACACCAGAGTCTTCTCAACAGATGTGTTCTGCCATCTGTGTCAGGAGGCACAAGTCTTAGTCCTTTTGTAAATCCCAAGAACAACCAGGTAGGGAAAAAATATCAGAAAATATGAATGAGGCTTATCTTCCAGAAAGAGAGGTGCTCATACTAAATAATTTTGTTTAGAGTGGAACCTCAAATAGTTGATGGATAGACTTGAGTATGGTGGCTTCCTAGGTCTAGAATGCTTAGAATAAGGAGTTGAAGAGATAATAGTACAAGGATACAAAATTTCAGTTACTTAGGAAGACTAAATGGAGGAATCTATTATACAACATGATGATTATAATTAATTTATTGTATTATTGAAAAATATCAATAATGGATATCCTATCTTAACAGAAAATCATAACTACATGAGGTAATACATTTCACTTATTTAGAAAGTTTTTTTTATTCCCTCATACCAACATTGCCATAGGATGACACCCATGAGAAAACTGAAATAACCTATGGGTATATATTTATAAAATACAGTAAGTGTATGATACATAATACAACTACATGATAAGTTAAAATTTATACATTCCAAACTGTAAGGATAACTATTGATCATGTAATATAGCACATTCAGAGCTCAGCCAGTATTTCAAATCTGTTAAATGTCCAGTGAAGACATTACCATTCACTTTTAATTAGGAAATAGCTATTGAGTTGCTGAATATTAGCATGACAGGACCTCTGCTAAGTGTATAGTCATGTGGGTGGTCAAGACATAGTAGTGTATTCTGTCCTTCAATTGGTTGGCAATGCTGCAGCCTTTATCCCAAGTGACTATCAGAGCAAATCAATGCCTGCGGTTGCATTGACAAACAAGCATACTAGTGCAGAAAAATACTATATGAAAAGAGGAGAGAATCAAGTGTGGACAGCACTAACAATTATCCCAATCATTATGAGAGACACTTTGTGCCTCACTCAGCCAGGGCCCATGTATGACCTAATTCTGAGAAGGAATTTAATGGGGACAGCTATGAATGGCAACAGCATGGCTCACCGCCTCTCCAAGAGCTGACTCAATCAGCCCCAAGGAAGTTTGCTTTGCTGGGGAAACCACATATTGTGAGAACTACACAAGCAAAGGCTTTTAATGCTGCTTTAATCCTGGTAAAGACTGAAATATTACTAATTTTATTTATGTATAGTCCTATATTTTCATATTTCAAGTTTTATACTTATAGTCTATGTGGCTGTAACAACAGACAGGATGTTATTTTCCTAAATGACAAGACAATTTCTTCCTGGGGGTGCTGGTACAGCAGCAGAGAATCTTACAGACTTATTAAAAGCCATATATTGCTACAATATCACCTAGAGATAAAATGACCAAGAATCATTATTAATTTATATTTTAAGTTTAAATGTTATAAAAGCAAAACATAAAATAGGTATCCCAGTTCCACCAATTATCTCTAACAAAATTTTGTTTATTTAATTAAAAAGTATGAAGTACATGTTGAAGCTCACACAACAGAGTGCAGGTAGAGGGGTGTGGGCAGTATCTAATTTGAGCAAAGGAACTTGTCGAAAGACTCTCAAACAATGATGTATTCCTTTTCTGATACAAGATCTCAGTGGGTGGCACCAGTCCTTTAAATTGGCTGCAGTTCAGGGCCTTGAAGAGCACTAGGTATCAGCTGAGCTGTTAATGGTTTAGCTAAAAGGCTCCTATCTCATGACAGAAAGCCTCAGAAAAATGATTTCTATGACCAAATTCCATATAAGCTATAACACAGGGTGACAGCAACAATTTAAGCCTGTGTCTACACTGCTAGGAACTTTCAGTCCTAGGAAATAATGTGCCAGTCTCATGCTAGTCTTCCTTACATAAACACATTAATCCTCTGTCTGAAATTCCTTTCTTCTACCTAAAATGCCTCCACTTCCTGTGCCTCATGTGGAAAGTGGCTACTTTTCCTTGCATCTATCTCATGTATTTTCCCTCTAAATCCTTTGCCCATACTTGGTTTATTCTAGTCTCCATCAGCATCCTCCACCAAACTGCAAAAGCCTTCCTATTCTACCTGTACATGGTATGTCTAACTGAGACTAAAACAATGTTTTATAATATTTTTTATTTAAATTTGAAACAAGTTTTTGTTTTATATATCAATCCCAGTTCCCTCTCCCTCTCCTCCTCCTCCCTTGTTCCCCCCAAACCCCAATCCCAGGGAGGGTGAGGCCTTCCATAGGAGATCTTCAAAGTCTGTCATATCATTTGGAGCAGGGCCTAGGCCCTCCCCCTTGTGTCTAGGATGAAAGAGCATACCTCTATGTGGAATGGGCTCCCAAAGTCCATTCGTGCAGAAGGGATAAATACTGATCCACTACCAGAGGCCCCATAAACTGCTCAGTCCTTCTAACTAACACCCACATTCAGGGAGTCTGGGTCTGTCCTATGATGGTTTCCAAGATATCAGACTGGGGCCCATGAGCTCTCCCTTGTTCAGGTCAGCTTCTGTAGGTGTCTCCAGCCTGGTCTTGACTCCTTTACACATCACTCCTCCCTCTCTGCAACTACAATCTATACTGACAAAAATAAACTAGGAAACAAGGAGGACCCTAAGAGACACATACCTGGTCCCTCTGAGAAGGAGAAAGAGACAAGATCTCCTGAGTAAATTTGGACCATGGGGGGGGAGGTGAGAGGGGGTTAGGAGAAAGAAGGGGAGAAGAGAGGGGAAGAGGAGGACATGAGGGGTCAGGAAGATTGATTCCCCGGAAAAATACAGCAGAGCAAGAAAAGATGTACCACATTATAGGGAGCCATTATATGTCTAAAGAGGAATCTGGCACTAGGGAAATGTCCAGAGACCTTCAAGTATTACCCAAACTAACAATCTAAGCAATAGAGGAGAGACTACCTTAAATTCCCTTTCCTGATAATGAGATTGATGACTACCATATATGCTATCCTAGAGCCTTCATCCAGTAGCTAATGGAAGCAGAAGCAGACACACACAGCTAAGCACTTAGCTGAACTCCTGGAATCCAGTTTCAGAGATGGAGGAGTGATGAGCAAAGGGGGCAAGACCAGGCTCAAGAAACCCACAGAAACAGCTGACGTGAACAAGGGGGAGCTCATGGTCTCCAGTCTGATAGCTGGGAATCCAGCATAAGTCTGACCCAGATTCCACAGAGAGGGACACTCTCTCAGCCTAGACACATGGGGGAGGGCATAGGCCTTGCTCCAAATGTTGAGACAAACTTTGAAGATCCCCCCCATGGAAGGCATCACCCTGGGGGGGGGTAAAAAGGGCATGTGGTTGGGGTTTAGGTGAAACAGGGGAGGAAAAGAGGAAGAGGGAACTGGGATTGACATGTAAAACAAGATTGTAATATAAATAAAAATTTTCATAACTCTAATGCCTGACTGAGTGGCACACAGGAAGACCTCAATAATACTTATTGAATTTACTTTTAATATACCCAGTGGGTCAAAACAGGTCACTCTGTATCAATGATAACAGTAGTTTTATGATTATGTTCTTCCTGTACTTGGTGTTCTAGTAAGCTGTGTAAACATCATTTAAAGGACTAGAGACAGTACACAATATTCTAGCTGGAGTACAAGATCAACAGAATGAAAAATAGCAAAAAAAGTATCTTGTAAAAGACCACCATATACCAAGGTAGAAAGAAACATGAAGGATGGAAGAGATCCTAAAATTTTATTAAAGAATTTACACTTGATTATGGGCACTGAAGATCCATGAAGAATTAAGAATTAATAATGTTAATTTATATTAAAATGGTCAATAGAGTAAGAGAGCATGTTCAAGTGCAAAGGCAATATTTACTTTTTATTGTTATTTTTTCTTGAGTATGCTTTAGGAACCAAAGGGAATGAAAGCAAACTAAGCCAACAGAAACATGTTGTCATTGAACTTTGCCTACCATGCAAGTGTATTTTATGTCACTCATTCAATGTTTAAAACAGACAACTTTAAAATACAGAAGAGCTCATGTGAAATGTAGTTCTCTAAAATCTCCTTAAATTTGGGGGGATTCAAAGCAGGAAAGACTGTGGGAGCCGGGATAAAACTGGCCCTGTCTAGACTCAGCTGTGTCCCTATACAAAAACACTTCCTCAAAGCTTGGGGCACAGGGTCTCACCGTGTAGCTTGCTGTGTAGATCTGGCTGATCCAGATCGCAGACCGCTGCCTGCCTCTTCCTTCCAATGCTTGGATTAAAGAGTCCACCATGTTTAGCAAGCAACAGGATCTTAACATCAGGTTCTGGTGGGAAGCCAAGAGCAACAGCAAGCCTTCTATTTTTGGGGAAGCCTACGGGACCCCCATGACCAACAATTTAATGGGAAGCATTGCATACCTGATATTGGGCTGTTTATATTAGATTCATATTTTATTATGTATATGAGTGTTCTTGTCTACATCTATGCATGTGTGTTACATTTGTGCCTGGTGCCTGTGGAGGTCAGAGGAGAATGTTAGTTCCCCTTGAATTGGAGTAGATGGTTGTGAGGCACAATGTAGGTTTGGGAAATTGAACCTCAGTTCTCTGAAAGAACAAGTGCTCTTAATCACTGAACCATCTCTCCAGCTGCACAGACACACACAGAGGTGTGTGTGTGTGTGTGTGTGTGTGTGTGTGTGTGTGTGTGTGTGTGTGTGTGTAAGCTATGGTGTCTGGGAGAAGTGTTATCACCCAGTATCTCTATATGAAGCTTCTAAAAGTAGCTTTGCGTGTGGCTCAGCTCTGAAGCCTGTGGCATGGATGGTATGGGAGATAACCAACCACTTTCTGACTAGATTTAAAACCCACTCCTAGAGGACAGAACTGGTGTCTAGTACTGTGAACATGGTCAAAAGCCTGTGGTTGGGAACGTAACAAACTCCAAGGGTGAAGCTACTATTAATAATTTATTAAATGGACAGAGTATCAAAGTGCCTTCTTGTCTTAGTTACTGTTCTGTTGCTGTGAAGAGAAACCATGACCAAAGCAACTCTTATAAACAAAAACATCTGATTAGGGGTTTGCTTATATTTTTCAGAGGGTTAGTCCATTGTCATAATGACAGGAAGCACAGTGGCATGAAGGCACACATAATGCTAAAGTTGCTGATTATGATCTATAGGCAGGAGAGAGGGGGGAAAGGGAGAGAGAAGGAGAGAGGGAGAGAGACAGAGACAGAGAGAGACAGAGAGACTGAGCCTAGCATGGGCTTTTGAAACTTCAAAGCCCACCCCTAGTGACGAACCTCTTCCAACACAGACGTAACTACTAATCCCTCTGAAACGGTTTATTAAAGTATTAAAACATATGAACCTATTTACCCATTTTCATTCAAACCATCACACTTCTTCTAAACATTGATCTTTACATCCTCAGATTAGTACATCTCTTAATCCTCATTAAATAAATTATTATTACTATTATTATTATTATTATTATTATTATTATTATTATTATTATTATTGCAGTGGACAGCAGTCAATCCAGAGACTCACAACTGGTCAGGGTGTAGAGAATTAATTACTGTGGAGAGTGCATTCCTAAATGGAGTGTTTACCTCCTTCCCCAAAGCTGAAGGAACATCATGGAAAATGGGGTGGAAAGACTATAATTAAAACAGGATTAGTCTGCTACAGAATGATGTCTTCTGAATATGACATAGCTACTCACAGCAGCTGTAGTTGCCTACACAACACCTGCTCGGTATCAAGCTAGTCAACATCCTTGCACAGGTAGGAGAAGGTCTCAAATCCTCACCCATAGTGAGAAGCTACAGACAGTTGATGGCTTCAGATGAAGGAGAGTCAATTTTCTTCAAGGATGTGGACCTTGTAGGTTGACCATGTACGAGTGGACAGTGCTGCATTCATGAATACATGGGCAGCACTACTTAAGCTCAGTAGGTTTTTTAAAAAGACATAAAGTTAGGAGAGGATGTGGTGAGGAGGCTTGCAAAGTTGAAGCGAAGAATGGGAGTGAATAAGGACAAAATACGTAGTATGCATGTGTGAAATTCTCTAAAATAAAAATATTTTAAAAGCATATACATTTCAAAACATTTCATTTACAGTAAATTCAAAAATTGTTTTTATGCGTAAATGTTTTCCATATATCAAGAATTCGTAATGACCTTTTAAAAATTAACTTGTATATTTTATAAATTTTAATGCAACTCATACTGAAATAATGTCAAACTGAATATTTTAATTCCTTTTGCAAATATAAATTCTAATATTCTTATCTCTTCCTTAAATTTTGTTTTTATTATAGATACATCCCTATTCAAGACCCATGCTCCAAAAATTTTATTAAAGGTATCCTGCCTCACCATCCTTCCCAAGTATTTTAAAGGTAGATAATTCTCTCTGGAAGCAAAGTGATGGATTTCCTGATGTGAGCTCTTCTTACTGTAATTTCAAAATCCATTTTGCTTGTGAATTAATGGTATCATAGAATTTAGATTTGATTCTCTTGTCACCTTATCTCTTGCTCATCACCTCTATCCATGAATCCCACAAGGAAAAGGAGCCAATGTGGATAGAATCTGTCAACACCTTAGGGAGAAGTTTATTGAAAATACAAGGTACTATTCATGGTACCACACCTTAAATAACTTTCTACTTTCAAGAGAAAAAAAAAAAAAAGAAAAAACCAGCCCAATCCCAAAAAGCCTGCCCATCAGGTTGTCTACCAGGTGACACTGACTGAAGACTTAAGAGGACTTCACCTGGCTATTTGTCCCAGCAGGTGTCTTATCTTTCAGTCACTAGAATTTAATCAGCATTTAAGTGTGCATCTAACTTTCTTCTATTTAGAATACAATTTCTGAGCTTCTACTCACTGTGAATATAATATCTATGTCAAGCCCTCAAGGGAAAGAATAATGTTCCTCCAACTCTCACATTTATAAGAAGCCTATCTGGACACTGTGGCTAAAAGCCTGGATGTTTTATACCCAGACAGATTCCCTTTTAGCAAAGAGTCCACCAGGCATTTGGTCAGTGAAGTGTCCTCTCTGTTGGAATATCCCTGGCAGCATGGGGCAAGGAAATGATTCTGTTGTGGCAGCTGGTTGGTTTCCTGACAACTCCTTCACCATAGTTTGCCTAGATTTGGCCAGTTTCTTAACCACTTTGTGACTTTATTTCCATTGTGCTAAAAGTAGAGGGTATTCATCCCCACTAGTACCGAGTGAAGAGTCAAACACGTATCTGTCCTAAGTGTGTACACTGGCATTTTAATCTTTGAGAGAATGCAAGGCTTTTGGAGTTTGGATGCATGCCTGGAAAGTAGTGGGTATTTACTGAATATTTGTTAAATGTATGCCTGTGGGACTGGAGAGAAGGCTCAGCAGTCAAGAGCACTGCCTGCCCTTCCAGACGTCCTAATTCAATTCCCAACAACCACATGGCGGCTCACAACCATCTGTAACAAGATCTGGTGCCCTCTTCTGGCATGCAGGCAGGCATACATGCAGGCAGAACACTGTATACTTAATAAATAAATAAATCTTAAAAAATATTTTTAAAAAAGTATGGTTTTTTTTCTGTTCAAAATATTAACAAATCATGTTTATCTGTTCTACAACATAGCAAACAATGATTTAAGTGCTGCTTACAGATTCATTCATTCCATCTGGAAGCATTCCCGTGTGGGAGACGCTAATACTCTGTTTAGCCAAAAGGAAACTAGAGCACAAATAGTTAAGCCAACTTGTTTAAAATCACCTTGCTCTTAGAAGAAATTCAAGCTAAGACAGCTTTAGCACTTGAGTCCATGCCATATTACATAGAAAGACTTTATCAAACATCAATGGACAAAAGAGTCTCCTGGAGAATTTGTTGGAAATACCTATTCCAAGGCCCAGCCTTTGACACTTAGAGATAAACGGTTGTGGTTGAGTAAAGGAATCACCATTTCTTATGTTTGCCCAAACTCTCTCTCTCTCTCTCTCTCTCTCTCTCTCTCTCTCTCTCTCTCTCTCTCTCTCTCTCTCTCTCTCTCTCTCCTCTCCCCCCCACCTGTGTGTGTGTGTGTGTGTGTGTGTGTGTGTGTGGTATTCAGATATATGTGTAGATCCCACAGAAACCAGAAGAGACTGTAGGATCTTTTAGAACTAGAGTTACAGGAGGCTATGTGACCAACTGGGGTCTTTTGGAAGAACAGCCAAGCCATTTGTCCAGCCCTGGGAATCATCATTTCTGTCCGTACAGGAAATTCTGGTGTGGCTGACTATTTGACTGCTGCTCTGGGAAACAATGAAGTAATGAGAATGCACTAATCTAATTAACTACTCACTTGTTTAAATGAAGGGTGGGAATGATGATCAGCCAAACTGTAAGTCAACGTGGTGCTTAAATAATAATATTTGTGCTTCATTTTGAAATTCTGTCTGGGCTTTGACACACCTCTGGGTGAAATGAAAAACAACAAACATATATCAAAAACATACACAACAAAATACTTACACTGATAGATTGGCCTGAAGGTGGCACAACCTGTATTTGGGCAGACATGAGACCAGTGGATTCTGATGCAACCATTTGAAGAGCTGGCATTTCTTCATTGTGGAGAGACCAAGCCCTTCATCTCGTCTTATTTAGAAACCAGCTGAAATTGTCCCTGTCTGTCCCGCGCATTTAAATGAGAAATAAACCCCAAAAACCAGAATTTACTTGTATAGCAAAGATCACAAATGAAGCTTGATTTCTTGCAAGAAAAAGTACTTGAGTACTTGTCGTGTCTTTGATTTCAAAATGCATGGTTTTTCTGCCTTTAAAGTTCTAAAACTGCTGTGTGTCTTACAATCAGGGGATTCATTCAGTGGCATAGTATTTTTTGCTTTCCATTCAAGATGGTATCTGAGAATCAAGAAATATATAATTTATGTTCAAATCAGTTTTCAGATGGCACAGATTATAAGAAAATGGAAGCATAAATTTAGGTCATAATCAAAGGAAAATGGCTTGCAACTACTAGTTACTCTCTACAAGAGCCAAGAAAATATGGTAGGACATTTTAGCATATAAACCAAGATTCACATTCAAAAACTCAGAGTAGCTGGCTAAAAATGAATCCATTCACTTCCGTCTGACTTTTTCTAGTTGTAGACATTTAATAATAATAATAATCCCCGTGACACATTATGTAACACCCTACCCCTCTCCCAAAGGCAATATAATCAATTAATTACCTTTAGGATATATTTTATAAGAGAAAACAATACAAGTGGGTAGTCAACCTTTTATCTGTGTTTTTTTTTTTGCCCTTTTTGATGTATTAGATAATAATATTCACAATGCAGACCAATTTGAAAAAGAAAAAAAAAACAAAGTCTCTATGAGGATAGGATGCTCATGAAAAATGAATCTAAAATAGCACTACTGGATGGTCTTCTGCACTAAAGGTTATTAAACAGTTGGTGAGTGAGCGCTTAGCTTATGTTTGATTAAAGAATTGGAATTTAAGCTTGTGATTTCTAGTCAAATGGTTATTTGTACAGCACCACATTCTAAAACTCTAAGGAGACATTACTGGCACCCAAGTTTTGGGTCACAAGAATAAAATCTGTGAATTCAAATGGGCTCGAGAAAATTTTGGTTCTATCCGATACAAAGGGGTTCAAGCATAGACAGAGGGCAGGTAGGTGAATCTGATACTGGACCAGCTGGGTCTCATCAGAAGAGTTGGAAACGACAATGCTCTGATGACGCACGCATTTTAAAATCCTCTGCTTTGACTTGAATTATAGAAAAGCCCATCACTTTTACTTTCTCTAGAAAATTGTGAACTTTTATTAATTCTAGCTATGTCAAAATAAAATTGACTTAATTATAACCAAAAAGAGAACCCATATCTTGGACAAGAATAGTGGTGATGAAGATGGAAATGTACATTAAAACAAACTAGGCTACAAAAGGGAAACAGTAAAACATAAAGAAACTTGCTGTAATTTTACTATACTTCTTTCTAGAGTCAAAGCAAAGCAAGAGGATACCAAGACCATAATGTGCTTTGAAAATGTAGTGAAGATTATAAGGAGGTCAAAGCCTTTAAAGAGAATATTGTATTTCAAATGCTAAGTAAATAATCATAGCACAGTGGAATAAACCCGGTTGAACAAAAGATTTTAACTGCATGCATAGTCATTAAAAGTAGGCTGCTTACAGCTCTGGGAGTTAGCCCAACTATTTACCCTTCTTTTCTAATTAATTCCTAAGCTCCTTGCCCCCACTTTGTAACTTTTATCTCCCATCTTGATGTCACTTGTCCATTTATTACTTTTCTGTGTTTTGGCTTCTCCTGGTGAGAAAGAACATGGGGGAGAGAGACAGGGCAAGTGTGCCTCCCTGCAGGCCAAGGATGAGGCTGTGGGCATCAGTTCAAGCTGTGATGGGTTCCCTAGATCCTTCCCTGTGACTCACTGATTGACTCATAGGAAGTCGATGGGTGTAATCTCTGTCCTCTGACAGCAATAAAACGGAGTCAGAATGGCAAGTGGCAATTGTCAATGAGTGAAGGAACTTAGATTCAAGGGTCACAATGCCAGTTACCTTGTTTAGCTGAAGACTCATCCCTGGCCTGCAGGAAGGCACATTTGTCCTGTGCCTCATCCTTATTTTCTTATTGTTTCCTGAAGTGATTTGGGCAGCTATCACATACTTGCGTGTTTCAATCCCTAGATACGTGGCTATCACAAGTTCTGTCCGACAATCAACCATTCCCCTAAGATTTTATAAAATCATGTTTGTGTTTATTTGTATTGAGTAGAACTATCATCATTACCTATAAATGTAACAGCACCACAAGAGGTACCTACTAACTGCTTGTCAGGGAGAGATTTTTTCATGTAAACTAAATATTAAAGCCAATACAAAATGAATATACAGACTCATTAGTTCCCCAGCACTGGCAGATTTCATACCAAACTTTTAGGTATAAAGGGATTATTTCTTTTTCTTTTCTTTTTTTCAACATGTTCATGACGTTTATTGAAGAGTTTCTTTTCTATAGATATATATTAATTTGAAAGAAACTTGTCGCTTGTCTTACATGTCAATTCCAGTTCCCACACCCTCCCGTCTTCCTCTGTTCCCCCCACCAATCCCCATCCCATCTCTAAAGGGATTATTTCTTAGAACAGAGGTTTTTAGACATGGAAACAGAAAAGGCAAATTTTCATAGATTGTAGTTGTCATTGTTTGTGCTAGCTCTGTGGGAGTAGGGTATGAGCTCACTTGTCAGGTCAAGAGGAGAAGAAAATAGTCCCCTTTAGCAGTCATCTATCTATAATGGAAGCCTATTAGAGTGACTCATGTCAAAAAAAAAACTTATGTCATCAAACCAAGCCCCTCAGTTTTAGTTGCCTGCTAAACTGGAATTTTATTGTTTATTGTCTCCAAATTTTGGTCACCAAGAGAAAATGCAGCATTCCAATTAGTGCTGATCTCATGCTCAGTTAGATTTTATGCTTTTTATTGTGAGGTACTTTTCTTTCCGTCACTAGGTTGTTTAATGAGCCTTAATAGATGTCCCTATATGTAACCAATTTCAAAACACTGGCAATTTAAACTCTGAGTATTTCAGGCTAAGAAATTGTCCCAGAGTTTAATGAATCCTATAAAGTAAACTTCACTTGCCTGATGAGATGGAGCACAGCCTTTTCTTATAGCATTGAAACCTCATCGCTGGTAACCTCCATCCTAACCTTAAAAAGCAGTGGAATTTCACCTTATGCCATAGCTAAGATGGAGTTTAGCTTAAGCCTAAGATGGAACAGGTGAGTGGAGAGAGGAAATGTGATAGATACACAATGAAACCATAAAAAAAATAATGAAATTAGGCCCTTTGAAGTAAAATAGGTGGGACTAGAGGACAGCATGGTAAGCAAAATAAGTGAGACTCACAAAACAAAACAAACAAAAAAAGAGTGTGTCACATGTTCTCTTTCATATGCAGAAACAAAGAAGGCAATTCTGAAAGAGTTACAAGGAATGGCCAAGGTAGGGAAGGGTTTGAGGAAGAGAGATGAACATGATAAATATATTTAATATATGATGTTCACAAGCATGCAATCATCACAGTGAACTTCATTTCATTGTACAATTGTGTATATTAATATTAACTTTCTACAAAGGCACCAAAGTGCATAAGGTATACGTATTTCTTTTCCCCATTTGACTATCAGGGTACTAAGTGCAAGAGCAGATTGATTTTCTAGGTATAGTGTGGAAGGTACATGCTCAATGACAAATGATGCTATTTCCAAATGTAAATTCTGTATTTAAAATAATGTCTTAAAATAAAGATGATGTCTATGTTTATCCCTTCCCAGTGTGCAATCTAAAAGCCACTGTTATTTATACTTTTGTGTGAATAATCAAAAAAGTTTACTTCGTAAAAGAAAAATGGACATCTCCATGGGGCAAAGGGGAAAGACTTGAAATGACAAGAATCCAATTTTTAAAGAAATTAAACAATTTGATATACATGTAGAAAAGTCTGCTTTATGTGCCTTCTGAGAATGAATAGTGAGTTAGCCAGTGGCTTCAACTATGTATTCTAATCAGATATACATGTTTCAAGAATGCTTTATTGTTACCTTTTTCTTCTATTATTATTTTCTTCTTCTATTATTATTATTATTACTATTATTATTGTATCTCTGTGGTGCATCCCTGTGTGTACACATGCATACATAGGTGCATGCATGTGTGTGTATGCATGCCCATGTCTACATAGGTAGTGACTGAGGAAGATACCCAGTGCCAACATCTGTTCCCTACATTCATTCCCACCCAAGGGCACATGCATTTACCTATACGTACATGAGCATGTATACACACACACACAAAATCCTAGACCTAAATCGTGATGAAAAGCTAAACAAACCCATCTATAGGGGTAAGCACCTCATCTGTGCTGAAAGAAATATTGCACATACAATGCATGGGTGGGGGGCGGTGTGAAGCACATAGACCTGGCACATCTTACGAGTGCACAGAGGAGAAAGGATAACCTTTTAGGGTCTACATGCTCATATATGTTTTCACTATCACAGATTCATTCTGAGATTTATTGAATGTCACATTTCTCTTGGCTGTGACAGCGTTCATGATGAGGTCTTAAGTGATCCTGTCTCCCAGAGTTAATTTACTTCCAATATGTCAGAGCTGAGAGTGGATGTAACCGTCAGGCCACAAATAACAGTATGCCCCTTCTAAAATTTCATTTCAGGGCCACATTTTGATTTTAACCATTGAAAATATATGGATGACTGAACTTATAGGGGTTTTGTAATTTTCTTTTGCTAAGGTACAGAGTTGAGTATGATGTTAGCCATCAGGAAATTCATTCTTGTTTTTCTTTCTTTATCATTTCGACTCTTCGGGAGTCAATGTTTTCAAGGAATGACAGCACAATGCCCAAGTACATTGATTTTTGTTGCTAGGAAACTGTCTGAAATTTTTCTTGCTGTTATTTCCATCAAGGTCCTGAGAACTTATTTCCCTCTTTTTCTTTTCCTCAGAGATTTCCATCTCACTCTAGGTAACAGGTCCTGAATATCGTCCGTGGTGGCAGGGTGCAGGGAGGTGAGGACTATTTTCTCTCTAGGAGGCTGTGCATTGCACTCGCCCCCAGATTTCAAATCTCATCTTCAGGAAGCACAAACTCAGGGCAGAGTCAATGATGACTCATTCCAGCTCCTTTAACTCTACCCGAGAGCTAGCTGTTTCATCAGGGAAAGACATCAATTGTTCTGACATACTGTTGCAATGTGGATGTGAAATGTCCCTCATAGGTTTATGCATTTGAACCCTCAGGCTCCGTCTCATGCTGTTTGGGAACTATTTCCCTTCTTCTGTAACTTGTCTGTGGTCCTGACATATAATCCTCTGAATTATAAGAGAATGGATTCGTCCTTGTAATTGATTGTTAGTGTTCCAGGCTTGTCACAAGTGAGTACTGCAGACTCTGTTGCTATATACAAACAACCAAAATTTAATTCTCAAAAAGTTCAAAGGCTACAAGCCTGCAACCACATTGTCGGGATCATGCCATGAAATTCTTCCTGTGCACACCCCATCCTCTCTTAGCTCCAGGCATTTCATTGCTTCATTTCCAGCCTTTCACTTTCAATCATACCGCACTCTCCCTATGAATGAAAGTTTTCTGTCTCTTCTCATAAAAATATTGGGTTATAGTTCACCCTAATGACCTGGTCTTAATTTTATTTGTCAGTGCCCTATTTCCAAGTAAAGATACATAAAATAATTATTGTGTGCTTAAGTTGAACCTGTCTTGGACTGGTGAGATGGTTCAGCAGGAAAGAACTAGCTGAAAAAGCCTGATGCCTAAGTTGGATCCCTTGAGCACATTTAAAAGTAGGAGAACAAAACTAGTTCTATAGAATTGTCCTCCAACCCCACATGGCACATAGAAGAATTCATGACAGTCTTTGGGATATAGAAATTTTAAAAGCATGGAGTAAGGAGGGCAGTTGCTTCCCTAGGTTCCGTATTTTTCTGAGATCAAACTGTCAAACATTACAAAGCAAACTGGTTTGGATGCCATAACAGACAGCTGCAAGGTGCTGGGAAGTCGGGGTGGGGGGAGGGGACAGATCTGAAATTTATTGGGTCAGATGGAGGGACTTAAGAAATACCTGGGGCAAAAGTGATCACAGTGATCACAGGCAAGTTGGAAGATACTTGATTGTATAAATGGAATACTACTCTGCAAATAAATAAATAAATAAATGTAATCTTGAAATTTGCAGGCAAGTGGATGTAACTTGAAGAAACCATACTGAATGAGGTAACCCAGTCACAAAAAAGAGGAACATAGTATGTATTTGCTCATATATGGATTTTATACATAGAGCAAAGGATCACCAGCCTATAATTCACACCGCCAGAGAAAATAGGATACAAGGATTCTAAGAGATTTATATAAGGTTCCTCACAGAAGGAAAAAGGGATATGATGACTATTTCTGCAGTTATATAAATTTATTCTTAAGGAATTAAGCATTTGCTATTTTGTTTGATTATTGCAACACATGTACAAACTTCTTCATAAATGATGTTTGTACTACCACATCTGAATTTACTTCATTAATTATATTTTAAGGTAAAAAAATGGTGTTGTGGGGCACACACATGTGTCACATATATATGGGTATCCACAGAGGTCAGGAGACAGTGTGGAATCCACTAGAAGTGGAGTTGATGATGCACATCCTAGGAACTGAACTCTGGTCCTCTGGAGGAGCAGTATGAGCCTTTAACCACTGAGCCATTTCCCAAGTCTCTTTATTTATTTATTTGAGGGCAAGGTCTCAAGTAGCCAAGATTAGCCTAAAAGTAACAATGTAGCAGAGGGCAACTTTGAACTTCCATCTTCCTACCTTCACTTTTCAAATGCTGAGATCACATCACTTGCCAGGATTATTGGGTATTGGGCGGGCATTGGATGAAGGGCTATGTGCATACCAGGCAAGAACTCTACCAAAGCTCCAGCCTCCAAATCTCTCATATTTTCTAGTTAATGATGCAAGCCTCATCCACTTCTTGGGCATTTATTTTGTCAGAGTTGTGTGGTTCTCATAAATCATCAACTGGCATACAGTGATGTGATTAACAGGAAGGGTTAGTCTAGATTTACGCCAGCTAGGAGGCTACTGGAGACTGGTCGAGGCTGTTTTGTCTTTCCATGGCCACATGTTACTTTTGAGAAATTGTCTCACTCTGGCCATGCTGACCCATGCTGGGACATTGCTTTCGTAGGTGGTAAATCTCACTTTCTTAGACTCAGTTAATCTCGATATCTCTTTAATTGATTTTCCTAGTTGGCACTTCTTAACTCTTATTTTCAGGCCTGACATGTCATAGTCCTCAGCTTGGCTTATCATCTAAGACAGGAAAGTCACTGAGCTCAGCAAATGCACACACCAGGTCTTCTTCATCCTCTTCCTCCATGTGGAGTCATACTGAGGCATTCAAGTGCCCATAGGTGTTTTAAAACACACAGTGTGCTTTATTCAGTTGTAACACGCTTCTCTGTCTTCATGGTCAAGGTTGTTTGGCTTTGTCTACTGGCACGGACACGAAGAAGAATTTGGGGTGGAAAGGACTGGGGAGATGTCTCAGGAGGTAAAGTGCTTGTCTTGCAAGCATAAGAACCAGAGTTCAAACCTCCAAATCCCACATTAAAAAAAAAAGTTAGGCCTTGTGACATGCACTTGTATTCCCAGCATTGGGGAGGTGGAGACAGTCAGATGCTTGCAGCCGTGTTGGACAATAAACCTACCCTTCCTGGCAAGTTCTAGGCCAGTGAAAGACTTTATTTAAAAGAAAAGGTATCCATCCAGTAACCTGAGTTTTTCTTCTGCTTCCATGTACATGCACAACATATTTATGTATTCACATACATGAATACACACACATATATCATTTATATCATATGTATCATATACATATGCAAATAACATATACAAGAAGATTTGGATTGTATCTTATAAGGAGACCTGGAAATCAAGCTTAGAATGCCTGGATGGAGCCTGAGCCCTCAACTGTATGTCTCCTTCTGGGCTCTGTTCACAGGGAAGCAGTTTTTTTGTTCTCAGCCAGCACGGCATCAGGATGTGGCCAGTGTTCTTGAGAACACTGTGAGACCTGGTTCAGTATCCTCCACTTGCAGGATCCTAGGCCCCATTTCTACCTGCCTAAGATGCCTGGGGAGCTTGCCCTGGTAGTGACAATGAGAGAAGTTGGTGAGCTGACCAACCCATCTACCACTGGCCTAGAACCACAACCATGAGTTGGCCCACCCCAACAACCCCCTCATCTATGAACTGTTAGAGCATGAGAATGGGACAGACACACAGATTCAAAAGTGCAGGATCTCCAGGACACAGGGCAACAACAGGACATCCAAGAAGCACCCCAGAGAGAGCCCATTATCAAAAGTGTGGCAGAAGCCAGAGGCCTCCAGCCAGACCAGTGACTCATAGCCATGAACACTTGCAAGTAAAGATGAATGGACTAAAGAGTAAACCGTGTGATTCATTGTGACACAGTACGGATTCCACAATGAGATTCTTCTCCTTTTTTTTGTTTGTTTGGTTTGGCTTGCTCTGGGGCTTTGCTTTTAAACTTTGTTTCTGTGGGGAGGTTGCAAGGGGAGAGGGCAGAAGCGAGGGGATGGGGTGATGACTGGGATCTGGGATGCATGATGTGAAATCCACAAAGAATCAATGAAAGTTAAAAAGGATTTTGTTGCTATCTTTATCACGGGATTATGCTAAGCGCTAACATTTTATTCCTTTTCTAAAGGAAGGTATGAGGAGACAGTCCAGTTTACTGAGAGAAGCTGTACTCGGCTCTGTTGTACAAGACAGGAATTTTGTGTGATTAAGACAGTTATGCTGAGAAGGGCAGGGCAGAGAAAATTGTTCTTTTGTCTGTAATATGAAGTAATAATAAGGGCCATTGCCATCAAATCAGACCCTGATTGCTGTAAGGGCCACAGACTCAGACATGGTCCTTAGCAGTAGCCCTGGCCTGGATGTCACTATGGCCCCAGGTGGCAGTGCAGGCCATTCAGACCAGCACGGCCCTCATGGTAACATGGCACTCAGATACCTATGACCCCAGGTGGCATCCAGACTTCAGACTTCTGTATAGTGCTCAGTAGTATAGGGGCCACAGACATCAACACAGGCTCCTTTGGCTGCTTTGGGACCTCAAGACAAGACTTGGCCCTTGGCAATAGCCCAGGCAGGACAACACTCTGGGGTGGTAAGCAGGCCATTCACCCCAGTCTGTTTCTCACCACCCACACCTTTTTAGATCTACCTCTCTCCCCAGCTCAGGAACCAGTCTGCCTCTCTCTTTCTCTCTCTCTCGTCCATTTTTACATCCTGTACTCACCATAATGATTCCTGACTACCTGGACTAGTTCAATCCTGCCTGCCCAAACCACAGGGCATGTGGAGGGAGCTGTTCTCTCAGCTGTGGGCTGGAGAATTGGTTCAGTGGTTTAGTTCCCAGCACCCACAGGGAGGACCGCAACTGTCTGTAACACAGACCACAAGCAGGCAGAACATTATAGATAAAACAAAATTTTCTTATCAGATAGTCTAAAACAATCTGGTCACTCATAACTGTTAGGTTTGGAAAGTCAGGATAAACAAATAGGCAGAACAGATGTTTACTCAGGGAGAAATAACTTACAACCTAGACAGATGAACACCAGCAGGTTCCACTGGATGCTTTCCTCTCCGCCTCCTGCCAGCAAGAGAGCTCTCCCCTCTCCTCCTCAGACCTAGTTCCACCTGTCACTTCCGCCCCTGGCTCCACCCACCAATGGGTATGGTCAGTGCCATAGAAGCAGACAAAGTGAATATCTCACTACAAGGGGTAGGCTGTCCATTCCTCTCTCCTCTCAGCCTCACTACCAAAGAAAGCACAAGCAAGTCTCCATCGTTCCCCTCACACAAATATTTATCTGCAAGAAGGAAAAAAAAAATCCAAGCAAACAGGACTGGTCACGTCATCTATTCTTTAATTTGGGGGCTTCTGGTTCATTGCTGTGTCAGGGCCTCTGACAAGAGAAAAAAAAATAGTACTGTACTGAGTTCCATATCAGGTTGAAAGCCCTGCTGGACACGACTGGTTTCCTTTATGACAGCAAGACTGTATGTTCTGTGTGAGGGGCTTACTCTGAGGTCTGAGGATGCTGTGTCATTGGAGTCGTTACATGTACAGTTTTAATGTGTGTGATCTTAAAACTATTTACCAGACTTTACTCATTTTACAATAAGTAATGTTTCTGAACACCAATGTAAACAAGCCCTCCAAGGCATATTTTTGTAACATGTTTGTCTTATTTTCCTTTTGCTGCCCTTGTGGTATAGACTGATAGTAAACATCCTTCAGATCTAACTAACTAGAGATAGGAGTGTGGATTTGTGACTCTAAGGTATCCCCAATGAAAGTTAGTCACTATCATGGCCAGGTAAAGAGTAACTTATACATACGTGTTCTCACCGTTTAAACTAAAGGAGTTAAACAAAATTAACATCAGTATAAAACCTACATCTATATACATTTGTACTATCTCTCTTAGTATTTTCATGAAGCTTTATGAAATATATAATTTTATTGCGATTACCCAGAAATTAAATGGAGCAGAAATCATTTCCATTTTTCAGACAAGAAACTGAATTTGAAGGGTCCGTCACCTCTCACACAGGCTCTTTGCTAGTGAATAACACATGAACTCTAACCTGTCAGGATTTCCACTCCAGAAATCTTCATCAAGATCTGGCACAAAGTGACTCTATGATCCACCTCTCAGGAGGTTGTCAGAAACAGATCTTAGGGGCTGCCTACAAATGTTAAATCTAAGGTTCCACGGGGTGATGGCATCTTAAATGTGAGAGCAGTGGACTAGAGCAAATGTTGGTGGGTGTTTTGTAGATGAAGTTTCTTCACAGCTACAATTGTATCCTGCATTGTTTGTGGGTATTTCTGTAGCTGAGCTACTAGGTGCAGATGAGCCTGAATGGACCACATATTCAATCTTTGGACAGTTACAAAAAATTTGTGGGTGTGCTCGAGAGCGGTGCTGCTCTTAATGCAAGGGACAGTTTCCTCTTTGTTCATAACTTCTGATCTATTATGGCCTAGTGTTTTCTTATGTACAATAAAATGAATATTATAAAATAAAAGATATCAAAATTTAAGGCCTGTGTTGAGAGTGCTAAGTTCAATAATTACTAAATTCTTCTATCAAATAGCTAAGGGTTTGACTGAGAACATCCCACAGAGCAGCACTGACTTGTGGGAATTTCTGTGGAGCTGAGCTCAGGAAGTAAAACCTGCCCTCCTGCCTTCTTCACAGCTGTAACGGTTTTTGGTGGCTTGTTAGTGCTAGGACACCAAAACTCGGGAATCAAATGATTTCATCACTCTTTGGGAAAGAGTCTACTTTAAGGAGTTCAGCTGATGTTTTATTTACCACTTTCTCCTCTACCTGCCTTGTTATTTCAGAAATGTATGCGGCCACCACTACTACTTTGCATTAAGTGGTACTTAGTGAATCTCACTCTTGAACTCTCGGTTTTAAGTATGGCATTTATATTAATGTTACTAAAGAGACAGACATTCCCACACCCCAAACATCACATTGCATCTGGGGAGATTTCACTACATTCTGTCATCTAATCGGTATGCAGAACAAATATTAGACTCTAGAAAAGCAAAAGGTATAAGAATACACTTTCCAAGCTCCCCTAGAAAAATTACCTGCAGTCTGGGAAATGAAAAGCCTCCAACTCCTTTATTAACTGGTCTCACGTTGCTAGGCAACAAGTTCTCAATAGCTTTTAGCCTGTATCCACAGCCAGGCTTTGAGGAGTCAAGATTGTTTCATAAGTCCCCGAGAGTACTCATCTCTGACTCCTCGCTTCTCAGCCTTCTGTTCAGTTTCTGTGTTCCTGTTCCTGGGGCTCTGATGAGACCTCTACCACTCCAACCCAATATAGATATCTCCTTCAGGAACCAAAGGTTGGGGACGGGGATGGAAACTTGGTCTGACAGCATTCCAGTGTTTGCAGGCTGGAAGATATACTGAAGACTCTTGGGCTGCACTGTGGGTTGAAGTATTGCTTTTTTCATGGAGCTGCTAGAATCTCAATGTTCACATGAAACAGACTGCAAATCCATAGAGAACTAGAACAGAAAACACAATGGGTCAGGCAGCAGCCTCTGCCAGGGCTCAACTGTTGTCCACTTTTTACCTCTCCAGGGACTGAACAGAACCAGCATTTTAGTGATTATACTCCCAAAGACCAGAAAGTAGGCATGCTTGCGTTATCTGTGCAGAACTCACTACCGAGTAGGCACCTAAATAAAAGTTAAATATTAATAAACATCACTACAAGATAAAAGAGCAAAACAAGATCAGCTGCCAAGTAAAATTGTTATAATTATAGTCAGTCAATCTCAATAACACGTTCCATTCATCACCATATGTAGGAATAAGAATGGTCCAGGGCCGTCCTCCAGCATATCACAGATTTTAGCATAAATTGGCACGCATGAGTAATCCAGGAGACAGAGTGAACAGAAATCACACAATTCTCTTGATGAAGATGAAGGCAGGAACACAGTGGAGAAAACCTTCCTGATTCCAGCACGCTGTAACCCCATATTCAATCATAGTGTGTGCCAGCTCCTTACTGTTAATTCTGTGGTAGTTGAGAACCCAGTTAAGTAAAGGTACTATTGCTTTACAATCAGGGAATCAGTCGGAGCATCTTGTCCAAGCCTGGAAGTGTTTATTTTTAAGTTTGGCAGTGCCGGGATGGAACTCGGCGCTTTGCATATGTTCGGCAGGCATCCCACCGCTGAGCTGCAGCCCAGCTCAGCATACGTTTTTCAGGAGGCAGGAACAGCTTTAAAGTCCAGTGTGCTTGGGTCCAGCCTCTTCTTCCCCAGTGCATTAGCTTAAAAAGAAGCAACTTATTTAGGCTTTGTGTTCTACAGGTTTTGCTCTGCAGACACTTGGTTTGATTAGCTTTTAGGCCTGTAATGAGTCTGTGTGTCACAGAAGTATGTGGTGGTGAGATGCTGCTCACCGTAGGAAAGAGAGACAGGAAGAAAGGAGCCAGGAAGAAAATACACCTTTCAAGAGGATGCACCTCAATAACCTACTCCCTGCCCCACTAAGGTACTTCCTCCTACATTTTCCACCATCTCCCAATAGTCTTTAAACCCATAACTAGATACATCCATTGATGTCAGACCCCACCTGACAGTCACATCCCAGAGTCCCGAGTTCTGAATACTGTTGCACTGTGGCTCAAGTCTCCAGCCTGTGGGTATTAGAGGCAGATTTCAGAACTAACCCGTGACAGAGTTCCTCTGTCAATGTCTTCTCAGTGGTGAATCTATGTGTTCTGGTGATTGTAGTGTCTTACAAAACAAACAGGGGCTAGCAGATGGCTTGACGAATGTCTACAGCTCAAGCCTTACAACCTGAGTTCTGCATCTAGAACCTGTGTAAAATAGCTGGCCCCTTTGAACACCAACATGGTCCCAGGTTGCAGCCCAGGTCCCTGGCATTAGCATGGCCTTCAATGATATCAGAATCTTCAGGCATCAACACACAGGCCATGGACCCAGAAATGGTCTTTGGCAGCAATGATGGCACTTGGGAGACTTTTCATGACTGTTTCATTAGGAGTCCTGTTTAAAATGTTTACCTGATCTTGATATAACTTTGGCTAGTGGGTACCTGTTGAGAACAATCACCCATTTTAGACTTTTCAGTTTGGTGGAGTACAGGATTTTAAAGTATGCCCTTATGATTCTCTGGATTTCCTTGATGTCTGTTGTTACATCCCCTTTTTCTTTTCTAATTTTGTTAATTTACATATTCTTTCTCTACCGTTTAGTTAAGGGATAAGTGTTTGTCAATTTTATTATTTTTCCCAAAGAATAAATTCTTTGTTTCATTGATTCTCTGTAATGTTCTCTCTTTTTTTGTCCACTTTAATATTGCAGCCCGGTGAGTGGTTATATTTGCTGTCTACTCCTTTTGTGATTTCTTCTTTTTGTTCTAGAGCTTTCACCTGTGCTGTAAAGTTAATAGCATGAGATTTCTCTCATTTGTGTGTATGTGTATCGTGTGTGTGTGTGTGTGTGTGTGTGTGTGTGTGTGTGTGTGTGTATTTCTAGTCATTTAGTGCTATGAAGTTTTCCTCTTAGTAACAATTTTATTGTGTCCCCTATGTTTGGGTATGTTGTATATTCATTTTCATTTAGTTCTAGTCTTTAATGTCTTTCTTAATTTCTGTCTTGACCCATTTTTAATTCAGTAGTGAGTTGTTCAGCTTCCATGAGTTTGCAAGCTTTCTTTGTTTAATATGTGGTAGATAAATAGGATGCAGGGAATTATTTCAATTTTCTTGTATCCCTCGAGACTTTCTTTGTGTCTCTTTGTGTCCGAATGTATGTCAATTTTTCATAAAGTTCCATGAGGTTCTGAGAAGGTATATTCTTTTGTGCTTTGGTAAAATAGTCAATTTAGTGTCTGTTAGGTTGATTTGGTTTATAACATCAGTTAGCTCCAGCATTTCTGTTTAGTTTTTGTGTGGATGACCTATTATTGGTGAGAGTAGGAGTATGGTAATCTCTCCTTATCATTGTGTGAGGGCCAATATGCGATTTAAGCTGTTTCCTCTACAAATGTGGATGCCCTTTGTGTTTGGGGCATAGATGTTAAAAATGAAATTTTTCCTTTGATGAGTATATACTGTCCTTTCCTATCACTTCTGATTAGTCTTAGTTTTAAGTCTATTTTGTCCTATATTAAAATGACTTCACCATCTTGCTTCTTAGGTTCATTTGGTTGGGCTATCCCTTTCCATCCTTTTACTCTAAGGCGATGTCCATCTTTGATGTTAAGGCATGTTTATCCTGTGTGTAGCTGCAGAGTGGATTCTGTTTTTCAACCATTCCGTTAGGCTGTGTCTTATTGGAAAATTGAGACCACTGATGTTGAGAGATATCAGTGAGCAATGATTGTTTATTCCTCTTATTATATTGTAGTATTTGTATGTATGTGTGTGCGTGTGTGCGCGGGTGTGTGTGTGTGTGTGTGTGTGTGTGTGTGTGTGTGTGTGTGTGTGTGTTCCATTTGTTTTGATTTTCTGGTGGGATTCTTTATTCTTTGTGCGTTTTTTTGGCTGAATTCATCTGTTTAGGTTGGAGTATTCTTTGTAGCACCTTCTGTAGGGTTATCTTGTAGATAAATATTGATTAAATTTGGTTTTTATCATGAATGTCTTATTCTCTCCATTATTGCACTTGTAAGTTTTGCTGTGTATACTAATCTAGCCTTGCATCATGGTATCCTTGAGTTTGTAGAGCATCTGTTCAGGCCTTTCTAGCTTTTAGAGTATACATTGAGAAGTCAGGTGGTATCCTAATATGTCTGCCTTTCTGTTACTTGGTCTTGTGCCTTTGTAGCTTTGAATATTCCTTCTCTGTTCTATGCTTTTATAGTTTTTATTATTATGTGTCAAGAATACTTTCTTTTCTGTTCCTGTTTATTTGGTGTTCTGCATGCTTCTTGTATCTTGATAGACATTTCTTTCTTTAGATTATCGATATTTTCTTTTGTGATTTTGTTGAGAGTATTATTGTGCATTCAGTGTGTGAGATTTTCACTTTTAACACTTGTATTCAGTAGGTGAAGCTTGTTTCTGAGTTTCCTGTTGCAGCTTCTAATTTTTTTATTTCCAGATTTCCCTCAGTTCGAGTTTTCTTTATTCATTCCATTTTCAGGTCTTAAACTGATTTATTCATTTTTCTTCTACTATTTGTTCATGTTTGCATAGATTTCTTTAAGCGTTTCATTAATTTTCTCTTTAAGGGCCTCTGTCATATGCATAAAGGCTACTTAAGGTCTTTGTGTTTTTGCTTCTTCTGTGTGAGAATACTCAGGGCCTACTGTGGTAGGGTTGCTGAGCTCTAGTGAAGGCATATGATCCTGGCTATTAATAACTGTGTTTTTACACTGTTATCTGAGCATCTCTGTTTGGGAAGATTGCAATTCTGCATGCTGATACGTGTGGTCTTGTCTCTGTTGGGTGGGTGTTTTGCGCCTTGGTTTCTGGTGCCTTCTCTGGTTTTTAGGAGTGTGGTGATTGTTTTGTCTGGTAGAAAATTCTTCTGGGATCCTGATAGGTGTGACCACTGAGGGTTCTAGGTGAAATGTGTTCCTAGGTATTGGGATCTGACACTTAGGAGTGCAGATGGGTTAGAAGGTGAAGAGAGCTAAAGGGGTTCACAGGAGACAGGAACACAGGGTGTCCACAGGGATCTCCTTAATCTCCTAGAGGTGGGTCAGAGAACAGAAGAAACCACAGCAAGAAGTCTGCCTTGAACCCAGGGGTGGGGATGGGGAACTGGTCATAGAGGAGATGGGGGGGGGAGCTGAAGATGTGACGCTCACCTACCTGCTCCCTTGCTTCTCCTGCAAGCTTTTCTGGTGGCTTCCCAGAAATTGTCTGCACTAGGCCTGGGAAAACAGGGTGAGTGGGGGAAAGTTTGGAGGAGAACTATGACAACAGCTGGAGATTGGTGCAGAGAGGAGGAGGAAGCTAAAGCAGGTGGTCTTCCACAGAGATTATAGTGAGACTAAGGAATTGGATTGGGAGGAAAGAATGGGGAAGGTCTACATTTATCCTGCCCATTTCCTTGGCTGGGGTAGCCTATGGGTCCCCAGAGAATGCTGGATTTGGGGGCTAGGATAAAGCAATGAACTGAGGAGGAGATTTGGAGGGGAACTGGATATGGGGGCAGTGGGGAAGGGGGAACTGCAGCAGGGTGCTACAGAGCTGGAGAAGAGACTGGGTAATTTGATTTGGAGGAACCAAGGGAGAAGGGGAGATCTGCTTACGTATTTTCCTGGTCTGTGATTTACTGGTGTGTTCTCAGAGAACCTAAATATCTCTAACTAAATTATTCAGTGTATATTTTACATTCACCTGTTACTGTAGAATGCTAATGAGAAAATGCTTACCTGTTGTACTGCATCCTATTAGAGCAGAAGAGAAAGCCACTGGCAGTCACTGAGAAAAGCCTTCTAAGAGTTAAGAATCTATAGTTTACTTCCTCAAATGAGAGGCAATCAATGCTACTGTGCATAGTAATTGCTACCACATGATGTGTGAGACCACAATGCACTACACCTGTTGATTGTGTAGATGGTCAGGCCAAGTTTCAAAGCCAAGATCACTCAGGACCAAAGAGCAAAGTAACCTGTCAGTGAAAAACTTACATTTAGGTGAAGAAATCACAGAAAATTAAGCAATCAAATAAAGCAGTAACTAACAAATAGCTTCTCAGGAATGGCATGATATTGGTATTAGAAATCTTTGGAATCTCACCTCACCCTTTGTATTGATGTGTATTGCATGTGTTGATCTGAAGTCACTTCAGCAGGTAGGACTTTCCTTCAACTTCATGTTAGCCCTTAGCTACTGCCTCTTCTGCCTTTTGTGGCATCTGCCTCAGTAACTGCATGTTACCCAACCCAGTCTCCTCCCTCATTGCTCCTCTGCTGGTGCCCTGTACCCTGTCACAGAACCCAAAGGACACTATTCACTCCTAATTTGTGGCATCATCTCCGCATCTTTGTATCTAACTTCACATACTTTTTCTATGTTCCCCATCCACCTTTGTAGACCTTTCACAGGTTCCTGACATTTTTTTTCCTGACTACTTGTTCCTTATTTAGCTTCAGATGCTGATACTTGTGAAGGGCCTATCCCTTTGGGGTATAATTTATGCCATTCATGGTTTTAATTACTATCCATCACTATGTCTTCTAGTCATGCTTCTATTTATGTGCATAAATCTGTCTTTTCAATCTACATCCTTCTCCTGAATTCTAGACACAAATACATTTACCCTAACTACTATTTCTAGCTCACTGTTTCACCGGGAACCCTATTTGGTATATTAAAAGCTGAATTTACACTCTTTTCTATTGCTGTCTTCACTCACAAATTAAAAAGAAGCAAGGTATCCCAGAGTACCTACATGAGTGCTCAGAAAGAAACTGACAGCTGTCAGTTTCAAAAGGAGCAAGATCTCGAATGAACACTCTTATTCTCTAAGGGACTGGAAAGAGCATAAAGCCAGCCCAAGTCTAGCAGAAAGGAGGAAACAACGAAGGTGAGTAAATATATAAATTAGAGCAGATACGGAAAATCATATAATGATAAGAAACACATATGCAAAAGAATGAAGCTAGAACCCTACCATGCATAAAATTCAATTGAAAATGCATTATCAATCTAAATATAAGTGTTTGGGATCTCCAGCTCAGCCCCATTCCAAACCTCAGGGTGCCAAGCATTTGTCCCTGCCTAGGGTTGCCTCAGTTCAGACTCTGCCCTTAAAAATCCTTCTATCTGCAGCTCTATCCCGGAGGGCATTAAAAAACCCCCACCTCTGAATTCCTCTCATGGGGTCTTCTCCATTTCCCTTTGGACCACTTGGGAATGCTTTGCTCAGATTAAACCTGGGCTTATTAATTTCGTTTGATTGGTTTATTCCACTAGTGGTGGCTGGTTTCCAACAATCGAGGATTTTAAACTTGTCATCAAGAACCCTAACTTAAGACATGCAGGAGAGAATATGACTAAATCTTGTGACCTTGGATTTTATAATGGATTCTTAGGTGTGATACCAAAAGCACAAGCAATAGAAACAAAAGTAGTAAATTGGTGGGTTTTGCCTACATTAAAAGCTTTTGTGCATTAAATAGCATTATCAAGTAACTGAAAGGACACCCTACACACTACAAAAACGTGTTTTTTTTTTAAGTCATCTAATAATGGTCTAGTATCACAGATCTTACAATGTAACAAATGATTGACAGGACAGATCAAATAAACACTGCAGAAAGGACCTGAGAAATTTTCCCAAAGACACAAAATGACTGAAAAACATGCATAGATGCTAGGTCATCAAGGAGCTCCATGTCCATGTCAGATCAGCCACAATGGCCATATAAATGTGCTCCAGGCCACCCAAGGTTACATAGAAAGACCCTATCTCAAAAACAAAAGTGAAAACAAAACACAAGCTCACAACAATCTTTTGTACACATTAGGCTGGCTACAAGGAAAAATATAATGGGGGAGAAAGTGTTGGGAAGGATGCAGGAATTGGCAACCCTTGAGTTTTACTGGTAAGGATGCAGAATGATGCAGCAGCTGTGGAGGGTTGGCAGTTGCTGAGGATGTTAAAGATAAAATTGCTTTAACTCAGTGTTCTACTTTTAGTTAAAAGCCCTCTAGAATTGAAAACAGGGATCCAAACAGATGCCTATCCACACATGCTCATAAAAACTCTATTCACATAATATATGTAGTTGAAGGCTATTCGGTCCTAAAAGTGAATGGAAATCTGACATGATACAACGTGAAAAAACCACAGATACATTATCCTAAGTACCTTCAGCCTCAAAGGAAGGCCACATACTGCATGACTACAAGAATTCTCCTGAATAGGTAAATACTTAGAAAAAGCATATCAGGGGCTGGGAGGGAGGACTGCTTAGTGGGTATGGGTCTCCAGTTGGGATAATGAAGATAGATAGGTTGGAACCAGATATAAGGGTGGTTATATATCACTGTAATTGTATTAAGTATCACTGGATGTGCATTTAATGTGATTAATTTATTATGTGAACTTCAAGCTCAATTACAAAATCTTGGTCTGTGGAACCAGGAAGATGATCAATCATGTCATTTTTCCTCCCCAAACTCCTTTTAAAATTAATAACTCAGATATGGTGATAGCGAGTGTAACTATAATCTTGAAAATGCATGATTATCAAAACTCTAAATATTTTAATTGAATGTATTTTCTTACTGAACCTTTTTAAGTGAAATTATAATTTTTAGTAAACAAAATCATGCCTTTTGGGATATATTAAACTAAAACCATGCAAAGTCCAGAGCCCAGTATTTGTTATTTCACATGTAATGTATTTCCCATTTAAGTTTTCATTTCTTAGCATCTAAAAAAAGTAATTCTTTTTAGACAGAATCTCTTACTGTATCTGAGTTGATCTGAACTCACTATAGAACCCAGGCTTGCCTCAAACTCGTCATTCCGCCTGCCTCAGCATACCAAGTGCTAAGTGCTAAAATTGGAGGGATGTGCCACTCTGGTGGTTGGAGGATACTGTCTTCCCTTCTGCCATCTCCAAAGAGCCAATACGTCAGGGCAGGTGCATTGTAAGTCCCTACTGCAAACAATTCCATTCAGTATTTCAGCAATGTAATCATGAAACTTGGAGATAATGGGGTGTTTAAAGGGATGAAATTTTATAAAGAATGAACAGAGAGAGAGATGATTTCCTTGTAACTCACTGTTAATTTCAGCTCAAATGAAAACACTTCAGTAACTAGCTATCTTTTTACTTGGATCCTTCATCAATATCACAAAATCACAAAATAGTAAGCCTCATGGCCAACCCACTACATTAACAAACACAAGCAAACAAGACAATGAACATGTTTTGAGCGTCTTAAACAAGTTCTTTTCCATCCATGTTTGTTTTCCTTATGCCGAAAGGCTAATGAAAGGGAATGTGTGCAATAATGCTATTTAAATTAGAGACTGATTAGTCAGTAGTATTATATGAAATAAATAATACGGTGGATGTTCTTTTTCGAACTAAACCTCTCCTCTGATATTTTATCATTCACTTTTTTTTAATTGACAATGTCTCTATGGATAATGCATTGCTAAATATAGGCCTCAATCCGAATTTCAATTCTGAACATATACAAGCTAAGGAATTCTTTTCAACAACAATAACTTCGGTGTGGTTTCTAAAAGTGTTCACATACATTAGCTTTTGATCCACCCAATAATCCTGTATGGAAAGTAGAAGTCTAATAATGTTTTTCTTTTCCACAGATCTTTTTGTGTTTCAAAGTTTTTTTATTTCTTTTTTTAAATTAATTTATTATTTACATTCCAATCCCCACTCCTCCTCCCTCCTCTCCTCCCACTCCCTCCCCCACCTCCCATCTGCTCTTCTGAGAGGATAAGGCCTCCCCTAGAAAGTCTGCTAAGTCTGTCACATCATCTTGATGAAGCAGGACCAAGGCACCTCTCCTCCCCACACCCCTGTGTCTAGGCTAACACCCAATAGACTCCATTAAGTCAGTTTGTGCATTACTGTTAGATCTTGGACCCACTGCAAGTAGCCTCATAATGTTGTCCCAGCTGCACCATTGTCACTTATAGTAAGGGTGTCTAGTTCAGTTTTATGCAGGTTCCTGATTTGTGAGACCACAGTCAGTGATCTCTCTGGTCAGCTGATTTTGTGGGTTTCCCCATCACAATCTTGACTCCTTTGTTCATATTATCAATTCTCCCTCACTTCAATTGTACTCTTGGAACTTGGCCCAATGGTTAGTTGTGGTTTTCTGTACAGATTTTTTTTTTCATATAAGGCAATTTTTAAGCATATATTCATGGTCACACAGACAGCACATAGATTGGTGAAACTGAAAACAAAGTTTCCTGGATTTAAACCTTATACTTCTACAAATCTGTCATTTTAATGTTCTATTAAAATTATTTCTTAGTATAGTTCACATCAAAGTAAAAATTCAAGTTCAAAACAGCTACCATATAACATTTTACCTATTAACATGTAACAAGAGAGGTTAAAAGAGAAAAGTAAAAACACATATAACCTAGCCAGTGTCCACAGGTCCATTCTAGAACTTTATAGTCAAGTAATAATGGGCTGTTAGAGGAGCTGAGAAAGAGGTTGTATTTCCTTTGTGTGTGTGTGTGTGTGTGTGTGTGTGTGTGTGTGTGTGTGTGTGTGTGTGTTGTGTGTTTTAAGAGGAAGCGACTTTGCCGAAGCCACTAACAAGGTCTTTTAGTGACAGAGGTTAGTGCCATGCTGGGAAAGCCATTTTCTTCTCAAATGTCATTTCATAACATAATCATGGTGTTGAAGTTTGAGATATTTTTTATGAAAGCTACAAACTGCTTTATTTCTGAATAACTTTCCATTTGCCACGTTTTCTCTACAGCTATGCTCAAGTCAAGGAAGGCTTGGTTTCTGTAGTGTAGTATTTATCATGTTCCCCAATGAAAGGGTATACAAAGGAAATAATAGAAAACAAACCCAGCAGTATCACTGGAATCTTCAGAGGGAGAAAAGAGGACAAGAAAGAAGCCTAATGTGAAGTTGAGATGCCCAGCACTCTACCCCATGGAGAACCACCTTGCAGAAGCATCCTTCATTCTTCTACCACCAACCCCACCGTGGCATTATCTTCTGAACCCACAAGAGCTGTAGAAAAGACACAGCTCTCTTTACTCACTACATTCCACATTGATCCTGTTTTTCTGCAATAAACTGATTCCCCCTTCTCAGAAAGATCAAAGTGTACCTCCTTAAGACGTCCTTGTTACTTTCTCTGGGTCTGTAGATTATAGAATGTTTATCCTTTATAGCTATTAATCACTTTCAAGTTAGTACATACCATCATTATCTTTCTGGGTCTGGGTTACCTCACTCAGGATGATTTCTTTCTAGTTCCATGCATTTGCTTGCAAATTTTATGATGTCAACAGCTGAATAGAGATCAATTGTGTAGATGTACCACATTTTCTTTATCCACTCTTCAGCTGAGGAACATCTAGATTGTTTCCTATTTCTGGCTACTATCAATAAAGCTGCTATGAACATTGTTGAGCAAGTGACTTCATGGTATGATTGAACATACTTTGGGTATATAACCAAGAGTGGTATAGCTGGGTCTAGAGGTAGATTGATTCCCAATTTTCTGAGAAACAACCATATTGATTTCCAAAATGGCTGAATGAATTTGTACTCCCACTAGCAATGGAGGAGTGTTCCCCTTGCTCCTAATCTTCTTCAGTATGAGCTGTCACTTGTGGGTTTTTTTTTTTTTGGTTTTTTTTTTTTTTGGTTTTTTTTTTTGTTTTGTTTTGTTTTTTATCTTTACCATTCTGCCAGGTATAAGATGGCTAAGGATACTGAACATTTAAATGTTTGTAGGCCATTTGAGATTCCTTAATTGAGAATTCTCTATTTAGATTTCCACTCTATTTTTAAAATCAGATTATTTGGTAATTTTGATGTCTAGTTTCTTGAGTCTTTAAATAGTTTGTAAAAATAGCCCTCTGTCAGATGTGGGGTTAGTGAAGATCTTTTCCCATTCCGTAGGCTGATGTTTTGTTCTATTCATGATGTCCTTTGCCTTACAGAAGCTTCTCAGTTTCATGAGGTCCATTAAATATTTTTCAATCTTAGTGCTGGTGCTACTGGTATTCTGTGCTACTGGTATTCTGTAGTTGTCTCCTGTACCAATGTGTTCAAAGCTATTTCCCATTTTCTCTTCTGTCAGGTTCAGTGTATCTGGTTTTATGTCAAGGTTTTTGACCCATTTCGACTTTTGCACAGAGTGATATGGATCTATTTGCATTCTTCTAGATGCAGACATCCACTAACACTATTCGTTGAAGATGATTTTTCTTTTCCAATATATAACTTTGGATTCTTTGTAAAAAAAAAATCAGTTGTCCACAGGTTTATGGATTTATGTCTGTCTTCAGTTTGATTCCATGTATCAATTTGTCTATGTTTATGCCAATACCATGATGTTTTTATAACTACAGATCTTTAGTAGAGCTTGAAATTAGAGATGGTGATACCTCTGGAGTTCTTTTATTGTGTAGGATTGGTTTAGTTATCACTTTTTGTTTGTATTTTTCATATGAAGTTAGTATTTTTCTTTCAAGGTCTGTAAAGAACTGTATTGGGATTTTGATGAGGATTGCACTGAATTTGTAGATTGCTTTTGGTAAGATGACAATTTTTACTTTCCATCTTCTGATATCTTCTCCAATCTCTTTCTTCAAAGCTGTGAAGTTCTAATCTTTCACTTGCTTGATTAGAGTCACACCAAGATATTTTATATTATTTACAGTTATTGTGAAGGGTGTTGTTTTCCTGATTGCTTTTTCTGCTCATTTATCATTTGTATGTAGCAGGGTGAATTCTGTATCCATCTACTTGCAGGAAGGTGTTTATCAGCTGTTAGAGTTCCCTGATAGAAATTTGGGGGTCACTCTTATATACTATTATATTATCAACAAATAATGTTATTTTGACTTCTTCCTTTTCAATTTGTATCCCCTTTAACTCCTCTAGATGTTTATTGCTCTAGCTAGAATATCAGGTACTATACTGAAAAGATATGTGACTATATGGGGAGAGTGGGCAGCCTTGTCTTATTCTGTCTTATTCCTGGTTTTAGTGGAATTTGTTTTGAATTTCTCTCAATTTGATTTGAAGTTAGATGTAGGCTTGCTATATATTATCTTTATTATATTTAAGTATGTCCCTTGTATCCCTGATCTCTCTAAGACTTTTATCATGAAGTGGTGTTGGATTTTGTCAAATGCTTTTTCAGTATCTAATGAGATGATGTGTTTTTTGTTTCTTTTTTTAATGGTGGATTACATTGAAAGGTCTTTCATATGTTGAACCATTCTGTATCTCTGGAATGAAGCACTTTTGATCATGGTGCATGATCTTTCTGATGTGCATCTTGGATTCAGTTTGAGAGTAATTTATTGAGTATTTTTGCATCAATGTTCATGAGGATAATTCTCTTCCTTTGTTGAGTTTTTAGTGTGTGTGTGTGTGTGTGTGTGTGTGTGTGTGTGTGTGTGTGTGGTTTGGGTATTATGGTGACTGTGTCCTTATAAAATGAATTTGTCTAGGTTCCTTCTGTTTATATTTTGTGGGATAATTTGAAGAGTATTGGTATTAGCACTTTTTTGAAAATCTAGTAGAATTCTGTGCTAAAACTATCTGGCCCTGAGCTTTATTTGACTGGGAGACTTTAATGACTGCTTCCTTTTCTTTAGGTCTTTAGGTCTATTTATCTCATCTTGGCTTAACTTTAGTAATTTGCACCTATCAAGAAATGTATCCATTCCTTTTAGATTTTCTAATTTTGTGGAGTACTTGATTTTGAAATATGTCCCAGTGGTTCTTTGGATTTCCTCAATATCATTGTTATGTCTCCCTTTTTTCTGATTTGTTGTTGTTGTTTTGTTTGTTTGTTTGCTTGCTGTTTTGGATATTTTCTCTCCCTCTTAGTTACCTTGGACAAGGTCTTCTCTACCTTTTTTATGTTCTCAAAGAAGCAACTCATTGTTTCATTGATACTTTGTATTATACTCTTTGTTTCTGTTTTATTCATCCCTGAGTTCAATTATTTCCTGGTATCTACCCTTGTTGGGCCCATTTGCTTTTTGTTATAGAGCTCTTGGGTATACTATAAAGTCACTAGTATGAAATTTCTCCAAATTCTCAATGAAAATATTAGTGTTATGAACTTTCCCCTTGGCATAGCTTGCTTCTTGGCCATAGGCAGTGAGGGGTGGCGGAAGGAGGGCATCTCTCCTTTGCCCCTGCAATCATACGGCAGATGAGGGACAAGGCCAGATTCCTCCATTTTACTTCTACTCACATTCTTGGGGGCTGGCTCACCTATGCTCCTATCAGCAGGGTCAGCTCTACTGTGCTGCCAAGACAAGTTACAAGGCCCACTTTCTGTGATCTCAAACGCTCCCCAGAATGACCCCACAGAGCCCACAAATGGACCAGAGAAAAGGGGCATTTCACCGAGAGGGTTTGAAATTTATAGTCTTGCTAATCACCACATGTTAGCATTAAATAAAACCTTGTAATTCTTTTGCAGTTGGGATAATTGGCATTCATGAGCACCATAGTGTACTTCTATGGACTACATGACAAGCAACATTTTGATGGTGAGAGTAATTGCTGCTCCATTAAAACATCAAGCATATGGACCTTTATAGGGTTCCATGTGTGGCAATGCTGTCTCACATTACTTTCACTGAGGAATAAAACATGTAGATAGATGATAGATAGACAATAGATAGATAGATAGATAGATAGATAGATAGATCTGCCATCTATCTATACACACTCAAGCATAAATATGACAAATACAGTCAACAATTTTACCACTTGGTGTGTAGTTCTGTAAACTAGCCATAGCCATAAAACTATCTCTTGACATTTAGGTTTCCAAAGTGCTTACATAAAGGTACATATATCCACATTGTTTGTGAATGACAAGGTTAAATATTTATCCATTAAGGAGTTTTAGTTCCAATACCTTAAGATGAATATCTAATGCTCTACAACTTGACAGAAAAAATAATAGATTCTATATCCAGAGTTGACTCACCATGCAATGTCAGTGGATTAGTGTGAAAGAAATTCATCTGCTTTTATTGTAACTGTCAATCATTGGGATCATTCTAGCTTTTCCATACATAGACCATCTTTATGGTCTTCCTAGTTCTCTGGTTCTCAAACCTGAATAACAGAATAATAATCACATAAACAATCTACAAATATTCTGATACCAAAGCTCTGGCATGGGGTTCCAAGGCCATGTTTGATATGAAAACCAGAAATGACTTTCATATAGTTTCTCTTCATTTAGAAGGATGCCTCCTTATGTAATCTACACATTTTTCTAATTTTCTTCAATTACAAATATTAATCAATAATTATTTTGTGAGCATCTGTTCAAATTATGGGAAAACAACAATACAGTAAATGAAAGAACTTCTTCCACAAAATACACTTGGAGATGTGGTCATGAGAGGCTGGTTGTCACGTCAGCAATGGACAGCAGTAGCAATGTTGATGTTATCAGCAGAGACAATGACAAATATACAAAAGCAAAAGCTTTCCACTCAGCCTTCCTCATGTCTAGGCTGCCAAGGAGATGGGAGGTGCTTACCGCTCTTAGTATGGGTCATTTCAATTAACCCAATCAAGAAAATCCTCACAGGCATGTAAGGGGCAAACCTAGTCCTTATTTGTTGACAATCAATATTAACTTTCACAGAAATTATACAGGGAATTTGTCCTCAATTTTTTACCATCATGTTCATGTTTTTAGTGTTTAATTTTTTTTCTTTCAATTTGTGAGACCTTTGCCTGATAAACATAGCTCTAACCCCCTATCAAAGACACTTCTCTTTTCAGGAGATGAAGACCTTCACAGAAAATCACAACTAGTAAAAATACAGAGGAAAACTGATTGTGGTGTGACAAGCCCCAATGCATCCATTATATGTAAATGATTTCAGATCTGACCAGTAGGTATGGATATCAAATTAAAGGGCTCATCCCTGAGGAAAACTAATTCTCCTTTTCTTCACAGTTCTTAGTTGCCTATAGTTCTTCCTCTAGAGGTGAAACCCTGTGAAACTTTTTCCTTTCACATTAGCATTAGTGTAATTATTGATGAAGTCATCATTTTGTTTGTTTTTTTGGTTTGTTTTTTGTTTTTAGGTAGTCATATTGTTGTGGTATGGATGTAGCTCCCCTGTCATTTTTAGGAGACATAATCTCACAGGAAAGATCCTATGGGTCTTTCAAGCTTTCTGTCTCATATTTTTTTTCCTGTCTTCTCTGATCCTTAGCACAGGAGTTATTCTGTAGATGCATCTGTTGAGCTTGGTACCCCATGATGAAGTGTTCTCTGTATTTTGTCCAGTTGTACTTCCAGTGATGATCTTCAGCTGCTTCAGAGAGGAGCTTCTTTGATGAGGATGAGTTACACTTAACTGTGGGTACGCAGACAAATTATGCAGTTAGAAGGGTTACTCAGATAAGAATTTTTTATTGAAAATAACTTTTCACACAGTTTATATGATCATTGTTTTTTTTCCCTCATCTCCCATATCCTCCCCACCTCCCCAACTCCATGCTTTCTTTTTCATGAATTTTTCAAGTAAATGGGTAGAGCTAGGGAAAAATCATCTTGAGTGAGGTATCCCAGACCCAGAAGGACAAATATGGTATGTATGTTATAGATTTTCAAAAATATAGCTTTTACCACATTCTTAAATATAGATGAATAGAAATTGACTGACAAAAATATCAGTAGATACTGTTTTAATTTACAATCTTATCACAATGGCTCAATAGTATTTAAGGGTAGCTATTATCTTATTACAGATCTAAGTGTACTCTAAGCTCATCTAGCAGGGAATATGAGAACCATGTGCAGACCTCATTTTTCCCTACAAGTCTGTAATGTAGAGCTGGAACCCTTGATGAAATATTGAGTAGTAAAAGAAGACTCCACTTTGATGTTGGTGCTAAACATTACTTTAATGAGTTAATGGCTATGCTAATTATTAGGTCAAAAATCTTTTCAAAGAAATGAATATCCATTTATACTAAATATTGAAATTTTAGGTACTATTAAAGCTAATATTTTCTTTTCATCTCCTCAAAAAGAACAGCAAATAGTTTTTGGAAAATAGTTTAAAAGTTCAAGGCTTCTCATTAACACAAATTCTTAGCTTGAATTACTAATTCATAAAATCCATCTATTTGGCAATAACATCACGTCCTCCTCAAGAAGGAGAGAAATGACCTTCTGACACTTTATTAAGTAGGTTATTACTATTTGGTTACAGAATTCACTTAGTTCCAGTTGGCATTGGCATTTGAAGTGTCCTAAGTCACTAGTCAGGACTACATCTTCCCGTTGTTTGAGCTCACATCAGCAGCGCTTCCCACACTCTGGTTACCTAATACCTTTTTGTTAATTATATAGAAGTGATTAATTTGGGAACTGGAATAATATTGTCTCTATATTAATGTGTTGGAAAATATTGTAGTTGAAGCATTTAGAAACAAGACCTCAAAGAGTTAAAGTATGTCCTGATCTTACCACTACTTTAATTGCATGTGGAGATCTCAAGTCCAAGATTTCTGTGCACTGTTCTTCTCCATGAGTAATACTTATTACCTGAAATTGAAGAATAATATGATGGAAGCAAGTCTTTTAATCCCAGACAGAGGAGCAGCCTCTCAGGGAGCAGGTTGGGTCATTCAGCCCAGTCTGGTGATCAATTTGGTGGCTAATCAGGTAGACAAAGTCACCAGGGACATCGGACAGGAAGTTGACAAGATGGTAGAATACTAAGAGGGACAGAAATTGATCAACAACTGAAAGCCATAAATAGATTTTGACTGATCATTTGATAGCTATCATCCAGTGTGAACTTGACTATTTCTGCCTAGTCCACCAAAAAAAAAAAAAATAGCTCATCATAGTTGAGGTATATATTTGTAACTTGCAAAGAAATTGGTCATATTTTTGTATTTTTAATTAAAAGTTTTATTTTTCATTTTATATACTAACCCCAGTTTCTTTTCCATTCTCTTCTCCAGCCCCTACCTCCCCGCTTCCCACTCCCCATCCACACTTCAGAGAGGGTAAGGCTTTCTTGGGGAGACAACAAAGTCTGGCAAACCAAGTTGAGGCAGGACCAAGCTCCCCCCCACCCCTGTGTCAAGGCTGAGCAAAGTATCCCAGCATCGGGAATGGGTCCCTAAAAGCCAGTTCATGCCTCTGGTATCACTGCCACTTCACCCGACCCCCAACAGATCAAGCCACATAACAGTTACTCACATTCAGAGGGTCAAGTTTGGTCCAATGCAGATTCTCCAGATGTCAGTCCATAGTCTGTGAGCTCCCACTAGGTCAGGTCAGCTGACTCTGGTTCTTCCCCCTTGTTCATATGATCCCTCCTCCCTCTCTTCAACTGAACTCCAGAAGCTCAGCCCAATGCTTGGCTATGGATCACTGCATCGACTTCCATTAGTTACTGGATGTAGGTTCTATGGTGACAATTAGGGTAGTCAGCAATCTGATTAAAGGGGAAGGTTCATTCAGACAACCTCTCTACTATTGTTAAGAGCCTTATCTGGGGTAATCATTGTGGATTCCTGAGAATTTCTCTAGTACCAGGTTTCTCCCTAGCTCCATAATGGCTCTCTATCAAGATATCTCCTTCATTGCTCTCCCCTTCCATCTCTCCCCCAACTTGGTCTTTTTGATCTCTCATGTTCCTGCCAACAACTCCTTCCCTATACCCCCCCCCAGTTTACCCAGGAGATCTTATTAGCTACTTTCCCTTCCTGGGACCCTTTGTGTGTGTCCCTGTTAGGGTCCTCCTTTTTACCTAGCTTATCTGAGTTTGTGGATTGTAGCCTGGTTATTCTTTGCTTTTTTTTTTTTTTTTTAATATTTTACAAGAATGGTTGTAAACAAATGTACTTGTCTGGTTATAAAAAAAGTAGGCACCCCTCAAAAAACAAAAACAAACAAACAAAAACAAACAAAAACAGCAACAACAAAACCAAAGAAACTGAAAACAAGCCAAATATCCTTTAGTCTCTAACACACAATTGTGCCCACTCATCCCCACATATTACTGTTGGGACACTTTGCATTTGTACCCATTTCAGCTCCCAGAAACCTCTCAAGAGCACTGGCTATTCAGCTATTAGCTACATCTGAGCCAGCTGTTTTATGAGGCACACTCTCCAGGGCTGTCTTTCCCAAACACCTCTTTCACTGATCCATCTCCTAGAATCACTTTCTTCTTATCATGTCATCTCACTTAAATTCTAGAGTCTGGTGCCTAAGCCACTCATCAGCAGGGTCCTGACCCCCTAAATTTTCTAACCAAGTATCTCATTACTCTTCAGTATACCCCTGCTTTCTCTGACTCAAATAAGCCATCCCTTCCTACATACCTCTCAATCACCCTCTTTATGTGTTGGTTTTTTTTTCATAACCTCATAATCTCCCTGTTCTTTTCTTTCACCCATGCTTATTACTGGCCATGCTTATTACTTCTATCTTTGGCCATATAATGACTGCAGCAGGGGTGTCTGTTCTGAAATGACAAAGTATCCCCTACTTCTCAAGTACCCTCTATGTGGATCCTTGAGGATGGACGCTCACAAGTATTCAATGTCAACGGTTCTATGTTGCTTGCAACAGGAAATCACTAGCCAAACAAGCAGGGAACATAAATGTAAACAAATGAATACAATTGCACATGAGTGGATGAACCCATGCAGCCAACAAATAGTTTTTAGCATTCGCTACATGCCATGGTCTATGGCAACCGCTAGGGATAAAAGGAAGTCTTTCATTTTTCCCCTTGAATCAAAAAACTGTCCAGTTAATATTATTTTTCTATCAAATTTATTTTCTCATCCCCAGGCTAACACTTTAATATTTTGAGTTTGATCATCTTTGGGTCACTTAAATATTGCTGATTTTATCTAGGAAACATTATGTATTACTGCTAGAATGTACTGATTTAAACTAGGGAGCTTCTAGGAACTTGGTAAGCTTCACATGAGGAGAAAGTTGAAAATTTACTGTATGCTCTCTGTGGGAATATATACACTTTATAAAGTGTTGATAAAGCATAGGAAGCATTAAAAACCATTCTGCATACTTAGTAATGTTTTCTACCAAATTCAAAATTAGTAATGTTTTCTATCAAATTCAAAATTCATGCATACAGTGATATTGAGGACCTAAATATCGTGTATATTGTCCCTAAAGGTAGAAAATAACTTTACTCACGCTTTGTTTAGCACGAAGCCATATATACACACACACCAAAAAAACCTGAAAATGGATTCAATTCGTAGTATTCATACATTTGTGTACATGTGTGCACACACATATATGTACCAATGAATAATAATGAAAGAAAATAGGCATGAATTTGAGAGGAAATAGAAGTGTTTGGAGAAAGGAAATGGAGGGTGAACAGTGATATAATTCTATTTCTATTAAAATACATTTTAAAAACTTCATCTCTTCTCTTCCACACATGTATTGCTGGAAACAATGCTTAAGTATGATTTTATTTCCAAAAGAAAAAGAAAATAACAGAAAGAATGCATTATTGAGCTATTTACATAATGATAATCTAGTCAATTATCACAAAAAATTTTCTGTTAAATACTTTTTAAAAAAATTTTATTAATTTTTATTGGAGCGTGTGTGTGTGTGTGTGTGTGTGTGTGTGCGCGTGAGCATGAGTGCATGCATGCTCACACGCTATGGCATACATGTGGAAACCATGGGACAGCTTGTGGGGATATGGTCCCTTCTATCACGTGGGCTCCAGAGAGAGACCTTGTGTTGTCAGACTAGGCATCTAGGACCTTTATCAATGAGCTAACTCACAGGTGTTCTTCAAAATGAAAGTATCATAATTCCTTGCTATATCTTCTGAAAAATTAACTGTCCTGGTAAACTCCTGAATGTGTATCTTTCTGGTATCTTAGTAGATGACTGCTGGTTCTCCTATACTGCTCCATTCATCTGATACTGTTTGCTCACTCAGTGACATTAAGTGTAGATACCCAGAGATCTAGGAACTTAGCATCCATGCCAAGGCTGCAGACACAGGCTCAAGTGCTTGCATTGGCGTGGCTGTAACTGCTACACTCTGTGTGAAGTCTCACTTTCTTTGTTTGTTTGATATATACACAGTGTGCAAGTTCTTTTCCAGTTCTCAATAGAGATGAAATACACATTAGACTGAATAAGAACATATGTGAAGGATTAGCAGATGTGGGCAAAGTCCTTTGTAAGGACAAGGACCTAAATTTGAGTCTCCAGAATGCAAGTAAAGCCAGAGTTGGCAGACCACATCTATAATCCAGTACTACTACATTGAGATGGGAGGCAGAGATAGAAGAATCCCTGAAAGCTAACAGGGAAACAAGTGTGGAGAATATAGTAGGCAGTGAACAACAAAAACAAGATACAGTCTAAAAACAAGGTAGAAGTTAAATACTGACACCTAAGCTGGTAATTATCTGTGTTCCACATGCATGCCATGGTTTGCACATATCCACATGTATGCATTACAAACATACATGTGCATCATAAATACACATGTATGCATATATCATAGACATGCAAAGATAAATTTGTAAAAGCAAGAGGACCTATGTGCAATGAGAATGGTTAGAAGATCCTGTGATGGAGAGCCTGTTTCCATTAACAACCTTGTCTCTGGAATGGATCCTTTAACATCAAATTCAAATAAATACAATCATTAAGAATAGGCCATAGTTTTTTCACTCACAGGACATGAATTTGTGAGGTGTTCAAATAAGAGTCTACGTATTGTGTAGAAATTGTGAGCGGGTTACAAAATAAATGGGTGCCCTGAATATTGTTAAGGCTGAACCTTACACAATATTTTGAAAGACTTTGTAATGAAATGTAATGAAGAAATTTTGCTCTATGGTGGGTAGTTGTGTAGAATGATAGAAAATCACCACATTAGTCTTGTAATTTTTTCAGACTTAAGTTTCATAGAAACTACCAAGGAAATAATGCTTCCTAATGGCAGTCTGGCTTTTCTTCCTTACCCACAGCTCACAATGGCCTCTGAGAATTCCAGGCGCTCACTAACCAGGTAAAGCACCTTGAATCTTCAGTTCATAAAATGCATGGTGAATTTGCCTTTCTACTGCCAACACAGATAAACAAGAAGCCCCTAAGAGGTGGTTAATTGGTTCTCATATAAAAAGAATGTTAATTTGCTGCAATTTATTTTTACCAATTTTGAACAAAAAAATTTAATTTGAGCTATCATTGTTATATGCTGAATTGTGAGCACTACTAAGGAAACCTTAAATTTTTTTTTTGGTTGAAAAGCTTCTTAAAATATTACTATTTGGCAGTTGAAACTTATGAAAAAAAATATCCTCAAGAAAAATGACTCGATCACAGCCATCAAAATGTTCAATCCCTTCGTGATTTCCAATCGAAGCAAGAACCGCAAACGGGATTTCAATGCACCTTCTCACATTTGGAGGATGATCATGTCTTCCCCTCTTTCCAAAGAGCTGAGACAGAAGTACAGTGTTCGATCTATGCCCATTCGAAAGGATGATGAAGTTCAGGTTGTCCGAGGACACTACAAAGGTCAGCAGATTGGCAAAGTGGTCCAGGTATACAGGAACGAGTACAGTGAGAAGAGGCTAATGGCACATCTGTCCATGTGGGCATCCACCCCAGCAAGGTGGTTATCACCAGACTAAAGCTGGATAAAGACCTCAAGAAGATCCTGGAAAAGAAAGCAACGTCCCGACAAGTAGGAAAGGAGAAGGGCAAATACAAGGAAGAAATGATTGAGAAGATGCAGAGATGCAGGAGTAGGGGCATCTCATACACAGATTTCATTAAAGATTGTTTAAGTAAAAAAAAAAAAGAAAGAAAAAAAGAAAAAGAAAAAGAAAAGAAAAAGAAAAAAATGACTCTATTGGTAAATGCTTTCTTGCAAGTTTTCCAAGGTCTCAAGCTGTTCTTGGTGTCTATTATCAATAAATACATAGTAGCTGATGGCTCATATTAATTATTAATAGGCACACAGCAGATGACAAAACCCTCATGAGGGTTATTATCTTTGTACCACTTACTGAGCAAACCCTCTAAAGATAAAACTGTCATTCTTGGTAAGGTGTATAGGAAATGCAGAGCTAACAACTTCTAAATGCGTATTTTCCAGGATAACAGAATCATTTAAAGGTGAGAAATTTGAGATTCTGCTTTATTGAGACATGGAGTTTGAAAGTATATTAATAAGTATACTCTTTGAAAACTATTCTAGCAGTTTTTCTTTGGGGATTGAGCTGTCAGATGACACTCTCAAGGGCTGACATAAAAGGAATCCATATTATTTTGAAATCTAATGAGTTACTAGGGCTTATTAACACTTGCTATTTGTCATAAACCAAAACCACCTTATTAGAAACATTTATCTGTAGGCCTAGTGGAGCATTTGATTAGGAAGTTTGGCTGCTTGAATTATCATTGGGTTCTTAGTGAATCACAGCATTCACTTGCTGCTACTACTCTTCTGTACCTAATTTTATATTATTGTTTATTTTTACTTGACCATCGTCAACTTCTTTTATATACTATGTGTTTTTCCCTATGCTTTGTATTGTTACTGGTTTCCATAAGTACATTAAAGGGCATTGATGTCAATAATTATTTTGTAAATTCAAATATAACATAATGCTTGCCACACAAATATGCATAGAAAAAAAGGCATAAGAATTATCTTGGATGTAGAATAACAAAAGTTCTGGTCATTACCGGTGAGAGTATAAAATAATGCAAACATGTTGTCAACTTTCACTTCAAATGTCTATTGACTGAAGACTCCATAACCAAATTGCTATAAATGTACTGGAATTCACATTAGTAGATACTACATAAGCTGTTGCAGTACAAAATGATAAATCACAACATGATGATGTGAATAAATTTCCTACAGTTATGAAGTTTAAAAGTCCAACATAAATATGCGTGATTCCAATTACAAAAGATGAAGCTAATACACACACACACACACACACACACACACACACACACACACACACACACACATATCCTGTCCTATTCTGACAGATGAGAAAGTGGTTGTCTTTGTGTAGATACTTTTTGGGAGCTTGGGGAACTGAAACAATGTGCTTAAAATATTACTTTGATTTGGGCAGTGGACACTCTGGATTGGTATGTATGTGTATGCAAATGAATATTGACTGCCCTAAAACAATTGTACACTTCGTTATATTTTTATACATCAACATTCAAATGGGAGAGGAATATAAAAGAATACTGAGTGCTGAAAAAGTTGAAGAATTAGTGTTTAGACTAAATGATCTTTAGGAACATTTTACTATACAAAGACCAATGATAAAAAGCATTGATATACATTTAATGTGGATATCCAATTCAACAGTTCAATGAATTATTACAGTCCTGATGTAATGCAACAAGATAAAGATATTTAAGTATAGATTCCAAAGAGTGTAGGATGTTAACATCTTAATGATATTTATTAAATAACCAAAGTTTATTGAAAAGAAGTTTTCAAGAAGCCCCTAGAATCAAGTTAATGACATCTTTTTTAATATATTTTTATTTCAACAGTAAAACAAAAGAGGGCCACATAAAACCACATTTCACAAGGTTTCTGAGAAATGGATGCATTAGTATCCAGATGGACATCTTTCCTCCTTCTAATAAGAAAGTCACAGAACAGTAAATCCACATGATGAGAAGGCATGTTAATGAAAACAGTCAAGTCATAAAGTGCTATTTGTGTAGCCCAGTGTGAGTGCAGATACTGTCATTTCCTACTCGAACTGTTCTTCATATAGTTATTCTTCAGGGTAAGCTGCCAAGAGGTCTATTAACACCTGGGGATGTGATCATTCCAAATTCTCATCACTATTTGAATTGTCATAAGAATATGTCAAGTTTCCAAATATGACAGCTTCAGTCTCCACAGTGTCAGATTTTCCTATTCTTTTTGTTGAACCATTCAGTACCATAGCAATTCCTCTGCTGTACTCTACATGAGGGGATAGTTAATGCTATCATCTAGGAGATGATGTATATGGAAGAATTAAAAAATTTTCCAGAAGAATTCATAGGAGTTATCTGAGTTTTAAATTGGCATAATAATAATAATAATAATAATAATAATAATAATAATAACAATAATAATAATGCATTTGGACTGGAGGTGTGTTTCAGGAGTAAACAATTCTGTTCCCAGAAGTCATGTGCTTTTTATGAAAACCCAGTACCTAGGAACAGGATGCTTCTCTATAAATTAGTGACCAAAGAGGCCCCAGAGGTCTCCCAAAAGAAAATTGACTAGCGTCATCACTCTTAGTTACCTACAAATCAAGAGAATAAGATGCTATTTCTCAAGGAACCATATAGGACACAGAAATCCAGTTGTAACTATCCTGGAAACTCCCTCCTTGCTGACATTCCCAGAAGGTTTTACACAAGCTCGTGGAGGAGAAATATTGTTGATGATTTCATCTATCTATAGACCATGCTTACCAAAGAAATTACCTGACAGACAAGATGTCTATGGGTGCAGTAGCTGCACAGCTATACAGGGTGCAGGCAATAGCTTTGTGATTAAGTTTGAGGCCTCCTTCATAACAGGAAATACACATCTTATAATAAACCTGTTCAAAAGTTCGTAATTAGGGAGGTCATAGATGCATGGGAAAGCATACCATCATTGTTCCCCTAAATTGATGCAACTTTCTCCTAAATATTTTTGTTTATAACCCTATACTAGTGTGGTCTTCATCTGCTTCTTAGAAAAGGAGAAGCTTTCTATGGGAAATTATCAAAGTCTGTCACATCATTTAGGGTAGGGCCTAGGCCTTCCCCCATGTATCTAGACTGAGAGAGTATCCCTCTGTGGGGAATGGGTTCCCAGTTATCCATTCGTACACTAGGTATAAATGCTGTTCCATTACCAGGGGCCCCATAGACTGCCCAGGCCTCCCAACTGTCACCCACATGCAGGGGACCTGGTTCCATCTTATGCTGGCTTCCAAGCTGACAGTCTGGGGTCCATGAGCTCCCATTTTTTCAGAACAGCTGTTTCTGTGGGTTTCCCCAGCATGGTCTTAAGCCCTTTGCTCATCACTGCTCCCTGTCTACAATTGGATTCCAGGAATTCAGCTCAGTGCTTAGCTGTGGGTCTTTGCTTTGGCTTTAGGATGGCATATAAGGTAGTCATCAATCTCATTATTGGGGAAGGGCATTTAAGGTAGCCACTCCACTATTGCTTAGAGTTTTAGTTGGGGTCATCCTTGTAGATCTCTGGGCATTTCCCTAGTGCCAGATTTTTCTTTAGACCTATAATGGCTCCCTCTATTAAGGTACCTATTTTCTTGCTCTCCTCTATTCCTCCAGCGACTCAATCTTCCTGCTCCCTCATGTCTTCCTCTCTCCCTCCCCTTCTCTTTCCCTTAACTTCCTCTCCCCTCTCCCCTTGCTCTCAATTTACTCAGGACATTTTGTCCCTTTGCCCTTCTCTGAGGGACCATGTACAGTACTCTTTGTTTCCTAGTTTCTTTGGAGGTGTGGGCTGTAGGCTGGTAATTCTTTGCTCTATATCTAAAATCCATATATGAGTAAGTGCATACCATGTTAGTCTTCTTGTGACTGGGTTACCTCACTCAGGAGGGTTTCTTCTAGTTCCATCCATTTGTCTGCAAATTTCAAGATTTAATTGTGTTTTTTTGTTTGCTTGTTTTGTTTTTTGTTTTATTTTTTGTTTGTTTGTTTTCTGCTTAGCAATACTCCATTGTGTAAATGTATCACATCGTCTTTATCTATTTTTCAGTTGAGAGGCATCTAGGTTGTTCCCAGGTTCTTGCTATTACAAACAATTCTGCTATGAACACAGTTGAACAGATGTCTTTGTTGTATGGATGTGTATCTTTTAGGTGTTTGCCTAAGAGTAGAATTGCTGGATCTTGTGGTAGATTGATTCCCATTTTCCTGAATAACTGCCATACTGATTTCCAAAATGGCTGTACAAGTTTGCACTCCCACCAGGAGTGGAGGAGTGTTCCCCTTTCTCCACATCCTCTCCAGAATAGCTAACAAGATTTATAATATGGAATGTCTTAAAGTAAAACTAAGACCAAAAATATTAGTGTGTTTAATTGGGAGAACTGTGAAGACACACTCTTACTACTTACCTTCTGAATTCTAGTCTGCTTCTAAATTCTAATTTTGTATAAACTGTTTCAAAAGCTACCCTTAACAAAAGGTGTTATTTAAGTCAAGACAAGAATTGCTTTTTCTAAGTACAAGGCATTTCAGGCTCATTAATGTCCATTCTGTTACAGTTGTTCTTTTTCTTTTCTTCCTTCCTTCCTTCCTTCCTTCCTCTTTTTTTCTTTTCCTCTTCCTTCCTTTCTTCCTTTTCTTTCTTTTCCTCTTTCTTTCTTTCTTTCTTTCTTTCTTTCTTTCTTTCTTTCTTTTTTTTGTTTTTGTTTTCTAACCTATGAAGGAAGATGTTGTGATCTCTTTTCCTGGGGGGATGTAAACAGTGTTTCCCCTCTCCTCATGAGATCCCAACAACAAAGTATGTGTGTTGCTTCATTTTGTCAACTTGACAAAAATTAGTCATTTGGGGGAAGGGAACCTCAGCTGAGAAAATGCTTCCATAAGATTGGCCAATAAGCAAGTCTCTGGAACATTTTCTTGATTAATAATTGGCATAGTAGTACTCAGCTTAATGTGGACAGTCACAGTCCTAGGAGGGTGGTCTTGGGTTGTATAAGAAAACAGGCAGAAAGAGCCATGAAAAATGTGCCAGTAAACAGGGTTCCACTATGACTTCTGCTTAATGCCTGCCTTCATGGTTCTGTCTTTAGTTCCTGCCCTGACTTCCTTCAGTGATGAAGTGAGCATGAGATGTATGCTGCACTAAGCTGCTTTCTCCTCCCCAAGTTACCTTTGGTCATTGTTTTATCACAGTAGGTAACCCAAACTAATACAGTATGAGTCTACTAAAGTTTACCACAATGAACCAATGAGTATACCAGACTTACTTATGGAGCATGACGAAAGAGGTTAACAGAAGGGGTGTAGGTGCCCCCAAAACAGCTATATTCACAGATATGTACCCATTATGGACAATAGTTCCTCCATGGCCACATAGATAAAGTCTCTTCCCCCAACTTCCCCACCTTATATCCTCTAGCCGAATTGAATACAAACATCTAGGGAGTTGATAGATATTCAGGTGAACATTACATGATCTTCATACTCTCACTCTTTGTGGGAATGTCAATAGCCCATGGAGCTGATGGTAACCGACTTGTGTAAGCAGGCATATCTGACCTAATGAACATCGTAGATACTTTGCCCAGAGGACAACACTCTACAACACGCTGTTAGACAATTTAAATATACATTTCTCATTTTCTTGTGTCTTCTTATTTTTCCTTTTTTAAAAATTTAAATTAGAAACAAGTTGGTTTTACATGTCAATCCCAGTTCCCTTTCTCCTGCTCCCCACCAATCCCCTATCCCATCCCCTTTATGCTTCCCAGGGAGGGTAAGGCCTTCCATGGGGAGTCTTCAAAGTCTGACATATCATTTGGAGCAGGGCCTAGGCCATCCCCAGTGTGTCTAGGCTGAGAGAGTATCCCCCTATGTGGAATGGGCAACCAAAGTCCATTTGTATTAAGTGTACATTCTTAACATCTTCATACAGGGATAATTTATGTTCTTTCTTTCCATTTGAATGCATTTTCCCCTTTTACTTATCTTGTAATTCTGGCTATAATTTCAAACATTACCCTGAATCTAATGGTGAGACTGGACAACACTGATGACATTTCCTACAGGTTTTTAATAGAAGACTGTTTATCTCTTACTAGCAGTAAGCTTTATCTGAAGAAGGCCCATCAGTATACAAAACTTTTGAATTTATCAATTTATAGGGTTAACTCAGGAGAAGACTAAGGAGCCTCTTCCCCATCCTTTCCTTATGACATTACTTGTAGGGATACAGCACTAAAATAAAACAGACACATTAAGTGTTGCAGATCTCCAACAAGAATACCAGGATTTCAAACAGGATTAGGCAATCAAGTGATTCTGTAAGTGGTCTTATTGTTTTCAGAAGGCAAAATGAAGTAAATATGTGACCCAAAGGGAACTAAAAACTAAGAAATAGAAGGTTCAGCTGTGAGACCCATGATTACAAAGTTTCAGAGCCCTTATAGATATATTACATTACTTTTGTCCTGAAAGTCGTGGATTGCAATGGCAGGTGGCCTTGACTGCATCTCACTGAATTTCCAGGATTGCCAAAAGCCAGTTCTCCATAAGTACCAAAATAACAGGGAAAAGACAAAGCTGATGTTTTGTTATTATTGTTGCTATAACAAATTTTCAGGGGCAAAAAAAGATGTTTATTAGCTCATGTTTTAACAGATTCCATGCATTAAGTTGACACTGACTCAGATTGTTGAGGGTCTTCTTGACTATAGGAAATTACCATATTGCCAACAGGAATCTGAGGCACAGGGGTCAATAGACTCCCAAGGGCATAGTCCCAAAATACTCATTCTAGAATCCAGCTCCTGAAGTTTCCATCACTGCTACAGCATCACCACCACACAATAGACTCTACTACATGGACAATTAAAGGACCCAATGTGAAACCATTCATAAATCATAGCAGGTGGAAAGAGGGAACAGTACATGAACAGCTTTTTAATACCTTTACAGTACAAGGGGTCAAGAGGACAGAACTGTGAAATTTAAGGGCTCATTTGAGATTGTGAAAGGATTGTAATATAACAGTTAGTTACTGGCCATAGCAAAGGAAAGTATTCTAGATTATGTTATACAATCTAACTTTTGTATTTTTTTTTTTCAGAATGCTCCTGTAGCAGCCAATGTTATTTACAATTTTTGTCTTTCTGGGGAAGCATTTTCTGAAAGTCATATTGATTAAAAAACAAGTGAAATATTAAAATTCTATTAGCAAGGAGAGATGAATAATAAATAAAGCCACATTGACGTAGGTAGTAAGAAGTGTGGGAATCGGGGCTTTATTTCTCACTCTATCTTCCTCCCACAGATGAATCTGTTCCTTAGTGTCTCAAAGGGCTTTGAAGAATGTGAGGGCATTGTGTTCATTGTTAACTAATGCTGTTCACAGGAACCCATGGGGATAATGATCTCTTGTCTACAACTCTGCAGCTGTTTTCTAGGCATACTCCTTCAAATCTTCTTCTCTTCCACATGACTCCAACACATTGCATCCATGGTAAGATCTTAAAATAAAAATTACATTTCAATGTCATTCATCTCTGTTATATTAAAACCCAAATCCTTGCTAAAGCCTATAAAGTAAACCAGTACAAATCTTGGGCTGAGCTTGGAGGGGTAATAGAGGGACCTGTGTCGAGCTCCTCCACTCTGCTACCATTCTCCTGCTCCCAACATGAAAACCACTAAAGTGGAAGTCTGTAAGGGGATATGTAAAATGGAGGCGATACCTTCTTTGTGGATTATGTGCTGAAGAGACTTGGAATCTACTGTTCACTGTCTGAAACCTGCTGGTAGGATTGTGTTCCCCTTTGCCATTTGATTCATACCTCTAATGGTAGAACAGGATGCAGATGTACATACTCTTGAACTAAGAAGTGGCCCAGAGACAGCTGTTTGAGGACATGGCTGAATTTATCTAAGATGCCAGTATATATGTGCCATCTCTCCAATTAGAGCTTAGAGCTATAAATGGAAAGAGAATGAGCCTTACCAAAGGCCAACAGCCAATGGTGGAACTACCTACCTAGAATATTTGTTTCTAAATTCTCTTATTGGTTTTCAAGCATTCTGACACAGAGTTTTTTTTTTTTTTATCAGTTTCTCTGTCACTGTCTTTCTCTTTAGCTCAGCCATTATCTTTCTTTTTATCACAACAAAAACACCCTTAGTCAAGCCCCAGCTTGTGTGGAGGCAGCAAAACGATTCTTACGTGCCCGTAGTATATCAAGTGCTGAGGTATGTATCTTCAGGGTTGTTTTTCAACCCCAGAGAAGTTTAGACTTGTGACAAGGATTCAAAGTAGAAATCCTCATTCTTGTGTCCTGGCAACTGATCAGATCTCACTTGAACTGTGATTCATCAGTCACTGACAAACAGGGGCAGTTGCTCAGAAATCCTGGGTAAATAACACAAAGGCCCATCTTTACCCATGCAGTTGGTGTAAATGGAAAACATTTACAACAGAGTATCAGGCTAATTGTCAGGGAGGAAACTCCCCTGAGCCAGGTCCATTTCAGAATAGCCTGATTGCATGGATCTTTCAGGATATCAGTAATTTCTCCTATGTGCACTCAGTTCTAAATGTACATTTCCCCTTTTATAAAGAGGGGAGATCACCACATGGTTGGAATCTACATAACACATTGTTTGCCTTTCTCCTCTCTAGTTCTGCGTTCCAGAAAAGCAGGTACACACATTTACTTTTACTCTGTACCTGACATTTATAACTGTGCTTTCTTTTCTTGCCTGAAGCAACAAAAAATAAGAATGAACAAAATCTTTGCTATCAGATCTCAGTCGACAAGAGAGAGTACAACATAATGAAAATGTGATTTTCTTTTTTTCTGGAATCTGAGGTTAGTAGCCATGAAAGGGTAGTATGGTAATTTAGGCTAGGTTTTCATGTACTTGGGCAGCACAGGCTTCTCACCTCTTAATTCCATCATGGCTCTGCACATAGAGTCCTGAGAGCAAAAACCAGAGCTCCAGCAGCCCCATCAGGATAGCCTTAGTCACCTCTCCTTAGCATGATGAGAAAGAGACCAGATTATTCAGTCCGGCCTCTATCCAGAGCAGTCATTCTCAGCTTTTCTAATGCCATGATCCTTTATATATCTCCTCAAGTTGTGGTGACCCCACACACACCATAAAATTATTTCATTACGGGCCTGGAGAGATAGCTTAGGGGTTAAGAGCACTGGCTGTTCTTCCAGAGGACCCAGACTCAATTCCCAGCACCTTTATGGTAGCTCACAACTGTCTGTAACTCCAGTTCCAGGTGACCTGACACCCTCATACCAACACACACATAGGAAAAACATCAATGCACATAAAATAAATAACTTTTAAAAATTATTTCATTTCTACTTCATAACTATAATTTTGCTACTTTTCTTAATCATAATGTAAGTATCTGATATGTGGGATATCTGATATGGAATTCCCAAAGAAGTCATGACCCACAGGTTGAGTGCCACTAGTCTAGAGGGATCTAGGACCCACCAATCCATTTTCAGAGTACTGACATGAGCTTTAAGGTTAACTAGAAGAAAAATTGGGGCAGGAGATACACACATGTAGGCATACTGATGTGCTCTGCTCCACCAATGCTTTAGTTCTGGGTCTGCACTATGAAGTGAAAAGGTTTTATCATTGTTGTCACTTGAGTTCAACCTGATTCTTAAGCTGCTATGTTCCTGGGTGTTCTTGATTGAGGGTGGTCTGACCTATGAGGTTTTGTTCTTCTAGGAATTCAAGATGGCTCTGGAGGAAAAGTAAAGGGCACTGGCTTATATCTGTGCTTTCAGTCACAGCAAAGGAGACACACAGAAAGAAAATTAAGACAGAGATGACAAATTTTATGTTGCTTTTGATTACTCTGTAGACCCAAAGAAGGGTTCGTTGCTTTCTAGAAAAAGTACCTTGTAAGTGTCCCTTCCAGCTTTAAATAAATGTTACGGGATGTCTACATGCACCTGGAGGCTCCAAAGGTTTCCTGTCCACAAAAAGGTAATGAACATTCTTCTTTGAGATTATAATTGATATACAAGTAGATACTTTCCAGACAGCTTTTGATCATAAATATTTTATGCATCCACACAAAACCAAATATATTTCTTCTTTTCTCTCCGAGAACATTGCCATGCAGGGTAGCCTGAGTTTTTGATGCCTTCAATGGCATGATCAGAAATCCCTCCAAGTATGGTCTTTGGAGCAAAAGCCCAAGGTTATTCTATTGAAGGTACAGGGAATGAAAGGAATGCTCCTTCTTAGTGTATTTCAGATTTTGTGATGTTCTGCAACAATAAGAAGTTTAAGTTCAGCAGTTTCTGTCATGACTTAATTAATCTGAAAATTTTAAATTCAGAACATGCATGAACCTCCGGAAACAGTTTTGAAGAAATTTGAGCAAAGGTTGCTCTATAGTATAGAGTCTATACAGTCTCCTAAAGTCTCATGACAAATGGTCCTGTTTTTATGTTGTTGGTTTTCAAATGTTTGCCTCAGGAACTATTTTGTTTCTGGCAAAAGTTATTGTATATCACCTAAGTCTTAAACCACCTCCAGGTGGTCCAATTTAGAATCTTATGGAACCTGCACTATATTGTTCAACAAATGTTCGTAGACTGGAGACACACTGTGAAATTATAAATTAATGTAATCCCAAACACACTAAGCACCATTAAATGAAGGGGAGGAATTCCTTCGAATTTCCAGGGAAACCCAGGAAAATGCAAATGAGTTTCACTTCCTCTTCAAGACAAAAGCTGTGAATATCCAATCAAAGTATGTTTGGCGCTAAAGATAAAGGCAAATGTAGAGGGGGCCTTGAGCTGTGCACATGTGTGCAGCCAATAGGCTGCCTTTATTAACTGCTAACCCGAGAACGCATTTATATTTCAGTCTCCCCAGGAAAATCACTCCATAAACCAGTTTATGATTTTCTTTCTCTGATCTCCATTGCAGCTGCTAGTTACTGAAAATGATGATCTCAGAGTCTGCTGTCCCTGCCAGAGAGCTGGCACACAGAGAGATGCCTTTGTAAAACCAGCCATAGAAACCTGCAAAAAATTGGCCTTCTTTCCTTAATAGAACCACACGAACAAAGATGAGTTTGTTGCTGACTCAGAGCTCAAAGCTTTGTTTTGTAAAGCCCTCTGAATGTATTGCACTCTGCCAGAGGAGAAGGGCTCCTTCCATCAAATAGGAGGGGAGGGGAGGGGGACAGTCAGCGGAAATCAGGCAAGAAATCCCAGTGCACACCCTTTGGGTGGAAACATGTGAATAAAGCAGCCTGAAACTTTTTTTTTTCCTTTTTGCTGAATACTGGTCACATTTCACAAACTGAATAAAAATGAAAGGGAAAGGAACTTTAATTAATGGGATGCCTTTTGATTTGCAGAGCAAAACTGCCACAGCAGATGTACCAGCAAAGAGGATTAGATTGTCCCTTCTATGAGGCACTGAAATCTCCCCTTTTTTCCCCTGTAGTAACCCCATTGAAGAGAGGCTGTCTTTGGTGTCTAAGATTCAGTGTGGCAAAGAAACTGTTGTACTGAGGCACAATGGACCACTCTCACAAGACCAGACAGAAGATGTGAGCAGAGAGCTAATACCCCTTGAAATCTGAGCAGAAACGTTTCAATTTTACTACTTTTCAAAAAGTGAAATTCAAAGGAAAAAAAATTGGTCACACACTCAAAATTGGTAAAAATGTGTATTAAAAGTATGTCTTAAAACATTCACGAACAATGTTCCTCATTAGGAAAATTCAAATTGAATCAAGAAGGAATCTCAACTAATTGTCCTTTGTTTTAATTTAATCACTCCGGGGTGCTTTGGGTTTCAGAAGGGGTGTTTGTTTTGTTTCCGGATCTTCATCTACAAATATAGGCCTACTTCCAATCAAATGAATAATTCCATAATATCAAATTTCATTGCTATCAGAGCCCAAGCCATTCAGCAAACCATACGGAGAGCAAGTACAGTCCTTAAAGGTCATAACACGTACTCTTCCTGTCCTTGGTGTGAGCATGAGGGACAAGGAAGACCAAAGAAGTGTGTTTGTCCTTATGTCTAGTTCCAGGTCCTGTTTTTACTAAAGGAGTGATGGGTGAAAGTTGTCAGGATGGAATATTCCCCAGTGGGGTCTGAGTCTATGGAAAATAGCTGTGGTTCTTTGTATAACCCAGATTGAAGGAAATCATGAATGCTGGCACAACCACAGGCTCATCCATTCAAGACAAGGGTGAGGTCAACACTCTACGGAAGTGGGGAAAATAATCCCCCTCCTTCTTCTCTTCCTTCCCTCTTCTGTTTCTTCGGGACAAACTGCAGAGCTGCCCAAGGCCAGGGACAAACATTCACACAAATGATTTTCCTCTGTGCTTGACTAACCAAATAGTGAATCCATTCTATTTGCTGTTATATGGTTTTGTCTTCTGACAAGATACAAACTGCAAACAGACACTGCAGCATGTGCACTGGCACACACACACACACACACACACACACACACACACACGAGCCTAGGTTTTACCCTCTTGATGTAATATCAAAACTGGGTTTTGCACCAGCTGTGACTCTTTAAAGAGGAAGGTATCGTTAGTGGAAAGTGTTTTCTCTCATTGATGAGTGTTTTAATGCATTTTATTTGGATTGGTTCAGTTGTTGTTGTTGGTTTTTGGTTTTTGTTTGTTTGTTTGGTTTTTGGTTTTTGGTTGTTTTGGGGGGGTGGTAATGTATATTTGATAGGTACAATGCTGGCTATTTGAATTTTCAATTAAAGGTGAGCTTGTCACCAGGTATTTACTCTGAGTTCCTCTAAGCTCACAATCCTTGTGATCTCCATGGGCAGTATTCAGAGGAGACACACAGTACAGAAGATAGACAGAGCTCATTGAAGAGTAAAGTGGGCATGGTCAAGGAGTGACAGTGGGCAGGGACCAAAGAAACCATGTCAATTTGTGTGTTAGGTATCTTTTTTACTATTTCTGAAGTTTCTATAACAGGCAGATTTCCTCAGGGGCAGTATTTTGCCCTATCTAGGTGACTGACAGGACTGTCTTACAGGATGAGGAAGTGGAATGCATTTTTTAAAATCAGAAAGCCTCCTGTTAGATTGATATATAAGATGTAGGGCTCCTGGGCCTAGATTCAGATAGTTGTCAACCAATAACCTTTGGAGAAGTTCGGGGCCTCTTTCCAGAGTAAGGAATATCACTCAGCCAGCAATATGTAGAGTCCTGCAGTCCTGGCCTTTGGGTTTGTTTATTTATAAATTTCAGGCAAGGTCTTACTCTGCAGCCTGGGACTCTCTATGTAGATCAGGTTGGTCTTAAACTCACAGAGATTTTCTTGCCTCTGCCTCCAGAGTCCTAGCATTAAAGGACTATGCCACCAAACTCAGATCTATGTTTGATTTTGTAGGTGATTGTTTAAGAGTCCAGCTCTAATGTTCTCCAAGATTGCTAATATCTAACTAGTAAACTAATGATGTTACCTAGCTTTCCATTCTAAAAGGTTATGCATCCTTTTCTTTCATTGGGTAGACAGTTCTTAGGGACCATTCTTGTTGTCCTGGATATATGTAGAAATATTTATTGTCTTTCCTTTGCCTTTAGATTGATGGTTTTCTATCTGTGGGTCATATAAAGATGTCCTGCTTCTCATACATTGACATTATGATTCATAACAGTAGCAAACAGTTGTGAAGTAGCAATAAGAATAGTTTCATGGCTGGAGATCACCACAACATGAGGAACTGTATTAAAGGGTCACAGCATCAGGGAAGTGGAGAACCACTGCCTTAGGCCAATGATGTCTTCCTGAATGGACCATCAAACCTGTAGAGCAAGCCTAATCATAACCCTTAAACACATGTGTTTATGCAGCACACACATCCATGGAAGTCAGCTATTCACAGCAGATCAGGAATGACACTCCAAGAGATCTTTGAAAGACGGTGTCATACCAGCCAATTTTTTTATATGAAATTCAGTCATATAAAAATGACCCAGGCATTAGCCAACTTTTATTTTCATAAATCTGTGTAGTGAAAACTGCTGCAGACGAAGAAAAGACTCTTACACTGAACAATATGTGGACATAAATGAGACAAAGTATGTGCTGCTCCTCTTAGTTTTCAGCCCCAGCAGAGTCACAAAGCAGCTGTGAATCTTCCTACAAAGTGTGATGCAGAGGTTGACGACCCTAAGTCCTCTCTAGGTGCTAAATACCCCAGCTCCTCAAAGTTTCTATGTTTTAGCCCTACTAATCCCATTCAACAAACCCTCTAAATTCTCATGTATGCATGTGTGTGTGTTCATGTATGTCTATGCTAATGTATGTGCATTTTCAAATGTGTTCATGCTCCAGAAGAGAACATGAGGTGTTATATGTTGAGCATTGTCCATAATTTTTTCTGAGACCAAGTCTCTCATTGACTGGAAACTGGCTGACTTGGCAAGGCTGGCTGGTCAGCAAGCCCTAGGGATATGTATGTTTCTGCCTTCCAAGCAAGAGAATTTTAAGCACACACTGCCATGCCAGCCTTTTTTTTAAATATGGGTTCTTAATTGGGTGTGTATTATACTCAAGTTCTCTGTGTTTATCTGAGCTTTCTGCCCAGCCCTTTCCCTCTTCAAATTCTTTTTTTCCCCCAAAGCTTTCTTTTGTTTCTACCAGCATGTTTCAACATTGTATCCCTATTTTCTTCACCTCCAAACTGTCCTTTATTCCACTGAATACTTAATGTGAACCTGCTGGCAGTGGGAGATGCTGCTTGCAGCAGGTAAGAATACTGAATACAAAACATGAAATAAATATTATTGCATATACAGATAGATACTTCAGGCAAAATGGAACACCCATTCTAACAGAGACCTGGGAAATACTGTTGTGAGCAGGGAAAAGCAAGCATATTATTATATGACTAAGGGAGAGTGGGGTCAAGGCACAGAACACTGTTGCTCAGTAGGTGGTATTTGAGAATAACCAAGAAATAAGACTATAAGGTAAGGAATGATACCTAAAAGAGAGTATGCTGGACAAAGCTATCGTCACTTTCAGGTGCCAGGCAACACCCCTTTTGCAATCTCAGTTTTCAGCAGGCTGAGTACAGAAGGTTAATTTTCACCTGCACTTGGCTTTGCTGTGGGCAAATGAGCCTTTCACCTGTGCATTACTGTGCATCCTGGAAGTGGCTTGTGCTGGCATTCTTGGGTGCCTCCATGCATGCTGATATCAGAAGAGGTTTGGTAATTGACCCTGCAGAGAGATTTTAAACAGCATAAAGATGTGCTGAGTGGTTAGGAAGCTTAAGAAGGGTGGTGTCACAGTGGAAGGTGGCACACAGTGAGCAGAACTGCTATCTGTCCAGGTCTCAAGAAACTTGCTTGTGAGTCACCTTTTCCCAGCAGGCATTCAGAAAGTATAGCTGAAGTTTGTTTTCTACAATTTGTTCTTCTCTGATTTTTCAGACAAGATTTCTTTTATGTTTTAAAAATTATATATATGCGCATGTGACTGTATGTGGTTATATGCACATGTGTGCATGCCAAGGACAGAGGACACAGATGACCCTGGATCTGGAGTCATGGGTTCTCCAACCCTTCTCTGGGTTTCACATACTGTTCCCAGTGCCTTGAAATCCTCCAGTCCCCAAACCCTGAGCACATACTTCCTCCACTTTGACCTGTTGGACTGCCAATGGTCCAGCTTAAATGATATCATTGCTGTGTTGTCCTCCCTAAACCAAAACATCCTCTTACAAGTTTGATTGCTTTCTAAGTGACTTGAAGTAACCATTCTACTTTAAGAAAACTATAATTACTGGGAAGTATATATGGTGGCTTCAAGGTAGATTTTATGAAAATAAAAGGAGCTCAGACCTCCAATCAGTCACTCCACACTGAAGGAAAAATGAAAAATGTTAAAAACGGAACCACAGAAATATACTTTAGGAGTTAAGGTATAATTATACATGCATACTCGTGTGATAGTCTACTTAAAAGCAACCTGCTGGGTGACCTGTCCTCTCTCAGTCCTAACCTAATTCCTAAGTGGGTTTTGGTATTTCTCCATCACAATGCCCATTCTTATGAGTGGATCTGCCCTGCCTGAGGCAGAGATGAGAGCTGTACTTTGAAACTACTGGTACCCTCTGTGTCTGATAGATTTCCTGAAATAGCTTGTTTTATAAATGTGTTTGAAAACATTCCTCTATTTTCTCAAATGATTTTCACACCAGTTGGTGAAGGGGATAATGTCATATTATATACATTTTATAATGGGGGAGCTTAGACTTATTCTTGAGTCATCTTGCCAAAAGCAAGAACTCTGACTGGAAAGAACCCATCCTTCTACCAACTCATTTACAGGGTATCTGACACCAAAAGGCACAAAGAAGGGATTTGGGTTCACTCATTTTCCATGAAGGTCTAGATTGTGTCTCCATAGGAAACGGACTCTATTCAGTAGCCTCCATAGAGTTACTCTTACCTTGCTAAGTACCCAAGAAAACTAGAAAAGAAAGCATAAGTTATGCTTGCCTCTTAACACCCATGGGATGTTTTTGTTTTCTTCTCCTTCCCTACGGCTGATCTGACGTCACTGTGTGTATCTCACAGTGCACAGGTTTGTTTTTGTTGCTGTGGTTTTCATCTCCTTCTCCAAAACTGATCGCTGTGTGTATCTCACAGTGCATAGGTTTGAGGGCTAAAGACGATAAGATTAAAAACTGCCCAGGACTTTTGAAAGAGTTGGTTAAGCTACATGGGTTCATGTGGCAGCATTGTGCCTCATGCTCATCGTCATCGCAACTACACATGATTTCAGGAGCAAGAGCATAAAGACGTGTTTTAGACTGCGTTGGAAACTGGGTACTCTACATGTTTCTATTTCTGATTATAATGAGAACAACTATCCTTTGGCGCCTTCTGAGTTCCAAGTGCTGTATACTCAAAGTCTTGTTCAATGCTTTATAATAAATGCCACTTTGCATTCATCTGCCAGGTGTTTGTACTCACTTAGATGAACCGTGATTAATTATTGATCAGGTGACTAACCCTACTAATATGCCACTTAGCTAACCTGTAACCCTATTGTTCAGAGAAACACAAACTATCTGTTTACAAGATGCATACCTCTCAAAGGTATTTGTGTCAGGAATTTCAGATCAAGGGCATATATACATAAATTTTGTAAGTAGTCTAGCTTTTTAAAGGCCTTCAATTTGAACAATGCATCTAACACATCTGTCTCTATATAGAACAAAACTATGTTGCAACAGCAGAGTACTTCAGTAACCTTGGTAATGACACAAGAGTACCCTGCCCATGCACTCTCCATGACTCATCAGGAAATGCCATTTGGACAATTTCAGCTTGGGAAAGCAGCCAGTCCTCAGCCCAGTTCCCGCAAACCCTGTCTGTCAGTACAGGTAAGAACCAGTTCAGAAAACATTGGCCTCTAACTGTTATGTAACTGGAAGTAACAGTTCTTTATATGCGGTGGTATAAAATTCAGTGGCTAGAAACGACTGTGGATGGTGACACAGAAACTCAAGCAAGCTCTCTTTCAAGTCTCCTCTGACCCCATTTGCAGGGAGGAAAAATAAGGAAGACTCGTTCGAGCAAATGTAATTGTGATGTCTGAAGCAATATGGAGATGGAGACCTCGGGAGATGCTGAAAAAGAAACAGAACGCTTCCAACAGTGGTTAGAGGAATCAGATCTCAGCACAGCTCAAAGGGTGGTGGCCACAGTAGCGAAGACAGACAGTAGGAGGTACTCGAGCTTGGCAGCACATCCCCAAACCACCTCAACCCGCTTCCCTTGCAGCACTTGAACACAGCAAGGGCTATGAGCCAGGTGAACTTTTTAGACAATTCCTCTGTGTTGTACCCTGCAATGAAAATGTTTTCCATACAAGTTACATCTTGGGAGCTCCCAAATAGTGGAAAGGGTGCCGTATTTTTTTATTTTTCTCCTGGGGGGCAAAGGTGAGGCAGTCATTGTTGTTCTTTTGTTACAGTTATAAGAATAAATGCTGGAGAAAGGGGGTGAGTGGTCCCGGGTGAGGGTTCCAAATGAGTGGGGTCCCAAGGTAAAGGACCACGTGGGAGAGCCACAGCAGGTTCCATAGCAGTGACCAAGGCGGCAAGGGGGAGGGAATAACACGCCAGGCAGATAGAGCTTAAATGAGTTTATTTAGAAAGGGGAGTGAGGGAGAAGGAAAGAGACATAGAGGCACCAGGAACAGAAGAGGAGAGAGGGGAGGGAAGAAGGGCAGGGGTAGCTGGTAGCCACCCAAAAGCAGGAGAGAGAGCAAAAGAGAGGGTAAGTGGGCAGGGGTCTGACTTTTAAAGGGGTCCTTTTCACCTGCCTGCAGACTAGTACCCATGAAACCCTGGGCTGACCAGAGTACGGCCTGAGTGCATTCTGCCAGCTGACAGGGGCAGGCTAGGGTAATGCCTGAATCCTTACAGTCATGATCATTGCACACCTGTCATATCTGCCTAAGGCTAGTTCCAATAGACTCTTCCTATTGGTGCTAAGTGTATGTTAGGGTCGCTGGTTTTTTTCCTCTTTAGTGGCTCAGCAATTATTCATTTAGCACTAAGGCCTTCAGTGAGTCTCCTCCCAGGCACTGCTCTGATGTCATGGGATTTATGGTCAGAGATACTTGTTCCCTGATATAACCTCTTAAGTTCAAAGTTGTCATGTGCTTTTTAATCATGGAGTATTGTGTTTCCATCATCCAAGAAAACAGTTTCCACTCATATGTAGGTGATTATTAAGAAGAAAGGATTTTCCTGAAGTTACAACAGTCAGAACATCCCCCAACAGTGGATCTTGGTGAATTACCACTGAGTAATTTTAGTAATGGGATTCCAGATAGACCCTAGCAGGAAATATCCGCGGAGGGACCTGTGCTTGTCTCTGCAGATGCAGAACTTACCGAGATTCAGCTTTGTGCCCTTGCTTCTCTGAAGCGTTTAATTTGCCATGAATGTGTATCCATGCAAGGTGCACACTTGGAAACAGGGTGGGTTCCTTTCCTTCCACAAAATGTGTCTTCCTAACGGCCAGTCTCAGTACTTAGCAAACCTGTAATTCCCCTCAGTCGTTTTTTATTATTACGGCACAATTTCTTCTTTTCTCATTTTGTTGAGGCATTAACTGGAAAAGTGTATATGTATGTGTGTGTGTGTGTGTGTGTGTGTGTGTGTGTGTGTGTGTGTGTGTATGAGCGCGCATGCTTGAGCACGCGTGTATGCCACCCACGTGGGCGATCATACGCTGTAGGACATGAGGTTCTGACCTATGAAAACATTGTGAAATGCTTCAGCCAAGGTATTTAACATATTAATCACCTCACAGAGTTATTATATTTCTTTTTGGGGTGAGGAAATTTAAGACCTACTTTCCTGGAATTTTTAAGTATACCATCAATCAACCATTATTAATCTATTCTCCATAAAGTACAATAGACTTCCCTGACATAACTATTCTAACTGAAATGTTACACCTTTGTCAACATCACCCCATCCCCCTTTCTTCCACCTCAGTTCCTCCACAGACACTATTGGATGTTTGTTTTGCTTCTCTAAGTTGAACATTTTGATTCTATACTGTGGTGAGATCATTTACCATCTACCCTCCTGCATGTGTCTTACTTCATTTAGTACAATGTCCTCCAGATTATCCATGTGGTTCATGAATAAAATTCCTTACATTTTAAGGCTGAAAATGATTTCATTTAAAATGTGTGTATCACATTTTAAATATTCATTTATTTGTTGATGGCCTTTAGATTTATTTCCTACCTTGCCTATTGTGAGTAATTACAATGAGAATGAGAATTCAGACTGTCATACTGATTACATTCCCTTTCAAATATGCTATGGTCTGGTTGTGTCTCCAAAACTGGTTCCAACTCACCAGTTGTTAAGAATTGCCTTCCAGTAGTTTAGTCAGGCTGTGGCATTTTCTTAAAAGTAGCATAAGCAGACTAGTATACATACATTCTGCATAATATGGTTGCTAGATCATATAGTAGTCCTAGTTTTAATTTTTTTCAGACTTAATTCACTTTATTTTTCTGATATAAAACCCCTCTGTGGTAACCACAGCTAGAACCTGGGTCCTCTTTAACAGATGTTCTGGTGTGGTTTTTCACTAGACAGCCTGTGAACTCCTGATAAGGAGACTTGCTGAGCACAGTCTCTTCCCAGAGATCAGGGCTGTTAACTGTAGGTCTTGGAGGTGATATCAAGGATTGTCTTGACAAAGTTGCATCCAAACCAGTCAGCAGCAGCAGCTTCTCAGGCATGGGCACAGAGAAAATGCCAGCACCTATCGGCGCAGGGATAAGGCATACCAGCGTGGAGCTCCAGTGGCCTGTCACATTGCTGGGGTGCTATGAGGCTTACTAATCTTGTTTCCCTCATAGCCTCTCTGCTTAGAGACAAGGGAAAGCTTGGCAAGCCGATGGCCTTTTGGATTGCAGTGGCTTCTTCCTTGGAGCAGTTAACAGGACTACTCTAGATAAACATGACCACTGTAGTCTCCTGGTAGTGGCAAAAATCCTGAGCCTTGAACACGGACATCTGCTACTGCACTGGCATGGTCCTCAGTACCTCATCTTAAGGGGTGCTCCCAGGGAAACGTCAGTAATCTCAGACTCCATGACAGAAAGGGAGAATAGGTTGATCTCCCCTAGGGACTTGATCTTTTTGACCTCCAGCAGGCGGCCTGGGCTTTTGATGAAGATCCACTCCTTATCTACAATTTTCCCTCCACAAGTCCCTTGACCCCTAAAATCACTACTGAATCCTCCATGGAAGGTTCCACCGTGACCTTCCAAGCCTGGGCCCCAGTGTCCTCAACTGCCATTTGGAGTTTTTCCAAAGAAGAACTATCATTTTTAATATTTAATAAACTTCCATATTCCTTTTCATAATGCCTGTCATCCCTTCCAACAGGGATTGTTTCTTCCCACACCCTCGTCAACACCTTTGACTTGTTAATAATTGCTATGAGGCAAGGTAATAGCTCACTAAGGATTTATTTTGCATTATCCTCAAATTCTTTTCATGAACTGTACCTATTGACCATTTGTTTTCCCTTTTGTTAGAAATCTTTATTCAGATCCTCTGATTTTCAAAATTAAGATGATTTACTTTTTTGCATTAAACTGAGTTCCTTGTATATTTTGGATATTATCTTCTTATGAGCTATGTGATAGGATGTAATATTTTATTTACATTTTTTCTCTTCTGGGATTCAAAATGATCTACTGGCTTTTGAGGGATATATATATATATATATATATATATATATATATTGATTATACATACATATATAATGTTATATTGTATTTATATTTTTCTTTTCTGTTTTTACCCTATATGTCCATTGCATATATATCATGGTTTCCAGTTTAATATTTTCATAGAATTCCCGGGTGTTTGAACTCTGTTTCTTGTGCCTTCTCTTGGGTTCCTTACCTTCTGCTTATTTTGTCCTGTTCTGGTGTATTAGTTTCTGGGTTACATTATGTTATTGTTATCTTTTAGAAGCCTTTTGTTTCTTAATGAGAGACAGAAGGGGGGGTGAATCCAGATGGAGAGGGAGGAGGGAAGAAAATGGAGGAAGCAAAGAGGTGGAAACTGTGGAGTTTCATCTCATAATCAGGGTATATTATGTGAGGGGAAAATCTATCCCACCCCCAAATAAAAAGGGAAAAAAGGAAATATGTGGTATGCTAATATTTTCCTTTGCCTTGCAGAAGGTAAGCTCAAAACAAACACCTGTGTCTATGTTTGCCTGTGTTGTTTGTGATTTGGGGAACCACACAAAATATCACTGTTTAAACAGACACCAGAAGCTTCTTTGTTATAGTTGTTCTACGCAAAACAGTTGTTAACGGTTCTGGTCCCAGGTTTCAATTGTCAATTCATTTAGTATTCATTTTTAAAAATTATATGAGAGAATGTCTAGTGTTTTTTTTCTTATGCACATAGGTATTTAGTTCTTCAAAAACCAATAAACAAAAGACTATATTTCCTCCATTGTATAGTTTCAGCAACCTTACGTTTATGCATGTCATTTCTGGACTCTATTCTTTTGTGTTGATCTGTATGGCTTTTTTTAAGGACTTAATTTTTATTTGTGTTTTGTGCATATGTGTGTGCCTTGCGTGTATATGTGTGTGTGTGTGTGTGTGTGTGTGTATGTGTGTGCACATGCACATTCTTGTTTGCAGACACACATGTGTACAGGTACCTTAAAAGGCCAAAAGAGGGTATCAGATCCTACAGAACTAGAGTTATGAGTGGTTGTGAGCTGCTTGATGTGGGTACTGGGTACCCAACTCTGGTCCTCTGGAAGAACAAATTCATTTAATTGCTAAGCCATCTTTCCAATGTCACCTCATATCTGCTTGTAAGTCAGTAGACTGATTTGATTCCCATAGATTGTGGGGTTTTTTTCTTTTTGTCTGTTTTTTTTTTGTTTTGTTTTTGTTTTTGATCAAGTAGTACAAAATATTCAACTTTGTATTTTTTGGTAAACATTGCTGAAGCTATTTTGGATATTTGTAATCATAAGCAAATTATAGGGTGTATATGTATAGCTTGCTTTTATGAGGTGTATAAATGTGTACAAGATCATAGTGTGTACACTGTGTGTAAACACATGCAGAGACCAAAGGCCAATGCCAGGCATCTTCTATTGCTCGCCACCTTTTCATTATCATTATTATTTTTTGAGGCAAGATTTCTCATTGAACCTGAAGTTTGCCAGTTTGCTAAACTAGATCCTCCCAAATCTTCCTGTCTCTTCCTGCTTAGAGAAGGAACATACTCCAAGGCTTAGGTTTATTTATTTGTTTTTCAGATAGATGTTAGGGATCTGAACTCAGGTCCTCATGCTTGTGTAGTAAACAGTTTTCAAGGGCCCCATTTTCCCAGTTCCCAAATATCACTTTTAATAACGCTACCTCAATCCACGAAGACAGGATATGTTTGTGTTTTTCATCTTTCTTATTACATTTATTTATTCTTTTAAATTTTATTTTACATACCAGCTTCAATCTCCCTCCCACCCTTCCTCCAGACCTCCTTGTTTCCCCCAGCCCACCCCTAGTCCATCCCTTTCCCAGTTAAGGGCTCCCATGTGGAGTCAATAAGATCATAATGGAGAAATCTACAGAGACAGCTGAACCAAGCTCATGGAAACTCATGAACCCTAGACAGATGAAGACTCCAGGGGGCCAAACTAGGCCCATTATGTGTGGGGCAGTGTGAAGCTTGAACCATCTGGTACACAATACAAACCTGGTTCATAGGCTAGCTTGTTGGAGTCCATTCCCTGTGGTGGAATGCCATGCTCAGCATTAACACATGAGAGAGGGACTTACCCCCACCAGCCTTTTGTGCCATAGTTTGTTTATTTGTTCTTTTATTCAATTTTTTTCATGACTGTTTAGTATTTTGCATTGTAGAAATATTTCACCTACATGATTTTAATTATTCTATTTTTAAAATTAAATTTATATTGTGTTCTACTTTGTTTCCACATGAATTATTTTGATTTCATTTTAGGTGTGCTAATAGGTAAAATAATTTTGAATGTTGATTCTATTTCCTCACTTTAGAGAAATTATTTCCAACAATTTTTATATAAGTTTTAGGGTTTCTAATACAAAAAAAAACATGTCCTATGTAAAGAGGTTTTTGTTGATGTTTTGTTTGCCTTCTTTTGAATTTCTTCAATGGCTCCTATTTCTTTTCCTTGTCTGCTTTCTCTGTCTAGGACTTGATACTGTAGAATGGATGTCTCCAGACTTCAGTGGGCATCTCTGTCTTGAATCTGATCATGGAGGAAATCTTTCAACTTTTCCTGTTGGTTTGTTATTAGAGTGAAGTTGACATATTTCATTATGTCTGGATATACACCTTTTGTCTGAAATGTACTGAGAGTTTTTGTGTCATGAACAAATATGTTAATTTTATGTGTTTTTGCTTCACCTGCTAAAATAATCATTTGCTGTTTTTGTTCATTGCAATAACATGCCACTTCATGTTCATTGGTTCTCATAACCTGTGTATGATGATCAAGGATGTTAACATACCATTTCATTTTGTTGTAGCATTCTTATCTCTCATTAGTGTCAGGATGATTCTGGCTCAATAAAATGAAATTTGGAAGACTTTCTTCACAGTGTCCAGGAGAGTTTGAGAAGGGCTGACATTCATTATTTAAATATTTAATATATTCCACCAGTGCACTAACTGTATTAGACCAGCAGCCACCCATAAATAGAAGAAAATATTTAGACTCAATATTACCATTCCAAACTTCAGGAAACACTACCATCAAAGGGTGGGGAGGATGTAAGAGCTGAAAAACAGGTGGAATGCCATGTCATGACTTCCTCTTTATTGAAATGTTCCTTTTTAGTACAAGGAGACAGGTCAATAATCTGAAGAAGTAAAGAGACCCATGGACCTTTACAGGGCCCAGGGACCTCCTGAAAAGAGTAAGAATCACAAGTTCCTTCCCAAAGGTTATAAAAGGCAGTAAGCAATTGCTAGTTGTGCATGGGAGCCCTGGGATATAGCTTTTGTGAGTTGTCACTTATTGATGCTTAGGTTAATTTATCTTGAGGTAGTTGCTTTGGAGTCAGTCATGCTACCAAAATTAACCTCCCATCTTCTCGTAAGCAATTCCAACAAGCTCACTGGTCTGCTATGCTACACTTGGGTAGAATCATTTCTTCGGTCTGCTGCCAGTTCCCTATCTAATGTGAGCAGATATTTGTAATGTCTTCCAATGGGGAAAAAAATCACAAAACAGCAGCTAAAATTATTTTTGATCATTTTTTAAGTTTTGGAGTGAATATGTGTTTTAAATGAATATATGCATGTGTTCATGCTTGTGAAACTGTGTGTACATGGCTATACATGTGTGCAAAAGTGCAGAGGTCAAAGGATGATGCCAGATGTCACCCTCTATCATTTTACAGCTGTTCTGTTAAAGTAGAGTTTCTCACTGAACCTAGTGCTCACCCATTGACTAGCCTTGCTGACCAGTGAGCACTGCTGAGGATCTGCCTGTTGTTACCACATGTAACACTGGTGTTCCAGAGAGTGTGTCCTGACACTTTGCTTTTTATGTGCATTCTAGTGACCCAAACTCAGGTCCCCTTTCTCTGCAGCAGGTATTTACTGACTGAGAAATCTTCCCAGGTCAACTAATAAGGAATTTCTTTGGCTTTTTTTTTAAAAAAATTGTTGTCAGGGCCCATAGAAATAGCTCCTTTTCATCTTGACTTAAGGTCAGAGAGTTCAAAACTCTCCTTACTCTTTTTTTAAATTATATAGTTTTTTCTTATTTTACATATCAATCCCAGTTCCCTTTCCTTCCCATCCTCCCATTCCCCTCCCTGAACCAATCCCATCTCACCCCCCTATTCATCCCCCAGGGAGGATGAGGCCTTTCAGGAGGCATCATCAAAATCTGTCAAATCATTTGGGGTAGGGGCTAGGCCTCCCTCTTGCCTCTAGGCTAAGGGAATATCCCTCCATGGAAAATGTGCTCTTCAAGACCTTTCATGCACCAGGGATACATCCTGATTCCACTGTCAGAGGTCCCATAGACTGTCCAGGCCTTCTAACTGAGACCCACATTCAGGGGGTATGGGTCGGTCTTGTATGCTGTCACTTTTCTGAAGGTGTTTATCAGCTATAGGGGTTCATTCATAGAGTTTTTGGGGTCACTTATGTAAACTATCATATAATCTGCAAATAGTGAAAGTTTGACTTATTCCTTTCCAATTTGTATCCTCTTTATCTCCTTTTTTTTCTTATTGCTGTAGCTAGAACTTCAAGTACAAGATTGAAGAGATATGGAGAGAGTAGACAACCTTGTCTTGTTCCTGATTTTAGAGGAATCACTTTAAGTTTCTCTCCATTTAGTTTGATGTTTGCTGTTGGTTAACTGTATATTGCTAGATATGTTCCTGTTTTTCCTGATCTGTCCAATACCTTTATCATGAAGGGGTGTTGGATTTTGTCAAAGACTTTTTGAGCATCTGGTGAGATGATCACATGGTTTTTCTTTTTCAGCAAAACTCTCCTTACTCTTTCAAGGTTAAAATTGTAAGACCTAAAAGTCTAAGATGCGGTTACTATAGGATGTTTGGTCTAAAGTGTGGATGTCTTACCTAGATAACAAGAGATTTGGTCTAAGGTGTGGTTACTAAATGTTTGGAGAATTAAGGAAGAAAGTCTGTTTGTTCCTTGTATTATGGTAAAGAAGTCTTTTGCCCTTTTATTTTTGGTTGTAGCATATATAGATTTTGAGAAGTAAACGTGGGGCATTGAGTATTCACTGGAATATCCTTCTGACTTCTATTCTGTGTCTATGTTGTCTTTTCCTTAGTATCTTTAATTTTACTACCCACCACTTTTCAGTCCATACTTGCCCTCTCTGGTATGAACCAGGCAAGTTGGCTGGATCTAATTGAACACTCCTCAAAGACAGGTTCTTGCAAATTATTCCTTTCATTTTTGAGATTTTAATATAGTTGCATCATATCCTCCTTTTCTTTACTCCTTGTCCCCTTTTTAAAGTAGGCAAATTGGTATTAGGTCTCAAAAGCATTTCTGCAGCCTAGGTCTGTGAAGACTGATCCTCTGTCAGGGTCTCCTGGCCAAGGTGATCATCTTGAGGTCATTGTGGTGCTGTAATTCTGTCTTTCCCAGTCAGAGTTGGCATCTTTCTTTCTACTACGCTAGCCAGACTTAGTCATAGAGTGATAAAGGCAATGTGAAACTGTCCTTGATAAACTCATCAATGCATCTTTTTTCATTTATGTACAATAACCATATGCTATGATCTTTCACTTGTATTCTTTAGCTTGTATAAAGATGTTTTCCTGTAGCTTGTTGTTTTCTGCCAGCCCGCCCGCCACCGGTCTGCGCCCACAGCAGCTCCAGCCCCAAATAACATGCAGAGACTCTGTATTTGATACAATCCTGTTGGCCAGTTACCATTATTGTTTATGGGCTAGCTCTGTCTTAATTATTAACCCATTTCTACTTATCTAAGTATTTTCACGTGGTCATCTTATCAGAGAGCCGTGGCTGGTGTCTTGCTTCCTCTAGGCTCTATATGCTGACCTCCTTCCTACTTCCTCTTTCCTCCTTGTCTCCTAGCCCCACCTATCTTGCTTTCTCATTGGCCACAGTGCTTTATTCATTAACCAGTATGAGAAACATATTTACAGAATAACATTTCCCATCATCCTGAGGTCATTGTGGTGCTGGAATTCTGTCTTCTCCAGCCAGAGTTGGCATCTTTCTCTCTACTATGCTAGCCAGACTTAGTCATAGAGTGATAAAGGCAATGTGAAACTGTCCTTGATAAACTCATCAATGCATCTTTTTTTTAAATTTATGTACAATAACCATATGCTGTGATTTCTCACTTGTATTTTTTAGCTTGTATAAAGATGTTTTCCTACATGGAAGTTATACAAGTTGTTTCTGTAAGAAACTTTAAAATCCATCTTTTTTTCCAACGTACCCTCATTGTGGCATTTGATAAAATACTGTAAAAAGTATTTTAAATATATTTTTAAAAATATAATAATATCTACTTCAAGTTAAACATGTTATATGCTGAGTGCTCTAAAGAAATTGTTTTAATTCTCTAAAGTCCTCATTAGTTAAGCATGATTAAAATTTCTCTCATGAAGATACTGAGGCTTAGTGAAGTTTATTAATAACCTAAATTTACATAAATATGAAGTTGGGTCATTAGATTTTTAACCTAAGCAATATGGCACTCATTTCAATTATCTGTGTTGTCATCTTTATCTGCCAAATAGTCTCCTAGTTAAATTCTGAAACTTTATAACTTTAACACAACAAATATAGTTTACAATAGACCACACCATTATCCCCAGTGTACTTTTCAAACCCTCAGAATTCTCTGCAACATAGCTTGACAATCACTGATACTGGCTACTATTCATATAGCCACAAAGGTTAGGTATAGAATAAGGGACTAGAGGGGAGGGAATGATCTTCTCAGAATGGGACATAGAACAGAAAAACTATGAATGGAAGTTGGGTAGGTACTGAGATGGGAGAATCAAATGGGAGGGAGAGGGAAGATGGAGTAAGGGAAGGAATATGAGGAGGGAAGCTAATACTAAGGACTACTGAGGGATCATATGGAAACTTAATAATGTAGAAGTTTCTTAAAATATGCACATAAATAAATTTAAGTGGAATCGCTAAATAACAGAACGACAAAGTTCTAACTAGACATTTACCTCCAGCACTGGGAATGGGTTACATATACTGAGTTGTTGGTCAAAGGTGTCCCATGGAAGCCCCTGAACAACTCAGGCTTTTTCCAAGGCTATTTATTGATCTTCCCAAACTGATGGTAAGGACCTGTTGCTGAAGACAGCACTTACATAATTCACTGAACATGGAGAAGTTGGGTCAGTACCTCTCTAGAGCCTTCTACATCCCTATTGGCTAGTATGTATGGTGTTGGAAGGAATTCTGCATGCTACCAGAGGAGAAAGTTAAGAACCAACTGAGCTCCAGTTACTTCTGTCTCAATGGTAACCTGCTTGCAAGACACACTGGTACAACAGTGGAAAAAGCTTGTGGGAGTAAGCAATACCTGATTGGGTTTAAGGCCTACTTGTAGGATGGATCTCCAACACTCCTCAGGTGGCTAAGCTGAAACCAATAGGTCGTGGATCTATGGGGAAACCAAATACTACTGTTTTGCTGAATGTGCAATCAAATGACATTTAACAATACTCTGCTGTAGCAAGTCTTTCTCTGTACAGCCATCTACCAAATAACAACATGGAACTTATTAATTATGAAAGCTCGGCCAATAGCTTGGGCTTGACCCACTAGCTCTTATAACTTAATTAACCCATTTATGGTAATCTATGTTTTGTCTCATAGCTTTTTATTTCTCTTCCGTCTTACACCTCCTGCTTCCTCTCGTGTCCTCTGGTGTCTTCCCCTAGCCTAGACTTACTTTTCTCTCTTCCCAGAAATCTCACTTAACCTCATTCTGTCTAGCTATTGGCCATTCTGCTCTTTATTAAACAAGCAGAAGGTGATTTGGAAAAGGCACATTTTCACAGTGTACAAAAAGATTATTGCACAATATTTTGTTATACTTGTAGGTCAGTGTCTTGCTCAGTAACTATTAAAGAAGCTTCTTCCTGAAGCAGATGTGAACAAATACAGAGACGTAGAGTTGGGCCATGTAGAGAGAGTATGAAACCATAAAATACTCAGTCCTAAATGAATGTCTCCATCAAATCCCTCCACTCAAGGCTCAGGTAACTCTGTGGAATAGGAGACAAAATGAGTGTGAGTTGAGGATGGAGAACACCAAGAAAACAAAGATTTTAGACACAATAGGACTGACCCACATATGAACTCAAAACAGAGACCACATCAGCATACACTGAGCCTTCACAGATCTAAGCCAGATGGGGTCCCAGTGCTGAAAGGGGAAGTAAACACAAGTCCCCATCCCTAACTAGAAGGTATCTCCAAATATAACTACTCCCAAAAGAAAATTATTTTTTTCAACAGAATCTCACTCTGTATACAAACCACACTTTAGAGCCAGGCCCATGGCCAATAAAATATGGTCAACACAAAACAAATGCAATGGTATTTTTTTTGGGGGGGGTTGGTTCATAATACTTTGTCTGAACTTTTATTTATTTACTTACTTTTACCTTATAGTCTTTCTGTTTGTTTGTTTTGCCCTATTTTGGTTTGCTTGTTTTTATTTTATCTCTTCTTCTTTTTCTTCTTCTCCTCCTTCTTCTTTCTTCCTTATTTATTATTACTATTATTATTTTATATACAAGTTTTCTAATGAAAGAGCAAAATAAAGTATAAGGATTTGGGTGGATGGAGAGATGAAAATGATCTGGAGGAATTGAAGTAGGGGACACCATAATCAGAATACATTGTATGAAGAAAAATCCATTTTCAACACAGAAAAAAGAAAATCACTGCTAGCTCTGAAGTATTGTTTAGAACTTGTAGTTGTCTTGAGTCATTTTCATACTTATTTTGATTTGTGTCACAAAATCCCCAACCCATGCACCCATCAGTTTCCCCAAATTACTTAGTATAGGAGTAAAAGGTTATCACTATTTATAACATGCAATGGCATAGCACAAGCTCCAAAAATCTTCCCAACGAATATGTTTCAGTTCTACAGTGTGCTCCAGAGTTCAAGCCATCTTTCTCTTATTGCAATCCACAAGAAGCTTTGATGAGTTACAGACAAATAACAAACAGACAAATACACATGTAATTAAGATTACCCAGGGAAAGGAAAGGATTGAAAATTTTTAAAAGAAATATGTCTGGAAATATTCCAAATTTGATGGAAATTATAATAGAACATTTTGAATAACCTGATGAGTTTCACATGGAGAGCAGTATAACAAGACAGATTACAACTAAGTAATTAAAAAACCAGGGTGTGTGTGTGTGTGTGTGTGTGTGTGTGTGAGAGAGAGAGAGAGAGAGAGAGAGAGAGAGAGAGAGAGAGAGAGAGAGAGAGAGAACTTAAAATCCATCAAAAGACAGCACAACACAGCCTTTAAGAACAGAGACCAGGATGCTGTTAGTATCCAAAATGAAGTGAGATCATGGTGGAGTGATGCATCTAATACACAGAAAAACAACTTAACCTAGAAAGTAGCTCTTAACAAATGAGGGCAATAAATACACTTAAAAGGTGAAGGAGAACACAAGACTCATGCCTGCGGAAACATGTTAAAGAAAGGCCTGTAGATGGAAAAAGGTGATATTCAAGCATGGTTTCTGTGCTGTCTGATCCAAAACCAGCAACAGAAGGATGTGTAGGAAATCCTTCAATGCTTGGGAACAAATTGATAATCCATGTGCCAAAAATAAATTGAAAATGAAATTAAAATATGTAAGCTGGTTAAAATTATAGCAAAACATATCAAAATTTGTGGAGTGCCTTGAGTGAAGTATTTAAAAGAAAATATATAAAAGTAAGTCTTCATGTGAGAAAAGGCCTTAGCCTCCAACTAAAAACACTAGAAATGAAGAAATTAAACAGAGCAAGCAGGCAGACCAAAGGAAATTAAGAACATCAGCGTGGCGATCAATAAGATTTGGGAAAGAGAAACAGTAGAGAGCATCAATAAAACTGAAAGCTGATTCTTTGCAAAAGTCATTAAAGCTGATAAAACTCTAGTGAGAGGTATTGATGAAAACAGTGTTAACTGAAGTCATCGGCGTTAAGAATGAGAAAAGTAGTTATCTCTACACAGTCTAAAGATGATGCAAAGATAAGGAATATTGGAAGAAAATAATATAAATTATTTCAACAAGCTGGGTAAACAGGAAAATAACTGAAGAGTCACAAACTAAACATGTTTGTTACAAGGTGGGCTAAGAACAAAAATAATTTCACAAATTTGTAGGGTACAATTGTGGTCATTAAAGGCTAATTAGGGAAGTAGGCAGGGCCCCCAAGGACTCATAATATTCCCAAGTACTAGGATTACAGTTATATGCCAGCACATCTGGCTATGTAAGAAATTTTATTTGCATTTCAGCTTCTCCCACAGAAAACTACAGGCTCAATTTCAATGGCGAATTTTCCTAAACAATGGAGGAAAAACAAACATTTTTCATAAACTTCCAGAAAACTGAAAAGGTGTGAATACTGCCCAAATGTATAATATAGCCTTATTCTTAATGTTAAACCTAAACAGAATATGGAAGGGAAAACTACAAACTAATAATCCTGTGAGATACTCCTCAAGCCCAGCAAAACAAATATAACAAACTATAAAAAGAATGCATTATGATCAAGTACATTTTATCCCAGGAATGAAAGGTTGTGTTTATAAACACATAGTGTGTGCATACATGCATGCATATGTGTGTGTGGGGAGTGTGTGTGTGCATTCATTATCATATACATGTATACATATTTGTATGCATATATGTACTTGCATGGGTAGGCCTAAAATTGATACCGTCGATAAATGGATGGCAAAAATATAAAAGCCAGCAGCTGGGGAAGAGTTTTATGAAACAGTGTCTGTGGATGTGACATGATAATTTCCCTCGTGAACTTGGTGTAGCTGTAGTTATCTGCCTAAGCCTAACCCTGTCAACATTCCATCATGCATGGATGACAACTCATGAGACTGTACCTCTTACTAAAGGACTAAGGGTAATTAATAATAGCTGGGAATGGTGTCATTCTCTTCAGTGGTGTAGCCATTGATAGGTTACTCATGTTCCAGTAAATGACCCTATATACATGCTCATGCAAACAGCCATAATTAAACTCGGTGAGTCACACCAACACAAAAAAGTAAGGCACCAAAGTAGAAAGAACAATTTTGGGGAAGAAAAAAAGAAAAGGGGTAAAAGGAGAAAATAGGGAAGAAAATCAACAAAATTCATTATATACATGTATGACATTGTCAAAAAATCATAAGTTGTATCAAAACTATGTGAAATTTATGGTACATATTACATGCCAATTAAATTTTAAAAATCTGTATCTCAAGCTACATGGTAGACATAAGAGGAGATGTTATTTTCCTCCTGCCATAATGAAATCTTAGAGTCTGTGAAACAGTTATTATTAAAATTACTCACAGCTTTCTGTATCTCAGAGTGTTCAGGGTTAACCTAGGTCAAAGTTACACTGCATAACATGAGAAGAGATTTATAAAGGAATACATTGAATGATGCAAAAATGTATGTTAAAATACCAAGGCTGGTGTCTTTGAAGATTGTGGCTCAGGAAACACACTGTGGCTACACTAGAATTGGAGTGGAGTGGTTCCTAGAACTTGGGAGTGACATGCTCTAAATACTGGGACTCCTGAAAAACTGAATCCTTTGGGGGAAATGCCTGTTTCCTGAGGAGGAAAGCAGCCCCATCTACATGATCCTCCTTGTCTTAAAATCCTCTCCTGCTCTTTCCACTGGCCATCTCCAACTACATTCAAGGAATATGGAAACTTCCACTCAGACAGTTGCCTAGTCTGAGAGCAATTGGATAAATAAATCAGTAAGACAAACCAACAACACACAGAATAACTCCCATTACTGTCTGCTTTTTCCTTTTCTGACTCTGAACCAAAGAAATCAAAATTAGATTGAGCTAACACAGTCAGTGATTATTTCAGACTTTAATTCACAATGTATGATGGCTAATAAGCCTTGATTTTTTTTCTCTCTGATTGAATAATGTCTGTTAGGACATTTGGAACACTGTGGTGGAGAGTGTGAATTTGACAAGCTCACTCTGTTCCAGAAGTTGACATCTATAGCTCAAGAGCCAATCTGTCCTGCCACCTGTCTTTGTTGAGCCTGAAAGGTAAGTATCTTTCAAATTAGAAAAAAAAAAGGAAAAATAACATTCTGTGGCATGAAAATTACATGAAATTCATTTTTTTGTCTGTAAAGCATACTTTGTAAAATCAGGCATCCTCATCCATATTTATATGGCTCAAGGCTGCTTCTGCACAAGGCATGTTTTGTAGGGGCCAGGTATCTATATCCACATGTATATGGTCCATGGCTTCCCCTGCACTGTGACAGAACAGATTAGTTGTGCCACAAACCCACAGTCTCTGCTCTCTGACAATTTACAGAAAGAAATTTGCTGAAACAGACATGCTGCTGAAAAAGATGGACTTCTAGAGACAGTAACCTGGACCCAGGCTCTGGTTTTACTGTGACCTGGCTGTGGCAATCATCTCAACATGATTACCTATATAAGCTTAATTTTTAAAAAGAAACAAATGAATAGTGGTATCTACAGTCCCTTGTTGAGGCTTAAATCCCAGCTGGTCTTGAACTCACAAGAATACATGAACCACAGAGAAACAAAATTTCTCTGTCTCTTCCTGCCCCCTTCAGCTTTCCAACACATCTCGAATTTCTTTCTTTCATGCCCTCTCAACTAACAGGATTGTTTATTTTAGAAGCTAAAGAGTTTGTTTTGTTCTAATACCCTCCCTTTATAACTATTCACTCTTTTATTTTTGCCATCTAACTCCTAACATGTGCAATCTACAACATGTCTGGAGTTGATCAGGGAAAATTCATGACTTCCATGTCTATAATTTCCTGTACTACCACTTGCTATCTACCTATTTCACCTTTCCTCATTTATTTTAGGCCCCTTTCATTTTCTCTTTATTAAGCATAGGGCCTTCTTTTCACTCACCTCTGGCCAGACCTGCCTTTAGGGAAATACACAATGAGATGCTAGCATGCTTTGTCTACAAGACCAACTATGGCATTATAGCCAGTGGTTACAGAAACAATATCCACATCTGGATTTTGATGGAGTTCAAGTTATACCATTCATTTTTTCCCTCAACATAATTAAAATAGAGAAAAACTGGAGAGAAAAAATGAAAATAAGTAAAAGACAGAGGAGAAGAAAGGGAGAGAAAAAAATGTTACCAACAAGATAATGTAAAACATAGGATTTGTATAAGCATTCAATCAAGCAAGTTTGCAATGAAGAATTTCTGATTGAGATGGGTTCACCCAGTATAGGCATCATTAAAAGCATCAGAATGGGAAAGAACCTATCCTGGGAACCAATGAATCTTCTTACTGGAAGAAGATTTTCTACCTAAGACTTCCTAAGTAATTCAGAAAGACAGACAGACTTTACAGCTGCAATCCAGTAAGATACTCACCAAGTATTTATTCTCAATGTTCAGTTGAAGAGCAAAACAACTAAACAGATGCACAAGGACAAGAAATGCCATGGCATGTAGGCATGCAACCAAGGCTAAGCCCAATTAGTGGGAACTTAATGAAGATTATCAGGAAGATTAATGTCTTCTGTGACAAAGCAACATTAGGCTGAAAATCAGATAGAATAACCTTAGAAATATTCCCAAGATAAAAATTCATAGCCAAGGTATCAACAATGATGCAATGCTCAGAGATGAAAAGGAAAAGGCCACTGACTCAGCCTTTCTCTTTGGTAAACCACAATTTATCCATGACAGAGACAGAGTTTGCTTCTGAAAAGCAACTGAAAAAATATTGGACATCAAGCTATCACCCAACTTATTTTTTGTGTATGATATGCAGAAAGGAGGATGATTTTGAAGCTAGGAAGAAGGCTGCAAAGTGTATACAAGGCCAAGGTTTAGGCTTCATTACTAACTTGACAAGACAAAGACCTATAATCACTTCTGAGTATATCTATGTTGTTATTTCCATAGGATTAACTAAGGAGAGAGGACTCATACTATATTGGAGTGGTACCACCCTATCGTCTGGGCCTCTGGAAAGAATAAAGTGTAAAAAAAAAAAAAAAAAAAGAAATATAGAGGATGTCTATATTCTTCTGTCTCCCGTTGCCTGTGATTGCAAGTATCCTCCATGTGCTTTCCGTGCCTGCAGTAGACTAACCCACTTCTAACATGCCTTCCCTGCCATCATGCAATGAAATCCATGAAACTGTGAGGCAAAATCAACCTTTCTCCCTTCAAGTTGTTTCTGAGTGGCATTTTTATTACAGAGACAGAAAGCGACTAATAAAAGAGCTTGAAATAATAATCTACCACAGTGGGAAAACAATCAAGTTGGATAAATAAATAAATAAATAAATAAATAAATAAATAAATACAGACAGACAGACAGACAGACAGTTAGTATACATACATTTCATACTTAAAAATACGTTATCCCAAATTAACTTCATTCTGTAACTGGTAGAAAAGTGTCACTGATAGTTTCTTTATTTCAGCGAAGCTTGTGAAAGATTCTTGAACTGTGTTGTTTTGGACAAAAGGATGGGTGAATAAATTATGGCATCCCATACATCAGATTCCAGAAAAACCCAAATTTATGTTGCATTGCTGTATGAATAAGTAGTTATGATGTACTTTTGAGCAACAGCTCACAAGCTCAAAAGACATTATCCCCCATATGAACTACTTTTAAAAAATAAAAATGCACATAGTAAGTTATTCCAGAATCCCATGCATATGTATATGGGTACATTTCTAGGGAGAGACTGATAGTATACCAGTCACATGAGTTTTCATCTGCATGACACAGATTGTAGTACAGATTTACTTGGATAAGGTAATACAGCACCTATGTCATATTTTTAAAAAAATGAAAATGAGTAAATTCTTCAGACAGCCACCACCAATCCTAACTCAAGGAGTTGTCATGTGACCCTAGCTTAAATCATCTACCTTTCATTCCCCTATCAAAATGATTAGTACAGAAATCATCACAGGACTGATTTGAGTGTCGCAGGGATTCTGACTAGTCAGAGAAAAGCTAGAAGAATGCTGAATTGACTTGAACAACTATTGTCTTCCCAAAGGATGATATGTTTTTTTTCAAAAGTGTTACCAACAGAGAAGAAACAGATCTCAGATGGACATGAGGAAGTCAGCTTCTGAAGCTGCCATTTAGACCACTATAAACAAGGCTGCATGGGATTTTCCCTGCTCATGTTCTATCCCCAACTCATTTCTTTACAATTTTACTGAAAATAAGACCATTTATTTAAATTACATGAAAAGATGCTCACAAACCTAAATACTTAGAGACATGTAAACCTAAACACTCATATAGCAACACCCAACATGTGTTTGGCGGGTTATTATCAAAGTCAGATGACAATAACTACTGAGAATGTGTACACTACTGATAGGAATATACATGGGTACAGCAACTGTAGAAAACACAGAGGTCTCTAGTCTTAAATAAATACAAAAGAACCTCCTACCATATGAACCATCTGTTCACCTTCTGGGTATACATAAAAAGAAGATTAAATCAGCATGTTGAAGATATAGGTTGTCTGTTGTTATAATACCCAAGATATGGAAATATCCCTCATTAGATAGATAGATAGATAGATAGATAGATAGATAGATAGATAGTAGGGAAAACAAGAAATGTAGTCAATGTAGTCCTCATGCATAGATACACATTTGTGCATGCACACATACATATAACTGACTATTTCTTAGCCCTATAGAAAAAAGATTATGTTCTTTACCACAATACGGGGACATTATACTAAGTGAAGAAAGTCAAACACAGAAATATAAATATTACCTATTTTTGTATATTGAATCTATAATACTTGAATTCATTAAACAACCTTATCCCCTTATCTGCAACAGAAAGTTTCAAAGCAGAAATGGAAAACACTGTCTGGAGTTGCTTTTCCCTTTTCCACAATATTCCCAAATACAATTGCATCTGTACTCATTGGCCTACATTGATCTGATTTTAATGAAGGCCTGACATCAAAGTGAATACATCCAACTTCAGTTCAATGACATCCCTTGTCATAGGTCTTGACCCTGTCATGTATAGAGAGTAACTAAGCTCATGTTGGTTTTTTTTTCTACTTCTTCATTATCATGGCTTTATTCAGAATTACAGGTGTCCTTTTGAAACATTAAATAATAAACTATATTATTCATCCAAGTTAGCTGTTCATGCATTGATTACAAGATAACCATTATTGTGGGATATTATTTTAACTAGGCAAAGATGTGTTACGTTTGTTTATGCTGTGGAATATTACTTTAACCATTCGATGGTATGATGTGGGATGTCCTTATGTAGGCTGTGAATATGTGTTGCTTTTATTGGTTGATTGGTTGATGAATAAAAGCATTTCAGCCAATGGACAGGCAAAATTTAGCTAGGCAAGTAATCTAAACAAAGATACAGAGAGAAGGAAGGAAGGATCAGGGCATTACCACTAATACATGGTGATACAAAGATTAATAGAAATGGGTCAATTTATAAGAAAGGGCTAGGCAGTAAGAGGCCTAAGCCACTGGCCAAAAATATTGTAACTGACACTGTCTCAGAGTGTTTTTCCCCTAAGTGGCTATGAAGATACAGTGAACAGAAAGGAACCAGTCCAAAGGGACCAAAAAAGGAGAAAAGTCTCCCTTCTACAGTGGTGTATTACATTTGTTTCTGCTGCCATGGTTAATGATGTAAAGATATGTTACATTTGTTTATGCACATTTGAGATAAAAAGCTCTTCTATGAATAGAATGTTTAAGTTATAAGAGCAGGTGGGACAAGCACAAGATAAGGCCAAGCATTCATAATTAATAAGAAGGCTGTGTGTCATGATTGGGAGCTGGTATGTAGCCCAAAAGAAAAAGCATGGTACAAATGACAGAGTAGGTGATGGAGATAATGTAGTGACCTAGATACAATTATATTGACTTACATGGATTGATTTTACATTTATTAATTAAAATTATAATGAATACTAAAAATATACATAGTGCTATATATACTCTAGAGGACAGAACATAAGAAAATACTATTTTATTATGAAAATTATCTTCTGAAATGTAGATACATTCAGCCTGGTTTTAAAATATTTGCTTGTTCATCTCACACTTGCACAGTCATATTGGTGAGACTTCATGGCTTTGGCTTCTGACATTTCTACGAGACATTATCTCATAGGAAACTCCCATCTCTTTGGCTCTTACATCCTCCCCACCCTATCTTCTGTAGTGTTCCCTTAGCCTTAGGTGTGTGTGGGAGTACTTTGTAGATGTATCCATTGGAACTGAGATCTACAATTCTGCATTTTGAGTGGTTGTGGTCTTCTGTAGTCGTATCAGTCTGTTGTAAAAATATTGAGGGGTAAAGCCTACATTTAGCCATAATTTTTTAAGAGAGCAACTAGGAGTATACATGAGGGTTTGGGGGGAGGAAAGGGAAGGGAAAATCATTGCAAGCATATTATGATCTCAAAAATTTAAAAAAAAAATGTATGTTTGGGGATATTAGGAAATTGAAAAGGGGCAATTTGGATTTGGGAAGCATGAGTAAACAGCAGGGTACAAGTGATCCAAAGGGGGAAATGGAAAACTGGCAGGACTTATTTAGGGAGGGGAGAGATAGGTAAATACAGAAGAAAGAGGGAGGCGAGTAAAACAGCATTAAAGATGCTTGAAGAAGTTATAAGAAATTATATTACTATATACCTAGAAATACCTGTAATATATGTAAGTCAATGTATGAATATACATATATATTTTAAATGAAAATTTCATATCTGGGTTGACAATTCTTCCTTGAAGAACAAAAAACAGTCCAATAAAAACCTCAACAGGCAAAGGAAGCCATCTTTTGAGTTTTTATTAGGGTTGTCCAAGAGACTTTCAACACATTACAGACTACTGTTATTTACTTTGGTTGATCCCACAGGTGGAAGGTAAGTTATTGCTGAAGACATCATACACTTAGACACAGGGCCAAGAGACCACTGAGCTGAACCTGAAACAAATGCCCCATGCCCAACTTTCATGGATCCAGAAGGTACTACAGAAGCTTCCAAAACAAAGAAGTAACCAACAATCCTACCCAGATATGCTGCCTATGAACCACAACAAGAACCAACTTGCAATCCATAATCCTAAAGCTCCAGTATGGGCACATATATCTTTGTGATAACCAACGGCTCTCTAAATGGACTTAAGGCCAGTTCAACAAGAGAGAAAGCATGTCTGGTACTGGAAACCTAGAACTAGAGAAGTCATGGATCTTGGATAAGAACCTACAATTACCATCTTACTAAACCAGCATAACCCCTAACTACATTCTAAATATGTGTCTTTATACTCAGAGGTACGTGTAGTTCTCACTCCTCATCAGGAAACTTCTCTTTGCAACCGATGGAGACTATTATGCAATACCACAACCAATCATAGTAGAGGGTTGTGGAGCCTAGCTTCAAGTGACCCATCTACAACACAGCCCTGAACCCACGGCTCAGGAATTATTGCACAAGAGGTAGAAGATAGACTATAAGAGTCAGAGGAGTGGGGAGTTTGCTTTGAGATTATTTCAGGAGCGATACACATGAAATCTCACCAACATGGCTTCCTAACAAGGACATCAATAGATATGTTTATATGGATTGAGGGGGTAGGGCATTGGGAGCTCATGAGACTTCAATACTATACAAAGAACTACAGGCAACTAAGGAATGCCAACAGCAGAAGAAATAGAATTTCATAGGGAAGAGCACACCAACTGGTTATCCAAATGGTCAGCCCTGAGAACGTATACAGACAGGTAATATTATACAGCATGACCAGGTTTTATTAATATATTTAGGACTACATGCATGTGTGCAGATATGCTAGAACAATTAATGAAGAAAAAAGGAACCATGAACTTGAAAGAGAGAAAGGTGGGGTTAAATGGAGAATTAGGCAAGGAGGAAACAGACAGAAAATAATATCTTAAAAGTTAAAAGAATTTTTTTATGTATTTGGTTATGTAGCAGAAGCAAATGTCCCGAGGTTTATAGAATGATCTGGCTGTCATCAGTAAAGACATTATCTGACACATGAACTGCATCACTAATTTCTACTCCTGAGCAGCCATAACTGATGGATTCATCTCAAACCCAAGCAAATGTATCACCTTTCTCTTCCTTGATAACTTTTTCTGGGACGATTCTTATTTTCTATATTTTTATTAATTCCTTGGGAACATCACACAATGAATTTTCACCATATCCACCTCTGACTCTTCCTGCTTTTAGCAGTTACTGTGAACCACTGAGCATGGCCACAAATGTCCAAAAAAGGAGAGGAAACTCAGAAAAAAGCAAGTGATTCAGTACAAGCCTGATGCCAGCTGTGAGGGGGAAAGCCCTTTCTGATGCAGGCACAAAAGCACATTATTCCCCCAGGAGCTCCAACTCGAAATGTCTGAATGGGCTGACCACCAGTCTCAGCCGGCAGCCTACTATGCATGCAGCATAGGCATGGGAACTCTTCAAATACACTTTTTTTTTCTTTCCAGAATTGAAATTGTTACTTGTCTTTCTGCATTAACTGACAAACAAGGTTACTTTCTCATTTTTGTTCTCTCCCACTGGATTCATGCTTCAAGCTACAAGAATATAAGAATGATATTCCGTTCTCTAGTACAAGAACTGTCTTTTTTCAAATACAATATATCATGTCTATTTTTGGCTTCTGTGATTATCATCAGCACATGAGAAATGAGAACAATGAATTAGAGGCAATTAATGGCTATATACATGAAAGCAAAAAAAAAAAGTAAGCATCAGAAGCATCAGAGCCATTTTTATAATGTGATGTGCAGATGGACAAGGGCAATTAGCACAGAAGATAGCCTTCCACAGAGAGACTGTCTCACTGAGAGTGAGAGTACCTCACATGACATCAGGCACAAAGGCTTCTAGGGAAAGCTAGTTATTTATTTTATGCCCTTGAACTGAAAAGAAATTCAGCGACCTAATGAAAGACATTGTTGCTATGTCCTATAATTAAATGTTGTTTACACATTCTACAGGACTATGAAGGGCATGGGAGGCACATAAGAAATATCCCACAGTGAACCAGGAGTACTGACCCTTACAAGGGGAGAACGGGTAAGTAGAAAAATAAAATATACTTTCCCATGTATTTTTCCCCTACACAAGAGGGAAAGAAGAATTTTTGTGGCAAGTGCTTTGGCGGCATTGTTGAGAAACATTTCCTCCTTGCGTGAAGGTTACCTCTGTGAGGCTGCCAAGGTCAGTGCTCAGGCGGTTATGGGCCAAATAAGTGCCAGTTGCAGATCTCTGCTGAGGCAGCGTGGATGCGAGCTCCACTCTCTCACCCTCCTTCTGAACTAGGGCTCTTTGCTCCTTTGTGCAGGAACTGTCACTTTTCCCACTCTGGGCTCTCCCTTCTCATTGGTGGGATTCTTCCCTTACATAGGAGCTGAATGTTCTTTGTTTGCCAGGAAGCTGGACGTGCTGAATGCTGATTTCGTGGAAGTTTCACAAGAAAGACAAGCAACAGTCTCCAACTAATCTACATAAAAAGTAACCATACAAAGCACCAAGTAATCAACCTGACCCATGATATATGTACGCCATTTTGACATGGGTAGTTCTTGTCTCATTACTAATTTTCTCTCCATTTGAAAGAATAACTTGAAAAAACAATCACAGATGGGCTGGTCCATTTCTTTGATCTCTTCTGTAGTATACTCACACAGGTAAACTTTTCTTTGTACACAAGATATCTCTTTAATCATGTTATAATATTCCTTGCAGCTTCAGAAGTCAAAATGTATGAAGTCAAATTGATCTTGTTTGCATTAATCTATGATGATGTTGTTGGAATTTAAAATTTAAGTAATAGCTTGTAGCAAAAATGGCCCTTTAAAATTTAGGTAATAGCCTGTAGCAAAAATGACCCTTTGTTATTCTTAATATAAATTCCATCATCTAATATTGTGCTAATGTGTAAATTATGTCTTAATTTTTTTCTCCCTGATGCCATAGACATTTTTAACAATTCACCAACACAATAACCACTAAAATTGTTTTATCTAATATATCATGTGCTTTTATACTGATGACAGTTTCAAACAACTGAAAGTTGACTTCATAAAAAAAGTATTTGTTCAAAAAGTAAAAACAAAATAAAACAAACAAAAAAAACAAGCTAATAAATTGAAATTTGGACAAGTTTTTGAGAGATAAAATAGCCACATGAGTAATGTGAACATTCAGTCAACATTGTTCATATGTTTATTTATATTTTCTACTGATTTCACTAATGAAATAATTTAGAGTCATTAACATTTTCAATTTTGTATGAAGTTTAGAGCTCAGAATCTGAACTGGAAATGAAGTCTTAGTGTAAGTCTGTCTGTTCACTTCAGCCCAAATACCTAAACAACCCAGAGCCACTTGGCACTTGGGTAGTAACCTTGGCTGAGATTTTAAAGATTGAATGGAGATTAATTCCCAATGTTTAGGTGGCAGCTTTTTCCAGAAAGAGATCGGGAGGCAAGAACTATAATCACAGTGTAAGGAAATTGAGTACTCTAAGCTTCTTCCTGTCTGGAGGACACTACAGGAATTCAGTTTCTCAGCAGACATGTGATTCTGTCCTTTGACTTAACTGAAAGCCAAGGAGGGGTGTCAACTGAAATACCTCAATCTAAATATAGCAGATGACTTTTCTATGAACAAAAATCATTTGTGTTGGGTACCTTCTGTGTCATGCAAATATTTTAAGACAGTTAATGCTAATTTCCTGAATTTTTTGATCTAGATAGAAGTACTCATTTTTGATGGCTCTAAGTTGAAAATTATATTGATATTTGGTGGTATGTGATTCTTATGTCATGGACAGTTGCATTGTTAAGAAATACAATATCCCTCAGTATAGTAGCATACACCTATAATCACAGTTCTTGGAAATCAGAAGCAGGGGGATATCCTAGTTCAAGGTCAGCCTAGTCTATTAAAGATGGATTTGGGTGGATGTTTATACTTTCTTTATATACTAGTAAAAACGCAGCCAATTATCTCTTTAGTTCAGATCTGAAAGGTCTATGTGAGTGTATTTTTACACTCACAGTTTCCAGGCCTGCCTAGTCTATATCACAGCTTTATAGATCTTTATAGATTAAGTATTACTGTAGTCACCCTACAGTTGAGAAAACTTGGGCCAGAGGTGTAAATAATCAGCTTGTATCCAAACATCATAAGAGAGAGAAGGCCTGTCTCTGCTACTAAAGGACCTCCTAATTTTATCATGTAGCTGCACACCCTCTCAGTGCATGAATTATGTACACCAGAGCCAGATGGCACATATGGTCTCAATTTGCAAAACATTTCATCTATGTAGGGAAAAGTGTGAACAAGAAGAGGCGGACATGATTCACCTTTTGATATAAACATGCTGATCATGGTAGATGTGTCCTTTCCCCCAAATATAGAACAATAACTTTGACAGAAATATGTAGTTCAGATAAACATGGGTTTTTAACAGGCTAGGAAGCATAAGAACCAAGGGAAGATAGCAAAGTTTCAAAGTATGGATGTACCGATAGGTATCTATCCATTTTTAAAAATCCCTTGCTATTATGAAAGATTTGGAAAATATGCATTTTATCTATATACTTATAAAATATGTACACTTGAGCTACAAAATATAATGTGGTAATTTCATGTAAATGTGCTTTTGTTTTTTGTTTGACAATCCCTACCAAAATTGTTTGTAAAATGCATGAAATTTTCTATTCAGTAATGGAGTCCTTCCCCCATGTCTGAAGTCAGGGGTAACAAAGGAAAAGCAGCTCCAGGCATAAACTCTATTGGAAATGCTTTAATGATTTAAAAAAAAATTTTGCTCTTTCGTGAGCAAATATACCTATATAGTAAAGTAACAGCTGGTCAGTGCATAACACAGTAAAATCACATATTCTGCCACAAACCAACAGATTGTAATTTAGATACTACAGCAAGACACTCAGCATCTACTAATCTTTCAATACCAGGAGAACAAAAATCACATTATTGCAAAGAAGACAGCAAATGATCTTTCAAATCAAACAAAATTAAGGTTGACATATAGCTTAATATAGGCACATGCTAATCAAATTAAAGTTTAAGTTCCCTCTGAATTCTAAATTATTTTTACCAGTTCCACGTATGTTGTTGCTATCCTTCGCCTATTATGTCTTCTGTCACAAAATAACATGTGTCTATAATATATAAGCCAATTCTTCTCCATAATGTCAATTACCTATGCTATGGAAGAATCAATACAAGAACCAATAGAAAATGCTGAATACAGATAAATACAAGCTCAATGAAGATTAAAAAAAATTAATAAAAACCAGTATAAACCCAATTCATAGGAAAGGGCTTAAGCCATATTAAATACTATTTATTAAGCAGAAAATCAGCTCACACAACCTATAAAATCAAACATTTCATTGTTTCAAACATCTTCCCCTTAGTTTCTTGACAAAGAGGCCTGATTATTTCTAAGACCTCATACAAATAAATTTGTATAATCTAGCATCAAAATATAACAAGCCATTAATGCATTAAAATTTAATCTACTCTGTTATTTTATGAGTTTGGTTTTGGCTTTGTTTTGAAGTATGTATATAGAACAATTATCCTAATTACTGATATATAAACCCACAAATTGGAATATTCTTATGAAGTGTTCCTACATTTTCAGTATAGCATATTCTACCCTTTAATTATTCAAAAAAAATCATGGGGAGTGGTAAATTCAATATTAATTGAAGAATTGTCACTACTATTAGAGGAATAAAAGCTATTATTATTTAGAGTTGTGATAAGATTTATATTAGAAAAATAAACTTCTTTATAAAGATGTTTCATGTATTCATCAGTCCAATTTTTCATCATAGGACCATTAGCAGGCTGCTAGTCCTACACCAACATGACACAGCTAAGGTCACCTGATGGGAGGGAACCTGAATTGACAAACTGCCTCGGTAAGAGCTGGCTGTAGGAAAACTTGTGGGACATTTTCTTAATTTGTAATATGCAAGTTCCCAGGACATTATTGCTAGTGTTGCTCATGAGCTGCTATGAGAAAGAAGGCTGAAAAAACCATATGAGCAAGCCAGTAAGCAGCACTCCTTCATGTCCTCTGCATCAGTTTCTGCATCCAGGTTGCTACCCTGTTCGAGCTCCTGCCCTGGCTGCCATTGATGGCAAACTGTCATACAGAAGAGGAATTGAAATAAATCCTTTCCTCCCCCAAGCTGCTTTTGGTCATGATGTCTCATCATAGAACAACTAAGGCATAAAAACACTAAGACAACGAGTTATTGAATTTTCATTGACCACATTGGATGCTGTGTAGTAAGGATACAGTTCCTGTTGCAACTTTATCTTTGCTCTGGTGTTTCTGATGCTTGTTGTCCCAGCACACACTGCTTCAGAGGTTCAGTGCAGCCCCAAATACCTTTGGAGACAGGAAGTCTTATGTTTACCCATGGCTTCATGTGATAATATAGAAAGTGTTTCTTCACTCAGATCAGGAATACTTACTTATTTCACCTTAAATTAAAAGTCTCCATGACCCAAGAAATTAAGTTGTTGTTTCTATAATGGCTCTTTAATGTCTAAATCCTTAGGTGTTGAATTGTTTGTCCATTACTTGCTTTAGCTTCTGCTTCATTTCCAAGACTTGTTGAATGGCCTCCATTACTGTTTTAAAGGTGCACCTGGTAATTAAATACGGGGTTGTGTTATGGCCAGTTTTCCAACCAGCCTGTTCCCATAGCCACATCAGCCCCAACTAGTAACAGGTTGGCCTGTTACTAGTGTTTCTTATTGACAAGCTCTGTCTTAAACATTAACCCATTTCTATTAATCTAAGTGTTTCCACATGGTCTTGGCTTACTAGAGAAAGGGTCCGGGCTTCTTACTCCTCTTGGTCCTACATTTTGACTCTCCTCCTACCTCTCCCCGAATCCTCCTTGTCTCCTAGTCCTGCCTATCTTGCTTTTCTATTTGTCAACAGTGCTTTATTCATTAACCAATGAGAGAAACATTTTGCAGAACAACATCTCCCATCATCTCCTATTTTCTGTCTAAATAAAAAGAAGGATTTTAACCTTAACAGAGCAAATTATATAACAAAACAGTTACCAAATAGGAACCACAGTTAACAATATTTAGTTCATTAACATTTAGCAAGATTTAAAGAAATTATTCCATTATCTATCCTATGTTTGTGAGTCTAAAGTCCTATATGTAACTTATCTTTAATCCTAACTAAGGAAAACTATAACCATAACTATCTGTCTTCAACTCCATCAAAGACCACAGAAGGAAAATATGTAAACTCTAGAAAATACAGAGACAACTCACTGCCTGGTCAGTCACCCGAAGTTCTTCTATAATGGTTTATCTTCAGCCTACAGGCCACAGTGTGTCTGGCACACTCCTCAACAAAGCAGGAAACTTTAAACTGTCCACCTGTATTGGCAGTTTTTCAGTCACTTTTCTCTGTGTGCTGTAGACTGTCTGGCAGACTCTTTCATGAAGCAGGAACTCTGTAGCAATGTCTATCTTGTTTCAGCCGCCACTTTCCTGTGGGTCCTGCATGCCTAGTTTATACAGCATAAAGTCAAACAGTCCAGACAAGAGCAGTATCTTTCCCAAATAGCTAGTCTTGCCATATTGGAAGTAAACTCACAATGAGTTTTTTTGATGTTCATCTTCCTTTCTGACGCAGGAATGTTTCCAGGAGCAGTTATGCCTCACTTTAAGAAAAGCCCTAAACCGATTTAAATGCCATATTCTGTAGTTGTTTGAAAGGTTTGAAGAATGTTTATCCACCTCAAATACATTTCTGTTTATCTAGAAAACCTAAATAACTAAACTATAAGTTTTGACTATTATTGGTAACTATCTAATCTGTACTAAATTATACATTTTTAAATGAGCTATACAACATAATACCTAAACAAGAAGAGAAATATACATATTACAAAATTGACCTTAAATTTGTATCAATAAATGAAAATCCATTCCAAAACAAAGTATTCATATCTATGCCATAATCCCCCTTTTACTCTTAAAGAGATTGGTTGTGGTCATTAACCATTTATAACCAACCCCATTTAAATGAAAGCAATGAAAACAAACATAAATAATATTTGGGAATTTGGGCGTCGTTCTTTCCAAATTGCTTCCTGCTGGTAGAGGGTGCTGTCTTGGGAATCTTAAGAAGATACAGAGATCCTGGCTGTAGTGGTCTGCATGTCTGCCTTGTCCCAGCTGTTTTGAATGTCGGATCACCTGGGACACTGCTTCAGTGGGTCTTGCTTGATCAAACCATGTTAGTCTGGAAGGAATCCACAGCTTTTCGTTTTGTGTGGAAACAAAAATGAAAATTCTTTTCCCCAGTAACCTGTCATTAGACTTAAATTTTGAAGTCAAAGTATTTTTAAAATATATAAATTGGATAAATTTAGCAGCATTAATAATCAAGTGTATTGTAGCAATTGTTCCTTCCTTAACAATTGAGCAATTTAAAGACAACACAATAGCATACAGTATCCAGACTCTCTGTGTATTTTCCATTTTTACATGACATTTTTATTACTCTATTTCTTCTACTTTTATTTTTTTGGTTTTTGAAACAGGGGTTCTCTATATAACTGTTGCCTGTCCTGGAATTAACTCTGTACACCAGGTTCACTTTGAAATCACAGAGATCTGCTTGCCTTAGTCTCCCAAATGCTAGAAATAAAGGCCTGTGCCACCATACCCAGCTACTGTCTTTCTTTTTATTTTTTTAAACCACTTTATCCTGTTTCTTTTTCTCTCCAAAGCCTATGTATATTTTAAAACACACTGTAAATCTTTAGAGGTTTTTCTTTATCTGACCCCATCTTTACTGTAAATCTTTATCTTTTATCTGGCAAGCAACAACATTTGCTAAAATGAAAGCCACAGCTGTATTAGCTTCTGTCTATCAAACATGGCAATGGGGGGGGGATGGGTAGTGGGGGGGGCGGAGGGAGGATGTTCGTTTACGTTTACTGACAGAACTGAGAGCTATGCTCACTGCCTTGGTTTATGCTACCATCCAGTAGCATGCTGCCAACTTGGAGATGTGGTTACTGCCATTGACAGCTCTAGTACATACCATTCAATTGTTAGCAGGACTACTTAAAAGCTGTGAGGTTTTTTTACAGCTTATGCTAAGTCAGGAAATCTCCTTAGCTGCAGAAGTCTCTGTTTGTCTCTAGTAAAACAGAGTCCAACTGAGAAAAATGCTGCTACCAAGAAGCCTTGCTTGTCTCTGTTCTTTTGTTTCTACAAACCCTTTTTAAGTTCTTTACAAGTTTTAAGTGAAAGTTCTCTGGCCTCACGTTGCAGGCAGCATTTTGTTAGGAGCAGTTATCCCGCCAGCTTGGTTCCACAGCCACGTCAGCCCCAAATAACACAAAGAGACACTGCATTAGATATAAAGCTTTTGGCCTGTTACTAGCATTTCTTATTGGCTAGCTCTGTCTTGAATATTAACCCATTTCTATTCATCTAAATGTTTTCACTTGGTCTTGATTTACCAGAGAAAGGGTCTGGACTTTTTGCTCTTCTTGGTCCTACATGTTGATTCTCCTCCTACCTCTCCCCAAATCTTCCTTGTCACCTAGTCCCACCTATCTTGCTTTTCTATTTGCCAACAGTGCTTTATTCATTAACCAATAAGAGGAACATATTTACAGAATGACATTTCTCATTAGGGTTGTGTTACACCTCATCCCTTATTGATGTCAGCTACTTAAAATCCACATCATCCTTTTATTGCCGGCCTTCCTATTGGTTCTTTTGAGGAACAACAGTCTTTTATTTTACCCTTTGCAGCATTGTCTTTTGGTAATAAATGGCATTGCCTTCCTGTAAGAACAGCAAAATTCAAATTCCTGTATCCATCAACTCTAAACTCTGTTTTTTTCACAGCCCAGTGTTGCATATTTGTGTTGTGTAATAACCTAACCATCAGTCACATGTGGTTCTTTAAAATCAAAGTAAAACATCAGTGAGGTTAACTCAAAATTTGATGTTCAGATATGCTGAAGGTATTTTAGTTACTCAAGAGCAATGTATATCTGGTGGCTGTCATATGGAACAATGAAGACTTTTTTATCACCATTTGGATTTTATCAGATAGTACTGCTGTAAACAATAACTTATTAGACTGGAGACCTCTAGCATAACCCTCATGGGGGCAACAATTTTTTTTGCAATGAATACTACACAAAGGTTCTCAGCCTGAGTATCACCATCACATTATCTTCTATTTATACAAATGATCTCATTTCTCATTAACTCTAAGTAGGAAAGTTACAGTACAGTGTAGAATTTGTATCTTTCTTCCCATTATATTACTGCAATAAAATCAGACTTCACAGTGAATTCCAATGAATAAATAGACAGAATATTAACAGTCACCCTCTTTAAATCAATGCTGACCTAAGGAGAATTTGGAAAGTGCCTGTCTCTCTTCCTGCTTGAAGTCTCATTTCAGTAGTTATATATATATATATATATATATATATATATATATATATATATATATGCCTTATTGTCATTCAAAACAAAATTTTGGTAAACCTTTTACAAAACTGTACTAACATTTCTACCCATATTCCAGGATCTCTAGAAAAAAATCCTTTTTTTGTTTTCGATTTTTCAGTACTGAATAATGTCTTATTAACAACTTCATCTCCATAAATAAGTTCAAAATAAAACTAAATGTCTTTGCAAAACCAATGTACAAACGCATTTCATAATCTTTCAAATTTGGACTATAAGTCTTAAGTTTTATGCTTGGTATCATCAAGTTTAATCATTTCTGTTTGGTCTGGACATTTTGTTGGGTAGACTTCACCTGCACTCCTATCGTGTGGGAGGGATCCAGCTATAACACAAGTTTTATAGCTACTTCCAATGTTATAGTCCATTACTTTCAAGTATGAAAATACTTTATGCATGTGTATTGTGTTAGGACACCCTTTATTAGCCATTTCAAACTGTGCTACCCTAATAATGCTAATTCCAAATAGGCAAATGATCTCAGTAATACTTGCCTCATTCTCAACACACATGCACACACACACACACACACACACACACACACACACACACACACCAGCTGAAATGTCAAATGAATGGAGAATAAATTTATCTAAAAAATGTAATTTGGCTTCTTTTTACTTAGGTTTTTATTTATTTGCATATTCTAAATATTAATCTTTTACCAGATGTCAGCTGGTAAATGTCTTCCTCTCATTCTTAAGCTGTCTCTTTACTCTCAATTAATTGTTTGCTTTACAGTTCAAGTGTATTTCAATTTCATGGGTCCCACTTGTTGGCATTTCACCTCACTCCCTGTGCTATTGAAGTCCTTTGCCAATACTTGTGTTTTCTGTATTTTTTTCCTCTAGTACTTTCAGTTTCAAGTTTTATATTAAGGTCTTTGATTCATCTTGAGTTGATTTTTGTACAGATTGAAAAGTAAGAATATAGTTTCATTTTTCTACACATGGATAGCCATTTTTCCCAGTGTCATTTTGTTGAAGCTATGCATGGGTTTATATCTTGGTCCTGAGCCCTATTTACATTAACCCACAGGTCCATTTTTCCCCAATGCCACACTGTTTCTGTTATTACAGCATAATAGTACAACTTTAGACTAGGTAAGATGGTAACATACAGCATCGTTCTTTCTCAATATTGCAATGATTTCCAGAGACTTTTATGTTTCCAAATGAATTTTAAGTTTGATTTTCTGTTTCTATGAAGAATGGCATTTGGATTTTGATTAGAATTGCATTTAATCTATAGATTGCTTTTGTCAGTTGTAGATGGAAGTTTCTGTCCACCTGGTCCTGCAGCCATTTAGTCCCAAATAAACACACACACACTTTTATTAATTATAAACTGTTTGGCCTATGGCTCAGGCTTCTTATTGTCTAGATCTTTCTTAATTATTAATCCATTTCTATTAATCTGTGTATCTCCACATTGCCGTGGCTTACCAGTGATACCTGAGCATCTTGCCCTCTCAGGGGCTACATGGAGTCTTCTTGACTCCACCTACTACCTTTCTCTATTCCTGTTTGAATTTCACTCCTGACTAAATCCTGTCTTTCCATAGTCTCAAACAGCTTTATTCATCAACCAATAAGAAAAACATATATTCACAGCATACAGAAGGATGTCACCCATCAGGCAGTATTTCCATTTTCACAATATTAATTTATATGACTTGTGAATACAAGAGAGAAGAACATTTAAAGTCTAACTACTAGGAAAGTGAATGGGGTTTGAATGTGAGAAAATAACAGAGAAGAAAGGTGGCAGAAATAGGAAGGAAAAACACAGTGTATAGGGATTTGCTTTTATTTATTTTAAGTTAAAAATATTGTAGAGGTAAAAGAAACTTGTAATGATGAAGAAAACCATGACAATGAGAAAGATATGGATAATAATTTACAGGGTGGGGACCTACAGCAAGAGATATGGTCCTGGTGAATGTGGAGGTTTCATCTTTGTTTAGACAGATCAGTGTATGTTCTTAAATAAAAGATCAATGAAAGAAAGGCTGCAACTGCACATGGGAATGTGATGGGTGGGGGTCAAGGCAAGTACAGAAACTTACTTCCATTTCAGCTCCAGAACTTTTATTGCACATTAAGACTTGGAGGGAGCATTACAGAAAAGACCACATATCTAAGGATAGTAGTAGAGGAATGATGGATAAATGGAAGGATTTAACTTGAGAAAATAGATTGGATTTCAGGCAGAGTGGGAACACATATGAGTTTTATGATGATATGTTTATAGAGAAGCACATTTACCCTGTGATGGATTTCTCTTGTTACATTCTCTCACTTTAATGCATAAATAAATGACATAAATGTCACATATCAATTTTGAGCTTTGATTAATAAGAAGAAGTATAAATGCTGACCATAACAAATTACAGATTGTTGAGATGGAGTAGGAATGGAAGTGAAAACAAGAGAAGAAAATCTGATGGTAAATAAAGTGAAAAAAAAACACAAGAATCAAACTGCTTAATAAGGAAGTTCATAATATCAGTTGTTACTAAAGAGATACTTCTTTAAATTAATGCTTTGAGGAGTGAAGTAACTAGAAGAGATGGAGAGTGTTCAGGGTGGTGTGGCTGTGCATGTAAAGCAACATTAGGTGGTAAGTTGTGTGTTATACATGAAAGCATGCACTAGAGTAGAATAAAAGTGGAATCTTCAGAAAAAGAAATTTACTCATTAGGGTAAGAATGATTCTTACACTTAAGGTCCCAGAAAAGTGCTAGGATCATGGTAAATATGTACAATATACCATGAAACTCTATGATGTTTGGTCCCCTTAAAATGGCTTCAAACATGGAAATGCTTGGTGATTCTTCATAAACGCGGAAACCACATGTGCTTTGTTTGTTGACAAATTTCCAACCTTTGACACAGCTCCTAACACACAGTGGAGACTTAATGAATACTTCCAAATTAATAAAGGGTTAAATAAATGGATTAACGAAGGCTGACAATAACCACCCTCCAGGTTGACTTCCTAGAGACTTTGCTCCTGGTATTTACAAACTTGGCCAACAACATGGTTGCAGTTTCATGAAAACCTTGCACCTGTATCACTGTCTTATTTAGGGTTTATTATTGTTGTGAATAGACACGGTGACCATGGCAACTCTTATAAAGAAAACATTTAACAGAGGGTGGCTTGCTTTCAGTTTCAGAAATCCATTGTGTTTAGGAAGGGGAGCATGGCAACATGCAGGCAGATGTGGTGCTGGAACTAAGAGTGCTACATCTTGTAGGCAACAGGAAGTGGACTGACTAAACCACAGAGGGAAGTCTGAGCAAAAGAGACCTCATAGCCCACCCCCATAGTGACTGACTTCCTCCAACAAGGAAGGCAATGCCTCCAAATAATGCTACTTCCTTTTGCGGCCATTTTCTTTTAAGCCACCACAATCATTGAGAACTACTATGCCTGCATTCTAATCTCAAAAACTGTGAGAAAATAATGATGGTTGATTTAAGCTGACAAATTTGGGGCTCATTTTTATGTAGCAATATCAATGGTAAGCTAATTTACTGAATATTTCAGAACTACTCCATCTCCCATTTCTTTTTATCTACCTAGAGACTCATAAGCCATGCCTCTTTTCTGTATTCTACGTTACAGAAAAAAAATAAGAGTCTTATATTTGTACTATGGTAACAAAAATATTTTGAGCACAAATTTTGTGTTCAGAAGCATAAAACTTGTCAAATTGGACTAAAGTGCAGTGTAATAACTTGATTTTTGATTTGATGATGTGTTTTGCAGGATGACATAAAAAGTATAAAGAATTTTAAATTGCAGTGATTTCCCAATCGACACAGAATTGCCACATTTTATGTTCTTCAGTTTCTCTCACAGTCAAAGCAAGTCAATATGATTCCATAACTGACAGAAACAATGGAGTATGCTGTCAATAACTTTTGCCTCATTTTGTTCGTCTCACATTTAATTCTACATAATTAAAACTGAAATAATAACATATCCAAAAATAAATTACCAACTTAACTTCTGGAACAGTTGGTATGGAAATAATACAATTTCTATTGATATCAATTATTATATTATCTTATCACATAGTTTAAAAATAAAGCATGACATGCTAAACCCATTATATAAACTGATATTTAAAAATCTTACTATAGTTTTCCAAAAGTGGAATTAAATGAATTGAAAGAATAGAGCCTGCTATTTTAAAATGAAATGTCCAATTTTCAACAGACACATCATGGAAAAACAATGCACATGTTAATGATATAAATCAAGGCATATAATACACTACACCAATAATGTCCCACGTGAGTGTTACAAAGTAGCTATTCTATGAAAATATAAGTGTACCATATGGAGTTTCTCATTATTATTTGTTTTAACTATAGTGACATATATCAACTGTCTTAGTTAAGGTTTCTACTGTTGTGAAGAGACACCTTGTCCACTGCAACTCTTGTAGATGAAAAAAATCTAATTGGGATTGGCTTACAGGTTCAGAGGTTCAGTCCAAGGGAAGCATGGCAGTGGGCAGGCAGACATGTTGCTAGATAAGGCTCCAAGAATTTTGTATCTGGATTGGCAGGCAGCAGGAGGAAAGAGTGACACTGGTTTTGGCTTGAGCTTTTGAAACCTCAAAGTCCACCCTCAGTGACACAACTCCTCCAACAAGGCCACCCCTAGTCCAGCATGGCCACAACTTCTGACAATGCCACTTCCTATGGGCCTATGGAAACATTTTCATTCAAGCCACCATAGCAACCAAAAATTTTAATCATATCACCATTGTTCTCTCAACTTGTACAAAACCATGAATATTTCCTTTTTCATAAGGATAATATGGACTTCTATTAGTTCATGATATTGCTGAAGATATACCAGAATTATTACATAATTTTTGACAAATTTCCAAAACTCTATTATATATGTTATGTAACCTATTCTAAGACATACCTAATGAATAAGAAAATTTATTCCTGTGTTACATAGTATTATTTTATTTTACAGTAATATTTATCTTAATTTAAATAGTAGCTGACTTTAATTTATTTAGAACTGATTCAAGAGATTATTTGGAAACATAACTACTATTGTGAAATTTAGGCATTTCACAATTGCTACCTTGTTTACCCACAATGTAGATCTATGTCAGCACTTGGCACTCACCTATCCTGAAGGGCAGATTGAAAAATATAGTATGTTAGCTAGAATATGAAAGAGTCCATGGTTCACAAAAATACCTAGTATGGCATGATATCACTAAAGGTGTAATAATCAGTAGCTGTCTAATTGGACTTAAGGCCCACTCAAGATGAAGGAAACCAAGCCTGGTTTTGGAAATAGAATCAACCCTTGGCCAATGAGGTCATGAATTTTAGAGGAGAACCTACTATTGCCACTTTACTAAACCAAAGTAATTCCTAACTTCATTATCCTTATACACACAGAAAAGAGTATCTCACCACCTGCTTTTAGTCCCAGAGACCATTACAAAAAACACAACTTGTCAAGACACAAACAATTGACTTAGGCCAGCTCAGTCCCAGCTGATATATCTACAACCCCTATACTCAAGGTTCAAGGAGCATCACTGAAGAGGGGGCAGAAAGATTGTATGAGCCAGAGGACAAGAAACATTTTGTGAAATTGTGTCTCCTGGATATGACAGGGAAATTATTCCCATATAATCTCAACAATATAAAAAACTAAATAAGACCTAAGTGATATCAACACTCTTTGAACACTGGTGTGGATGGGCAAAATCTCACTGCCCTACCCCTAGATGAAGACATATGGGCAGTTGCTGAGAAGAAAACAACCACTGAGAGAAGGAGATATAGTCTTCTCCAGGAGTAAGTTCCTTAATTGGTTTCTCCAATACCAAGGAGCCATCCCTAAAAAGAAGAAAAAAAATACACACACAAGTAGCACAAAACAGATTCAGTAGGTTGTATTTATATTTATTCAAATAAATGTCTTACAATAATAACTAAAGAAAAAGAGGCCTGTCGCATGAAAGATAATAGACTCAGAGGCAGATATTGGGGTTCAAATTTCAGATGAAGATCAGAGAAGCAAAGAAGCCAGCTACTGGCTCCTATATCTACCTCAGCTCAGACCAAAGGGGAGTGCTCCCGACTTCCCTGGTCCTCCGATCCACTCAGACTGCTATGCTCTCCTCAACATGGCTAGAGACTACTCTCAGAATGCTGCCCTATCCTCAATGTGGCTGGAGAATGAATTGATCCCTTTGAGACCCTGTTTCTGTCTTAAGGACCTCTCATGAGTCATGGGATTAAAGGCATGTGATTCCAAGTGCCAAGATCATCTTTGTGTGAGCTGTTTCTCTCTAGGACTGGATCAATTTCATGTAGGTCAATGTGGCCTTAAACAGAGATCCATCTACCTTAAGATCCTGAGTTCTGGTATTCAAGGTATTGGCCTGGGTTCTATGGCTTGTGGCTGACTTGCTTTCTGAATCCTCAGGCAAGCCATAATAAATCATAAATAATAAAAGTAATAAACTTTAGAGAGGCTGGATAGGAGAGGAGAGATGATGTAATTGTATTTTAATCAAAAGTAAAATAAAAATTAAAATATTAGATAATAAAAACTAGGAGTCATTGCCTGTGGAGAACTGATGCCTCATACAACATGCAAAAAGTGTTTGCTTTGCTCCATAGTGTTGCCTGAGAATTGAGTTTGCTTTCAGAGAGAAATGATGTTTCATTTTTTAAACATGTATGCATTTTAATGGATAATGATACTTTATTAGATTTGTATTCATCTTTGAAGTCCTGAAAATGAAAACCTGTGGTTCTTAGTAAAACACCCCAACAAGGGCAGGGGGAAAAACAGGATCAAAATATACTGTATAAAAAGATTTTTATACAATAAATACAAGGTGAACTTTCTGCTCCAGTTCCTGCTTACAGCCTTCTGCCTTGACCTCCTTCACTAATGGACTATTGTCTGGAATCATAAGCTGAAATAAACCTTTGCACCCCAAGTTGTTTTTGGAGATGTTGATTTAGAACAGCAGAATAAACCCTAGCTATAAACAAATCATCCCTATTGTTTCTAATTATTGTGATAAAATCTACATCTACTAAGAAAATTTGACATTTAATGGCTGAACATAAGATTTTTTTTATTTTCTAACTTTTCATTAGAAAGCTTGTATTGTCAGTGACAATGTCTTTCCTTCTTAAGATTCACCTATAAGCCAGGTTAGAAGTTCCTTCCATTCTCTAACTTCACTCTGCAGGAGGGGGGGGGTTCCCCAAATCTCCTTGGTTAATATTATCCCACAGGAAGATCTCTTAATGTAGAGATATTCTGAGGAAATTAGAACAGAAACAATTCTTCCCCACTTTCAAAAGATGATTTAAATTTCTACAGTTTGTATGTACATCTGTTTGTCTGCCCTCCACATACAAAGGACATTCTTTAGTTACCTTCTCACAATAAAATCCCATGAAACCCAGCATCAAATGTTTCTTAAAACTCAGTGTGTCTTTCAGCTTATAATCTTATTTCTATTCATTGATAACAAGGAGAAAAATATTTTTAGAAACATCTTTATGCAGGTGGACCTCTACTGGAATATTATTTATAGTAGAGTAAAACTTGAAAGCATGATAGCAATTCTGAAAATGTGTGTGTACTCTAGAAAAAGATGGAAAGAGGGCACAGTAAAGTATATTGCAATGATTCGTTTTCTCTGTTAATTGGTGCTTTGTTCGTTTTATCATTCTCTAGGCAACTTTAGAAATAAACTGCCGTTATAATGAAAGAGAAATGGATGGAATGAAAGCCTACGCCCTATCTTTCTTTTGTTTAAAAAGGAATTAGCAACAATAAAAACAGTGAGAACTGAACAGAGAGCAACCTAAGCAAGGATAACAGAGTAGGTACTGGACCCCTGTGGTGGGCATTTTAACTTTCAGGATGATGCTATGTATCAACCTTGTCCTAACTGCACATTGCCACAGAGTCATATTATATACCATAAACTCAAGAAACTTCCAAATCACAGAAAGTACCCAGTTTTTCTCATAAATTTCCAGCAAGACAGAAGTATATAAGCTTGAAAAATAGCTACGCATATATATCATACTGAAGTTTATATGTGATTGAGCATATATAGACACAGGAATATATGTTTTCATGAAGATTCATAGACTAAAGACAAAAGGAAATATGTCAAAATATAATATTTATTAACAAAGGATATTATCACCTGGAGGTGAGTTTTGTAATTTTAATCCTAGCCTGAAGAGTACATTTTAAAATTATAATTTAATCAAGAATTATAAGGCGGAACCAGTACAGTTTAGTTGCAAATACCAGAACTTTATAGATATCTTACTCTTCAAGGAGAGGGGGAAACGATTACTGAATACATGATTGTCAGATCATGTGTTAAAACACCCTGTAGGGCTATGTCATCCACTCTTCTATAGGAAGAAAAATACCCTCATTATTACTGACTTTTGGTAACACATCAAAATTTTAAAAAGATACACACATTATGTTTAAAACAATTTTTAAATAGTCTTCATTTTACCAGTGAGACACATGAAAATTAGATAAGTTACCCAAAGAACAGTTAGTAAATAACAGAATTAAGAGTCCAGGTAGATTTCTGAGTGTCAAAGACTACATAATGAAGCTGTAGCTATAATATCCTAGCTGCTACCCTTGAAGAAAAAAACATGAACTGATATCCTTCTGCAGTCCTTGAAGAAAAAACACAAATTGATACCCCTTTGCAGCCTGAGTTCATTCTTCCATTATCTTCAGTGTGAATGGTTCAATTACAAGTGAAAACAGCACTGATCCTCATTAAGCTTCTTCCTTGACTGGCTGTCCACAAAATTTAGACATCATCACCTCCAACAAATACTGAAGTTTCACCTTGACAAGTAGCCATCCTAATATAGCTGAAAAAAATCCATAGCTGTGCAGCACAGCTTCACAGTATCTTAATGTTGCTCTGGTCTTATTATCTTCTAGATATTAAGGTGCTATCCAACTTTAAATTCTGTATGAAATGATAATGAAAAATATTGATGGGAGACATGTGTGAGACAAGATTGGCCAAAAAGCTCTCTTGTACCAGCATCACCCTCTCTGTGAGGTTTGTGAGGCTAGAAGTGGTGATGAAAATGAACTCTCAGCATTGAGCACAAGAGTTGTCTGTTTTTGCTTCTAATGTGTGTGTGTGTGTGTGTGTGTGTGTGTGTGTGTGTGTGTGTGTGTGTGAGAGAGAGAGAGAGAGAGAGAGAGAGAGAGAGAGAGAGAGAGATGGTGTATGTATGCGTGTGTATGTATGTACATGGGCACATGTGTGTACTTGCTCATGTGTACACATGCACAAACCTGAGGACAATGCCAGGTGTCCTCCTCTGTTGCCACCATGGTTTTCGATCAGGCGGGCCTCTTGCTGACCCTGAAACCCTCAGCTAACATGACGAGAATGATGAGTTTCTGGTTTGCTGAGGTTGCAGGTACTGATGGCCTTATCCTGTTTATTAGGTTCTGGGGATTGGGGATTTTGCTTCAGGTCTTCTTGCTTGCATAGAAAATACTCTCAGCTAAAGTCATTTCCCTAGCTTTGAGCTGTCTTAGATAATCATGTCACTGATGAAAATCTAACAGTATGTAAGTTAAGAGATATGAAATAATAGGAAGTCTTCATGCAAAAATTAATAGAACAAAAAGTCTCTTTTCTATCACACAGAAAAATATACTTGTATTTGCATTTATTTCAGAATGATGAAAGGAATAAAGACGAGAAATGAAAACGATCATAACTTTAAGTATAGTTCTAACACACAGTAGTCAAATACAATGGGACCATTAGAAAAGGAAATGATGCTACATGTTTGCAAATCATTAACAGGTAAATTTGTCTATGAATTTATAATGTATGTGTGCAAGGTCAAGTTGTTAAAACTAGTTGTTTATTTATTACTTTATATAATAATGACCAACATAGCAAGATATGCCTCATGGAAGTAACCAATCATTTTAGGATGGGATTCAAGGCCTACTCCACAAGATGAAACACATGTCACGTACTACAAGTTAGGTCAAGAACCCATAGTTGGGGAATTCACAAGTCTCAGGGATGAACTTACCACTGTTACTCTGTTAGATAAATATAATATTAAACTAACCTCTAGATATCCATCTTTATACATTAATGCAGCTACCCTAAGTAGAATGTTTCTTTGTGCAGAGGACTGTAATTAAAACAGAAACTTACAATTTATCAAAGTACAGAGGATGTGTGTCAGGGGAAGGTATCTATCTCACACACATCCCAAAGCTCAGTGGCTATTGTGGAAGGAAGAGTGGCAAGATTGAAAGAGCCAGGGGTCAGGAGCAAAACGATGTCTTCTTATTATGGCAGAACTGCTGTCCTCATAGACGCATGAATTGTGGCTGCCTTCATAAGGCCTGCACAAGATCAGAGCAATCAGCATTTTAGTTTGAAAGATGGGAGCTCACAAGTTCCTATGCCTGAGAGCTATTGACTGTTGAAAACTTCTGGAGGAAGAGACATTTATTTAAAGGTATGTTTCCTGGTGAGGTGACTATTCTCCATCAGATGACCCCACACTTATACGTATATAGGAAGCACAAGTTGGACTTGGTAGGTAGTTAAAATAAATAAATACGTAAATTACATAAAGTTGGAAGGGGTGGGAAGTGGGGGATGGATCTAAAATGAGTTGGTAAGGAGGAGTAGAAGATGAATGTGATCACATACATTAAATGAAACTAATTAATAATAAAGTATTATATTAAAAACTAGCTATTTAAAACCATACAACATATAAAGGCTAAGAATGGAATGTTGAAATTCTTCACTCTAATAACTGCTTTATTTGATTGGTAGTCTAGTATATTGTTCTACAAGTTTTAATTAAATACCACCATTCTTTATCAAATGGGACCACCTGCTACAAAATAAACAACACAGTGTATTCAAAATGAAGAGCTATACCTTCTTAAATCTAAATAATTAGAACTTGAAGACATGTTTGTAAACAAAATAAATGTTTTCAACTTATAGCTGAAAGCATGGAAGGCAGTAATGAAACAGCAAAGGTGTAGGAGGCACACAGACAAAGCAACAATTCTCAGCTGTTGGATTCCTCAGAGCAATTTCACATTTTTACCTAGGAAGGCAGAGTCTTTTCTTAAGAAATATATAATTTACATGGCATAGAATCTTCCTTGTTATATCAGAATTTTAGCCCAAGGCCAATGATCAAAATTAAATGCTTCATTCTAAATAGGTCACCTCACACTTCTTTGCAATATTGAATGGAACTTTTAAACTTGTTTTATTGTATTGTGTTCATGTGGAGGGCAAAGGGTTGCTGGTAGGAGTGGGCTCTCTCTCCACCACATGGATCTGGAGATTGAACTCAAGTCATAGTGTCTTTTCACAACAATAAAACCTTAAGAGAGCTTTTCTCTACTCTGTTGTTACACTTTTGTTAGTGTTTTCTTACCATATTTTTAACTTTCAAGAGCTCTTTTGTTTGCAAATGTACTTTAAAAGCAGTGTCCTATTCTACTTGCATGAATGATTTAGCTACCTTATTGTTCTAGTGAGATAATACTGTCCCTCTCAACTAGGATGAGGAATAAGTAGTCATCTGGCAAAACTGGAGGGGGCTTCTAGGTGTCTAGCTTTTTAAATAGGCTTGAACAATTTTGTTGTCTATTTAATTTTAATTTTATTTTACCTGGTTGGAACACTTAACCTGAGCTCTTCCCTACTTTAGTTTTAAGTTTACAGAAAAGATCTGGTTGATTCTAGCATAAGGTGAATTACAGATACTTGGAACTTACTACTCATTTTCCTTCCATTATGATCAATGATGAATTTTATTCCTTGACAACCAAAATTCCATTTAATTATTCTTGATAATTCACATGAATGGAATTGTGTAGTATTTGTCGATGACTAACTTAAGTTACTTAGTATAATGTTTCAAGTTTCGCCCACATTACACTGGGCAGATACATAATTGCATTCCTTTCTATGTATGCTATTATTTATTTTTTTGTTACTGATGATTGAACTCATGATCTTGTGCATGCTAGGCATGTACTCAGTTCCTGAGCTGTTCTGCCCCTCCAGCCCCAAAGTTTTTAAAATCTAAAACTTAAGGAATATTTATGGTGTTTCCTTATTTTCTCTATTATGAATAATATTAGAGTGAGTACAAGCATGCACATATCTCATTTAAATTCTCTGGGATAAATACTCAGAATTGTGATTTCTGAATCAAATAGTATTTATAGTTCCAAGCATTTTGTGGAAATGTTCATAATCTTTCTAAGAGTGACCAATCTCGTTTGTATCCTGCCCTCTTCCGCCACTTACTCTTTCTCCCTTCTTAACCTCCTGCAGACACCCTCACAAGGGAGCAGCAGCTCAAAGACCCATAGAAGACAGGTGCTAATGTCTCCTGTACTGTTTCGTCTCTGACATGAAGAGCTTAGACTCACTTTTAGCATTCAAATCACAAGGAAAGACAGTAAAATAATAACCAAACCATTACACAACCATCATACAGTATTCAATACTGACTCTAGGTTTCCTAGTGTTCTTTCATTTTCCTTTCTCATTTTTCTGTTCCATTCCGTTCTCTCTCCCTTCACCCACTCGAGCAGATTACTTTACAATCGTTCATATCTACTTCTCATCTCCTACTAGACGTACTGCAAAGGGGAAGGTGGCATACATAGGTATCTCTTGTCTGTGTGGAGATAATTAAGTTGTCAGTGCAAGGCTGGCCAGCTCTCTCTTTCCCAGAAACTGTGAAAGCACATGCTGAAAAGAAGCTACCCCAATACTCACAGCTCCCTAGACTGTCAACAGACCAATTGTAGGGCAGATAGATACCCTAGAGAATCAGTCAATTAAATCCACTACAGGCAACAAGGGAAGAAGAAATTGATGTAAATCCAGTTTTCCCTATCATTGCAACATAATCCAGCCCACCCTGACTGGTGTGTTCATTATCTCATATTTCCTTTTGTCATTTTAACTTTCCTTCATTTGGAGGCATTCATTCATGCTATTAAAAGCTTGATTAGCCTTCAAATTATAATTTTCAGATTGGCCTATATGTAAACTACATAGGCATAAGTGCTATGAAGAACCAGTTTGACTGGAAGATAAACTAGCATGAAATGTTAAACCAGCTTATATGGCCGATACTCACTAGATGATATGGGTAGACTTGAGTACTGTTTAAGAAAGATGAGGACTTCCTATGAATGGCTAGCTATGAGGAGATGATACCATGTGGTCATAGGAATTGAGTTTAAATTCCAATGTGACCATCATGCCATTGTATCTAGTAATACTGAACAGTTTGGGTATTGGGACACACCTGTAAAATGGGTAAATGATGCCTGATGTGTGGTAGGAGAGACTGAAGTTAGCATGCAAAATGCAGTGAATGAGCAGAGTTGGTAGACATTATGGAAGCAATGATAATTCTGGCTTGAGCTACTTCCCTGGTAAGAGTTTAGAAAATGACCTTGAGCACCATGGAAGGTGAAAGCAATCTGGGAACCCAGAGCGTTGACTGGTTCTGCTGTCATTTTTAGATTCTTTAAGACCTTATTTTAGCATGGGACATTATATGTTTTATATGGATTTTGCAAGCTGTTCTTCTTATCGTTGGCCATGTCTGTATCTTGTGGATATCATATTTATGTATCTTATTTCTTTTATTAATTTTTTACTTATTCTTTTAACATATTCATGTTGTTCAATTTATTCTTTATTATATCATTAATGTTTCCTTATATTTCTTATCTTTTAAACAAGATTTAATATTTATTTTATGTATACAAGTATTTTGCTTACCGTGTAGGTCTGGTCTATGCACCACATTCAAGTGCCTTGTGCCAATAGAAGTCAGAAGTCAGAAGAGGGTGTCAAATCCCCTGGAACTAGAGTCATGGATAGTTATGAGCTGCCATGTCAGTGCTTGGAATTGAATGCAGGTCCTCTGTGAGAACAATTGTTCTTAACCACTGAGTCATTTCTCCAGTCCTATTTTTTTAATCTTAAAGTGAAAACCCTAAAATCCTTTCTCCTATGTTCTTTTTAGTACACTGATACTATCACCTTTTAATTTTTATACCTTAGTTTTTAGCCCTTGTTGCACATCAATATATAACTCTATCTGAGGTAATTTTAATTTTATAGTGGGAAACTTCCAAAAGACTTGTTGAACTAATTTGACAGGAAGAATTGACTATGTAAAGGCTGGTCTTTTGGAATAACACCTGTAGGGAGTGGAGAGATGCCTCAGTCATTCAGAGCACTTAATGCTCTTGCAAAGGACCACATCAGATGACTCACAATTGTTGCTAACTCCAGAACCATAGAATTTGATGCCCTCTCCTGTTTTATGCAGGCATTCTCATATACATATGCATACACACCCATATAAAACATAATTTTTAAAAAAAATTTAAGAAACAACTTTTAGGTTCTTTTGCTTGAAAAGTTAAGGTGCATAGATAGCTTCATTGGAAGAGGAGATTTTGAAACCAAGTCCTAAGTAATAAATAATAGTCCTAATTAGTGTTAAGTTGTAGTACAATTAAAACATTCTCTGAAGTTTAAGTTTCCTCAAGGCAGAAATACATTTTCCTCCATTATGTATAGAATCTCTGCCACTAGCTAGTGCTAAAAAATAAAATAAATTGTAAGGAGGAAGTCATCAAATTGAATACTCTCTCTGTAATGCTACAAAAGACATATTGATACCGAACATCATGTTTTAGTTTTCTGTCAGCAGTGTAATTCTCTCACAGCTCCCCTGAGTTTTTGGTAAACTTTAGAGCCATACAATCTGCTATGTAGTGAAGTGATACAGAAAGGACACCCAGATACACTTATTTGACTCTGGAGAGGAATAGTCCTCTAAAGCTGAACCCTTTAATGTCACTTGGGTTTCAATGATATATTCCTTTGTTTGCTTTCAGCCCATAGAGTCAACCATGAAGCAAAGCTTTGATCAAAGCCTGCACCATCCAATCATTCCCTGAGGTGGTGGTGCCTCTGCTTTGTTCTCCTATATTAATATTTTGGATTCTTTCAGGGATTATGCTACAAAATACTTGTGCTTGAATGACCAAGTAGACACACAAGCCAGAAATTCCTATGAAGACAATAATCATCTTATTTGAGCAGAAAGCACATCTGAATTTTTTGAATGGTGTTTACTTCTCACATCACACACCATTTATATTATTCATATTTGACTCTGAGTCAACTTTTCTAAATGTAATTTGTATTGGGGAGCAAAGGAAGCCAAGTTTCAACTATATTAGACACCTGGTTAGAGTTTGAGAAGGAGCTGGTTAGTGTTGAATCTTACAGATCTCCTCAAGGAAGAAGTATAGACAAGTACATGACTTTTGCCATGACATTTGCCTTTATTTTCCAGTGACATTGGGAAGGTGGTACCCACTTCAAAAATCTCCTGTGAGGATTATGTAATCATTGGCACACTGCTCATCAGGCATTCCTCTCATGGTTTCAAATAAAAACTAGAAGGTTGACAGTGCTTGGTGTATTGCTTTATGCCAGCATCTCAGTCGTGTATCTCCTATTTCTTATGAGAGTAATGAGCCAGTTCCCCACAGCAGTAGACTTTCTCAGCTTCTCTTCCTATTTTTAGGAATAGGAGAAGCTAGCTAGAAATAATATAGTAGCAGTAGGTACTTAAGAAAAATGGTTAGAGGCAAATGCCAGGTTTTAGAGTCCCAGAAATAGAATGCTTGTTAACACTTAAAAATGTGATGTTTTTATTTATTTTCAAGTTTTTAAACCTAAAAATTTATAAGCATTCTAAAAATGTAAATAAATATGGCAGATACTGGTGCTCGGACCTTCAAAGGAAATAAGAAAGCCCCAGCTTATGTTAAAGTTGGTTTAGGCTTGCTTGTGCATGTTATCATTTGAAGAACTGTGAACTTGAAACCAAGTTACAAGAGAAGACAAATAGGTTATGAACAATATGTCAACTATCCTCACCGAGGAAAGCAAATAAACCCAGAGAAGAGACACATCACAGTTTAGGGGTCTCAATTAGTGTGCAGAACATGACAGAAACATCTAAGATACTGATAGAAACTTGGTCATAATTGAACAAAAGAAAGAAGAAGCAAGCAACAATGGCTTGAAAGATTCCCTTCTTGAAGAGTTGAATGCATGTATTTGAATATTTACTGAACATTGAGAATGAGCAAGGTCAATTGATTATATAAAAATGATGGTAGCAACAGAATAAAGTTGAGAAATAACATGTCAACCTGGTGACTGGTGAGGTAGCAGTGAGAAGGGAAGGGAGGCTATGACTTTCCAGGTCTTGTAGATGACAGAAAGCAAGGAAATGAGTTATTTAGCTTTAGGTGCACAGGACATTCAAATACATTAGGGAATCACATTTTTAACCTTTTATGGTAGTTTAAGTAAGAATGTCCCCTATAGGCTCATATATTTGAATGCTTGGTCATCAAAGAGCAGAATGTTTGAGAGAATTAGAAGGATTAGGAGTGTGGCCTTGTTGAGTAGGTGTGGCCTTGTTGGAGGAAGTGTGTCACTGAGGGTGAGCTTTGATGTTTCAAAAGCCCATCCCAGGCCTAGTCTCTCTCTCTCTCTCTCTCTCTCTCTCTCTCTCTCTCTCTCTCTCTCTCTCTCTCTCTCTCTCTCTCTCTCTCCAGATCCAGCACCTGCTTGCATGTTACAGTGCTCCGCACCATGATGATAATGAACTAAACTCTGAAACTATATGTAAGCAAACCCCTAATTGACTGCTTTCATCTGTAAGAGCTGCTTTGGCCATGCTGTCTCTTAATAGCAACAGAACAGTGTCTAAGACACCTTTTCAAGATCACTGTAAATGATATGAAGGCAGAAGCCCAATTTCAGGGGTCTGAAGAAGTATTAGAAAATTCAAAAGTAGGCAAAATAGTGACAACCTGATCTTACAAGAAAACTCTGAAAGAATATCTCTGGAACTCTAATTATAATGAGACATGATGTTAATGGAAAAAAATTATTAGAGTTTGGTGAGGAAAACAAATAGGCAAAGGAGAGGAAAATAATTAACAGATCCCTGATCTCATCAAAGCCAGATGGTTCAGGTAAAGAGGAACCAGAATTTAGTGGGAGCAGGAGGACCTCATTGTAGAATTGGAGGAAAATACAAGTTCTTTCTCTAAGTGTATGGAAGCTATTTACCTTGAATCACTAAGACAAATATATGGCTGGCAGTTGGAGAGTGACAATATTTTGGTAAGTATACCAGCTAAATAATGATTTTAATGTGGTTTTAAAAAGCATCATGGATAGACAGATACTATTGCCTCACATCTGCAATCCCAGAACTTGGGAAGCTGAGGTAGGAAGGTCATGATATGGTAGCCAAGCTGTACTTTCTCCAAAAACAAAATATACAAACACACATATTGACATCTATAGTGTGTCATTTATGGTGCTTGTGAGTTAAGTTTAATTTAAATTGGTTTCAGATAACTATTTATGAGAAATACATTGAGAATAGTTTATCCCAATCTTAAAATTATTTGCTGACTCCCAAAACTTATTTTATACTTTCTTTTTATTTTAAGATACCTTGGACACTTTGCTAAGCTATGCTTAAGCTAGTGGGGGAGAATATTATTCCTCCATTATCACCATAGGGAAGATGGGATGAGCAGGAGAAAACAAGATGTATAGATGATCACTAGCTTACTGCCAACACTATATAGAAGAGGAACATCCCCTTCTTCTCTAAATATACAATCAATAAAATAATCACCTTGCTACAACCAACAGTTAGTACAGCACATTGAGGATTAACATGAGCCTTGCAAAAAATGTTTCTACTATATGGGAAAAAATGATACTTTTTGAATACTATGTCATCTTCAGAAACACCCACTGCCACAGATCCCTGTTTACTTGTCTGCCATTCACATTAGATGCTTACTTTAGAAACTGAGCCTGGACTAAAGTACACAGAAGGGCTAATGACAGGGCACTGAAAACAGCCAGCCAGAAATAAAGGTGGGTGGGAATTGAGGTAAGACAGTGAGAGATGAGAATACATTTTTCACAAATCCAGTAGGCTTACTATTCTCGGATATCCCAAGATGTCTCCTGGTAACCACCAATTCTTATCTTAAGTGATCATAGAGTAGGCTTTTAATACAGTATTTTATGATGAACAAAAGCTCCTTTGGTGCAGTCAAGAAGACACCAAAGCAAAATTTCCTGGAGAAGTTGACATAGCAATTTACATGAGTCCAACTGTTTCTCCAGGAGGACCTTTGGATTTTTACATGTAGGTATAATATATAGATAATGGGAGGCTGAGCATCTCTGGGTGCAAGAACCATGTGATTCTGAACTTTATACTCAGTCACTCAATTTGAGCTTAGAGCTGTTCTAAAGAAAATAAAATCTAGTGAAAAAAATCAAAATCATTTTACACAAACACTAGTTTGTAATAAAGCAAGGCTCTGAAAGATTCTTACTAACCTTTAGTTTTAAAAATATATTAAAAATGAACATATACATCAATATGGCATCATAACAGATGGAATACTTAAAAGGCATGTTGTCCCCTGTAAATTCAGGTGCTGAAACCCGCTCTGGAGCTTTGGGAGGTGAGTACATCCTGGGGTTGGAACCTTCCCAAATGGGATTAGGGACCTTAATGCTAAGGCTCTAGAGAGTGCCCCTGCCCATTGACAGTGCTAGGTATCAGCAAGAGAGCCAGGCATCAACAAGAGAGGAATTGGTTCTCACTATACGCAAAAGGTACCAGTCCCTGATCCTAGATCACAGCCTCCAAAGGTATGGGAAATAGATTTCTGGTGATGGCAAGCCAGACTACAGTGTCTTGTTATAGCAGTCAACCCTGGCAGATAAAATGTAGGTTCATTGCTATAATAATTTTTAGTGTAAGAGAAAAACTGGAATTTAAGTAAGTTTCAACCATAAATATATTTAAAATTTTATGATTATTTTTCTGTCACTCTTTTTGTTTGCCTTTTTAAGACAGGGTTTCTCTGTGTAACAGCTCTGGCTGTCTTAGGGCTCTTTTTGTAGACGAGGATGGCCTTGAACTTACAGAGATCTGCCTGCCTCTGCCTCACCAGTGCTAGAATTAAAGGGGTGCACCACCACTGTCTGACTTTTTTTTTTTTGACACTCATTTAAGTTCAAACTATATGATAAAATTGTCCAGATCTCTTAGGATGTCAATGTCCCTGATAAGGAAGGAAGAATTTCTGCCCTTCTGGGTTTATTGATACAATTTTATCACTGAATTGCATGCTTGGAATCTCATAAGTTTAAACTGAGTTATTTTATTCTGAACCATGACAAGATGCAAAAAGGGTAAGTAAGTAATGTGTTAGGTTTTTGTTTAAAGAATAATTCTGTCATTTTCAGATGGACTCAGGGCTAATTCCCTCTCACCTTAGAGCTCTCAGGGAAACCCTGGGAAGGTTATAGGTTACCTACCTAAACCCCAAGGGACATGAGATGCAAACATACAGAGTCCAGGTGGGTAAGAGTAAACAAAAAGTATTTATTAGGACAAATTCAAACACCAGACTACACTGCAGAAAGTGATGTTAGTCTTCTGATGTGAAGAAAATTTGTAAAGTGCAAAATGGAAGATAAATCTATTCTCACAATCTAAATACACAGTTCCTATAAAGTAAGAATTGCTTCTGAAAGACATCTTAATAACAAAGACTTGCCTTTCGTCTAAAGAAATGACTATTACCTTACAGTCAATACTTGTATCAACTTACTGGTGTTGCTGTAGTCTGATTTTCAATGGAAATAATTTGTGGAGTAAAGAAACGTATTAAAAACATGGCTATTTCATAATTGCAAATGACCAACAATTATAAGACATATCAAGGCAGAGTTTTGAGATTTAGTAGACAAAATGCAAAGCATTTTCTTAAATTTGAATTTCGGATGAATGATCTCTGAAAACTATAGATATATAACAAGCATTCAGTGAGAGTATCCTAATGATCATTTTGTAGTGAAAAGTGCTTCATCATACTAAAATACCTCATTAAATGTAGTTCATTGTAGTGCACCAAAGTTATTTCACATTATAAAATTATTCATGATTTAATATATGAATTTAACTGAGTCTCATCTACTTTATTTACCAGTTGCATGCGAGGATGTTTCTAATGATGGCTATTTTCTTTGCCTAGAAATAGTGATATTTCTTCTTAAACAGTGTCTGATACATAAGAACCATAAAGCTGAAATGTGTCCAACTTTTCATTGCTGTCACTCTGGAGAATTAGTTGATATTTGTCCCTGCAAACCTCAATACTGAATGATGCCTCCTTGAGGTGGCTTTTGTGCCTTCCCAGGTGACTGGCAATATTCTTAACTATGAGAATGGAGTTATTAGAGGTCATAGATTCACTTATTAGATCTTCTAGGGAAACTTTAGTTTCTACCATGGCTTTGTTTGGTGAATCAACTCTAATAATGACTACTAAAGTGTCTTTCTGAAAGGACCAACTAATGAAGAGCTAACATAATCACTGTTATTGCTTGACTATTTTCCCAGGCTAGTGGAGAAGCCTTGAGAATTGAGACCTGCTGTATTACCAGACAGAAGCTGTTGGTACTTCTTCTTCTTCTTCTTCTTCTTCTTCTTCTTCTTCTTCTTCTTCTTCTTCTTCTTCTTCTTCTTCTTCTTCTCCCTCCTCCTCCTCCTCCTCCTCCTCCTCCTCCTCCCCTCCTTCTCCGTCTCCCTCTCCTTCTCCTTTTTTTTATTTACTGGGGTTGTGCATGCCACAGCATTTGAGTAGAAGATAGAAGCCTATGGAAGTCAGTTCTCTCTTTCCAGTGTGGGACCAGGGAATCAAACTCTGGTCATCAGGCTTAGTGGCTAGATCCTTTATCTACTGAGCCATCTTGCCTTTCTAGCTTAGAAAAGCAACCGAATTTCCTCTTGTTGTTCCCTAGGTATTCAAATACTAGCAAGATGGCTTAGCATTTCAGGTGCAAGCGTCTTCATGAGGAAATCAATGCTTGTCATAGTATGAGCATTCCCAGTCTCCTGGAAATCAAAGTGCTTTCAAATATGTGATTTCAGTGTCTTTCAGTTTGTTTTCCAGTCCCTTTGACCATCAAATTTTCCAGTTTTCCTTTCTGCATAAATACACATCTCTAGGAGAATGTTCCTGCCCACTCCAGCCCACATTCAATAAGCATTTTTTTTTTTTTGCATGAACTCTGGGTGCATTTCTAATGGATATACACACCTGTTGTGGTAGTAAAAATGGCTAGAATTTTCCTTCCTCTATGGAAACTCTCAACCTCCATTAGAATCTCCATGGCATTTTTTGTTTCTATGCACGGGAAGAATAGGGTCAAGGATCAACTTCTTACACTGATATGTGCCCCTAAACAAACCCTCTAGCTTCAAGATCCGTCCTTCCCTGACTACAATGCATTCATCATTCAGGAATCGATAGCAAGATGCATCATTAGCTCTGTACATTGAGCCCAGTGTTCTGAGGCGGTGGGAATTCTTTGAGAACTGGTAGTCACAGCAGAAACAGACTCGGATCTCCAATTTGTATGCATTAAGCGTCCTTTGAATTTTATAAAGCTACAGCACTGGCTTCGAGACAATAACAGAACACAAGAGTACATGCTGTACAGATCCCTACCTCAAACTGAGTACCAGGGATAATTCCAGAACTTGGTTTCCTGTGTTTTGGATGTGACTCCTAAGAGGTTCCAAATGAAGTCTCTTGTTGGGGCAAAATGTACCAATAACTAAAAGCACATCACATATATGAAAATCTCATGAATATTCAGTATGGTGTATTCAGTCTGTTCGCTGACATCACCACCAGTTAACTTATTTCATGTGGACTTCAACTTAATTCCATTTCAGAAATACCTATTAAAAATCCTCACCCCACCCCCAACTGGGAGTTCAGGTTATAGCACTTACTCTCTTAACACACACACACACACACACACACACACACACACACACACACACACAAAAACAAACACCTCCATAGAAACAAGCGCATATGGAGAGAACGACATGACCACCTCCGAGGAAGCACAGGGTGTTTATTGTATTTCTTTTGTGTACCTTTCAATCACACAATTAAAAAAAAAAAAAAAAAAAAAATCTTCCTTCAAGACCCTATGCAAAGAGGCACTTGGGAAGTTCCTTAAGGGAGACCACAGCAGTGTTGTGTGTTCCCCACAGCTGTGCACAGCATGGCAGAGTAATTGGGGTCCAGGGAAGGGTCAGCCCAGACCAAACGGTCACAACAGGGCTGGAGACGATAGGAGTTAACTGCCCTAGTGGTTGGTAATGGGGGCTGGAACTACTTTACTTACTTGGAAAATGGAAAGAAAGGGGAGGAGAACGCAGTTTACCCAGGCTCTCTCACCCCGTTCCTGGTAGGACCCACTTGGCAACTGCAGAGAAGACAATAACCAAATGAAAGACTTTCCCAGGGGTGAAGGCCAAAGGTCAGCCCCAAGCTGTGCCGGACAATGGGGACCCAGCCTCCTCTTGTAGCTTCCTAGGGGATGAAGAAGTCTTAATGAAGCTTTTTCTCCCGGAGGATTCAGAGCCCCAGAGTATTCCACCCCACCTCCATCCGCGGGGGAGGGGGTGGGGGGGAGGGGCGCAGGGCTGGGACAAGCTGGGATCCGCCACGCCCCTCTTCTGTCGCTGCGCGACCCCGGCCCCCGCCCGCGCTTCTGCTCCCCTGCCCCCGCGCTCCGCGCGCGCCCAGCCCCGAGCGCGTTCCCGCACTCCCGCGCCTCTGGCTGCTAGCGCTCAGATCCTGGCCGCCGCAGCCCGCGCAGGCAGGGGACAGCGTCCCGCCCGAAGCCCTGCGCCTTGCCAGGCTCGGTTCCTGCTCGCACGAGCCGCCTAGCCCCGCATTTGCCTGTCCTCCCTTCTCCCTCCCTTCTCCCCTCTTCTCTCTCTCTCTCTCTCTCTCTCTCTCTCTCTCTCTCTCTCTCTCTCTCTCTCTCTCTCTCTCTCTCTCTCTCTCTCTCTCTCTCTCTCTCTCTCTCTTCACACGTCCACATAGACCCTGGGCAGTCACCAGCGTCCCCTGCCTCCGTGTCCCCACCCTCTGCACCCTAATCTGCACCCCGGCGGCCGGCGGGGAGCCGCGGACCCGGCTGGAGATGCGAATCCTGCAGCGCTTCGTCGCGTGCGTCCAGCTACTGTGCGTGTGTCGCCTGGGTAAGTGATAGGACCTCCGCGGGGCGGCCGCGCTGGGCTCAGTCTCTGGGACACGGCTGAGGGAGGATTTCAGAATATTCAGCAACACCCAGGAAGAGTCATCCTGGACCCCTAGATGTCATCTGCGCGGACTGCGCCCCCACCCCCTCAACTGCGCCGCTGCCACCTGCCGGGTCCCCATACTGAGGCTTGCGTGGTCTGGACCCCCCGGGGGGCGCCAGGTCAGGGTCCCCGCTTGGCGCGCCCTCTCTTCTCCATGTTGCAAACTGTGGAAACAGCTTTGTAGACCTACATAAGAGGATGAGTCAGTGACTAGAAATACAATACAGCGGCGGCTAGGGGCTACGACCTGAACGTTCATTTTTATGCTGCCAGTACTGTGGACTTGAACGGAAAGTACACGTGTGTGTCTTGCATTACACGCACTCGCCTGAAAGGTACTGAGCTGAACAAGCACCGACCTGACTTTTCTGTGGGTCTAGTACTTTCAATTTAGTCACATTCAAGTCCAGGCAGCCATTTACAGAAAGTTTCAAATCCCTATGAGCATTCTGCCCAGCTTCCAGAGAGGAGCAGGTGGTGGTAGGCTCACCTGGGACCCAGCCCATTCCTGCAGCCTTCCCACACCATATATGTGTTAAATGGACATTACTCTCTGCAATCAACAGTTGTAATTACCTGGGGACTGGGGGGTGGTGATGGTGCAGATTTAGGTTTCCAAAAAGAAAAATAATGTAAATTGTGTGGGTTTTGTTTGTTTGTTCTTATTACTGAAAGGCACCATCACGGTGACTATTTGAAGCCATTAAGCTAAAAATTAGAATATGTGCCTCAATTTGTGAGTATAACTGTTTAGCTCCCATAAGGTCTCCTATAACCCTACTTTTAAATTTTTGGATTGTTTATAATAAAGGATATATTAAATGTGCCTTTCCATCCAGTGGCAGTGCTGCTCTTGGAGCACTGGCCTTTGTAAACAGCAGTCATTTCTAGTTCTGACTGATGAGACTTGTGTCGCCACTGTGGTGATGATTGCCTGTAACTCACTGTTTATTCACCTAACTTCAGTCCCTAAGGTTTGGTGAAAGTGCTCATGGCTAGTGTGCAGGGGTGCCTTGCACACCGCTGACACTGACATGTAAGACAGCAGGAGACACCCACCACCCCATCCCACCCCCTGACCTCCACCTTGCTTGACTACAGGCTTTCAGTTGAGTGTGGACTTGGTAAGATTACCACCACCACCCCCCAACTCCCATCCCCACCACATTGGAAGTATTCTTCCAATCCACACCTGTTGAATTTACATTTTCACATTTCAGTCATAGACACTTTAGCAACAAAGCCAGGTACTCTTGATACTTAAATTATTGTTTAAGGAGATCTAAGAGGATTAGGGAAGCAAACTACAGTATTGCTTTGTACTTCAGCAAAACACATGCCCAAGACTACATTAGGGATGGTTTTAATTAAGAAAAACAGAACCAATTGCCTTGTAATTTATCTGTTTGGAGTGTAAGGTCTGGTGGTATTTAGTATAGTCAGAGTTGTGTGTCATCACTGGCTTCTAATGAGCCTGCCCATTGGCTGACATTTACCATCCCTCTGATCGACTCTCTGTGTCTATTGATCTGCTTGCTCTGGACATTTCATCTGAACAGAATCATGAAACATGCGTCCTATGATGCCTGGCGTCTTTCACTTAGCACAATGTTTTAAGGTTTACTCACATCATAGCATGTCTATCAGCACACTCAACTATTTTTAGGACTGAACTGGATCCCATTATATGCAAATCACACACTTGCAAAGATGATTTTTATTTTTCCTCAATAAGGCATTACCTATTGCTTGCTTAGGGTTGCTTAGATTTTGGCTTATTGGACACTTGCATTTGAAGATGTGAAACATAAGGGGAAAGAACTGAATACATTTTTTAAAGACTGTTACAAGCTCATGCAATGGCATTAAATCTAAGCTTCTCCAGTGAAAATGCAATGTGACTCTCTCTCTCTCTCTCTCTCTCTCTCTCTCTCTCTCTCTGTCTCTCTCTCTCTCTCTCTCTCTCTCTCTCTCTCTCTCTCTCTCTCTCTCTCTCTCTCTCTCTAGACTACTACTATGAGATGACTATGTGTGTATCCCTTACCATTCCTTTTACATTGCTACCAATAATGGGGACACCGGCAAATGGGATGGATATATTGATCATTGGATGTCATATTGTGGAAAACCAAGGCACATTATCTACAAATGAAAAATTCAGCCTCCCTTTTTATTCCCCCCTTATATACATCAGTGTTTGTTGATGTAATTATTCTTCCTCTTCAGTGTCTTTGGGCCATCCAGGTATCATGCTACCCACAATATGTACTCAATAAAAGGTCTGAGGACTGACTGAGGGTGTGATGCAGGCTGGCAATTCTGATATAACTAGACCACTATTCTTACCATCCAGGAGCACATTGTAGAATTCACTAAGGTACTCACTGTTGACAGCTAATAACATCTCTGTGATCAGGGCAATATCACTTTCTGTGTCTTGGGTATCCGGATGGTTTGAACCAAGCCATTTGACTTTCCCATAAGAAGGTATGGCTATGAGTCATGGAGGAAACAGAGAGGTTTGAAGAGCTGTTAAGGAATCACTTCTTTTCATTTATGAAACCACAGGATCTTAGAATTAAGTAAATTACAGAGCTGCAAGCTACAGCAAATCCTCATGCTTACACACTCTTGTTAAAAAGTAATAAATATGATTCTGAACGTCCTAGTCATGTCTCACTGCTGTGGGGACCACGTTAAAAATAGATCATACCTAAGACCCCTGCAGCAATTATTACTTCAGCTATTCTGGGTGTGGTGCGGGGGGGAGAGTCAGCTCTGACTCTCAGATTGTCCTCTATAGCAAATTATCCCTCAAATGTTAAATACTCATGCATCCTCCAAATAATAACTAGTCACCATTCGGGAAATGTGTTACTTTTGGCACGATATTTTTTCCTATACTTGGGATCTCCCTCTTTCTCTGCAGAGCAAGGCTGCTCTCAAGAGAGAAGTCTGTAGGAGAGATTCCCTTATCAATGAGTTATTTCTACACTAGAAATGAAGACTCTTGCTTAGCATTGTATGCTGTGAGAATTTTGCTTCTGGTAAACATTCCTTTTCTGGAAGCATGAACCCTTTCCCTACTCCTCATACTTCAGGGAGCTCTGAGTGGGTCCATCCTAGGAGCTCAGTTTTTAGTACCTGTTTTCTAACTTCTCAGATTGTGTCTGGAAGTGAGTCTGTCAGTCAAGGCCACAGTACCCAAAGGAAGGGCTTGGTGGATACCAGTTTTGTGCTTTAGATCCACTTGCCACTGACTCAAGTTCCATCCCCGTGAACATCTACCCATCTTCTCATTTCCTTCTCCCCTATCTGATAGGAATTACTGACACAGATAAGCCAAATGATTCTTCTGCCACCACACAGCTTAGTTCCTCTTTGTCTTTTCCAAACCAGACATGTCCTTTTCTGTGGTCTGATTTTTGTCTTTTACATTTTTGGAGCCAAGGAAGGCCTTGAACTCCTGATCTTCCGACCACCACATTCTAAGCTCTGATATAAGTGTCATGCACGCCTTGGTGACTCGTTCTGTGTTCACAAGAATGTCTATTCCTGTTGAGAATTTCCAGGCTGAAGTCCCAGGATGGAGTGTAGCATTTCAGTCCTGCTTCTTTGCAAATGCCCTTGGTGACTTTTCTTGTACATTCCCGCATTGTATTTATTTCCCTTTTGAAAATTTAAGTGCATTTTTAAGTATCATTTTTAGGTAGCAATAACCCTTAGGCCTCAATACAATCTTGAAAGTTGTGACAAATCTACATGGCCATGTAATGAATGAAGGCAGCCCCTACTAGACTACTGTGCTCCTTTCTTTGCTGTTGTCTGTTTCGTAAGGATAGGGCTGAAGGGAGTCTTCAACACTTATGCCCTCCACCCACCCGTTCTGATTCACTCCATCCTGAAGACCTGTCAACCTCACTTTTAAGCCACTCATCATGGTTCATATCTGCAATCCTAGCACTCGAGAGGTTGAGGCTGGAGAATTGCTATGAGTCTATGACCAACCTGGGCTACATAGTGAGTTTCGGGCCAACAGCCTCTTTTGCAATGTAAAAACTGTCTCAAAACAACAAAAGCCAATAGATAAATAAATAAATAAATGACCCTCCCCACAAAACTCCAATTCTGACTTTTAAGACTATCCATTGATAGTCTTAAACTATCAACCAGTTGAGAATAAGTGCCTTTTCCAACAATCTGTGAATGTGTTAAATGTGTTAGCTCTCAAATACTTTAAAAAGCTTCCACTCAGTAATGCTAATGGTGAGAGCCAATTTAAGTAAGAATACATATCTGCATGTATCTGAAGTCATTAAAATTATTTGGAGTGCTAATGCCTTGCTTTTGTAGTAGAAACCAAGTTTTATCTATATCGGCAATTCTTCTGATATATATACATATATATGTATGTATATATATATATATATATATATATACATATATATAATGCATTAGGCATTAAGGGAAACACTTGGTGCCATTTCACATTCCTAAAATACTTCAGTTCTTAAATTACGCTCCTTGGTACTATGGTCACTTGGCATATGTGGTTATTTGATTCATAATCTATTAGAATGAAATCACTCTCTTTTTATCACACTAACCATGATTGATGTGCATCAATCAATCAATCATGGCCTAGCTATCTGTGTATGTGACTATAACAAAGGGCGTTTTGGGTGCATTCCCGTCATTTAGAAAATCTGCTGATTGGAAGGTGATGGTGCAGGTGGTAAATGCTTGCCTTGTAAGCATGGGGAAATGAATTAAGACCCTCAGAGCAGAGCCCATATAAAAGCCATATGTGATGGCTTGTGGTTGAGATTCTAGTGGTCCTGATATCTCAATAGTCCCCTCCCTCTTTCCTTTTTTGATGTTATTTCCTCTTTTATATTCACTTCCTTTGAGAGTGTGGATTTAAATAATCAAATAAACTTGGCACATTTCCTCTGCATCCTGATGAAGAGTTGGATAGGAAGGAAACTGATGGTATTTGATGCCATTAGTAAATGTACTTTTACTTTGTTAATATAATTTGGAAGGTGTGGTGCTTAGCATAATTTTAAAAAGGATGGGTTAACAGATGCCTCTACTCAAAATCCCCATGGTTAAAATAGACTTGATTATCTTTTATTTCTTCTGATGATTGCTCAAAGATATTAAAGTAATTATTCAGGGTCTTGGTTGATGTGAACTTGCTGGTCTGATTCAATAAGTATCTTTTTTGTGTGCTTGTTCATGAGGCATAAATTTTATAAATTTCTTTGTAAATACTTTCTTTATATTTTTGGAAAGAATAATTTATTCATGAGTTGGAAAGAAGGAAGTTGGATTAAAGTATTTATAAGAGTAACTAGGCTACAGGTAGCTTTTCATTCTCAGAGAATCATTCCATCTGTCATTGCCTGCCTTTCTATAAGCATGTACTTACTACTAAACCTTTATTGGCACTGATCAACTCAATATCTTGAGTTAGAATAAATGGAAAAATTATACTTTTAAAAAGTGACCTTTTAAAGTTGATATCATGGTTCCTACCCAAATCCTGAACACATACGTTTAAATGCTGGCCAGATATAAATAACCTTCCTGAAGTTCTAATGGTTTTCAATCATATTATCACCTGATTTAAACTGATTTCTATAATTAAATTATCGTTCACTTTCATCTACAAAATTTCTTGAATAGAACATGTAAAGATGTTACTTGTTACATAGAGTTGTACAAAACCAAGATCTGCTCACAGGAGCCATCAGCTTGGCATTAAAGAACATTCTTATAGATATTTCCCTGCAAAAGTGTTCATAGACCTTGACTGGGGTCACAAGTTCTCAATCATTGCCACACTTTCAGACTTGCCAGGTGTTAGTGTATGCTTCCCCTCCAAATTCCACGTCGAACCACTATCAGTACAGTAGTACTTAGAAATGAGACTTCTTGAGGGTAAATATAAATAGGTCTTGAGGTTCAAGCTGTCACAAAAGAGATTAATACCTGAGAGAGAAGAGACAAGAGTTGCATCTTTTTCCATCCCATAAAAACATAGCAAGAAGCAAGCCATCTGAAAGCCACAGTGAGCCTTCTTTGGGAACAAATCTCTTGACCTTTTGAAATGGGACTTTCTAGCCTCAAACCTGTAAGAAACAAATGCCCATTGTTTTAGCCACTTAGTCTAAGGTATTTTGTTATAGTATTCAGGCTAACCAATCCATACAAATAACTTCTAACTAAGGTTATTTTAGTGTCTGAGTGCTGTGATCAAGTATAGATGCTTTTTTCAAGCACTTCAGGTGATTGGAGGACACAGTCAGGGTTTGGAAACTACAGATCTAGGCCAACCTCATGATACTACTAATCTCAGTTCATGTTCCTTCAGGTGGGGACACTGCCAGGTTATGTGCTTTGCTAAAACAAAGTCACCTCCATGGGACAAAGGCCTTGGAAAATGTCCCATCCCTCTTTGCTCTCCTTAAGGTAGTTTCAGTTTCAGAGTAACCCTAGAAGAGGAGCATGGACTACAGTGGCTGACCTCAGAGTCTGCAAGCCAGACTTTAGGAGGGCAAGAGTCTTGGAGTTGATCCAAAGGTTCAAGTCTATCAGCAGCTGGGAAGACAAATGAACCAGCTTTAGAGATAAGAGTCTCAAGTGCCATTTGTCCAGATCCAAGCATATATTATCTTTCCATTTGCCAATGGTGCATATTCTTGGTGGGTACCTAGTCTTGTATTCTTCATGAATTTTTCAATAAAACTAGCTAGTGTTTTTTACTAGTTAATAAAGATGTAGCTATATTCCCCCTCTATTTTCACCTATTTTAGGTTATCTCTAAGCTCAAAATATCAATGTATAAATTATGCATAGTAAAATTCACAAAGAAAATATCAATTATTTATCATGTCCCAGCTATTTGGATTTAACTGTGTTTGAAAGGCTTTAATTACATCCACTTAAAAGCTAATGATGGACTTTCCTGGATAGTCAAATTATCTCTTCAATACACTAATAACTCAGTAATGATAACATAAGCATAAACGGATGCTGTGGATCTTGATCGAGAATCTTCTTTGAGATAGATATTCATCTAGAGAGGATATATACCTACTTGTTAGTTACAACCTCACAATATATAAAAGTAGCACCCTATCATGGAATACTTTACAGCTGGATTGTGTGGGGATGTAGCTTTAATCCACATCTAGTAAGACAACTGATTTTAGACCATGCAGGGAGGATGGATAGGAAGACTTGCATGCTCACTGTGGGGGCAAGGCGTAAGAGCCAACAAAGACATACAGGGAAGGAAGCACAGAAGAGAGTCAAAATTTGATATTTGTAGAGAGGGAATGATTAGGATGGATGTATAGTAACAAAATTCTCAAATAGTAGGAAAGAGTTCCAACACATGCTTGAAAAGTTTGGGACTGACATTTAATCCACTGTAATGGAGTATGACTGCAAAGTTTTGAATAATACATTGCTTGAGAAAAATCTGTATATCTGTATTTATAAAATTTTGTGTTGAAAATTATTACTATTGCTACTATATTTTATGTGTATATAAGAGAGGGGGGATAGAGAGATGGCAAGAGTATATGTTGTATATGAGTATGTTTGTCTTTGGGGACATGTTAGCATGTTTTCTCCAGTTACTTTTCCACCTTCTATTCTGAGACAGGGTTTCTCATTGAACCTAGAGCTTGCCATTTTGGCTATTCTGGCTGATCATCAAATCCCAGAGAGCCCACCAGTCTCCACCCCCCTCAGTGCTGGGGTTATATGCATATACCCCACACCTGGATTTTATGTTAGAGATCTGAAATCAGATCCTGATGCTCATACTGCAGGCAGCCCACTGACCCATTGCCCCTGCCCAGGTCTGTAGATTATGGGACAACACAGGTATCAGAAGAGGATAATGGGAGCAGAGAAAGACAGGGATTCAAGCTGTTGCAACGCTGTTACTGTGGAAATTTGCTTAATGATTCGGATTGTGAGGAGTGTGATAGCACCACACTATCCTCGTGCATGACTTCAAAGCCTAGCAAGTGCTTTCAGGTGCATCGCTTAACTTGATCTTAGTATTATTGGTATACTTGATAGGATATAGTCCCATTGTATGAGATTAAGATATTGGTGACCCTTGAGGGAGTGTGTGGCCTGGGAAGGTGAACACGTATCAAGGAACATAGAGAGTCAGAGAAATATCCAAGAAGGAAAAGGATAGGCAGCGAACATGTACAATCCTAAAGGAGTTGATGATTTGAAAGCAAAGGGAGAGAAAGTGAGGGTGGCGGTGTGGGCTTACATATTGATCGAAGAGCCAAACTAAGTCTGTTAAAGTGAGCCCCAGGAATTGAAGCAACACATTCTTCCAAACTGATTAACTCAGTGACTTGGGCAACAATCAAAGCAAATAGTGCTGCTTGGAGAGAGAGAGATAATAGCCAGAACTTTACCAAAATGAACATCTTTTTAAGGGTGAAGGGATCTGAACAGATTGGCTGCATCAGGTTCATCTGCAGCACCCACCTCGACACTGTTCACCTTGTTGACTTTGAACATCCACGTGTGTGTCCTTTTCATTGTGAGCACACACACACACACTCCTGTAGCTGCAGCCAGTAGCCCACTGGTACAAGAGTTTTCTTAATTATCAGTGAGTTCATATTATTTGAAGTGTATCATAGTAGTCTCTCATAAAAACTAGTTTCTAGAAATTGCTCACAATGGGGGAACGATCAGTAGAATAGTCTTCCCTGATTTTGCCTTGAAGTTTATTTATGAGGAGATGGAGAGAGAAGAGGGAGAAGGGGGACAGAGAAAGAAGAGAGAGACAGAGACAAAGAGAGAGAGACAGAGAGAGAGAGAGAGACAGACAGACAGACAGAAGTGTCAGCCCCTTACTATGTGTATGAGAGTATGCTTGCCATGCCATATGTGATGTCAGAGGACAACTTAGGGTCGCATTCTTTGCCATCCACTTTGTTTAAAATTTAAATCTTCTTCTTGTTGTTGTTGTTGTGGTATTTGCTGCTATATCATCTAGTCTGGCTGGTCCAGAAGCTCCTGGGAACCCTCTTGTCCCTATTTACTGTAGGAGCTCAGGAACACAGATGTGTTACCATGCCTATCCTTTATACAGATTCTGAGAATTCAAACTCAAGTCTTCACACTTGCACATCAAGGTTGAAGTGTTGTTAATTATCAAACAAAAATAATAAAATTTTATTACTACTATATGTCTCTTTAATTGAAATTTTATGGTTCATGAAGTAATAAACTGAGAAATTATGTAGCTTATAGAAGGAAGGCAGTAGCAACAAAACCAGACCGCAAATCTATTTTTCCATATGTAATGGAAGTGTAAGCACAACTTTCCATATGTAATTAAAAATATAGTATATCATCCCATATAGGATTTGATTGCAAGGTTAAAGTCTATCAAAAATGATTGACTGTACATAAGATATATTTGTTAGTGGTTACTTTTTGTTTGGTGACTTCCATAATATGAAAGTGGTATATTAATATTAATATGTACAGTTATAGTAGTATAACAGGAGCTGGGCCCCAAGATAAGTGACACTCTGCTCAGCATGTTCTCACAGGGGTTACTGTGTGCTCAGCACTACACTTGGCTTCAACCAGCATTTCCCATCTTTGAGGGAGAGAATCTCGTTACAGATATGAGGTACAGCCTGATGGAATAAGGTCAGAAAAAGGAAAGAGAAAATAAAAATGTGAAAACACTTTTTAAAAGTCACATGAGTGTGAGCAACTCTTCTTTCTTCCTTTTGAACAAGATAGTTCGCTGCTTCATTTCATAAGATGATCTTCTCTCTGTGTGTCCTCTGTCTTTTCAGGCAGATTCTTACGGATTTGAGACCAGTCTGGTCTACATAGCAAGTTCTGGGCCAGCCAGGGCTGTAGAGCAAGCCCTCAAAGAAGAAAAAAACATTTTTATTTTTCAGACTGTAGATTGTTTACTCAAGTTCTCTCAAATGCATCTAGTTCTCAGTATTCCTCCCATCCCACTCAAAATAATTACATAGCTGGGGAAGCATTTGAACAAATGTATAGGTTAAAACCCTCTTTGTGTACATTCAGTCTGCTATCCAGTGCTAGGGACATGTCACGTGGTTTGTGAAAGTAGACCTGTGCTATTACGAGGCTTCACTGTTGACAGAGGGAGCTGCCATTCTGTCACAAAGGCTAGTTTTGTGTGCTGCCATGTTAAAGAGTCAGTCAGTACGCCTCTAATTTTAGGCTTTTTCTAGAAAATTCTGAGCATAGACAGTAATGCTGTCTGCTGAATGGATCTCATGAAGAGTGAAAACACATTTAATTAGGCACGAGTGGCTAGGGCATGCTGCCCTGAAATCCCATAAGACAGCACAATCTGGGCTCCGTCTATCCCACCGGAAAGGGCCCAGAGATGCCTCTGTCTTGACAGCGATTCCAACTTACTTTCTTGCCGATCTTTCAGCACTTTCTGACTGTTCAGTATTCTTGGCAGAATTAATCAAAACACAGAATGCTTGCATGCTTCTCAGTAAATTCTAGATTTTATACAAACCCCTCTCCCCATGGCAAGATGCCTACAAGGCAGTCATGTGGTTCAGTCTTTTGCAACATCCTCTTTTTCTATATGTGTAAGTTAAAAAATCCTGCTGGGCAATGGTAGCATACACTTTTAATACCAGCCAGCACCAAAGGCTGTGAGTTCAAGACCAGGCTGGTCTACAAAGCAGCAAGTTCCAGGGTAGCCAGAGCTATACAGAGAGAAACCCTGTCTCAAACAAAACAAAACAAAACAAACAAACAAAAGACAAATAACAACAACAAAAATCCTGCAGCACTTTTAAAATAGAAGGTAAGGGTCCTTTTGCTTTTACAAATTTTGAAAATGAAATTTTACTAGACTCAATGGAATTTAGGCAAGTGAAGATGAAATACTCAACCAAATAGCCTTTCTATTGTAAACATAGCTGCTAATTCCTTTTCCCATGAGGCAGACTAGGTCTTCTGGCAAAGTGTGCCTCTGTGCAGTAAGTTTTGACTTGTAAATGCATGGGGAATGCTGGCTTTTTGATGGGAGTCTTTTGGATGAAAGCTCTCAGACTACTGGAGATCTATTTGGGATAACTGCTTGAGAAGACAAATAGAGAACAGGTCATCAAAGAAAGATTGACACAGACTTTTATGTGGAAGTAATTGAACTTGACTCTTGGCACTTAAGAAGCTGACTATGCACTTTCGATGAGACAATATTAATGTATACATGTCAATAGAATTTGTAGTTGAAATCTCCACTCATCATCCCTCACATTTCTTGTATGAACTCAATAACAAGAAATGAAAATGTTTGGAATATTATTATGTATGTCCCTATTCGTTCACCTAGAAATCTGTACATAATAATAATTAGCCAAAACACATATGGGAAGTTTAACTATCCGAAATATAACCAACACAGAGCTATGAAAATAGGCCTGCTAGGAGCCTAGGAAATGCCCACAATCGAGTGAACATCATTAGGTTCTTGGTGTAAATAATTGTTTTTCCAAGACCAACATTAAAGACTTTTGTTTTTGTAAGTATTGAGCAATGGATGTGGGAATACTTTCAGGGACTCACGTCCTCAGAGGACTCCATGCTTTCATAGTATTGTTGCTGAAACTCCAAGACCGAAATCTTTTGCAACCGGTTTCAGCAGTGAAGCGCAGTGAGGTTTGCCAGGGCTTCCAACCACAGAAACCTTTGAGGAAATATTGGGTAAGATTTGTATGTTGACACTGGCCATCACTGGGAAGGACACATGGGCTCCTGTAACTCTTGATGTCCTGTGACACACTTCTCTGAGAATCCAAGGTGCTTTAAAAGCTGAACTCAGATTGCTTGAGTCTCTTATTGTGTTCTTTATGTAACCTCTTCCATAACATTATCCCTCCCTCAGGTAACCACCTCCCTCAGGACACAGGAGTCATTCTGCATGCCAGTTCTCTTTGCACAGTTTGCTTTTCCTTGAGGAAACTAATCTCAAGATGTGCATCTACTGGGATATTTATAAGGATCTCTCGCCTATGTAGTAGGTACTCAGTGCATCTCTGAACAAACATATTGAAGACAGAAAAACTAATTGGACTTAGCTAATGATGGTTCCTTTATGTCAACTCATTCAGAGCACTTTTTAGCAGTCTAAGAACCTAGGGATCACATTTCTAGTGTTAGGAATTAGAATTCACTTCACCCTCAACTTCACTCAATTTCCCTAATTTTTCAAAAGGTGAACTAAAACTGGGTCAACCCAATCACATTCTAATTTTAACAGGTCCAAGTGTCTATATAGATTTTGAACCAAATTGGCACACAATCATGGACAACTTCCTAAGAGCTTTTACTCTTGGCATTCAGACTTTTAAGAATATTTAGTGACTAGAATAGAGTACAATAGTGAATACAGGAAAAGGGAAGAAAGATGTTCGTGGCCAGAAGCATGAGAGAAAGAGCACTATAAGTTTCTTTATTCTACATAGTGGTGGGAGAATCTACTTTTTGGCCTGCACAGCGGATGCACCATTTCTTTGGGTAAGTTTCCCCTATGTTTCCTGTCAAGCCAGGATTTTAATGAAACAAAACGATACCGGATCCTTCTCACTAACACCTCTTCAGCCCTCCAACACCCCAGTGAGCGCCAGCCAAGAACGTTTCTCTTAGCCTCTTTTATCCCCTTTTCCCAAGAACAAGATCAGATATGTGAGATCCTGTTTGATTCAAGCTTGGAGAAAGTGCTGTGGTCTCACACCCATGGGTTACCTGCACCTGCCAGTACTTGGTAACAACCGCATTCTCTCCTGGGCCTATACTTAAATTCTTCAAGCAGGATAAAAGACGTATAGAGCAAAAATTATTTTCCATGGAACAGAAGGCAGGGTTGTTGATGTTTTAGAATCTTTAAAAAATGAGAATAGCACAGCTGTGCTCAGTTCCTTGTGGGGCCCTGAGAGACGTTTAAAACCACACACTCTGTGTCCACTCAGCCTCTTCTCTCTGAGCTGCGGGCATCACATCTCTAGGATATTAGTGAGGTCTCTATGACTGCAAATAGAAATCCATCGAGATGCTGTAAATGTTTAATGCGATACTAAGGAAGTCAGTGTTCTGTTCAAAAGGGGACTTAGTTGTGATAACTAAGCTGAACATATCCTAACACAATCACACTGAAGAAAACTCAACATGAATTGAACTGACATTGACTTGCAGGAGATTTAAGAACTTAAAATGTTCTTAAATGTGCTTAGTTGAAACCACTACAATCTTAAGGAATATAAATGAAGAGGAAATAATGCATCTGAGGGAAATAATTACTCGACTCAGTAATAAAGCCGAAAATTCGATTTCTTGATGGAACAGTGATGCTTGATAGAATATTAACAAGGCAATTAAAAGTGTGGCAGCAATTATTTCATTAAATAGTTACTAAAAGCTGCAGTATTTGTGCTAGTAAAGAGTTACCAGATATCCATAGCAATGATTAAGTTTCCTGTGGAACTTCATGGGGAAAACCTGGACTTTAAGACACAGTTACATAGGGAATTAATTAAAGTATTTACATTTTGAAATCATGAGCACAGGGATGAAATTGGTAGATTTGACACTCGTTTTTAAGGAATGAAAGTTTCATTCTGCCTTTGAGAGAGTTTAGCTTTTTACTTGTGTAAAAATGAAGCCCCACTTAATTATTCAGTATAAGGGGGCTTGTGGGAAATTTGCCATTTTAGCTATAGCCCTTCAAGGGCTGTAAGAATATCAGTTATAAAATTTACAAGCAGTCTGTTTCTAGAAGCATTTCATAGTGAACGATGCTCTCATTAAAAGGAGAAGCAGCTATCCAATGGCAGAGAATATTACAAGGGTGGCTGGAATCACTGTGAGGGGCCCCTGCTGTCCTGGAGCAAAATGGACAGAATGCTCCCAGAGGAGAAGCAGCCCTCTAGGCGCAGGATCTTTTTGTCTGCACATTATGTCCATTTGCAATCAAAGCATGGATGCATCCTCTCAGGTTGCTATCTTCATATTTGATAATGCTAATGATTTTTTTAACATGATGATCTACACTCATCAAAACAAATTCTTCTCTCTTGGCTGGGGAGCTGTTTCTGTAGACACAATGTGCCATGGAAGCATGAGGGCAGGAGTGTGGACCCTAAAACTACATAGAAAGCCAGATGTGCTGGTATGCATCTGTAATCACTGCATTCCCACAGAGCGATGGGGCAGGGTATAGAAAGGACAATTCCTAGGAGCTGTGGGTCCGCTAGCCCAGTGTTAGCAACAGCAAGCAGTGAACCCCTGTCTCAAGGTGAGAACTAACATCCAAGACCGTCCTCTGACCTTCACTCACATGTCATGATGTGCACATACCATGGCGCACACATGTCCACACACATAAATATGCATAAAACAGACAAATGAAAACGAAACAGAACAGCATCCATCTCCTCACCCCTGCCACATTTCTGGCCTTTTATATACTGCTAACCTCTTAGAATTTTCCACAGTTAGATCTGTATTTTCCCTCCTTCCATTTGTTAGTTATTGAGTCTGTAATAAACAAAGCTCTGCTCCCATCGCTGCAAGAACTTTCCTTGACCCATCTCAGCAGTGTCCTTGAATTTGTTGTATGAGGTGGGTAGCATTCTCTACAATCACTTAGCTGAACCAGTTTGTAATTGTAATTCTAGAGCCTTGTTCCCTTGGCTTCCAGAATGTCTCATGAGCCCACTTTCCTACTGCCTCACTGCCATCTCCCAATTCCTTCTTATAACCTCAGTTCTAACATTAAAGCCAACCCAAAACTTAAGCTGTACTATAGCTAGGATCTGAACTGACCTCCCACCCCCGATACCTGTATATTGAAGTCTTGATCCTCAGTATATGCACAAGTTGGGAGGTGTAGAACATCTGTGGAGTGTGGTGTTATGGGAGAAATTTAGGTCACTGGGGGTGTGACCTTGCAGGTGAAATTTAGACTTTCACCTCTTGCTCATCTCCTTTGTCATGAGAAAAACAGTGTGGTTTGCCATGTTCTTCCTGCCATGCTTACTGCCTGTCTACTAGCCCAAGCAATGGGGTCAGTTACCATGTCCTGAAACCTTTCTAATTCTGCACCAAAATCTTCCTTCCTTCCTTCCTTCCTTCCTTCCTTCCTTCCTTCCTTCCTTCCTGCCTGCCTGCCTGCCTGCCTGCCTGCCTTCCTTCCTTCCTTCCTTCCTTCCTTCCTTCCTTCCTTCCTTCCTGCCTGCCTGCCTGCCTGCCTGCCTGCCTGCCTGCCTTCCTTCCTTCCTTCCTTCCCTTCCTCCCTCCCTCCCTCTTTCTTCCTTCCTTCCTTCCTTTCTTTCTTTCTTCCTTTCTTTCTGAGGATGATCACCTCTGTTACAGTATTTGAAAAGCTGCTAATATGGGCTGCTTATGTCTACACCCTTACCTGACTGTCTCATCCTTATGTTTTCTGTATTGTCGTCCCCAGGATTTATATCTGTAGAACAGAACTCTTACTGAACTCCATGGACCAAGATATAACTATCCATTTACATATTCAGTGGACTTCAATATGATCTGCTGATCTTTCTCCCATTCTGGCTCAAGCTGGAAGTTTTAGGGCCATTAGCAATTCGTTTACTGCCTGTATTAACCTATCAGCACACGTGGGTGCATCTTCTGAACAATCTTTCCCACACCCAGTCCCGCGTCACTCCTCACTCGCTTTCTCACACTAGCTTCCCAGCTAGTTTCCCTGCTTTGCTTCACCCATCATCCAGGTTGAGCTTGTAGAGATTTATCGGATCATGCCACTCTCAATTTCCCATTTTTCTCAGACTTCTCACTGTCTCTACAGTTCTCACCAACCACTCTTACACAAGTGATTGGTGATCTACTGCTTGGATTTAAAATAAAGTGGAAAATTGTATCATGGCAGTAAACATCATCATTTCTATTTGTTTTATTAATGAAGTTGATGATTGCATTCAAAGAAATCTCAACTGTATAGTTCAGACAAGAAAATTTCCTTTCTTTCTGTTTACTCTGTGAATCCACACTGAGTGGCCATGTTCCTGCAGTCAGTGGAGATTATATACTGCAGGGTAGAAACCTGAGACCTTTTTATATGTTGTTTCCTTGTCTCTGTATTATCCTTGTCCAAACATTCTGAATGGATCACACCATCATTTTCTATCAAGTGAGAAACAGAGGGCCTGCACATTCCCTTTGAAGGCACAGGGCAGAACTTTTCCAGAATTTATCCATGTTGTTACAAGGAAGAATGAACACTTTGCTATCTATTCTATAGGGAGCAACCTAACTTTTTTATTTTTGCTGTGAAAATTAGGAGTAACTACTTTCTAACAATTTTTTGCCCATGTTCTCCTTGTGTTACCCATATCTCTCTATTTCTTTATGTTCATTGGTTTACAACATCTTAATAATTTCTTCACAAAATTCTCCTTCATATTCAGATTTCAACTAACATAACTTTTATATAAATTTTCTTAATGGTATATGATGATGCTCTTAGGCAGTGACTCTTTTTTTTTTTCCTCTTCATGTAGTGCTATGACAGAGTAATTCAGACTTAGAAGAGAGTAAGTAAAAATGTTTTGTATAACTTGGTCATATCCTCAGGGCTAGTAAATGGATGCTGACACAAGACTCTGGTCCAATATTTCCTGACTTCAGAGTACTCATCCTAAGTTCTCATCAGTGTCCATAATAAATGGTTAAGCAAACCAGTTGACATACTGCCTATTTCTCTAATACATTGACTCAGATTGTCAAAACACACTAGTAAGCAGGCTTCAGTTGGTCTTTTGGGGTGAGCATTTATGCTCCCTATTTCTCTCATGTATAACTTGTAAGTTAGTTTAATTTACAGCTCTGAACATGGATAGGCCTCAGAAGTAAAAGATGTCCTGAATGCCATAATAGCTTTTGGTTGAGAGTCTCACTTTGGCTTTAAAATGCTAATGTCTCCCCTTAAGTGTAGAAGCAGAAGCAAACTATATACTCTGGGGATGCCATTTGGATATATTGTTCCTATTTTTGTTTAAAATTTTTTATTTTGAGGTTCAAACATTTGAAGGAGAGAGGGATTATTCCTTTCTTTTCTAAAGCAGTAGCATGTCCCTGGCATTAGGATGAGTAAAAACAGACACGGAACTAAAAAAATGGACTTTGATGGGAGAAAAGTTACCTGTCTTCTTTCATATTATGTTTCAATCTTGTTTACCCTGCTTCCTCTTTTAGTGTGAGATAATAATAGTTTTATCTTTTTGGAGACAGACTTTTAAACTTTAATTATTTAAGAGAATTGGGACACCAAGGAAGTCAATAGTAGGTTGATCATGTAGTTAGAATTCTTTCTTTTTTAACTTTCTTTTTACTTATTCTTTGTGTCTTTCACATCATGCCTCCCAATCCCACCCAGGCCCTCCCCACCAGTAAAGCAAAATAAAATTTAAGAGAAAAAAGGGGAGAAAGGAATAAAGGGAAAATCTCCTCATGGAAGTTGCAGTGTGACATAGTGAGACATGCAGTAAATCCCTTTATTCATACATCTTTACATGCATGCATGTTCATTTCAAAGAATCGGTGTTCTGATTCAAGACTCCTCGGCTCTGCCACACCTTGATACTGGGCCTTCACTGGGACTCTTCCTGGACATCCTGCTGCTGCTCTGTGTCATGGAGATCCTGCAAGTCTGGGTCTGGAGGATGGATATTCCTCCTACCTAACCCCACCCCATCCCACACACTTTCCCCACAGCCCCAGCCTCCAGCAGATCATGGTTGGGGTGGATGTTGCACATATAAAACCTGGTTCTGGGCCTGGGTAGTTGCAGGGTTGGTCAGCCCTCCAGCTCTCTCCCTGGTCCTCATCACTAGGGTGAGCTCTCCAGCATTGCCCTGGCTAGTTCACTTGCAGAGATGAGCAAGGGATGTGGCCAGTTCTCGGACTTTCATGTCCTCAGGGTCAGTTACACCTCACCTTCAGGAGCAGCTCTACTGTGCTGTCCAGGTAAGGTGTCAGGGCCTCTTTCCTTAGTGATGCAGCTCATGAAGGCCAGGGACCCTTCTCTCACTCTTAGAACCTCAGGGCCAGCTCTTGCACCTGCCTCAAGTGTTGATGGGTGGCGTGTGGGGATATGGGGGTATAATTCTTGCAGATTACTTGCCTGTCAAAGTAGGGCATTTTTATGTTCATTGAGAAAAATCAAAAGGGGTAGTATTTTAAAGCTCATGTGAATGATGAGTGACCAGATACTTTAGTACTTCATATATTGTGGGAGCGTAACATAGATGTAGTTTTATTACAATCTAGTGCTTTTCACATATCTTCTAGCATTCCATACTCCTGATATCAAAAATATAGATTTCTTTGTGTCAAAAGATACTTGGAGAGAGCTTTTGGGATGACCCAGATTGACCTAAAACTCTTAGGTTCTTGACCTTCCTAACATGGTGACCCTTTAATAAAGTGCCTCATGTTGTGGTGACTCCAACCATAAAATTGCTTTAATTGCTACATCATAAATGTAATTTTGCTACAATTTTGAATCATGATATAAATATCTACGTTTTCCAGTGGTCTTAGGTGACCATTATGAAAGGGTCATTCTACCCCTCTCAAAGAGGTCACAACTCACAGGTTGAGAACTGCTGCCTAAGATGATAATCTATAAAGTTGGTGACAACCTACAGTACAATTTTCAAAGAAATTAAAAATACTAGATCCTTCTTATGAGCAGGTAAATCTCAAAGAAACTTGTCTTAGCATCTCTCTGCATCCCCGATGCGTTCCTTCCCACCCTTCCCAGACACATAGTGCTTCAGGTGCAATTAGAAGGTGTCATCATTTTCCACACTTTCTTTGGGTCCTACTCATTAGACAGTCTTTGCTCTCTAACAGGAGTCCCCTGTGCTGCTTTTTCTCTCAATCAAACCTGGCTTTTCCTTAAATTGCTTAGCTGTCAATTTCTTTAATGAGTATCAGATCGATATAATTTATAATAGATTTTTGAATAGCCACAACTAGTGATACGTACATAAGAAGAGTTTTTGTTTTGGTTTGGTTTTGGTTTTGGCTTTAGTTTAGTTTAGTTTTGTTTTGTATTGAGACAGGGTTTTTTTCTGTGTAGCTTTGGAGCCTGTCTTAGAACTCCCTCTGTAGACCAAGCTGGCCTCAAACTCACAGAGATCCACCTACCTCTGCCGTCTGAGTTCTGGGATTAAAGGCATGAGCTTTTAATCCCAACGCTTGTTGATATGAAAATTAAATAGGTTTTAAAAATGTATTGTGTTTAAAAATGTAATATTTTAAAATTCCGATTCTACTATACAGTATGGTTCACTATAAGCATGCTGTATACATGACGTCTGTAAAGCTTTCCATTTTGAATTTCAGAAACTCTCAGTAGATATCAACTCACATGCCTTTCTCCCCCAAACCCTGGAAATTACCACTATAGTCTCTACATCTGAGAGATTGAGTGTGTTAGATACCGAACCATTTTCACAACAGCCAAGAGATGGAAAGAGTCTAAGTGTTTACAGATGATGAACAGAGAAACTGTAGCATATACATGCAGTGGAATTTTCATTCAAACTGTTTACAGATGATGAATGAACAGAGAAACTGTAGCATGTACATGCAGTGGAATTTTTCATTCAAACTTTCAAAGAGGACTATTTGCAATATACTGCAGCATTGGTGAAACTATGAACATTAACATTATGTGCAGTGAAATGAGGCCAGCTACAGAAAGATAAACGTGTCCCAATTCTACTAACATAGAGTAGATACTTTTTCTGAGCATAGGGAAATGGCTTTGTGGCATGAGGTGCTTTCCACTTTTTCTTACTTATGACCTCTATGCATTTTCCTTCCATTGGCAATATGCTTGGGTCTTTAGGTTGACAGGGATTCATTTCACAATAATTTCCTATATGAATAGAGAAACAAGCTTGGCTGATATTATCTAACATTAGAAATGATCTATTGAAATATTTACTTAATATTGTGTTTTCATTTGATATTTATAGTATTGTAATGGAAATTATTGTTGTCATTTTATTTTACTCATGCTTTAGTTTCTGTTAATTCACAATTGGGAGGAGGGATTTAAACTTATTCTTACTCTGTTCCTTCCCAAGCCTTTTGCTTTTATCCTCTGCCCTGTAGCCATCAGTGGTAATAAGATCTACAGAAATTGTGGGAGGAATTAGGGTTTGAAATTGTTTTGACCTAATTCATTTTAGCATATACACTACTAAGAACTGATCTCTGTAGCAAAAAATGTGTTTTTTTTTCCCCTGGAAAACTAGAATCTCCAGTTTCTCAAGTTGACACATGGTCTCAGGCTTTGTGCTGTAGGGTGCTCTCTGACATGTGTGTGTGCGCGCGCATGCGTGCATGTGTCCATGCTTAGCTCAGGAGTCTGGGTGCTAAGTGTGGGTGTTCAAGGGTGTGGGTGCTTGTCCTTAAGCATCCCTTTCTCCTGCATCTCTGACACACAGTGCTGGCTGCTTTGCCTGTGTGTAGCTGCTTGGCCACTCTCTGTTTTAAAGTACCAAGATGTCACCGTCTTAGTCTTCCTCCTCATCACAGGCCTATTCTCAGCATCTTTCCCTATTTCTTTCCCATAGAGACATAGAATCAATGTCCACCGCTTCCTGGGGAAAAAAAATAGTGACCTAGAATTGCTAAGTGATTGTCTGGCCAGAAATACGGAGGGACATGACAGCATACAAGGCCAGTTTTTCTACTCATTCAGTCATTCAACTAGAGCTTCCCCCCAACCCTCTTCAGAGACAGGGTTTCTCTGTAGCTCTGGAGTCTGTCCCTGAACTCACTCTGTTGACTAGGCTGGTCTCGAACTCACAGAGATTCACCTGCCTCTGCCTCCCTAGTGCTGGGATTACAGATGTGAACCACCACAGCCTGGCTTCAACTAGAGCTGTTACACTCCTGATATTTCCCTTAAAGTCTTAGATATAATAACAGCCCCATTAAATCTATTTTGTTTTGTTTTGTTTTTAATCTTAAGGATTAAAAGCAAATCTTAAGGATTTTCCCAGAAAAGTGACATCTTGTTAGATGCAGCATATACTACTTTAGTGACACATTTAAGTGCTACAGCACCAGAAAACAGCACTACCAATAAATAAAGAAGTATGAACTTCAACAGAGTAATAAAGCATGGAAGCATGCACATGTCAAAGAGCAAGTGCTGGTCTTATAAATCTCATCCTGCCCACAAATCCCTCCAGACTTGCTTTAACCATGGAGAAGAGGCTGCTGGGCTTCTCACAGTTTATTCATGTGCACTACAGAAGCAGAACATGTGTTTACTCACCCCCCTTTTTAATTTTATTAATTTTTAGTTATTTTAAATTTTGTATTCATTTTACATATCAACCATAGTTCTCCCTCCCTCTCCTCCTCCCAGTCCCTTCTTCCCTCCACCCCCATTCACTCCTCAGAGAGGGTAAGGCTCCCATAGCCTGGTATATCAAGTTGAGTCAGGACCAAGCTCCTCCCTGCTACATCAAGGTTGAGCAAGGCATCCTACCATAGTGAATGGGCTCTAAAAAGCCAGCTTGTGCACCAGGGACAGATCATGGTCCCACTGCCAGGGGCCCCATAAACAGACCAAGCCACACAATCATCACCCACATGCAAAGGGCCTAATTCAGTCCCATGCAGGCTCCCCAGCTGTAGGTCCAGAGTCTGTGAACTACCAGGAGCTCAGGTCAGCTATCTCGTTGGTTTTCCTTTCATAATTTTGATCCCCCTATGAGGCCCCAAATTCTGTCATACCATTTTCAGAAGATTGTTCTGATGTTAGAAGAATTTCTGGGAAATCATTTTATTTGCTGTTCTTGGTAGCTGTGATAGAAATACAGTAAATATTGTCTCTGCTGTATCCAAATCATGTTTTCTAGAACAGGAGAGGTTGAAGTTTGCATTCAACTCTAACTTTAAAAAATACTCTTGTCTTCAATGCTAGCAAACTACTAAGTTCATTTACATTGCTGTAATTGCTTCAGACTACGGGGGGTGGGGGTAAGTTTCAATATGTTCTTTTGAAGGAACTGAGAGATCTGCCCAAGTAATTATGCTGTGCTGTGTTAATATATGGCAGAACAGGGTGGATGTGACTCTAAGAACAAATAATGTCTGCTACAAAACAATTATTCCTACTTACAATCTACCCCAAAGTCCAGGGAAACTTTTAGCAAGTACTTGATGTTAATTATCCTTACCAAAAAAAAAAAAAAAAAAAAAAAAAAGAGAGAGAGAGCATAAATGTAAGATGTAAATTAATGGAGCTGCCGAGACCTGAGTTCATATTCTCAGCATCTGTATAAGAAGCTAGGCACATCATCTTGCCCTGCAACCCCAATAGCAGAGATACGGGGATTCTAGTTGTTTGCCAGACATTTGCTAACCAGTAAGTCTAGCTCTAGGATCAGTGAGAGAACTTGCCTCAAAACTAAGGTGAAATGTGATTGAGGAAGCCATACAAGATTATCCTCTTCTCTCCATATGCATGTGTACACATATAAGCACATACCACACAGATATACATAAAAGTAGAGAATGGAAAAGAACAGGTAATGACAATACACAAGGAATCTTCAAGAGATGATAGTACAGAAATTACAAGCCATACTATATATATATAGTCTGTCGATTGACCATCATAAAACACCAACTCCTTAATTTAAGTTTTTCTAGATGGCACTATTTCAACACTGACTTCTTTTCTCTTTCATCTTATCTTACCATTCAAGCTCTAAGATTGCAAAATTTCCTTTGTTTCAAAAGGCCTCAATATTAGTGGCTTTAACTGAATTGAAACAAAAGTTATAGAAACATCTCATGCTCCCTCTTGGTAAATCCTAGCAGGCACTGACATTTGGATCCATGTTCACACTGATTGCATTTACATTCAGTCATGATTCTACCCTCTAATGCTTGGGGGTATATTCCAATGTGGGTTACAGAGCTCTCAAATACATGCTATTATGTACAGTATTTTATATGCAAAGTTGAATGCATATAAGATGAATTCATGTTCCTGTGAGTTTGTGTGGTTTTCAGTTATTGGAACATTTTATTATTGTTGTTAAATTTACTAAAAGGTTAGATTTCACTTGAACAGAATGCTAATTTAGCAGCCCTGTTCCTTTGTCTATCCTTTTCTCCCTTCTCTTCTCCCACCCTCCCTTTGCCCTCCAGGGGGAGGAAGGGAGAAATTTCAATTCTGGAGCACCATGGAATGAGAGAATAGAGAGATTGAGTAGCTGTGTTCTTGGGACAAAGCAGGGTCTTTCCCCTAGACCTGGGGAAGTCCCCTGTTTAGTTGGAGAATTCTGAGCCAGGGCTGTGAAGCAACTTCCAGACGGATGTTGTCTGGTCCCTTGAGTCACCATGAAATGGAGGGTATGGTTAAAAGATGTCTTTTATGGTTTTTTACAGACCACATTTGGAGCCAAGAGAAGTTAAAGTATAAGCTAAGTCTGGCGATGTCATCTATTTTGGGGAAGTAGTTCTTCAATAGTTTAACCACTATGATTTCCGTGAATGAATCACGGGAACTGCTTGCTTTGAAACAGATCTTGGCCATTTTCTGAAGCATATTCCAGTCAGGTCAGTAGCTACTATCACTATCGTGGCTGAAGTCTGAGCAGAGGTGAGATGGTCATTTAGTAGAGCAGAACAGGATACATGAGCAGGCCTTGAAACCTGAGAGACAGGTGTCAAGCTCATATTGATTCTCAGGGTGGAGAGGTCAAGTTTGAAATCTAGAAGAAAGTATGAAACATAACTGGGGTAAAGGTAGAATGAGCTGAAATTAAATGCCAAAGACTCAGGGATATCAGTGTGCACATGGTCACATCCCTCGAGACTGCAGAAACCAGCACAACTCAGGCAAGCCCCCCCCCACACACCTTGGGACATGGACAGACTTGTGTGTGCCCCTTCTCTCTTTGTCTGAACACAGCTGTTCCTCTTCCTCGGGACCACATTGTTTCAGTGTTTCTCTTGACTGGATCAGATAGTGTTGACTGCTTCCTTTCCACTTCATGGCCATTGCTTATGCGTGTCTCTTCTTGTTTCACATGACATCCTCCATATCACACATTAGCCAGCCACATATGAGCGATGCAGAATTGCAGGACTTGAGAGTTCCTTAATAAATCCTTCAGGTGCCTCTTCCTGCCTGGCTTTGACCTGGCAATGGCATGAGATGGGCAGAGGAGGATAAGAACACGCCTAGGGCCAGAGAATGCAGTTTTATAGGCACTGTTAGCAGTGTTTGGGATACAAAAAAAGAAATGAAAACCCTGCATTCAAAAGTCATGTGAAAGGTATAACGTGTGCTGTTTCCTGTAGATGCTGGATATACTACTTACTGCTAAGTGTTTTTCTCTTATCTAGTAGTTCAGCTTTGAAAGCTGAATGTGAACTGCAGAATGTGTTATGTGCATTTTACAAATGATGGAACCATAAAGAAGTTACATAACTTGCTCAATATGGTTGTATTAGTTGCTTCTCTGGTCACTTTGACCAATACCCTCACAAGAACCAACTTCAAGGAGGAGAAAGAGTTGATTCCAGCTCATGGATAAAGGAGTGTATTGGGATACACTCCAATATGGAGGACAATGTAACTGGATGCAGCTGGTTACATCCAAGGCAATCAGGAAGTAGGGAGGTCCAGTAAAGCAAAGCGCTGGCCTTACTTCCCATAGTGAGGTCCCTACCTCCCAAAAGTTCCACAACCTCTAATACATTCCATCAGCTGGAAACTAAGAGTTTAAAGAAGTCTGAGGGAGGTGGTTCTCTCTCAAGCTGTAACAACAATGTAGCTGTTAAGTACAAGCACGGGGTTTTAATGTCCAAGGGAAGAAGCAGGGAAGATTTCCCCAGTATTTCCCCCCTTTGTATATATCTTAATCTGTTTCTCATGTTCACAGATAGGAATACCGTTATGTTATGAATGTCTTCTTCCTGAGAACAGAAGAAGAAAAATGGGAATGAGATAATCAGGAAAGATATTTTAGGGACTATCTTCAGTAATTCAGGCAAAACATTATTTTATTCCAGAAATCTTACTTTTTTTGTACCCCCAACTTACTTAAAGTGAATAAGAATAGAATTAAAATGATGTTTTATAAGGCTCATAGAAGCCATAGGCCCTCTAAGACACCTACTCCTATTTTTTACTATATGAACTTAATATTAAACTGACTTCTAGATATTTTTTATACCAATGGATTACTGCATCTAAATGGAACTTGTATACCAATCCCTTCCTCCCAAGGCTCAGGGGTTACTGCAGAAGGGGAGGCATAAAGAGTGTAAGAACCACAGGCAGTGATGAATACAAGCAAACAGTAAGAGGGCAGCTCCACATAGGAGCTCAGAGGTTATGTCTGATTCATACACCCTATGCAAGTTCAGCCCAGACCAAATAACAGCATGAGAGGGAAGGTGAACAAGAAGTCCCACCCCTGGCCAAGGAACTGCTGACAATTGATAGCTTCTGGGAGAGGAACATTTCTCTGAGAATGTTGCCATTTGTAGGTCAGCCATGCCCTAATGGAACACCATATATCCATGAATATATAGGCAGCGCAAACACCCCTGGCCAAGGAACTGCTGATAATTGATAGCTTCTGGGAGAGGAATATTTCTCTAAGAATCTTGCCATTTGTAGGTCAACCATGCCCTATTGGAACACCATATATCCATGAATATATAAGCAGCATAAACTGGGCTTGATAGGTGGGAAAAAAAGACACAAAGTTGAGTAAGTAGGTAATGTGGGTGGAACTGGGAGGAGTTTGGGGAAGGGGTAGAGTGGTCAAAATTCATTCTACCAGGTTCTCAAAGAACCAATAAAAATATTTATAAAAAACCTAAACTGAAGTATTATTGCAGAAAAGCTTTATTCCATTTAAAATGGTTAATACTTGTGAGAAAGTAGAGTAACAGTTTTGCCTTACAATATAGAATATAGATCACCTTTTAAATAAAAAATGCAGCAACAATTATAGTTACCAAAAATATCTAGACTAGTTAAAATAGTCTAAATTTTGATGGTGGAAACATTTTTATGTCAATTAGGAATTCAATCGACTAATCATTTAATAATTTAAAATATATTATATTTAAAGAAAATTATACTATATTTGAAGAAAATATTAAATATTTGGCCTTTTGCTGCTATTTGCTGATCTTATTATCCTAGGAGTTATCCCAGAATGCCTTTCAGGTCATGAAAAAATTCATGTTAATTTGTATCTTTAGTTTTCTTTCACCTGTTTTAATCCTGTATCATGGAGAAGATTAAGTTTCTTTTCCCCATCATCACCATTCTGACCAACATGATAACCTCCACCTTGTCTTCCTTCTGTAGTGTCCACCTGGCAACCAGCCAGTTGAGTAGGCTACCCCCTACGTCTTTCATCTTCACTCTTCTCTTTCTTACCAGGAAGTGGAGCATCAGCATGCCCTCTTGCTAGCAAGCACCTGTACACTCAGAAAGGGAAATTATTTGGAAATGTACAGTGAAGGCTTCAAGGCATACTCATTTAGTAGAAAGGGCTGCAAAAAGGTAACTTAGATCCAAAGGAAGCAAAACACTGTAATTCCTTTTTGTTGTTGTTTTGTTTTGGTTAGACCTTCATTTATAAGTTCAGAAACGTGCTAAGAGAAAGAGAGAGGGGAGGAGGGAAGGAGAGAGAGAGAAAGAGAGAGAGAGACAGAGAGAGAATATGTTTCGAAAATTAGAAATAAACCATGCAAACCTTTCAGTTTTACATTTAAAAACCTTGCATTTACTTTCTTCTTTTGTATTGATTTAGTCATTTTCAGTTAATACTTAGAGACCACCATGCCATGTCTTTCTTCATGTGCTCCATTCCTGTTCATAGATCCCACTCATTAGCATAAAATTGTTTGGGGTTTGAAGGTTACATTTTTACATTTTAGCGCAAGCAACATTTTGTTACCATTCTTATGAAGCAGAAAATGTACTTTAAATCCCTAATACAACTTTCAGGAAACTGTAATCAGAAGATACTCAGTTGTTTTCTTCCAGTAAGATTAGGAATAATAGTTTTTATTGCTTCTTAAAATTTAATAATAGCTTTGGAAATTTCTAGAATGTTTATTAGTTTTCTGAAAGTAATGAGAACTTGGCCTTGGGTAGGAAGCATAATCTTCCCTGTTACTACTTTGTCACTAATTATAAACACTGCTTATTTTAGTGTCTGGAAAGATTATGTCCAAGTAATCTCTCATATTTCAGTGTTTGTACAGACCTAAGAATTATAGATGCAGTTTTAGCTTTACTTTGATAGACTAAAAATAATTTCAGTTTTGCTATCCTTGCAAGTTGTTCACTTAAAACTCTTTTATGTGAGCTACAATTATGTAGATTTATGTCTGTGTAATCACCTTTTAAGCTCGCTGAATGATTTGAGCCTTAGGATATCTTATTTTATGTTGATTACCCAAAGGAACTATAGGTAATTTTTCTGGGTAAAGATATATTGAGAAAGACTTTTTCTCTTGACTTGCCCTTTCTGCTCTCACTCGTGTAGTGAGGAAAACAGAGTTGCATGCTCTGCAGAGTGTACCAACAATATTTAGAACAATAATGTAAAGCAATCAATGTCTTGCTAAGCATTAACCAAGAAAACAGATTGGGTACCAACCAGTTTTTAATCCAGTATCCTTCACTCCACTCCAGCCTTTGTGAGGAGAGTTTAGGCAGGCAGTCATCAGGGCTGTGTTACAAGGATGGATGCTGCACCTCATGTCCAGACCACAGCTGACAACAAAGCCAACTGATACTGGCATTAAAGCATGAGTGTCATGTAGAAAGATTGGGAAATGGTAATTGACATCTTTAATCTAAATTCACTGCAGTCAGTGAGTCTTGTGTTTATATATTCGTGTGCACACACACACGCACACACACATACACACACACACACACACACAGAGAGAGAGAGAGAGAGAGAGAGAGAGAGAGAGAGAGAGAGAGAGAGAGAGAGAGAGAGAGAGAGAGAGGCCACCCAGGCTTTCATTAGGAGAAGGAAAAGAAAAATGATCTGTGATGTGAATTCAGATAAGTCAGGACTGCTTTGAAAATCCACAACTGCTTACTATGAAAAAGTTACAAGTAAACCTAAACACACTTCAGAGATGATACACCTAATCATGTGACTACTATCTCCCTATTGCCATTATTTCATCACCTTGTGGAACACCTTTTCTATGCAGCTGACATGATTTAAAGATGTAATCGTCTATAGTCTTTATAAGTCCATTCCTCTCATTTACTTCTAACATACAAAGTCTTCAGCTGAGGATCTCTGTATGTGTGGTGCTTTTCTTATCGTTCTATCCTTTTCATGTTGTATAACAGATTTTTATAATAAAATTATATAAACTTTATTCTGGAGGAAAAATGAAAACTATTGAATTTTACCCATTTTGTTCAACTGTAGCAATCTGGTATGATTCAATAACCAATGTCATCATAGTTCAAATTTAAATTCATGATTTATAAAAAATAAAAAATTAACTGAAGATTGTCGTTGTTTGCTAGGTACCAGTTGGGCATTGAGACATTTTCTCAAGTAAAATTTGAAGGCGTTTCAGGTAATTGAAGTCAGTTTCAGGGAGAGTCTGAATTAGATGGGAAAGGGCAGGGTTTCTGACCATGCATGCCATACATGCTAACAGCATCCCCTGGCTTGACATCCTCTGCTGAGTGGCTTGCTGCACCTTGCCTTCCTGATGTTAACTTAAAAAGGCAGTTTTCAAGTCATTCACACTATTTAGAAAGTGAAATCTATGATCCACACCTTTGGAAGATAAACGGGTTCTATTTAGTATTCTTATGGAATAATAAACAATTAGATCTTTAAGACCACTGTTTGATAAAGCAAACTGTATATTATGTTTGCAGGGAGACCTTTCAGTTTTAATTGTATAATACATATAATGAAATTGACAACTTGAAAAGTCTCTGTGTGCATATTCTTTGTGAATAATTTGATTATTTAAATAAATTCTACTTACAGAATTCAGTTTCATCACTAATTATGCAACTAATACATGGTAAAAAAGAAATAATGTTATATAATCTAAGTTATAATTTTACTTATAATTATCAAATTAACAAAATGCCACAGTTATAGTATGTGGCCATTATTAAGTATGAATGGTAAGTATGATTTTAAACTAACTGGAATATTCATTAAAATTTTTTGTTAGTTTTACTGAACTATGTATTATAATAAACAGCTTGAGTAAGTTTAAAACAAATTAGATATGCAAGCTAATTTGTAAGGCATGTAACTCACTTTGTCATTTATGGATGAACATTAGGAGCAGGGATTTTATGAATGAAAGCCATAGTCTCATGTTGCTTTATGCCTTTGTATGCTGAATGTTTTTTTCTGATTTCTTAGTGATGCCCAAGACCATGCACTAAGCATCTAAGCTTTCACATAGATTATTTAATCATAAGTTTAGAAGAATATTTTAGATGACTATAGAATACCATGACATATTACAGACTATTTATTTATATGGTTTATATGGCAAAATCTGTGGAAAGAACCAAGGTCAAAATATCTTACTATATAAGTTAGTGTATTTTAGCAGTCTAATTTATCTCATATATATATGTCTGCCATAGTTTAAGCTTATGCATTTCACAAACTATAGTGAATTTTAAAATCTAACTAACAAAAGCTAATACATTTGAATGCCACGTATTATTCTTTTCCAAATTTCTAATGTAAATATGAATATATTTAATAAAAAAATTGTAAACCTTAACAAAATGCCACAATTATTTCTTTTTCAGATGTGTGATTTAATGATTCTCAATTCTTCAGATAACTTTTTAAGTATTCTTTTTCAAATTAATATAAACTAGACTACCATGAGGAGTCTATGTGTTCTTGACTGAAGCTGACTTGTCTACAAACATAGCCGTCCAATTATAAAGTGATCATATTTAGACAATCCCGCTTTTGTTCAGATCAGGAAGAAGCACTATAACAGTAGTGCTCCTCATCTTTTTGAAATAAGTGTGAGGTCCTTGTGGGTAAGGATTAGGAAAGTGAAACTCACACACAAATAGTCCAGGATATTAAAGACGAAGACAAAAGACGCTATGGACATCTGAAGACTCATTCATGGAGATGTCCTTAGTGTACTCAGGACATGAGGCAGGTACATTCAGGCTCTGGTTCTGAAATGTTTCTGACTGTTCTGTGCATTCAGTAAGTTTGCTCATGCTGTCATTTGGGTGACTCACTTGCTCTTCGTCCACCTTCAAAGTGAGCTTTCACTTTGTCCTTCATCCTGTGCCTTTCAGATCTGTGCACAGGACAGGTTAGGAAGGAGTGATGGGACTGAGTGAACATATAGGGGTACACTGAAGGCCTGAGGATAATATGGGGACCTTTCCTCTACACTTTTGCATTGTAGTTCCAGAATATCAAACCACACACACAGCAGATGGAGATTGGCAGCCCACTATGAACAATTCATCATATATTGCAATTATCCCAAGGAGAATGCCATTCAATTACGCCCAAACTGAGTTCATTCGGTATTTTACTATTAAATAAGAGTCAGATGGCTAAATCTTACTAACCTATATATTATTTCAAATGGTTTCATTTTGTGTGACATACACAGTTATGGACTTCAGGGAACTAAACGTTGGGCTAATTAAAAGTTCCATGCTGTCACATTGTTTAACACACTGACAACCTATTAATTTGTATTATAATCAGCCAGTTAAATAAAACAAACTTTTTTCCATATGAATTGTATTGATGACTAAATAGACACTGTGGATTTGCTTCATATTAACAGCAAATGTTTCTGCATTGGGTACATTCAAAATATCTCTTCATACTTAAATTCTGACAAACATCTTAAGCAGATATGTACAGTGGCCTACCCAGTGTCTGACACACTTTTCTTGTCTTCCATTGTCCTTCCCTTTACCTAGATGGGTGGCAGAGGACAGTAGAAAGGTATTATTGTAAGTGACCAAACTTTCTAAGACATTTTTAGTGTGTTAAGGGTAAGTTCCAAAATGAAAGGGAAAAGTTACCAAGGAACAAATCACATTAACTAGTTCTTTAGAAGTAAATTCAATTTTCCCCCTCATGTAACTGTTTCTGTCACTTGCTCTCAGTTGTATATTTAAAGACATAGGATCTCAATATAAATCACAGGAGAAAAGTAATATTAGGAGTCCTTCAATTTTATGTGCTTATATGAAATGTTTTTTTGTTTTAATAAGGTAGTTGATATTTCAATAAGATTTTCAGTACTGTAGGCACCTAGATTACTATGAGGTCTGTCATTACATTCATTTAAATGGCAAATATGAACAGGAAGGACAGAAGGGGGAAATTAATTGAAGTTCTTTTCATGACCTGTTAATTAAATAGCAAAACTATGTCTGAAAAGGGAGATGGAATTATATTTAAAATGGAAACTTACGGTGAGGAATTTTCTACTGGGTCTGAGTACTGAGATTTTTTTTTTATCCTAAGGGGTTAATATGTAATTGAAAGTTTCAATAATTGAACAGAAGGAAGTACTGGCTAATTCAAAAAACTTGGTAAACCCAGGGGAAAATTGAAGAAAATTTCATATATTTATGGCTAACAGCAACCATTTTCTATGAAAATGACAGTAAGACAAGGTTTTCTTTTTAAAGCCAATAAAGTATCTTTGTGTGCTGCTTTCTGTGACAGTAGCTGACATTGGGGATATAAAATAAGAGATGCTTATTAAGTTGGAAGTGCATTTTTCATGACTTGCCATTCATTCTATATTCAATAACCCCTCTTACTCATTTTTGTATTATTCATTAAACACACATTCTTTGCCTGTTGAGGTTGATAGATTTGCTGGCTTTCACTGGTAAAGTGATTCTACAGAAAAAAAGGGAGATGAGTAGACATCACAGTAAGATGGCAGGTGACATTAGAAGAATGTTTGGAAGTGTACTTGTCTAGTGTATTTGGTAAAGGGAGTTTGTTGTGGCAGGTTTCTCCCCGCCGGCCTCCTGGTCCTGCCGCCATTGTCCAGCAACCATGTGAAAGTTCTCAATCCCACTTCTGACACCATTATGTTGCGGCAGGTTTCTCCCCGCCGGCCTCCTGGTCCTGCCGCCATTGTCCCGCAACCACGTGTGCCCCAAATAACACTCAGGAGACTCTGTATTTGATATAATCCTGTTGGCCAATTACCATTACTGTTTATGGGTTAGCTAATGGGGCATGCCATTAATCCCAGCACTCCTCAGACAGAGGCAAGTAGATCTTTGTGATTTCAAAGTAAACCTGGTATGCAATGAATTCCAGGACAAATAAAAGTTACACAGAGAAACCCTGTCTCAAAATATGTAAAAATAGAAGTAGAATAAATAGAGTAATAAAAAAACCACGTAAAGATGGAAAGAACAGAGAAATTTTGGATACTATACGCGATTCTGTTGTCTTTAAATTATTTGATTGCTGAGAAAATAACAACTGCTGATAAAAGAAATGCTGCTGGATTAATTCAATATATATATTTTAAAAATGCTTTGACTCCAAAATTTAAGCCTAAGGACAAGCTACTGGGGAAAAGGATTTCTATTTTTGTTTCCACAGAAAATGAAAAGCTATGGATTCTTTGCAGACTTATATGGTTTGATCAAGCCAGACCCCCAGAAACAGCTCCCCAGGTGATCCAACATTCAAAGCAGTTGAGACAAAGCCTTGCAGACTACAGCCAAGATTTCTGGATCTTCTTTGGAACCCCATGACAGCGCCCCCTATCAGCAGGAAGTAGTTTGGAAAGAACGATGCCCAAATTCCCAAATATTGTTTATAAATGTTTGTTTTCATTTAAATGGGCTTGGTTATAAATGGTTATAATCACAAGCAATCTTTTTAAAGGTAAAAAGGGAATTATGATATAGATATGAATACTTTGCTTTGGAATGGATTTTCTTTTATTGATACAATTTAAGGTCAATTTTGTAATATGTATATTGCTCCTCTTGTTTAGGTATTGTGTTTATATAGCTCATTGGAAAATGTAATGTATAATTTAATACAGATTATAGAGAGATACCTATGATAATTAAAACTTGGTGTTAAGTTAGTTAGGATTTCTAGATATACAGAGATGTATTTGAGATCGATAGGCATTCTTCAAACCTTTCAAAGACCTACAGAATATGGCATTTAAAATGGTTTAGGGTTTTTCTTGACAGTAAGGCACAACTGCTCCTGGTAACACCACCTACAGGAGAAAGGAAGATGAACATCGAAGAAAAACATTATGGAGTTTGCTTCTAATATGGCAAGACTAGCCATTTGGGCAAGGTACTGCTCTTCTGGACTGTTTGACTTTATGTTGTAGAAACTGGACATGCAGGACCCACAAAAAGGTGACTGCTGATGCAAGATTGACATTGCTACAGATTCCTGCTTCATGGAAGAGGCTGCCAGACAGCCAGACAGTCTACAGGACACACAGAAAAGTTTCCTGCCTTGTTGAGGAGTCTGGACACACACTATGGCCTATGGGCTGAAGATGGAACATTACAGAAGAACTTCGGGTGACTGACCAGGCAATGAGTTGTCTCTGTCATTTCTAGAGTTTATATATTATCGTTCTGTGGTCTTTGAAGGAGTTGAAGACAGATAGTTTTGGTTATAGTTTCCCTTAGTTAGGACTAAAGATAAGTTACATATAGGACTTTAGACTCACAAAGATAGGATAGATGATATTTTCTTTAAGCCTTACAAAATGTTAATGGACTAAATATTGTTTACTGTGATTCTTATTTGATAACTGTTGTATGGTACATTTTGCTATGTTAAGGTTAAACCCCTTCTTTTACTTTAGACAGAAAAGAGGAGATGATGGGAGATGTGATTCTGTATATATGTTTCTCATACTGGTTAATAAAGCCCTGTTGCCAATAGAAAACAAGATAGGCGGGGCTAGGAGACCAGGAAGAGGATAGAGGAAGTAGGGGGAGGAGTCAACATGTAGCCCAGGGAGGAAGGAGGATGCCAGCCGTGGCTCCCCGATAAGACGACCACCTGGAAATACTTAGATAAGTAGAAATGGGTTAATAATTAAGACAGAGCTAGCCCATAAACAGTAATGGTAATTGGCCAACAGGATTGTATCAAATACAGAGTCTCCTGAGTGTTATTTGGGGCACACGTGGTTGCGGGACAATGGCGGCAGGACCAGGAGGCCGGCAGGAACAACCTGCCGTAACAGGAGTTGATAACGGAAGGGGGTTTTTAGGATAGTTGAGCTTGATTGTGTTATAGGGTCCAAGGAGATAAGTGAAGAGAGAGATTGAAACTCAAGAAATCCTAGAGGGGGTGGGAGAATAGAACGGGATGTGGACATTTGTGAAATATAGAGGGAAAGTAGCCAATGAGTGAGGATGGAAATCAGCTGAGAGGTGGAGAGGTAGGCACTTGCAAATGCCTGAGCAATGGCTACTGTTTTCTCTGTGATATCAACAGAATGAGCGGTCTAGTTAGCACCATCGGCAGCATTTAGCATAATCACTGTTCTCTCTAGGAATAGAGAGGACAGACTTGTAAGTGGCAGAAAACATGTCTCTGAGAAAATAACCCTGAATCCATGTTTATTCATAGAGTTAATATTTTGTAAACATCTACCAAGCACATAATTAAATGCCTGATTAGTTGCAGGGAACAAGGCAGACACAATCTGAATTCTCAAGAAATTCAGAACTAAACACAGTAAAAAAATAATAAAAATTTGTTGGAGTAATTACGATTCGGTTACAACTCTGAGAAAGAATGTTTATGAGCCAAAGATATGCCATTAAGGTGCCACAGGGTGGTGAGGGTTGGGATGTGTGGGGTGAGGCAGACAAGGAAAAAAGTCAAGATATTCAGTCAGAGAGTGGTTGAGTTTGGGCCCTGGGGCAGAATAGAGTTTGAGGGCAGCAAGGTGTTCTACCAAGTGTTTCATGGTACTCTGTTGGTTTATCATTTTATCAACACTTGTTTAGCTATTACATACTGCCCAAGGGCACTAGATAGCTAGAATTTTCTGACTAAGAACCCTGAAAACTAATCCAGGAAAGTTTTCATAGGTAAGATCAATAAGGTACATGGACAATTTTATTAATATTTCCCTGAATAAATTTGTTTATTTAGCAAATACAGAGTTGGTAAGATTATGCTATATTTAACCTGTGCTAATTTAATGAGTATTACAAGTGGTCACATGGATGGTCGCTACAACCAATGACTTCCTGGATGTTGCCATAGATACCTCACCTCAGCAACGAAGGAGGAAATATTCTGTCCTTGTTTATTAATGTCAGTACAATTCGGGTAACATTGAGTGACATTTCAAACTGTCAACCCAAAGATTCTAGGCTTGCTTACACAAATTAAAGCATTCCAGAAATCATTTATGATGGCTAGACAAAAATAATCTGATTTACTTGTTGGGAAAAACTGGAATAAAGGTTTGGAGTTTTTCTATCATGCTGATGTTTTAATTACATTCTTGCCCTCTTTCCTTCTGCTCAGGACATCCCTTTAAGAGAAGCAGAGACCTGGAACTTCCCCTTGGGCTGCTCCAACTCTGAGAGCTCTTACACCTTTACCACTGTCTTAAATCACACCATTTATTTCTGGTTGCTTGGTACTTTCTAGAGTTCTTAGTTCTTAGTTGTTCTCTTTTGCCTGTGTTCGTGGAATTTTTATTTTCTATCATTCTCTAACTTTCTGGTGGTAATTCAAAATACAAAGGTGTATTTAAACACAGAGAGCGCCCTGCTTTTTCTCCCCGTCTCCAAATAAAACCTTGTGGAGATGCAGAGAGTGAAAGGCATCTGAGTGTGTCCATGGCGATCACTGGCTGTGTGCAGGAAGTTACTGTGGCATTAAGCCCTGAAAAGGATTGATTGTTTCTGTGAAAAATCCTCAAGACATGCTTTGAATTCAAAGAGTCAAGTTCATTAAAATCATAAATCATCTGCTGAGTCAGTCTCTCTGTCTTCTCCTCATTCCCCCACTCCTTTCCCCTCCTCCCTCCTTTGAAATACCTCTAGCAGTCAGTGTTACTTTAAAGAACAAAACTTTTACATTTTTATTAAAAGAATAAATTGATGTAGCTATTGGACTCGCTAGATTAAACCCCTTGTTTTGTACAGCTTCTATTGGACATTTGCTGCTTCTATCCAGTTATGGGACAGACTGGTATCTTCCATTTACTTTTGAGTGTGCCAGGACCATGCTGGTTATACAGATAAAAACACTCCCCAGGGTTTTCTTATTACTTCACGATGCACTGCCAGTTGGACTGGGTGTTATAGGCAGTGTCTATGAAAATCTGATGAAATGGCATTAATCCTTGCTGTGTGTTCAAAAAAAGGGAGATGCCTGTCTCCCTGATGAGCAAAGACCACCAATACCCCTGTGTATAGCACACTGTGTTCCTTCAGGATAATAGCTGTTATAAGAGATGAAAAAGCTGTTTCATGTCTCCCCTGCCATGGGCCCTAATTACTAGCCAACCCCTTCGCTGTATCACCAAGTAGTGTTCAAAGTGACAATGTAGCCAAAAAGGGTCACCCAGTAAGTGCCAACTGACTTCTGTTCCTTGATATTAGACCAGAGAGGTTTTTGGGAATCCAATCTTAATAGGAACCATTTACTTCAATATGTGACACAAGGCATTTCAGTCAGTTGAAGATGCATAGTGTCATTTGAAATGGAACTTGCCAGCCAGCAGTCTCTGTGAACTGTTTCTGGGGATGTAAAGATGGCTTAAAATACACTGTAGTAAAGCTTCTCAGCACGAGGGACGCTGTGGCAGAAATACCCATGTTTTAGGACAGATAAGTTTCTGATCTCTTTGGGTACAAAATATTTACTGTGGGATTCCATTTTGAAAGTTGAATCAGTGTGTATTTTGCATGAATATGGCATATCATCAATCAAATGTTTTCCATCAAAACAATTTTGCTTTAGTGAGATTAATGTCAGAAGTGTAAACTTCAGGAAAGTGAGCTTTCTTAGTAATTTAAAAATGTATGAGGCCAGAGAGATAGCTAGGAAGATAAAGGTGATTTTGTCACTAAGTCCAATACCCTGCATTTGATCCCCACAACCCACCTGTAGAAGGGAAGAATAGTCTCCTGAAGGTTGTCTTCTGACTTCTACTCTTGTGCATTGGCACAGGCATCCCTGCTCACCCTGCCCCACACTCGAGCACTTGCATGCATGCACACATTAATGGTCTTTTTTTTTTTTAACTCCTGAAAGGAATCATCATTTTGTTTCAATATCTTGTGTCCTCATGCTATATACAAAATTTAAAGCCTAAATCCTTAAACACTCTTTTTCTTGACTCTCACACAGCGATAGCTCCCCCAGGGTGCAAAAAAAAAAAAAAAAAGCTATACTTTTGGTCTGTTATAGATGCTCATCTTCTTTATCCATTGCCATTGTTATACTACAGGAGTATGTTAATTACCTTGAGGTGTTCCAGTGGCCTAATAACTCCAGGACTAGGTGCCAGCAGAGTCCTGGTTGCAATCCAGGTCCCAAACATCACTTTAGTTTGTTCTGTCCCTTGACATCCTCGCAAATGAAATGGTAAATCTGGAGAGAAAACATATTTGCTCCAACTAAGTTAGCTAGTCCAAATAAAATAATAACTACCCCCTAGACAACCATTTTTGATTGTGTGTAAAATGTAACCAGTGAGATGTGTTCTCCAAGGCTATTAATTATACACTGAACAGGAATGCTTCATGCATATTATTCCTCTAAGCACAATAATCCTGTGTTATTCAGGCCACCTAATGAGCATTTTTGAACATCTGCCATAGCAGTGAGCCCCTATGCTTCAGCTAAAATTTGTGAACAGCTGTTGCAGCAGTGAGCCAATGAGAACCAGTGCTGTTGTTTGTCAAGCTAGGTCACCGGCCACAAGCTTTGAAGAAGAATATCACAATTTGGTGGGTGCACTAAATCATTTTTCCTAAGGCCAACTTTGCTGGCTCAGGGAATGAGCACTGTGAGAAAACCAAGATTCAGAAAGAAGGCACCTGTCTGTAGGAGACACTCCTGTGCCTGGCATGTAGTAAAGAGAGGAGAGGGAGGGGGAGAGAAGTCTAAGTAGCAAGCAGAGGACACCATTTAAACCAACCGGATGGTCCAGGAGGCCCTGGGGGGTGGGGTGGTCAGTTTCTGCTTACCTCATACTTTGCAGTTGACAGAAATGAGATGATGAGTGGAAACCATTACCTGACCATCAGTTGGCAGTAAAAACACCTACCCGTACTAAGAAAGCAGTAGATGTCTTCCTTTTCATTAAAAACACTGGTGACTAATGTGGACTGACACTCTATAACAATTTAAAGCAACTGACTAAGGATGTAATTAAAATTTCTTTACGTAATTTTTAAAAGATTACAGGGAGGGGCTCTTTGTAACCTGGAAAAAGTTTGTGACCTTTCAACAAACAGTGGTCCTAAGCTATCCTTAGCCTCTTTTAATTCAAGGCAAATGTCAGTGTTCTAAAATCTTGCTGTTAAAGTTGTGAAAGCCGGGTGTGGGATATCACAGCATTCATCCCAACACATGGGAGTCTGAGGTAGGAGAGTCAGCACTGGAGACAGCCTTGTGCTACATTTCAAGACTGTGTCTCAAAAGAAAAGAAAAGGAAGCAGTTACTTTGAGATGCAATGGAACACTTAAACAAGGATAGTTCCTCTGAGTCTAACTAAATTCAATATTGATCTTCCCAGTGTCCATTCTGCTCTTCCGAGGGAGCTGTTTAACACTTGCTTGCAAGTGTGTCATCTCTATGTGTATCCTATTATCCTATGTTTGTCTAGTTGTAATGACCCAGAAGTCTCCGGGCTAAGAATTAGGTGACAACAGTAAACCAGAGTATGGGTCTGCTACTGAGCCAGGGTGTACCATACGCATTTTGTCAAGATCAAAGCTTTTTATTTTGTTTTATTATTGAAAAAAATCCGAAAACATAAAACATAACATTTAGGAAATAATATATGTGATATAAGCATTTTTTTAGACAAAGAGCTTAAAATGGCGTGTTCTGTCCCTTGTTAATACCGAGAGTAAAGTATTTTACATTTTGAGAGACAAAAACAAGGAACATGACTTTGTCAAGATTATCTCTCAAACTCTCATTCTACCTCAGAACAAAGGGATGAGACACAGTAAGATTTCCGTATGTAGATAATTAAAACTAGACATAGTCTGATCTCTTTCTGAAATACATCGCCTGGTTCAAATAGGTTTAATGAGCAATAACACGTAGCATGTTCAGCTTGTAAAACATACTGGAAAATCAAAAAATTAAATCATTAAAAATCCATTGAAAAGGCAACAAGAAGTTAATTATTTTGAAATGCTTCCTATGAATAATTTAATTTTTTCTAGACCAGGGAAAACAATCTAAATGTCATTAATGACAAAAGTGGATTTCCAGTCCATGTCCTGGAAAGAAGTCAAGAAAAATTCTCTGTTGTGCCCAGACTTAACGGTGTGATGAATCTCTCAACATACTGGCAGCTGTTTTAAAGTACAATCCACACCTTTTTCAGAATAGGTTAGCATACAAAGCTGCCAGATTTTCCTACTCAGGGTGCAGACTTTGGGGGTTTAATTTTATCTGTAAAGAAACGTACTAGAAGATGCAGATGAGGATAAGGCAGAATTAAGGATTTCTCCCGCCAAGAGGACACTCTCAGTCTGACCAGAGTGCCATGGGGACAGTCTGTGCATTAGTTGTGGCTCTGGGTAATCTAAGTGCCCGAAGCTGCCTTTTGAGACTGGGTGTGTTTTCCTCAGTTTAACTTTAAAATGCTCTCCAGTGTTGTATCTGTGCGTACAGTTGACTGTGAATACAGATAAGTCTGTATTGTTAAGGCCAACATGAGAAGTTAAAACTGTTTTCAATGTTCTCCATATAGTCTTTAGAAAAGGTATTCATCTTTAATTTGTTTGCTTGTAGATTCTGATATTGATCAAAGTGTAAATGCACTAAACAACAACAACAACAAAAAAACCTGATTCAGTCTTATGAAATATATGCAAGTGATAAGAACATATGAAAAGATTAAAATCATAATTGCCAATAAATGGTTTATGTCCCCTACAGTTGCCACAGCATGAGAATTTTGGAAACATAATCTTAATGGCTTCACATTCTTTCATAGTATGAACATTACATAATTTAAATGCTCCCATTTCCACATACACACACTTTCTAGTAACTAGCTCTTGTTTGCAGTGAAATCAATATCTTGGCACATAACACTTTGTTCTCTCTCCTGTTAGTTGTTAAGATATATGATTACTGTATTTGAAGAAAAGACTGCCAAAGGTTTATTGTTGTGTGTCTGTTCACTAAACTCACACTCTCTCAGTTATATTTGTGTGTGTGTGTGTGTGTGTGTGTGTGTGTGTGTGTGTGTGCACCTATGTACTTGTAGATGTTTGCACATGGGCATGCACATGGAGACCAGGGTGTAGTGTTGGGTGCTGTCACTGTAGTGTTGGATGCTGTCTCCAGCATCTTTTTAGGCAGGATCTCACAGCCGAGACCTCTCTAGGTAGGCTTGTCTGTCAGGGCAGAGAGCCCAAGGGACCCACATGTGGTCAACCTCTCAGGACAGATTGCAAGTGCACTGTTATAACTGGCATTTTACAACATTTACAACAGACACAGGTTCTAAAGGGGAAACGGATCCATGTACTTGCAATGCAAGTTTTTACTAATTGAGCCCACTCCCTCTCACCAGTTTTTAGCAGATCTATTGCATCTACAGCTTTTCCCCCTCTGTTTGTATTTTGCTCTTGTTGATGTATAGAAATTTATGCTTTGAATATAAAGATTATAAAAATTAACATCCATATACATAAAACTGCCTTCTATTTATTTTTTTTGTGATGCTGCTCATAGCATTCACAGCATTAGGCAGAGAAGCTTCTCTTTGCAGAGCCTTGATGCTTATTGCAAAGATTGATAATGGGCTGAGAGTAAGTGACTAAGTCCTAAATAGAACACCTTTATCATCCTCTTCAAGGCTTAAGGACCATCATTTAAGAAGGCATGGAAATAATATAAGAGCCTTCGGGGGAAAGGGAAGGAGTGTTGTGGAGTGCCATCTTCTAGACATGACATGGTTGCTGTACTCAAAAATCTACAGTAGGTCTGATAACCTGTTCAAGATTGAGCCTGTCAAAGTGACATACATCTGTCCCCTTAACAAAACAACAGTAGAAGCTTCCCCAGCTATGGCTTATGATCTCCTTAGCAATGAGCAATTGAATCAGGTAATACTACTGAGCATGAATTCCTTTCTGTGGAGCATGCCTTAAATCCAATCAGAGAGCAACTGGCTGCATTTATAACAGTCATGCCACTATTGCACTAGTGGGCTATCTTGACTGGGCAGGTCAGTGGTGTACTACTTAGAGTCCACAGCTTAGAAGATTCTTGATGACTTTTCTCCCTTATCAGCTTGCACAGAACCTTCCAGCACCATGAAAACCAAGCAGCAGTCATTTCCAGCTTGATTTCTCCAGGTATTTTACTTGTGTTTTGTGATTGTTATAGGTGCCATTGAGGTCTGTAGCTGTTTGTATTAGTGTGCAAGTTGTTTGGTAAATCTAAGCCTTCCATCATAGAATGGCACAGCCGATGTTCTGTGCTGCGTTTCAGTGGAAGCAGGGGAACAAAAGACTGCCTGGCAGTAGCCTCATTTATATTACTAGATAGTAAACAGTAATGCACTGTTACTGTAAAGATGATTTGACAGTTCATAATAACAGTGATATATGATGCAAGTGCAATAGCACATTGAATAATTTATAATCTGTTTCCTAACCACTTTCATGAATGCTTTCTTACATGTATTTCTCTTCCTACTTTTCATACTTTCAGCTCATCACACTTTATATTTTTACACATCTTGATATTTCTATCTCTAGTTTTGTTATTACTGTGTCATCAAAACTTAGATTTTTTTTTCTTTTATGGCAGAACAAAGTCACTGGTGATTATGGGTGTAAAGTAGATAGCTATGGTTGTGTGATAACGAAGTTGTCCATCTCACCATACTTTTTGTGTGTGTGAAAAATTGTATCAATATACAAACTTTATTAATTTATTCTAGTTGACATAATGGAACATGTCATCACTCATTTAAGTGCATGAGATAAGAGTTTTAAACTTAAACCAACTTTTAAAATATCTTATTATTATTATTAATTATTTTATTTTAAATTATGTGTATGTGTGTGTGTGTTTGTTCATGTAAGTGTGATGCCAGAGAAGCCAGATGATGAGGTCAGATCCCCTGGAGTTGGAGGTAGATCTTAGCCATCTCTCTACCCCTAGACTTTAAATATTCAAAGTACGGAGAATGCTTTAAATATATCCCAGTGATGCTATAGAAACATTTTCATTACCTTGAGATTAGATCAATGATTTGTTAGTTCATGAAAAATACAAACTATCAATTAAGTAAAGGATTTAATTAAGTATATGTAAAATCCAAATTAAATACATATGAATATATATTTTTAAACTTAACGCATACTCCCATCCGAAGACTCAAAGATCATCATGGAGAGGTAGTGGCTGACTGCAACAAAAAGTGGCTCAGGGACACAACAGGGCCATCACACACAACAACTCACAGCAGCTGTAACTGCATGCACAAGATGAAACCAGATAAAATCCTAGTTTCATCCTGCATAGAAGTGCTGGTCATGAAATTCCACCACTAGCTGAGGAGTGATTGGCAATTGATTGCTGATTGGGGAGAAAAAGTTGGGTTTCTTCCTGAATGTAGTCCTTGAGACCATGTTAGTCATGGTCCAGAAGATGATTCTATACCATGCACATGCACACAGCACCTGGTGGATTCATTGGGCTTAACATAAAGAGCACATAAAATTGAGAGGAAAGCTGTTGGAAGATGAAGAAGAATTAGAATATGGGATGGATTTTTTATTATTATATGCATTTATCAAATACTCAAACAATAAATAAATAAAAGGAGTGGGTAAGGTCATGAACTATAATGATCTATAAAGAAAAAAGATTATGTGATTTTAAGAACTATTTTGTACATGTATTTCTGACTTATCTAAAACAAGCATGCATGAGTACTTATATGATAAAGATTATTAAGAGCTTGTCTTTAAAATTTAAAGATCTTCAGCTTTATAAATATAGATGAATCACTAGAGGTTAAAAGTGTGTGAATAAGTATAGAAAAACATGCTACACACATTCCAAGAAAAGTCTGTGAACACTGGGAACTGAGTAGAGGTGGTAAACATCCTGGCTTGGAAAGCACTGATAGTCTTCAGTGTCTATGGAACAATAAAATTTATTCAGTCGCTCACCTCTGACTCTTCCTCAGTCCTAGGACACATGTAAACATGTGTACTTAATTAGATGTGCCCCTACTGAAACTAACAATTGAAAAATTGGTCCCTTTTGTTCCTTTTTCATTATTATTCATGACTAATCTTTCCAAATCTTTCATAATTTTTTCATTTGAATTTTTTCACAGAGTTCTTCAAGTATCTACTTTTTCGCCTTTTAGTCTAGAAACAGGTCACTTGAACTTAATAGAATTCCACATTGTTAATAATAATAAAAAAATTAAGGTGCCCTCCTGTTCAACACTGTATTCCATTTTAAATTTTGAGACCATAGATACAAACATTGCTTTTAGGCCTCTGCAGAAGCGAGGAAAGCCAGTGATGTGTTCCTTCTAACACTGGAAGGCAGCTAAGTGGAGCTAAGTGGAACAGCTGGAGTAGGACCTAGTAATATATACAATTTACAAAGAAATGTGATTTTTTGAGACTTGGGTTATGTTTACAGTAATTAGTAGTAAGAAACTGGTTGATTACTATATCCTAAGCAAGCTATATTATCAGCAAGCTATAATTAGTCAATTCATAGCCACAAATGTTGTTTGCATGTACGTTTCATAAAAGTGAAAAGGACAGGGTGCACGGTCATTAGAAACAGCAAAAAGGACAGGATACACGGTCATTAGAAACAAATGATAGGAGAATGAGCAGAGAAAGCCTACCATTGATCGGTTGCCCTCAAGCTGAGAATTGTGTCGTTGCGACTTGCATTGATATGATACTGAAAACTCTTTCCTCACAGGCAAATTTAATTTGACATGCAAAGTTTGTATTAGTTGGTTGCTGACATTTGATCACCTGGATAATGAATTGAAGTTTCTGGTAAGAAAAAGACAATCCCAACAGGGAAATCTGGGTACACATCATGGTCTGAAGATGAACTGCTCTCTGTGGCCTTGTGTATAGGTAGGCGATGTTTTAGCTGGTGGCACTATTTTGGGAGGTTCTGGAAATATTGGAAGGTGAGACCTGACTGGAGAAAGTAGATCACCATCCGTGGGTACTTTGGGCGGGGGTAGTATCTCTGGCCCTGCTGGGTGTCTCTATTTCCTGCCTTTGAAGAGGCGGGCACTCTTCCCTTCACAGTCTCCTGCAGCTTTGCTGTTCCTCTCAAGCACGTGGGGACAGGAAACTACAGACTGAATGCTTTGGCACCGGGAGTTAAAATGACTCTTCCCTGTCTTAGTGTGTCTCTGTCAGATATTTGGTCACAGCTATGCAAATTTAGTGCCTACCACACAGAGACAATTTTACTCGGGTGCGGTGTGGCTGCAGGCACTCTTTCATCACAGGTGGCGTCTCTCCTGAAAATCTCATTTCAGATTTAATTTTATTGTCTTTCCTCAAAGGGGGGTTTGTTTTATTTTTATGACAGCTAGTCATGAAAGCTGTCACTGTCAACGTTTTTAAAACTCCTTGTTGTGTAGTATCTGCATGTCAAAATACTTAGTGAATAATTGCTCTAACAATACTAGACTGTCTCCAGGTTTCTGGCCCCTTATTCAAGCTGGTACAAGTCAGCTAGTCTTCTTCATGGACACTCCCAACTCTGTTCACTGCAGACAAAATATTTATCTTGCTACTCCATAATCGGTTTTGATATCCTTCAAAGCATATTCAGACATGGATATAGTCAACATTTTTCTATCAACACTATAGACTGCATCATTTCCTTAAAACTGGAAATTTCAGGAAGAAAAGGAAGTATGCTGAAAATTAAAGGTGGGGAGACTGATGGGACCTTTAATCATGGTGAATGTCCCCAAGAACAGTTCTCTAATGATCTGCAGACTCATGTGAGAGTTTGGCTGATTCTATGACTCCTGGAAAGAGCTATCATTTGCTACTCCTGATACTTAGCTTCTTCCTTCTCCCAGAACACACAGTTCCTCTCTTCATAGGTTTCGTTGTGAGCCTTTCTCAAGAGCTTCCAAATTCATTCTAATTCTTTGGCTACCAAATTCTTTCCTACCCTTACAGAGTCTCATCACCAACTGACTTCTTTCCTTCTCTGCTGAAGAGCCTCAGGGATGTCTTTAAAGGTTTTGGGGTGTAGAAGTACTATCTACTGTGGCAAGTCCATCTTCAGAAGTCTGGTGGTTGTGCTTTTGTGCTTTCCCTGGTTTCTTTTTCTGAGGAATACTCTATATCTCGTCTCTCTCTTTCCTATTCTGGACACTGTAAGACATTAAATATGTACATATCTCTGGAGCAAGAGGCAAATGATAACATATTGGTTAAGATGTAACAGACGTTAGTTAGGGTAAACTCCCATTCAGAAGTGATTTTATAATTAAAATATTTCTGAAATTTTAGCAGGAAATAAACACCTCATTTTTATTTGTAAAGAGGGGTTTTAAAACGTGAGAAAAATAGTAGTGGTGGTTGTCAAAGAAAGTAAAACTTAACATGAGTATAAAGAGAAACAAACATAGAATTGTGTGTATGTCTATGTGTATATTTCTATTTGCACTCATATAGGCTCTTTGAAAGATTTTGTTTTACATTTTTTTAAAAATTTTGCCTGGGATGAAGGGGGGGTACATGCTTTCCCTGACCCTTGTGCCAAGGTCAGAAGATGACCTGTAGCAGTTTCTCTCCTTTCATGGTGTGAGTTCCCAGGATTGAATTCAGGTAATCATTCTTGGCAGCAAGTACCTTCATCCACTGAGCCCTTTATATTGATTCTTAAGGCAAGGTTAGGATGAGATGGGTTGGAAAATATATGTTTAAAGTTATCCGAGAGAATATAAGCCGAATCTCATTTTTTTAAAGCAGGTTCAAACGTCACTTCATAAAAGAAAATATTTTTCAGAACAAATTTCAGAGTAGACGTTAAGAAAACTAATTCCTATAACATTCATTTACATATATTCATGTGTACAATTCCCTAGAATTTTTCTCCTGCTTTTATCATTACAAAACAGACTTAGAGTTGAAACATTTTCTCAATGGAAGCAACCCTCCTCTGATGACTCAAGCATGTGTAAATTTGACATAAAACCAGACAGACTTAGCAGGTGTTTTAAATGTAAAGAAATAAAAGTATAAATGCCACAGAATCTAAAATCTACAAAAATAGAAAACCATTCTATAATTCATGATTCTAGTAGATGGTAAATGTTTAATCACTTTGATAAATTGTATTTTATGTAGGACTTACTGGCCTTCAGTGTATACCATGCCAGGAAAAAAAAAAATGAGCCTAGTCCTTTTTCCTTGTTCACTGGGGCTATCACATCTCATCTATCAGTCCTCTGAGTGCAGTTTTCAGAGTGGGGTACTCTCTCACGCCCAAGATCTGTGTAATTAGCATATGAATGTGTAATGGGATTATTTGAAGTAACAATTAAGGGAGCAATCTTATAAAGAAGCTGAAGAGATCTACCAACACCTGGGAATCTTGTACCGAAAAGGCTTTCCTAATGTATGTAATTAGAAACCAAGGACAAATGCTCTTTGTGTGATGTTAAAGCCCTAGAAAGAAAGCCAAAAGTTGGCTCGTGTTCTGCTGTCATTCTTTGTAATGAATCGTTAAAGCGAGGGTTTACCATTACGCTTACTTCAAAGGAACCCCGGATAAGTACAGTGTTTGCATGGTATCCGATCTTGGTAAGTCATCCAAAGGCTTCTATATGACTAAAGAGTACCTAACTTCTAAAATGATATGTACAAGATGCAGAAAAGATTAGAAAGTGCAAAGTGTGAGTGGAGCATCCTGCTATTTGCCAGAACAAATCACTTGTCACAAATCCTCCACAGATGATGTGTGCCAGCAGACCTCAGGCCTGCTACATGGTTTTGCTTTGTTTTACTTCTCTTTAAGGTATATGAGCATCCTGCTCAGCAGACAGCGCCATAGGAAAGGCATGAATGGCTCCTTAATCCTGGGGCAGGATCAGTGAATGCAGGAGCAGCAGCTGGGCATTAGTACGTCTGTTGTTATCAATGACTCCATGTGCAAATTATTTCTCTGGTGAAACAGAAAATTTCCCCCTTAAATTGTTAAAGTCCAGTGACTTCTTGGTGTTTTCCAGTACCCAGTTGTATATATTCCTTTATCCTCAGCATTTAAATCAGTCTAAATAACTATCATTTGAAGAGAACTGGATTTGAACAGTTAACAGTGAGCCTAATCTTACCATCCAATAGCAAAACAAATGCATGTTATTCATAATATATCATGAGTGGAAACTACTGGAGAACCCATTGGATAACGCATGGGTAAATTTAATAGGGCATATCTACTTTCAAAACAAAAAACTCAGGAGGCAAATTTAAACAATCTGGAAACACTGTTTTCAAGGCTATTGCTATAGAACAGGAAAGACAGAGCCAATCAGACTTCAGCTCCTATAAAGTGGGGGTAGGGAGTAAGGTTTTCTAAGGATTGCAAGGAGCTGGTGGGAAAGAGCTGAAAGACATTTGGGGAAAGCAATAGTCATGTGTGCATCCAAAGGACAAATAAACTCGAGTACTTGCCATGTGCAGCAAGTTCCCACTGACCCTGGGAGACAGGATACCATTTCCCTTGAGGGCTGCACTCTTCAGACCTGGTTCCCAGTACTTACAAAATAAATGTCTGGGTTGGCTGTTAAAGACCTCTGTATCTCAATGGAGGAGAAAGATCTTAGAGTTCCAGCATCTCTGCAGTAAAATGGTAGCCTAAGAAAATGGAAACAACTGGTCAACATTTAGTCGACACCAGGGGAAGTTGACCCTGTCCTGGTTGTTACCATATAGTGAAATACTCTTCGGTGGTAAAATATGGACAAAGTTTTGGTATATGCATATCATGCAGGAGTCTTGAAAACATTATGTAAAATGAATGAAGCTAATCACAAATTCATTCACTGTATAACTGTGTTTACATGAAATGTTAGCTGTATTCAAATATATAGAGAGTAGGTAATATGATCAAAACATAATTTTCTGCAATAATAGAAAAAAATCAATATGCAACAAGTACATATGTGTGTGATTACTCAAATGAGAGCTATGTGGTGAGAACTCTACTTTTGAATGAACAGTGTTTTTCAAGTTATTAATTAACTATTCGTTGCCTGTTCTGCATAAACAGTTCTGTCAGCTGCACTGGTCAGGTCTCAGACACAGCCTGCAAAGGTTTCCCACACCCACCAAGAAACTGAAAACAGAGCAGTGACATTCCTGTAGTCAGGGATTAAGGGTCTGTGGCACAGGAGTTAGGGAACATGATCCCTGAATGCTATGATGAGTCCAGGCACATTTTGAATCACACAGAATGAAACTCCAGGCTTACGCCCACTTCCTTCCTGTATGAATTGTGCCACATTCTTTCAGAGCCTCTCTCCTTTAGCCATAAGAGGCAGGGGCCACTTTCACAATGTAGAAAGCTTCTCAGGGTCTTACCAGCACCGGGGACATCCATTTCTTCAGGGATGAATTCACAGACAGTGTCTAATACAACCTTTTCCCCAGTAACTCTCATACAGTGAAGATTTCAATTTCCTCAAGATGTCTCATTTCATTCTATAGTAGAAGAAAAACAAGTTTTGAACATAAGATGACCACTGATTTTTATAAGCACTTTTAGATGTGTGTTGGATTGTAAAACCCACACGTTGTCAAGCAATGATGTTTCCAACATGGAACTCAGAGACAAGCTGTCCTTTCGGGCCATGTCCTTATTTGTGATATGCCTCTAAGTCACTGAGAACTTCGCATTGTCTCTGCTTGAGCTTCAGTGCTCTATAAAAGTGTTGCCTAAAGTTTCTACTAACTACTCCAGAATAGGGGTGTCAATGTTGATAACAGCAGAGGTATAATCAAATGGAGATGTTGGAAGAGTGACATAGAAAAGAATATTAAGATAAATACTTGTGGCATGAATAATTTGGCCAATGTATAGTTCTTAAGCTTTTCTGAAAACTAATCACTTCATTTCTCTTGGTTCTAGATTGGGCTTATGGGTACTACAGACAACAGAGAAAACTTGTTGAAGAGATTGGCTGGTCCTATACAGGTAAGCATATTACTGACACACTGAGAATTAACAGAAACTTATTATTCTTTTTTTTTTTGCTTTGTGTATGTTTCTATATGTAAAAGGAATTCTTGTGGTCTAATGCATTATTTTACCTCCATGTAGTCCTATTAATTAATAAGATATAGTTGGCAGAAAGTAAATTTTAGTAGACTTTTTGTAAGTTTGGGTTTAATAGAACTGAGCTTAGTTCTAAGGACTTGACCTTTATTTCTTGATTTTCTTGTCTCACCAGGTCTTGACACCCTCTTTTCAGCCCCAAATAAACACACAGAGATGATATATTAATTATAAGACTGTTGGCTGGTGGCTAGGGCTTCTTATTAGCTAGCTCTGTCTTAATTATTAACCAATTTCTATAAATCTATGTATTTCTACATGGCCTTATCTTACCAGAGAATGCCTGGCCCATCCGATCCTCCCAGCCCCTCCCTGGCATCCCTAGGGGTCTATCCCTGCCTACCTTTCCCAGAATTCTCCTCATCTCCTAGTTCCACCTATCCTCCTGCCTCCACTGGCCAAACAGTGTTTTATTTATCATACTTATTGAGAAACATATATTCAGAAGGACATTCCCCAGCACATAACCTACCCGAGGACCAGTCTTTTCATGTGTGAAAGCTGATGGCTAGGTTGAGCATGGAGTTAATTCAGAGTAAAGAACTTGCTTAGACCTTTCTTTGAATGGAAACTTCCAGTAAGTACTAGCTGACATTGTTATAATTGTGTTAGCAATTATTTTTCACCTATTTAACAAATGTTGATCATGTTAAGGGTCTTCCTTCCGCATGTCTGTGGCTGAGTTCACTGGAAGCCAACTGAAATTATTCTGTCTGATTACCATACTTGGCTTGAATCTTCATAAATATTTGAAGTAGGTTAGAAAGAATCCTAACCAGAAGTCATGATCAAAGCCCTGGAGGGAAGATAAGCTGTAGTGTTGATTGGAGGAACACGAGAGAAATCTGGATGCATCAGAAATTTGGCAAACGCTTGGGATATTATTGAAAAGCACTGTGGTCGGCCACTGATCAGACACACAAGTGGGTTGGTGAGATGAAATTAGGATAGAAGGAACTGACCATATGCCTAGCCAATCTGGGCTTGATTTTATTGAAAAATGCCCAGCAAAGTGAACACTGTTAGAAGCTGATTTTAGGTAGGTGATAGATTTGTATTGCTGTAAAATATCTTTTTCACGTATGATTTTTTTTTTTATCTATTGGTTGAGTTACAAGTTTATTAATGACAATAATGAAACACTTTTTTTCAAAAAATTGTATTTTTACATAATTTATAACTTTATATCTGATGACTGTAATCGTTTTGGATTTATTTTCATCCAAAGGAGAAGTCTTGTGTTTATACAGAATTGCAACTGTTTGTACATTAATAACTGGGAAAGACAATTAGCAGAGAAATCGCTAACCTCTGAGCCAGGTGGTAATGGTGCATACCTTAATTCCAGCACTTGGGAGACAGGCAGGTGGATCTCTGTGAGTTTGATGCCAGCCTGATCTACTGAGTGAGAGGGTGAGTTCCAGGAGAACCAGGGCTGCAACACAGAGAAGCCCCATCTCAAAAAACCAATCCAAACCAAACCAAACCAAAACAAAAAAAAAAGTCTCTGAGATGAACTTTTCTCTAAAAAATTTCATGAGTTTTAAAAGTTCTACATGCTTTGCCATTTATTGCGCATTTTTCTTTTCCATTCCTAATAAACTTATAAGCCATCTTTCAAAAATTTACCTCTTAGCTCTTTATAAAAAGATTTTTTTATATACACAAATACTAATACACTACTGTTGCATAAGACTTGCAACATGGATTTGTTTTCCACATAACAGTCAACTTGATTTAGTCTATTAACAACAAACTTCCTAGTTTCAAAGGTCACAAAACCAGGTGATTTTTAGTACTGTTAGCCTGAAATGCAAAGCACACTTTTATACACCCCCGTGTAGGCAGTTTTTCTGCGTTTCAACAGCCACTTCTCAGATAACCAATACAGTGGCTTAATATTAATTGTAAATGCTCGGCCAATCGCTCAGGCCTATTAATAACTAGCTCTTACATTTTAAGGTAACCAATTTCCTTATTTACACTCTGCCATGTGGTGGTACTTTTATTAGCATGATTCATTCATCTCCAACTACATCTGTGTCTCCTGGAGACTCCTCTGACTCCACCCTTCCTCATCCCAGTATTCTCTCTGTCTCAGGCTGTCTTGCCCATTTCTCTTCCGGCCCAGCTACTGACCAATCTGCTTTTTATTAACAATGAAAGCAATACATATTTTCGAGACAGTATTTTTAGGTGTAGAATTGGATCCTGTCCTGGAACTTGCTTTGTAGCCTAGGCTGGCCATCGTTATTCCACAGCATTCCCTCCCTTACCCCAAGTGTAGAGTTAGAAACTTGGGGCACACTCGTTTAGGGAAAGTTATAGTTCTCATTGCTCCAAGCAAGGGCAGCAGATGTATGTGGACTAATGGAAAGACAGTGGAGACTTTTCCTATCTCCCCTGGGTCCCAGAGAAACTGAGTGTGACTTTTAAACTAAAAAGAAAGCAATTTTACCAGTGAGTTTCAGTAGATGTACTAGCAACAATGCATAGCCACTGTGAGATATACAATTATCTGGGGAGTTAGCCCCAGAATTACTCCTTGAATGTCCCAGTTGAGCCAGACATGGCACAGGCTTGGATTGAATGGGTCTGTGCATACATAATGAACAATTATTTCCTCTATAGTCAAGTTATATGACTCTGCCCATAACCAAATCCTGCTGGTTTTAGTTTCCATCGGAAGCAGTCTTGTGATAAGAAGGGTAAAGTTAAGAATTGGTGTTGCTGTGGGAGTAAGGGTGACAAGCTTCCATTCAACAGATGCAGTGATTGTGGAAGATGGATTGTGCTGTTTATATTAATGTCTTCAATTGGTTTGGAAAATTGTTTCTAGAATATTTGAGGAGTTTAAGGAAAAGACTAGTGGTGAGGACATTTTATAATTGTTTACAGATCCTACAGAAGGTGACTTTTTTCTTTTGTAGCTGGGATATCAAATACAATAAGTAAGTATTTTATCCAAATGAATGTATCTCTATCAAGAAAGTCATTCACTATAGCAGTTATCTCTTTTTAAAATTTGAATATTTAAGGTTGGCTAATGCTTCCAATGCTATGTTTATTATTGTCCTTTAAAAATAAAAGTTATGCTTACTATATAATATTTAAAGTTAAGTTTGTTGTATGATTCTTAAATATAACTTTGTAGACTGCCTAGATGAATTAGTTGTGATTCCATCTACATGTTTAGACTATGTTTTATATTGTGGCATTTGAATTTGTTGAAGTAGCTTAACTCTTAGAAAAAGATTTCTAAAAGGGTTTGTATATAGATCATTCTACTAATAAAAACTGCAAGCTTGACATTTTTCAGTGAGAGTACTGTCAAACCACCATAGGCCATTTTAGATATGTGACACACTAAGCATGATTTAAATTGAATCTTGTATGCTGAGGTTGTTTAACAAGGATTATATGGTTTTGTAGTAGATGAGGTAACAGTACAAATTCCTACTAGCAACAAGATGGGTGGAGAAACATAGGGCGGACAAAAATTACTCTCTTAATTGTGCTTTTCACATAGATTAAAAACAACTTTTCTGTTCAGGACTGCTGCCATTGTGCTAAGAAATGGAAGGGTTTCTCAATGAAGACTACAGTCCCATTTTTAAAGTTATTTGAGGAAGATAAGAAGGTGTGGTGGGAGGGCAGACTGAAAAGCTGGGAGTGTCAGCACTAAGAACCTGTCTCCATGGCTTCTCTCCACATAAGCTTTTAGAAGATGAGGTTCACTCTCTAGTAGTGTAACATTAGGTCTTCTGTGACACTGAGGAAAAAGTCTAACATTATTGTTCTCCATTTTTAACATTACAAATGTATAACTTAAGATTATCCAAATAGGTGCTGGAATCTTCTTTTCCCTTCTTTTCCCTTGTTAGGTCTTCCCTAACAAGCTTGAGCAATGATAAGATTATTGGAAATACATGCATTTTAACTGTTCCATTCTTAGAAGTAGTCACTACTGAAATAGTTTCACTTCCTAGATTATATTATTTCTCTTTTAGCATTCTTTAAAGATACTTGGAATGGATGTTTTATAGTGGTATATTCTCAAATTCTCTCGCTTCTAAGTACCTTTTGAAGGTTTTAGTTAAAGGGTTGCAATGGGCACAAGGCAGAAAATGCAACCCCTGTTGGACTTGCCTGGGTACCCAGGATGAAGGAAATTTTAAATACTGAAATGATTCTATTTCCTGAAGAAGAATATCTTTTCTTGCTTGATAAATATATATAGACAAGAGATGTTACTTATAGAAAACATAGAACCATGTGGGCCATGTGATGCGCTGCTTGACTAGGAATAAGGTTTACTATTTTAGACCACATACAACTCAAAGACTATGCCCAGGAACAGCTGGTATCTGGCTTGTCTGGGTCATTTCCTACTTCTGGAATGTCTTTTCAATGTGTTATTTCTTCTTTGATTCCTTATATTTGAACTCCTTATATTAAAGGCATTGTTCATTCTCATTTCAAATGTAAGAATGAAAAAAAATAAAGTAACAGAATTGCCTCATTTCTGTCTAAAATTGCACATTTATGTGGGCAGAGAGGAGAAGCCTGGAAAAAAACCAGACTAGACCCTTGGTGTCATCATACTGGAGAATGAGTCAATAGAAACAGACAAGAACATAGCAACAGGACTGTCACTTCCTACTGTGCATGGCTCACAGAGCACTCTTTATACTGACAAAGAAATATTTTGAAAGAGAAAACATTGTTATAAAATATTTTCAATGTTATCTGTCTTGTTTTCCTTAAAAGGGGCAATGTTGTTAAGTAAGATGCATAGCTCTGTGTCTTTCCTCGCTGTGATATGTGGTCTCTGCTAGGCTGAGTCTCACTGAGTGTATAGAAGACACTCTGCATCCAGTTCCCTGCCTACAGCTGACCTGTAGGCAGAAGAGGCTGCTAATTGCTCTTCATTTCAGGTTTTTCATCTGTAAAAAGTTCTTAATAATGCCCTACTTAATTGAGTATGGATTAGATAAATGCCTCCCATTGTTGCAAGAAAGCTCTTTGAGCAAGGACTGCATGCTACAAATCCAAGTGATTATTGTTTGGCAGTGTCTTAACTTGAGCCCAAACAGATTGAACAAGCCTGGGCACATCTGATAATCTCACAAGAGGATTTAGAAAGAGTAGATCAGCACTAAAATGCACACTGTAGACATATATTTCCTATGTTCTGTGTATTATCCGAAGCTTACTTAAGATAAAATATTCTTAGTAGATATTTTCCCTGTGGTAAATGTGATGACTTGTCATGATTCATTGTGGAGGCTGAATAAAGTTCAGTTAATGGTATCAAGCTCAGAGTTTTCTTGTACTGTATTTTCAAAAATCTATAAAAGAGTGGAGGAGGTTACATGTTCTCATTGTCACAAAATTATAAAGATATAAGGTAATACAAATGTTAAAAAGCTCAATTTCACTGTTATACTATATATACACACATCAAAACAATGCAATTAATATATACATATTTTTTAATTTATTCAGGGAAACACACACACACACACACACACAGATCATATGTACAGATGACATGAAAGTCTCTAGGGCTAGTAGTAATGGGATATGGGAAGGGTAAGAGGAAAACAATAGGAAGGCATGATGGAACATGTTCAAGGTACACTATGCACATTTATAATAATGTTCTTACATAACCTAATGTAATTGTGTGAGTGTGTGTGTATGTGTGTGTGTGTGTGTGTGTGTGTATGATGGTTTATCCCTTTATCTCTAAATACCATGTTATGTTTTTAATTACGTAGACTTCTTTGTTGAGGTCAGAAACCTCCTTGACTGAAGCAGAAGTAGGGTTTCTCCTGGCTGGAATACAAGGGGTCTGTTATGTCCTCTGCACACTAGCATCCTAATTATCATAGAATATTCTTATATATCTGTAACAGTCGACTAGATTCACACCATAGGTCATGATCCAAGGCTTCTATGAAAGAGGAGAGAAATTGAATCCTAGGCAAAGACAGGAATTAGGTCTATATGTGCCATTCGATAAACTGTGCAAAGTGGGCCTGATGGAAACCAGAGTGCTGAGAAAGATAGTAGGGAGCCTAGGGAGATTGCTGTGAAGGAAGAAATCTGGCAGCAGAGAGCAGAGCAGAGCTTAGTATCAATAGGAGAGGGTCTATGGTCACCATGATGCTCCTAGAAGACTCTACCCAGAGACTATTTTCCCCTAAATCGCTTGTCCATTCTCTGCTGCAAACAAAACAACTCAAGGAACTCCAACATGGGGCTCTTCTGAAAAAGCCAGAAATGAACATAGGGAAACTAAAATGCTCAGAGTTCCAAAATGAACATGAGGCAGTCAGAAGAGGCAGCAGAACTGCCATGCCCAGGTGACAACTGATGGTCTCCAGGAAGAAGCAGCAACATTGAACTTAAAATCAGACTTTTGTACTCATAGGCTTCACTTTTTTCTCTAGGGTATCTTATTTAGGGTTTATATTACTACAATGAAACATTATTACCAATAAGCAATTTGTGGCAGAAAGGGTTTATTTGGCTTATACTTCAGCATTACTATTCATCGCTGAAGGAAGTCAAGGATAGGAACTGAAACAGGGCAGGATCTCAGAAGCAGAAGCTGATGCAGAGGTAATGGAGGGGTGCTGCTTACTGGTTTGTGTACCAAGGCTTGCTCATCCCACCACTTTATAGAACCCAGGACCAGCCACCCAGGGATGACACTATCCACCCTGGGCTAGGCCCTTACCCATTAACTACTAGTTGAGAAAATGCCTTATAGCTGGATCTCATGGGGGAATTTCCTCAGCTGAGGCTCCTTCACCTGTTGACACTACCTGTGTCAAGTTGACACCCCAAACCAGCCAGTAAGATAGAGTTGCCCTTCAACTTTCTAATTTACTAGAGTAAGTTCTGATGGTAAGTGGAACAAGAGCTCACACCCAGGCATTAGAGGACCCCAGCAGGTGAAGAATATGAATGCCTTTCTAGTCATTTACCCTCAATGACTAGTCTATGAAGTCTGAACATCCATGCTATTTTTCCTATATTTTCCCACTATGTCAGCTGGTATATGTTTGTCCAGGAAGAAACATGCTTATTTAAGATAAGCATGTTTATCTTATATGTGTGTGTGTGAGTATGCACATTAGTTGGAATTCTTTTAGCCTCCAGAAGTAATTGCTACTAATGACTTTTGTTGGAAAAAACATAACTAAAAATAAAAATTTCTCTTAACACAGAAACCCTTTCCTTGAGGCAGTAGAGAGACAGTGGTTTGATTATCAGGTGATGATGAATGATATATGGTGGCATCAAAGGAAGTTTCTGGAAGAGCTTGCAGGGGACTCTGCAACTTATAATCAAGCAAATATTAAATCCATGTTTTCAAAAGAAATGATAGTCTTCATATAGGAAGACTTGACAGTAATTTTGGTCATAGGCTCTTCATCCAGTGTTACCTGGCAAGTGGAATGGCTCTCCATGTTGACAAAATGGCTCTTTCTAGAGGAAAAACTTTAAGACTGGTGCAAGGGGATTACAGAAGTTGGGCTCTTGTCTTTATAAGGAAATTGGGAGAGTGGTGTTAGACCCAGTGATCTAACTAGGTGTCTGCATATCTGAAAGAAGTTCCAGAGTCCTAAAAACAGTCACACTGAGTCTTAAGCAGACAAAAGGCTATCCTATTTGATATGTATAAGGACTTGCATGCATTACAAAAAGCATCTTTATAAAGTACTTACAGTGATCCATTTAGGGAATATTCTCTTCCTTATTTTCAACAGGAGTAATTAAGCCTCGTATTATTGTTTGTCTATGCTTTAAATTCCCCTTCCTGACAGCCCTGGAGCCTCTCACTCTATGTACTGCTGTCTGTAACTGCTTTTATCTCACTACCAGTTTATAGATATTGTTCCAGGCTATTGTATTATAATTTAAGTCTGTGGAGCAACAGAAAGCATACATTTCTATGGGGCCATTTTCTTCATTGCATTTCTCTGTTTAAAACAGAGCCTTACCTATTGTAGGTACCCAACACATATTTAGTAATTAGTAGTCTGTCTCTTTCTGTGCCACTGGGGACACAGAATTAATTTCATCTTGGAAAAATTGTAACCACTAATATTCTGATTTTACAGGACTATCCCAGATCCTCCTAACAAAAAAAGGGGATACACGACAAATAAATAAACAAATATTGTGGAGTGACTATTGAAGAAGCAACTAAATACAATTTGCCAAGAATCAGAAAAGAAAAAAGTCTCCATTTTGTAGACCTTCAGAACCTGGAAGCAGACATAGTGGCACACCCCCTGAATTAATGCCAAAGGGAAATCTAAGCATAGTGTGTGCCATACCATGTAGCTTATAACTTGCAGGTGAATGGCTTATCTAGCCTTTACATTCATGGTTCCCATCTTCACATATTTTATGCACATCTCTAGAATGTAAGATCTTACAGCATCCCCTTCTAATAAATTTTGCACGGTCTTTCATTTCCAAAGTCCCTATTTTGTTTTTTAATCAACTGCATTTGTGCATATAATCCACTCAGTTCTTCATTCCTGAGATGTTTAGCTTAATCATCCAGTATTAGAATGCAAAGGAGTCAGCATCTGATCACTTCCCCAGCCTTGCCCCCTACCTTAATGGCATCCCCACCTCATTAACAAAGGAAATTGAAAGTGTTGAGGTCAGTAGTTTGATCAGTACTCATTGGTATATATATACCAGGAGCCAGAAACTGCAGGACATCAGAGAGGCAGTGCTTGGAAGCAGTCATCAGTGTGCAAATGGTGTGCTGGTGAGATTTTAAAATTGTGAGCTGTACCACAGTGGTAGACTATGGAAGCACTGGGTCTGTAGGCTCCAGAATAGCCTATGGCGTTCAGGTAAAGCTAGCTGACAAAGGTAATTTAAATGCAGACAAAAAACAAGCTGCAGTTATGTTAGTATTATAGTCTATGTAAGAGAATCAGCAGTACTGACCTCTAGGGGAGATGTTCAGACTCCGTCTCTGACTGTAGCCTCCCTGACTTTTGACCCAAACTAGGAACATGATATACAACCTTCTTGAGTTATAAATTCTTTCTACAATCCTTATTCTAATTAGAATTCCAGTTAACATTATATTTTTATTGTCAATGGCCTGAACTTTTATTCACTGGCGTTTGTATCTAATACATGCTTGGACTAGTTGTATACCAATGTATTAACTGGTAAACTAATGGAAGAATAAAGTGAGAGAGCTCAAAAGGATGAGAGAAAGGAAGTTTTACATGATCCCCAAGTGGGAGGCTTTCGGGTAGACAGGTATAATGGGCATGTCACACTTCTCTAGAGGGAGTTCACTGTGAGATGCTAATTACTGGCTTGGGTGTATTCTAACAGAGCAAGATTAGTGGAAGCCCTCCTACTGGTTTGCCTAGAAGGAAGAGTATATTCTGTAGAGTTAATCTAATTGCTCAATCTCAATCTGCCTTCCACCTTTATCTCTTTTAAATTCTTGTTCCATAATCATCATAAATGCCTACTTCAAAGGCGCTGACATGGTTAAGTGAGTCTGTATTCCCAAAGCACTTAGAAATAGTGCCTTGCATGCATAAAGTACCCAAGAAAGTTAATAAAGTCACATAAATCTCTAATACTCAGTAATTGTCATAGACCAGGTTGTTTTTAAAGTACAGATATTATTAAATTATTCTATGATGTTTTTTGAGTCGATACCTTCAGTTGTGTGTGGAGAGATGATGGCTCAGTGTGTAAACTTCTTGCCCTGAGAGAATGAGGACTGGGGTTTGTAACAATAAATAAAAAAGGAAGGCCAAGTGGGTATCTTTTGGCAAACCCTGCCAAGGTATGCCACTAAGCAAACATGCTATGTGCGGTAGAATTAGTGCAAAAGGTTTACTGGGGGAGAGGGAGAGTGAAGAGTGAAAGGCAGTGACGGAGTAGGGACATGATAGAGGTCGCAGACAGACAGACAGAGAGACAGGGAAGAAACAAGATGAAGGGAGGCAAGAGAGGAGTAAGAGGTAAGGGAGAAAAGAAGAGGCAAGAGGGACAACAGAGTGAAGAGGAGACAAAGAATAGAAAGACACAAGAAAGCGATCTGTGTGTGCTCTGGTGAGCACTTTTAGGGGGTACACATGCCACATAGCTGATGGTGGAAAGGCACCTGGTGACAGGTGATGACATAAGTACTTTGGTGGCAGAGGCAGGCTACTGCTGCAGTGAAAACTAACAGGGTTCAGATCCCCAGCCCCTAAGTAGAAATCAATTGGAACAGCATGCACCTGAACCCCAGTGCTAAGAAAGCAGACACACAAGCAGGTCTTGGGGGCTTGTTGGTCTGTCATACTAACCCAAACTCAAAGTTCTGGATTTAGTTAGAGACCCTATCTCAAAAATTAAAGTGGAGAGTGATACAGAATACAGACGCCTGATCGTACTTCTGGTCTCCATGCATGAATGGGTTGGGGAGTGTGCTCATATGGTACACACACACACACACACACACACACACACACACACACCATTCCTCCCATTACTCAGAATAATAAGATGTATTCCTCAGCACAATGTGTCACATACTGGTTGGAATGACCTAGATCCAGGCCACTTATGCTTTTGCAGCCCTCACAATTACTTTTCCCCATGCCTGCTGTCAGCACCATTGAGAGCAAGACCCCAACTCTAGCTGTTTCTGGATGTCTTGCCTGAGTAACCCCTTGGTGTGACACTTTCCCGTTCTTATCTCCTGCCCTGAGAAGACCCGTTTCTCTATTGTGCCATCACTGTGTCCTCTTTGTTGCAACAGTGGCATGGCTAGTTGCATACTCCATGCCTATGCCCCTCTTCAGAGAGTCAAATCTATGGTGTGCTCAGCCTTGGTGAATACAGGGATGAACAAAGCCAACAAGCCCCAGATCCTGGTTTAACAAAAGAAGAAACAGAGATGAAGTGGTTGGTAAGGAGTTAACAAGTTACCCGAGACTGGGAACCAAGTGGTCGGGTGCCAATCATCCTTGCACATCCTGAAGCCACAGGGTCTCCATCTGCTTTGGTGACTCGGAGTAAAGTGAAAGCCATTGGGCGATGAAATCCTGTGTAAATGTGGATCGTGGTGGCTTCAGAGTCACTGTACCCAATAGCTGTTTGCCTTCTTGGTGTGTTGTTTTAAGGAACGTGTTAAAAGCAGCCATTTCTGGAAAGTGGAATTGTAGCTTCTCCTCAATTTCCATCTTTCTGTTTACTTCTTTGTTCTAACTTTTCCAGACATGTATTCATTTTATAACTGAGTTGGGAGACAGGGAATTAAATGTCTACCTTGTACAATATAAATTAATTTCATCATAAGGGCGGCTTAAGAAGACAGAAAGGGAGCCTTCTGCATCTTCACCACTCTCCACTCTGGTTCTAATTCTTCTGTGTCTGGGTGGCCTGTGCCACCATGAACTAATTTACTGATCAGTCAAGACAGAACTGCTGCTAACCATGTATATCTTTACAGAGTAGGGAAAACTTCCCATGAAAGTATTCTAAGGAGAAAAAGGCCATGCTGTATATTAGCATTTTGCTGTACTCTGTCTCGCCAGGATTCTACATAGGGCACTACCAGTACCTCGTGACTTGATTTTCTTCTCAGCTGTGGTGCAATAGCCTCACTCTGAATTCCTTGCACAATCTGGGATCATTATCCCAGCTCAGCAAGAACCAATCTCTCATAGTGATTGTCTGAGTCACTGCCAGCTCAGCCATGCTCTGCCCATCATCTACAACTGAGGAGAATTTCTTAAGAAGTCGGAACAATTATGCAGGAAACCCACAACTAGGATATGTCCTCAAATGTGCTTCAGAGCCATCCCCACCGGGCAGCTTAAGCTTCTCTGCAAACTAATACACACTATTGCTGACCTATAGATCAGTGCCCCAACCCATTTCATTGTGTTTTTAATTCTGCAGAGTTTATTGCAAATGCCAGGTTATATAAATTCTCCATAGCAGGTACAAAACAAGTGTAGTGGGCAGCTTGATTTGCTTGTTTAGTTTTGTTTGGGGACACATCTTTGCTATGTTTCAGGCTGTCATTGAGTTTACCATGATTCTTCAGCCCTGCCTCCCAAGTGCTAGGATTAGAGACATGCACCCCACCCAGCTTAGGAAAGCATTTTTTTTAATTCTTTGATAGTTTTATACATGTATATTGAGTATTTTTGTCATTTACACACACACACACACACACACACACACACACACACACACACACCTCCCTCCATTAATCGCTCAACCTCTCCCATTTTCATTGAAGTCTGTAAGTCCTAACAAGCCTCCCTCCCATTTTTGTGTCTTCTTTTGTTTGTTTTGTTGGGTTTTCCGTACATGTGACCCACAGAATTTAATTAAGATTGTTTACGTGGCAGGGTTGGGTGCATATATTTGGAGCATGGGAAACTTAATAGTGGCTACACCACTGAGGAAAATGACTGCCCCTCCCACGGCAAGCATTCATGGTTCACTGTTTTCTGCCTCCATCAGCCTGAAAGAGTCTGTTCTCTTTTGCTGGAAGAAGTCATGTTTACAGAATAGTCTGTCGTTTATTGCTTTGCACAAAAAAATCACATCTTTAATTTCTATGGTGACAGGGAAGAAAGGCATTTTAGCAAATGCTTATGAAATTTCAGAGCACAGTTAGGGAGGGAGTCTTATGACTTAGTTATGATTCCATCCCTGCCCCCATCCCCAGGATGTACATTAGTAGGTAAATTATAATAACTCTTCTATTACTTTCATTCTGGTGATTGTTTGTTCATGCTTGAGCACAAGAGAGAAGCCTTGATTTAAAATCTAAGTTCCATTGATGTGTTTTTATGCCACCAACATTTTTTAAAAGTAAATTGAGTAGAAAATTGAGTTCTGGCATATGATGCAGAGTCCTCTAATGTATCTGGCCAGCCTTTAATCATTTATGAGTTCTCAGTACAAGATGTTGATGCAGATTAGATACCATGGAGATCTAAGGAGCTATCTTTATTTGATCCTAATTAATACTTGGCCTTAGATAGATAATCACATTTCTTTCCAATTTTCTAATGTTAAGCAATTAAACAGACAGCAGCTGTTGGCTAGATAAGTATTAAACTTTGCCAAATATATATATATGTAAATATATATATCCCCATGTTTGGAATATATTATAAGGTACATTGAAAGGTATATATGTTAATATTACATATGTTATCACTCGGTGGTTTATAATTTGTTCGGTAATGTTAAAATTGAAAGTACTGCAGACAATTGTATAATAAACATTTGTGCATAGCAAGTTGACACACCAGTTAAAACTTGGGGACTGTCTTAGGAAAGTATTTTGTATGTACTTGATATACATAGCAGTTATTGTGAAGTATGAGAAGTATGAGATTCTTGAAGGTTGGAATAGTCCTAAACTTTCATAGCTTGTTGCTTCTCTTCAAAATGAAGTTTTCCTCAAAAGCAATTACAATAATCAAGGATGAAGGGAAGATTAAATATAGATATTATATGATCTAAATCAGGTTTCCAAATTTCAGAATTTATCAGAATTACCTGCAGGGATTACAGAAAAGAAAAGATTGCCTGGCCTGATTTCCATAGTTCCTCGCTTAGGAAGTTGAGATAGAGGTCACAACTTTATTATCTAACAAATTCCCAGGTCGCCTGCTGCTGCTGATAGGAGAAACCTCATCTTCCAGTGTTTGGAAACTGGATCTATCCTAGCTTATATTGTTTTAATTTGTCCAGTGAAGAAATGATGGAGTGAAAAAGGAAAGGGGAATGCACATGCACTGTTTTTGTACAGCTGAAAGTGCTTTAGCACCATGGATGAGGTGAGTTGACCTAAAAGACAGTATTATTGCTTCTGTGCAATATGTAGGAGTCCTCTGATGTTCAAGCCTGCTGTCTGTGTTAGTAAGGGATAACACTTGGTACTGCAACTTGCAATATTTTCCCAGTAATTTCTGGATGGGGCCTAGCTGCATCTTGTAGGCATCACTCATTAGTGAGTTCATTATAAGCCCTCTTTATGCTCATTCCCTCTGGCTTATTTATGACCAGTGATTTATTTCAAAGGAAATCTATTAAAAGAAGAGGCTTTGGGGCTGGAGAGACGATAGAAGTTAAGGTAGCTCTTTTAGAGGACTCCAGTCCAGTTCCTAGCAATGACATCTGGCGGCTCACGACTGCCTGTGACTGATGCCCGGTTCTATCCTCCTCAGCACCCAAAAGCACATGGACAGACCCATATGCAGAAGCATAGACCTCAATAAATATTTGAAAAGATTATTTAAAGAAAATTGGCCCTACCTCCACCTGCAGATATCAACAGCCAGTACCTTCACAGCTAGGGGTGGGGGCTTGTCAGACCCTTTCTCTCTGATGGAATTCTGGCTGCCTTGATCTTGTGCCAACAGCAATAGCTGGTGAGTTCCTCGGTGCCTTTGTCCTGTCATGTCCACAAGACACCATTTTGTCCTCTCCAACCTCCGGCTCTTATAATCTTTCCACTCTATTCAGAGATGATCGCTGAGCCTTGGGGAGATGTCCCATTGGTGTACAGATGTCCCATTTGTGGCTCAGCACTCTACAGTCACTTGCTCTCTGCACTTTAGCCAGTTTTGAGTCACTCTCCACCAGTTTTGAGTCACTCTCCACCAGTTTTGAGTCACTCTTCACTGCTCAAAAAACTTATCTGATGATGTCTGAGAGTCACAGTAGTCTACTGGCATAGAGAAATAAATTCAAGACACAGTTTTAAAGTGTGCTGGCCTTGGTCGGTCAGTCAGGTTCCCGTGGCTGGACCCACATCTTCGAGTGTATGGGCAGCACAAATTGGACTCAGGGGGTCATTAAAAGTATCTGACAACTTAGAAGGGTGTGTGGGGTGCAAGGTGGATGTGGGAGGTGTTCAAGGAAGGAGTGGGTGATGAATATGAATAAATACATTATATGCATTAAGAAATCTGGGAGAATAAGATATTATATATTGTTTTAAAAAGACTTGGAAACAAATAATTTCTTTGACTTCAAGAGATCCTGTGTCCTGTTAATATCAATATTATATTTTCTGGTTGGGAAGATCATAAGTGAAGCATTTGCTATAGGAGCAAGAAGACCAGAGTATAAATCCCAGAACCCATGCACCTGTTATCCCAGGTGCACCTGTCATCACAGTGCTTCTTCTATGTTGTGTTTAGAGGAAGAGATAGGAGCACCTGCTGTTACCACCCAGGTCAGCTAGCTAGCACGTGCAGAAGAGAATAAGAGAATCTGTCTGAAACAGAGGGTAGACAGTAAGAACTAATTCCTGAGGTTGCCCTCTGACCACCTCCATACGTGTTCCACGTGCCCACAATCACACACACACACACACACACACACACACACACACACACACACACACCACAGTGAGCAAGAGAGAGAGAGAGAGAGAGAGAGAGAGAGAGAGAGAGAGAGAGAGAGAGAGAGAACCCATTCCTGTGCAGACGTTTTAGTTTCTAAATCCTAGTAGTGTGAGTCTCCTTACATTGTATTTTTATCAGTAATGGACTGCTAACAGCTTGCTTTGCGGGCAGTGCAATGTAGTGGTGCCTTTAAAACTCTCAAAGAATTTCTTGATTTTTGTTCTGTGTAGGTGTTTATTCATTCTTTCCTGCATTTGCAGCTTGGAGTTGAGTAAATTATTTCATCATCACTTTTCAAGTCAATGTTGTCAAGGACACAAGACAAATGATTTACTACTACATATGCCAATTACACTTTCCATCACTGGCTTGAATATTTTTCAGATTTTAACCTCCAGACCTTTGGGATATATTGGAAATTTTGTAATAATTGTCCATAAGTAAGCTATATCACTTTGCAATACTTTAGCAGAGAACTTTTTAGAATGTCTTTGTGAGTTTGGTTTGGTTTTCTTGGTTTGGTTTGGACACACCATCTAACATTGTAGCCCATGTTGGTCTGGAACCCACTATGTTGCCCATCTTTGAATTTATGCAATACTTCTGCATCAGCCAACGACTTCGTAAGTACACAGGCAAGAGCCACCACACCCAGCACAACTGTCTTGTAATGGATATTACAGCCTGAATTTGATGCATAATAATTTTATTCATTCATTCATCCGATGCAACTTAATTGAGCATGCGTCTCTGCCAGTACAGAGAAATAACAACACAAAGGAAAGAGAGAAAAATACTAAGTGTCCCTCATGGAGCTTAAATTCTAAAATACCTATAGGGAAAGAAATGACTCATGGTGACTGTCTATCATTCTTGAGTGTCAAGGAAAGCCATTTTAGATAATTATCCTCTAGAGGTTTTCCAAAATTATAGGGATTAAGGCCACTGCTCTAAATAAATAAACAACTGTGTATTTCTAAGACCAAACCAGTTTGTTTTAATTAAATCATAATTATTTGTATATTTTCAAAGTTGAAAGCCTTGTAATACTTCCCCACCTTACCCAATTTGCTTAAAATCAATTTTTCACTGGATTAAGAAGAGTCATTGTCTACCACCAGGGAATTTTAAAAGCTCTACCATGCTGTACCTGGTAATGACTTGCGTCATGTAGGAACTCCTTGGGAACCATTGAAGTCAACCTACTTCTCATTACTCTTTGTAGCCAGTCATACTTCCTCATTTGCATTCTGCACTTCCTCCCTTCCACACCCTGGAGGCAGCATGCCAGGCACAGCATCTCAATTCATGTTCAGTGCAGGGAGGAGTTATCTGCTGCTTATAAGCCATGCAGTAGCCCTTGTAGTGTAAAAGCTGCCACATCTCCACCACACTTGAAAGCATATTAGACTTACTAAGAGGATAATTTCCTTAATGGTTTGTTAGAGGCAGTTTATCGCTTTGGCCAACTTATTTTCATGAAGCATAGCTAAGCATATAGGAGGATTCTGGAGGCATCCTGCCCTGATTATGACATATCCCTTACTCACTGAGGATTCTGCACTCCACCCACCATGCATATGCTATTTGATGTTGGTCACCTTGATAATGACAGAGAAGTCTGAGAAATACTTCTTACAGGAGTAGGCAAAGGTGCGTAAAATTTCTTAAACAAAAACTGTCATTCTAAACCAAGAACGGGGGGAGGCGAGCCTCAATATGACCTATACATTTGGGAAGAACATAGAGCCACTATTTGCCCCTGTGGAATATTTTAACACCTTCTCATATGTTCCTATACTTAGTGTTAACCCCAGCATGGGAACCTTTTCTGGACTATACCATAAAACTTCAGTGGGCATCGTGAGAATGAATATTATCCTGAGAAAGTTTTCAAAATCTCTCACGAATTGCAATTAGGAACCATTGATTCCCTATGTTAACCCCAAGCGCAGGTACATGGCTCTCTTTCTATCTCTTGAAAAGGATCAGTCAGTAATAGAAAGAAGGGGGAAAACAAAGATCCCGAACCTGTAGAGCTCCAATCAGTAACTGTAGCAATTGCTTGTACCTAGTGAATAAAATAAGAAGAGCTTTAGCCAATATACATCAAGGACCAAAAGAAGTTCAATTTGATGGAGAATTCTCAGATATAGGTGTAGTTTTAAATTACTTCTTCCACAAAATACCTTCTAATTAGAAGAGTAGGAACATGACATTGTAGTGGAGGAGCTCATGCTTCTCTGACAGGCCGCTTTTATCAAGCAATCAAAGAAAGCATCAGCAGTGATGAGCCACGTGGACTCCCTGGGACTAAAACACAGTGATAAAAGAGCATTCCTTTTTTTGCGTGACATTCCTAATAAAAATGTATAACCTGAATCTCTCATGAGGAAACATCAGACAAATTCAAATTGAGGGAGACCATATGAACCAGCTACAGGGGTCTAGAGTGTTTTGATCATGAAAGTCAGGAAAAGATGCATGAAATGTTACCAGTTGATATGACAACCAAAAGAGCTGTCACTCAGCTGGGGAACTTGCATAAGACTGAACCAGGTCCCCTGAACATGGGTGCCAATTGGAGGACTTGGGCAGTCTATGTGTCCACTGGAAGTATTTATCCATAGTGCATGAATGGGTTTAATGGAGCCCATTCCTTAAGGGTTATATACACAGGGGTGCTATGATCAGTTTTCCCACCAGCCTGGTCCCACAGCCGAGTCAGCCCCAAATAACACATAGAGACACTATATTAGATATAAAGCTGTTGGACTGTTACTAGTGTTTCTTATTGGCTAGCTCTGTCTTAAATATTAACCAATTTCTATCAATCTAAGTATTTCCATGTGGTTTTATCTTACCAGGGAGAGGATCTGGACCTCTACTTTCTCAAGTCTGTATATCTTGAATCTCCTCTTCTACATCTCCCTGAATCATCCTTGTCTCCTAGACCCGCCTATCTTGCCTTCCTATTTGCCAACAGTGCTTTATTCATTAACCAATAAGAGAAATGTATTCAAAGAATGACATCTCCCATCACAGGGGAAGGCCTAGGTCCTGTGCCCAAGTGATGAGACAGACTTTGATAATCCCTCATGGAAGGCCTCACCTTCCCTGAGGATTAGATGAGGGGTGGGATGGTGGAGATGATGAGGGAAATGGGAAGATGAAAGGGGGAGGGAACTGGGATTGGTATGTAAAATAAGATTGTTCTTAATTTAAATAAGAAATTAATTTTAAAAAACAGGGCTGTCACCAAATTGAATCTTGACATAGAGGACATTATTGAAAGGTGTTCTTCATACACCATAATAACTAGAGAGGGCCAATACTTTTATGATTGTAGTGTGAGTGTGTGGGGAAAAGCACTTGCATTTAAGGATCATAATTTGAGGTACACAGTATCAAGGGGAGATTATCACTATGCTCTCAGATGGTTAAGTATTTCTTCTCTGCTTGAACTTTAACTGCAAAGGGAAATTGTTTCAAAGGGAAAGGCTATAAAACATCCAATATATACAACTTTCTTTTTTAAATGGGAGGGAAGATGAAGAAGATGAAAAATGGAGGCTTTCAATATTTTACTCTGGTGTTGGTATGTTGCATTGGCCATGCATGAGAATTTTAATTGCTTAATAAACTAAGGAAGACAGGGTAAGGAGATGGCCCAGGGGTTAAAGCACTTGCCACCAAAGTGTGAGAATTTGAATTTGGCCATCAGAAGCCATGTGAAGCTAGGCTTAGTAGTCCACATTGTTAATCTAAGTGCTACTATGATGATTGGCTGCCATAGAAGAGCCCTGGAAGCTTATTGCTCACCCAAGCTAGCATATGCAGAGGTCAACAAGACAGCCCCTGGCTCAAACATGGTCGAAGGTGGGGACTGACCCCACAGGCTGTCCTCCAGCCTCCACACGCAGTCATGACATAGTGCACATGCGGCTGAGCACTTGCACTTTGTAAAAAGAAAGGCAAGATACCATCACTGAATTCAGCAACATTATGTTGGCAGAAGCAGAAACTGGATTACACAAGTTTCCACTATACATTACTCTCCAGTTAAACTAAAAACGTAATTCAGTTATTAATTCCACATTAGGGTTACTGACTGTTTTCTATCAAAACTACTTGACTCTCCTCCCCCAACCAACTCAAGGGTCACAGACCTTAATGTGAGCTTTCCTTCACATCTGCAGGGGGTTCTATATAAAACAGAATGAAGTCAGGTGTAACAGTAAGAGCATGCTCTGTGGGAGCAGCAACTTGGATGAGCAGATAAATATGCTCACTCTGCAAGCCAGGCAATCTTAACCCAGTTCCTGTAACCCACATAAAGACTGAAGAAGTGAACCAACTCTACAAAGTTGTTCTCTCACCTTGACATTTGCACCACGGCACAGAAAATCACTCATGCACATATGTGTGCATACATACACAGTAACATAAATACATAAAAGATATCTTTTGTGACGCCTCGTGATTTTATTTTATTTTATTTATCCACCACACTCTCAGGTTGTTTATCTCTGAGGCGACATCCAGGCCAAATTAAATAGTATTGATTTCTGACTGTGCTTCTTTTTAATGTGTGCGCTGAACTTTTCCAGAATGACAAACTGGCACACATACGACACTATTCCTTGTTACAATGAAGTGTTCTCTCTTCAGTCACTAGGAAATGTGGGGAGTTTGAATGGAGTTGTCCACAATAGTGACCATCTGCCCTTGTGAAATGTATCTCCTTGTATGTTTTTGTTTTTCTAATGATGCCAGTTTGATTTTTGCCTGCTTTGAGTAGCACTCCAATTACTAGGTGAAACTATAGGTGCTAACCACACAGTGATGGAAATAGCAGTAGGTGCTACTCAGCTTGTTTCACAGTTCAGAGGACTGATAAGACGCCTGTTTTGATTAAGCTTAGATTCTATTATGGAAGAAAGAAGAAAACAAATGAGAGAAGAAACTCGCAGCACAAAGAGCACTGTGAGAATGGGTACAGAAGAGGGTGACAGTAGCTCTAGGACTGTGGCTTAATAGGAGAAACTGAGCCGGGAAAGAAAGAGCAGAGGCAAACAGTCTATGTACCCACATGCGCATGAAAGAAGTAACAGTGACTGCCTAGACAAGGAAAATTTATAATTGTATTTTCGGGCCTGGAAGTGTTAAAAATGTTTTTTAAAAAAATAAGGTTCTGTAGCTGAGGCAAGTGGCAGACCCCTGCCAGGCTAGAGAACAGGATAAGAAGGGCAAATACAGTTAAATATAGGAATACAACACATTCAGAGCCAGCTTTCACTTCCCAGACACCCATCGAGGGTCTAAATGAGTACTGTGTGAAAATGGTTTCCAAAAATAACCCACAATATACAGTTTGCTTGGGAGATTGTAAGAGTCAACTGATTCTTTATGAGGAGTGATGGGTTATGGTTGAGTTGAGTTTTAAAACTAGGACATGTTTTCATGTTTCGTTCTAGAGTTCTTTCAAACCAATAGAATCAGAGTCAATTCCTAGAAATGGATGTCATTTGCTAAGGTAATTAACTCTTTCAAACATGCATAGGGGGCTATTTCTCGGTTGGTTTCTCAGTCAAATATCTTTGTGTGGCATGGAGCAGTGTCTTCTAAGAGGTAACTAAGAGGTGGAGGTAACTATGTTGCAATGTTAGCCTCTCTTCTGCCACTGGAGAAATGCTGTTTGCAATACTTTGGGAGGTGACTAATGTGATCTCTATGTTTTTAGTTGGAGAAGTGGAGAAGATTGACTTATCTGGAGTTTTTCTGGTCCCACTGTCATGGACACCTTTTGGCAGGGTGGTGCTGATTATTTGATAGTGCCAACATGAAAGTAGAGGTCATTAGCCATTCAACCTCTCAGAGGTCTGACTTATTCTGGTCAACTTGCCTCTCTCCCGGCTTTATTTACACTATCAGGGAGGTCCTGAGCTTTCCTTAGGATTTCTGTGACTCTCACACCTTTACTTTTCAGTACTTTCTACACTTCCCTTGCCCTGGCCTCCTGACAATGCATTCCTGTGCAATTATGAGGAGGGGTGAGAAGTGTTAACCAGGTGGAGTAATGTAGATGCAATTTAAAATACATTTGAGTTTGAGCAAGTGTATCCCTTGATAGTGATTTTTAATATTGTAGGTCTTGTGTCACATGTCTCAATATAATATTTCCTAATGTTCTTTCTAAACGGCCATGATCTCCCTTTTGTGTGTTCACTGTATTCTCTCCTTGGGTAGTGTCAACCTAGAATTCTACCCTTGTCTCCAGCTGGATATTTGTCCTTCTCTTAAGACCCCAAACATCTTGTTTTACAGGAAGCCCTATTGTCCTTTGCCCCATCTTGGTAATACACTGTTAGTGTCGCTGAATTACTCTGTACATATTTCTGTTATACTTAGTATCTGGCATTGCAAGTGATAGCTGTGATGTTTGCCTACTCTAGCATGTGAGTTCCTTAATAGCATGTGCTTTGTTCACTTTTGAAACCATTGCATTAAGCTTTGTTTTCTAGCTACTGCTACTCCACAAGTACTTAATAAATGAGTAAACAGACGTAAAATAAAAGCTGCATTCAGGAGCACTTACATTCGACAGGATCTGAGGATAATCTGATAGAATTCTAAACTGTGAATTTGATTGCTGCCAGAATGGATTCACGGATTCTTTTCTAGGCTTCACATGTGTTCAGTAATCTGCATCTAGGGGTTCTGATAGAAGAGATCGTTTCATGATTAATATTTAGCAGATGGAGAAGTCAGTTACTCTATACAGGAATTACAGAAAGCATGGACATGTTAAGCAGCATGCCCTTTAAAAGGTGATGCAGTAATATATATATAAAGAGGTCCTGTTATGAACAGAGGATGCTGGCATATAGCTGTGTCTCAGATTTCAAACTTAAATCTCCAACCATCATGCCAAACTTAGGGACTGGAGTCACAGTCGACCCTTATAAGCCTGTGGATAATAAGCATAGAAGACAGACACAATGGTGGTGTCATGTCAGAGACCTATGTTGCTAGCATCTGTATGGCTACTATTTGCTTTTACTACCTGGTCAATCAATTATTGAAGAAAGAGGAAAGTCTGTCACCATAGTAGAGTTTTAGTGGCTATCAGGCATTGTTGTCAGTCACCATCTCCACTCTTTCTCAAACCAGGAAAATTTCCAAGGCTGAGCCTTCTATATTTATTTCATTGGTATTAGCCAGACTTGAGCATCAGAAATTTTCCTCTGTTTCTCTCAATCATTTCTCACATAGATCACTTGCCTTCCATTGAGAGAAATTAGTTAATTGCAACTGCTACTAGAAAAAAATTGCTACAATGAATCATCTTTCTTTGTCTTCAGTATAAAGCCTGAGTATGAAAATACAATGGACTCATGTGGACAAGACAGATAAATACAGAATCTATAACACTAATCAATGTTGCTAATCTCTGAGTCTCATTTTCCTTCTAAAATGGGTGGCTTATCAGAGAGGCCAGAGAAACAAGAGCTCTATGGGATTTCTTGAGCTGATTAAATTTACTCTGATTTTTTCCCCCATTCCTGATGTAATATTTCATACCAGACTAAGTACAATGGACTCATCTCAACATTTGGATCAACACCATCAATTTCTCATTTTATGTTTAGAAGGCAGGATTGCAGAAGAACCCTTAGTTGTAATTGTTCAATGGCATTTTGAAAATGTACTTTCTCTTCTTGTACCAGAGTAGAGACCTGAGTAAGGGAGTGTATTGGTTCTTTTCTGTTTTTGCCATAAAATATATAACATAACAAAAAGCGACTTAGGGCAGAAAGGATTGGCATTCGTTCATAGTTCCAGATATATAAAGTCATTCATGGCAGGGAAAATGTGGCAACAGTCAATGGTAGCAGGAACTAGAATCTGGCAAAATCCAGATCATGCACACACAGGAAGCAGAGAGAGAAAACAGGAAATGGAGCCAGGCTATAAAACTTAGTCTCCAGCTGTAAGAGATATACTTCTTCCAGCAGCTGGAGCACAGGGGTTAAAACATAGGAGCTTATGGGAGACATTTCCCATTCAAACTAAATACAGAGAGCTTCAACACAAAATTGCTAGGACATCCAGGTTTCAAACATTTTATCCTATCCAGTTCTATTGACCACTGCTTACTCCTGCAACCGCATGTCCTCTAGTTGTTCATCAAGACTGTTGACCTTGCCCCCAAATTTAAAACTTCATGTAGGCTAACACACACTTGCGAGAACTGTTTATACTGGTTCCTGTCTCTGAGTACCATTGCTTACCAAACTGGCCTTCATGGCAAGCTGCTGAATACCCATTGCATTCTACTTGACTACCTCTGATCCACTCTGTAAATAAAAGTCTGTGTTTGTGAAATTGTTTTGTTAAAAAAAAAAACTTTGAAATTAAGAACGTACATCCCATGATCATTCTTCTGTTGTGACACCATGGGCCCTGTGGTCTGTGTGTGACAGTTCAGGATAGTCTCTGGTCATTGAGTCCAACACTTTGTGACTTTCTTAATACTATTTTCTTAATACTTAATAGTATTTTCTTAATACTATTTTAGATTTGCAATTCCGTTTCAGGACACTCAGCTTTAAATCCCCTTGACTCAACCTGTTCTCCTCATGTTTTCTGTGTTGCTTGTCTCAGATGTCCAGTCATAACTGACCCTCCTCTCATTTACCAAATGCAGTAGAAATACTTCAAACACATCTATGGTTTCAACATACTATGTTGATGATCCAGAGTATCTATCAGCAACCCAGACCTCTTAGGAGCTTCAGGAACCATATTTCTCATTGCCCAGTGCAAGTCTACAGGGTGATCAATGACAGGAGACCCGGTTCAAACCTTTACTGTTGACTCATATCCCTCCCCATGACTGGTGTCATGCATCTAGGTTTGTAGCTTTTAGGAGCATCATTCACCCTTCCTCTGTGAGAATCTTTTCAAAGCATCCCAAATCCTTCCAGATGACTCTCTGTTTTGGTTCACAATTCTGATTCAGTGTTCACGTTCATATTATTTCTTATCATTAGTTATCAAAGTTATTTTTTAAAAAAAAAACAAGGTTTGTTTCTTGTTCTTCTTAACCTAATAAAATAATTTTAACCAGCATTCAGAAATATATATCATGAGTCCAATAGGTGATTTGGGCTACAGAGACTGTGGATAACAGCATACCAGTGGTAGCCTAAAGTCATATTCATTCTTTTTTATTGATTTCATTGTACTCATCAAAATTTTCAGGTTCTGATTACTAATAACTAAAGTAATTTATCTTACTATCTCAATATCATTAACTTCTTTTATGTTGTATTTCCCCCATTAGTCTGTTACAAATTTAGTTAATTACAAAGCAGTACTTTTAAATTTTATTAATTAATCACTCCCCCCCCATTACCATCCTCTCCTCCTCCTTTCACTTTAGAAAAAGGCAGGCCTCCTATGTATACTGAGCCATCCATGGCATATCAAGTAAAACTAGGTACCTCCTCTCCTATTAAGGTTAACCAGTAGGCAGGAAGAGTTCTGAAAGCAGGTAACAGTGACAGTGACGTCCCTGTTCCTACTGTTAGGAGTCACACAAGAAGACCAAGCTACACAACTGTAACACATGTGGAGAGGGCCCAGGTCAGACCCATGCAGGCTCCCTGCTGTAAGTTCAGTCTCTGTGAGCCCCTATGAGCTCAAGTTAGTTGATTCTGTGAGTTGTCTTGTGTCCTTGATCCCTCTGGCTCCCATAATTCTTCTTCCTCTTTGTCCACAGGATTCCCTTGATCTCTGTCTAATGTTTGGTCTGTCTAATGGTTTCTCTCCATCTGACAAAACAGTATTTTCACTATGTTATGAAAGGGTTTTGTTGAAGACATTTCCCAAATTGAAAAATGTGTATAATTTTAAGCAAAAATTTTGAAAAGTTTCTCGTCTATGTATTTGTGTTGAACTTCACCTAATGATTTCCTTAAATTTCACAGTGGTATTGGGACATTTGGCTAGAATGTCTCTAAGAACATAGATAAATAGCACTGCTGACACAGAGGCCCCAATCAGGTAGAAATTTCAAACAGCCTTGCAAAGATTTTCTACTGGGCTGCTGGGAATGTCTACTGAGGCAGGTAAGGAGGGCAAAGGTAGCCCTGACTACAGGCTTTGATGCTGAGAGAGCTGATCTGTGTCAACTACTGTGATTTCACCCTCTCTTCAAAGCCTCTCTGGCCAGACCAAAGTGGAATGCCTGCCTTTCTGTGCATTCTTGTTTTGGAATGGGACCTTATCTCAGACATCTTATTTGTCTTAAATCAGTATATGTGATAGCATTTACTACTGTGACATATATCAGTTAATAAGTTTTAGGCTGCTGATTCTTTAAAGAGATCCCCTTACTCCTGGGCTAAGGACTACATCTAAAAAATAAAGTGTCTTCTTATATAAATTTTATCTCTCTGTTAAGTTGGAGTTCTAAATTCTGTCTTATATTTTCATAGGAATGATTTATTTCATACATATATTGGAATAACTCAAAATGTGAACCTAAATCATTTTACTGCCAATATCTGTATACTATTTAAATGACTTTAGAATGTTGGCTATTTGCCCACTAGTACAATAGTGGTGTGAATGTTATGGGATTAACTAACCACTTTCTGTTTGGATTTATGTATACAGCATCATTATGTATATAAGGCATCATTACTGGGGTCAAGAACATGTGGCTAGATAGGTTGCACACCTTAGGAAAGAACTTACTACTGTTCTTCGGTTAAATGGACATAGCATCCAAACATTTATTAATGACATTTTTATACCCATAGACCAATACCTCTCTCAACCGTCATCTGACAAGCTGCTTTTTACAGACAGTAATTAATATAAAGAACCACAGCTGGTCAACATGCAGAAAATAAGGGACCAAAGAGTATCAGCTCTAAATGGGATGTCTGTAACATACCCCTCCTTTCAAGATTCAGGGATCTCCTGGAAGAGGGGGTGAAAGGATTATAAGACCCACAGGCAGTGAAAGACAAGGCAACTGTGTTTTCTAGACATAACACGGCATTGCACCTATGAACTCAGAGCAATGTGACCGCATACACAAGACCTGTGCAAGCTCAATTCAGGCAAAATTTCGGCATGCAGGGCTGAGTGAGAAGACATAAAGCCCACCCCTTGCTGAGACACCATTGGAATTTGAGAGCTGCTGGGAGAGAAAGAATCAGATTTTTGTCTTTGTTTTTTAATGGTATGACCCTGGTAGATCAACCATGCTCTGGAGCAGGTCCCACATCTAAGAGTATTTGGGCAATACAAATTCTAAATCGGTTGTTTCTCTTTTCAATTATTTTTAAAAGACACAACACAAAAGTTGGGAGGGTAGAGAGGTGGAGGTGGATCTGGAAGAAGCTGGGGGAGGGTAATGAATATAATCAAAATATATTGTGTAAAATTCTCAAAGAATCAATAAAATATTTTTTTAATTTTTATGTTTGGAACACTTGTTAGCTAATAAAAGGCTATCTGATGGTCATTTTAAAAGCTGTAGCTTAAAGGGGGTGTGAATGAACTCTTGAGTGAAGTTCTTTTGTGGAGACTAGGTCCTGCAAACATTACTATAATCTTCACTTCAGTATCACCTAAATTTCTTGTAGTAGTGATATACACCAATATATAGAGACACAAACATATCCTTGTGCCAAAACCTGGAATTTATGGGGGAAAATGTAAAATTAAGAGCATCCTGTGTATTTTTAAAGAATATCTCACTTTTATTGATCAGTGAGTTGTAAGTTTTAAAATTCAAAATGTATTAAGCAAAAACAATTTGATGCAAAAATGAGATTTTTGTCAGTTCTCTATCAGTGTTCAGCTGATATTCTGGTCTTTTTATGCATTATTTGATATTAAAAGGCAAGAACCAATAAAAATAATGAGGAGGGGAGTGGGGCCAGGAGAGGGAGAGCTATGGAGAGAATTAATTTAGAGAATAGGGAAGAAAAATTGACTTTTTCTTCACTTTCTTTCATTTGCATCATTTAGTCACCCTTTGTATGTTTTCTCTAAATATTCATAAATTTTCATATGAATGTTATTTTACACATTTCCTTTTTATTTTACATTTACTTTTCTCACTTCATATTTTTAATGCTAGTGACTACTAAAGTAATGTTTTCCATGCAGAATGCTTTGTAACATATATTCCACTCTAGAACAGCAATGGCCAATCTGTGTAGCACATAAATATTGAAAGTAGATAACTGTATAACTCTGAAGTGTGTCCTCATTCAGCAAATAGCTATTTAATCCTATATCAAAATCTTAAGAACGGTGCTAATAAGAGACCGATATATGAATATTCAAATAAGTCCAGGATACTATAAAATATATTCACACAGTAGTAGGAGATGCCTTATGAAAACAGCCATTAATTTTTTGCAGCCTCTTCCTACCTGCCTTATTTTTTGGTGACCATAATCTCTAAGGCAGTTTTAAGCTCCTTACTCCTATGCTCCCACCCAAGATCCATTTATCAACAGTTGGCCTCTCCATTGCTCCCTTCAGAATGTGTTAGCAGACACTCTAGTTACTAAACTAGGTTTGCCTGATCAAGGTTCTCTGAGCTGCAGCTGAATTTGTCTGCCATCTGACTTTGTTCATGCTTATCACTCAGGGGAGCAAGATGTGGGTTCCCTCTGTCAAAAATCATATCTATCCATTAATGCCAGCATCACTCCATTTTAACCGAGCTTGTTCACTTCCATTCATCATATCCACTCTTTCAGACATACGTGGATTTGTTTAACATTCTCCCCACACATCGCCTTCTGGAATGTAACAAACAAGCAAACAACCTTGAACTCCTATGTGTCCCCTACAGAGTTTGGAATTGCTTTCCTTTACACTTGGAATAGATAGTACATAGCATACATATACTTTGATGCACAAAGGCTATTTCACAAAAATCTTAATTTGCTTTTTCTGTATGATAGACTTGGATTGACAGTAATGTGTACATGAAGTAGACAAGTTGGCTGAAAAAATTACAGTCTGTTAAATCCTCTAGTAGACAAGCACAAGGAATCTATGGGAGTGGTACTAATTCAAGTGAGTCAATGAACGGATGAAAGATCTGATAAAGGCACAATTTGCCTACATTGCCTAGAGCTCCTATTCAGTCTTCTGAAGTGCTTGCTACAGGTAAACCATTTAATGATCTTGCGCAACTTACCCAAACACAACTCAGCTAGATTCAGTTTGATTAATGACACTACCCATCTGCCTTTTCAGAATCATAATCCTAAGCTTTAACCATAACAGATACTGGTCTCCAACTACGCTAGTGATGAATTTGAGAACTTGCATAATAATGTTTAAGTGTAAGAACAGTTTAATCTGTCAATGTTAAAGACAAATGAAATTATTTAATACTTGTTACCTTCGGGTGCAGTGTGTGTGTGTGTGTGTGTGTGTGTGTGTGTGTGTGTGTGTGTGTGTGCATATATACATGTGAATGTGTGTGCATGTGTGTATAACTGACATTTATTGACTAACTTCTCTTGATTTTTGTACTCCTTGTCATTTAAACAACCTGCTTTATGGAGTCCTCTCCATGAGGAGTCTCCTCAATTATTATTTTTTTCTGGGATTTGTCTTTTTAATTTATATTTATTTATTTTTGCTACAAATAAAATTATTTACCTTGTTCTGACCTCCTTTCTTTTGTCCTCCAATCATAAAAAGTAAGGCATCATTTAGATCCTGTGCTACTCCAAAAATCACAGTGTAGCAAATGTTGTAGACTGCTCTACAGTGTAGTTTCTGTACATTTAAAAGGCAATCAAGATGTTCAGCAATGTAGTTCTATAACATAAGAAAACATGGCATTCAGACCTTGGTTGTTTCCTAGTATCCTGCAGGAGGGCATCAGTAGAAACTACTCTACTGTCATATAGTAAAAGCAAGATTTACAGTTGATTCCAGGAATGTCCTATAATTGGCCTTGGCCTTTTTGTTTTGTTTTGTTTTTGTTTGTTTTTAATTTTGCTGTCCATGTTTGATTGCCATGAATTCAAATGCATAAACCATCACCATTTCTTAAAAGATCCAACAAATATTTACAGAATACCCATTGTGTACTATTTGTTATAGATACTAGGGTGTAGAAACAAGAAGGAAATAAACATAATGCATTAGAAGAAGAAAAATAAGGGAAAGGCATTGAGTGTGACCAAAAGCAGAACAATATTTTTGTGAAGCTGCTAGGATAAAGTGTTTCTGGGGAGCTGTATTTGAGCAGATACCCAACTGGAGCCAGAAAGCAAGGTACCTGGGCCTTACAGATATCTGGGAGAGCAGTAAAGGAGATGAAAGTAAGTGCCAAGTGTTTGCATGCTCCAGGAATAGTGTGGCTGCAACACAGTTGCCAAGAGTAGTGGTAAAGAAAGGCAGAGAGGACATGAGTGGTAGAAGATCTGACAGCCTAGGCAATGATCTTCTGAGTGACATGAACAGGCATTGGGAGGATTTAAGGGAAGGAATGACCTGAGAGGTTCTGTGTGTTTTTAAAGATTTACTACTCAGCTGGGCAGTGGTGGCACATGCCTTTAAATCCAGAAGCAGAGACAGGCAGATCTTTGGGTTCAAAGCCAGCCTTGTCTACAGAGTGAGTTCCAGGGCTATCCCAATGACAGCCTGGACTACATAGAGAAACCCTTTCACATACCACACATACACATACATACACACACACACTCACACACAAGATGTACTACTGAATTTTATCAAATTTAAAGAAAACTGTTACATAAATAGTAATTCAAACACAAATTAGTTCCTGGTTTCTGTAGGTCAGGAGTAGTGAAGAGTGCCTACTTAGTTGGGGGGTCTCTGGTCAGAGTCTCACAAGAGTAACAACAAGGTGTCCATTTAAAGATTGTCTATTTCTTGTAAGGATGTTCAACATGTTAAAAGAATCAACTTTGGGCTCACAATATTGTGGTGCCTGATTTTGCCAGTTTATTTGTTCTGTTTGGGAGTTTGGGTGCATCCTTAGCTCCCAACCTTGACTCTTAGTTCCTGCGCACATGACTGCTTACAGTCTGGTCATCCAACTCTTCAAAGCCAGCCAGAGAATCTCTAACATTTAAAATCTCCATTTGCTGAGGAAGTTTCCATTCCAAAATCAAGCAGTGACTTGCTATTGACTTTGCATATTATATGAACTGATCAAGAGAATAACTGGCCACCATTAAGCACAAAGTTAATATGAGAGAGGTATAAAATAGTGAGAATTTAGAGGGTCACTTCATAATTGCAATTGCCACATAAGGAGAACAGAGTTGTGAAAGAGACAAAAGATGTAGCTGTAGATGCAGAGAAAACAATAGAGATCTGTATGCAGGTGGATAGTTCATGTAGATGAACTTCCTGGGGATTGTATTCAAATACAAATCTGACTTCCACAAAGCTATAGAGAGCTGGCTCTCCTAAAACCTTTCTCAGGGGGCTTCTTGTGGAACATTAGGTATAGGAAACCTGAGGCTTAGACTGGTGTGATGATAGTAGAGATAACAGATAGTCTACTTAGATATATATTTTTTGAAGGAAGATCCCACATGACTTACTGAGGTGGAATCTGAGACCTATCAATATTTTTAAGTTTAGAATGTTAAAGTGGTTGAAGAAACCAAGAGTTCCATTTTGAAGGTTGAGTATGGTGACAAACACCTTTAATATCCAGCACTCAAGAGACAGAGTCAAGTGGATATCTATGAGTTCGAGGCCAGACTGGTCTACATGGTTCCAGTACGGCCAGAGTTACGTATGTATGTATGCATGCATGCATGTATGTATATATAGAGAGAAAGAGAGAGGCCCTATCTCAACATAAAAGTTCTATCTTAGATATACTAAAATCCAAATCAGAGTGATGATGAAATGCAATGGTCCAGAGTTAGCTTTTGTGTCACATGCAGTGTTATCAGAAATGTTATGCTTGTAAACTGTGGCTATGTGACATTTCCAAAGTAGTTTATTGTACTATTATTTTTAAATGTAAGCCATGTAGAGGACCTTATTGACTCATGCCAAAGCTCTCTGATTCTTGCACACTGACGTTTAGTAAAATGAGCAGCATTTTCTTGTCCTCATGCCAAAGTTTCTAAGTGAAATCAACTTATCATTACAGAAATCAATAAAACTATTCCTAGAAGCCAAAACATGCATCACTGTACATATTCAAACATGTTTTGCTCAACTACTCTCTAGGAATATGGCCAGCATTAGGAATATGTTTTGGACACCTATTGTTTTTGGTGGAATCCTCACTGTGAGATATTGTCTGCCTTCTCAGGGACTTCAAAGGTAGCATCACGGTGTGACTAATGATCCTTTCTTTCCAGGGATGTTTTTCAAATTGGCTTTGTCACACTATTAAGAGGCATTCTTTCAACCTCACTTATATGAAAGTTAGCCTGCATGATATCTCACATCACAAGGAGAGTATGGTGTAGGCTGGGGCTGCATCAAAGGTCTTTGCTTGGGATTTCCCAAGATTCTAGTGAGATAAATCAGGCTTCACCCATATTCATTTTCAGAGAGAAAAGCTTTCAAAACTATAGCCACCTAAACTAGGCTGCCATTTTTCCTTCCTTGCAATAACTGGAAAAGTTTAAGCCTTGGAATTACAAGATCATAAGCATTTGAATGAAAATTTAGGTTTTTTTAAAGTCCATATTTAGCACCACTTTGATGCTGTGAATGTGGGAGATGATGGATGGTGGTGGGAGTGAAATAACGGCATTTGGGGCACTTTTGGTTCAGAGGGCTGTTCGTTTTGTAGAACAGATGAAAATTCATTGAACACTAAAATATTGATAGGGTGTTTTGGTTTAATGTGGTTGTGTAATAAGACCTGATTTATGTCCAAGTAGTACAAGGACAGCTTGGTGATTATGTTTTCAGAAATAAGACTTGAAATCAAACCAAGTCTTTTGGTGGCAAGAGTGACAGAGGGTCTGAAATGGGCTACCCTGTGTGAGTTGCTAAAGATGTCAAAACCACTCCTAGTGCCTGACTTTTCTTTTTGGAGGCTGGTCGCTACTGCCTACTTATATAGCACCTTGGCTTTCTGAAGGCTTGGAAAAAGCAACAGCCAAAACAAACTACTGATGAACACTGAATGTGGCAAGTGTATGAGTGGGCCAATAGTTTAGATGATTGTTATTTTAGAAAATTCCAAGTGAACACATCTTTTGGAGAAACATCAGTCTCTACACCATATTGTCTTGTAACTTGGGAGATGATGAGGTATTTAAAATCCAGCCTCTAATCAAGATGCAATTATTGTATAATTTATTTTAAAGATATGACATTTTTATACCAGTCTAATCTATTTTATGTACTATATTATTTGATAAAGCCAAATTTTAGTTTTTACATGGTAATTTAAGAAACTAATCCTCTTGTTCTTTCTTTTCCCTAGGAGCACTAAATCAAAAAAATTGGGGAAAGAAATATCCAATATGTAATAGTCCAAAGCAGTCTCCCATCAATATTGATGAAGATCTTACACAAGTCAACGTGAATCTTAAGAAATTGAAATTTCAGGGTTGGGAAAAAGCATCTTTGGAAAACACATTCATTCATAACACTGGGAAAACAGGTAATGCCCTTGCCTTTTTCCTTTGATTGGTTTTTCAGACAAAGAATATTTGAATAGTATGCTAGGAACTGAAAAGAGGCTGGTGGTGGAATAAGTGACTAGAACACAGAAAATTAGATATTTCATCAAAATGAAAAAATTTTGAAAATCTGTACAAAAAAAATGTGGTCAACATCATCATGTTATGTTTTCCATCTGTGTAATGAGAGTGGTCTTGCAACTTGGTATGAAAAAGATGATGAAATTAGAGCTAGAGAAATTTTTTAACAGTGCTTACTCAGACACGGTCAGAATTTCTGTATATTGGCATTAGAGTTTGATCTTGGATGTTCAGCTGCATGTTGTAATCAATATTTGAATGTGATGAGATAATCGATTATAATTAAATTTAACAAAACAAATTAATAGCCCTTTTATTTGAGAAATTTAAAATTATAATCCTTCCTTAAGGAGGTACTTAGCAAGTACCTTTTGTAAGTTTCTCTTTTTTCTTTAAACATGCAAAATGTAATTCCTTAAAATTCAAGAAAATTCAGATTAAACCATATATAGATATATTAATTATCAAAATGTGGCATGATTCCCTTTTGGCTATTTTGTTTTGGCCTGAAACAGTTTGTCAGGGAATTGTATAAACACAAGTGTATATCTTTGCAAAAATTAGAAAAATATTCAAAATTTAAATAGCTGATCTCAGTGTGGTCTTATAATGCATGGGTTTTTTTTGTATTTCATATTTAGATAACATAATAAGTAGATGTAATAATTTAACTTCACATTCTGTGAGAGTAAGGATCTTTCTCTTTCAGTGCCTAACATGTGATAGGCCATTAATATTATTTGAATAACTAGCTGAGAGAATATTGTTATGTTATACAATAATTCAAACAATAAAAGTATTTTCAAATATTTACAGCTACAGTTTTTGTGAATGTTAAAAGCTGTACTTTTAATAAAGCTCTGCTTTATTCTTTTAGGGTTTAATGGTTAAGTATTGTTCCTTACATTCCCTCTGAATTTATCAGTGGTCATTCAAATGACAGTGTAAATCTTGGAGGAGGCCACTTACCTTGCATGTGACTCAGTTGCTTTATTTGTAACAGTGATTACAATGGTCTTTGCTCCCTAAGGTTATTTGAGGATCAAGTAGTTATGAGGTATAAAGCAATTCATGACACACCAGGTACTTTATAAATGGATAGCTGTTTACTGCCATTGTTTTCATTATTGACATTCTTCTTATCATAATCAATGGATGCTGCTTGTATCACTAGCTGGCTAGCCAGTGTGTGTGTGATTCAGTAAAAATTCTTAATTTTGGCTTTCAGAAACTCAGATATAATATTCGGGGGAGTTGCTTTAGTTTTTGTTTTGTTTTATTTTGTTTTGCTTTGCTTTAGTGGAAATAAATCTCACTAATGACTACCATCTCAGTGGAGGACTTTCAGAAAAGGTATTCAAGGCAAGCAAAATAACCTTTCACTGGGGAAAATGCAATGTGTCATCTGAAGGCTCAGAACACAGTTTGGAAGGGCAGAAATTCCCACTTGAGGTAAGGTAGCAGCTGGATGATTTCAGGTTTACCACATACATCTTTGAGATTTTCTCTAGCCTAGAATTTGACTTACTGTTCAGTTCAGAATTTAGAACATTCAGTTGTGTTTTGACGATTGGATCAATAAATACGTGCTTTCCTTCCAAGACTGTAAAGTCAATGAGCATCTTTAGCTTTCTGCTTCCAGATCACTCCTGACTAGCTTATCAATAAAGCAGATGAGGGATTGAATGAATGAAATAATAAAATGGGTGATCTCATCAAAGTACAGCAGAATGCTTGCACTTAAGTCCTTTAATTAAAATGAGGAAAATCATATGTTTAAAACTTGAAAAGAGTTGTTAAGTATGATAAGCGATGTTTATAAATAAATGTTTTCATATGTCTCTAGATTGCTAAGCTTTCTGGGAAGTAGTTTGTTTTGTATTTAAAACTTTGTTTATTTTCAGTATTTTATGATTTGGATTATAGCAACAATAATTATAAATATACAGCCATTTATGTGTGAAGATTTATTTATAATATAAAATATTTAATTATTATATTAAATGTATAATTTATTTATAATATTGAAATAAAGTGCATGATTAAATACACTATGATGGAATATTGCACTTTATAAAAATCATGTTTTGAATGATATACTTATCCAGAAAATTTTATGTTGAGGCTGGGGAGGTGACTCGGTAGGTGACTCCAATGCTCCAGTAGCAATATGGGAGGGGGAGGGGAGGAGAGCAGATTCACCAGAAGTGCTTGCTTGGGCCAGTTACCTTGGAATAAGTCATGGCAAGCAACAGAGACCCAGCTGACAAGACTTAATATCCAAGGCTGTCCTCTCACCTCCCTCCCCATGGCACACCATGGAATGCCATCACACACACACACACACACACACACACACACACACACACACACACACAGAGTATGCACACCCTTACCACCACAAAATAATCATATTTTAATGCATTAAAAATAAGAATATAAAATCAGCATTATATTTCCAACTTTATAAAACATGAAAATTAATTACACAGAGCATGGGTCAAATGGACCAGACTCTACAGTATGAAATAGACCCACTATTACCAGTTGTACCAGTTGTGTGGGGTTAATTAAAGGAGGGAATATGTGTATTACTCATTAAAAATCTTCCAGAGAAACCTTAAAAATGTGAACAGCATCTTTCTTGTGCTGATATATTATAAATGCCTCTTATATTTGTTCCTTTAAAAATCCTCCATTACCTACAATGAAACTGTATTACTTTTATAACTCAAAAGAGTTATTAGTAATAAAAACAAAACTAGGGTAAATTCTGTCAAAGAACCAAAAAGCATTTAAAGATATTGAAAATTACATTTATAGATTATAACCAGGAGAGCTTACATATTAGTTATCCAGAAATAAAATAATATTTATTATATGTTGTCAAAGAAATTAAAAAAACAACTATTTAAGTACATAGCGTACCACTTCTAAGACTTAAGCTTTCATGCAGTTACCTAGTTTTTAAATATTTTAAAAAAGCTATCCATAACAAAAGCCACGAGCAATCAAAATAAACACAAAAGAATATAGCACTAAATTTACAATAAATATTTCATTCAAAAGACTATTTTAGAAGGGTTGTTCTTTGGCTTTCTTGCTTTTTCTTTTCTGTGTTGCATTTAAGAAAATATTTCCCAGGTTGAAGACATAGCTCAGGGATTAAGAATTGTGTACTGATCTTGCTAAGGATTTGAGTTCAGTTCCCAGCTCCCACAAGATGACTCACAATTGCCTGTAATTTCAGCTCCAGGAATCCAGCTACCTGTTATAGCCTCTGACAGCTGCTACACTTACCTGTATATACTTCCACATAGACATATATATAAGTACATCATTAAAAATAAAAATAAGTCAAGTCTGAAGAGCATTTGTTGTGTCTGCAGAGGACTAAGGTTCAATTCACACATGCATATGGTGGCTCAGAGCCATCTGTAACTCCAGTTCCAGGGGATCTGATGCGTGCTTCCCAGATACCAGACAGACATGCAGACAAAACACTCATACTCATAAAATAAAAATAAATAAATCTTTAAATTAAGTAAATAAATCTTTAGAAATATTTTCCATGCAGTTGTGCAAATAGGACCTCAAAGGTACATCCTAGAACTTTTCCTTCATTTGCTCTTCATTCGTTTGTGCTTCCATCCTCGCTCCCTCCCTCTCTTCCTCCCTCTCTCCCTCCGTACTTTCCTCCCTCCCTTGTTCTATCCTTCCTTTCTTTGTCTCCCATATCCCACAACCAAGTCCTTTGAATTCTTTTTACAAATTATATGAGTTTAGGAAACAAATTCAAGCCACCATTATTTCTTCCTTGCTTATTAAATGCCAATGTATTAGTCTTTGTTTAATTTTAGCCTCCTTCAGTCTATCCCCATTCCTATCCCTAGCTCATCCTTACGACTGTTTGCTAAAGAGCATTGATGACGTCCCTTGACTTCTTGGTGTGACCATTGCCTGTTTCTCCAGCCCCTTCCCTTACAATTATTCACAGGTGTCACAGAAAATATCTCAGTTTCCCATGCTTATATTTTCTTGGTGTACACCTTTCTGGGGGTACTTCCTTACAACAAGGAGAATACCCACCCCTATCCCTTCTGACTTCAAATAGCTTGCTCAAAGCTGTCATCTGTCCTTCACATTTCAGCTGAGATACCCTGTCTGAACAGGCATTGGTGTGGCACATCATAGCCACTGCCATTCTGCTGGACATGGAACTTCTCCGCTCACAATCTCAGAGGCTGTCTACTCTTTTCTGAGTTCTACTTTTATAGGAGGGGGTCCCTGCAGGTATCACACAAGGAAGGGGAGTGAACCATGAGAAAGATAAGAATGAAAACCTAGTGCAGATTGACATCGTCAACATGGATCAGACTTCTGGAAGTCTAATATCAGGCAGTTTACTCCCAATGTATTTAAGTACAGTACAATTTAAAAAATAATAATAAAGGTTTCCTGGTGTAATACAACAAACAAGCATAGTTACATTGAAACTCAATTCAGGGTACATGTCATTTCTTCCAAGAAGATGGGTTCTAGAGATAGGCTATCGTACTATCTTAAGGGCCTATGGGTCTGGCTTGGTATTAGTCAAACAGATAGCATAGAAGTCATTTGGACTATTAACCACCTCTGGTCCTGATGGTAGGAATGTTGTGGAGCCTCTAACTCTAAAGGTCATGTAGATTACCAGCCAGCACTTCCAGTCCTAGGTGTAGGAGCTTGATATGGTCTGGCCCAACAGATAACACAGATCACCAAGCAGTTAATCATTTCTAATTCTTGGCTTTCTGGATGGAAGAACAGGTTTTTCATCTTTCCTATTGGAAAGACAATCCTGCATGCTTGACATTCCTGGTTTCTCTGGAGATCTGTGGGCTCAAAATCTTTGGGCTATGCTCCCAGCATTTATATAACTAAGTTACCTGGATTCAAGCCCATGAGCAAAGAATACATTAAAAGTTTAAATACAACCTGTCATGGCTGAGCATCTAGAGTGGAGTATACACTCATAAGGGCTAGCTTCACAGCAGGAAAGTTTACAATATGAAACTTAAAACATTTGGTAGTTTTAGATACAAGAAGAGTTCTTTAGAATTTCAGTATAAGAGCAGTAAGTACACCACGATAATACCCAACATTGCAATGATGGACCATCAAGAAAGGAATGTTCACTTTAGAAACAGCAAGCTCCAGTTTTGTAGAATTCAACCGTAATAGTTAAGAGCCTTTGCTAATTTTAAGTTTACTGATTATTTATTGAATTATTACTGGAATGTCTGTTGCTATTCCCTTGGTAGTACGTGCTATTCTAGAGAAGATTCTGTATTTCCTTCTATGTACAAGGACATGAATGATATCAAATGTACATAATATATGTGTAATTGAGAAGTTATTTGGGAAACATAGAGAATATAAAACTCTATAGTCTGTAGAATTCTTCAGCAGAATGTACTGACTTGGTCAGCTTCTCTTTTATGTATCTGTTGACTTTTGTGATGTGCTTCTAATAAAACTATCATCATTACATTTACAGATGCAAGTCTATTGCTTTGATGAGGATCGATTTTCAAGTTTTGAAGAAGCAGTTAAAGGAAAGGGGAGATTACGGGCTTTATCTGTTTTATTTGAGGTAATTCTTAAGCGTAGGTTTACAACTGATATTTCAAATCATAGAACTGTCAGGAATAAATGTTAATACAAGAGAAAGAGATTTAAACCACAATGATAACTGGTGGTCATTTCCAGGAAGGGTGACCCCTGACTGGTATGTTTAAAAGAGGACTCATATTCATTAACTGAATAGGTTTCTTCCAGCTGAATTAGACACTTCTAAGTGCACAGATTTGGCCATTCATCTATGAAAAGTATCCCAACTCAGTAACAGTAACTAAATCACAACATTTTCCATCTTACTTTTCATAGTGTAAAATGTAAAGCTCTTTAATTTTTATGTTTCTACCTTACTATTGAAAAAAGGGGGGGGTGTGGGTGTGTTTGGAATGTACTATTCTTTATACTTAAATTGGAATTTATTGTTAATTTATTATTAATTGTTGGATCCTGTTTTATAATGTCATTCTTCTCTAACAGGTTGGGATTGAAGAGAATTTGGATTTCAAAGCCATTATTGATGGAATTGAGAGTGTTAGTCGTTTTGGTAAGTTTTTAAGATTGAGATATGAATACCTATTGGAATCTGCAGTGTGACAAAAATCACATGTGAAAGATTGAGAGGAAGAGTCTTTAAAGATGAGGGTATTTCCCTTCCCACACTTGACTGCTCTATATACTTTTCACTAAGTAAAGAACCATTTACCAGGGAATTCTGTGCCATAAAAACTGTGAAATCTTGAGTATGATGGTACATGCCTTTCATGCCAACACTTAGGAATCAAAGGAAGTTAGATTGCTCTGAGTTAGAGGCAGTCTTGGTCTATACAGCAAGTTCCAGGGCTACACTGGGAGGTCCTGTCTCAAATAAATAAATCATTAATTGGCTAATTAAAACTTTAGATTATATGCTATCAATGTAAAAAGGAGTCTAACATTGTCTAAATTCATTCTTAAAAATAACCTGATTTTACTATGCTTTTAAAACATTCACCTATTTTGCTTCTGTATCATACATCCCCTTAAAGACTATATGGAACTAATTAATTAATCAAGCAATTATTTTTGTAATTAATTAATTTTGTTGATTAATTTTACAAATTAATTTGTAATTAAACTGAATGATTTTTTTACAAATATCAAATTATGAAGTGAAAAGAGAATTTTACTCAAGTGGACATCTAATTCCCTGGTGGTTTTCTTGGCAGATGAGTATTTTAAAGCAAGAGAATATTTGTAAGAAGTTGCATGTTTCCATAGAACAGGATGGAATGTGCTTTATATTATTTTATCTGATAGATAGCTTGTGGATCTTGTCATCTGCCACAGCAAATGCTTTTGTCAACATTGGTCACAGAACCAAAACCTGTGCCCACACAAACAATACTAATGCTCGACTGGTTATCAACAAAATGAAAAATCATTCCTCCCTGGACAGCCACCGAATCTGAAGCCAGAAATAAGGCTTACATAGGCCCCTTTTGTGATAGCAGAAGCTCAAACTATTATTGATTCATCTCTGTCACTTACATCTGAGGATCAGAGTTGGCTGAACTTTTCACAAGTCAGGAATGTGGGGACTCCTGCAGAGGAGAAGCCTGCTCCTTAACCAAAAGCAAGATCCAGCTGACTGCTCCCTCAATCCACAAAGAAGCAGAACTCAGCACCGAACACCATAAGCCACCCGTAATTTTTTCTCAGTAGGGCAGAAAGTGGATTCTCCAACTTAAGGAAGGGGACCAGGTTGGATCTCAACGCTTTCTTAAAGGCATATATAACATGAACATGAACCTGGGATGTCTCTATGTTTTGCATCAGCTGATGGAACAAGAGAACAAAACTATTAACTCTAACTTGTAAGGTTATACAACCTTTTCCATTTTCATTTGGAGCCTAGAACATTCCCTAGAGTCCAGTAAACTGAGAACTTCTCAATTGGGTCTGCTGAGCTATTCTTAAAGATTGGAAGCAGTTCTGACTCTTTGACAAAGAGAAGTTTGGACTGCATTCAGATGTCCAAATCCTGACTCATGTTCTCCACGTGAAGAAAGTCGTAGACAACTCAATACCACAAGCATCATTCAGAAAATAAAATCTTCTTACTATAACATGGGCCACTTGCTCATCTCCTACATTTCTATCTAAAAGGCAAACCTCATTTTGCTTTGAGAACCCATTCTTTCTTATCACCATAACTATTTGATGCTAGGCTTTATCATATCTGTAGACTGGGGAGACAGGTGGTGATTTTTCAGTGATACAAAGATAAAATGTTAGTGGTCTTCAAGCAGAGCAGATAGAAGAGAGAAGTATTAGTGAATCTTTGCAGCTACAAAGAAGAGAAACTTGCAAGTAGTAGTAGTATTGGTGATCCTCAAGTGGACAGCCTCATCAGAACTACTTACACAGCTCGCTCAATTGCACACTTGGCCTGGGCCTCTGAATAATGAAAATCCCTCACAAGCAGCTTTGAGGTGGCCCCTTAAATATCATTGTTGAAGGTAATAGTTGGTTTAAGTCCCCAGCAGCACTGCCTTAGTACTTGGCTGTTTTATGGTCTTCAGTTACTCTCTCTCTCTGCCTCATCTTTCCTTCCCTCATTGTCAACCTCCCCACGGAAGGATCTAGCAAGTTACTTGGTTAATCATCTGTGTGTGAGAAACTGGTGGTGGAGATGAAAGGCTGAACGTAGTGTAGTGCTGTTGGCCCAGGTGTGAGTCTCTCTGTCACAGTTATTCAGATGAAATTCATGACTAGTTTCCAAGTTCACAAAGTATCGCTGTACTCTAGTTCTCTCAGTATATGGTGGCATGGTTGAAAAGCAGACCCATAATTGAAAAGTCTATGTCATATCTAAGGCAGAATTTTAGGACAAACATGAAAATACCAGCTGTAGTCAACATCATGAACGTTTAGCCCCTCAGCAAGAAAATATGTCTGCTAAGGTCCAGAAAAGACAGACCAGATTCTGCATTAAGGAGGGGGAAAAAGAATTATCTTTCTTCTTACCTTCTTTACCTTTAACTTTCTCCATATTCCAGGAAATTTTGTGCTCCACATCTCCACAGAGGTCTCAAACCTTTGTCCTCTCTGCCCTGCCTCTAGATCTTCTGGAATCAGTTAAATTTCTCCCAGGTAGCAGGGCACTCATTTCTGCCTCTTTATTTAATTAGTGTATTCCACAATCATATTTTCATAAGACACATGTAAAAGAAATTTTATCTTTAGTAGAAAACAAAAACAATTTTAGTCCATTTATGATTCAAGAAGAGAGTATTTAATCACGAAAAATTCAAGCCTTAAAAACACTGGAAAATATCCACAGATTAGTACCCTGATCATTTCTTAGAACTCGAGTTGGAATTTGAACTTGGATAATTATTTTTTTTTCACTTTTGAGATTATAGTTTAATTATATTTCTCCCTCCGCTCTCCTACATCTGAGCCCTCCCAAATACCCCTGCCCACTCTGCCAAATACATAAATACATGGTCTCTTTTCCCATTAATTACTATTGCATGCATATGTGTATATGCATATACATATATGTTCCTAAATATAACCTTTTGAATACATATAATGCTACCTATATGTATGTTGTCAGGGCTGAGTATTTGGCACTGGACAGTTGATCTGCTCGTCCCCACCTCTCATGCTCACAGCTTTCCACAGTTACTCATGGTTCTTTGTGTAGGGTCCTAGTGTAACACTGAATTCTAGTAACTTCATCTTGATATTGTACATATCTAGATATCAATAGTCCATTAAGCCAAACAAAATGTGACTTCCTAATGGATTGAAATAAGACTTTATTGGATCCAGGAGAATGTAATTCAGCCAAATAGCATTCTATTTGTAAGATTTAGCTTTTAACTTAAACTGTAGTTAATTAGTTCTACTTTTATTAATAATAACCCATGACAAATGTTAACAGAAAGATGGAAATCTTGAAAATACTTTCTTATACCTCGTTTTAACCTTGACTATGTGTCTGCATCGTCTTGGGATAGATTTAACAACGCTTGCAGCCAGGCTCCACTCCTAGAATTCTTATTTTTGATGATGGGAAGTCTGTGACATTGATGTTATTTTAAAATTCCCTGGGTTCCCCTAATAAGGTGCCATCTCACACAGACTAAATTGGCTTCACGAATACTGTATAATGACCTAAATCTCCTGGACAGGGCAGAAGACATGGACTGGACTAGATATTGAGAAAGATAAGGAAATGCAAGAGATCCAGCTAGCCAGCAAGTAACTGCCTCTATGAGTAAAATCAGTGCAGGAAGAGCTGGATGGCCAGGGTAGTGCTATTGACAAGCACTGTTGTAGAGATGCAAAAATAAAGTGTACACATAATTGTGTAACAATTTTCTAAGCTGCAAGCAAGTTCATGTACAAGAATATACATATATATATTTAAATGTGTACATGCATAGTGTATTTAAAATACATTTTCCATCCCTCGAATTGCTCTTTTACTATTTTAATAATGATTCTTAAAAAAAAAAAACAAAAACAAAAACAAAAAAAAAAAAAAAAACAGGGCCTCATGAAGCACAGGCTGACGTCAAACTCATTGACTCATTGTGCCGTTTTGGATGACCTTTGACCTTGACCTTCTTATCTTTCTGACTCGACTTCCTCAAGCATGCACTGCCCCCACTGGCTTTATTTTGTGCTTGGGATGAAATCTAGGCCCTTATGTGTTCTAGGCAAGCACTCTAATTAGTAAGCTACATCCTCACCCCTAAATAGTAACTGTTTAATCTTCTTGACCCTGACATCTTGAAATTTTGTATCATTTCTCCTTTCAATAGTAACTGCCATCAGAAATTTCAACCTTCCTATGTGAAGATAATTTCCCATGTTTTCTTCTAAAGTGATGACACTTTTAAATGTATAATCCATGGAGAATTGGTTAGTATTTGTAATCTAAAACAGAGAGTTAAAGATGAGGCTATAGCTCAGTGACAGAGTGAATACTTGGCATGTAGGAAGTATTGCGTGCTCAGTCCATAGCAACCAAATGGATGGATGGATGGATGGATGGATGGATGGATGGATGGATGGATGGATGGAACACTAAATAATTGAAATTTACTTGTTTCCTCAAGGACCGTTAATATGGCACTCTTATTGAAAACACCACTAATTCTACACTGTTTGTTATTATTTCAGCTATAAATCAAGGAATCATGTATGTGTCTGTGGGTCTGTATTCTTCTTTATTCTTGTATCTGTCTCTGAAAAATGTCTTACTATCATGGCTTCCACAACCACATATGATCAGCAAGCCTTCCTATCTGACAATGATATTTCTCTAGCTTTTTATTGTTCAAGATGATTTGATTTATAGACTGCATTTCATTTAAACTTTATGATCAGCATTCCAATTAACATAAACATCATAGGTAGTAGAAGATGCCTTTAGTCCCACAGTTCCAGCACTTTTCTAGACAGTGAGTTTCGGGACAGTCCGAACTACATAGTAAGACTCTGTCTTAAATAAACAAACAGCAACAAAGACTTTCTCTCTCTCTCTCTCTCTCTCTCTCTCTCTCTCTCTCTCTCTCTCTCTCTCTCTCTCTCTCTCTCTCTCTCTCTCTCTCTCTCAATTTTTTATTAAGAGTTTATCGAACCTGTAAGTTTAAGGAAAATTAGACCTACCACAATATTGAATTTTCAAACCCAGGACATGGTCTTTATACCTCTTTACAAACGTTTTTATTTCATAGAATATGAATATATTAAACATAGACTTCATACAGCGTTAGCAGATCTATTTGTCTTTCATATATTTGTTGCTATATTAAACCATGTTGCTTTTGCAATTGATAGCTTCTGGAAAAGAGAATATCGGTTTTCTTCGATGGAGTGATACTAGGTATATCAACCACATTCCAGGACAGGCCCCATATGTAGGAGTACTTGGCCAACACAAAACAGACTCCCAATTTTGTTTGTTGTTTGGTGCTTTTTGTTGTTTTTGTTTGGTTTGGAGCTTTAATATTTTTTGAAAGAGAGAAAAGTCATGATGTTGAGTGAGTAGATGGGAGGGAGGAAGAATCTGGGAGGTCTTGGAGGAAAGGAAGGACAGAAAATGATCAAAATATATGGTATGACAAAAATCTAAATAAATGGAATAGAGGGGGAAACTCATGTTACAGAAAAATTAATATGTGCTGTTTGAAACGGATGTAGAAATACAATTGAATTTTTTTCTTGTATTGGTATTGTGCACAGTGACTTTGCTAGATTTGTTTATTAAACTGAATAGTCACTTAAAATACTCAGTATACATGTTTGATTCAATTTGATTTTGAAACATGCAAATGTGGTATATAGTTAAAAGAAATAACTTAAACAAAGAAAGTAATAAAACATTTGGAACACATCCAATCTTTTCTACATTGTCTATTGACATAGTGAGAGCTCTTCACCTACACAGAGGATTGCTTAATTTCCCTGCCTTACACATTCTTGTTGGTATAATTGTGTTTGTTTGTGCCTTTAATTCTTCTTCTCCTCCCTTTTTTTTCTTACAGTTTAAAGCATTTCTTAAGACAAGTGTTTATTCAGACTACAACACATGCTTATTCCATACTAGTAATATTTCTATTATGTATCCTTTCCCAGAACACTTGAGCTCTTTCTCGACTATGAGTCAATTTTCCTTGTCATGCTTCCGTACATACCAGATTTTTTAAAACATGGAAATGTCCTAATACACGAGGGCAGTGGATCAAAGAATAAACTGGAGCATCAGTTCATATTGATTTTGAAATTCCAAAGAACCCAGAACCCAAAGAATGCTGGCTAGAATACACTCTGGCTTTCTTATTCTCCATTTTTGCCCCACAATAATCACCTAATTACTTGTCCAAAAGTTGCCTCAGCCTTCTGATTTCTTTAAGGAAATGTTCTTTGTTAATGACTACTCCACTCCACAGTTCTTTTTTGCAGTTGCTGTGTGAGTGATAGCCATTTAGAACACTATTTAGAAAGCCCCCTTTAAAAAGAAAACTTTGTAATCAAAATGGAATTAGAGCACTTTCCTTTTTCCCTTTTTTCCCTCAGATCATTCCATATCCCTCCTCATTCTCAAGTTAATAGCCTCTTTTTTAAATATAAGTATTTAAATATGTGCATATGTGCACATATGCATGTGTGCATGCATGTATGTATGTATGTGTATGCACAAATGTGTATAAATACAACTTGCTGAGTATGCTTTTGATGTTTGTGTGTATATGGCTTTTAGGGCTGACCACAATTCAGTGGACAGCTAGTAAGAAGGGAACTAACCCCTGGGAGAGGTTAATTTTTCCCCTCCCAGCAATCATTGGTTGTCTGTGGTTGTGTCTAGGGATGGGATCCCATGACATTTTCCCACCTTCATGCTAACATGTCCCCTGATATTGTTATTGTTGAAGCCTTGTTGGTGCATCCATTTCTAGGAGAGAATGTTTCTCATCCTGGTATTCACGTCCTGGTATTCTGGCTCTTAAAATCTGTCTGCCTCCAGTTCTGTAATGTTCCCTAAGCCATAGATACACAATCATGCGCTCGTTTGCAAATGTTGATGATATCAGTTCCTATAAGTAGGAATCCTTTTCCTCCCTGCTCATTTGTTTTTAAAGAGTGTCTTCCTGAGTAACCCAGGCAGGCCCCCAGCTCCTGATCTTCCCCCCTCAGTCTCCCAGGTGATAGGATCAAGACATCAGATGCCAGCTCACTCAACACAGTTTTGTTCTTCTCCTTCATGTATAATACCAAACAAAAGTGATGATTTAAGACACCCTTGTCTCATTCTTGATTCTTAGGGGAAGCTGTCGGTATGTTACCCTTAAACCAATGCTCACTATAGACTTTTAACAATAATCCTCAACAATAATCCTTTGTTTTCATATTCCATGAACTAGAATGATTTTTTTTCAAAATATGTAGATGACATCTATTGATATAATCATACATTTCTTTACCTTTTTTATATGAAATATTCTTTTTTCATCATCAGGTTACAAGACATGACATGTAACAGCCTATAATGATAAATTTAAAGCAATTTGGTGGTATGCTCATTATATTACATATACATGCATACATATCATATATCTAGCATTCTTAAATCTTCAGTTCTGACTAAGTATATAAGTAAGAGTGAGCCGTTGTTTCCTAGCACATTTGGTAAGTAAACTCTAGTGTTGGGACTCCAGCTGAGATGTGTGTTATTACTTCACAGGGAAGCAGGCCGCCTTAGATCCATTCATCTTGCAGAACCTTCTGCCAAACTCTACTGACAAGTATTACATTTACAACGGCTCATTGACATCTCCTCCCTGCACAGACACTGTTGAATGGATTGTTTTTAAGGATACAGTTAGCATTTCCGAAAGCCAGGTAATCTCAGAGGCTATTGTAAAAGCATTGTTTTGTAGCTTTGCTGAAGAGTATCACTTTAAAACGTTTACTGGGGCTTTTGAAGCAGACATGTTAAATGATTTGGTCTCTTTTCCAGCTGGCTGTATTTTGTGAAGTTCTCACAATGCAACAGTCTGGCTATGTCATGTTGATGGATTACTTACAAAACAATTTCCGAGAACAACAGTACAAGTTTTCCAGGCAGGTGTTTTCCTCATACACTGGAAAGGAAGAGATTCACGAAGCAGGTGTGTATTGAAATATGGTTTTTCTGTGTACCTCACATTAGCATGGTCAGTTATTTTGGTGTGGTGGAAAACACAGTTTTTGAAAGCTTTAAATTAACTTTTGTAGCTGTAGGCAAGCAATTTAGCTTCCCTAAATTGTGGTTTCCACATCTACAAATGAGAATTTGAAAAATCCATTCTTTCTCTATGAATTTTTTACAAGAAACAAAAGAGGAGATCTAGTAAATGGAAGCCAGTTTTCCAAATTATAATAATAAGTAGCAAAAAACGCATACATATTCTAGCTTCACTTTATAGCATCTGCTTGTCTAAAAGCTCTAAGAGGAAAAAGAATAAGAAACAGAGGTAGTCAGATCTTGGGTTTCATATCTGGTAGGCATCATCAGGGGCTAGGGCTGGAGATGGTAACAAGAACTGAACCTCAACAAGATATCATGGTACACACACTTGTGTTACCAGTTCCAAGAGAAAAGTCAAGCACCTAATAGGTATTGAAAACATTATACTGAATTACTATTAATAAACAAAAATGTCCTGTTTCCTTCTTTGGAGGAAAATAAGTTTGTCTTTGTCAAAACCAACACGTAGGAGGAGGAAAGGTGTTTGTGTTCCCTACATATGTTCTATGCCTTTTGTGGCTGACATAGGAGTCAAAGCCATCATAAATGTCCAGAGGACACAACCAGTGGTAACTCTGACTTATTTCTTTTCATTTCTACGAGAGTGTAGTAACCCATGAAGAAATAGTTGAAGTAACCTTCATTTTGGGAAATTAAGACTTTCCAAATGAGATAATCTTTGATTTCAGCTCTGTATTTAATGTTGTCAAGGATAATATTAATTTAATATCAATTTAAATTAATAATTAATGTTCATACTTTTATTGCTTTAATGTAATATTTAGAAGTATTTGCTTTCCAACCAAAACAAAAATAAAAAAAGAAAATGACAACAGTGTTGAATACAGTATCTAGTGTGACATTAGCATTCAAATTAAAATTACCCAAAGTGATAAAATTCAGTAACACTTCTGCCAGGCACACCAATTACTTTAATAGTTTTACTAGTGAATAATATGTAACTGATCAGAAAAATGAAAATGAACCTGAACCACCTCCTTTTCCAAAATGCAGTAGGCTAAACAGCACATTAAAAATTACTGCTTTTTCCATCATATTTTAAATCACATTTGATTAAAACTCTGGATGGATCCAGATCTGGATTCTTTGAGAATAACATCACAGTCTGTCACTTAATATAGGACATGTTTCATGGTAGCTTATCCTAAAGCTAACCCGTTTTCATCAAGATTTCTTCCCTCACTCTAAACTCCATGAGGTCCCCTGAATCAGGGAGACACATTCTCACAAGTCACACGGAACATGTTTCCTCTATGCAGCATGCCCCCCCCACAACTGTCTTTTCCTTGTTCTCCTAAATGCAAGCAAGATATTCCTCTACCCAGAGATCAGCTCTTGTGGGACCCTTATACCCACACTGAATCTGGACGATGCACAGGACTACTCTCAGGTGGCATCACAGTCATGGAGTTCAAGGTAAACAATGTTCACCTGGACTCCATGCAGTGTACCCAAGTAGATGTTACCCACTCCAAGGGCCTCTATTTAACAATGTCGGAAGAGTGAAGGAACACCTGTCATCCTTCTCCTCCTCCTCCTCTTCTTCCTCCCCCTTCTTCTTCCTCTTCTTTTTAGTTACACAGTTACATAGAATTTAATATTAAAGCTTCAGTTTATATTTAAAAAGTGGGATTTTGAGATTGAAATTAAATCATCTTCTTTATTTAATGTTCTTTGAAAGAATTTTAAGTGCTAAAACTCTTCAAAACATTACATGGCATAGAGTTCAGATTCTTGATTAAAGACAGCTTCAAGGAAAGATTCTAATTTTTTAAAAAGAAGTATCTGTGTCATAATAAAATTAAAAAGTCATTTCCTCAGTGACTGAGAAAAAGATACCAATTCACTTTCCTTATTTGAACTCTTGTCACTATTCAGGTAAAACTATTATTATATTTGACAATGTTATATATTTAGCATATAAAGATAATTACAGAGTAATCTTTCAGATTCACACTGTATAATATTTTGCATTTGCTGAAATTACAATAAAAACTGGGCTACTTTCTCTTGGTTTTCACTTGAGAAGGGGGACTTGTGTTTAGAATTGGAATACTTGTTTATGAGCTGAACAATTCTTTTTCTATAAAGAGTGTTTGACAACTGAAGGTAGAATTCTGGTTTTAATTTTGTTAAATTTAGTCTGAAAATAAGGAACTACATTTTTTCTATTGTTAAAGTAGAAAATATGAGCCAGGTGGCCATGGTGTACGCCTTTAATCCCAGCACTCAGGAGGAAGAGGCAGACAGATCTCTGTGAGTTTGAGGCCAGCCTAGTCTACAGAGTGAGTTCCAGGACAGCCAGAGATACACTGACAAACCCTGTCTCTAAAAAAAAAAAAAAAAAAAAGCATAACAAACAAAAAGATATGACTAAGCTCACAGAAGAAGACACTAAAAATTTCTGATAATGTTATCACCCAAAGATGACCACTGAAAACTCTGTTGAATGTCCTTCAGACTTACCACTTCAACTAAAAAAACATTGTTATATCTCATAATGGAAGGTATTTTACATAGTGGTAGTAAATGAATCTTTAATAAGCTGTTAATAGTATTCCACTACTTAGTGAAATTTTATTCCTTAGTCTTGAACATTCAAGGCATATTTATAATTTCTAACTTTATAAATATCTAATATCTTCATTTTGACTAAAACCGAAGTAAAATGTATGATAAAAATTGTCAGAATCTTACTCTTAAAAAATACATCACGGGAAATACCTATTTTTAACATCTGTAACAAATCATGAATAAAGAGTGTGACTCCTTGTTTCCAAGTGTTCTCGAGATGGAAGCCCAGACCATATTCATTTTTACACTCACAGCAGTCTCTCAGTTTTCAGTATTCAGTATTCACTTCCCCAGAGTACCACAGCTCTGCTTTTCTGCTTTGATGTAGGGCTACCATTTCTTAGAAAGGCACTTCATTTGGGCATCATAAAATGGGCACTGTAGATGCTAAGAACCATTGAATTTGATAGAACCATCTGATCAGGAATTATTTAATAAAAGTTGTCTTTTAAGTAAGCACTATGGTCAACAGTTTAAACATGCAAAGTATAAAGTAGGTAAAGTTCCTGTTTATTCCTTACCTTCCAAGCAGACACTATCATACTGTGTTGTTGGCACCCTAGTTAAGTCCTTTGCAGAGCAGGGGCTGTTGAATCATACAGGAAAAAGAACTTGGGCTTCAAAGACCAGAGGGCATTTATTTCCAAACTCAGCATCAGTACTCGGTTATATAAAAACAGTGAAGTTGTTGATGTTATAAATCACTATGTCTTCACCTATGAAAGAATGAGAAGAATTAAAGTGGTCCCCTCAAAGAGCTGCTGTGAAACTTTTTTAAAAAAATCTAAATTCTGCAATGTACTACAGTGCCTTAGATGAGTAGGCTGCAGACTCAGTGACTGCTATTGTTGCCATGTGTCATTTGCACTGAGAATCAAGCAATCACAGTGCAGAAGTATGGCTACGTAATATTAGCATGGTCTGCCTTTAAAATACTTTTTATAGAATGTACTTAATTGATGCAATATGAATATACTTCAAATGTTAGCTAGCACTGTAAAAATTTAATGCACCAATTTAAACCGATACAATATAGTGTGCTTTTCAAGAAATAGAGCATGTCGGGAGAACCTTCGTAGCATAATGTATCTGAACTATGTAGCATAAGGCAATGAACTGCAGGATATTTTCTATCATTTCCTAAAAAATGTCATTATGAATTATACATTCGCAAACCTACTTTTTGGAAAGTCTGTAGTTTTAAATAATGTTGTTAAGGTCACACGTAGATAGCACTAGATCTCATTATAGTCAGAAAGCAAAATAAAGATCATTTACTTCTTAGAAGATCATGCATTACAAATTGAACTGCTGAGAGAATTGTTCTTAATCCCTGGAGAAGAACATGAAGTCTATGTACATGCACGGTCAGCATTTTCCTTGACATTCCCCTAAGCCACATTACCTGACTTTTCTTTCCACATTTTTAGCCACAGTTCACAGAATGCAGAATACGCCCTCCCCATCCAGGAAAACTGCATGCATCTCAGGACACGCCCTAGAAAAGGAAGGCGGAAAGGAGCTGAGATCTAGTTCTACTTCTACATCAACTTTCTTGATTAACAGAGAGCTTGCTCATAACCAAGAAATTTCCTGTATTTTGCTTCCATTTCTTTCTGTTTCTTCTGCTTTTTCCTTTTGTTCGAAACATTTAGTGAACTTTTGGTTATTTCTCTTTGTAGTACAAGTTCTTCTATATAATACAGTAGATAATTAACCACTGCTCTTTATGCTAGCTAAATGTGAATGACACACTTTACAACCTTGAAGAGTTATATGGGACTTTTGCTCACTTTGTCTAAGTAGCAGGGTTGTTTGGTTGGTTGGTTGGTTGGTTGATTTTGTTTGTTTGTTGTTTGTTTGTTTTGGTTCTGGTTTGTTGGGCATTTCTCTTGAGAATGAAGTCTAGAATTCAGAAACTAGACCCTTGAAACTTTCTGAATGTCAACATTAGAAAGCTATGACAGGGATGAGCTTCTAACAGACAGGAGCAGCAGCTGCACCTACATGCCCAGAGTAACAAGAACCAATGTGGGTGGAATGCTACAGCTGATTTTAATTCAGAACACATGTGGTTCTTCAAACAAGGAGCTCTGTAGGGAGTGTGTGTGTGGTACTTTGCCTGCGGATGGTATTCAAACACTTTCTAGAACTCTGTGTTCTCCATGAACCAGGTTCCTTCTCTTAGCTGTCATTGCTTAAAGTATGAGTGGCTGGGATCCAGATTGAGTATACCTTATGGAAATGAATTGAAAGGTAACATGTTCTTCCAGTAAAGTTGATGAAGCCTACAGAAGGAAATTATACATTTCTGTTTATAAATTATAAATTTTCTGTTTATATTTTTGTTGACATGTGTTTGATATAGAAATGCATACTGATTTGGAAAAGACTTCTTGATTTTTCACTCAGATAGTTGGCTTAGTATAGCTTAAATCTTTCTAATAAGATAATCATACTAATTACAGATGCAAACAAACCTGGGAAGTTAGACAAGGATGCTTTGGGCATATCTTAACTAACACATTTCTACTTTTCTCTAGAATTTTGTTTTGTGTGGGTACATTAAATGAATACATCCTAAAGCATTCCCCTTCTCCAAAAAGAGGGATTTATTTTAGGAGGAGAAAATCCACTAATTATCCTATCAGAAATCCACCTTCTGCAGGTACACTCCCTGGGAAGGAAGAAGGAGGCGGCCTGGTTTCCAATAATAGTTTATGTGAGGCTCTCATTTTAAGAAGGTTTGATGATCTTCTGCCATCTGGTGGGAAATCACAGAAGAGTCACAGGGAGTGGTCTATGGTGTAGTTTTAACATGACTTGAAAACATATTTTTAGTTTGAATTCACACTTTTTTTCACAATGAAAGAATTCTCCTCTTATTATTTAAGGAGCACCTCACTCTAAGCCCTCCCTAAACAAAATATATCATCACTAGTTTGCAGGGGGCAAAAAAAGAAGAAAGGAATAAAGTCTTATCTCTAACTTGTGCAAATTTATCCAGTATTAATTCAAAACATATGTTAATATTTTGTGGATAACTAACGTACTGTTGCAACCACAGAGTTGCTGATAATCAACTTGCTAACATATACTTAATATAAGGCAGGCTACTTGTGCAAGGAATTGTTAGTCTTGAGTGCCCTCGTGTGTATATGAGATGAACTACAAACTGCAAGGGGCAAGGATGAAAAACAAAAGGAAAGGAAAAAAGACAAGGAAAGAGACAAATCCCATTGGGTTACCTTCTGAAACACCTGCTGGCACATTTTCTGAATCCCTATAGGTATCTTACCCACAATGCTTGGTTCATTGTAGACACCCACATGCTTTCCTGACACAGCTTTGTAGTTGTAAATGTTTCTTAAAAAGAGCGTCCAGGCAGTAAATGTCTTATCTTTGTCTTGACAGAATTTTCTCTTCCTCTGCTTTGCAAATGTCTGTGGTACCTAACCTATTCTGTGTAAGCTACTCTAAACTTATCACGGACACGTAAACAGTTTTGGAAGTTTTTTCACAATTTGATTTTCATGCCAGACGGATATCCTAATTCCTTTCAGTTATTTATTTAATCTGTTAATGATGCCAAAGTGGAATTTTATTGCCAGTTCTCATAAAGACTGAATTGATGGCTATAGTTTGATACAGCTTTCGTGGATTGGGAAATGTGAGTTATTTCTGAAATAAACTCTGTTATTTCAGAGTTTCTCTAATAGCAAAAATTTCTAGCTATAGACCACATTTTATAATTGAATTTTCTAGTCTCAAGGTAAATACATTCATTGGGTATCTAAAAGGGGGTATACAGACTCCATGAGTTTGAAGATATCCTATGTTCACTGTTTCTAAACCATGTTCTAGGCAACAGCAAAAGAAAAGGGAGAAAGGACCCATGGTCTTATATTTCAGTAGGATTAAGAGGGCAGAAAATAATTAGAGTGTGATGTTTTCAATTAAGGACTTTGGTTATAGATTGGGTTTGTGGAGATAACACCTGTGATTGAATCCTGGCTGTGTTTATGGACACAGGAAGGGTGCATTGTAGACAGTGAGATATACGCATACTCCCATCAAGAAGCATCATAGTCAAAAGGGCTACAACAGGACTTCTACCCTCCAGAACTGGAAAGAACCTACCAGATCCTAATTTAGTTACAAAAAAAATGGTCATAGGTGTCATAATATAAAAGAGATAATACTTTATTTCATACTGAACGAAAGTACAATTAAAAACTCAAGAGTATCTTTTATATAATACAAATCCCAGGAGCCAACCATAATGCCAATGACTTACCTTTTTGTCTCCTGAAGTGTGCAGTTCAGAACCAGAAAATGTGCAGGCCGACCCTGAAAACTATACCAGCCTTCTGGTCACGTGGGAAAGACCTCGAGTTGTTTATGACACCATGATTGAGAAGTTTGCTGTTCTGTACCAGCCACTGGAGGGAAATGACCAAACCAAGCATGAGTTTTTAACAGATGGCTATCAGGACTTGGTAACTATGAGATGAATTACTTTCTGTCTGATAACATTATAGTTTGACTTCCCAGGTAAGAATTTACAAATAATTACGTATTTTCACCTTTGGTCACTGTAGATTTTGAGTGAAGGTGTTCCCAGGGAATATAAGGCATAACAAATTATGTCAGTAGTTGGAATTAAATACAAGAAGATCATGTCACTATTAACAACATTATAAGAGATAGATACTATGGAAAACTTAAGCACTGGACATTGTTAGTGTAACCCTACTTTGTAAATAAAGTAACATATAGAACAATTAAATGCTCCAATTAAAATCTCACAATTGGCTTGGGACTCTCACCCTGTATGGGTTGTGTATTCTCTATTGATCTCAGGAAATGCAAGGTAGGGGACCTAAAAGTCCAATGCTTTGCATCAGATTTCTCGGTGACAAGTGTAAAGTGGTGACTAGGTCAGAACATCGAGGATAAAACAATATAAAAGACCCTCTTAGCTATGCACGTGAGTTACATGAATTACAGAGAGTACAGCTCAGATTCCTTCTGTGATGCAAATATCTTAATACTAGACTTTGATCTGATAGGGAAGGGTTGGCCCAGTGGTGGTGGGTTGGCAATCCCTGATCTACATGGAGGTAAAGGAAGACACAACTGCATCAGAAAAGTCTCTGGGCTCTACATTCAGGCAACAAGACTGCAGATCCAGGGAACCTACTTGAGTTAACCTGCCATTATTAGTATATTTGATAACATATGAACACCACAGATAAAAATTTTAACTACTGTTAAATTTATTTGTCTAGAATATAGAGAGAATGACAAAGGAGAAGATGACAAACTTGTGAGCAAATATTTCCTCTCATAGTCTATAAAGAAGCTAACACTGCTTTGTGAGATACAAAAACACATGCATGTGCTCACACATGCATTTTCACGTAGGCACACATATCAGGATAAAGAGAGTTGTTAATTTTTCACTGTTCATGGCTTCTGAGAAGAATATTTTGTATAACTTGTAGTATTTTTTTCTAGGGTGCTATCCTCAATAACTTACTACCTAATATGAGTTACGTTCTTCAAATAGTGGCCATATGCACTAATGGCTTATATGGAAAATACAGTGACCAGCTGATAGTCGACATGCCTACTGAGGACACTGGTGAGTGTCCTGAGATGTTCTCTATTTTCTGAGTAAATGAGGCATTTTGATTACTGGGCACACGTGTGGTATGCTTTCTTCTAACTCAGTTGTTCATCGGGTATTTGTTTTTTAATGTTTATTTTTGTTAGCATTCAAAGCAATGGGTTTCATTATAGCCAATACAAACATACATGTTTGTGTTGATCCTCTCACTCCTCTCCTCCCTCCCCTCCCCCTGGTCCTTTCCCTACCCCAGAAGCCATCCTTCTGCTTTCATGCCCTGCATAGTCTACTACCCCCACCACCTAAGACATCTTTTTTCCCCTCTCGTGGACTCCTTTCTAGTTTGATGACCAGTACCCACCTACCCCTACAGATAGATGAAAAACAAAATCCAGAATTCACAATAAACAGAAAAATATAGCATTTGTCCTTCAGGGTCTGCAGTACTTTTCAGCTTCACCAATTTTTCCACCAATGTCATGATTCTTTTGTAATGACTGACTTCAGTTCTGTTATGTGCTGTGTACTTTTTATCCATTCATTCATCTTCTGATGGACATCTGGGCTGGTTCCATTTGCTGCTATCATGAATAGTGCCACAGTAAATATGAAAGTGTTGCATAAGACAGTAAACTAAAGAAATGGTTCAAAAGGAAGGGAGGGAGAGAGGGAGGAAAGGGGGAAGGGATGAAGAGAAAGAGGAAGGAGGGAAGGAAGAAAAGAAGGAAGGAAGGAAGGAAGGAAGGAAGGAAGGAAGGACACTGTGATTACGGCAACTCTTATAAAGGAAAAAATTTAATTAGTTTAATCCATTAACTTCATGGTATCACGGAGGCAGATATGGTGCTGCAGAAGGAGCTGAGAGGCCTACATTTTAATTCATAGGCAGCAGACGCAACTGTGTGTGTGACACTGAACATGGCTTAAGAAAAAGGAGACCTCAAAGTCCATCCCCACAGTGACATTCTTCCTCTGACAAGGCCATACCTCCTAATAGTGCTACTCCCTATGAGGGCCATTTTTTTTTTTTCAAACCACTTCAGAACTTTTAACCACTATTGGTGGGAATGAAAACTGGTACAATCACTGTGGAAATTAGTGTGGAGTCTTCTCAAAAACATAAACCTAGAACTGACTTTATTCCTTTTGAACAAAGAAAACTTTTCTTTTACAGGGCAGAAAAAAAATCTCTTTTCTAATACAAGGTAATCTGTACATTTATTAATGACAACATTTTACCATTATATAATAAGAAAAACAAGATACATTCATGCTAGCAAAATCATCAAATGGAAATTGACAAGTGAACTTGATGCTTACTTTAGACTTATTTAAGACTTGGTTTCATTTGTATTTATTTCTTTTTCAGCCCCCAAAGCATGTAGTAAGTATATTCTACTCTTGAATCATGCCAGGTATCTTAAAACATCTATACAAAGCTTCTCAAATTTCACTTTAAATGTTTTCACTTTTTATAATTTGATTGGGGCATGTTTTTCACTTCCTTAATACACGAATCTTATTTTTGCAGAAACAACCGTGTTTCTAGTTGTGTTTATCTGCATGCATCCTTTCTAAACATTACGGAAAAATATTTTGATCTCAAACATATGCAATAAACAAATGAAGATATAGGCATAATTTGAGAACCTCAAAATTTTCTTAACTTTTCTTTTATTATTAAAAGCAGTTTTCAAGTGTTAGAATTGAAGTGTGTGTGTACATGTATGTATGGGTTTATGTCATAATATGCATATTTATATAAATGCATATATATACACATAGGCCTTCCCTATCATGATTTTATTCATTACAGTGTGGACAAGTTTTTCATGTCAAATGAATAGTTATAGCATAACTATGTTTTATATACAGAGGAGAAAGTGCATTGCTTTCATTGTCTAAAAGCTATAGTAGGAATTTAATTCAATGTCAGCTCAAATAACTAGCATGTTTCATCACTTTGTATGATTGTTCTACCTAGTTGGCTTTTAACTGTAAGGAATGTATGACTGTTAACTATCAGAATGCATTCTCATCCAAATATTAACAAACGTTGGCCATTGATACTTTATGACTTGTTCATGTGATGACATGCTTGTTTTTAGATGTTATACCTCAGGGCCTCTACATGACCTTTTTGTTTGTTTGTTTGTTTTGTTTTTCCGCCTTTATGTCTTTTTTGTTGTTTTTTTTTTCAGTTGAGTTGTTGTTTGTTTTTCTTTTTTCTTTTGTTAATTAAATTTTATTTTACATCCTGACTCTCCTCTCTTCCCAACCTCCCAGCCTCTCCCCTGCCCCCTTGTATCCACTTCTCTGTCTGTGTTGAGAAAGGACCAAGCCTTTCATGGGCATCAACAAAGCATGGACTATCAAGTTGAAGCAAGACCAAGCTCCTCTGTCTCCATCAAGGCTGGGCTAGGCAACCCAGCATAGGGAATTAGTGCCAAAAAGCCAGCTCAAGCTCCTAGGACAGGTCTTGATCCCACTGCTAGGAGCTCCACAACTATCAAAAGCTACACAACGCAGAGTCTAGGTCAGTCCCATAGAGGCTCCCTAGCTGTCAGTTCAGCGTCTAAGAGCTCCCAGAAGCCCAGGTTATCTGTCTCTCTGGGTTTGAAAATTGGGTTGTTTTTATTTATTTATTTTTATTTATTAAATATTTATTTATTTTATGCTGAACATAATTATACATGCCTTTTTTTTTAATGAAAACAAACATTTATAAACAATATTTGGGATTTTGGGTGTCATTCTTTCCAAACTACTTCCTGCTGGCAGGGGGCGCTGTCATGGGGGAATACCAAGAAGATGCAGAAATCCTGGCTGTAGTGGTCTGCAAGGCTGTATTGTCCCATTGACGTTGCTTCATGGGGTCTTGCTCGATCAAACCATATTAGTCTGGAAGGAATCCACAGCTTTTCATTTCCTGTGGAAACAAAATTAGAAATCCTTTTCCCCAGTAACTTGTCCTTAGGCTTAAATTTTGAAGACAAAGCAATTTAAATATATATATATATGTATATATATATTATTTAATAATATATTTAATAAATATATTTAATTTGATAAATATATTTAATAAATAATATATATAATAATATATTTAATAAATATATAATAATATATTGAATTAATCCAGCAGCATTTTTCCTTTTTTTAATTAATAATATAATTTAAAAATTTTACATGTGGATTTCAGTTTCCTCTCCCTTCCTTCCTCCAACTCTCCCTCCCTCCCTCTTACCCTCTTTCCCCTGTGACATGCACCCTGGCCACCCTCCCTCCCATCCCTCCACCCCCATTCTACTTGTAGGGGCTATGGTATCCAGGTTGGGTCATATAAATCTGTCAAGTCATTTGAAGTAGGGACTAGAACTTCTCTCCTGTCTCTAGGTTAAGGGGGTATCCCTCCATGGGGGATGTGTCCACAAGGTCCTTTTGTCCTGTTAATACTGTCTGAGGTCCCCCAGACTGCTCAGTCCTTCTAGCTGAGACCCATATTCAGGGGGTCTGAGTCAGTGAAAATTGGGTTGTTTTTAAGTGAAAAAAAGTTGAGACTTGTAGGAATTGACCATGGTTATATTCTGTGCCATGATATTCCAGGGAACAACAACTTTCTCCAAAGTTCCTCATATGTATCTATTCAGAAAGCAACATCACTAACAAAACAACATTGTCCAGGTTGACATATAAAGAGATTAAAATGTATTTATTATATAATTGATGCATTTTAGTTTGAAATATTTTGGTATTATTTGGTGTTTAGTCTGAATATTAGATTCATAAATACATCACTGCACATAAAACAGATTCCAAGGCATTTATAAGAAATGAGCTGCTAACTGTATCCTATCCTATTCTGGTTACTATGCTAGGTTTTCAACTTTTTGAAAATTTTTGTTCTATTTTTCATTTTGAGTTGCTTGTTGCATATGAAAATGATCAAATGGGTGTGCTCCGTATAACTTATTTCTGTGTGCTTCTTTTTTTAGATTGAGTCTATCTTGGCACATTGCTAATCATTGTATTTTCTCATTGGTCACAATAATAAATATTACAACTTAATTTCTATTTATTCAAAGGATCGGGGCACTGTTCAACACTTCTATGACTGGACACTAGGTTGGACCTACCATTTAATCTCCATGGATGTCTTAGACCCCAAAAGCAATTTGTATAGTTGTGATTTTTTTAGTTTAGGGTGATATTTGATGGAATAAATATAAGAACCCAAGATAATGAAAATAATGGGTAGACTATCTCCTAACTATACCCATCAAAAAGTTTCTTCATCTAGAACCAGCTTATTCCAAGCTCAGAGTTTTCTTATTAATCATGAATAAACATTAATTCTAAACTTTCCCTCCTGATTTTAAAGGCTTCATCTTAATTTGCTTACTTACATTTCACATTAGCTTAATTATTGTTTCTATGGTAAACATGGCACACTCTGGACTGTGATGCTACCTTGTAGGGTGGCAAGAATGGTCTCGTTCTCATTAGCAAATCTTGTAATTCTTGTGGCTAATATTGGAATGTGTTTGGTTGGCAAGTATCTTATAGCTCTGATCAGTGCCCTTTCATCCTGTTTACCATGCTACTCCTTTTCCTTGTTGATATTATACTACAGACAATTGAATTAATCTGCTGTTAAGTAAATAAGCTGTTTCTAAATGCTATATAGTTTATTGACTGTGTTCACATGAAATGAAGGCAATTTATAATTGCCCTCATGTTTTCATAGACCTCAAGCATTCATTCATTCTCTGAGGAAAATTCAAGCTTCTAAATTGGTTCTTTAACTTCCTAATTTGATTCAATTGTGTTTTTAAATAGATAGTTTTACAATGTTATCACTTGTGCATCCTAATTTTACTTCTCACTATATACAACTAATGTCTGTTAAGAATTATTTCAAGCACTATTTTAAAATACATGCATAAATTCATGGTAAGAAAGTAATTTAAAAGTTTCAAGGATGCCTTCTTAGAGAAGAAATGTTCTTTTAAGAGACATTTTGGGAAATTATATTTACAAATGAATAATTCATAAATATATTCATTTTATTGTAACTAACATATGCATGTTTGTCTTCTCTGATAAAGATTATGCGATATAGAAGATACTTTAACATATACATTTTAGGATTTTGATAACTATATATATATTAAATTTAAATGCATGACAAAATAAATCCACACATTTTATTATCCACCCGCTGTGTGCTTTGAAGTTTGTTTCGAGGTGTCTTGTTTACATCACTCATCTGTCATTACTCTCCACATATCATGCCATGTTACTAATGTTATGACATACTTATATTTTAAATTACAGTTTGAATAAATTGGAGTCTACATTTTCTTTTATATTCTGCACTGTGAAACTTGGCTTACCTTAAAACAATTAAATACCTTTGCTATCAAGGGTTATCAGTGTTGCTTCCTTGTATCATGAATTATTAAAATTCTCATGTTCTACTAATGATTTACTTTTAAATATGTATCTAACATCACATGTGCTTTGTAGTCTGTCACGTGTGTTTCATCAACTATTACATAAATGTGAATTTTAAATATTCACTCAAAAAAGAAAGAAAGAAGAAAGAAAGAAAGAAAGAAAGAAAGAAAGAAAGAAAGAAAGAAAGGAAGGAAGGAAGGAAAAAAAGAAATATATGAAGGAAGGAAGGAAGGAAGGAAGAAAGGAATAGATGAAGGAAGGAAGGAAGGAAGGAAGGAAGGAAGAAAGAAAGGAATAGATGAAGGAAGGAAGAAAGGAAGAAAGAAAGGAAGGAAGGAAGGAAGGAAGAAAGGAAGAAAGGAAGAAAGAAAGGAAGACAAAATACAGACACAGACGTTCACAATCAGATTTTCCCCTGGCTCACTTGGAGCATATTTTGCTGCAGTGAGAATACTCTACAAACCAATATAATTTGTAAACTTTTATGTATCAGTACATAAGTATCATACCAAAGTCAACTGCTAATTACTAGAATATCAATTACTGTTTTTGAAGAACCAGCAAGGGGAGACCAACATGAGACCCATTATCTCTACTTTGGATGCTGGTGTGACTTCAGCATCTTGAAAGTAAACACAAACAGTTCCTAAAATTGCCCTATTTATGAAACCCCAGAATTTCTGTTAAACTAATCTGAGTACAGCTGGAAACTAGAGTGAAGATCTTTCAAATAGAGTTTGTTCTTAGGGTTCATGAAGATGAGGGCTCAAGCGATGGCTCAGATGGCTCAGCCATTCAAGGCTAGGTTCACAACCAAAAATATAAGGGTTGTGAAGATGGGGACCTGCTCCTAATGTCTCCATCTGTGAGACTGCCATGTGATAGAACAGGGGCTGCTCTAGAACCTATGGAAGCTGGAAGAAGGTTCGTTTTTACTGCTGTGAACAGCAACCTCAAGTTCAGTAGCCGGGATTCATAACTGAATGCATGAGTGTGCACACATTTCACTTTGGGGAGATCACAACCCAAATAGTTAGCCAACACTGGTTAGTAAAAGTTAAAAATATATCAATGCAATACATACTGAAAATATTGAAATATAAGGAAGTCAACCTTCGCCCCAACCCTGTCAAATAAATAAGAAAAAATTTTTTCTATTAAAAGTATACAGTCAGATGATGTTAAACAGTCTTAAAAATTTGAACCGTCTCCTGATGCATGTTGGAAGGAGTATAAAATGGTTAAATTTTCTTCATAATGGTGAAAATATATAGTATAATACATTCATCATTAAGAAACATTTCATTATGATTTGCCCTTACTATCATTAAAATGGTTCTAGGCAGATGAAAACATGTGGCTTCTGGGAAGCCCCAGGTAGTGTCTCAGGGTCATAGTTTGGAGATTACTACACACATGGACCTTTCCACTCAAGCTGTTGCTTTCATAAAAGTAACTTGCAGGTCTTTTCAGCCACAGTGCATTGTATGTTGTGAATTTTCCACATGTTGTTTTTCTTGAAAGTTACAAATATTCAGGTGTTTGAAAGAATTGATATTACTTTAAATTCAAACCCATTATGAACAAAGAGCATGAAAACCAGATGTAAGGACTACATAGCAACATAAACAGAACAATTGATCCATATAAAAAATTTTCCAAACTCTTTCACAATCAATTTTCACAAGGGAAAAAATGAGAATTTAATGTAAGTCTGGGAGTATTTCAAGTGAGAATTTTCACTTTGATAGCACAGAATATTAGTAAGGGTAAGCAACACTGAAATAGCTAAGCTTTTAAGAGTATTAACTTTAAATCGTACGAATTGGGTACATTTAGAGACATTATGTGATTTCTCTTCTAAATAGAATGCATGTGCCCAACTGTTTTTGCTTTTATATCTATTAATACCTGGTGAGTTTCTGATGATAAAAATGAACTTGTGACAGTCTATATGGAAGAGAAAGTCAAAATATGATGACTATTTAATGTCAGTTCAGCTATGCCATGGAATTTCTTTAGAATATGCATTTACCGTGTAAAGTCTTAAACAGAGCAGAACACAAACCACTGATGGAGTAAAGTTTCATAAAAGCCTGCATATAATAAAAATATCATTGAAATAATGACCCCCAAGCTCTCACTGCTGCTGTGTTTATCCTCTTCCTAATAAACCCGTCACTTGGCTGAAGACTGAGAAATATCCATCAACTCCCAGTAATCTGTCTATGTGCCAGATTCTTTTCTGCACATCAAGAACCATGTCCTAATCATTTCCAGGAAAGGACTCAACCACTGAGCTATATCACTGGCCTCTTAGCCTGTTCTAACATTTGTTAATAGGTATTTTTAAGCAACTGTAAAAATGTGTTGGTTGTAATTGTTTGGGAAAATGAAAAGCAGATTTGAATGAATCTGGTTACTGATTCTCTACAATGGCATAAAAGGTATTAGCTGAATTTCCTTGGAGAACATACATGGGAATCCTTCTGTTCAGTTCTTTATGGTGCCAGTCTGTGCTTGCTGATAAAGTTCTCCCTCTTACCTGCCTGCCTTCTAGTAAGTGCAAGTACCAATAGAAAGAATGAGAAGGAATTACTTGGCCTTTAGTCAGAAGAACTTCAGGAAGTTAGCCAAGTCATAAAATGAATCCTGCCCAAGTCTTTACAAAGCCCCTTGTCACACCTCAGTTCTCCTGTCAGCTCCAAAGATGCACTGATGAGAAACTAGGCTTGTTTTTACATTTACTTTTAACACTGTTGTGTTTTTCCTTTCCTTCTCAGCTTTAGTGGGAGTTGGGTTGGGCTTGGGGAAGGTAATTCCAGTGGAAGATAGAACTCAATGTAAATGTCACATGTCAGTTTTAGTGTTGTGTCATGGGTTGGTCGTTAGTATTGAAAACTAAAATTTGGCAGGTTTTATTATTATTATTATTATTATTATTATTGTTATTATTATTATTATTATTTTCAAAGATAGTGATTTTTCACTTTTCTTTTAACTTTCTCTTTTTCCAACCAAAGATAAGCCTATAGGCTGCAAGAGTTAAATTAAAACTGTTAATAATGTTGTTTTTAACTTTGTAGAACTTGACCTATTTCCTGAATTAATTGGATCTGAAGAAATCATCAAGGTATCATAGCCATTTTTATATTCAAATGTATTAAAGTTTAAAAGCCTATCTAGAATTACTGCTTGGATTTTAAATACTGTTATAAGATTCAATGTTGGATTAATTGCTATGTGCAAATGTCAGACATTCAGTATATGTGACTTATGACAAACCTGGAAGAGGTTTTGATTAATATAACACTCAAAAATGGTTATAATAAAAAAGCTAGTTAGCCTTACAAATAATTGTAGCTATAAGCTATAGCTATATTGGAATTTTATAGCATCCTACTTTTTCTAGTAATATTTACATAGTTTTTAAAATTGCTATTGTTTATAAATAACCAATGACAAGCTCATAATAAGAACCAGGTTGTTAGTAGAGTATTTTTGTATTTGAGATAGTTATATAAAAGTATTTTTCTAGCACAATGTCCTTGAAATAAACATTTGAGAATATCAACAAACTTTAACATTATCTTATTCTTTGGCATGAAAGAAAACAATTGTTGAGTGAATGTGTATTTCAACCTAACCACAAATGAATTGTTCACCATAACTGAAACTATATTTTCAAACCAGGTACTCTGAATGCTATAAACACATGCATATATACCAATTGAGTAGGCACAAAAATGATAATTAATGACATTACCTAGTAATGAATTTAAATCAGGTTATCATTTTACAGAAAGAATTACCTCAATGATTTATATATCTATCATTGACCTTTCTTACCATGGATTAACTTATCCACATATTTATTCTACTTTATAACAAAAGTTCACAAAATCCATCTAAGGATACCTTTTTTGTGTGTAGCCGTATATTCATTTTTCACATGTGTACAAATAATACCTAGAGTTATTAACAAAATCAAGTCAAAAGAAGAAAAACCACTTTTCTGCTATGTTGCCAAATTAACTTTTTATCTGATAAACTGAAGCAAGCCCTTGTTCTAGTAATTTAGCAAATGATATTGTTTGTGTTCCATCTTGTATGAAGTATAGTATGCAATTACTTTTCATTATAATTGCGGTAATTACAATTCTCTGTTTATTTTTATTGTTAATTAATATTGACACTAAAGAGGCCCCAGGAGAAGCTTACAAAGTTGTTTGAAATTTTCCGATGTTAATTACTAGCAAATTTCTATATAAAGCTACAGTGTTGTGTTTGTTATAGCGTATAGTTGTGTGAATAGGCTATAAATTCAAGCCGTGTAAGATTAGAGAGAAGTAGATTTTATATGTCTGTGTGTGTGTGTGTGTGTGTGTGTGTGTGTGTGTGTGTACATACATAATATATATATATATATATATATATATATATATATATGGCTACATGTCTTACAAATAAGCAGTTCTTTTCATTTGAAAAGTAAGCTGCAATGTTTGCAAATTACATCTCCACAGTCTATCATGTTACAAAGGTTCCTCAACAGGAAGAGGGAAAATAACCCAGCATATCTGTCAAAGTTCCAACTAGAAACAGGCATCACAGTCTAGTGTACTCATTGAGGTTGATTTAATAAAACCCTCACAAAGGTATGTGAGAAAGCCAATGGATGTCAAGAGGTGTCTTTGTACACCTGGGCCTATAGCTATCAGAGACTGTTTGCTGTACCTACACCCGAAAGGAGGGAAGACGTTATAGAGACTGTCTCCCAGAAGATGCTGTGACCTCTGTAGAAAGGCCATCCTGTGATGAAAACATAGGTGACAAAGCTCCTGAATAATATTCTCACTCTCCTACTTCCCACTTGCTAGTACAACAGAATGGAAAATTGTGAGAACTAGAATATTAAGGGAGAGAATGCATAGCTCAAAGAGAAAGCAGATATGTGGAAAGGCTCAGTAGAACTTAAAAAAATAATAATTTCCTTGTCAGAAAGGTTTATGATCTATAAAGAACTACAGTATTTGTAGGATTTCCCATGGCAATAGCATCCAAAGAAGCACCAATCCCATTTTATAATGTAAAAACATAACACAGTTTGCACTGCTGTGGGAAAGGAGGTGGCTGCCACCACATATGTGGAACTTAGAACAATAGGTCCAGGTACTGTTGTTAGTCGATTTGGATTTACAATCAGTATACTTCATTCTATTGAAACTAAATATCTCAGTATATGGTCAGGTCAGGACAAATACATTTAATAGTGTGTTTTCCTACAGTGTGACTTTAAGATGGGTTGAAAACACTGCTTAACCCACCCACTGTTCAATTCCTAATCTTACACTTCATGCAGGAGTGAATGAGACAGGCTGAGACGTGCGTGGATGGTATCCATGACGGTTTTTAAGTCCTAAGTATTGAAATGAAAAGTAGGTCCTCTCCAGGTTGAAAAGCATCACTATGAAAAGTCAACATCTCTGCATAGTCAGAGCTTTAAAGCTTTCTGTTTAAAAAGAAAAAAAAAAGTTGAGAAAACAGGTGTGGTAACACGGAAGACAGAGAAATTATAGTTCTGCAAGAACTTACAAGAAAGAGTATTTGTTAAAATATTTGCAATTATATATATATATGCATATATATTATACAGCATGAAGAATAATATATTTTTGAAATGGTGGCACAAGATAGTATGACCTCACAGAATCTAGCAAAGCACGGAGAAGAGTCAATCACCTCTCTCAGATTCCAAGAGGTTTTATTTGAAAGTCATTACATTTAAAATTTGTTAGAAAAGAGACCACTTAAAGTATATGTGCATTATGGATATATAGCTTTTTTCCAAAAATAGGTGAGTACCACAGGCTCTCAATAAATTGCTAATGGAAGTCTACATGGCTTATGGCAGGGTATGATACAGTGTATTAGTGGGGAACATAAGCAAAGATTAATGTTAGTGTGGGGCCCATAGAAATGATTAGATCATGTATAGCAATACATGATATATCTTTGAGGAGATTCAGTGTGGAAGGGGGAAAGAAAGGTAAAATGGTAATTGAGATAAAATTTGAGGTTTCCTTTTATGTTCATTTTCAATAGAAGAGACCTGAATTTACTTAACCTTGTTTAAATAATCTGAGGATTTGAGAATATGCAGAATTCTCAACTGTGTTCAGTTTGTAAGGAGACAACAGAAATAGACTCCTACATGTAGGAATAGGCCTTTGGAGGAAAGGCTAACAATTACTTAGAGACAATAGGACAAGAGGGGTACAGGTGTCTTTGTTGAGCAGTATTTTCAGCATTGGGAACATACGTGATTTTTGCCTCATGGTTCTGTTTCCTTGGAAAGTGAACAAGAAGGGCATCTGCTGAGAATGAAAGAAAGAACAGGAAATGGAAGGCTTGAGCAGTGTTTGGTATTGGGGCTTAGTGTGGAGTGACATCAGAGAGCTAGGCATATTCTTCGACTTTTAATATTGAAAGAGAGGGTAGAAATTCCACTCCACTAAATTGGTGCTTGCAAAATTAGGTCATATTGTGAAGTAAATATGTTAGTGGTATTATTTGATTCTCTTATTATGTAGCATTAAAATGAAGGCAGTTATAACTAAGGTGGCTACATTTGATTTACTTGCCTTCTGGGTAGGATAGGATAGGATAGGATAGGATAGGATAGGATAGGATAGGATAGGATAGGATAGGATAGGATAATTGCATCCGATGAGGGTCACAAGTCATGAAAGTCCTACAAGTGAAGATTCATAGTATAATGCTGTGTAAGATATTCAGATATTGTTTTCCTCTAATTTCCTATGCTCCTTTAAATTTTGTTTGCCTTTCACAGGAGGACAAATATGGAAAAGACAATGAAGGAAACACTGGATTGAATCCCAGTAGAGACAGTGCCACAAATCAAATAAGGAAAAAGGAACCCCAGGTTTCTACCACAACTCACTATAATCAAATGGGTACTAAATATAATGAAGCCAAGACTAACAGATCTCCAACAAGAGGAAGCGAATTCTCTGGAAAGAGTGATGTCCTCAACACATCTCTGAGTTCTACTTCCCAACAAGTTGCTGAACTGGATACAGAAGAAGAAATTTCCTTGCCTTCTCAGACTGGAACTAAACTACCACCACACAGTGTGGAAGGTACTTCAGCCTCCTTAAATGATGGATCTAAAACTCTCTTTGTCTTTCCACAGACGAATTTGTCCGGGACTGCAGAATCCTTAAACATGGTTTCCATAACAGAGTATCAGGAGGTGTCTACTGATATTGGTGAGGAAGAAAACTTACTAACTGATTTCAAGCTTGATACAGGGGTTGATGATTCTTCAGGATCTAGCCCTGCGACCTCTACCGTCCCTTTTTTCTCAGATAATATATCCCATGGATATATATCTTCTTCAGAAATGCCTGAGGCAATCACATATGATGTCCTTAAGCCAGGATCTACAAGAAATGCTTCAGATGACACAGTTTCGTCAGGTTCAGAAGACTCACTAAAGGGTCCTTCTCCTGATGGGAGTGTGTGGTTTACTGAATCCACAGATCTAACAACGCAGTCTGAGATGGGATCTGGCAGAGAGAGCCTTCCCCAGGCTAACTCCACAGACATACAAACTGATGAATCTGGGGAGACAACTGAGTCATTTTCTCCAGATGCCATGGTATCACGGGGTCCTGCAATCACAGACATGGGAGTGCCACATTATTCTACCTTTGCATACCTCCCAACTGAAGTAACACCGCATGCTTTCACTCCGTCCTCCAGACCCCTCGATTTGGCTCCCACTATCAACGTACTCCATTCACAGACAACCCAACCAGTATACAATGGTGAGACTCCTCCTCAACCTTCCTACAGTAGTGAAGTCTTTCCTCTAGTCACCCCTTTGTTGCTTGACAATCAGACCCTCAACACTACCCCTGCTGCTTCAAGTAGTGATTCGGCCTTGCATGCTACGCCTGTATTTCCCAGTGTCGGTGTGTCATTTGAATCCATCCTGTCTTCCTATGATGGTGCACCTTTGCTTCCATTTTCCTCTGCTTCCTTCAGTAGTGAATTGTTCCGCCATCTGCATACAGTTTCTCAACCCCTTCCACAAGTTACTTCAGCTGCTGAGAGGGATGAGCTGTCCTTGCATGCTTCTCTGCTGGTGGCTGGGGGTGATGTGCTGTTAGAGCCCAGCCTTGTTCAGTATTCTGATGTGGTGTCACATCAGGCCACTACTTACCCTGCTTCAGAGACATTGGAATTTGGTAGTGAATCTGCTGTCCTTTATAAAACATCTATGGTTTCACAGATTGAACCACCCAGCAGTGATGGCATTATGCATGCACGTTCTTCAGGGCCTGAACCTTCTTATGCCTCTGAGGGCTCCCACCATGTACTCACTGTTTCTTACAGTTCTGCAATACCTGTGCATGATTCTGTCGATGTATCTGATCAGGTGCCCTTACTTATCAGTCCTAGCCATATATCAATGCCTGAATCCTCATTTCTTACTCCAACTGCATCATTACCACAGCTTCCTCCTGCCCTCTCTGGTGATGGGGAGTGGTCTGGAGCCTCCTCTGATAGTGAATTGCTTTTACCTGACACAGATGGGCTGAGAACTCTAAACCTTTCTTCACCTGTTTCTGTAGCTGAATTTACATATACGACATCTGTGTTTGGTGATGATGTTAAGCCACTTTCTAAAAGTGAAATAATGTCGGGAAATGAGACTGAACTGAAAATGTCGTCTTTCGGTGAGCTGGCATACCATTCTAAAAGCACAGTCTTGCCAAAGATATCTGATGTTGTAAATAAGTGGAATACATCTTTACAAGAAACCTCTGTCTCTATTTCTAGCATAAATGGCACGCTTCCAGAGTCTCTTGCTTATCCGATCACTAAGGTTTTTGATCATGAGATTAGTCAAGTTCCAGAAAATAACTTCCCAGTTCAACCTACACACACTGTATCTCAAGCATTTGGTGACACCTGGCTTAATCCTGTGCTTAGCACAAACTCAGAGCCAGCGTTCTCTGACCCTGCTTCTAGTGAAGTATCACATCCTTCAACACAGCCCTTGCTCTCTGAGGCCGCATCTCCTTTTAATACTGAAGTATTGCTGCAACCTTCCTTTCAGGCTTCTGATGTTGACACCTTGCTTAAAACTGCTCTTTCATCACTGCCTAGTGATCCAGTATTGGCTGAAACCCCCAAGGTTGAACAAAGTAGCTCTTCCATGTTGCATCCCATGGCGTCAGCGTCTGCTTCAAGTGAAAGCGTGATGCACTTTACACCTGTACCAGTTCTCGATGCGTCACCTTCTAATATGCACTCCACTTCACTTCGAGGTTTAACAATTGCTTACACAAGTGAGAAATATTCTGAACAAGGTTTGCTTAAGAGCAAAGGTCCCCAGCAAGTGCTGCCGTCTTTGTACAGTAATGATAAGTTTTTCCAAACCACACATCTGGACAGTAGCCAGACCTATCCTCCGAAAGAGGGGCGTGCATTTGCTACTCCTGTTATTGCAATTGATGAACCACAAAATACGCTTATAAACAAGCTTGTGTATTCTGAGGGAGTTTTCATGCTCACTGAAAGTTCTGTTACTGATAAGGTACTTACTGGCCTTCCAACAGTTGTTTCTGATGTACTTGTATCTACTGACGGTTCTGTTCCATTAGGAAGTGGGTCCATTTCCATTTCAACTGTTTCTCCCAACAGAGATGATGCTGTGACCACAGCCAAGATGCTTCTTCCTTCTAAAGCTACTTCTGAATTGACTCATAGTGCCAGATCTGATGCTGATTTAGTGGGAGGTGACAATGGTGATGACTATGATGATGATTATGATGACATAGATAGTGATCGCTTTCCCATAAATAAATGTATGTCATGTTCACCTTATAGAGAATCACAAGAAAAGGTAATGAATGACTCAGACACCCAGGAAAATAGTCTTGTGGATCAGAGTGACCCAATTCCACATTTGCTATTTGAGAACCCAGAAGAGAAGAATGGAGGCGCAGGTGTAACTAGTGTGGAAAAAAGTTCTAATAAATCACCAACAACAAATATGCTACCCCAGAAGAACAATGGGGGAGAAGAGGACAGTAACATTCCTATGAGCAGTACTGTCCTTCCTCTTACCCCAGAATCTAAAGCCTGGACAGTTTTGACAAGTGATGAAGAGAGTGGGTCAGGGCAAGGCACCTCAGATAGCATTAATGATAATGAGACTTCCACAGATTTCAGTTTTCCAGATGTTAATGAAAAAGATGCTGATGGTGTCCTGGAAGCAGATGACACGGGCATAGCTCCTGGATTGCCACAGTCCTCCACACCATCTGTTAATAGTGGGCATTCAGAAGTATCCAACAGTTCAGAGGCAGGTTAGTTATGAGCAAAGGGATAGAATAAGATGTGCTGATTTTCATGCTATGAAAGTAAAATAGAAGAATCATGGAAGAAAAGAATTCTGGTACACCAGCTGATCCTCACTTTTTAATCAAAACACTCAACAAATCAATTTGTAGATCTTAAAAACATTATTTTATATATGATTTCAAATGAATATTCAACATATTTTGGTCCTTGATTTAATTATGTTCAAAAATATATTTTTGTGTATTATTACTAATTCTCATCCTACAGGATTCCTATTGTGTGTAGAATTAATTGTGCATGCAAAATATACCATTGGTATATTACAACACAGTGTGCTGTGTTGAAACAATTTAATGTTCACACTTATATCTTAAATAAGTTGTAAACTAACCCTGTTAGATTTAAAATCTCAATAATATGCTATAAGCATCTGTCCCCCAATGGAAAGCAAAGAGACACTTCACATGTCCACAGTAGCTGGGAGATCTAAAAAGAATCACAGGGTTAAGAATTAAGATTTTTATAAACATAATATTGCTTGAAAACTATCTTTGAGCTTCTTTATGTTGCCTAAAGAGGGCAGTATAAACCAGCAAAATACATTCTACTTTGTTAAAATATTTGTCATTCCTACTTAAAGAATAGACATGAATGTGCATAGTACATATAGGTATTGTGTGACAAGATGTAAAAGAAAAAAAAAAAGCTTAGAGCTTTTTTTCTGTAGCGATGCATTTCATTGTTAATATATTTTATGCAAATTGGTTTGTTAGCCAGATGTTTCTTGGAGCAGACTGCAATATACAATACAGATGTGTGCTATAAATGTCAATGGTAACAAAACTCAAGTGTAATTCCATTAAACATATGAATAACTAGGTAATTCCTTAGAAATCATGGCAAAAATATATAATTGCTTTGACTAAATGATGAAGTGTTTTTTAGTTAACAATAAAAGTATTTAAATCTTATTAAGTCAAAAAAATAATCTAATATAACATTGGGTAGTAATTACATAGAATTTAATCTTCAAAATCCAGAGTATGGAACCAATGTCATTAAAACATATTTTCTCTTAGTTATTGTCATCATTCAAATTAGTTGCTTATTCTTTGGTATGGCAGCAATTAAGAATGCTGTGTTTAGGTAGGGAAGTTTCTTTTTTTTTTTTTTTGCATTCCGACTCAATATCTGTTTAACATTGCATTTCAGCTTCAGTGTATGAACTGGAGTGTGAGAAGGAATAATGAGTCCATGGGTCACTGTAGTCAGTAGTGTTGTTATATATGCAAATTGTTATCTCTCCTCAATTACAGCACTTGTTTTTCTTTTTATGTCTTTAGATTTATTTTAAAGAGAAAGATCATGAGTCAATCTATTTTTGTTTCTTACAAGATTATACTCTTGGGGAAAGGCCACATATACACATATATAATAAAGCACTACATCTAGGATTATTGAAGAAAAGCCATTGCTCTTAGATGCACTAATAAGATTGACTTAACTGTTAAGAATAAGCTCCCCCACTAATGAAAACAAAGAAATATGATCCATCTTCATGAAATAGCATAATTAATGAAGGGAATAAGATCAAATGAGACTAGGGAAAGTCTTTGTGATTTTAAAACTGTATCTGTAAAACTAATAGAGAGTTTGTCTTATCCAATTATTGAATATTCCTTAGTCTGAAACTTATCATTTATGGTACTTAAGATGTAGAAAAATTTACATGATATTTCTTAAAAATAATACAAATAGTGTATGTATGTGTGTGTGTGCGTGTGTGCACTGTGTATGTGTGCGTGTGTGCGTGTGTGCACGTGTGCGTGTGTGCATGTGCACACATGTGTGTGTACACAAACTAAAAGTTACTTGATACAGATCACTTAAAGAGTCAATACAAAACTAACCCTGGGACTGTATTATTAGTGTCTGTCTCTTAGAACATGCTTACATGATTGAGAACAATAAAATATGTATTATGCTTAAATTTTCACACCAAAGTTATGCTGTTTTATTCTCAGCCCTTTAAAATGTCAATCTTATTCTTTATTGCTTAACTGAATTACTGTCATATAAATAACCTATCTACTAAGGTCTATCAAAGCACACATTTTACTCTCAAATAAATGAAAATAACAACTAATTGTTACTCTCAACAGTATCCAAAGCTAACAGAGTGTATTTTCATAAGTATGCCATCCTGTACAAAATGACTAGGTTTCAATCAATAAATATGATAGAATCATTCTAAATCCTCAGTTACACAGTTGAAGAACAGATCTTCCTGAGAACTTGTGAGGAAAGTCTATGGAGATAGATAGATAGATAGATAGATAGATAGATAGATAGATAGATGATGGATAGATAGATAGACAATAGGTAGATAGATGGTAGTGTGTTTATAATACATGCATATAAATGTAATTACATTTGTGTTATGTATTTTCAAGATTCAGTTTTCTACGTACATAACATGTATGACCTGACATATTTCATTTGTATATGCACATATGCTTAAGCTCTGTATTTTAGCTATATGCACACACACATACATATATATTAATATATAATATAAGCATATATTATATATAATGTAAATATATAATATAAATATGTGTGTGGATGTTTGTAATATATACATTACAATGAATCTGTATGGTCATAAAATTTATGTAAATTTTATTAACTCACACTTTTTTTAAACTTGAACATGGACCAAGTTCACACTAATCTGGGTTTCTGTGGGACCCTAAATTTACATTCTTAAAACATTAGAGTTGTCACTTCTGATCTGGGGGTTGCAATTTAAAGATGATGATATATATAAAAATATTAACCACTGCTTGTAATCACTGGATACTAAAGATTACAAAACAGGTTGTTTCATTTATTTCCCACAAACTCTTTCCATTTAGAAAATAGTTACAATAAGAAAAATGTGAAGATAGTCAAAAAAGCAAGATGCCATATTAAATGTTATAAGGACATTTCAATATACTGATCATCAGTTTATTTATTTATCTACATGAGTCTCCACAGAGAACATACCAGCCAGAGCATATGGATGAGCTAATTAAAATAACCAAAAGTTTGGCTTTCTCACAGGAATATTAATCATAATACAAATATTGGTTGTTTTGTGGTATTTTAATTTATATATATACATATGTATGTGTATATATATATATATATATATATATATATATATATATATATATTTTAGGCACACCTTTGAATTCCACATTTTTTTTTCGCAAAAATAGATAATCTAAATGGTTATCAGATCCTGGGTAGTATGGGTGTCATTTATATTTCTTTGGTCCATTTTTCATGTGAATGGATCCAAGTTCTTAACCTTATGCTTTCAACTCAAGTTAGCTGTTGATTTAAACTGGAAGTGTGCCACAGTTAGACACTTAGTAATGTCATATATGTGACATTTTAAAGAACATCACATATTTGAAATTAATTCTTCGTGTTTCTTGCCAGTAAAACATTTTGTATAAAACATGAATTGTATCAAACACTGGAAATATGAAGACTTTGATGGGATCTTCAATTTATCTCTCTCAGCACTTGTAAAGGACAACAATCAGGGTCAGGTAGAGTGGGAACAGCTCTCAAGCAGAGAAGAAGCAAGGCTGTTTACCAGCATTCACTGTTCTAGGATTAGGGTTTTTTTTTTTTTTTGACAACCTAGAAAGTAATGTAATTATAGTGATTTTTCCAAAGGTCTTGTACAATAAAGTACCTGATTGCACATAAAAATAGTAACTCACCAACTTCTGGATGAACTCAACGTTTGTCTTCAGATATTTTCATCCACGTGTGTATTTAAAGGCAATTTCTTAGATGCATGTATTTCTTTAAGTTCACATGAAATAGGGACTTTTTATTTTTTTATAAAGAACTTGAAAACAAACCTGATAAGAACATATAATATAGATGCACAAAATTCTCAAATAATGAAAATAACACTTAAAATCAACCTATATTTAAAATTGAAAGTTTGCTTGATTGAAAAGTAATTATCAGTTTTTCTTAATTGTTTATCAAATCACAAGGTTAAAATAAATGCATAACATTAGTTTTAGAGCTTCAAGGTTACATATAGTGATTTGGTAGCATTGTGGTTTCCTAGCCTTCATTTTTAACAGTAATTTTCTAATGTTGACACTCCAGATTTCCTTTTAGCAATTTTTCCCAACAAGTATTGGTTCCAGGTCCTGCTATAACATCCCCACCTCTGACAAATTTCTGTTTATTGCCTTAATTATTGCCTTAATTTTTAGACTTTGTTTTTGCCTAAACTGATGTATAGGCAACCTTTTCATCATAAAGTCAGAACTTTAAAGGTAAGTAGAAACAATGCAGGTTGCACTTAATCAGCTAGAAAACACCATTACTTTTCCATCTTGAATCTCAACTTTCTCAATTTTCTCTGACTACAGAGGCCAGTAATAGTAGCCATGAGTCTCGTATTGGTCTAGCTGAGGGGCTGGAATCCGAGAAGAAGGCTGTTGTCCCCCTTGTGGTCGTATCCGCACTGACTTTTATCTGTCTAGTGGTTCTTGTTGGTATTCTCATCTATTGGAGGTAAGTTAAGTGTTTTGGAAATTTGCATTATTAAAGCTCATACTTCTGCCTATATTTAATCTGAAAGACCTCCAAATCATATTCAAAATTAGCTTTTCATTAAAGCTGTTATTAGCACATTCACCTGTGGAAGGGGTAAACTTATGAATCTAAAGTTTGACGTTTTCTGTATTTAAAGAATTGAAGGTAAATGGAAAAACTTTGAGGTTTGTTAATGTTTCTTAAGGTTTCTTGACAGCTGTACTTTTATATTAACCAAATTAACATTCTAATATCATCAAAGCTTAATAATAAGCTTTTTTATCAAGTGTTATAAATACAAAATTTATTATTTAGGGAAATAATTTTATATGAAAATATTTAATGAGTTTTTATAAGATGTATATGAGCAGTGTATAATAATGGAAAACTGATAGCCTATATACAAGAGAAAAAAATGAATCAGCTGAAATACAGAGATAAGAGAAATGACTATGTTAAATGCAAAGAAAGGGAACCTTTGATTTGGCTTTGTTTAGAGTTCTTGTTGGTTTGTTTTTCTTTGTGACTTTTCTTTATTTTAAAAGGATCTTACATGAACCTTTAAACTTTGTATGTAATCTAGAATCACCTTGAACTTCTGATTCTTTCAAGTTCTGGAATGATGTCTGTGCCACAATGCTGGGCTCTGTAAAGTGCTAGGGCAGTGGTTCTCAGCCTGTGGGTTGTAACCCCTTAAAGGGGTGTGGGTCCTACAATCCTCTAACAGGGGTCATACATCAGATATCCTGCATATCAGATATTTACATTATGGCTTATAACAGCAGAATTACAGTTGTGGGTGGCAACAAAAATAATTTCATGGTGGGTGTGGGGGGGTCACCACAACATAAAGAACTGTGCTAAAGGACCACCCTGCGTTAGGAAGCTTGACCTTATTATTCTAGGGTTTGAACTCAAGCCTTTATGCATTGTATACAAGCACTCTACCAACTGGCCTACATTCTTGGTCCCTTGGCTTTTATTTTTGGCTGACTTGGGAGTAAAGTTTGGGGGCACAAAGAAAATTTGCACTAATAATGAATAAATGAGTTGTTTTAATTTAAAAAAAAAAAAAGATGCAAAGAAAAGTATTTAAAACTTTTTTTACAGTTGGCTTTGAGGTTGAAATATGCCTTCACAGCTTTTAAAGGACCAGGACAGTTGCCTGGATAGTAAGCTCCCTCCCTTGTACCAAGCAGAGCAGACACTAATTCATGAATTTACCACAGACACAACACAAGTCAGTAAAACTGTTTCTGGGAAAACAAGAACTCAATGATGATAAGAGACTTCCTGTCTATAAGCCAAGAAAGGGCATCACTTAGTACGTCATGCTTTTCTCATGTAGGCTCATGAGGCCTGAAATTAACTTCTTTCTGTTAAACAGCAGAATTCTATAAGTTCAGATCACTACTCTCTAATTGTTATCCCCAAATGTTTTTTTTTCCCCTCAATCTAATTGTTAACTGTTTCCCATGTATCCAGTTAGTAATTATTCCAACTCCTGTTAGGAAATATAACAACAGTAAATTTTGAATAAGAATCATTGCTTTTGTGGAAGCAATGCTTACTGGTAAAAAATACTTTTCTATGAAAAACTTTTTAATATTACACAAACATATATGCATAGTGGTGGAAGTCTAATGCAGAGTGATCAGAGAACACGGGACCTCAAGAAGTCAGGATGGGCAGAGTTAAGTGTAAAACAAAATGTTGAGATGAACTTACATGTTATTTGGAAGTTAGGAATGAAAGCAAAGGTATTCCAGGCAGAGGGTCCAGGAAGCTGAATGAACTGAACTAAATGTGCCCAAGTCTGTGAGGATTCAGGCTTGTCATTGTATGTAGCTCGATCACTGGGTACAATAGAACACTTCTAATACCAATTGTGTCTCATATCTGAATTCCTTTATGCAACAGAATAGATCAGGATATGCCAACAGGTCACATTTATGTTGGGAGCCCATTTAGTCAATATCAAGATGCAAAGCAGCTTTCTTCTGTCTGTGCTCCAGGGATTATTGTCTCTTTTTATGGATTCTATAGTAAAGAAGATGCCATGGTTAACAGAATCCCTGAATATCGCATGCAGTCCATAAACGCTATTCACCCAGCATTTGTTTGATTTTTCTTTCCCAAAAATGGACTTGTTGCTCAAACTTTTGGACATGTTTTTATGCTCAGTTTGTTCACTTTATTCATTTTTGTCTAATCTGACTTTCCCTACAAAATGAAGTATCTGGATAAATGAGAATTTGTTTTCAGTAAATTTAACAAAGGATGGAAGGGATGACAAGTTGCAATTCATATTAAATGCTGCTAATGTTAAACTCTAATAAAACGGCAGATGATTTATACTTAAATGAAATAATTAGAATAAGTTTCAAATTTTCTACTATTTCTACTATCTTGTGCAAATTTAAAATTTGGTGTGTTTAATATGATCTGATATTTCATGAGAAACTAAAATCCAAGTGTTTTAAACCTTCGTTAGCAGAGATTATCCTATGTCTATTGTCAAGAAAACCAGATTAAATTGTCAAGGCTATTTGTTCCTCACCAGTAAGATGTTTCTCTTTTCCTCACAAACACTATTTCATGTACCTTGAATAAGGATGTAGTTAAACGATTAGCACTTGGGTGGCTTTAAGTGTGTATTTTGTCGATTAAATGTGTTCGTAAAAATTGTCACTCCTTGTGAACTCCTTTCAAAATTCATCAAACATTGTTAGATCTCTATCGTACTGTGTCTTCATGAAATGAACTCATTAGAAAAAAATAACTTCTAGATTTATTGGAACACACTGGGGGGGGGTTGTGAATTGTACCCAATCACAACAGTCTCTTGTTCAAGGTTCGTGTGAATTATTCAAATTCCAGGGTGGGCATATTTATTAATAATGTGATTTCATCAGCCAAGATAAGTGTGTTTTAGGCATGTGTGAAATCCACAGCCCATGGGAAGGGAGCAAACACTAACAGAGGAAGCGGGGCAGGTGGAGGAGAGCACCACAAAGAACATTCTACAGGAAAGTCACTGCAGAGAAGCAGGAGAGTTCAGGCAGGCACAGGACAGGCCACATCTAATCAACTGCTTCTCTACAGTGTCTCAGGGCCCTTTCGTTTTAGGAAAAGACAGTTCTTCTGGAATTGATTTCAAGTTGAAGAAATAACAACATTACTTAGGAAAAAGAAGAAAATCTAAGACAAACAAACAAGCAAGAAGCATATGTATTGTTCACAGTCCTTGTGAGTTTTTTCAAGATTTTATGTTTAAACTTAAAAAAAAAAAGCTGGCACTTTCATAAGATTTAACAGACCTTAAAAGCCATCTGTTAAAAGTGGGCAGTACATTTTAGCACTTTCAAGTTTTAAGACTTCCCCTGGTGACTAAGGAGCTGGGTAATTTTGTGTGTGTGTGTGCTTATTCAGCGATTGCATATCTTTAGAGACCTGTGTGCATAAATCCTTTTCAGCCTGTTTTTAATTATGTTATTTGCTTTTTGTTTTATTTTTCTGAGTATGTGTGTGCATGCTTTGTGTGTGTGTGTGTGTGTGTGTGTGTGTGTGTGTGTGTTATGCAGGCATGTGTACAGTCATATTTGCATGTGTGTGGGTGCATGTATGTGTGCAGGTGTCTATGCATGTGTGGGTTTTTCCAAGGTACTTCTTGGGTGTCTTCCTCAATCTCCCTACCTCAAATGTGGAGTCAGAGTTGAACCCAGATCTTGCTGAACCAAAAATCTCACCCTTTCAGCTGGTCTGATCGGTCAGCATGCTTTGGGGATTTCCACATCTTTGCCTTCCAGTGTTCTAGGATGACATACAGACTTCCATGTCTACCCAGCTTATCTATATATTTTAGTTATGTAAATTCCATCTCCCTGGACCACAATTCTTATATCTGAATTGCAGGCATTTTTTTATGTACTACATACATATCCTTCACCATTATCCAGTTCACATTTTTTTTGTATTTTGTGTGTAGACTTCTTATTTGCATAATAATATCTTTCAACATTTTAACATTTGTATTTTGATAAAGTCCACTTTATTCATTTTTTTCTGTCATTGCTTATCATATGCTATTATGTCTAAGAAGGCAGCTCCTAACCTGGAGTCATAAGGATTTGTCTTGTAAATTTTCTTCTAAGAATTTAGCATAGATGAATGGTTCATATTCCCTGACTTCAGCGTTTGTTCCAGAGCTAAAGTAATTGGGAGTCTACTTCTGGCACTAAAATTAAACACACAGTTCAATGAAATAGAATTGAGAGCCCAAAAATAGTTTCTTATGATTGTGATCAACAAATTACACACAAGAGTTCCAAATCCTTCTTGTGAACAGAGAATATAATTTCAAATAATGCTGTGAGGGAATAGGAGATGTGCAAGCTGTTCCTTTTCCTCATAATACAACACACACACACACACACACACACACACACACACACACAAGTTCATAGAGGCCAGCAAAATAGTTCACTGAGTTCAATCCCTGGAAACCATAGTGGTAGAAAGAGAACAGACTCCCATAGTTTGTCTTCTGACTTCCACACACATGTCTCCCCAATACACATGCAAAATAAAAAAAAAATAACAAGTAAAAAACATTGAGAAGTTTATAGACGTGAATGTGGGAAGTCATGCGATAAAATTCTTCAAAACTTTTTTAATGTTTTTCTAATATAATTTTTAGTAGAATATTAACCTCAACATGGAATCATGAGACCTATCCTTTGTCTAATTTACCTAAGTGCTTCACTGTGCTTTTGTGGAGACATCGAGATTAAACAGTTAAGTGAAAAGAGAGAACAAATTGTAGGTGGCAAAATTGAGTCCCTTCCCCAGGCTCCCCTCTAATTTATTAAATGGCCGTGGTTACATCACTTCTGACCTATGAATGTGTTTCTTCTGTTTTCCACTGGTGGGGGGGGGACCTGTAAGATCATCTTTAAGTGTGCTGTGAGACTTTCTTTATGTGGTCTGTGAGTGAATAAACCTTCTGAACATTGTTTTGCATTTGTGTGAGGACTCTGAAAAGGGATATAATTACACATTTCCAGCTTTTAATTCTGAATACCGTGAAAGGAAGGTGTGAATTAAATAATCAGATTACCATTGATTGATGGGACCTATGTCTACAAGTTTAAAACAGTCATCACTTTTTTCTGCACAGTAGAGTGATAATTAGCAGGAGACACAGTTATCAACACTTAGCACATAGACGTGAAGATACTTACTACTCTTTGGAACAGATGGAATATAGAGACTTAGGCTTGTCATACATTAAGTAATATGTCTTGAAATTGTTTTCCAGATGTTTTAAGGTATAATTTACATGAGCCATGCCATAAGTTTTTAAGATGCAAAACTGCTTCCACAGGGAAGGTTTGTTAATAGTCTTTTTTTAGAGAAAAAAACTACAAAAAATTTTTAGAACATTTAAAAAAGAGTTAGACCATGAAAAATACCAATTATTATGTGTGGCAAAACAGCACAACATCAAAAGTAAAACAGAACTTTCTTTAGATACAGCTGTTTTCCACTATGAAAATGGGACAAGGAAATATAAATTTTCTCTTGATCTTAAATTCTTACTTATGGGTATTTAGGGAGAACTAATAATACTGAATGTAGGCTTTCTAGTACATTCAGGTAGAATGTCACTTTCCACGTAAGCCTGTAAAATACACCTAAATGACTAAACAATTTTAATTCTTCCTCATACAAGATTTTAGGTATGGCTTGCTAGAGTCTTGGGAAAATTAGTGGCAAGTGTCATTGCTGGGATGCCTGTCTTCAAAAACTAATGAAGATTTCATTACATATTTAAAGCTAGCAGAATTGGAATTAATGCAGTTGCTCTAACACACACTAGCAACATGGCAAACACTGAGTACCATTCTATTCTTGTCACTGTATTAAGAGATGGGTTTCTGGGAAACCATATATAGACCTATACTTTTAAAAAAACTGTAATAAGGATATAGCAAAGAATAAATACATTATAAAATAACTATCTTAAAAACCAGTTACTTAATGTAACTAAAATATCATATTTCAATGTCCAGAATCTCAAGACCACTTCTGGACTCAATAATTATTTGTTTCAAAGCACTCTATTATAGATAAGTAAGAATGAAAATCTGTGGCAGGTACAGTGGGTTTTTAGAATCTGCTTAGGGGGTGAAAGGTGTTTCACAGAGCAAATACCTTTGAACTGTCCTGAAGGAAGATGATTCTTGCCTGGCCTATGGATGAGTAAGACATTTGGGTCACAAAGAGAATCCCGATTAAAGCAGACAAGAGAATAACTAATTGGCAAGAACAAGGCAGACTCAATCATCTGTGTATACAGATTATTAGACTATAAATGTTAAATAAAAAGTCAGAAAAAGAAAGGACTTTAGATAAGTAGGTTACTTTAGATAAGTAGATAAGTAGATAAGATGGATACGAATAGAAAGATGTGCACAGCATTACTGCAAGTAGACCTACTCTCTTGACAACATTTATGGGAGAATAGACTTTAAGTTAGTAGAAGAAAGATATGGTTAGCAACTAACTATGATTCATAACACTGAACTCCTCGTTACTGAAAATCCCAAACTGAACGTTAACTAAATACCAGAGGTGCTGCTAAATGATTCGTGTACCAGCTGTGAAGTGCAGGAAGTCCCAGAAATCATGTTCCAAGTCCATCATCTCCATGTCAGTGTCAGAACACACTTACTGTGGTTGCATAGACAACAAATGTTACCTATGGTGTCTGCTTGAGTGTGGATTCAGAGTTACTCGTGTGGACTGTTAACACAGTTTCTTTGCTATTCCTCATCTGACTGCACGCTCCAATTCCAAGATGAAATTGGCATAAGGACCTCTTTGATATTGAGTCATTATCCACTCATCTTCTTATACTACTGCTGTCTCTGTTCTCTCAGGTGTGATTTTCAAGTTCTTATACTCTCAGAACCAAGTGCTATGTCTTGCTATGAATATTGTTGCTTTATTTTTTTCTCTTGACAGTAAAGCTACAACATAAGTATCAATACACTAATTTATACTACATTCATTGTAAAAGTATCTTGGGGTATCTATAATATGATGGCATTTATGAATAACATTGCAGTGATTAACTATTTTGCATGATTGGCTTTATATTTTAGTGGAGGAGACTTAATTATAAATATAAAAACATATAAACAAATGCATAAGTAATAGAAGGTTCCTAGCTTAAGACTATTCAACCTATTTTGTCTTTACCAAAGGAGTTCACATTCAATAGAATCTGCACTTTAAAATTTGAATTTGATTTATCCTGCTGGACCTGCCATGTGAAGTTCACCATTCTCTTGAGTTGCTAGGCAGTGGCAAAAATTAAAAATTTCCAGGCATATTATCACAGAAATAAATAGCCGACACTCTACCTTGTACTATGTTGATAAATTGTGGCATTCCTGGTGGATCGGGAGGTGTATTTAGTGCATTTTCAGCTTGGGTTTATCCAGATATAGTCCCATCCTAAGTAGAGTAAGATTTGCATTTTTCATAGTGGCATGTGCCACAGAGCAAGCAAAGGGAGAATAGTGATGGAGATATCTGGGGCCCTCAGGGGATGCAGCATTTGGGATGATGCAAAAGTAATGGGAAGGCAGCATGTGGGTAGAGGGATGGCAATATCCAAGAAGCTGAAGTGGGGCAAGTGGGCTTCTCTGAGAGAAAAGAGAGAGCAGGGAAAGCTGAAGTCTGCTGGGTGAAGGGGTCATCAGCGGTGAAGTGACAAAAACTGGTGGAAACAAGGGCCTTACCGACCTTGCTAACATAACAATATGATTCTAATAACAGTGGGAGGCCATTTAAGAACTGTATCCAGGGAACTGATTTACTGAAACAATCCTGAGATTTAGGAGGTCACCGAATAAGAACAGATGTCATGTTAAAGCTCATTAGGATAGATAACAAGTAGCCTGAAGCTTTAAAATGGAAAATAAGATTAACGTTTCCTTTTAGAGAGATACTTCTGCTGAAACTCAACCATTAGTAAATAAGTTAAATAAAATAATGCACATCCAAAAAAAAAAAGAGTCATTAGCAGTTTTAATTACCTAAATTTCTTAAATCAAGGGATGGCTTGCTTTATTGTAGAGCAGCCGTTGCATCTTTGCTCTGCTCGGTACTTTGTAGTATGCTCTCACCAGATGTTACTCTTATTATCTGAGTGAAAATAGATGCAGGTGACATTGTAGGTCACAATTGTCATTGGTTCTAAATATATTCATTCTCCAAATGCTAATCAACAAGACTAGCATCTGTCAGGAATAAAATCACCTCTGGTTTCGCTTCTGTGCTCATTATCCTCACTTAAGTTTCATCACTACTGCATCACTCTACAGTAAAAGCTGCCTTCTTTTTTCCTCAAAATGATGCCACCATGGAATTTCATATAGACATAGATTTTCCTACCAGGTGAATATGCTTCAGAGGACATGGTTTAAAGAATGTTCTGTGGGGGCTTTCTTTACTTTCAACCCATGTTCTGCCAAATTGGCAAGACACCTCTGTATATAGCAATGTAGGAGAGTACCTAAGACACCAATGTTTCCTACATCTGCAGAGTCATTTGGTACCAACTGCCCCTTCAAATGCTACCTCTGCTTTCAGCTTATCTGGTATCTGCTCACTCTTTTGCATCTGGTGCCAGTAAAAGTGAGATAAGCTCAGATGACATGAAATTATTTAGTATTTCTGCTTTTATAATAAAAACAGATCCAATAGTAATTCTTCTGGTCGTGCATTCACTTTTGTTGTTGTCTACAAACTTCCCTAATTATTTTCAAGAAGCTTAGATGTCATCCTCTTGTCTGTTCTTTCTTTCTTTCCAGAAAATGCTTCCAGACTGCACACTTTTATTTAGAAGACAACACATCCCCTCGAGTAATATCTACACCACCAACACCCATCTTTCCAATTTCAGGTAATGATTAGAGTGTGGTTATGAGTAGCTGGTTTATACTGAATGAAAAGAATGACCTGGGAACATCTGCCTTTATTGGAAAAGTTTTCAAATATCTATAATGCGCACGAGTAAATATTTGTATGACTAAAATAAGTGTTACATCATGTGTCAGTCCCCCAGTTTTACATACTATTCTCATAAGTTTCAAATACATTATATTTCAAAATAATTTATACTTCTTCTAGTATACTATGTAGAAAACATTATAACTGATTACTATTAATTGAACATAATGATCCTAGTTGGGTATCTAAAAACCATGAAGAAAACAACTTGCGGGGGAAGGGGTGATATTTAAGCTCACAGTTTATAGTTCATTGCTGAGGAAAGTCAGGACATTAGCCAACTCAGTAAGCTGGAGACAAGAATTGAAACATAGAACATGAAAGAATGCCACTTACTGGCTTGCTCTCCATGGTTTGCTCATTGTTGCTTTTTTATATAACTCAGGACCATCAACATAGGGGTGGTACTGCGCATAGTAGGTGGATTCTCTCAGATCAATAATTAGTTTAGAAAATGTGCCATAGAAATGACCAAAGAACAGTCTGATGAGGGCCATTCCTCAGTTGAAGATCTCTCATCCCATATGACTTATTTGTGTCAAGTAGGCAAGAAACTAACCAGCACAATAATGCTTTCATTCATTTCCATTGCTGTAGAGAAAACCAAATCAAAACCAGTCAGACTAATTCAAAGCAATCAATAAATGTGAACACAGGTAAAACCAAAGTCCAACAGTGTGAAGCTCAGTGTCAGATTTCTGGGACTCATGATCTTTTCGGCTCCAAAGACTTAGGCAGATCTATTTCTCTGGTTCTGCAGTCCACAGCACACCCAACTTGTCTTGAAGGCTCAGGTTGGCTCCATTCTATACCAGCTGCTGTCCTTGGATGTCATCTCACAGTAATGGAATCTCCAGAGTGCTAGGGTCTGTGCTACAACTTGTCTACACCTTCACCTGTAGCCTCTCCAGGAACTCAGACCCTGCCATATGGTACCAAGCCTCAACTTCTTTTCATGACTCTTTCAATCCTTAGATTCTCAGTGCAACTGAGGCTACACCTTCAACTGGACCTTCACAGTGCCAAGCCTCAAATTATCTTCATGCTTCTTTCATTTCTTCAAAACCAGTGCAACCTTGGAAACTCATACATATTACCAAGTTGGGATGCCAGAAAAGATATGGCCAAAGCCCATTCTGAACTGCAACTTCTGCCTGTTGACCAAGCAAACATTTCCCAGAAGATTTTTGCCTTAGTGAAACTAGTCTCTTCTTAATCACAGCCAGTGTTCCAGCTTGAGATGACCAGAACCACAGATTCTTAAAAAATATTCAACATCCATTAAGGAACTCCCAAATTTCCCACTGACATTTCACAAGATAGAATTCCATTGTCTACACTTTTCTCAGCATGATCACCTGAGTTCCCTTATTAAACTCTGAACACTCAATAGCTTTTCTAGACCAAAGTTCCAAAGCTCCCCAAGACTCCCCCAAACATGATCACATCTGTAACAGCAATCTCATGAACCTGGAACCAATTTTTTTTCTAGTTGGGGTTTCTATTGCAGTGATGAAACACCATGACCAAAAGCAGTTTGTGAAGGAAAGGGTTTATTTCGTCTTATATTTCCAAGCTGGGTGGTGGTGGCACATGCCCTTAACCCAAAAACTTGGGAGGCAGAGACAGGAGGATCTCTGAGTTCGAGGCCACTCTGGTCTACAGAGCTAGTTCCAGGACAGCCAGGGCTACACTGAGAAACTCTGTCTAGAAAAACAAAACAAATATCTAAATCTCATCTTACACTTCCAGATAAGTATCTTCATAAGTAAAGTCAGAGCAGGAGCTCAAGGCAGCAATCTGTAGGCAGGAACTAAAGAAGACACAATGGAGGGATATTACTTATGGGGTTGCTCCTTATGGCTTACCCACCTTGCTTTTTTATACAATTCAGACCACCAGCCCAGTGGTGGCATGATTCACAGTGAGCTGGGATCTCTCACATCAGTCAACCAAGAAAATGCACCAACAAGCTTATCTACAGGCCCATGATATGGAAAAATTTTTCCAGGGCTTAGAAGTCCCTCTTTCCAATGACTCTAGGTTGTGTCGAGTTGTCATAAAACTTACCAGGACAGATCCTCTCTGATGATAAGTGTTTATATGAGAAAGGGTTTCTTAATATCAGGGTACACACACTCCTCAACATCAAAAAAAACAAGCAAAATAAACCCCACAAATCAGTGGTGGTAACACTGGGGGCGGGGCAGGAATATATAGAATGTGTAGTTTTTTGAAGGTTTCCAGATATTGAATGATTGAACATTTAAGAAAACATTGTCTATTTTATCAGCACTTACATGGACAACAACATTTAAAAAGTAGCATCATTTTGATGCAAATACATCCAGACCCTAGAGTTTTCTCTGGAGACAAAATTAACAGCTATTTATGTGATTGTATTATACATTATAGCTTTTCAGAATGCAAAGAGATTTTTAAAAAAAAGGGGGGGACACATAAGAATGGATAAAGAAAATGTGGTATATTTGCACAATGGAGTATAGCTCAGCAGTAAGAAACAATGACATCCTAAAATTTGCTGGCAAATGGACAGAGCTAGGAAAAAAAACCATCATAAGTCAGGTAACTCAAAATTAGAAAGACAAATATAGTATTTATTCACTCATAAGTGAATACCAGACATAAAGCAAAAGATACCCAGCCTACGATCCATACCAGAAAATCTTAAATCCTTTTCCAGAAATAGATGAAAACAGATGCACAAATCTACAACTAACCAGTGGGCCAAGCTCCTGGAATACAATCAAAGTGAGGGGGGAATGAAAATACGAACAAAAGGGTCAAGACCACAATGGGGAAATCCACAGAATTAGCTCACCCAAGCTAGTGAAAGATCACTGACTGACACAGGTCTGACAAATGGGGACCTACATAAGACTGAACTAGACTCTCTTAATATAGGTGACAATGGTGCCGCTGGGACAATATATGAGGCCACTAGCAGTAGGTCTAAGACCTAACACTAATGCACAAACTGACTTAGTGGAATCCATTTTATATGGAGAGATACCTTGCTCAGCTTAAACACAGTGGTATGGGGGTGGAGAGGTGACATAGTCCTGCCTCAAGTACTTAATGGGACAGACTTACACTCCGCAGGGGAGGCCTTACACTCTCTGTGGTGCAGATGGGAGGAGGAGGCAGTGGGGGGGGGGAGCAGGAGGAGAGGAGGGAGGGGAACTGGGATTTGAATGTAAAAATAAAATTAAAAAAGGAGAAACAAAAGGAAAAAAATGACACATAATAACAACAACAATTAAAGAACAAGACCATGAATTTGAAAAGTAAGGGTTTAGATGAAGGAAAGGGAAGGAATTATGTAATTATATTATTATCTCAAAAAAATTATTTTTAAGAAAGAAAGAAAGAAAGAAATAGGCAATATAATTTTAGAAATATGAGGACTGAGAGAGAAGTTCTAGAACATAGAGGATAAGACAATGACAAGGATTAAACCAGGGCAAGAAAAAAGGCTTGTCCTCAATGTGGTCATTTTATATGTCTTGGTTTTTTTATTATTATCATTATTATTATTATTATTTTATTATATTTTTAGTTTGGTTGGTTTGTTGATTTTTGTTTTTGTTTTGTTGGTTTGGTTTGGTTTGGTTTGGTTTTTCAAGACAGGGTTTCTCTATTTAGCTCTGGCTGTCCTGGAACTTGCTTTGTAGAACAGGCTAGTCTTGAACTCACAGAAATCCACCTGCCTCATCCCCCCCAAGTGCCACCATTGCCCAGCTACAAGTCTTATTTTAAACTGTTTAGATGCTCCACAAATTGTTTTGAGAGACATGGATTCTACATGTTGTTATCTTCCAAAATCCCATTAAAAAATATAAAAAAAAAGAATTGTTTTCTTTAAATTTTTCTTTACACTAGTATTTCTTTACACTAGTATTATATGTATATATACATTATTATATTTTCTTCTTTCTATACAAAGAAATTGCCTTCTGTTTTTCTAGCTGATATTAAGACCAAATTTACCTCAATACAGCATTAATTCTGTAACACTTTTAGCATCTAGAGACTTAAAGTTCTCAGTTGTCTATGAATTGTGACTTCCTTCACTTCCAAACTTCTCCCGGGCGTACTCTACCATCACGGGCATTCAGATTAGCTCTAGTGTCAGCCAGAGTCCTGCACAGTATGTCACCATCAATAAGACACAGTAATTCAACACGAGGCAGCTCCTCTCACTTCCTTGTGTCTGGAACGTTCACTCTTGATCATCGGAGTATTTATTCTTCAAGGGAAATCAGAAAACAAAAATAACCTACTCACACCTGCAGAACAAAATACTTAGGTGTACCTCTAGGGCCAGACTGGCTGGATGTGGGGGGCCTGTGGGTATGAAGGACATTTATAGGAACTGATGATGTAGTTGTGGCAAATCATGTTTCTTTACCTAGTTATACATGCTACTTACAAGCAAGATCTTTCTGTAGGTGTGAAGGTGAGATGATACCTAAGTACATCTCAAGCTTCACTGGCTAATTCAGTGTTAGTATGCAGGTCCACTCATATAAGAAGCAGAACAGATGGATGCTGATTTTGTTCATCAAGAAATTCTTAGTAATTGAACCTTAAAATTTTTGTAAGGTCCAAATATTGAACATCTGTTAATGTAAATAACTATTTCTAGTGAAATGTGTTTGATGTTTCCTTGTTAGAAAAAAAAAATTGTATACTGTTAGCTACTATGTTTAATCTCATAGTTCCCAGAAAAGAAAAGGAAAACACCGGGCTCCTTAAAATAATTTGACTCCTTCATAAATAAGTTACCAGATCCGTGGCTTTGTTTATGTGGCTTATTTTCAAGCTAACATTCTTAAAACTTTACAAACTAAATTTCCAAAGATATTTTTAATTATCAGTTACACTATCATTAATGAGTACTCTTCATATAAATGCCTTTTATTACACATAGAGGGAAGGAAAAATATTTTTCAAGTATAAACATATAGTTATTGATTATAAGATATTAACTATGTAACTTTATACAATGGTAATTGTACTATAATAGGCTAAAATATAGCTGAGAGTTGTGGTACAATATCTCACACTTGGGACACTGAGACAAGAAGGACAATGACAAATTAAAATCTAGCCAACACAATATAACAAACTTAATACTAGCTTTTATATATTTTTATGAATTTTTATATATTTTTTAATTTTTCTAAGACCATAAATAAAAATAAATAAGTAAATTAATACATTTTTTGTGAATACCTTTTTGCCAGAATTTACATGCAATGTTTATTTATATTAAACAAAATTGTTCAAAGCAAGATGAATACATTGGTAAGAAGTATGGTTTTAGTATTCTGTTTAAAGTATATAGAGAAAAGAAATTTATAATCAAATCCAAATCTATAATAAATATATGTAAAGTTGATCATTGCAGCTGGCAATTTAGTTAGAATTATCATTATTGAATTTTGAAGTTATTTTAGATGATCCTTTATAAATGGAAGCAGCAAGTTCTACTGTTATCCTTTCTAATGTGTTTTGTTTTGTTTTGTTTTTTTTTTCTTTTTCACTTAGATGATATTGGAGCAATTCCAATAAAGCACTTCCCAAAGCATGTTGCAGACTTACATGCAAGTAATGGATTCACTGAGGAGTTTGAGGTATGATTTAAATATGTCTGTTTCAATAATGTGAAACATAGTAAAGTTCAAAGTTAATGATGAAAAGATACTGAAATCACTTTTAATTTTAGGAAAAATAGGATATTGTTTCCATAACTGTATATGTGTTTACGAGGTGTGTTTTAGTTACTAAATCACTCATAAAACCAGCTTTCTGTTTTAAAAGCAAGCATGGGCTAGTAGAAAAAATCAAAGTGTGAGTCCTTTCCCACTAAGTATAGATTGCTAACATTCTTTTGTTAAAACCTAAATTAATAACTGATTTGTTTTCACTTTCCAAATTACATAAATATACTAAACTACTAAACTTGATGATTCTTAGAAAAACAATACAAATCTTTAACTTTGTAAGTATGACAAATCCAACAGAAACTCAGAACCATTTAGAAACTTTCACTATGCAAAGTAAAATCACAACTACTTTATAAGAAAACATATATCTCTAAAATCATTTGAACTTTGTAATCAATGAAAAAAATGTCTAATGACACTGTTAAATACCCTTAGAAGAGGTGGAAAACTATTTTGCAAGTGTGTCCCACCCATTGACCTATCACTCAAACATATTTCTCAAAACATGGAGTCATGAGTCCCACGTTAAATAATAATAACCACGCATACGAGGAATGGTCATTTCCAAGGGTTACAGATTACTAACCAGGGGCTTCATAGGCAACCTTTATTCAACTCCAGGAGTTGGGATCATACAATTGATGCAATCAAGCATCACAGAAGTTAATTAACAACTGATGAATAGCAAAGCTGGGATTCCAACCCAGGTTTGTGATTTAACCTTAACATCAAGAAAGCATTTGTCAGCCTCGTCTCCTGCCACCCAGTCACCCCAGCTCAGAAACACCACACTTGTATTGTCTGTGTATCTCTCCCTCACTCCTCACCTCCCCAACACTTCCTAGAACTAGCTCTCTTTAAAAGTATGGAGCTCTGCCCCTGATAAAAGGATTTCTTGCCCTTTGATCTACTCTCTGAATACCCAACAACTTCTTTCACCCAAAGAGTCTTCCTAGGAGTCCTGTCAGTCAGGACCTAAGTAGGAAAGGGAAGAGCGACAGAGTACAAAGCTTTCAGAAGGCCAGAAGGGAAATGTGGCAGAGTATAGAGTCTCATGTGTAAAGCATCAAATTTGCTTTCTTACTATCAGCTTGGTGTTACTGGGAGTACAGAATTGTTTCTGTTTTAACTGTGGTGTGAAAGTCTCCTGCTCCATTAACTGATGGAAACCATCAAGCTACCATCAAACAGAGCTATAATTCCTCAGGGGAAAATGGAGGAAAGATGACTTTCCACATGTTTAAAAGCAAATCCTAAGCAAAACAAAATAAATAAATAATTTCTAGTTAAAATTGAGGGCAGTGTTTGTCTATAGGCTAGTCATTGATTCACACCTGACTTTTCACATGTACAAAAACAAATTCAGGCAAAATAAATAAATAAACACATTACAGTTAAAGTTGATGGCAATGTTTGTCTACAGGCTAGTCATTGATTCACACCTGTCAAGCCATTCTGAATTTGTTAAAACAGTCCATAATATTAATATAATAACTACATTTCTACTCAAAATTTTCTCTTAATCTTATTGCTTTTCACTTGGTCTGATTTAAGAAAACTTATAACTAACTTAATAATTGGCTTAATAACTAATAGTGCTACACTTTTTAAGTGGTCCTTAGATTGGTTTTAGTCATTCAGAATGTTTTGCCAAAAAGGCCGTAAGTGCTTTTATAGAGGGGTTGGAGCATTTGCTAGGGGTTAGATTCATATTTGGGTTATATTTTCTCAGACAGTTGAAGACTTTAATTTCTTTATCTCAGTTATATATTTATAAATTATAAAGTGATATGTTTATATAGGAAACACTTCTGGAAAAATCTTTAATCCATTTTAATAGAAAGATAGCCCAACTGTTTTTCTGTACCCAATGAAGTTTTTTAAAAAACTATTCTTCAAAATGATAGTGTTTGTGATTAAAACTCTTCTAGGAATATTTAATGTTTTGACACCCCTAAATCTGCTATAAACCACCTACTAGGAAGCTATTCCATAAAATAACTCAAAAGTGTATCACTAATTCAGAGTTTCAAATAGTGCTATTGAAGTCAATTCAAATTATATTTGTATATTATCCAATCCGATTACTGTGACAAAATGGGTCATGGGATATATGGTTCTTATTTGTACTTTAAATATTCATCATATTACACTGGCATTCCCATTTAAACATGTTGGTTTTATTTTTATTTAAATAATTAAGGTCCAAATTATTAGACATTTTGATTTGCATGCATCTGTTTGAAACATTCTGTTGTGTTAGTATGTGACAAATGTATTTATTGCATGATCATAGTTTTCCATTGTAAACCTAATATGAACACTTTCTTTTCTCATTTGTCGTGTGCTGTGGAATTTGATTTCTTTACTTTTTTGGCATTCATTTCCTCATTAGACACTGAAAGAGTTTTACCAGGTAAGGCATTATTTCACTGCATTTTCTTTTAGCCAAGAAGTAGTTGTAACATATAAATATGTATATGTATATACATATGTATACATTTTTTTTTGCTAGACTATTTTATTTGTTTTGTCTCCCATATATTTAAAGGCACTTGTTTTTGAAAGAATTTATATTAAAATGTTATGCATGACATTTTTTTCCAGGAAGTGCAGAGCTGTACTGTTGACTTAGGTATTACAGCAGACAGCTCCAATCATCCCGACAACAAGCACAAGAACAGATACGTCAATATTGTAGCCTGTAAGTATGCCCTTTACTCAGCTGACTGTGACTTCATCAGTGCCGTCCTGTTGACCGATGTCCGCACATAATCCACCAAAGGACCTAAGTCGGGTCGTTACAAGGCCTGTGCGATCAGAGAGAAAATTTTCTGCCTGCTAATGCTGGTATTACACTAGCATCACTTTAGCACATGCTGCCACCAGTGGCATGGGTTTGCTTTATACGGAAGGGGCTCAAGCTCCCCCTGCCCCCAGACCTTTTGTGTTTCTCTGAGGTTGCAGCCATTGTTTACAGTTCACAGTCCCACTTCTTAGGCTTGCTCTTAGTGACTTCACTGGCCTGCTGAGTTTTTCTGGGCTTCCTCTTTCTGCTCTACCTGTTCTTGGTTTCACCCTTTCTTGGAATCCTTCCTGGATTGTGCAAAGGATCTGCTGAAGATGCTCTTTTTATTCCCCCCTCCCATGTTTTCTTAGCTGCATTTCTCCATCCCTAATGTGGAGTTATTTCTGTCTTCCTTCTATCCCCACCTCTCTTCACTCTCGTTTTAACACTTGTTCCTCCCATCTGGATCCATTCTCTCACTAGAAAAGAAAAGGCTTCTAAGAGGTAACAACCAAACACGACCGAATACATAGAATAAGATAAAGCCAAAACAAAAACAAACAAACAAAAAACCCTTCACATCAAAGTTGGACAAGGCAAACCAACAGAAGGAAAAGAACCCAAGAAGGCACAAGAGTCAGAAACCCACTCATTCATACCCAGGAGTCCCATAAAAAACATGGAAGTGAAAGCTGTAGTATATGCTCAGAACCTGGTGCAAATCTGTGAAAGCCCTGTGCTTGCTGCTTCAGTGGCTGAGCCTTTGCTCCTTTGCTTCAAAGGGACTTGTTCTGGTGTCCCTGACCCTTCTGGATCTTATATTTTTGCCTCTTCTTAAGGCAGGGATTTGATGGAGACATCCCATTTAGAGCTGAATATTCCAAGGTCTCCCTCCTTCCCTCTATGTGTAATATATGACCCTAGGGAGTGAGGTCTCTGTATTTGTTCCCACCTACTGCACGAGGAAGTTTCTCTGATGGTGGCTGAATAGGGCACTATGTTTTTTGTTTTAAAGACCAGTAGTATTTGACTTTACTGTAGGTCTCTGGGCTATTTAGTCTCTTGCTTTTGTTCATCAAAGCAGTGTCTGGTATGAGTGCCATCTCATAGAGTGGGTCTTAGATCAATTCAGACATTGATTGCTTACTCCCACATGCCTTGTGCTATTATTGCCCTAGTGTATTTTGAAAGGGAGGACAGCATTGTAGATTGAAGGTTTTATGGCTAGGTTGGTATGTATGTTTCTCTTTTGGTAGCCTGCAGAGTATAACCTCCATATCTTGAAATCTGACTTCATGTTCCTTCCTCTCTCTAAGGGAGAAAATGTAAAAGCTTCTATCCTCTCTCCTGTGATGGTTGGATAACTTCCTAACCACATGCATTACCACAAGGTTTCTTAAATTCTGGTTCCAGTCTAGCCTACAGGGTTGAATGCTCCTCTCTTTAATTATCACGTTCTCTTCAGTAGTTTCCATAGATGCTGCCTTCTTGTCAGAGGGGTTCACACAAGTATTTTTATTGGAAGGTTCTACTATGGATTTGTTTTTTCTCCTGAGACAGTTATCCTGGTTAAGTTAGGAAGGAACAAAGACTGGCATTTGTTGAACCCCTCCCACTTTCTTAGCATTGTAAATGGTACTATTTTATTTCCTGCCTAAACAACCTGCAAAAACAGGCATAAACAGCTCTATTTTAGAAATGAAGAACAACCCCAATTTTAAGAAAACTTGCTAGAATCGGAATATAGAAACAAGTCAGCCTGTCATCCAGACCCATCTTTCAGGAGCCACAAATCTATTTACATGTGTCTATACTCACATAGCCAGCTATTGTCAGAGAAGCATCCGTGTCAGGTGTCTCAATGGAATTGCTACCATTTGATCAGCACTTACTTTCTTGTCTTGTTTGAAACCCTTGCCCGAAGCTTCCAAGGGTCCCTCTGCTTCTTTCATTGAAGCCTTCTCCTCTTCCAGCTTCCTGCCTGTTCAGTATCTGCTATGTCACTCGCCCAGCTTTTTGATTCTAGCCCCTCTGAAAACTTTGGTTACTATCTTATGCCAGTGGTTCTTAACCTTCCTAATACTGAGACCCTTCCATACAGTTCCTCATGCTGTGGTAACCCCCAACCATAAAATTATCCTACTGATACTTCACAAATATAATTTTGCTACTGTTATGAATCATGATGTAAATATATGCTATGTGACCCTATGGGAGTTGTGACCCACAAGCTGAGAACCACTTTCTTACACTAATATATTCTCTAGCTCGCATTTCTCTCGGCTCTGTGTATCTCCCTTTGGGCATCTGCATGTCATTTTCTGTATATTGTAGCCACACCGCATGAAAAACTCTTAAATCTAAGATCCTTCTCCATTTGTCTTTGTTAAATTTGTCCAATCAGGATGCCCCATATTCCTGAAGTATATTCTTTTCTGTTCCATTTTTGCTCCAGATGATCATAGCAGAGTTAAGCTCACACAGCTTGCTGAAAAAGATGGAAAACTGACTGACTACATTAATGCCAATTATGTTGATGTAAGTATATTTGACTTAGAATTTTATGGAAATTTTGTAAAGCCCTGAATTTCTTACGCCACAATGATGTACTTACACCATTGTATAATAAGTGTTATCTCATGAAATGAAAATGCAAACTTGAGAGCTTGTGGCTATAGGACTTTAGATTAAGTACTGTCCTTTGGTTATTTTGTGAGAGAGGGAAGGAATTCAGGCCAAAATGTATGTTTCGGGTAGAATATGTATATTCAGATAGACTGATAACTCCATAAATGTAAGGCTATAGGCATAGTACTTAGTTTGAATTTTCTCATACTTCCTGGTACACTGTTATGCATATCACAGATGATCAATAAATCTGAACTGAAAATTCCCCATGGTAGTACTAAACAATAGGCAAATAAGATTATAAATCCAGTATTCTGTCTTTATGGCTTTAGGCAGCCTCATGACATCAGCTTTGTTGCATTCTTCAGAATGGTAGATAATGCCAGAACTTGCTTCGTTTTCCCAGTGTGGTCAACTGGATGTCAGCAGACCTCTGTCACTTTTTGGGCTCTGGTCTCACAGTCTGTCTTCATGTTAATGCTGCATTCAACACTGAGTTTAGAGAAGTGAGTCCCTACCTATAGAGTGTACTCATTATAAGTATCTACTTCCTGCTTCCATGCGAGACAATTTGTGTGTCAAAAGAATGTAGGGTTGGGAGATATAATATAAGTACTTGGAATTCCAGCTCTGCCACTGGCTAGCAGTGATATTGGGCAGTCACTTTATTCTTCTGATCATCAGTTTCCCCATCACCAGGTCAGGGTTGATGCTTCCATTTTGTACAGATGATAGATTAGAGCAGCATTTGCTTGCAAAGCATCAGTACAACACTGCTTGCTTCTTCAGAGACATCTGGTAATGATTAGCCTGGCTCAGTGTTTCCAAGGAGAAGAAAGATTTCATAATTCTAGCACTTAGCATTGAAAAGGAGCTGTTGACCTTAGATTCCAGTTTAAAACAAGTGTGATTCAGGTAACAGGACATGCTTGTGATTTGTTTCTTCAGGGCTACAACAGACCAAAGGCCTACATTGCTGCCCAGGGTCCACTGAAGTCCACAGCAGAAGACTTCTGGAGAATGATTTGGGAGCATAACGTAGAAGTCATCGTTATGATAACAAACCTTGTGGAGAAAGGAAGAGTACGTAGTCATCTGTCAGGACATCTCCCAAATTAGTTAGGGGTCCTTTTAATTAGATAATTTTGTTTTGTTTTGCTTTCTAAGACAGAGATTCATGTAACCCAGGATAACTGTAAATTCTCTACAAAGTTGATCTTTATTCCCTAATCCCCTCTACCTCCACATGCTGGCATGACAGGGCTATAAAATCATTCCCAGCTGCTTCTAATTTCTAATACAACCAATATTAAAGAGCAGCAAAAATTATGAAAGATAATTGGTATACTTCTTAATTATTTTTATCTTTTATGTATAGGTGTTTGGCATATATATATATGTATATGATATATATATATGTATACATATATACACATATATATATATATATATATATGTATGTATGTATGTATCTGTCCACACATGTCTGGTGCCTGTGAGGCCAGAAGAAGGCACTGGATCACAAGTTATTGGACTTATAGTTTGTGAGTTGCTATGCAGTTAATAGGAATTGAACCCACATCCTCTGTAAAAACAACAGTTGCTCTTAACTGCTGAATCAGCTTTCCAGCCCCATAGTATTCATTCTAGTATCTTAACTCAAAGGAAACTGTTGGCATTATCAATCAAAATGCTTTTATCATTAGGAATCAAGTTATCTATTTCTTCAATGCATTTTTCACAATGTAAGGAAAAATAAATTGAACTCATGAAAACCAATGAGGAAACTCATGAAACCAAAAGTAGGTTTCAGTTCGTGGAGCCTAGATTTCAGTGCTGAGCCTGTGGTTACTTAGTGCTCCCTGTTTTACTACCTTTATCGTAAAGGGAGGCATGGGACTAGATTGCCTGAGATTTCTTTAAGACCTATGATTCTGTTTCTGGGTCATCTACAACAGATTTGCCACCACTTAGGAGAAATGAAACAATAGTTCAAAAGTGAACAATATTTCATTAATGGGGCTGGAGAAATGAATGTACTGGTTGCTTTTCCAGAGGACCCGGGTTTGAATCTCTGAACTCACACAGCAGCTCTCAACAGTCTGTAACTTCAGTTCCAGAGCATCCACTGACATTTTCTGACCTCTGTGGGCACAACACACTCAAGGGGTGCATGGAAAAATACCCACACACGAAAGAATATACAATAAGAACAATGAAGAGTCCATGTCACCGTCCCAAACCTTTACTTATTTCAAAAGTGATATATGGACATTGGATGGTTGAGAGATGAGATGAAAATTACATATTTATGTTTTGTTTTGTTTTTTTATATATATATATAGAGAAAATGTGACCAGTACTGGCCTACTGAAGGTAGTGAAGAATATGGAAGCTTCCTGGTCAACCAGAAAAATGTACAGGTGCTTGCTTATTATACTGTGAGGAATTTCACGCTAAGAAACACAAAGATAAAAAAGGTAAGCGTTTTAAAGTTTCTGTTGCTGTATTATTAAATACACCATGACCAAAAGCAACTTGGTGAAGAAAGGGTTTATTTCAACTTATGACTCCAGGCAACAGTCCATCACTGAGAGAAGACAGAGCAGGAACTCATGGCAGGAGCCTAATGCAGAGGCCATGGAGGAAAACTGCATATTATCTTGCTTGTCATGGCTTCCTCAGCCTGTTTTCTTATAGTACCTAGGACCACCAGCCCAGGGGTGGTACTTCCCACAGTGAACTGGGTTCTCCCATGTCAACCATCAGTAAAAAAAAAATATATCACAGGTCTTGCCCATAGACCAATATGACAGGGACATTTTTTCAATCAGTGTTCCCTTTTCCAAAGTAACTATAGCTTGCATAAAGTTGACATAAAAACTCTCTAGTAAATTACAAATAATGGGCATATTACACCAACAGATGAACTTATAAAAAAATATTGGAGCATATACTTGCAATGAAATGTTATTCATCCCTAATAAGTAATGGTAACTATCATTTTGGACAATTTATATGAACCTTGAAAACAGTATGTTAAGTAACATTAGCCAGAACAGAAAGATGAATATGATGTGATCTCATTCATATGTGGACTCAAGTAAAGTAGAATGGTAGCTGCCAAGATGACTGTAGAGAACTAGAGTAGTGTTGACCAACAGATGTAAGAAGAGAGCAGTAAAGAGGTCTACTGTATAATATGGTGATTGTAACTTAAAATGATATATTACAGACTGAAAACATTCATGGTGCCAATTTAAGTGTTCTCACCAAAAAGTTTGTGCAATAATACATGTGTTAATTGGCTTCATTTAGTGATCCACATGTATCCAAAGTTAAAAGATGCTTATGCCATACATCATTAGAATTCACAATTCCTATCTGTCCATTAAAATGCATTCTAAAATAAAATAAATTATGTATTATGTATCATAGGTTGTTAGACACATTCAATTCTTATTTAAATAGATGTGATTGTCCTTGCTGGAATCTAGTTGTTGCAATAAAACACTGACCAAAATCAACTTGGAAAGGAAAGGATTTAGTCAGCTTACTGTTTGTCATCAAAGGAAGAGAAAGCAGGAATGGAAGCAGAAACCATGGAGGAATGCTGCTTATTGGCTTACTCTCCATTGCTTGCTCAGCTTGCTTTCCTATGCAGCCTAGGTCCATCTGCCCGTAGTGCTCTGCCTTTCTAGTAGTAGTAGTTTGGCCTTCTACTTGTTTGCTTCAATTATCAATCAAGAAAATGCCCCCACAGACATGTCCGCAGTACAGTCTGGTGGAGGCAATTCCTCAGTTAGAGTTCTTCCTTCCCAGTTGTGTCAAGATTAGCCATCACAGTGGCAAAACCAAACTAGATTTCAATAATTAAAGGTACAAAAAATTCTTAACAGAATGACATCTTAATCCCAATGATTTCTTCCACATAGCTGAGCATCAGCTATTCTTTTAGACCCAAATAGCAGGAGACTGGTATGTGAAAAATAATTCCTGTCCTATGTAGACACTTCCAAAGTATGGCCCTGATATAATCTCACCACCAACCTAAAATGGATAGACATTAAAATGTGAACCAAAAAAAAAAAACCCAAGAAGTAATATGTTACTTGAGATTTTCACAAATAACAGGAAAAATAGGAACAATGAATTGAAATGATGGATGGATGGATGGATGGATGGATGGATGGATGGATGGATGGATGGTCATGAATGGATGAATTTGATTAGTTAGATTTTTGGTTTTAGATTGACTTGTGTGATTTTGGAAATGTGTAAGTATAAAATCTGTGGGGTAGATTGAGAACATGGAAAGTCACATAAAGGTTGTGCAGGTTAGAGCCCAAATCATCAAGACTTCAGGACAATATTCCAGTGGGGTCTTCATGCTGCAGGCTTGAGAAGCAGCTCTTCTTCAGGAAACCTGGCTTTGCTTTTAAATCCTCAATTTACTGGGTCAGTCTCATTCACATCATGGCAGATGAGCTTCTTAGCCCAATCTGTGAACTTAAATTATAGCCACATCTATGACAGAGACTTTCACAATATCTGTCATACTGACAACTGCCTACTATAGCCTAGCTAAGTGGCCATGTAAAGTTGACTCTCATAAATGGCATAAAGGCATGTGTGTATGAATATATATGTATGTTTTCTCACCAAAAACTAAGTATGTGAAATAGTATGTATGATAATTAGCTTAATATAGCTACCTCACAATGTAGCCATGCTTCAGAATATGTATATACTGTATACCATAAATACACATAATTCTTATTTGCTGCTATCAGCTGTCTGAACTCTTCCAGGGCTCTCAGAAAGGAAGATCCAGTGGGCGTCTAGTCACACAGTATCATTACACTCAGTGGCCTGACATGGGTGTTCCAGAGTACTCACTGCCAGTGCTGACCTTTGTGAGAAAGGCTGCTCAGGCCAAGCGCCATGCAGTGGGGCCAGTTGTCGTCCACTGCAGGTAAGTCTCAAAAATGTGCTTCTAGGCTCACAGAACTGTGTGTGCTGGCACAAGGGGATTCGAGGAGCAAGTTTTGCCCAACTAGAAGTGATTTTGTGAAACAAGGGAAGTGAGAATATTTTCTCATCTTCATAAGCATTGACCAGTAAGAGCGAATATACTAGACTCACAAGTGGAAGGCTGGAAATGTCGGAGCAGCGGGTGTTGGTCTATGTGAAATGCATTTCAGCTTATTGACTGTGTGAGATAGGGACAGCACTGTTTTGTTCTTAAACACCTATTAGCAACACACAATGCCATAGGATGAAAATTCTTAAAATATCACCCCTGTTCTGACTTAATCTGTTGTAGAGTTATCACGCCAGCTTTATTTTAGAGGAAGCAAGGCACTCAGACTAGGAGATATTTAGCAAAATAAACCTGACTTTGTTTTTTAAATACTTCGCCCCCCCCAAATCCCTTTCTTGTTTCCCTAGCATCTTCAGAGTCACGTTGACTCTATTAGCAATTTGTTGTTGCCCAAGAACTAGAATTTCCAAGAGGAAGCTGATAAGTAGAAACAGCATCACTGGATGAGGAAGAAAATAGAACAGTTTGTACTAGATATGCCACTCTAATTTTTTACAGTTAAAATAACTGCTGCTAACACTGACCAAATGTGGAGCTTCATAAGTGCTAAAATAGCTTTCACCTTTCCACGCAGTATCTGTTTAGAGGCAGTGGCTGTGGTTTCACAGGAGCGACTGTTTGCCTTGGATACACAGTTCATCCAAAGACATTCTAATCGCCTACTTGGTCTTATTCTCAGGTAGAGGTGGAGAGCTTGATCCTGAGGGTTTTTAATCTAGTAGTTTTTGACAATAAACTGGAGAAAACCAGAGAATGCAAGAAAACGAGCTCTGAAGGTCAAGGATTGTCTCTCAGTGAAGGGACAAGGACCTGACTATTGTGCAGAATAGGCGCTAATTCTCACTGTAGTACTTGTGGGGACATTTGAAAAGAAGCGCTGCCTGAGTTCTGTCCTGCAGACAGAGGCTTTGAAGAAGGTGGGTGATAATGGCCCTTTACAAATGACAGGAGTTGTGTTTTATTCCTTGCAGACTCACTGAAATGAATTTTCAGCTGAAAGCCCCATCAAATTTCTTTTTCCTCATTGTGTCAAAACCTTTGCAAACATGTCTCCCTGGCAGCACAGACCCAGGGACCTTTGCCTTTCAGAACTTTCTGAAGCTGATGCTTTCACGCCTCTCAAACTAAATGTCTACTTCACCACTGTCCCCCAATGTATAAGATTCCATCATTTAATAGTCAACAATGACTGTTGGAACTATTTTTTAAACATCCCTCAGAAACAGCCAGGTGGGCCATCAGTTTGACCCACATTAGAAACAAACCCAAAAGTAAACTTATTGTTTTAAAGCATTATCCCAAACTGCCAAACACTACAATTTTAGATCACTACGTTCATACATGGCATATTTGCTTGAGGGAAGGAAGCTATTTTTTTCTCAACATGACAGCTAATAGTGACCTACTTTCACTCTCCTTTTGTAACTGACATTAAGGTATTGCTTTCTCTTCCTCTGATCAGTGCTGGCGTGGGCAGAACAGGCACATACATTGTGCTTGACAGTATGTTGCAACAGATTCAACACGAAGGGACTGTCAACATATTTGGCTTCCTAAAACACATTCGTTCACAGAGGAATTATTTGGTGCAGACAGAGGTATGATTTGTTTTTAAAATATAACTTTAGTAATCTAATGTATGGAGGTGCCACTGAGTGTGTTGTTCTCTGAGGATGGTCATAAGAGGGACGGCTTAGAGGAAGGGTAAAAGTGACAGAAATGCATTTGCTACAGTCTGAGGTCAGAAAAAGCCTATCAGTGAAGCGCTGGCAGGACATTGGTCCTTCAGAATCTTGAAGAGGATATCCTCACTTGCCTTGTTTTGGACTCTGGTGGCTGCAGGTATCCTGGATCATTGTAGCATCATTCTAACCTCTCCCTCTGTCTTCAATTGGCTCTCTTCCCTGTGTCTAAATTTCCTAGCTCTAATGTGAATGCCAGTTACCACTCTAGGCCAGCTGACCTGAAAAAGTTAATTATATCTGTAGTGCCCTTATTTATATGTAAGATTATATTGAGAGATATTTCTGTGTTGAGTTTCAATTTATCTTTCAGGGAAATGCAATTCACCTATAATCTTAAGTTTTAATGAGTCTAGATAGGCTAGCTAAATTCTGTCCATTTTGTGACAAAATGAGGACTTTCAGATGACACTAGATATGGTAAAGTTTCAGAATTAGTAGAACAGTCAACATCAACTCATGCTAGCAAACACCTAAAGCTTCTCAGTAGGCAATTAATGGATTCTGTTTCTTCTATTTAGAATGCATGATCATATATAAGCCAGGGCAGAGTTTATAGGTCTCTGTGTTATTCTGTCCTGTTTTCAAATAAAAATGATTATAGATTGAAATCTAGTCTACTACCTCAAGAATAATCAGAACTTTGTGGCTAATCTGAGATGACAAAAAAAAAAAACTAAATTTCATCATTGAGATGACATTCTGTGAGACAAGACATGACCAGATAAAAGTCTTATTAGTGGAATATGGTTCAGTACAAACTAGACAACCTTGAACCCAACTGTTCCAGTTTGTTCTATGTTGCTAGGACAAAACACTAACCACAACCAGCTTAGGGAGGAAAGGTTTGATTTTGGCTTACAGGTTGCAGTCTACCACCCTGGAAGACAGGTCAGAAATTGAAGCAGAGATTCCTGAAGAATGCTTACTCTTGATTCCCCTGGCTTCCTCAGCTACCTTTCTTATGCGGCCAGGACCTACCTGCCCTGGGATGGCATCACCCACGGTGGGGTGGTCTGGGCCCTCCCATGTCTATTAATAATCAAGAAAATGCCTCCATAGACACACCCACAGGCTAAGGGAGGGATAATTTTTTGATTTCTAGTTTCTCTTCCCAGGAACATCTAGGTTTGTATTGAAATGACAGCATATTTAATCAGGAAAGCACTCTGCTCATACCAGGAAAGTAGCCACTCAGGCAAGTCCCCCAGAAGCTCTGGAGTGAGCAGAGTGAGCCTCATGGGAAACAGTGAGGTTCAAGACTGTGGGTGGCAGAGGACTTGACTTTACCCTTGCAAGTCGTTTGTCCTCCTCATCACCAAGACCAACTTGAGACAAAGCAGAGGAGGAATAAGAAGAGGTTCTCTCTGTCTGGGCCACCTCCTCTCCAGTCAGCTCTCCTGTCAAGCTTCATTAGCAATCTGGCAGGACCTCTCACAACCATTTTTGTTGAACTCTAGCTTTCTGTCAATGCAAGTTTCTACTCTTACACCTAGGTATCTGTCAGAGAGTGTAAAGCAATTTTCCTATCACCTTTGTTTCCTCAGGAGCAGTATGTCTTCATTCATGATACACTAGTTGAGGCCATACTCAGCAAAGAAACAGAGGTGCCAGACAGCCACATTCATTCCTATGTGAATACACTCCTCATACCAGGACCGACAGGCAAGACAAAATTAGAGAAACAATTTCAGGTGAGTTTGCTTGTTACAAGCCTCTCAGATGTCACTACAGAAATGAACGTCACTTTAATTCCTCATCTGAGTAGACAAGGCCATATGGAGTAGTTGGGAGCGTCGCTGGAATAATGGCTTTGTGTTTGAATCATCCTTGTTCCTTACAACAGGTTACAGGGCCACGAAGCAGATTTCAGAGATGCCTAATTCTGAGTAGCAAGAGGAAAAGTTGTCAAAAGCTTTGACTAACTTTCATAAATGCAGATGTGACCCAGGGAAGGACACAGCATAACAGAATGAACAGACAGGACTTAGAATACAAACTGGATAAGAGCTCTTTTAGCTTTGAAAAAAAATCCAGTCCACTTCAGCACAAGTGCAGTGGCTCAGGCTGTTCCTACTACTCTTTGAAACAGCCTGTGTCTCACTTGAAACCCTCAGACTAGAGTAGGTCACCTACCTATAATAGCTTCCTCAACCCCAGTTTCTCCCACTCACCTGTCTCCTGTCAGAAAACCAGTGAGGAAAGGGGAACATGCTTTGTTTGTTCCCGTATTTCCAAAACACTAGTGGTCTGGCTTTCATAAATAATTGTATAAAGACTTCAGAAAGTGGGTGTTAGCAGATCTGCATCTTGTACCAGAGAAAGTTCAGACACAGACTGGAAATGAGGACTGCAATTTTCCTGCAATCTACCCCATGCTATCCTCAAACTTGTCAGGGTTTAGGGAGAAACAAGGTTAATGTCTAAGGAAAGAATAGCTGTGAAGAATTGAAAAGACCCTGGGAAAGGTTTAGAAGTGTTAGCTTGAGATAATTTCTCCTTGCTCTTTGCCTAGCCTACAACATATTGTGCTAACCATCAGACCCTACCTCTGCCTTCTAGGAACAGCCCTTCTGTGCTTTTGGGAATGAAAATAAACGTTGAGATGAGTGCTAATCACAGAACTTGTTTTCAGAAGGATGCTGTGTCTTGCACAGCAGGCCCATGAGGGTCATAAAGGGATGCTTTGCAGAAAGTGTGCAGTCTGGGTTCTAGAAATAATAAAGGAACATAAAACACAACAATTAACTTGCAAGCATACCTTGCATAGATGAAAAGCCCTCTCACTATCCTAACTTTAAATTTATATAACCTTTGTCAGTACAACTCTTAATGTAAATATGATTTACCCACTACATGGTCACATAAAAAAATTCATATGGCTTAAGCTGAATAATCCAGGATTGAAATAGAAATAAAGCACCTTAAATATTCAATTCAAAAGAGATATTTGCCTTTCTTGTACCTGTTCACAATATAGGCATGAAAATGCAGGTGTAAAGGTGTACTGTCCTATTTAAAAAAAAAGAAAAAGTGAAAGAAAAGAAAAAAATGAAATGAAAGGAAAAAAGCTGTATTCATTCAATTTCATGCAAAGAAAATCTTCCTTGAATCAAACTGCATGTGTATCCCATAAATATTTACCAGACACCTATTAGGTGGCAGGCTTCAGAATTTAGTACTAAACCTTGAGCTTATGGGCTGGGGCAATGGCCCAGTTGGTAAAGTGCTTGCTGCATGAACATGAGAGTATATACTTGGATCCCCAGCCCTATAGGAAAAGCTTCACACCAGTGATCCAGTGCCTGTAATCCCAGCTATGGAAGCAGGTACCTGCACATTCTGTAGGGCTTGCCAACTCTTCAGTGCAACTGAATCAGTGAGTTCCAGGTTCAGTTAGAGATTTCACGAGGAAAAAAATTAATTGGAGGATAGCTAAGGAAGATACCTGGTGTCAACCTCTAGCCTCTACACACACACACACACACACACACACACACACACACACACACACACATAAAATATAAACGAGTTAAAAAAAAAAACAGTAAAGGAGGGGCTAGAGAGATGGCTCAACAGTTAGAAGGTTATAAGATTTGAACTGCTCTAGCAGAGGACCCATGTTCTGTTCACAGCGCCCACACTGGACAGCTTATAAACTGCCTGTGACTCCAGCTTTAGGGAATCCAGCGCCCTCTTCTGGACTCTTCAGATACCTAAATTCACATGTGCATGTAACCACACACAGACATAAACACACACATAATTTAAATTAAAATACATCTTTCAAAAAATTAAGAGAGCACACTCAACTCCCAGTCTCGTGGTGCCTTGTTTAATTTATGAGACAGTAAGGTACTGTTTTGGAAAGGAGAAAAGGCAGATATAACTGTTAACTGGGAGGGGGCGTATCTGTGATTGAGAATTCAAGAGAGAAGGGCATGTTTGCAGGATGTGATGGAGGACAAGATGGTCAGATCACTTTTATATCTACAACACTTTCAAGTACAAGAGCCATATTCGCAAGATGTTCATTATTAAAAGGAGTGACTCAGGTACAGAGCTCTGCAAATAAAAAGTTTACTTGGACTTTAATTCTGTGTCACATCTGCTTGGTGGCCTTCTTGATTAGTGGCAAGATCTCAGGCTCCTCAGAACATCACCTGGAAACGTGTGTGTGTGTGTGTGTGTGTAACTCTCTACCTCCTATAAAGCTACTAGGATTCATTCACAGGAGCTCCAACCTGAAGACTTAATATAATCCTAGTCACCTCCCCCAAATCTCCAACTCTATGCACCGTAGTTGACCTCAGTTTTCACACTCAAAATACCTCACAGTAGGAGTTAAATTTGAACATATAAAGCCCTGAGGAGAGCATTCAAACCATAATAGAACATACTTCAGTTAACGAGTATAGTAGGCAACTACTTACGACATCTAAACGGTAGGAGAGATCAAGCCTGGAGAAAAAGACTGGACCAGCTTGGAGATGATTATTTGAAGCCTTGGTCACTAAAAATGAGGTGTTTAAAAGGTTTGGGAGAACGTATGGAGATACAGTTCAGAGGCAGAGCTCTTACCTAGTGTGCACCATGCCGTAGGCTCAAACCCCAGTACTTAAAAAAGGGCAGGGGATGAAAGCAGTTAAGAAGGGTAAATAAATGGAAGGCATGAGAGAATAAGAGATAGTGAGAGATAAAAGAATCCAAAAGAAATCAGGTTTCAAGAGGAGGAAAATGAACAAATAACAAAGGAAGTCTTATGGAAAGGCTATGGGGCTTAGCCATAGCACACTAACGACCACTGCAAAAGCTGGGACAGAGAAGTAGTGCATTGAAGTCAGATAACAGTTACAAACCAAACTAAAAGAACATAGCTGGAAGCAGGCAGGAGGAAGGAGAAGGCATTAGAGGGGAGACATTAGAGCAGATTATAATGACAGATGTGTATGAAAATGTTCTGATGATGCCCATCTCTTTGCATACCAAGCTTTAAAAATAAATTTTATAAACTGGCTGGATTTGAGGAAGTATGGAGAAAACTCACATGGCTCTTTTTAAAAAGTGGCTTTCTGAAGTCCATAGAGGTGTGTCAACAGTTGAGATTGATTACTGCTCTTCCACAGAACCTAAGTTTGAATCTTAACACCCATTTCAGGTGGCTCTCAACCAACATAACTCCAGCTCCAAGAAACATAGTATCATTTTCAGACCTTTTATGGGCTCCTGAACACATATGACATGCACACAGAGATATACACACACATGCATAACATGTACACAAATAAAAAAATATATATCTTTTTAAAACTTGGCTTTGAAAAGAAATAAATACAAACCTAGAGAGTAAGACAATCTTTATGTTGCTTATTTTTATTTTGACTATGTTTTAATATGAGATATATGAGCTTTCTAGTGGGAGGGAGAAAATTGGAATTGCAAAGTCCTTAGTAAGTGCAAAGATGTAGAATTGACAATGCAGGTGAAGGAATGGTCTATGAAACAGGAAGACCTCAGTGGTTTGCAGAATGGATGTGCTTAGAAATGACTGGCCAGCATCCCAGGATGGCAGCTGAGAGAAAACACTAGGAACATGGACAAGTCTGTCCTTGATGCAAGAAGGGGAAAGTATTCACAAACTAAGTAACACTCTGAGTGTGATGGCTCACACCTGGAATCTCAGCACTCAAGATGCTGAGGCATAAGGACTGTCACAAATTCAACACCAGCCAGTGGCACAAAGTGTTTTCAAAAATAAAATGGGGGGGGGTGAAACATGATTAATGATTTAGAAATATTTTCTAAACCTTAAATAAAAACATACTGTAAGGTTGGAGGGGGCAGTAAGGCTTTGCCAGATTTTTAAGGAACAAAAACTTCCTAAAGGAGATGAAAATAAAACTAAGTGGAAAACCAACCCTTTTGTTTTATGGGACACATAAATGTTTGGTACCAAGATAGTGCGTGTATAAAACATTTATAGGGCAGTGTTAATAAAACAGCGTTCAACATTTCAGTGACTAAAAACCAACAGTATTCCTTTTAGCATCCTGATGAAATAGTTTGTAGGATTCCCTCCAAAAACTAAATAACTGTTTAACACTAGTGAGAGCAAGTAGAGGAAATGGAGGACACAGGGCCACAAAGGAAGCCATCAGGAAGTTTTCCTCAAGATCAAAGGTCCTGAAATACAGCCTAGACACTTGGGAACTTCACTGAAAAGGGGCTTAATTCAAGTCCTGAAACAAGTTGGCCATGTTTACATTACCATTCTTTTGTTGAGGCATGTTGGTGTGTTTGGGTATCTGAGTCAAGTGCCTGAAATGACCTGCACTTTTCCTTGTTTCCCTTGCTCAGCTTCTGAGTCAGTCAAATATTCTTCAGAGTGACTACTCTACAGCCCTGAAGCAGTGCAACAGGGAGAAGAACAGAACGTCCTCTATCATCCCTGGTAAGTCAATCTTGGAAAAGCAACTCAGGTTTTTATTTCCATACAAGAGACTTGCATGTCTATCAGTAATAGTTATGTGTACTAATTATAGTACGTCTGGTGCCATAGTGTTCTAACTATACCCAGTATTTGATTATTTAAAATGACTCAAATCCTTGAAGACTTATCAAGAATGCAGAACTTGATTTTAACAATTAAAGAATTAATTTGAGCATCAAAGGTATCCATTGAGAAATGCAACTGTACTTTGCATTTGGGAGTTGATGGGGGTGAGGATGGTTCATTGCAGTGAGCATGTTTGTTTACTTGGGATGTTCTGTGTTCCAGTGGAAAGATCAAGGGTGGGCATTTCATCCCTGAATGGAGAAGGCACTGACTACATCAATGCATCCTATATCATGGTAAGTTCAGGAGACATCATGGGAGAGCCTGTGTTAGCAGAAGTAATAGCAAAGAGGGCTCCCTGACACAGTAACAGCACCTGTAGAACATCAGTCCAATATAGTAACTGTAACACACAGTCATTAGTGACCAGAGGGAGGCCTTGATGTTTTCAAGTGTTCTGGGACTGAAGAAATGTCCATCAACATTAATAAGCATGAGGTCTCAAATTCACCTCTCAGAGCTAATGAGCAAACATAAATCCTATGTTTCATTCATCTGCACAGATCTGCGGCAGAGGCAGGACATATCCGCTTCAGCAAAGCCCAACTAAAATTAGCACCCTGGATTTTTAGTAAAGCTCTTCCCTGGGTTCACTTGAGCTACTGGATTTCTAACAACCTTCTACAATTAGGTTGTCTGCTGAATGGATGAGTACTTTGGTTTTGTGTGTTTTTTATTACCATCTCAGGATGGTCAGTCACACAGCTTGGTTTCAAATGAGAGAGTCCTAATTGTAACTCCCAAACTGTTGTTCTAGTGATCCAGCAAAGAAATGGCCAAAGAATATACATGTGGGAAATGAGGAAATGTGCAGTTACATTGTCGTCTAACAGCCCCATTTCAAATGAGTCTGTGAAAATAGTGAAAGACCACACTGCAAGGGAAGCATTTTTAGTTGAGTAAACAACATAGAAATCATTTGATCCAATTACACCATTTCCAGGAGTCTTCCTGATCCCTGTCATAGTTGAGGCAGCCAGCGGGGGTCAGGATATGGAAGGCAACCCGGGGTAAAGAGCTGTGAGATTTCATATTCTGAAACCAGGCCTTTGTGGGCAATAAGGATTATAAACTATGGCATGGATTTCCACTCTACCTAGTGCAAGAGACATGTGCACACAACATTTTGGTACTTCTACTCCTAGAGGTCACAGCCCTTGTCCACAACACTTAATTTCACCCCAGTTTAATCACCTTTAAAATGAAGATTATAGTTTTTATCTCATAGACCCCTTAACAGGAAGAAAGCTGTACCTGGCTTATAAACAGTGCCCAAGAAATGCTGGTTATAATACAGTATTATTTCAATACTTGATCTAAATTAAATATTCTGCTTTAACATAAAACCTGTTTCTCTGCCTAGTCCTATAGTCCTATGCCAGGTTTTATTTTTTTAATCTTGTCTTTGGTTTTGTAGGGTTATTACCAGAGCAATGAATTCATCATCACCCAGCATCCCCTTCTGCACACCATTAAGGACTTCTGGAGAATGATATGGGATCATAATGCCCAGCTGGTGGTTATGATTCCAGATGGCCAAAACATGGTATGTCACTTTTGGTTTGTTTCTTATAAGGAAAACACAATATTGCACTAGCTGGAAGCTTATCATAAACACAAGAAAAGTGATCTTATTTTTACCTAATAAACTAATGTCACTGGACTAGATTGGTTACAGAGTTCCACTGAACCAAATCAATGAATGAGAGATCTAAATGAAATGAGTTAAAATTGCAAAAGAGGCATCTGTGACACTGCTTAAGCATACCAGGATTGCAACTACAAATGATACAAGTTTATGCTCTTCTATTTGCATTTTTAAAGATGAAATACATAACATTGTGTTGAAAATTCCATCTAAGTCTCTCCTTTTTATTTTGTTATTTTGTTTAAAATTCGATGAAAACATAGTTAAAGAAGTAGTTACATCCTCTTAATAATACCGACCAAGGCTGTTTCATATAGATTCGATATCATGAGTCTTTTTATGAAGAAGACAGAGATTTGGGAAATGTTTAAATTTATTCTCTGAGAATTCTATACATGTATACAATGAAATAGGTAATACCCACTCCCAACTCCATCTGAATTTTCCCAGCACATACCTCTCCCAACTTGATGTGTTTTGCTTTGTATTTAAGAACTCACTACAATTATTGTTGACCATGTAAGCATGGGTATGTCACTATCCACTGGAACATAGGCACCCTACAAGTGCCATAGCCCCAAAGAAGAATTAATCTTCCTGCCCATGCTGTGCTCACCTGCCAATTGCTCCTCAGCTAGGCTGGTCCCCCATGAGCTCCTCTTCTGTCCATGCTGGAAAGCTTTACTTAAAAAAAATAAACTTGTAAAGAAAGGATCTCTTTAGAATCAGAATATCAGCCACACATCCACTCCTTCTATGTTTTTATAACCTAAAGAGTTAGTCAACATTAATATTTGACTGAGACTTTGCATATGTACTTAACCCTCATACTCAAATCATGAATCTAAAGTCACAGAGATTCCAAACCATGCCAGAAATTGATGATTTTTTGCTTTACCAGTCCTACTCAGTTGTCAGCTATAGAAGCAACAGGCTTGCCAACACTACTGATAAGCCAAGAGCAAAAACTGCCATGGCAATTTTGATTGTGTGATGTTTTATTTTACACATAAATCCAATCTGGGTTAAGATATCAAGAACATTTTAATGGTATTTTTTGCTATTCAAAGAAAAAATTGATTTGAAATGTCTATGCCAGCTAATTCATCGTATTTCATAACCAGGCCATTGAGCTAGTTTATGAAAATCTATGCCCTTCCTTGGTCTCTTTCAGGCAGAAGATGAATTTGTTTACTGGCCAAATAAAGACGAGCCTATTAATTGTGAAAGCTTCAAAGTCACTCTTATGTCTGAGGAACACAAATGTCTCTCAAATGAGGAAAAGCTGATAGTTCAAGACTTCATCTTAGAAGCAACACAGGTACGGAAACAAGTTAAAGGATGAATGTCTATCCTGCTCATGTGTGAGGCATGTGCTAACCTGGGGATCTTTCTTAGAGATGGAAAGGGTTCTTATTCCTTGCAAACTGAGACAATCTCAGAACTAACCAAAATTCCTTTAATTATCATTTTTACTTTCAAAATCTTACAGAATCATCAAAGTATTGATCTTTTCTAAATTACACAACTTGAACTTCCATGTACTGAGAAAAGCAAAGATTTTCCTTCTACTCCAACTTGGTGGCTGACAGAACTTAGGTTGAAAAAAAAATTGTAATGTAATTCTAATTTTCTTTCCTTTGAGATTTATTTTTATTTTCTTATATTTTCTTTATTATTATCTTTTTCTTATTTTACAATTAATCCCAGTTCCTTCTCCCTCCCACCCTCCCATGCCCTCCATTCCTTCCATTCCATTCCCCAGGAGGGTAAGGCCTTCCAGGAGGGACCATCAAAATTTGTCAAATCATTTGGGGTAGGCCCTAGGCCCTCCCTTCTGTCTCTAGGCTAAGGAAGTATCCCTCCATGGGGAATGTGCTCTCAAAGTCCTTTTGTGCACCAGAGATATATCCTTCTTCCACTGTCCAAGGTCCTATAGACTGCCCAGACCTTCTGAGACCCACGGTCAGGGGATCTGAGTCATTCCTATGCTGGTTTCCCAGCTATCATACTGTGGTCCATGAGCTCCCCCTTGTTCACATCAGCTGTCTCTGTGAATTTTTCCTGCCTTGTTTTGACCCCTTTGCTCATTACTCCCCCCCCCCCCCCTCTCTCTCTCTGCAACTGGATTCCAGGCGCTTGGCTCAGTATTTAGCTGTGGGTGTCTGCTTTTGTTTCCATCAGCTACTAGATGAGGGTTCTATGATGGCATATAAGGTAGTCATCAATCTTATTATCAGGGAAGGGCATTTAAGGTAGCCTCTCCACTATTGCTCAGATTGTAAGATGGGTGTTTTGTCTGCATATGCCTGTGCACCACATGCATGCAGTTCCCACAAAGGCCAAGAGAGGGCATGAGATCCTCTAGAATGGGAGCTGCAGATGGTTGTGAGTCATCTTGTGGGTGCTAGGAATTGTCCTCTGCAAGAGCTGCTAGTGCTTTTCCTAACTGCTGACCCATCTTTCCAGGTTCCTAATTCTAATTCTTATGTTTTAAAATCAGCACTTTGTCATGCCTTTCTTCCATAGCTTTCTGAAGTTAATAAGAAGGCTTATTTCAAGAAAATACTCATTAAATATCCATTGTCTTGTCATACTGACTATTCTGATCACCCTCATTGCCTAGCTCAGCCTTAGGAACTACAGCTCTTTCCTAGTATTATACAGAAAATTCGCAAAACAGTAAACATTCATGATTGATTCCAGGTAGTGCACCTCAGGTATGCAAATCAAATGTCATTGGTGCCCTAATCTTCAGAAATCTAGCCCAGGAATGAGAGGTAGTACTAAAGCAATAGTCAGGAAGGCAAGACATTGTAGTCATTTCCATTTACTTCATTTATAGCTACTGTCTCATTTATGTCATACCACTTGAGGTTGGTAAAGAGGTAGAGCTTTTGCTGTATGGACCAGACTTACTTCAACATCTAGAAAGTATTTAAATGACCAAACTAAAGTCAAAATCTACTACTTTTTATGGACTATTTTTAAAATATTGCTATATAATAGTTAGATTAATAAATTGTGTATATTAAAGTGATATACTAAATGATTTGCTGACTACTGAGTTCAATAAAGGAGCGTAACCCTGACCTTTATATACATCATGCTTTTCCTCATCTGTAGTACCCTGCCTTCAGATACAGTAGGTTCTTCCCGAATTCTTTTGACTTATTTCATAATGTCACCTTTTATCTTGGTTTTCTTTAAGATTATGTTGTTTTGACTTTACATTTTGACCTTTACATAAATTATGTATACTTCAACTTTTTGCTACTTTGCCTCATTATAACATTGTGACATTTATTCACATAATTGGATATACGTCAAACCTGTCTGCTTCTACTATTAACATATTGATTATGGTTTCTCTTTCTTGTATTTGGGCCACTACTTGTTTGAAGTTGTTTCTGTTTTCTTCTTTACTTCATTTTGTTTTGTTCAGATTTTTGCTATTATAAGGTACTATACACCTGACCAAATGTGCTTACGTGTATGAAAATTTGTTTTGGGCATGCCTAAGGATACCATATGGGTCATTGAGAATCATCACTTTCACCTTTTCTATGTTGTGATTGTTAGCCACACAAAAAGTAAATGAGAATGGAGTTTAGAAGACCTCTACCCCCTTCTCAGATGTTTTCCCATTGTGTTGTCTCATCTCGTTCTGATGACTTTGAAGATCTCTATGCTGTTTTTCTAACAAACTTTACCACTGAAGACTTCCTTTTGTAACTTAAAATTTAACAATACAGACACATCTCTATGGTATGCTTTCATAGTTTGTTAGAATTGACATGATTCACCCACAAATAAGATTTCCTTTTAGAACTGAAAAGGAGGGGTTGGGAAGATAGACCCATTGGTAAAGGGTGAAGCCTAATTCTGTTTCAAGCAGTAACATGAAAGCCAGACTCAGTACTGCATGCCTGTAATCCCAGCACTAGGGAGGCAGAGATAGGAAGATACCAAGGGTTTGCAGGCCAACCAATCTAGTCCAAATCAGTAAACTTCAGATGTAAGATCCTGTCTCAAAGAATAAGGTAGAGAAAAATTAGAGAAATTGATATCAACCCTTTACCTCCATGTGCACCCACACACACATGTACACAAGCACACCCCACACAAAAAAAGAACTAAAAAGGAGATAACAGGGGTTTTTTTTAACCCTGATGAATAGATCTATTCCTGATGAATGTCCCATTGCAATGATTTTCTCCTTCCACAATGAGCGGTGCTACAAATATAGATAGCATACCCTATTTTTATCATCGAACTTCAGTTTCTAATGTTTCCCAGTTATTCCACTCAAGATAAACAGTTGCTAGCCGGCATTACTCTTTTAAAAACACTAATTTTTTCTTTCTTCTTGTAGGATGATTATGTGCTGGAAGTAAGGCATTTCCAGTGCCCCAAATGGCCAAACCCAGATAGTCCCATTAGTAAAACATTTGAACTTATAAGTATTATCAAAGAAGAAGCAGCTCACAGGGATGGGCCGATGATTGTTCATGATGAGTAAGTTTCACAGTCTTAATCACTGGATATGTGCTTGCTTCTGTTGTCCTCAGACCAGCCTGATGCTTTGTGCCTGTGTACTGACTCAGCCAGGGTGGATTTCCTGCTGCTTATCATTAGTGGTCACACAGAACTTTTCCCCTTTTTTTGTTACTCCTGGTATATGAACACAGAGTCTGCTCTTACACTTCATAGTGGGAGCATTTGTTGAGATGAGACACTCTATCAGCACTGGAATCTTGTAGAAACTACCCCAGGATGTGTCTCAGGTATTTACTTCTTCAAAAAAGGAGTAAAAAATGACCATTGTTTGATTTTTTGTTGTTGTTTTTGTTTCTGTTTGCCTGAGATTTTCTGTTTCTGTAACAACCAAAAATTCTAGAATTGTGTTATATACCCATTCTATAAAGTATATAGTTTATATATTATGACCTCAGTCAAACATGTTCTGCCTGCCACTTTCATAGAATAAAAATAACAAAGCATAAATGATTTTTTTTAATGACACGAACACTTGGCACTGTTTTCAATAAAAAGACACTGCACAATCAAAAGAAGGAAAGACACACTGTCTCAGACTGTGCTCTGAGTTACAAATGTATTTGCTGCATCTGAATAGAGTCTTTGCCCTTTCTCTTTTACTGCAAGGCATGGAGGAGTAACGGCAGGAACTTTCTGTGCTCTGACAACACTTATGCACCAACTAGAAAAAGAAAATTCCATGGATGTTTATCAAGTAGCCAAGATGATCAATTTAATGAGGCCAGGAGTCTTCACTGACATTGTGAGTGATGAATCTCATCTTTTGCTGTTGAAATATCACTTCCTAGATGGCACTAAAGTCTTTTTTATCCTATATAAGGAAAATCACAGTGGTGGGCGGCATTTAAGCTGCATTACAAGTCTGCACCTTGAAGAAGACTGGCAGGCTTAAAAAATAATTAAGTTACTCTGTGCCCTTTTTACAGGATTCATTGTGAGTCTTAATAAGTTTAGTGAAATTAACAACAAACTGATTTGTTCAGCAAACTGGAGTTATATTTGTGGGGCTCAAGTAGGGACTTCACAGACTTAAGTGTTAGAACTATTAGCCGCTTTCTCTAGTCAAATCCAGTTTCTGAAGTTAACAAATAACTAATTCTTGAGTGCTTTTAAAACAGACATGTTCAGTCAAGAAAGAGGCACAACACTTCTTGTTCCATTGTTTAGCTTAGAAAAATCCTGAAAGTTATTATTGTGGCAAAACAATAAGAAGCTTGAAGAGTCTCAGGTGAATTTGGAAGTCCTGGTGTCACCGTCAGCTTCTTAGCTGATTACAGATAAGAGCTTCATAGAAAGATCACCTGGGAGCATGAAACCCTTTTAGTCAAGGTAGACAATCGAGCCCCAGACAGAAAGAGAGTGTGAAGAACATTTGATGATGATGTCTGCTGAAGGTGCTCTGCTTTGGTGATATGACGGTCATTGTTGAGCCCTTTCTGTAGATACACAGAAACATTTTTTTTACAAGAGTTATTAGAGGAAGATGAAATGCTTAGTTTTGTAGGTTAGGGGTTTAGCTCAGTTGGTAGAATGTTCTCTAAGATGGACAAGGAACTCGTTTTGATCCCGCCTCCACATAAACTGCATGAATAGAACACATCTGTAGTCTTATCACTTGGAAGGTAGGGACAAGAGGATCAGGTCATCCTCAGCTACACAGTGAGTTCAACACCAGTCTCAGATATATGAGACTAAGAAAGAAAGAGGTGGGAAAAGGAAAGAAAGATGTGGCTTTTAAAAAGACTGTAGGCTCTGAGCACCAGCTGAGTTCATTTGCATCATCTTCTGACTACAGGAAACAAAGGAACAAGAACCGAGTGCTTATTACTGTCCAATTTGCATGGGTTTCTTCTGTAAATTCAATGACTATTTACTCATTGCAAAGCAATTTCAGCTTAACCAAACAGATAAAACCAAATGTACACTGTGCACCTCAGCTAAGCTCAGGCCCTTAATACATATCTGTGCCCTTCTTGAGCAGTGCCAAAATGTGTCTGATATCATTCCTACTTTATGCAAAATCATGTCTCTGCTGAGCTTCCTGTCTGCTTCTGTGTTTTATAGGAACAGTATCAGTTTCTCTACAAAGTGGTCCTCAGCCTCGTCAGCACAAGGCAGGAAGAGAATCCATCCGCCTCCATGGATAGTAACGGTGCAGCTTTGCCTGATGCAAATAGGGCTGAAAGCCTGGAGTCTTTAGTTTAACACCAAAAGGGTGAAGGACAGCCCAGTCTAAGCATTGTTCTCCTCTTTCTAAAATTAGAAAAATGAGTCTGTTCTGTTGTCTGTTTACTTTCCATGACATGACAGTAACTCGTTCTGCTGCCAAATTGACACCATTAACAACGTGTGCCTTTTTGAAAGACTTCTTGTAATTCACTTATTATGTTTGAACTAAAATGATTGAATTTTACAGGATTTCTAAGAATTGAATTGTGGTATTTTTTTCCCATATTGGTTTTAACAGAAAAATTCGATTTATAGATAATAGGAATCACCATCCTTGGTACATGTTTGTTTTTAAGTGTCAGATTTTTAGCTGTATTTGTAGCAATCATCATGTTTGCTAGAAAGGTAACTTTTAATATAGTCGATTGTAAGTAAAACCACTATCTCTGATGATATTCAACATTTTACAACTGCAGTATTCACCTGAAGTAGCAGTGATCTAGTAACTTATGTAAATACTGCTCTGGTGTCTCCATGGACCAAATTTATATTTATAATTGTAGATTTTTATATTTTACTACTGTGTGAGTTTTCTAGTGGTGTACTTGAGTTTAATGATGTAGTTTATTCTCTGGTCTTACTTACTTAACATGTCTTCTAAAACTCGACTGTGCTAGCCAAGGAACTAAGCCTGTTTCTGCATGTCATTTTAACTCTTGTGGAAAATAGGAAACCACTTGTTTTAAAAGATGTTTTATGAGAATAACACCTTACCACACATTCCTTAAATTGTTTTTATCCAAGAAATTGCAAAAATAAATATATTGTCATTAACTTGTGTTCATTTGCAGAATGTTGTGCTGAACCTTGTGTGATAGATCATGAATTTGGGTCCCACTGAGAAACAGTGAAAAGTCCAAAGAAATGGGACAGAGTAAAAACCTGTGGTCCCTGTGGTGGTTTGAATGTAATTGGCCCCCATAATCTCGTAGGGAATGGCACTATTAGGATATGTGGCTTTGTTGGAGGAAGTGTGTCATTGTGGGGGCAGGCTTTGACGTTTCTTATGCTCAGGATACCACCTAGTCAGTCAGTCAACTTCCTGTTGCCTTCTCGTCAAGATGTAGCCAACACTACATCTGCCTGCATGTCACCATGTTCCCCTCCATGATGATAATAAACTGAACCTCTGAACTATAAACTGCCATCACAATTAAAAGTTTTATCTTATAAGAGTTGCTGTGGTCATGGTGTCTCTTCACAGCAATAAATACCCTAAGTAAGACAGTTCCCAAACCGTTTCCTGTGGTACTCAGGGATCTCACAATTTTTTTTTTTTAACTTCAACACAGCTGTGGATGCTGACACTACAAAATGTAGCATTAAGCCATTGGGTTCCACTTGCTGAATAAGCAGAACCATTATGTATTTCTTTTGCCTTATGGGATTGCCATGACCCAAATATGCATCACTCTCCAAACCCCATGTGTTGACATTTTCACCCCTACACTGGCTGACAGAGAAAAAGGGTTTGTCATTTTGGGGAAAGCATAGGAACAAGAGCAGGAGGCTTCTAGGAACATCACAGCTTTAGGCAAGAAGCAAGTAGAGAGAGGGAAGAGGAAGTGGGTCCTGGCTATAAAACTTCAAGTCTGTGCCCCATGACTCACATCTGCCAAGAAGGCTCTACCTCCTAAATGTTTTGTAACTTTCCAAAACAGCACTACAGTGTTTACATTCAAACCATAACAATGTCCTTAAATAAAAGAGACCGGAGAAAGATCCCAGGAATAGTCTTACAGTGAGAAAAGAACTGTGAAGAGGAAAATTGTGTAACATATAGACACCCAGAGCATGGTATTTTATTCTATTAGTTTAAGCTGGCTATGAAGGATTATCAGAAAGCTTCCAAGAAAAAGAGAGCACTATGTGCCAGAAAATGATGGAGCTTTGGGTTCAGGGCCAACCTGGAAGTTAGGAGCCATAGGACCTGCTACAGACCTCAGTCTAAGCAAAGGTCAACCTAGACAAGAATGTGTAAACCAGAAAGACAGCCACACGTCTCACAGTGGAAAAGGGAGAGAGATTTTATATAATCATTGGGATCCAAGAGCTGTGTGAAACTGGGAAGCAGGGAAACACAATCATACATAAGCCAATGACGCTTGAAGTCATCCCCTGTCTTGGCCAAAAGTGTCCAGAGTATTAATAAAGAGGACATTGGGCTGGGTGACAGTGACACATACCTTTAACCCGAGCACTCAGGAGGCAGAGGCATGCGAATCTCTGTGAGTCTGAGGCCAGCCTGGTATACAAGTTCCAGGGAAGCCAGGGTAAACAGAAAAACCTTGTCTCACAAAAAGAGTTGGGGAGGACATTGCTCCCCACAAGCTCAGGATCTAAAGCAGAAAGTTAGAGAAGTGTCATTTAAGCCATTTTGCCTGTTTGTGGCTTCTAGAAAATCAACATCGACTGCTCCATTTTCATTTACTATAAGGAAATGCCCAACTCTGAATACTTTATAAAGAAGAGAAGATTATCTTTCATCTGAAGACTCTGAAGGTCCCCAGATTCAATGGCTCCATCAATTCAGCCTCTGGAGATAGTGCTCATGGACACACAAACCACACAAACACACACACACACGGGGGGGGGACATGTAAATATAGCTATATATAATAGTTACATATATAATCTATCACTGTGGGCAACATGTAGAGACTGCATGTGACAGGGAGAGATAACATTGGTGAGGTACAAAGCAAGGGAGGGGAGAGATCACATTGACTCTTATGACAACTCCTTCTCTGAGACACACATTTGAGAGGGCAGCACCAGTAGGAACATGTACTAAGTCACCTTTTAAGGAGTCTATTGCCCTCACATCACAAAAATGGAGATGAGTCTACAATACCTGAAGCTTTTGGGGACATTCAGCCACACCCAGACCATAGCACCCGCATCTTGCTAGAAAAGCACAACCCAAGGCCCACCCAAGATCTACTGTATTAGAAACTAGGAGCAGGACTCCACCCCCAGGCATACTGAAGCTGGGCAGGGCTTCTTGGCAGCCCAGGGAGCTTCAAATTCCCTCTTGCAATGTTGGGACAGTTGTGCCAAGTACTTAAAATAGAGGTACAAATCTTAACACCCCTCATGTTCATTTTTACATCTTTCCTTTTAAAGTGATAGTCATGAAATAGCCAAAAGGGAAAACTTAAGCAAGTTTGCATGTTGAAAATTCCCAAATGCAGGTAAACATTTCCTTACAGAATTTCAGAAAAGAATTAAGGCTTGTCATTCTCAGCCTCAGGGGAGGAAGGTTTGGGGTTAGTTCTGTGTTCCTTGGTTCCTAATCTTGCTTCTTCCATCATCATTTCAACTGTTTTCTTCTTATCTTTTGTTCTACTAACAAAGTTTTAGAGGTGATACAAAATCTTGGTCCTACTTCAAGGTGATTTAGTAGGGATGTCCATTACAGAATCATATCCAAGACAAAACGATCGTATTAACAATAATTAACAGGCATAACAATTAAGCAGTTTACATAGATTTTTAACACATACATCTTGAACAAATGCTCCTAGAAGGTATGGCAAGATTTATTTCTGGACTTTTAACCCTTGCTATAACAGCATGTTGCAAGACAAGTCACAGATACTAAAGATGGACTGAATAGGTCAGGTGAGCCTCTGGCAATCACCTCCACTCATTACTGAAATGTCACTGCTTCGTTATATCTGTAGCTGTCGTGCACAGAGTTTAATGTGATAGTATCTTATTACATAGCTATGAGTTCACTGTGATTACATATTATTTTGATATTGTTAACTGTATTTTATTACACATTCTCTATTAGCCAATCATTGTCAAGCTTGCATAATACTTTGCCTGGAATACCAATATATTGAATGTCCAATATTCTGCTACATTACAAAGCTCCCTCCAGAGTTGAGATGTTACAGGAGGTAGCTTGAAATAGTAAGGAAAATAAATGGAAAAACACTATACCTGTGTTAAAAATCTAGACACCTTTAGCCTTCAATTATAATTCACAAATGGTTTTTACCCCTCTTAAGGTAATTGTCTTTAAAATGAAAACAGGGTTCATATAAGGTCCCTCACAGAAGGGAAAAGGGACAAGATCTCCAGAGCATATGGGCAGTGTGTGTGTGGGTGGTGTCAGTGAGTGGAGAGGGAACTAAGAGAAAGAGAAAGGGAAGAGAGGAAAGCATATAGGATTAGGAAGATTGAGTCAGGGAAGGAATAGAAGACAGAAAAGAGAGAGGAGAGAGAGAGAGAGAGAGAGAGAGAGAGAGAGAGAGAGAGAGAGAGAGAGAGAGAAACAGAGAGAGAGAGAGAGAAACAGAGAGAGAGAGAGAGACCATAAAAGAGGTAGCCATTATAGGTTTGAAGAGAAAACTGAACCTATAGAAATGTCCAGAGACCTACAAGACTGACCCCAACTAACAATTTGAACAACAGTGGAAAGGCTACGATAAATGCCCTTCCCTGATAATGAGATCAACGACTAACTTATCCACCATCATAGAGCCCTCATCTAGTAGCTGATGGAAACAGAAGCAAAAACCCACAACTAAACACTGAGCCAAACTGGAATCCAGAGGCAGAGAGGGAGTGCAAGACCAGGCTGCAGAAACACATAGAGACAGCTTACCTGAACAAGAAGGAGCTAATGGGCCCCCAGACTGGTAGCTGGGAATCCAGCATGAGACTTACTCAGACCCCCTGAACATGGGTCTCAGCTAGAAGGCCTGAGCAGTCCTCAGACAGTCTAAGGGATGTATTCCTGGTGCACAAAAGGACTTTGGGGGCACATCCCCCATGGAGGGAATTCCCTTAACCTAGAGACAGGAAAGAAGTTCTAGTCCCTACTCCAAATGACTTGATAGATCTAGATTACCCCTCCTGGATGACATCACCCTACATGTGGAGTGGGGGGAATGGGAGGGGAAGAGAGGCATGAGAGGGTAGGAGAGAGGGAAAGAGGGAGGGAGGGAGAGGGAACTGGGATTGATACATAAAATAAAAATGAAAAATAATAATAATAAAAAGAACAAGACAAAAAAATGAAAACAGGGTTTGGAGGAGTAATAAAAACATAACATGAAATAGAAATGTGTCCTTACATCCATAACAAGAAATTCTAATTAGTCCATCACCACTGGTAGTTTCTAAACAGTTCTCAAGGCACAAACTGACCTTAGAGAAACTTCTCAGGCAGGCTAATTTGAAATGCCTCCCTCCACAATTTTATACATGCCACTCACCACAGCTTCAGCTTCCTGTTATCTTATTTCAGTCCCATGTTTGTTGTTCTGAATTATCCACAAAGAGATGGGCTGATGCAAAGATTTTACATCTTTCTTGCTAACTAGTTTAATGACTTTGTATTAAGAAAATTACCAACATTGAGCTTCTTAAAACTAAGGTACTAAAATAGCAAATTCTTTTATTACCTTTATTAAGTAATTGCTTTTAAACAGCATGGAAAGTTGAAATTATGCCTTTTCAAGTTTTTGGTGTGTGTGCATGTGTGTGTGTGTGTGTGTGTGTGTGTGTGTGTGTGTGTGTGTGTTGTTTGTCTTTAGATAATGTTAAATGAGAAGCATTTCCCAGTTTCCCTATGTGGTACTCCAGTTTGAAGCCCAAGGGAACATACAAAAAGACCCAGAAAACTATCTAGAAAACAAACAGAAATAAAATTGAAGCCAGGAGGAAAAGTGGAAAAGCTGAGCCCTAGGGCTCTTGGTGATGAACACAGACTCTACCTCAAAGCCCCTGTCCTTAGGGCACAAACCTGTGGCAGATTGGTTTTTTTTTTAAAGCCCAGCTTTGGTCCCATGTCCCTTGACATCCATGCAGTTTATCAGTGGAACAGGTGACCCTATCATCTAGACAGGTTATGACTACCAAAGTTGAGTAACAAAATGTTTACATCTGATTCTCTTGGAATGTTGTCTTGAAACAATGCCAGCAGGCCATGACACAAAGCCACACAGCAGTGGAAAGAATCAAAGGTCCTGACTCCAAACCCCAGCTTCCAGCTGATAACCGGATGAAGGTATTGACCATCTATGAAGTGACACATTGAAAGAGGTTCTCCTGGTCACCATCAACACAGTTCAAATGGGACACTGGTCACATTGAGCTGGGCCCTAACTGCATAGGGATGAGCCAGATGAATGACTGATAATTTAAGCCATTGTACTTGGGGACTGATAATAAACAGAACTACTTTGCCAGCCAGGGATCTTTTTAAACCATTTTTTAGGTTTTCTCAGTAACACATGCTGCTGGAGTAGCTGTTCTCATACCTTTTGTCTTTCTCTCTTCCTGTGTTTTACATCTCTTCTGCTTTCTTACCCTTTAAGGATTTCTCTTAACGTGAAGAAAATGAATCATTCCTTCAAACAATTTGCTAATCCAACAAGATATAATATTTTTTTCTTGATTGGAACTGTTCCGTTTCCATAGGGAGTTGTTTTTAGCCTATGACAACTTCACAATGAACCAGGCTCAGAAGAAATGAAATTACCTTACGCGAGTCAGATGTCTGAATAGTTTTGCTTAGCAACAGATAGAAACACTGTCACTCAAAGATGAGAGCAGTATCTATGCCACCTCACCAGGCTCTTCTAGATCCTAGGCTTTATGTGTGATCTGTTCATTTCATATGCATTGCCCATCAACGAAGCTGGAAGACTGTCTTAGTATAGCAACAACTTAAATGGTAGAAAACAAAGCCTCTTAATTACCTAACAATTTATGGCTCAATACTGCATTCTGTCATTTTTCTAGCTAGTAAATTTTCTAGCTAAAAAAAATTACAAGAGGAAGAAGAAGAAAGAATGGAGAAGAAAGTGGCATTTGATTCATTCTCAGCTACTAACACTTATTGTTGCAGAAACAGCCAGCATTTCCCTGTAAGCCTTTTGAAGTCATATTCTGGGCAGGTAGTGGCCTGTGTGTAATCCCAACACATAGGAGGCAGAGATAAGAGAACCCACAGCAAGCTGGCTGCCTGGACTAGAAGAAAGAACAAGCTCTAGATTCAAGTTAGAGACTCTGTCTTAGTGTTCAAAGAGGACAGTAAGACATTCAGCATCAACTTTAGGCCCCCATGTACACACACATGCATCAGCAACATACCTATACACATATGAACCTGCATACACATTTGCATGCATATCATACATACATGTGCCCAAAAAAGAGCTGAATGATAAGGATATTCTTTGTAAAGCAGATGGCTACTGAAATGTGTCACTTACTTTGTGTGTCTTCATATGTTTATTTCACTATGGAAGTCTTACCACCATAGGCAGGTTATTTAACTCTGTGATACACATTTGCTCATCTGTAGAATTACTGTGGTGCTCTCACCCCTACAACCATTTTAAATTTCTTACTATGCAATATGTAATCACACCTTTTTGGGTATCATGAGTCTTTGAAGCCTCTTCCAAACATAGGCTATTATCCCTCCAAACTGGGCAAGGTTTCAAAGTTTAAATCATAAATTTCAAAGGGAAAAATATTATTACAAGAAAAGGGGAAAAATGTCATCGTCATTGAGCATCTACTGTGTGATAGATATCTTTATTAACCTTTATAACTATCCTGAATCCTACCTATTTACAAAGCCAGAAATGTGGCAATAGTGATACTTCATTGGTATTACCTGAAAGAGACTAAAAGATTAAAATGTGGATGATATGAGCATTAAGATTACCAGAATCATTAGATCAAGAGTTCATATTTGGCTTGGGGTTCAAGTGTGCCAATCATGCTTTTCTAATAAAGTTTTATTGGGACAGTCATTAATTGTCTATGACTCTTTTCACATAACAAAGCAGGAATGTGTAGGTCCTTCATAGGAAAACAAAAACAAAAAAAAAACAAACCAAACAAACAAACAAAAAACAAAGGCCAAAGAAACCCCTTGCTGATCCTAGAAGAGCCATATACTTAGAACTTGTTCACTTATCCCACCCCACCTGCTACAATCTTTATTGCTGAGCCATCTGAGTCTGATTGCTCCTAACTTTTGTCAAGCTCATTGTTGTTTCCTTTCCTATCACCACTAACAACAGACATTAGTTGCTATTCAGTATTTGTGGCAAGTGGGAGCAGGCTTTTTCCACTCTGACCCTTTCCAAATAGCACCAGACTTTTCCTTGTTATATACCCCATGCATAATACTAGATTATCTCAAAGGAGGAACTAGTTTCACATTTCAGAAGAAAAGCACTTCATTAAGGTCAGGTGGGTACTTAACAGAGTTTTAAAGCCAAAACTATTTCTACAAAGAAGTAAACAAACTTTAGACAAAATCAATCTTTTTATAAGTTGGAGGTTATCTGCATGTATATGCATATATTTATGTGTGTATAAACATATACATGTGTATATATTATAGTTCACACACTCAATCTGTAAAAGTCTGTGGTATTTAGTATATTCAGAGTTGTGCCATTGTTAAAAGGGCATAACAGTCATTCTGTTTTCCTGTCAATTTTCCCAATACTAGGTAGATATTCATCTTTCTCTATATAGAAATGTATTACTTTTTTTGATGTCACAAAATGAAACTACTCATTTCTTACTACTGAGCAATAGTCCATCATAGGGATATTCCACATTTAATTTATTCAGTTTTTTAACTGATGTGATATTACAATGTTGCTATAAATATCCAAGACCTGGCTTTTTTACAAGAATTGGTTTCCATTGTTACTGGTTATCCTTCAATGATGCTTTCAACATCTCAACATCTGTGTGTCAACATTACATGCATTATCTTTTTGTTTGTATTGTTTTTCAAGATAGAGTTTCTCTGTGTGGATCAAAAAAGTCTGGTACATCATTTGGGGCAGGGCCTAGGACCTACCCCATGTATCTAGGCTGAGAAAGTATCCCTCCTTAGGGAATGGGCTCCCAAAGCCCTTTTTGTACTAGAATTTTTCAAACACTTCCTCTGCTTCTAATAAAAAGATAATGAATTTATTGTATCAATTCTGTTTTCAAAAATTCAAAATAAAATGATTTTTTTTTAAATTTACTAAAGGGCTCATAACTTTACAATAGGCATGAAACAGTAGTTTTGCAGCTGTTTGTAGATTTGTCAGTCTAATGGTATCTTGTTACAGCAGGTTTCTCCCCGCCGGCCTCCCGGTCCAGCCGCCATTGTCCTGCAACCACGTGTGCCCCAAATAACACTCAGAGACTCTGTATTTGATACAATCCTGTTGGCCAGTTACCATTATTGTTTATGGGCTAGCTCTGTCTTAATTATTAACCCATTTCTACTTATCTAAGTATTTCCACGTGGTCGTCTTATCAGGGAGCCGCACGGCAGGCTTCCTGCTTCTTCCCCGGGCTACATCTTGACTCCCCCTACTACTTCCTCTTCCTCCTCCTAGTCTCCTAGCCCCACCTATCTAGTTTTCTATTGGCCACAGGGCTTTATTAACAGTATGAGAAACATATATACAGAATCACATCTCCCATCAGTATCTAGCAAAAATCAATTTGGAAAATACAAAAATGCAACTTCATAAAATTATTTTCTGGAAAAAAACTTGATGATACCTTTTTATAAGAAAAAAAAGAAAGCACAATAAATTAAACTATGATCGTCATCGCTTTTACATATACACAAAAATACACAGCAGACTTATTAAAGGTCTCTGTAATGACTGGCATCTTCTACTCCAAAAATTTTACTAAAATAGAGATTTGAGTTTTTAAAATGTTGTTGCATTATCTTAAACAGAACATATGCTACATGTGTTGAGTAAGTTATGCTCGAAACATAAAACATCAAACTTTAGCACATCAGTAAGCATGTTTTTCATACACAAGCTGACAGCTGTGGTGCCTAGGAAAATAAACGCCCATTTTATAGCTTGATTGTGCTCTGTGTATGAAACACAATGCCTTCTGCTTTAATCCGCTCCAATATTGGCCCATAGATCTCCTTTGTAAATGGCCCCATTAGGCCTTTGGCTTCAATTTCACCTAAAAAAAAAGAAAAAAAAAGAAAAACAACAACAAATATTTTTATTTTAAATTTAAATGTGATGTTAAAGGTCCATTTCCATGTCAACAGTCCAACACCAGGGCCAAATGGTATTGTATTCCAGAGCAAAGCTATTCAATCTATAAGTTACTAAAATTTGAAATCCTCTACAGAAAGTCCCAAATTAGCCCCCGAGAGGCTAAATAACAAGGAGGGCTCAAGGGGCACACATGATCTCTCTGGGAATGGAAATTAGAATAGATTTTGTGGGTTGATTGGGGTGGGTAGAGATGGGAACAGGAGGGAACAGGTGGGAAGGGGTGTGGAGGGAGAGATGACTGGAATGAGGGTGGGTGGGCATTTGGGAGACTATGTGGAAAACTAATACAGTGGAAACTCCCTGGAATGAAATCTATGGCCGTAACCCTATTGAGGACTCCTAGTAATGGAGGATGTGGAGCCTGAACCAGTCTTATTCTCTAACCCAGCAAGGCTTCCTTCCAGTGGAGGAACTGGGACACAAGCCCAGCCACAAAACCTTTCACCTACAATTCCTCCTGCCTGAAAGATGTACTGAGGTAAAGGTAGCAAAGACCTTGTGAGAGTGGCCAGTCAACAACTGGGCTAACTTGAGGCCCACACTATGAGAGGGAGCCCATGCCCAACACTGCCTGGGTGACCACAAACCAGAAGCTGGGTATCCCAGAGACTAGGATAGAAGCAAACAAAATTGGCAAAAAAAAATCAATAGAATGGTTCCTAATGATATTGTTCTATAATCATAAATCAGGGCCTAACTCAATTGTCTCAAAGAGACTTCACCCAGCAACTGATGGGAACACAAAACCCACAGCTAAACACTATGCAGAGCTCAGAGAACCCTGAAGGTAGAGGGGAGGGAAGGGATTTTAGGAGCCAGAAAAGTTAAGGACACCATCAGAAAACAGAATCAATTAGGAAGGGCTCACAGGGTCTCACGGAGACTGACATGACAATTCAGGGGCCTGCATGGGTTGGTGCTAGGTCTTCTGCATTTATGTTATAGATGTATAGCTTCCTATTCTTGTGGGATGCCCAACAGTGGAAATAGGGTGGTTCCTGACTCCTTGCCTACTTGGGACACCCTTTTTCTCTTCCTGGGTTGCCTCATCCTGCCTTGATATGAAGGTTTGTGTCTAGTCTTACTGCCTCTTGCTATTCTGTGTTGGGTTGATATCCCTGGAAAGGCTGCTGCTTTCTGAAATGAAAAGGAGGAATGGATCTGGGAAGGAAGGGAGGGGGTGACTGGAAGGAGTAGAGGTAGGGGATGCTGCAGTCAGGATGTATTGTATGAGAGAAGAATAAAGAAAAAATAGTTAGGCTTCATGGTTTGCAACTTTGCTAGTGGTACAGAAACATTACACAATTTTTCTAAGAATTTGGGCTTTCTACAAGCTAGTGATATGCTCTATGACAGTGTGCCACAGTGCTGGGAAGTGACAGGGAGTCATAGCTATTAATCAACCAAAAGTCTATTAAAGGAAGCAGCTGATATGCCTGCTTGGCTGAACTATCCTTTTCAGTTTTCCAGTTCTATTTAGTGTATCTTCCCTTAGCATATCTTCAAACTTACAATAACTGTTCACAATAAAAACACCACTGTAAGTCAAGGAACACTCAGAAATATTTTTTCAGTAAATAGAATGTTGATATAAGAATTAATACACTACAGTGTATAACCCTGATGATTTACAAATGAATCCCCTCTGCTCACTAAATTCAGAGCAACTGATCACTAAAAATACAAATAAAAAGGGAGGATCTTAAGAGCAGAGGGGTTGAGGACACTATCAAAAAAGTCTGAGCGTCCACTTTCAATGTGAGGAGATCTTGGCCCACAAGTGTTGAGCTACAAGAATTCCATCATTCTAAGATCCTGTGATTGAGGTGGATAAAAATTTGGTCTCATGCCAGGGCTTATGCTCATTCCTCACCATAATGTGGCTCCAGATATCCTCTAAGATTGCTCATTTTCAATAAAGCAAAATAGTTTCTGTCCAGGTACTGGTTGACTTGAAGGTAAAGAGAAAACAGACTTAAGAAGAAAATGGTACTTACCATCAAGTAACATTTTGGCTGCCATGGCTGTTGGTAACCCAACAGTTTTAGCCATTGCAGAAAAACCATTGAAGTCTCCATAAACCACAAGATCGATGGTTTTATTTTCCAAATGTCCAGAAGGATGTCTGATGCCAAAGCTGTCTCTCATCACAATCATATCTTTTTCTTCAGGGCCTTAAGATAAATGCAAACATTCTAAACCATCATCATAGCTTAACTATTATTGTAGTTTACCCTTCTGCCCTTCTCCAAAGTTTCCCATCCACTTACATATGATCATTAGGTAACTATTTAGAATGTTTTTTGATATGGGATGTTTTTCTGTATGCTGCTAGTATGTGTTGCTTTTATTAGTTGATAAATAAAGCCGATTTGCTCAATGGCTCAGGCATATTACTTACCAGCTCTCACAATTAAATTAACCCATATTTACTAATCTGTGCATCACCACATGGCTATGGCTTACTGGTAATGTTCTGGCATCTTACTTCTATGGTGACTCCATGGCATCTACCTGACTTCACCTTCTTTCTCTCCATATCTTTGTTTGGATTTCCTGCCTAGCTATAGTTTGCTTGGCCAAAACAACTTTATTCATCAACCAATAAAAGCAACACAGTTTTGCAGCATACAGAAGGACACCCCATATCAACTTTTTACCTAAAGACCAGGGAAAACTTCAAAGAAATGAAAACTTGGAGCATGTTCCTTTTTCAGTATCAAGTACTCTGGTTGATGCTTTGATATTTACCTAATATATTAAATACAGAATTCTTTTTTTCCTTCTTGTAGTTCCCGAATTCATTATTTCATAGCAATTTTTCTATTATTGTCTCAGACCAGTGTCCTTTCCCTCCTCTCAGATCTCTCCCTTCCTATTGCATGGCTGCTGCTCTCAAAATCAGTCCTTTGGGCAAACCATCTTGTGCCTCTTCTTCAGCAATGAAAACCCATGACCTACCGTAGGAGAGTTTTGAGACCAAGTGCTTGGAGAATGCATCCACAATGGACTCTGCCTGAGGGACTTGCTCATCCCCCAGTAAACCCAACCTGAAAAGCACAAGTGTTGCTGTTAGTTCACAGCCTATGCATGTTCTCCTCTGGGGAGAAGGAAAGAGCCCCTGTGCTCTTAGGAGTCAACTCGCAAGTTCTAAAATTCACCTAAACCAAGAAATGATAATAACGAAAAAGCTTTAGCTTCGGGATCTCCTTGGCTTCCCTGAGACACTGCTTCAAAGAGCAGACCAGAAAGGATGTATTGCAAGTTCATGTTTTATGACATTCTACGAGCTAATTTACAGATCAATTGTCTCACATTAATGAATATGTTACTATAGCCACATGAATAAATATTCGGTAGTCACTGATGAAATACTTAGAAAAATCCCACTTTGTCCAAGAACAGAATGAGAAAATTTTCCCAAATAAACATTTTCTAGGCCATAATTACCATCAGGTTTCTTCATTAGCTACTTTTTTTTTAATCCCAATATAAACACAATATATTATAATCTCTCTAAGGCTAACTAATGAGCATTAATTAACTAATAAACAGCTAATTAATCAAATACAAACATCAAGTGTGTAGTGTGTCATAGCCTTTCTTTGGCCAGAAAGGACTAAGTCATGAATCATTGGTCCAATGTGTTTTGATCTAAAGTAAAAGATGGATACTTAACCATTCAGCAGCCTCAAGCTGGGTACTGTCCTCTCCCAGCTTTGTGAAGACAGCTTCCTTAACTTTCTCACATGAAGAGGAGCGGGAAATCCCAACTAGGTCACACAGGAGCTGTTTCTGGTTGGGAAAAGAAACATGGAAAGTCTAAGTCCCCAAGTAGTAAAACACGACTTATCAGAGAAATCAAGTCTATCAAGACATCAGATATCACCTGAACCTCAAAGTTTGTTAGAAAAAATTGAAATAGAAAATTAAAACATAAATTATATATGTGTATTAATAAATACATATGCATATCTATACATCACAAATGCATGGGACTTCAGAACAACGTTTAACAATAAAAACTAAATGCTAAAAAGGGGAAATAGTAAAAACACTTCCTGGTCATGTGTTTTCCTCATCACTTTTTTCACCCATACTCCCTCCAACACACACATCCTTCACATGTCCCGTAGCAATCAATCTGTAGCAGGTTAAAGTACAAGAGACTTGCTGCTGTGGTTGCCAGTGGCAACCAGAGTTCTTTTGTAGTTTCAATAGATGAGAAAGACCTCACAGGGAATCAAATTTCAAAAGAACACTTAAAAGAGTACCCATAGATTTTTCGTCTTTCTAAATAAAACTTTTTCCAGGGTCCTGGAAGGAAGCTAGGCTCTATATCAGAAGTCAACCAATTGGTTACCAGACCCAGAGTGGCTCACTCCTTGCTTTTAGGAAACAGAAGTTTACTGGAGTTGTTCCCAATCCATGTGCATAGGCATTGTCTATAGCAGTCCTAGAGTGCTCTGCAGAGAATGCTTGGCCCAAAAAGTCTAAAATGTTTATAATCTGATATGCAACCCGCTTGTCACTTGTGTCCTACACAATAACTAACAGCATCCTGGGAGTTTCATAAGGACACCCCACCAGAATAGCTGGTAGTTATATAGCAGCCACGAGTGGAGCTCTACTTAACATTCAGCAACAAGTGCTAAATTCCCGTCTAACTTTGAGACACCAGGATTTGGCCTCAGAAAGTGTGTGTGTGCAGCAGACAGCACAGAATTCTGGAAATACTCACCCAGGTAAGAGGGTTGGCCTCAGGTTGAAGAGCAGGATATGCTTCTCTGTTGATGAGACCCAGCTTTACAAATCCATTCAGAGCTTTGGAATATCCCTGAGGGCAAGAATTAATAAGCAGCAAATGAATATTATCCCTTTAAAGACAAATGAATTTTTAGCGATTTTTTTTTGAAGAAGGATCTACCTTTACAATTAATTAAGCTTCTTTTTTTAAAGAGGTTTTATCTTTATAATTTATTTGAAAATAATCTTCATCGCTGATCAGGGATCAATGTTAACATTGTCATAATTCAGCTAGTTTACATAGACGACTCTGTAAATGGGTCCTTTTTCATTTTCTCAGTGCTGTGTTGTATGGTGTGTTCTGGCAGCATAAGAACTAGTTTTCTGGTGAATTATATAATGCAGTTTAACAGAATAGTATTTAACAGGACAGTTAGATTTTAATTTTTCTTTTGTATGCTGCTTTGTTTTCTTTTTAAGTGCTAAGGATCACATCCAGGGCCCGTGTACTCTAGGAAAACACTTTATCAGCTTAGCTTCTATCTGTTTTGCTGTCTTGTAATGGAAGGAACAATAATCTGTACTCCCCAAAGGCAGAGAATTCATCCTACAGTGATATCTAGGTATGTATAGAATATGGGGCAGGATGCCATGCTAAGACTCTGTTACCTGGTTCTCGTTTTGAAAATACCCTTACAACATCTCAAGTGTAATCAATTGAAGTCCCTATTTTGTGGTTAAGAAAGCATTTTAGATTTGCTTTCAGGAAGTCCATCTAACCCTGTCACTTCCCCCAGCCATAGTTCATGTGTATCAAATAATGCTAACCTTGTCATAAGCCCTGGAGACATAGAGGATACTAACCTCAAAAAATAAATTGCAGCTAACAAGGCAAAATTTATGTTTAGCTCTTAGAGGAAGGGGCCAGTTTGTCACTCACAGTGGATTTGAACCTAACAAACCATAACTGGAAGCTGGAACCAACTTGGTACTACAGGAACCTGAGACCAAAGTAATCTTACAAGACCAAGAAATGCAGGCTCAAGTCCAGCTATACCTAAAGCTGGCCTCCGATCTGCTCCCAATCCTGGTCAATAAATTCACTATTTTGAGTTGGGTTTCCTAACACTTTACTAAAATGACTTTTTATTTTACCAGTTTCCTAACACTTTACTAAAATGGTTTTTTATTTAACCAGTAGACTATTTGGAGACAGAATGTCACAGCTGCAGAGTGGGCAGAGAATAAGCAACACTTGAGTGTGCAGCCCAAAACAAGCCATTCCATGGAGCATTACAGAAGAAAGAGCAGAAAGACAATGTGAGCTGGAGGACTGGTAGAAGGGAATAGAAATGTCATATTCTAGACAATACACAGACATTGCAATTATGAACTCTCAACAGCTGTGGCTGACTACAGTGTACAAGCATCAGCTACCAGGCAAGGGTGGAGGAGAAACTGAAGGGGCTCAGCTCCTTATTGTTTAACAATTTCCTATGGGGAGAGTCAAGAAAAGGGTGAGTTCATTACCTTCAGTTTGTACAGTGGTAACCCTGCCAGACTCCCTAAGAAATAGCACCAATTCAATGATCAGATAAACAGCCCTGATCAAACTAAACAGGTCATACAACAAAACCTTGGAAAGGAAAAGGGGTAGGTGGGTGGGTGGGTGGGGGAGGGGAAGGGCAGGGGGTGACAAGAGGTTGTAGGAAAAAGAGTAACCAGAATGCATTATATAATAGTATGAAATTGTCAACTAACTAACTTAATTACCTAATAAGTACCTAACTTATTTTCTGAAAAAAATAAACTACAACTTGGTTTCTCATTTTAATTATTAGAAGAAAAATAAGCATATACACTACTATCAATCTATCAAAACAATAAATTTGTTTAAAATATAGCACTTACCTTATATCTCAGTGTTCCCCTCAACACTGTGTGGGCAGATGGAATCCCATAAATTTCAGCATATCTTGTACTATCTCTGTTAGGATACCCTTCCAAGTTCAGGCCTGGGAAGTAATCCATGGGTGTGACAGAGTCCAGAAAAGAGACTCCCCCTGTCACATTCACAACCTGAAGAAGATTGAAAAATAGCTGGGACCCACAACAGTTTGTTTCTTCTGGGTTTATCAGCATTAATTATACAAAAAAAAAAAAACTACCAGAGCTTTGAAAAACGTTAATGAAACATAAATGATACTCAGCATGCTATTAGCCAAGCTGTTCTTCTTGGAATAACTTGCCAGGCTTTTCCCAAAACTTCCAAATCCTAACACATTTTATTTTCTAAACTAAAGTCTTGTTTTCAATTGACTCTTGCTCCTGGTTAAAATAGTATTATGCTACATTAAGGGTTGTTTGTTTGGTTGCTTTGTTTGTTTTGCTTTGCTTTGCTTTTTTATAAGCTCTGTATGCTCTGATAGCAATGGCAATATTCTTTTCTTTATTCTCACTTCTCTTATGAATACATCAGGCACTAGTCTTACACTTTTCATTCACCCAACTATCATTTATTGAATACTCACTATGTAAGTTCCAGAGATGATACAAATTATAGAGAGAATAAGGAGGACAATTAATAGGATGCAATTCGCATCTTCTGTTCACTCTTTGTTCACTTGGAAAACATTTGCTGAATGTTCAGCAATCACCAGCAACTGCAGAAAACTTGAAGCGCATGTTGGGAGGATGCTGAAGAGGCAGCAGAAGGAAGACCTCCCTTCACAACAGAGACAATACCAAGACTACACAATATGAAGCTCAACTACAACTTTCTGCTGGTGAAAAGCTGAGCCCTGATTCCCTAGAGCCCCATACCCCTCCCCAGCACACATTCAAAGTTCAAGGAAGCATTGTTTGGTGTTTAACTAAAGTATTACATTTCCTCTTACAGCTTGAAGTCTGTGGTTGTCCTTGAGATAATGAAAAACATTCTGGAATGATAAAATTAGGGCTGAGACTGCTGTTAAGCTGGACTTCGTCCTGCTGGAAACAATTGGACCATGTTTGTAAAGCTGCACAAGCCAAGACTGCAGGGGGCAGCTGCAAGGGTTTGCAGAGATTCTTCACAAAGGAAAATAGGATAAATGCAATGGTGCCCAGAATACATTTGTGGATGAGCTCACCTGTATTGAGGTGTAAGAGAGAAAATGGAAACTAATTTGCACACAGCCAAGGGTCTAGAAGGAAATGATTGCAGGATACACAGGATGGTGCAGTGAGGTCTTTTCAGTTGAAAAGATCACTTGCAGTACACCTTCTAGAATCTCTCAGAGAGAATCCAAAGAATGTGAAGAATGCTTCCCAGTTAATTTGCTCGCAGCCCTTTCTTTAGACTGTATTGAACTTCTTCTAATAGGATTCTAGTTTTAAAAACAGGCTAATAAAGAAGCCACATGCTGGGTCTCTGTACCCATCACACTTCTGTAACCTACAACAATTCTAAAGTCCTGTTTCTTCAATTGAAGATCAGGACAATTTTTAAAGAAAAACCCTTGCCAGACACTGTCGTAAAAGCTTTATAATCCCAGAGTTTGGGGGTTGAAACAGAATTGCTAAAAGTTCAAGACCAACCTAGACTTTGTACAAGAGCGTAAATAATAAAAAATAAGAAGAAGAAAGAAAAAATTACCAACTTAAAATAAATCAGCAAGTTCACAAAATTAGGTAGTTTAAACTGATTTTTAGTGATTCACTTAGAGAAATTAATGGACCTGTTCCCAAATTAACAGTATGGGTATGGATGAACTAAGAGTTAGATAGATTCCCTAATAGGCAGACAGCTAGGAAGAGGGGCCACAGCCAGATGGTAATGATTTGAACTTCCAAGATGGCTGGCTTCTTCTTCTCTCCATGATGTTGGCTTTTACATCTTCCACCTGACTTGAGACAAAAACCTGGAAGCTTAAAACCTGGTGAACTTTCCTCCCACTACTAGTCCCTCTCCTCAAGAAGAGACTGAATTTGAGACTGCTGGGGTCCCACACACACAGACACACCCACTTTGCAGAGGGTTCTTCTTGTTTTGTGCCTAGCTGTGTGTGGTTCCTCACCATTAATAAATGCCTTTCTTCACTATTGTTTCTGTCTATTGCATTTCAGATTTTTCCCTGTTTCTATCTATTGCACTTGAGGTTTTATCTGCCTTTTAAGTACTTAACTGGCAAAGAAAATGAATCAATCAAACCCCTCCACAGTAACACTTCTCACCATTTCATAAACAGCTGGCAATCCCAGTGTCCTGAGTTCAAAAATAAGCCCTGTCTAGTTCAATATTCTATTACAAACTTCAGTGGAGACATTAAAGTGAATCTATCCATTCCGCAAAGGAAATGTGTTACTCTCTGCTCAGACAATGCTTGTGCCCCACACCTACCCCCAACAGAAGCACAGCTCATTACATGTTGTGGTTGCAGGATTTCCTTGGACCAACTCTTCTCCACACACATCACCCAACCAATGAGAATCACAGGCATATAGCTTAGAATAAATACTCACATATGCAAAAATAAGTGAAGAACCAGCCTGCCTCTATCTTGGGCTTGAAGCCCACCTTATAGTAAAAAAGAAAAAAAAAAACTAGTTTTTTGTTCCTGTTCATGATTAAATCTCTGTTTCTCAATGATTGGGCTATGTCCCACCTGTAACCTTAACTACAAATGTCTCTGTACTGCCTGTTCTAGGAGATGACCACCAAAAAAGTATTACTGTTTTGCAGTCCTTTGTTTCAAATGGTTGTTATGACTACCTGTTGTTATGAGTATCTTATGACCACATTGCAGCCATGTCTTTGTTTGAGAAGGATATGATGACTAACTTGTTATACTTATGCTCTGCTCCTATAATCCTGCCTATTTAGCCCCAAAACTCCACATTTGGAAACCCTCTGTCCATGCGCTATAAAAGCTTCGTCTTCCTTACATCCAATGCTCACCTCTTGAACCCAGCTTTGGGGGAGGTAGCCTATGTACAAGACTTAAAAAAAATCTTGCTTTAATTAATTTAGCCATGATGATTTGGGTCAATGGTCTTTCTCCTTGAATCTTTGAGATTAATCACTAAACTAATTAAGAAATTTAGCACAGTTAAATGTACAGGCTATTATTTACTTGAGACCTTCAATCTTTCACTGTTTTATGTGCTTACTGTTAACCCATGTATAAACAGGCCATGAGTCACGCAGAAGCAGAGTTGAGCCTGTCTGTCTGAACAACTGCTGGTGTACTTTCTACTGTATCACATGAACATCTTCTTTTTGTTTATTTCTGGAGCAGTATTTCCAAAAGGATATTGATGCAGTACAGCATCAAGCTTCCTGATACAACTGCATCTTCCAACAGGCGTGTAGAGTGACCAAGAGCACCATGTGACTTTCTAAAAAGGAGGAGGGGTTCGCTTCCACTTATATGAATTTCCCACTTTTCATGGGAAGCTTGCCACTGTCTATGAAGTGATGGAACTAAGAGAGGACTAGTCACTGCCTCCAGACACATGGAAGGCAGTCAGATTTGCTAGGAGTCAGAACAGTACCAGTGACTAGAACTCCCAAGAACACAGGGCAATGCACTATGCTGTGATTCACAGGCTTTTTTCTAATTACTAGAAAAGTTTCAGGCTTCAATTTCAACCCCAAAGCAGAGAGGTCTTCATCATTTTGGTTCTGTAAATTCTGTAAGGTCAACTCTCTGTGGCTGAGGGTGACAGTGGCAGAGGGGATGGCAGCAGAGGGGATAGAAGGGCAAGAACATTTTTAAGAAGTTTAACAATAAAGACTGGGAAATAGAACTATAGACTTGAATCACTGAAAATTCTTAGATACAGACAATCCAAGTACCCGAGTGTCACACACTCTGATTGAGTTCACACAAAAGAATGGTGAACAAAGGCTGGAGTGGCTAAGAAACTCTACAAGAGGAAATCTGAACAAGACCTTGAGAAAGTATCATTTTAGCAGAGAAAAGAGAAGCATCGTGTTTTTCTCTTCAAATCTCACAGTGTCAGAAAAATGCAAGAAAGCCCTCCATTTTAAAAAGCAAGTTCAGACTGAAAAGTTGGCAGCACGGGGGTGGGGGTGGGGGGATGCGCTTCAAATTCAACAGATACAACTTCTGTTGCCATAAGTGACTTACTGCTTTTCCTGTGCTCTCAGGAGTACTGAGCTCTTTCCAAGCTAGTACTTTCCAATGACTCAGGGAATGCCAATAAGTCAGCTGTCAGGCAGATCACACAACAAGAAGACTGCAAAGTATAATACAGTGCTGGCACACACCTTTGATCCCAGCACTCAGGAGGCAGAGGCAGGTGGATCTCTGTGAGCTGCAGGCCAGCCTAGTCTAGAAAGCAAATTCAAGGCTATTATACAGATAAACCCTGTCTCAAAAAAATAAATAATAGATAGATGGATGGATGGAAAGAAGGGAGAGAGGGAGGGAGGGAAGGAGGGAGGGAAGGAGGGAGGAAGGAATGAAGGAAGAAGGGAGGAAGGAAGGAAGGAAGGAAGAAGGAAGGAAGGAAGGAAGGAAGGAAGGAAGAAGGGAGGAAGGAAGGAAGGAAGGAAGGAAGGAAGGAAGGAAGGAAGGAAGGAAGGAATCTGTAATTATCATCCTTCTTTCAGACAAGAAACTAGTGACAGTGCTAGCGCACCAAGCCAGGCTTCTTATGTTGATGCCTTGCTTGTCCCTGAAGGTATATGCCACTGACGGACTTTTTAATTCTTGCCTTTCTTGTAATTTATATGACCTCCTTAACAGAAACATCACAATCAATGGGAGCAGACATTTTTCCAGCCTTTGAATATTACTCTATACCACACATGAGCCAGACATTGTGAAAGGTGAAGGGGGCTGTTGACACACAGGCTGTAAAGAAAGTGTGATTGGTAGGATACCAGGCTAAGATTCTGGCCCAAGCCTTCCTGAGTCACGGGACCTCAAGACATGTGCTCTATCACACAGCAGAGCTTGCTGCCTGGTGGATTTTACACTTGCCTGGACTCTGGCCTTGCCAGTATGTGCATCAGAACTCAGCAATGGCTTTCTCATGCTAAAGCATCCCCCTAGAACACCCTGCTAGCTAGTAATGCTTGACACAGCTGTGGCCCTATGATTACTAAGCCATTTGTTCTCAGGTTCAGATGCTTGTTAAAAATCACTAGGTGAGCTTTGAAAATTCTCCATAGCAAACTAAAATCTTCAGGAATGAGATTTAGGCATCTATACTTCCCAAACTTTTATTATGATTCATTCAATGTAAAGCAGCCACATCTGTGAGGCATGCTGATATCTCAGACATAAGAGACCAAGGCTGATAGAAACACTCTCCTTGTTTTGTAGGAAATCCTGTCAAATACAAACTTCTTGATTGCTAATGATTCTCACCCTAGTGTATGAACTCCTCCCCGCTAGCTAATGGTAATTTTATAGCCTCGAAAGAATCTTTCCTCATTCCTCTCTCCCTAAGTATTACGTGAGAAGGGGATTTTCAAATGATCTTACCACACATCCACAAAAATGTCTGAGGTGTTCGTTATGCTAATCACACTGGCATACTCCTTGCAAAAATAAATGTGTTACATTTTATACCATTTATGCATACATCAATCTAAAATGTAAAACTTTAAGAAAAAAATCTTTGGTCCTGAAAAATATTTAGATTCACAAATAAAGTGAAAATATATAAGTGAGATGCATAGGACACCTGATTCACAGAAGAACCCTCTGTCTTGATATACTGTCTTCCCAAATGTTAGGCCCTCCTTACACGTGGAAGCACATATACAAAGATGGCCAGCTACAATGTTGATGCCTCCTGCACCCCTTGCAGTCTCTAACTGCAGCTGTGTTGTGTGTCTTACTCACCCAACCTCTCACAACCATGCTCTATCATGAATGACAGTTCTCCTCCCTGGCTGCTGCATTCCACTCCTTCAAGGACCAGCAAATCCTCTTCAGTTACATTCCACTTCCCAGCCTCAATCTCCTCACACACACTAGGCCATTAAACTCTTGTCTGTAGTTCTGTGTCAAATTATATCTTTGGAAATTGTTCCTTGGATTGTAGTTATTTAATACAGTTTCTAACTCCCCTAACACAAAAAGGAATCTGAGAGAAGAAATGGCTTTGGAGGAGTTAAGAACATGCATTGGACCGACTCAGACCCCCCTGAACATGGGTCTCAATTAGAAGAAGGGCTGGGCAGTCTAAGGGACCTCTGACAGTGGAACCAGGATGCACCCCTGGTTCACAAAAGGACTCTGGGAGCACATTCCCCATGGAGGGATACTCCCATAACCTAGAGACACGAGGGAGGGCCTAGACCCTACTCCAAATGACTTGACAGATTTTGTTAATCCCTTCTGGAGGCATCATCCTCCCTGTGGAGTGGTGGGATAGGAGGGCGGCCAGGGGGTGGGGGCATGGGAGAGAGGGAAAGAGGGAGAAAGGAAGGGAGGGAGAGAGAGAAGAAGGGAGGGAGGGAGAAAGGGAGGGAAGGAGGGAGGGAGGGAGAGAGGGAGGGAGGGGGAACTGGAATCAATATGTAAAATAAGAAAAAAATAAAAAACAAAAATAAAAAAATTAAAAAAAAAGAACATGACTCAGCTAGTAAGGGCACTAGCTGCAAAGTGTGAGAATCTGGGTTTCAACCTACGGAATAGGAGAAAATGAGTTTCCATGGGTTAGTCTGAACCTCTAGATGTGCATCATACCTTTGTGCGTGCACATGCATACATACACGCACAGTAAATAAATTAATGTAAAAACAATGGTAAGAGTGTTTGTTGTATTAGTTGGAATCAGGGTTGAGTCTCAGATGGTGGCCTTAGCCATCCTCTCCTTGCCTAGATCTCATTATGTTGAAATAGTGAAAATGATGCTAATACTGTTAGATCGCACATGGGGAGGAAATATCAGCTTCATTCTCTGAGGCTCCAACCTCCCAGCAGAGGGACACTTTGCAGCCATGAATTCTCTGAAATGGAGACTGTCAGTCGGTTAGTGTAATAGTCCCAGGTGCCTATTTAACTCAGCTCATGTCATACTGAAATTACTTGAAAGACAACCAGCCTTCGTATATGGAGGTAAGATAAGAAACACATTTTCAGAAGCAGCCAAGAAGGAGGGATGAGCGCAGGATTGGTTGAAAAATCAAGGTGACCTCATTAAGTGGAAAAGGAAGCCATACACTGGGAGATAGCAGAGGAGATGAGGGGGATCAGGTAGCATAACCGCCATCGGGCAACACTACTGTTGGGGAGAAGGGTTCAGAGTCCCTCCAGCCACCACTGCAGGTGTCTGTCTCTATGGTTCCCACGATGGTCCCTTACCTTTCCATTGAGCAGGTAGCTAGCTGGCTGCGTTATGTTCATCAAGACACCCACTGGACTCCAGCTGAATTTGTATCTCAAGGGATTGTCTGAATACTCAGGGGCTGGAAGGCCACCACAGTAGGAAACGTAAGACTCAATCTACAAATAAAGGAAAAAACGAGGAAGGACCAACACTATTAAGAACAAATATTATGTAATTTGCTAATCAGAGTTAATGATGCAAATCTGGTGAATGTGCTATCATTACTTCAGTTTTGAAGTAATTGAGGCTTTCAAATGTAAATCCTCAAAGTCAAATACTTATTAACACAGAGCTACACACACACACACACACATACACACACACACATATATATATATATGAAAATGTATATATATATGAAAAATATATTAATTATACACACAAATAAATATGCATATACATATATGTTCAGTGGAGATGATGGCTAAAATTTATTCACTTAAAAATTCCACTATTAGAACTGGAGAGACAGGTTATTGGTGAGAATGCCTGCTTCTCTTGCAGAGGATCAAGTTTGGTTTCCGGCACCCACACTGGGCAGCTTACAACTTCCTGTAACTCTTTTGACCTCTGAGGGCATCACATATATGTGTATACATACATGCAAAGATATATATATATATATATATATATATATGTGCATAAATGAACATGAAATGTCTTTAAAAATAAATTAAAATTAAACTATTAATTCACTTTTTCTTGTGTGTATATATACATATATGCATGTATATGTATACACTATGTATGTATGCTTTTGAATATAAAGACATGTGTATAAATATATATAATATACATGTGCTAAAAAATTAAAGCACTTAATTTGAGTGACTATATCTACATATACAATAATTCTTTGCCATGTGTAAATGCTTCATTTGTCAACAGACTGATAAAGATTTTTTTCTCACTTTTAAATGTAAAACATAAAAAAAACTATCTCAAAGGCAAAAATTGATATTACGCAAAGACACTACAGTAGCATCTATTTCTCTAACACTCAGTTACTAAGACTCAAGTTGTTGTTTACTCGGCAAAGATACCTATAGATACCACAGTTCTATGGTTCCTAGTCAAAGGATGAGCTATAGTACAGCAAATCGCTAATGAGAAGCAAAGGAAAATTCCCATCTCGATCTTCAATGCTTTCCTAAGGGGAATTCTGCATCGGAACCTGGGCTCACCGTGGCTCCCAGCTCTTTGGCCTTATCAATTGTTTCCATTGCCAACATGTGATCAAGACCAGGATCTAATCCCAATTCACCAATGACTGTGATGCCAGCATCATCCACACTGCCACAGGTGAAAAAGAAGAAAATGAAAAAGTCAGACATAAAAAGAGCAACAAGGCCCTAGAGACACCCTCCTGGAAGTGGAGACCCACCTCTTCTCCAGTTCTTTCATGGCGGGTGTGATGTAGCTTGCAGTGACCATGTTGACTTTGTTTGAGATGCATGCTTTGGCCACGACAGGATGCAACACATAAGGCAACAAGCTTAAAAGAGAGAGAGAAGGGATTCAGAAGCTTTGCTTTCCAACCCTCCCTCCCTTCCAAGATGCTTGAATTGTACTACAGCTCAGTCCTAAGAAACCGCCCAAAAATGCTGGGCACTGGTGGTGCAGTCCTTTAATCACAAAACTCAGGAAGCAGAGGCTACAAACAGATCTTTGTGAGTTCCAGCCCAGCCTGGTCTACCCAGCTAGTTCCAGGACAGCCAGGGCTACACAAAGAAACTCTATCTCGAAAAACAAAAACAAAGAAGATGTCCAAGTAAACAATTCTCTCAGCAATGGCCAAGGTCTTCTGGACTACAGAAACATTCACCCTGCTGTCTACCCCACAATGATCTTCACTAACAATTTCTGTATTTTTCTTTTTAGTTTTTTTATATCCATTCATTATGTGTACATATGTTAACATGGACCATAAACAAATCACAAACATCTCATGATCCAGGCATTTTATCTCTAGTTTTCTAACACTGCCAAAAGACAAATACTAAGTGTATAGCAACATACTCATAACAGCCCAAATTAAAAAAAAAAGCAACTAAATTCCATCAAAGTCACAATAGTATTAATGGTATATTCACACAGTAGGGCAGACACAGTCAGTTCTCATAATCACAATATCAAATGGATGAAGACTGTCACAAACAAGGGCATACTAAGTGATTGATTTATACAAATTTTAAAAGCATGTAAAAACTCATCTAGATATTAGAAGAAAAGGGTTTACTCTATGGCACTGAGCCAACCATTTTTTTTAAAAAAAAGTTGAAAGTTAATAAGAGGACTTGTGGGATATTACCAATATTGTTCCTTGATGTGATTAGTGGTTATAAAATGTGTTAGCATTGTAGATATTTATTGAGCAACACATTTGGTTTCTTATTCATGTGAGTATGAGAGAGAGAGAGAGAGAGAGAGAGAGAGAGAGAGAGAGAGAGAGAGAGAGAGAGAGAGAGAGAGAATTAGCCCAAGCTGGCTTCAAACTCTCAATCATTAGCTTCAAACAAGCAAACAAGTTCTGGGAATATAGGAATGTACCATCACACTCAACCATAGTCATGCTTCCTGTATTTTCATTCTTATGTTCTTCAATTAAATGCTTATGAGAAAGGAAAGACAGATGAAAGAAGGGGAAGGGGGAAAGCGAGGGAATAAGAGAAGATAAAAGCAATAAAGCATACACAGAACTTTGTAATGACAAATACCTGATAACAAGATCCTGCGACGCCACCAAGGACTGCAACTTTTCTTCTTGCTTACCAATGGTCACACTAACAGGGTTAATATTGTATTTCTTGCTTAACTGTTGCATTTGGTTCATCATGTCAGAGCCTATTTCAAGAATACAGACATCAATTTTTCAGATTTCCTCCCACTAGACACATTTTCATATCTCCATAAAACAGCTTTTCAAAATTTAGAGATAAAAATCAGCTAAAATGAGATTTAACATGCAATGAGAACAATTTTATCCTTTTTAAAAGAATATAAGATCGCTTCTTCTACTTCGGGAAAACACCAAATGGCGGATGACGCCGGTGCAGCTGGAGGGCCCAGAGGACCCAGGGCGGTCTCAGAGCAGAGGCCACGGTCGAGGCCATGGCCATGGCCGAGGCCGTGGGGCTCGTGGAGGTAAAGCCGAAGACAAGGAGTGGATCCCCGTCACCAAGCTAAGCCACCTGGTTAAGGACATGAAGATCAAGTCCCTGAAGGAGATCTATCTTTTCTCTCTGCCCATTAAGGAATCCGAGATTATTGACTTTTTCCTTGGGGTATCCCTAAAGGATGAGCTTCTAAAGATCATGCCAGTACAGAAGCAGACAAGGGCTGGCCAGTGGACCAGGTTCAAGGCTTTTGTCGCTATTGGGGACTACAATAGTGATGCTGGTCTTGGTGTTAAGTGCTCCAAGGAGGTAGCCACAGCTATCCGAGGGGCCATCATCTTGGCCAAGCTTTACATTGTCCCTGTGAGGAGAGGCTACTGGGGGAACAAGATTGGAAAGCCCCACACTGTTCCATGCAAAGTGATGGCAGCCATGGCTCTGAGTTGGTGCATCTTATCCCTGCCCCCAGAGGCACTGGCATCATCTCTGCTCCTGTGCCCAAGAAGCTTCTGATGATGGCTGGTATTGATGACTGCTACACATCAGCCAGGGGCTGCACTGCCATCCTGGGTGCCAAGGCCACCTTTCATGCCATCTCTAAGACCTACAGCTATCTGACCCCTGACCTCTGCAAAGAGACTGTGTTCATCAAGTCTCCTTATCAGGAATTCACTGACCATCTTGTGAAAGCCCATAACAGAGTCTCTGTTCAGAGGACCCAGGTTCCAGCTGTTGCCACCACATAAGGGGTTTTATACAAGAAAAATAAAGTGAATTAAATCTGTTTAAAAAAAAAGAATATAAGATATATTTACCTACTGTTATTTCTATGTTGTTGTCTCTTGACAGATATTCTAAAACTGGCCCAGACACATAGCCAGACCCAAGCACCAACACCTTCTTCTTGGTACTCATTGAAAGAAATTGAATGCGTTCTCTGTTTAAAAAGAAAAGAGGCAGAGATAACTAAATTGTATATCTTTTAAACTTGTTAGCCCTCAATCAAACAACATAGATGATGAGGAAACAAAAATCTCTCTGTATTATTTACAGTAAGAACTTTAACGGCAATGCCTTAGGCCAATACTTTTCATTATTTATTTTAGATCTTGTATGATGGACCCTGGCATCTGAGATGGCTGATGTCTACCAACCTCTGTGAATTCCTAGTATTAAAATGAGAACTGTACTGTGTTTTCTCTGCTTATTTACAATTGAGTGACTTGTTTCACACTATCTTCCCAGACTCATTTCTTCCAAATTATGTTGAGTTTGGATGCTGGAAACCTTATTTCCTCCTGACAGCAACCCAAGGAAACAACAGCCCGAGCAATGGCTTTCTCTTCCCTTCATCAAAAACTGTTTTGTCAAACATCTTTAGGCTGAAGTTAGAAATTAAGACTAGAAAGGATTTGAATCTTGAACCTTTTTTATTCAGTTAAAAGTTGTACTTTTTGACAAACTATGACCTCCATGGCAGCGATGGACTCTTACTCAACTACAATTCATTGCTATTTACTTCATTGTGCTTTGAACATGGGAGTGATCAAACATTTTTGAATCAGATTCCCAGATGTCATTATGAAACTATGGGTGTTGTCTAGTACCAGGGACTATTAGGATCATTAGGATATTCTCATACTGCAATCTGCCAACCTTTCATTTGCAGTAAGTAAATAACATAAATATGAAATGTTCCCACCACTCTTCTTGATGGGGGAGGTCCTACTATATGATGTGAGTATACGTTTCTCTTATTGGTTTAATAAATCACTGATTGGCAAGTAACCAGGCAGGAAGTATAGGTGGGGTTACCAGACTAGGAGACTTTTGGGAGAGTAAGGCAGAGAGACGACACCAGAGAAACACCATGTAGCTACTGGGAAGATAGGACTTAGGGCATTCTCCGGTAAGATAAAGCCATATAGAAATACATAAATTAACAGTTTTGGGTTAATAAATAAGAGAGAGCTAGCCAATAAAAAACCTGAGCTATTGGTGTTGGTATTCTGGCCTGTCCTTGGAGTTCTGGCAGGATACACCCTCAGCTGCAGTGACTAAGAGCACCACCTATGCATATTCACCACATTCTCTTTTAAAGGGGCCATGTCCATCTCCCATCCTCCTCCTCTCTCTCCCTCTCCCTCTCCTCTCTCTCTCCCTCTCCTCTCTTTCTCCCTCTCCTCTCTCTCTCCCTCTCTTCTCTCTCTCCCTCTCTTCTCTCTCCCCCTCTCCTCTCTCTCTCCCTCCCTCTCCTCTCTCTCTCTCCCTCTCCTCTCTCACTCTCCCTCCCTCTCCTCTCTCTCTCTCCCTCTCCCTCTGCCTTTCCTCTCTCTCTCTCCCTCCCTTCCCTCTCTCTCTCCCTCCCTTTCCCCCCTCTCTCTCCACCACTCCTGCTGCTCCTGTCCCCAGAGGCTACTCTTCCCACTCCCCTTTCCCCTTTTTATGATCCCTAATTTAAAAAAAAACAAAAACAAAAACAAAAACAAAAACCCTCTGTTTGAACCCTGTTGAATGGCATCTTTCTCTCTAGCATGCTGCTTTTCTTAAACTACAACAATTGGCCAAACAGTTTATAATTAATATAAGCTTCCATATGTTTATTTGGGACTGAAGGGCATCAGGACAAGGTAGAATAGAACCTCCATCTACATCTTCATATAGCAACACACTCATATTCTCATATTGCTGATAAGATCTCTTTTGATCACTGTCTTCATTGCATTTAACCTCTGAAAGAACCATCATTATCTGTTTACTAGATATTCTTCCTAGTACTACCTTATATGTTTTGTATAAATAAAACATTTTAATGCACAAATATAAAATGTTCAAAACATGTTAAGAAAATACACTCAGATTCCATATCAACTGTACCCCTACACCCCTAAACCCCAAACACCATGTTAATAACCATTGTACTCAGCAATGTAAAGAATGTAAGAATAAGCTTGCACAAGAATACATTAGGGAATGGAAGTAGAGAGTCTCAGCAACTGCAGCCACTCAGATCAGCTGCCCCAGAAAACATGGGACACAGACTTAAGAAATAACGGACTTGTTGACACATCCTTATGCTTGCAGTAAGAATTCATCACGTAATAAAATAAACAGAACTCTGAATAACAACCAAATATGAAGCTTCCTCTGTAAGAAACTCTCCTATGGAAATATAAAGGAAGTTTGATTTTAGAAACAAATATACTCAGGACTTTATGCCAGAAGATTCCATTGCCACATTAAATTCAACAGTTTTAAGAGGTATATGTTGGGGCAGGGGGAACCGGATCCTGGTACATCTCTTTATTTCTTGTAGGAAGAACCATTGAAAAGAAGGTAAAGTAGTTGTGCTATTGTGCTTGTGCTTTCCCTCTGTGGCTTGTGTTTGTGTGTTATTTTGTAAAATGTAAAAATACCAGCAAAGTAGTTTGAGATCAAGAACAATCTATGGAAGAAACAAGAATATTTTAAGGGAAACCCAGTGTTCCCTGACGCTGGACAGAAACATCAGTTAGGGGAAGAGAGTGCAGTCTGGTAGCTTCCCAGGTGATGCTAGGCACTTTCCTCCTCTCAAAGTTCGCCTTCTTTACTACCTCCATTAATTTCTGTTCATGATCCAACTTTGCCAGACATTACACTGGACAAAAGAAAGTCCAAACCTTCAACAAAACCCATGCAGAAAGTACCACAGAAAGTATTATATGTACATTTCCTTTGAAAAAAATAATTTAGGAATACAATGTGCCAACTGAAGAGAAAACACAAAGGTACGGAACAATACTCCATTCTACTTGTCATTTACAGGCCAGACCCCTCCCGATGTTAATGGCTGAAAGGAAAATATACTGCTCTTCAAAGAAAAAAGAACTCACCTTCTAACATTATCAATCCTCACATTATTTAAATATAACATTAGTGAGTATCATTGACACCTTCAAGCATACTCATAAAACCCAAGGCAAGAATAAATATAAAATACAAGAAGATTTTTAACAGTAGTTACCTGCTTTCTCGGAGCTTCTGGATATATTTGTATTTGTCAGTCAATATACCATTGGATGTAATCACTGCCTAGACATGTATACACAAGACATTTCTTTAGCATCCAACATTTTAGTCCTAGAAACATGGGCACATGACTAGCAGAAGAGACAAAATAATGCAGATGTGGGAGGGAGGGAGGGAGGGAGGGAGGGAGGGAGGGAGGGAGGGAGGGAGGGAGGGAGGGAGGGAGAAGAGAAGGTGAAATAGGAAAGAGGGGTGGCAAAGGGAGAAGAAAGACTACATGCAGCAAAGAGGAGAGTGAAAGATGGTAGGAAAAGGTTACATTCACGGGAGGAAATTCTCATAACTTACATCCCGCACCACTGGAGAGAAGTTCTGGCTTTCGAGGGGCTGTGATGCATCTGATAACAACTGCAAAGAAAGAGAATAGGAAGAGATGAAGGATGATGCAAAGGTGGCTTGATGGCATTTTTATAAGCACAGCAAAGTTTTTGCTTAAAGAAAAAGTTTCCTGAATATTTCCGGATATACATAATTGGTCACAGAAACCTGTAGATAATTCCTCATCCAGGAATATAGTGTCTCAAGGCAACCCCTTCTCACCATGGTTCTGGATCTGCCATTTCTCAACCAAACTGCAGTAAGTCAGGATGCCAGTGTTGCTCAGCGGCTGAATCACACCCATGTGTGTGTGTGGGGGGGGTACATGCATGCATACATACGTGTGTGTGCCCACACGCATGCAGTGGGAGAGAAGTTTGTCTCTCTGTGGGGAGAGCAGTCGGGAGGACTCAAGACAGGACTGGTTGTATTCAAGGACCAAGAAGGAGAAAGTGAGAGGCTGGGACCCTGTACAGAGACTCCGCTGACTCCAAAGATGTCCAATTTTAAAATTAGAGTTTGATTTTAACCATCTCTGCTTACGGAGAACATACTAGAACTCTTTCACAAGCAATCAGAAGTATTATATTGAACACATTTTAAATTTCCCAAGTATTAGAGCCATAATCTTCCTTCTGAGTGCCTCTGTCCCAGCCCAAAGATCAAGCTACTTCATCAGACAAGCTCATCAATCTCATAGCAGAAGTCACCCTTTGGTCAAATTCAGCTCTGTGGGTACCACAAAATTTCAAAACTCTTGGGGATAATGGACTCAACAAGTAAAGCTTGTAATGACATCTATAAACTCTTTGTCTGTTTTCCTTAAATTAGATAGAAATTGACAGATCCCTCCCTCTCTCTCCCTCAGATACATACATACATGCATACATACATACATATGGCTGGGCTTAAACTCACAGAGATCTGCCTGCCTTTACCTCTTAAAGGTGTAATACCTGGGCCACATCCTTCATATTAACACCTGAGAAGCCTTCTCTTATTCCCAAGACCAAGAACTCTTGCCAGGACTGTTACCTCAGATGATCAAAGATGAGACAGTGACTGCCTTTTTAGAACATTTACCCAAATAAGAAACAAAACTTTACACAGCAGATGCTACAAACAAGATGTAAACTTGTTTTCCTGTATCTAAAGCAGAAATCAAAAAATATCTATTGAATCTAAGGGAAACAAATTTTATTTGTCATTCCAAAGCCTGTGTCCTGTAACCACAGAGTCTGTAGAGACTTTAAGTCAATAACAAAAAAAAAATGAACAAAACTGTATCAGTAAAATGACCCCCAATAACTAACATTCTGCTATACTCATAGATCAGTGCCTTACTCAGTTATTACCCGAGAGGCTTCCTCCTACACAAATAGGAACAGATACAGAGACTCACAGCCAGACATTATGCAGAGTGAGAGAACTTGGAACGTTCAGCCCTAACTGAATCAGCCATAATCAAATTTTTCCTCACAGAGTTCAGAACCCTGTGGAAGAGGAGGCAGAGAGTCTAAGAGCCAAAAGGATGGAGAGCACTGAGAAAGCAAGGCCCTCTACATCATGATGACCAAAGCACAGATGAACTGGCCCAGGGCCTGCATGGGTCTGCACCTGGTCCTTTGTGTATATATTATGGCTTCCAATGGTTTCTGTTTCTTATGCCTTCCATAGGGCTCTTTTCATTCTGTTTCTTTCATTCAATTCTGACATGTTCTCTTTTTTGTTTTGTTTTCCCTTATTTAACTGATTTATTATTACCCATTAGAAGCTTATTCTCTAATAAGACACAGAAAGGTGGTAGATCCAAATGGGAAGGGATGTGGAGAGGAACTGGAAGAAATAGAGGCAGAGGAAACCATAATCAGAATATATCATGAGGGAACAAAATCTATTTTCAAAAAGGAAAACAACAATTTTTTAAAAAATAAAAATGAGGGGGAAATGGAGTAGTACATAAACTCTAAAATAGCTCCTGCTATAGTTTGTCAATAAAAGGTTCCCACAGCTTCTGAGTCTGAACAGTTGATCCTTGGCAGGTAGTATTGTTTTGGAAGATTGTAGAGCTTTGGAGGACTGTTCACCTGAAAAAAAGTGGGTCACTTGAGTTCTATAGTTTATCTTTGTTTCCAGTCCTCTCTCTACTTCCTGATCCTCCCAAATATGATCAAGCAGCCTCATACTCATACCACCACAGCAGAGGGTCATTCTTCCAGCCATGTTCTGAAATAAACCTTTCTTCTCTCAGTTGTTTTTTGTCAGGTATTGATCTCAGAGATGAGAAAAGCTATACAGGAAATTGGAACAGAGAAGTGCAGCCTTTGCTAAGATAAACTGGACCATAGGAGTTGCAGTTCTTTGCAGCAAGTTTATTGGAGAAATATGGAAGAGTATGAACAGCTGCTGGCTAAAGGAACCCTCAAATATCCACAAGCAAAGCACAACAGGCCATTCTCATGGGAACTGGAAATACCAAATTGTCAACCAGGAGGCATATTGTAAAGTGTGGGACCGTGGCATTTCAGACAGAAAACAGGTACTGTCAGGAGCTAGACCAGAATCCATTTGTGTAACATTCTGGTAAAGAATCCAGTTGTACATGCTCATGCCCAGAAAACTCACCTGAGACCAAATTCAAACATGATGGAGTAAGGAGTAGAGGCTGGGAATATAGCTCAGTGCTAAGAACACTTGTGCTCTTTCAGAAGACCCAGGTGTGGTTCCTAGAACCCTTATAATGGCTCACAATGATCTATATAGCACTAGTTACAGGGGATTATACGTGTATATATGCAAACACACACTTAAATATTTTTTAAAAATTAAGTTATGGATTAATTAGTTTAGTGGAGATAATTTGAATCCAGTATAACATTCAGAGTGTGGTATGACTATTACACTGTGCTTGACCATATTTACTGGAAGGGTTAGCAATATGGACTACGATTTCAATCAGCAGAACCCACATAAAGGTGAGAGAATGGATTATACACACAGGCAACACCACATCCACATCCACACACATCACATCCACATACACACACACACCCACATACACACACACACACACACACACACACACACACACACCAATAATAAATAAAAATGTTAAATTAATGTATAAAATATATACCAATTAAACAAAGTAAAAGCAAATATAGTAGCAAGACATGATAAAGTACTAGGTTAAGTTCATTCATAAGCATATATGTAATAATCCCAAATAAGATAAACCAATGTATGAACTCAGTAGAAATATAGTTAATGAGTATATGTGAACATGCATGTATGGATGCACATACAACCCAGAGATGTCAGAACAACTCTTTATAGTACAATTGTCAGTAATAGTTCCAAACAGAAAACTAACTAAATGGCAACCAACAGTTAAGTAAACAGATGTTGACATAACCATTAGAAAGCTGAGTTTGGTCATAAGAGATTAATATAGTATAGCTAGTTGAGTTTATTTATGAATGTAAAGATGGTTTGATTTGAAACTCACTTGACAGAATTATCATATTAGCAAAACAAGAACCATATAGTTTTTATGAATGCAAAAATATATAAAATATAACCATTATAATAGCTCAAAAGCCTTTAAGATGAAAAAATGTATGAAAACGTCACAGCAAATGTCGGACTTGCTGATGAGGCTTTTCTCTGAAGAAGGGGTGAAAAGAATGGAAGGTCAGAGGGTGGAAAGAAAGGCTGTAAAGTACCATCTTCTAAGTACAACACAGATATGACAACCATGAACTCACAGTCACTGGCTGTGAGCACTGGCTTCTCTTGACAGCCAGCTACAGAGAGAAAGGATTCATAGGACTACAGGAATTACTGTGCTGACAACCAACAGATTCTAATTCTGGCATTAGGAGAGGCATGGTATCCACGTGTGTGCCCACTGATCAACAGTCCAAATTCTGATAGTTAGTTCCATCTCATGGTCACCCAGATGACTCTAATTAAACTCTGAAGATCACTAAACAAAACCAATGTGAGTGGAAGGGAAAAGAGATGGGGCAGAGCTAGTAAAGGTGGGAGAGACATAAGAGAAGGCAGATGGGAGAATAAGGAGAAAACACCGTGTGTATGTATACAACTTAAAAGAACTAAATTTACTAACAACAACCCACTCAGTTCATATATTATGTTTATGTTTTAATTATATGCAATTATAAATTGCATCCCTTTGATACTTTAACACTTTACATTTTGCATTGTTTTATAACACTTTATATTTGTATTGTTTTCTTTAACAAAATGTTCATTCATGAATGTTGTCATGATGAGTTATACTAATTCTCATGATGCTTTAGTGCAAATTCATTGAATTGGTTTTTCTACCCCCTACCACCTGTTTGAAATGAACTTCACAGAATCATAACTTTTATTAAAGACAAGTAGGAGGTCGATGAGATGGCCAAGCAGGTAAAGGCATTGCCACCAAGCCTGAAAAATTGATTCTGATTCCTAGAATCCACATGGTAGAAGAAAACTGGCACCTCAATTTGTCAACATGTCCTCTGATCTCCAGATCCACACCTATACACACTCACACACATACATACACACACACACACACACACACACACACACACACACACACACACACCACATTCATATTCATGTACATCTACACATATACAAAAAATAAAATGTATACTGAAGATATAAAAATAATGACTTACATGGGGCTGGCAGAGGTGTAGGGAGGGAAGGGGAAGAAAGGAGGGAGGGAAAACTGTGGTTGGGTGTAAAATAAATTAATGAAATGGAAAAGAGAAAACTAAATTAAAACACGAGAAATAGAAAAAAGTTCCAATAACTTTCAAATGATAGAAAAATTGTTCAGGCTTAGAAGTCAGGACAGCAGATATATCACCTTTGAAAGGAAGGATGAGGAGAACCCTGAGGGAGGAAAAAGGGGGTTGGGGATGCTAACATTGTCTGATTTAGAGTACACAAAACTCTACAAGATTGAGACAGTCAAACTCCAGTATTGATGGAGGAAGGGTTCATAAGGCCTTGTTCCTAGGTGCTACTGGTTGTTGATGCTTGCTGAAGGAGGCAGAGTCATTTTTCTTAGGGAATGTGGCTATTGGTAAGGTACCCAGGCTTTATTAAATGGCTCCTCACTCAACACATATAAGCAGAACTAATAATAGGCCTCAAGAGGTTGTTTTTAAGATAAGAATTAGGAAGGGTGATATATTGCAGGCTTCTGGACAGAGTTAGAGGTGCTGGTAAGTACTATCAAAATACATTGTACAGATTTCTAAAAAGAAATATTAATAGTCACATCTATGCATGCAATCAAAATTCAACAAGATAAAAGTTGGGCTAAATCATGGATTTTTCACACTGAAAAGGATGGCAAAGCCAGGGATTTGCCAGTACTTCTGGCTATTCTAATGCTCTGCTGGAACCAAGGAGATTCAGTTCACATATTAGTACCATACTAGTTGTAGGGAATGTAGCACTTACAAAAACTATCCCTCCTTTAAATAATATGTGTAAACTCTGGACATGGATTAGGCAATAACAAACTGCAAGAGGGGTTCAGAAAGAGGGACAGCAGCTCTGGAGAAGCATCTCAATGGAAGAGCATCTGCAGGAAGAGCTGAGTCTCCCATTTTTGGTATTGATTTGAGGGCAAGCCATGGGTGATGCACTAGATTCATTCTGCCAATGGCATAAACCACATTGACCAAAGTCACTTACTGGAGGAATGAGTTTATTTTTGCTTACAGTTATAGTCCATCATTGAGAAAAGTCTAGGTAGGAGCTCAATGAAAAACCATGCTATTTTTCTCATTCAATGTTTAACTAGCTTATACATGCAGCCCAGGACCACCTGCCTAAGAAATAATGCTGACACCAGTGGGCTGACCCCTTTTACATCAAGTAATAAAGACAACTATCCATAGAATCCACAAAAGAACCTGATCCATACAATTCTTCAACTGAGATTGTTCCTCTCACATGACTCTAGTTTGTGTCAAGTTGACAAATAAGATTAACCAGGGCAAGGAGAGGTAAATGGGTATTGGAAATGTCAGGCCCAGAGCAACCAGACTTGTGTGTTAGGGGTATGAAAAGGGCAGATTCTGAGAAAGGCAGTCAGCCTATGTGTAAGTCTCTTCTGTCTCATGGCCTCCAAACTGCACATGTGCAGGCCAGAGTACATTAAACATTCAAGTAGAGATGAAAGACCCAAATTTCTATTTAAGCTATCTTGTTCCACAGACTAGATATAACTTTCAATAAAAGTTTAAGTGAGCAGAGTCTGAACTTGCTTTCAAAATAAAGTTCACCCCTTTCTCAGAGCAGCATCAGAATCCCAACAATACAACATTCATATCATAAGAACACAGTGAAACCTATGACTCAGTCTCAAAGGAAGAAACAATTAACAAAGTTCAGTCCCAAATTTATGCAGGGTGTTGGAAGAATAAGACACAGTAGTGCTCCCTTGTCCTCAGCTTTGTTTCTCATGGTTTTAGTTACTTAGGAAATTACAGAATAAAATCAGTCAATAGCAATAAAAATGATACCTTAATAGAGAGAGCCACTATGAGCTTATGGAGAAATCTGGTGCTAGGGTAGCTCACAAGAATCCACAAGAGGAAAACCCCAACTAAGATTCTTAGAAATGGTAGAGAGGATGCCTGAACTGACCCTGTAATTAGATTGATGAATACCCCAACTATCATCATAGAGCCTTCACTCAGTAATTGATGGAACCAGGCACAGAGATCCACAATCAAAAAACCAGGCCTAGCTCCAGGAATCCAGGTGAAAGGAGGAAGGAGGGAATATATGAGCAAAGGAGGTCAAGATCATGATGGAGAAATCTACAGAGACAACTAAACCAAGCTTATGGCAACTCTAGACCTATAACTGTGGAAATTCCAGGGGACTGAACTAGGCCCTCCATATATGGGAGACAGTTGTGAAGCTTAGACGATCAGAGAGGCTCCTGGCAGTAGGATCAGGATACAAACCTGGTACATGAGCTAGCTTGTTGGAGTCCATTCCTTAGGGTGGGATGCCACGCAAAGTGGCAGTAGGACTATGACATAATCCCAATAAATGAGCTAGCTTCATATTTTTTGGAGTTGCTAACCTCTACCACTTGCAATCAGTGCCTGGTGTCAGGAGTGGGATTGAGAACTTTCACTTATAACTTAACAAAAGCTTAAAAAATAGTTTTTAGGAGCAAAAGAACAGGGAAAAGCAAGGCTTCTTGGTAGCAAAATGGTTGGACTCTGTATTGTGAGAGACAAAGATTTGTGTGGCTTCTTTAACACAGGTTTCCAAAATTAGCATAAGCGGCAAAAAAACGCATTGCTTTTAAAGAGCTCTGCTAACAATTCATTGGTGTGTACTAGAGCTTGCAATAAAGATTTACAGTGTGTTTTAAAATATACATTGGCTTGGGAGAGAAAAAGAAATAGGATACGATGGTTTAAAAAAAAAAAAAAGTAGAGTAACAGGGTGTGGTGGCACACGCCTTTAATCCCAGCACTGGGGAGACAGAGGCAAGCAGATCTCTGTGATTTCAAAGTAAACCTGGTATGCAGAGTGAATTCCAGGGCAGATAAAAGTTACACAGAGAAACCCTGTCTCAAAATATGTAAAAATAGAAGTAAAAAAATAGAATAATAAAAAAGCCACGTAAAGATGAAAAACACAGAAAAACTTTGGATACTATATGCAGTTCTGTTATCATTAAATCGTTTAACTGCTGAGGAAATAACAACAACTGATAAAAGAAATGCTGCTGGATTAATTCAATTTATATATTTTAAAAATGCTTTGACTCCAAAATTTAAGTTCAAAGACAAGTTACTGGGGAAACTGATTTCTAATTTTGTTTCCACAAAAAATGAAAAGCTGTGGATTCCTTCCAGACTAATGTGGTTTGATCAAGCAAGACCCCCTGAAGCAATGTCAATGGGACAATGCAGCCTTACAAAACCACTACAGTCTACAAGACACAGAGAAAAGTGACTGACAAACTGTCAATACAGATGGACAGTTTAAAGTTTCCTGCTTTGCTGAAGAGTCTGCCAGACACACTATGGCCTATGGGCTGAAGATGAAACATTACAGAAAAACTTCGGGTGATTGACCAGGCAGTGAGTTGTCTCTGTCATTTCTAGAGTTTATATATTATCCTTCTGTGGTCTTTGAAGGAGTTGAAGACAGATAGTTATGGTTATAGTTTTCCTTAGTTAGGATTAAAAATAAGTTACATATAAGATTTTAGACTCACAAAGATAGGATAGATAATGAAATATCTTCTTAAATCTTACTAAATGTTAATGGACAAAATATTCTTAACTGTGATTCTTATTTGATAACTGTTGTGTGACATATTTTACTATGTTAAGGTTAAAACCCTTCTTTCTATTTTAGACAGAAAAGAGGAGATGATGGGAGATATTATTCTGTAAATATGTGTCTTATACTGGTTAATGAATAAAACACTGTTGGCCAATAGAAAAGCAAGATAGGCAGGGCTAGGAGACTAGGAGGAAAGAGGAAGGAGTAAGGAGAGTCAACATGGAGAGACTGGGGACAACAGAGGTCCAGGCCCGCTCTGGCCGGTAAGATGAGACCACGTGGAAATACTTAGAATAGTAGAAATGGGTTAAACATTAAAACAGAGCTAGCCAATAAGGAAGTAGTAACTGGCCAACAGAATTGTATCAAATACAGAGTCCCTGTGTGTTATTGGGGGCTGGCGTGGCGGCGGGACCAGACTGACCGGCGGCGGCTGGCAAAACCTACTTGTAACAAGTGCCTATGTTCACAGATCATCATCTAAGTTCATGAGCTACTCCTTGTTTAGGTCAGCAGTTTCCACACAAACATTTTTATTAAATTATCAACACAAGAATAAGAATCATATGCAATACACAAAGCATTTCAATAGTGAGAGAGACCTCATTGATAAAATTTTTCAAGAAAATTTTGCAAGATTTTTACATAAATTTTATCAATGTTCTATTTCATGATATTTCACCTTGTTTATAAATTAAACTTTGTCATTAGTATGCTAATATGATATATATATATATATTTACATATTAGTATGCTAATATATATGCATATATATACATACAATATATATATATATTCTCTAATACCACACAAACATTTCAGACAAAAAGTGAAAGGGTCTCAAAATGTGTTCCCTGCTGATAAGAGAAACTAACATAAAGATCACAAAATGGCTTTTATAACTATGCTCCATGTGATAAAGAAAAAAATCACTCATAAAAAAGCATGGAGCTGGCTGGTCATGGTGGCACACACCTTTAATCCCAGCACTTGGGAGGCAGAAGCACGTGAATTTGTGAGTTTGAGGCCAGCCTGGTCTACAGAGCAACTTGCAGGACCTCCAGGGCTACATAGAGAGGAACTCTGTCTCTAAAAACCAATGATGATCATGAAGATGACATTAATGACAATGATGACAAAAGCATGGGGATTCTCAGCAGGAAAAAAGGAAAACTACCAAAACACAAATAACTATCACTCTCCCCTAAAAAGTCATTTCTAGGACTACAACATCTGAAATTAAAAAGTGCACAGACAGGTTGCTACCAGCACAGAAACTACAAAGGCATTTACAGATCTGAAGCATCCTAATTCTGCAGGCACCTGCACTCCCACACACATACCCATGCATACATACATGCAATTAATAATAATAGTAATAAATACTGCTTTGAAAAAAATCTAGTCATCAAGGAAACAATGAGAAGGGACAATGAACATAAAATACAACTGGGGACATTTACTACTCCTTTTTGCTCTAGATACATGCCATGCAAGCACTGAGACATTTGCATCTCTAGAATGTTAAAACTTGGGAAATCGTTAAGATTATATACTTCAACCACCTAATTTTACAAATGAGATAGCTGAGTTATATCCTTTGTCACAAATCTAACTGATGCCCAGTCCCACTTGCCATTAGTACCCTCAAAATGCGACTACCTCCCCTCAGAGCCAACTTCAGACAACTGCAGACTCAGCACTGCATCGGCACATGATAGGAAGTGAGAAGCATCTCCCTTAGGTTATCGTCTGTTCCCCACAGCCACATTATGGTGTGAATATACTGCTGTACCTACATGTACACATACAAACACACCAACAAATAAATGAATAATATCTTTCCACAGTGTTTTCTAATGTGTTTATCTGCTCATATTTCCTCGTTATTGGTTATTCATAGAAGACAACTTGAGACTAGATGGTTTGATCATTCTCCCATTTCACAGTGGGAGGGAAGTGGGGAATGAGGGACACAGGAGCTGCTATACAGGAGCTTGGGATCTCTGCAAGAGGTTAACTGCTATTAGCAATGAAAAGCAAAGCAGAGCAAGTCTGAACCCAAGACAAACACTGACGGAAGATGGAGTTCCTTTGGTAAAGGGAGCTAAATCTAGATTACACATCATTTCAGAATCATTCACAGGAGATAAACACCATCGCACCATAAGCTGTCAGTGAACAAAACACTAGCGGCTGGCACCCAGCAATATTTTCAACACTTGTTATTGTTTGGATCTGTTAATTGTAGCACAGTAAAAATGCCCCCAATATAAATTGGTGTCCATAGCAATGGAATTGATGATAAAGTGACTCTACCCCCTTCCATGTCATGAGCACCCTTAATAAAACGTATATAGTGAGATGAATGCATAAGTGTGACTGTGAGCATGAAGTCAGCAATATAATCACAGTCCCCACGAGATAAGTAACAGATTGTGTAAAATAAAATGGACCTATAAGTACATTTGGAGAAGGGCTGTCATTTCATTTTACAACAGATTTCTTAGATACAGGAGTCCAGAACATTGGGAAGCTTACTCAATATTTCTACTTAAGATCACTTTGTTGCCATGGAGGCTACCAGTCCCCTTACCATTTCTTCAACATAAGGGTAAAGCATATCTCCAAAGTATTCTGTAGCCTCAATTGGAAGCTGTGCTGGCAAATTGTCAATGGAACACATCAGAATCCCGGAGCCTTCAACACTAGGGAAGCAACATGCTTTATTCAAATGCACAAAATATTACTTGAACATTGTAAATTTTCCCAAGTTTTACCCCATTACATTTGTCTCATTGTTATTTGAATATTTAGTCGTAAAAAATAGAACAAAATAAATAACTCTTCTTTTCAAACAAAGCCTTTCCTTTACTTAGCAACTCATCTCCCATTTAAATATAGTATATATGTATTTAAGCATTCAATTTTTTTCTTATTTTACATATTGATCCCAGTTCATTCTCCCTCCCTTCCTCTCTCCCTCCCTCCCCCTCTCTCTTTTCCTCCCTCCTTCTCTTCCTCCCTCCCTCTCTCTTTTCCTCCCTCCCCTCTCTTCCTCCCTCCCTCTCTCCCTCCCATACCCCCCAACCACTCTCTCATCCCATTCCCCCATACTCCACAGGGAGGGTAATTTTAATGTGGGTTTTGTTTTTTACTGTGTTTGGGCATATACTTACAAATTTCTACATCTTCATAAAGAAGTAGAAATGTTAAGTACTTTAAACTAGCACACTGAGGCAAGGAAACAGCAGCTTTGACTAACTCACCTGTCATGAATAATATGCTGGTCTGCATCATACATGCAAAAGGGTCGCTCTATCGTGGTACACTCAGTCATAAAGTCTATAGACCCTCCTGTGTCTGCAGAAATGTCACATATTGCCACAAGCCTAAAAACGACATCAACACCCAGATGAGAGTGCGGAATTCTCAGGCGAAGGAAGACTAACAGTGAATAAAAGTGCTTGAAATAAACTGCATTTTGGATGCCAAATGCTTTCTGGACACTTAGAATCTTTGTCCTACAGTTCAGTCTTCAGAACACTGGGCTGTTTGAAGACATAGGGTTCTTTATTTTCCATGAGGATAATGTGGAAAAGGAAGGGAAGGAAGCAGAAAAGGGGGTATGGAGAATCCCTTCCCTACAGAAACATTTGATAGCAGACAGAATAAGGTGCCCTGGTTCATCATCTGTAAATTATTATTCTAGGAAGTGCAACTGCCTCTCCACTTCAGGGTCCCACATCCTTGGATTCAGCTGAGAGCTGAAAGCACTTGAAAAGAATATTGCATCAATATTCAACACACACAAAATTTCTCTTATTATTACTACTAAAACAACACAGCAAAATCGTTTGTATGGCCTTCTTGAGTAATAATTTTACTAGCATATGTCCACTGTACAATAGGTTTTAACTATTTCATACACGTACACAATTTAACTGATTATACTCTATTTTTTTTCTTTCTTTTTCTATCCTACTCTCTATCCTACTATTTTCTCCTTTTTATTTTGAATCAGGGTGTCACTAAGTTGCCCATTTCAGCCATGAAGTCCCTTTATCCCAGACAGCCTTTATATTTATAATCTTCCTTTTTCATACTCACATGTAGCTGTATTACAGGCCAACACCAACAGGCCCAACTGACTGAACTGATGTACTAGGCATCATAAGTATCACATCACATCTGATGTGAAGTATACAGTATATGAGGAACTTGAATGTCAGTAGATATTGCTCTCTACTAGGGCTTAGAAACCATTCCCAATAGACAGGAAGTGTTGACAATGCTACAGAAGTCTCCATGTATTTGTGTGGAAATCTCTAGAATTATGATTAGCAGCCTTAGTCTTTTGAAAAGAAATGAATCACAATGTTTCTGTCCTGTCTGCAGTTACCACACACCCACATGAGGTTGTATACTAGAGATAGCCTTGTCCAGTATTGTATTGCACTTCAGTGGTTCTGAACTTATCAAGTAACAGTCCTGCATTCCTACATTCCCTCCCTCCTCTCTCTTTCTGAGCTTAGAGTTAGAGTTAGCCACTCATCAGATACTTTAAAAACAATTACTAAGTTTGGGACAGGGGTACTGCTTCATCTTTAAAAATCATTAACAGGCTTTCCACATTGTTTTTGTGTGTAACAGACCCTTCAAAGAAACTCACAGGAACAAAAATAGTAACATACCCTGGCCGGAACTTTTTAAGTGAGATAAAGTTTGCTGTTGCAATAGCAAATGCTCTGCTAATAGGGGTTCCTATCCCTCATTTTCCAAATACGCAATGCATAGAAAAGCATTACTTTGAACTGAGAGATTCCAGGAGTGTGCCCACCTCTACATGTTGTAAGGGGAGATCCCTACACAAATACAGAGGAGTGTCCCCAAAGTCCCTTGCTTTCTTTACCACTTTTGGAGATTATCCCAAGTGCTCTCCTTCCTTGCTACAAGTAATAGCATTTGCTTCACTCTCATTGCAGAGTTGTGCTTATCAGCCTTGTGCTCATAAATGGCCCAACCACTCTGTTACCAGTGTGCTTATTTCTAATCTCCAGTTGTTTGTTGTTCCTAGTGTTCCATTGACATTTGCTTCAGAGCATCAAACAGCCCAACTATGCTTCTCTGAAGTTTAGTTTAGCAGAGTCCCTGGTAGATAAGATGTCTCACAAATATTTATTAATGAACTCATTCAATATTTAAGAATTAATTAAATGTAATTAAGGTCAAGACAAGAGCACCCCTCCTCCCGATCTTACAGGAGAATAAACTCCAGTAGGAGAGAGAACAACCATAAATACAGGAAAATAGATGGCTGTCAATTTCTCAGAACAAAGTAACAAACTAGAGCAGAATGAGATTAATTATAAAGAAATTTCTGAGGAGTGAGCTTTGGAACTAAATGAGTCAGAAGTCAGTCTCACTGGGGAATGGGTAACTGTAAAATGCTTTCAGGAAATCAGGTCCACTATCACTATATCTCTCGCATGCAGGAACACTATATTCTTTGGTCCCCTAATAATGGTGCTGTAGCAAAAAAAAAAAAAAAAAAAAAAAGTTCATTTTCATTTCCTTACTTGTGTGGTAATTCAGGGCATCCTTCAACAGGAATGCCTGCAGACTTCACTGGAGCCAGAAGACTTTTAGCATCCTGGCGAGTTAGCAGGCGAGGGGTGTTTTGCTCCCAGTAGATTCCATTAATTAAACACGTTGTATAGGGTGCAATCTGTGAAGCAAGTTCCATGTCAACAAAACATGATGTAGCTTATTTTAATACCATGCATTAAAAGAACACTGTATTAGAGCAAAGCCCATGATAGATCATCAGTAGTGCTTCTATAGACCATTTTGTTGTCCAGGTCACCTGCCATCTTCTAAGGAAAAGATAATATTCACCCACCTTTCACTGTAGAATTACTCCATGATAAGACATGAATGTAATAAATAATTAATATTTTGTTCTACAATACATTGTATAGCTAGGAAAAATAAAATGGTGAAGAATCAAGTGACCCAGAACTCTTATTTCCAGTCCAAATACCATAAACTATAACTCTAATCATACTTAACTTCTCTGGACTCTATTGCTCTTACATGCCAGATGAGAAGACCAGTCCTCAAAAGAATATTTGAGGATTAATTGGATAACCTCACTGGGAAACTGCTTGCATATACACATGGACATGTGGCAAGTGGATCACCCTCAGTTTCAGTAGCATCTGCATCTAATCACTAATATGTATGGTTCAGATTTAAAATTAGGGGCAGAAACCAATTAATGGGCTCATCAGTAGGAAGACTATCTCCCACTCTTTATATAGTACCCTTTATTGCCTATAGTTCTTTGTCTAGCAGAGTGGTAAGTTCAGAAATCATATATATATGTATATATATATATAATATATATATGTAACACTAAATGGACTGAGCATTTTGTAGTTACATATTTAGCCCCCCCAAACACACACACAATTTATATATGTATATATACATATATACATTTATATACACACATATAAATACACACATTCATATATAGATACAGAGACAAAGAGAGATATGAAAAAGAGGTCATAAATATGCTTACATCACAATGCATGGGAAGGGTTGGTTGGATTAAAGGGAGAACTAAGCAAGTATGTAAACTAAAAAAGAAGTGATGGTGCTTTCCATCCTGCACTAAGCAATAGGCATCTCTTGGGACAACTAGCACAAGCGCCACAAGACAGCAAGTAAGAGAAAGCCCTACTACTAGAAGTGCAAGTATAAGCTGGAACATCCTGCTGTCAATACTAAGACTCGCCCTGGTTGTATACACACAGTCCAAGTTTAGAGGCGGTGAGAAGTGTGCCATGCCCCACATCCAGTCTTAGGGGCTCTGAGTGTTTTTCTCAAAAAAACAAGGATCATTGATGTTGTTTCCAATGCATCCAATAACTAGCTGGCCCACAACAAGCCCCTGGTGAAGAATTGCACTGTGCTTACTGACAGTAGATGTACCAACATTGGTATGAGTCCCACTGTGCACTGCCCCTGGCCACAGGAAGGGGAGCAAGCTGACTCCTGAGGAGGAAGAACTATTAAACAAAAAAAAAAAAAATGATCAAAAAAATGCAAAAGAAATATGATGAAAGGAAAAGATCGCCAAAATCAGCAGTCCTGCCTGTATAACCTCAGGACCAGGCCAGTGAGGTAGAGCAGATGGCTCTGTGCTCGGAGGCAAGGCTCTGGAGTTCTACCTGAGGGAGATCAAAGCTCGGAAAGGCAAAAAAGTCATCACTCTTAGCTCATGCAATAAAGGTGTTTATTGTTCTGTAAGATAAAATAAATATTTTTTTAAAGAAGAGATGAAATGTACTAAATTTAAAACTGTTTTCAACCTAAATTGTTTTTATATACTGTGTGTGCCTTAAGTACCTCAAGGCATTCCCACATGGAAGGGAAGAACTTTGTAACACACCTTAAAATATCAAAGTTTCATACCAGAATCTAAGACACACTTAAAATTATTTAAAGCACTTCTTTTCATAATGTGTGTATGCATCTTGAGCTGTGTTTGGTTTCTAGTTTGTTGGCTTGTTCTGAGGACAGCTGTTACATGACTAATTATGTTTGTTGGAAGATGAAGCCTCTGCTTCCCCACCACAGGGACGTATTTTATAAGTCATATTTTGGACAATATCCAGCTTGGTTTTTATTTTAAATGGCTTTTCTAGAACTCATGCTAGACTTGAGTTCCAAGTGAGAATCTTGTATTTGAAGTTTATTTAATTTGACTTAAGACTTTGAAACTATTAGGGATGAAATACACACATGTTGAATGTGAGGACATACATTTTATGGGGCCAGGGACATGATGTTGTGGTTGAAATACAATTGTCCCTTGAACTCCTGCAAAGATTAACCAACAAAGTCTTATGTTCATAGTATTTAGAGAGCAGAAGCTGAATGCAACCCAACTGTGGTATTAAGAGAAGGGGAATTTGGAAAGTGATTAAATTAGATTACAGAAGAGTGGAGCACCCATGATTAATCTTCATGGTTTAGTTAGAAGAGGAAAAGAGAACATATGGGTAGAGATACACAAGACCTCCTACCATGATGTGGTGCAAACAGGGGAACCTATAAAAAAACCTGAACTTGTTTTGTACTTCAAGCCTCCAAAATAGTAAACTAAGGACAGGCTATAGGAAGACCATACATGTGTCTCCAGACCTAGTTCTTTACCTAAGTCTGGTTTTCTAAATGCTGGTGACAAGCCTGCTCTGAAAAAGAAAAAGGTAAACTAATAACTTAATAACATCTTTTCTTTCAAACCTCAGTTCTTTCATTTTGAAGTCAACTAAGATGAAAGCCGAGGTTATGGTTACAATTTTTTGGCAACAGAAAGAATAAACCATTGGGGATGTTGCTCAATGGTAGAGCACTTGCTTAGATGTGAAAAACCCCAATTTTATTTCTTAGTACTGAAAAAAAGCCAATTTTTAAGATGTTAGACACATTTATGTTAAGATCCGGCCTCAGAGACATTTCATTTTTGCCAACAGTGTTAACTGGTATAGACTATCACAGAAAACAAAGCTATCCAGACACTGGTTTAAAACTAATGAGCATATGCATTGTGAAACAGAGAGACTGTGAAGCAATGAACAACCCCACAGAAGCCACCAAAACCACTAAGCAAAGACCACCTCAATCAAGCCCAAGTATTAGTAGGAGCCAACTACTAATCCAACACTATAGAACCAAAGGACTCACAGTCAGTCTACACCAGGACCTGAAGAATCAAGGTACACATTCACAATTTCCCCCACAGAAAACAGCTTAACTGTGGTATCATAGCAACCAAACCAAAGCCAAATACTCACATCTGTATTAAAACGACTTATGTAGCGCTCAGGATATTTCTCATATTCCACGGGATCATACACACCATCTGTTTTCCTGACAAGATGATGATGGCGACTTAACACAGTTCCATACACTTTCCTGAGGTCTTACAAAGAAAGAGGATATCAATACAGTGACAAATGATGACAATTTATGGTGATAGAATATTAACACGAATACTATTACAAACAGTAAAAGGTAAGGCCCTGCAAGGCCCTCCCTCACCCTTACCTCCTGTTTTTGAAACTTCTTTTAACTCATGGGGTTCCACGTACTCACAAGGTAGTTCATTGAAGACTTCTTGGGCTCCCTGCAATAGTACATGAGTAAAAGAATCAAACCTCAGCAGGGACATGGTCAACAGATTTCCTGCAAGGATTCACAATTGTGTAGTTCCCCTTGTCCTATCCTATAACCAGGACAAGGACAGGACAGGAGAAGGACAGGGAGGTGTCATGCTGGTAGCTGACAAGCCAACTTTGGTTTCAGTTGCATCAGAAGGGACTAGTTCTTTAGAACAGCAAAAAGAGTTTAGAAAAGTGGGTGTAACACTATGTGCCTACTTACTTTGGGACTCACTATGGAAATTATTTTAAGTGGGAAGACTGTCTAACACAGAAGGAAAAGATCAGGTGCATGCTTTACAATTCAGCACTAACAGAGGTTCTGTTTATAAAAATTCTGCACAACAGACCTATTTTTCAATTGCAGGTTTCTCTAGAAGATTACAAATACAGCCATAATGCCACTCAAGAAGAAAGCATTAATACCAATCTTAATCTTCCTTAGTGTGCTGGCTGTTCTTATGTCAACCTGACACACTACTGTCCTCCTTAAGATCCAGCTGTAAGGCATTTTTTAATTAGTGTTTGATAGAGAAAGTCTCAGCCCTTGGTGGGTGTTTTCATCCCTGGGCTGGTTGTCCTAGGTTCTATAAGAAAAGAAGTTGAGCAAGTCGAGGGAAGCCAGCCAATAAGAGGCTCCCCTCCATGGCCTCTGCATCAGCTCCTGCCTCCAGGTTCCTGCCATACTTGAGTTTCTGTCTTAATTTTCTCTAATGATGAATACTGATGTGGAAGTGTAAGCCAAATAAACCCCTTTTTCCCCAACTTGGTTTTGGTCACAGGGAGAAAAGGGTTTATTTTGCCTACACTTCCACAGCACTGCTCATCACTGCACATCCACAATGGACTGCTGCACTCCTACCATCAACACTAATTAAGAAAATGCCTTATTGTGACAGAAATAGAAACCCTAAGATACTTAGTTAGTAACTAAGCAAGATTCAAAGCAGTTACTGAAGAAACAATCGATCCTCTGAAAGGCAGTGATTTATATCATTAATAAGAAGTTATCAAAGGAAGAAAACAGGGAAGGAAGGATGAGGAAAAAAAAGAATGCAGGGACACTGCAAATCTCTAATACAGTGGTTCTCAACCTTCCTAATGCTGTGACCCTTTATTGCGGTTCCTCATATTTTGGTGATTCCCCCCACCACCACAGAATTATTTTTATTGCTACTTCACAACTGTATTTGCTACTGTTATGAATTGTAATATAAATATCTGAAATTCAGGATATCTGCTATGTGAACCCTGTGAAAATGCTGTCCAGTTCCCAAAGGAGTCACGATCCACAGATTGAGAACCACTGTTCTAATAGATGGTAAAAGGAAAGAACATACTTGGGCTATTGCTCTTCTATGCTACAATAAAAATGTAATAACAACAACAAAAGTACTCCATATTGAATGGTCATTCATTCTGTTTGAAATGCCCATGAAATGTTGAGCATTTTAGATTTCTTGGCAGAGAGGGCAGGTGGGACTACCTTGGATACGTTGCCAGTTCCCGTGAACACAAAGGTTAAGGGTCCTATTGACTTTGGCATTAAACCCAGAGATATTTCATAGCCTGCGTCCCGGACAGCCTGTACCGCCTGACTGCTGTTCCTGTAGTTGTGGGCCATGCCAAGATGCTGGAAGCAAGCACACACAATCCACGTCAATCCACTAGCTCAAACACCTTTCTACACTGAAAATGTGACGTGTTTCCAATAAATAAATAAAATCTCTCACCATAAAAGGTGTATGATGTCCCAAAGCAAGAAGCCTTAAACCCATTCCATGTAAAATATTGATCATTCCTGTCACAGAACCAGATCAATAAAAAGACCATTAATTAAGTGGAGTTAAATGACAATGCACAAAATAAATTCCATTCATAGCCATTTACCAGAAGAAATGATGTGTTTTTCTCTGTGTCCATTTTAAACCTGCTAGGTACCCTAAGGAAGCTAAGACCATAGTATTTCAGATTCAGAAGGGACCTCAGGACATCTTGTCTATATTCTCTACTTTCTATTATCAAATACACTCACCCATCTACATCCTTGTCTGTTTTTATTTCTAATATTGGCCCTGATAAGATTGAAGAAAATACCTCTTCTCATCAAAGGTTAATCTCTTCTTCTGTCTACAGTTTCCAACCTGTGCTGGCCCTTCATAGCAAGAAATTCATCCTTAAATCACCCCCTCACAGTTCTTCTCTGCAGGTTCATTCTTACCAGTATTTAAACATACTCCCATCTCCCATACCAAAAGCAAGTAAAAAAGAAAAACAAAGTCACCATTGGCCTAGGAATACTAACCAATATTTAGTGGCCTATATGACTAAACTTGATAGAATTTTCAGATCCTGATTTACTTGTCAGAATTATTATTTGGCAGTGTAGACTGTCTCTTGGATTGATAGTCAATTTCCCTCAGTATCCCTGACTTGAATGTATCCTTCCCTCATCCTTCCCTTCCTGTCTCATTATATAGCCCAGGCTACTCTTGAACTTACTATGTAGCTCATGGCAGCCTCGAATTCCAGAGTCTCCTGTCTCAGCCTCAAGTGGTAGGATTGGGAATATGTACAGCCATACCGAAGTCCAGAATTAATCTTACTTTCTTTAAGCACCTCTGTGTATATTATATTAGCACCTTCAGTATTCTCTTTGGGACTCCGTTCTTTTCATACCTTAATTTTCCCTTAGATAATTTCATCACATCCTAAATTTAAGTATTTTCTGCACGTGGATAATCCCCAAGTCTGTACTTCCAGTATGGATTGTTCTTGTGATTTTAGGATGTTGTAAATCATCTTTTCTATGCCTTCAGTGGGGTGTCATTGGACATCTAAAATAGCATGCCTGCAGCAATGACCTCATTATCTATTCTCCCTTTGTTTATAGGACTACAATCTTTCATACTTTTCCCAGTGCCTCTGCCACACATACAACTCTACCCAGGTTTCTTTTTTCTTTTTGTTGAAGTCAGCTTTTAAAAATAAATTGTTTATATGCAGTAAAATGCAATTCAGTGTATAGTTTAATAACTATTAACAAATAGTCACACACATGCATCACAGATCCAAGATAGGAATTATGGCTACTGTCTATATAAATTAGAGTATTTATAAGTTATAAGTCATGTACTCTAATATTTGTCTCATTTCATCTAGCATATTTTTTAGATTCACATCAATATTTTTGTCTTTTTGTTGCTGAAGTTTCCCATTTTATGGTCATACCACAATCTGTTTATACATTTCTCTCCTAATAAACATTTGCATTGTTTCCAGACTATTACAATTTTCTGTAAAAACTTATTTTTGTGGAAAACACAATATGTTATATTACACATATACAATATGTGTATGTGCCTACTTTAAATGGTGTGAAACATAGGGTAATAATGCTTCCCACATTCCCTATCTAACCAGAACCCCCATACTCAAAACAATGTAGGTTATTGTCACTGCTCTTGGTTTCATCCCAGAACTTGAAGGTAAGATGCTATTGATGAAGACACCATATACTTTAGACAAAGGACTTGAAGTTCCCTGAAGACTAGTTCTAATAATGTAGAAAGGTGCCATGCAAGCTTCCAAGAGAGAAAAGAAATCAATAGTCCTACCAGCTATAAAGTTTACAAACTACAACAATGAATGGTCCAGCAATATGCTCCAATGGTGAAATAATTCACTTTTATATTAGGAATAAACCAACAGCTGTCTGATTGTGCTTAAGGCCTGCTGAATAGGAGGGAATGTATGCCTGTCACTATAAAACTAACCAACTATCAATGGCTGGACAGTTCAGAGTCTTTAGAAATAACCTTACAAATGACACTTTCTAAAACCATTATGACTTCTAACTATGTTCTAAATATTTTGACTTACCCTCACTAATAGCATCTCTCACTCTTCATCAATGAAGCTTTTTATTTTCAGTAAATAGAAGTTATTATGGAGATCCACAGTTGACCAAAATGCATAAAGTAAGTGACCCAGCTTTAATTGACACATCTACAGTGTAACCCCTACACCTATGGTGCAAGGAAAATTATAGAAGAGTGGCATAAAATCTGTAATAGCCTGAGGGACAGGTTGACTGCTGCTAAATAGTGTCTTCTACACATGGCAGAATAGTTGTATCAATCATATGCCTGCTTAAACAATACCTGCAGAGTGACGTGCACCAGTTGACATGCCAATGTGTATGAGAAAAACTTCACAAGGCTCTACCCCTAGATGAAGGACTGCAGGGAACTAATGAATGCTGAGAGAAGGAGAATCAGTTTTCTCCAGGAATGAGCTTCCTGATAGGTTATCCAATCCCAAGTGGTCAGCCCTAAATGTCGCTCATACAAGCAACTCTAAATTGACTCAGCAGGGCGTGTGCATGTATGTAAGAATAATAATTTAAAAAGAGGTCATGAATTTGAGAGGGAGTGTGGGAAACATAGAAGTGGTTGGAGAAAGGAGGAGAGGTGATAATGATGGAAATACAATACTCACGAAAAAAATTCGTAAAAAAATTGAAAACATTAAAGTTCTTTTGGAGTCTCACTATGTAGCCCACACTGGCCTCATATTCATGGCAATCCTCCTGTCTCAAGCTTCTGAGTGCTAGTCTACCATTTTGTCAAGCTCAGTAGCCTTGGTATAATTTTTGTTGTTCTTTCAATGTTTGCAAAGGAGATTGTTATTCTCTCTTATATTTCTTCTCTGCATAGTGCCATCTCCCTCTTTTTCTTAATCTAGATTTTTTTCAATTTTATTAATAGCATGCCTAGACTTCCCTCCTCCTTACTTGCTTAAATAAATGTTAATCATCCATCAAGTCCCAGCTTCAGATGCGCTGTCTCAAGGACAACCCTCCCAACAGCTATTTCCAGCGCAATGCCCTTCCTCTAGCAAGTAGCACTGACACTATACTTGTGGGTTAACTTGCCTCTGTGATTTTTTAAAGAATAAAGGCCACATCCTATTCACAGACATGATGTTACATCATGCCGCATCAATCAGCATATTCCTGCTGTGCTCATTTTCTCTAGAGACACAGAACATTTACCTGGAACAGTAGTCAACAGGACTCACCCCTCACTTGGACAAGAAGACCTCAACCCAGATTTTCTACTTATGGTGTCCCATTACCAAACATAAATTTGTTTCTCCAACAGGACCATCTAAAAAGCTAGAACATATTCCTAGGTATTAACCTTTTGCTTGCTTCCTTTTTCTTTTCTCTGTGTTTTTGTTTTACTAGTAAACATAGGAAAGAGAAAATACACTTGTCATGCTGAAACACACTTATAAGGCTACATAGAGCCTTAACATACCTACCTGCCACACCTGCCCACTGACCAAATGCCACTATCCGAGACCCTCTGTGGTCCACCATTTTCTCATAATCAATTAATCGGATTTCCTGAAGAAAGGGAGAAAATAAACAGTTATGACCAGGTAAATTCAGCTCAAACTCAATGAGTAAAACACATATAAAGAAGTAAAAATTTTATCCTTTTTCCCTCTTATAAAATGCATATTGACCTACTAACCCATCACCAGTAGGTGTAGCACTAAATGCTTTGATCACAAACCAGCTGTAATTAGAGATAAAGGAATGAACTTTGTGTTAAAGACATCCTTTGAGATGAGGCAAGGGTTTCCTGTAAGTTACCATGCACCCCAACCTGCCCAAAACCCTTTGAAATATACCTGTGTCCCTACTTAGAGTCAATCTTCTTGTTCCAACGAAACACATCCTTCCTAGAATGAATCCCTGTGTGTGAGTAAATCCTGACTCATCCCAAGTCCTTCCCAGTCAGTCTTCTTGAACTATTACCTCTTTCTTACATATTCTTCCTGTACATTGCTCCTCAGTCATTTTAAATACCTCTTTTAGCTAAAAAAAAAAAATAGTAACAGTATACCCCTACACTCTCCCCCTCCTTTCCTTTTTATTTCCTCTTTTTCTCTCTTTTCTTTCCATCTTTATGTTTCTTTTCTTCATCTTTGTCAAACACAAATTCTTTCTCTTTCTTCAAAGACCTTCCCTCTCTCAGAAAAGCCCCATTAATGTAATTCTTAAAAGCTATATATACTTACATAATACTTTTAGCTCCTCAAAAATCATAGAAGTTAAGGGCCTTAAATACACTGCTAAGCATAACACAGAGTACTTGCCTAGCACATGCAAGGTCATGGGTTGCAACTCCAGTACTGGGGGGAAACTGCGCAATTTCAAATCAAGTTTACAAATACAATATCATTTAAAGTATATCCAACTCAGAATGACTTGCTAGCGTGCTGCCCAAAAACCATACTACTGGGTCTGTTTTCATTAATTTTCTGATGAGGACCAAAGGTTCATATAACAAAATATCTCTGAAGGCCTCCATAAAAGGGTTTATTGGCTTCAAAGTGGTTTTGTAATTAATAGGAACATATCCTATTGCCCCATATAAAATCCATTTCCTCCATTGCTTGAATTGTTAGTAAATTCAGCCTGTTTCTCTACTCAGATTCTATATCAAGTGTTCTGCCATTCTTACCAAGCCATGGGCCTTGGCTCTGGTGTGTATCTCTGCTTACTCCCAACATTCATCCAGCCTCTAACGGTACACTCCACCTAATCTCTCACAGTGTTGGACAGGAAAAGTTGCTCTCCTAGGCTACAGACTCATGTCCAGCATACCATCAGCTTCTCTGACTATTGTCAGAATGCAAATATCTGACAAGCTAAACCCCTCTGTCCCAACATGGCCAAGCTAGCTTTCTCTCATACACACCATGACCATCCTAGCTTACTCTCCTCATAGAAACACGTTTTCAGTCTATAGTGATCTTTTTAGTTGTTAAAGCGCATGCCCTAATCACTGCTGACTTCCTTCCTCAAAGTCCACCTTCCTGTTATTTGGGAATTTTGTAGGATTCACCTCTAAAATGCAATTAGGGTTCCCTAAACATCACATCATCTACACCACCACCTGGGAGGCAGCCACACTCATCCATTGCCTATAGTCTAGACTGTCCCTAGGTTATGTCACCTGATTAGTATTGCTTTCTTCCTCCCACCTCCAACCATTATCCACATAATAGGAAGGCTAAAACTTTAGCACATGACCTGCTCTACCCACCCATTCACAAAGACTCTTGGATCTTTTTCTTCACATGTCTGTGTGCTTAGAAAACTCATCACAATAAGACATGGATTGGTCCTTTGTCTCCTTCAAATATCTTTTCAAATGCCACCGTTGGGATGAAGTCCTATCAACAGTTGCATTGTGCCCTCTTGATATCCATGTTCCTTTCTCCTTCAATACTATAGTTAATTCTTTTAATCAATTATTCCGGTGACATAGACTGCCTGCAGGCTTCATTCTTTGCCTATCTCTATCTTATCCCACTGAATAAGACACCAAAAACACAAGGGTAGTGGTCATTTTTCATTCCCATTGTGGTGAATTATGTTAGACACATTGTGCATTCAATACTGATTTCATTCAGTGGGCGTTCATTTTAAATAGCTACTAATGTTTTCACAGTATTTAAACCTCAAAATATGCTTCATCTCATATGAATAGTAATGCATGTAAAAGCATTCCTAGTCATGTTCTTGTACCATAGAGCTGTGTAACCTCGTTAATCTACTGTACCTCTCTGAGCCCCATGTGGACCACACTTTTCAGCTCTGCAATTCCACATAGTGGCATCTACACACTCGACCTTATAAATTAGTAACTGCTTGAGGGGGAAAAACCCACAAACTTTTGTCCTTCTATTTTAGGATATATATGCATTATTTTATGCATACTCCAAGTCTGCACAGCAGAGGTTAGATCTTCATTGGGCACCCTGCTGTGAACCATATCTCCTAGTGAAGTGAGTGACAGACCACTCAAAGCCACATTACAGCTCATGAATGTTGGTCAAGATTACCTGTTTCAGGACCTCATCCAACAAGCTCATATTGGCTTCCTGGGCCTTTATTGTGTGAGAAAAGAAGGCATAAGTCTTCTTGGACATCAATTTTTCCTCTGGAGGCCTTTTCACTCCCAAAATTAGACAAGCTTCTGTGATATCCTCCTGAAGAATGCCGCCAGCCCTGGCATACTCCTGGGGATGTAATTTGGAACCAAAGGTTACTCTCCCAGATTGTAGCACTCATGTTTTCTCTGATAAAAAGTACAAAGGTACAGCAACCTCAAGAATCATGGGGTTTAGTGGATTAGAAAAAGTAACAGTATAGCTTCCTTAATAAAGATTTATCAATCCTTTCATAGGAAAAGATCTGGAAAATCTACTATTCACTCATACTTAACAGCAGATTATACTTTGATCACAAATGGGGATAGAAAGATCAGATGTTCACGGTCATCACTGGTTATCTAGCAAGTTCCAGGTGAGTCTGAACTACAGGAGACCCCTGTCACAGGGGAAAAAAACAACTGAAATTTATACATGCCAATAGCATGCTGAAACATGCCATGTCAAGTTGTAATCTGTTACCTGTTTGTATTAGGAGAGAGGATATATGTCCACCACTGACTTGTTTGGTTCTATTAACATCTATTACTGTTCTAATATGAAGATTTGTGCAATATATATCACACAATGAAAGACAGGAAAGCTGTCTCCATGAAGGAGCTCATGTCAGATACCCAGAGCACAGCATGAGGTAAGGTCGCACTCAAAAGAACATTACAGTCAGGAAAATCTATGGAATATTCTAGGGGGTAGATAGTAGGACAATTCCCATCTGGGCTAATTAAAGAAATATAGAAAGTCACATTAATTTAAAAAGTTGAGTGCATTGTGAGAGATGAAAATGAGGACTGCAATAGTAACAGCAAGATGTCTGAAGGCAGTTGCACACACATAGACAGGAGAGTGAAGTGCTTAGGGTGTGTTGATGATACAATGTGGAAAATGCCATCACAGGTAATATGAGATTTACCAGTTAACAACAATACTAGTTGACTGTTATTAATAGATTATTGCATGTTTGGTTGGGTTCTTTGCATGAGTTGATTCATCAAATTCTCATATAATCTCCACGAGGTAGAACTACCCCAGTTCTACCATTGGGACACCTGAAGAGTACACACTTAGTGAAGATAATCTACTTAGCACATAGAAGTAAGAAACAGTCATATGAGATTTTTAAGGAAAGGAGTGACATGACCTGAGGGAAATTATAAGAACATCTATAGTGGCAGTTAGGCAAAATAAAGACATGGTAAACTACTTCAGACAAAGTGTAGATGTGTAGGAGAATAGGGTAAAAAACAAGCATATTATCTATCTGATTTCTTTAAAAAAAAAAAACAGCACATTTAAAGTAGAATTGTTACATAAACCATGGCAAATGTATGCAATGCAATAATTAGCACACAGCAATTAATATGATAAGACATGGTAGGTTGTTGACTAAAGCAGATGTGTTTATATAGAGATATTATATCTTTTGTACATTCATACATATACACACAGGTAGAAAGTAACAATATGTATGATATATGGCCTTCTGTATGTGAACAAGGGTGAAATAAGAATACAAAGAGACATGAGTGCTTATTTTTGCAAAAGAAACAGAAATGACTATAGAAACTAAAAAAAGTTTTGAGGCAAGTGGGAATGGAATGGAGATCAGGATGAGGACAAGACTGAATCTCTAAAATTTATAAATATCACACACATTTGAAAAATCAAACTCAAAGAAATTTAAAAGTAAACATTACAACTGAGCATAAATTATAATATGTTTCTATTATCACATTGGTAATGTAATCACACAGGAAAAAAAATTTAAATTTAAACAGCATTGTGAATAAGCCTTGTGGGAGTAAAGGCAAAATAAAAACACTCAGTTTTCATTTAAATGGATATTGATTGAAATAGTTGTACTATGATTATAAAACCATGTTTAAACTCCAAAAAATATCCTTCAAGATCAAGTTTGTTTATTGGTTGGTTTGGTTGGGTTTTTTGAGGCAGGGTTTCCCTGTAGCTTTGGAGCTTTGCTGGAACTAACTCTGTTAACTAGGTTGGCCTTGAACGCACAGAGATCCACCTGCCTCTACCTCAGAGGGCTGGAATTAAAGACATGCACCACCACCACCCAGCCCAAGATCAACTTTTAATTTGGAATATTATTAGCTCATGATTAAAGTATGTGTATGTGTGTGTACTTCAAAACTCTGTCTCCTAAAAGGACCTAGGTACAATAATACCTTAGTAAAAACAGCAGACACCAGATTCTGACTTCTACACACAAAAGATAATAAAGTATCTTAATGAAATAGTAAATCCCAGGTGCAAGGCAGGGAAAGTGCATGGTGAGTCTGGGATAATATACTATTCTAGGAAAAGAGTTAGTTCAAAGAAGTCAATTAGCTGTTCAAGAAATGTTCGAACCGCCTTGAAAGAACTCCCACCACCAAATTTGAGATACTTGGAATATTCAAAAGCATGGATTGAATGAAAAGGTTCATAATTTCAAATAATAATCAAAAAGCTAAAGATAACAAAGAGAAGCAAGTGAGCTAGAGAGTGTCACATCAGAAAGGAACAGCTTTGCAAGCTTCTGTGCAAAACCTCATTCAGGTGAAGATTCTCGGAGGAAGCAAACACAGCCAGCTGAAAAGCCAAAGAACAAGAGCTTCACAGATCCCAAAACACTACCCCCCCCCACTACACAGAAAGGACAAAGGGGAAGATACATTTCCCTACTGGAGAGATCACCTGGGAACCACCTCAACTAAGTGATCACACATTGCTGATAGTGGGGCATCTTGGTATCTTGAGTCTTTGATGCTGTACTATGGGATGAGGCTATGTAACTGATGTTTATGCCCCAAATGTCTAGCCTAAATCTAATCCTGAGGATATAATCACGAGAGTTCCATTCAGAATCAGAGCATGCTACAGGTCACCTTTCTGGCCTCTTCAAAAAAAGAATCAGTGTCATTAAAATAAAGTCAGGAAAGGAGGACATGCCCCAGATCACAACTAAAGACATGGAACAATAGCCTGCAGGAAGCTTAGGTAAGTATCAATTAAGCCAGTGGAGAACTTGAGCACAGACCACATGAGAAGCAAGGTTGGCTGGCTTATGTCTGCCACCTCAGCACTTGGGAGGCAGATGCATAAGGGCCAGAAGTTCAAGTTCATTCTCAGCTACACAGAAAATTTAAAGAATCTTGGCTACATGAAAACCTGTCCAAAACAGAACAAAACAAAAAAGTTTAGATTACAGGATGCTATTTCTTGTGTGAAAAATAATACGGTGCTTAAGTAAGACAGCTCTGTCTAGGAGATGCACAGCAAAGCATTAAGTGCTAATGTGTTAGAGCATCTGCAACCTACTTTCAAATGATCCAGGAAAGGAAAAGCACATGTAGACTCCTAAAACTGGAACGACACTGTAACTTCCATTATGATTATTTGAAAGAGTTAACAGAAAGATGAATGCAAAGCACTATCAAAGTGGCTATTGAGGTACACCCTCATGAAGAATAAACTCTACCTGAGGAAGCATTCCCTGGCTGCAAGAATGGCAATTTAGTCTTCTGTCTTTCTAGCCCCTGAAGTGGAACCTACAACTGAAGGAAAGGGGCTGGACCTAAAGGAGAGAGGGAGAGGGATAGGGGGCTGCACCTGAAGCAGAGAATGACTGAGACCCAGAAACTTCTGAAAGCAGACCCTTAAACCCTCAGGAAGAGAACACGTGGAATGGGGTGAAAACATATTTTTATAGCAAAGTAATGGAGTTGAAGTGAAAAGAACACATTTTGTTTTCTTTCATATACATCTGAATTATCACTGTTGTATTCACAGATATTTAAAATTTAGAGTAGTTACCTTGTCATGGATGGCCCGTCGATTAGAAGGCTGTATCAAGACCTTGTATCCCAGTTTGGTGATGCCCTTGATGTGTTTGGGAGCCAGAGGTGCTCTGCGCTCCCAAGCATTGACATCCTCTCTCCGGAGTGCCATCACTGGCTTGTGGTGTAGACCTCTGGAGAGGCAGGCTCTGAGCCTGACCAGTATCGGTCTCTGCACTCTCAGCATCTTCAAGTCTGGCAGCTATAAAAGCAAGTTTCAACAGTAGCACAGAAAAGCTCAGAGGGCTCACAGATAAGTTCTGGTCTCCTTAGAAATCTGTTGAAAAGAGAACCAACCCACTTGGTAGACACGAGAAGGACAGACAAATCTCTGTCAGTAAATGTGCCTTTACCAAAGGCACACTAGTGCCTTTATTTCCACACTAGATGTACCAAACTAAAGTCTCCAAAATTGGTCAACAAAACTTCTTAAATGTTTTATTGAACACATTTTTATCACAAAAGCTTAAATATGTGAGTTTATTGTGCAAAGGCAAAGAGATAACAGATAACAGTCTTTACAAACTGGTCCCTATTTTGATGGTATAAAGCTTGAGATTCCTGTAACGATATGCACGAGTCTTCAACATTCCTTGTGAGATTTCTTTCTCCATAAGCTTCCTGAATAGAAGTTACTCAGTGTGTTCTGCCCCCTAGTGGCTGCAAGTGAGGTTTTTTTGTTTTTTTGGTTTTTGTTTTGTTTTGTTTTGTTTTTTGTTTGTTTTGTTTTGTTTTGTTTAACATCTACAATAAGATGTTTGTATCAGCAAAATTAAAAACGATGTATAACCCTTAATACCACAGGATCAGCTGAGTTTGGTGGCACGTGCCTGTAATTCCAGCACTCAGGAGATTGAAGCAAGAGGGTCGCCATGAGTTTAAAGTGATGTCTCAAAAAAGGGAAACAAAATAAAACAAAAAACTTCATGATTATTTTCTAGATCTCATGATCATTTTTCTAGACCTCCACTGTTACTGGATTTAATGAAATTACTGTTTCATTAACTACTGTAAGTTAATAAAACCAATCACTAGATCACATGGATTCCTTCGGCACAGACTCTGGTTTTCCTCTCATGGATCTAACAGGGCTTCCTCACCACACTCAGCACTGCTGGTCTCAACCATTTCTTCACTGCTATTCAAGTATGCACAATTCCACTCATTTAGTTAGTCAGAACAAACGTATTCCACAAAATAAATATTCTGTGTCCAATACAAATAAGTTTTATGTAAGTTTTTCTATGAAAGTATTTTTTTTATTGTTTTCAAGTGTTTGCATACACCTTAAAGTCAAATATTGCTGACAATTTTTCAGATGTTATTATTTGTCCATGGAAGGTTCACAGTAAATTATGGGGATTGTATATTCTCAAAAAAAAAAAAATAATCCTACCCATTATAGAGCTAGAAACTTCCTACTCATTGCAGATAGCACATAGTAAAACTTTCATATTATGAAGTAACACATTTTGGTTACTTGAGAATTCAAGCTCCAAGGAACACCTTTTTCACAGATGGGGACAGTGAACAAACACTTAGGTACTTGCTATCTATAAATATAGAGAGCACTTCACAACAGAACCAGAGGAGAACACAAGAAGGAAGCTGTCCAGGAAAAGACAGCTGCACACAGCATAAATCACACAGCAGCATAGCAGTCCAGGCAATATCAGGGACAAACTGTATGATGAGAGCAAGAGATAGAAATTGGTCAGGTAGATAGAGACCCCGCCAAATAGTAGTTCTGAGAATGCTCGTGCTGAAAACCAGGAATTCTAGAGACACTGCAGATGAGATAAATCGAGAAGTACCCGAACTACCTGTGGGTAACCCAACTGGATTGACCAACCCCCTTTCCCCAAGACTCACTCAAGTCTCTGGCATAAGTCCTTTAAATCTCCCAGAGTGGCAGCTACAAAGTATGCTCTTTCGTGGGCTTGTTCTTGCTATACAGAAACAGAGCCTTCTCTATCACTCTTACACTCCCACCTATGAACTATAATGAACCTTCTGTCTAAAACTCATCTTCTATGGTACTCATTTCATTCTCAGAATTCAAAACACAAGAACCTGAAAGTCAATGGCTCAGGGCAGCTTTCATGGTCAATAGGTTTTTTGGGATGCTATCTCCACACACTAGACTCCTCACCAGGAGCCAAGAAAGGTGCAGCTGAACATTTCACACATCATAACGGTAAACAAACTGGTGTTTAGCATTTCAGTAGAGGATTTCTAACACTATGTGCATTTTTTGGCTTGCTCATATAATTTTGTTACTCAAAAGAAACATTAAATTCAAGTGCAATGCCCATACTGCATTTCTTGAATTCACAGGTGACCATATTGTGAGTTTCCCTTTTGGTCCCTAAATGAAGGCATATGCACATGTTACCATTAATTAGAGTCCCTTCTTCTAAGCCCCAGACCAAGCTTTATTATTAACCAAAGTCACCTTCCCAAATTCAGTGACACCCTCTCCTTTTCTGGGGTAGGTATGGGCTTGGAGACAGCAGTGGACACACATATCATGCAAGGCCGTACAGTCTAAGGGAACCAGAAGACAAAATCATGAGAAATGGGGATTCTCTTAGAAAGCTACAGTCACTTCTTGCAAGAAATTCTAAAATTATTAAATTCCTGTAATTTACATTTTACAAAAAATAAAATAATAGTGATTATTGATTAAATACCATAAGCCTTGTGCTACACTGTACCCTTCACAGATACTATCACAGATATTAATTCATTTCCTTCTTGCAAAAAAATCTTATGTAGATAGTATTATTGTCCCTTCCTCACAGATAAAAAATAGGACACTGGAATCTGACTGGGTGGGTTCACTATTGTAAGAATTCCTAGACTGAAGCTTAAAACCTGTGGCTTTCTCTGCTTTGCCAAAGGTCAGGGATTGTACTAGGCAAGGAAGTTTGACATACTGCTACTCTCACTAGCTCTGGCTTCCAAAAGAAATCTGGCACCCAACTTCAGTCAATCATCAATGCTCCCTCTTGACCCAATTCCTCTGTTGTCTTTCATGTGTCCCTGCCAAGGTCAATTCTAGACTTCTGGGTGTTTGGGGAACAATAGGGGCTGACATTATTGGAGCTATTACCGGTCACTTGTAACTTAGAAACCTGGTTTCAGCACAGAACTTTCCAGTCACCAAGAAATAGGAAATGGACTGAAGATGTAACTCAAAGGAAGAGTGTGTGCCTGGCAGGAAAGCTGGTTCTACCCCCAGCACCAAGAAAATAGGGGAGAGGGGTAAGTAAAGCATCAGTGGGAACTTCAGAATTGCACTGACAGGAACAGCCATTTACTGACAATGACTATAAAGAGCTACTCCAAATTTCCTGGTCCACACTTTTGTGATTTTTGAAAAAAATAATGACCATGTTTATTTTCAGACCAACTCTAGTGAATCAGCTGACATTACTGAGTGCTGACAAGAGGGGCAGCATGAGTAAGGAGGATATGAGAATAGGAGGGGAAAGAGTTGTTGGAGACACAGGAAGAAAGTAAGAAAAGAGAAAGGGGGTGTCACATAGTCAAGGGATAGAGGGAGATCTTCACCTGAAAATTCTAATCTTTTTCCCTCCAACACATAGAAGGTCAACATTTCAAATGTAAAAATGTCAGTTTAAAAGTATCCTATGTCTTTTTGAGGGAAAAAAGTAGCTCTACAGTATATTTGCAATGACATAGGATTCACTGGAAACCTAAGACAACTTTGATAGTCACTGGAGTATCACAGTGAGCTGCTCAGAGACACGCTGACAACAGGAAAATGCACAATGTGACAGCATCTCAACACATCTGCATAGCAAGGAATTTACCAAATGAGCCACCTCCCCAGGCCTTTCACAGATCTTTCAATTCTTCTAGCAAACATCAACAATTCTCTAAGCTCCTCCAATTTTTATATAACAACTACAAAGTAAACAAAAACAAAAAAAAGTCTTGGACCTACAAGGATGACCCCAACTAACAATCTGAACAACAGTGGAAAGGCTACCTTGTATGCCCTTCCCTGATAATGAGATTGATAACTAACTTATCTGCTGTCATAGAGCCCTCATCTAGTAGCTGATGGAAACAGATGCAGATACTCACAGCTAAACATTGAGCCAAACTCCTGGAATCCAGTTGGAGAGAGGGAGGAGTGATAAGAAAAGGGGTCAAGACAAGACTACAAAAACCCACAGAGACAGCTGAACTGAGGAGCTAAAGGACCCCCAGACTGATAGCTGGAAAACCAGCATTGGACTGACTCAGACTCCCTGAACGTGGGTCTCAGTTATGAGGCCTGGGCAGTCTATCAGACCTCTGACAGTGGAACCAGGATGTATCCCTGGTGCATGAAAGGACTTTGGGAGTACATTCCCATGGATGGATACTCCCTTAGCCTAGAGGCAGGAGGGAGGGCCTAGACCCTACTCCAAATGACTTGACAGATTTTGATGATCCCTCCTAGAAGACATCACCCTCCCTATGGAGTGGGGGGGATGGAGGGAGGGAGGGGGAACTGGGATTGGTATGCAAATTAGAAATTATGTATGTATGTATTATGTATATATATGTATATATGCATATATACATATATATGTATCTTAGGAATCACTAAATCAGCACTAGACCAATAGTTTTCAACCTAACCTATGAGTCATGACCCATTTGGGGTCACATATCAGATATTATTCATATCAGATATTTATATTTTGACTCATAAAAGTAGCAAAATTGCAGTTAGGAAGTCGCAACAAAAACCAATTTTATGGTCAGAGTCAGCACATGAGGAACTGTACTAAATGGTTACAGTGTTAAGAAGGTTGAGAACCACTGTACCAGGCCTACATACAATCACAAAACATAAAGATCTCAGCATGGTTTCCCCAACTTCTATCACTTCCCCTGGGACATGAATAAGCTTAGGAATGTGCATTCATTTGGGAGAAATTGAGACCAAATGTTCCATCTCTGGTCTTTATACTCAGGCATGTCTTAGGGACCATTTGTCTTAATTCTTTAGAGCAATCCTACTCCCCATAATACAGTGACTGAAACTACTAAATTACATGGAGAGATTTTTCAATGCCAAGTTATTTGCAGCCATCAGATATACACTTGGGTTAAATATCAAGAGACTATGGAAAGGTTAACATAGACCTCAGATAAAGAAATAATATATAGGAAATTCAAATTGTTTTTATTTGCCCTTTTTTAGTTCATTCAAAAATTGCAGATGTATTTTAAAATATACTTTTTTTTTAAGATTTAGTGTGTGTGTGTGTGAGTTAGTATAGCCACTGAATCCAGAAGAGGACATCTATGCCCTTGGAGTATTTATGCACTCGCTGATTATAGGAGCTAGATATCACTCATTTCCTAGCAAAAACAGCCAAGTGTTTTTAATCTCTGGGTTGTTTCTCCAGCCACACACATTAACATTTTAAAACAAAATACATACTGGCATATTTCCATATACTATATCTTCCTAGTATATGTAAAGTAATATAGTGGCTTTGTACTTATGCTTCTCACCCATTTTCCAGAACATAGTGTTCCTGGGAAACTCCAAGGGTTCCAGTGTCAGCAGAGCATCTGACAATGGTTTAGTTCTAACTAAGCCAAATCCCTCCCAACTCCAAGGCTTGTTGGAACCAAGCCTGGAATTGCAAAGGCACTGGCCTCAGATTTTTACTTCCTCTTCCCCAGTGCACTTCTCAAATACATCCATGTTGAACCTATTACAAAAGTGCTAGACGAATGGTTAAAAAAAAACAAAGTAAACAAAAATTAATAAAGTTTAAGAACACCTGAACTGTGATGATTTAATCTTCATTGTCACCTGATAGATTTAGAATGCCTGAAGAATTCGTGTGTATGTGAGGCCTCTCCAGAGAGGTTTAACGGAGGAGGGGTGACCCTCCCTGAATGTGGGACCATCCCACAGGTTGGGATCCCGGGATGAAGAAAAGGAAAGGGGGGAAAGCCTGTGCACAGTGTTCTTCTATTTTTACATCTTAACTTTGGCCCACCTGTGACCAGCAACCTCACACTCACATTCTCATATCTTCCATCCATAATGGACTTTATCCCTTCTTATGTGAGCCAAGAAAACTCTGATCCCCTTCAAAATGCTTCTTTTTCTTCTGTCACAGCAGCAACAGTAACTACAGAGAGACTTTGAGGACTGGTCTCTTACTGTTAGTTTATCTGGTCTGAGAATATTTGTATTCGTATTCAGCTGCTGTCATGCAGTAATAGAAAACCCTGATTCTCAAAGCCAGGTGTGGTGGTGCATGCCTTCAATCCCAGCACTTGGGAGGAAGAGGCAGGTGGATTTCTGTGAGTTAGGGGCTAGTCTGGTCATTAGTGAGTTCCAGGACAGCCAGGGCTGCATAATGAGACCCTGTTTCAAACCTGACTCTCCTAGCTCACAGATTTAGACTCGGTGAAATGGAAAACAAAGTTCTGAACTGCCATACAATCAAAAACAGTTATCTGCTACATTCATGTTTCCTTGCTAAATTTTATAGTCCAGGGTAGGAAATATGCATTACCCCTTTCTGTATTTCAAGTGATTAGCACATCAGAAAATCTCAAACATTTAAAAATAAACAATAAATTTATTGCACAGTTAGATAACTGTTATTCTAATGTACTATGCACTTTAAAAAACTAGAAGGAAATTTTACAGTATTCTTAGTAAAGAAATTGCAAATTTGAGATGATGTTATATTTATTCCAATTTAAATAGTACATAACATATGCATGTTATCAAATCAGCATATGATACCAATTAATATAGTTTTATGATTTTCTGAGCAGGTAAACATTTAAGTTATTTATCTTAAAGTAAATAATGAGAAAACTTAAATATGCATCACAAAAACCTATGCAATTGAACATGGATGATAAATAAGAACTAGGTTGTCAATGCATCTTCTCCACCCCAGTGTACACACACACACACACACACACACACACACACACACACACACAGAGAGAGAGAGAAGGGAAGAGGCTACATAAAGATTTTCTCTTTTTTAAAGAAAAGAAAAAGTTCCTTTAACAATATTATTCTGATTCCATTAATCTAGAGAGGTAGCAATGTGTACTCCAAGTGTACTGAAGTTTTAGAATATAAATCAGCCTGTATCTATCCAGCTGAAGTGCACTAAACATAAAAGGCACTAAGACAACAAAGAGGATGGCAGGGCAGTCACTAAGTCTCCAGCAGTGTATCATTAACCACCCTAACCAGAAACCAATGTCTCCAAGAGGAGACAGATGACAAGGAGTTCAGACTCACCTCCTTGAAATTGTTCTAGTACCATGAACTTACTCTATGAACCTGATTCACGTTACCTGTCTGTCAATCATCTACAACATCCAACTAACTCTCAAGGCTACTGGGAACCTTCACTAGTGACCCGTGCCCCTCCCATGTGCTCTAAACAATGAATGTGAAGAAAGGAAAAAGGTCCAAGCCTATTGATTCCTCCAATGTGAGCATAGCCACCCCCTAGTTAAAGATACCACCTGTCCTTGCTCTTTACCTCACCTTGGTAAATTATGCTACTCTGGTAGGAAATAAATAAATAAATAAATAAATAAATAAATAAATAAATAAAACCCAAATTGAAAAAGCCTGTCTTGAACACCACTCTTTAGACACAGCTGAGCATGTAAAATTCATTACTATTTTAACTCTATTTCAGCAAGGTTTTTCACAGTTTAACATCTCTAAAATACGGATGCATCTTAAATTGAAGACTCCTTAGATTCAATGGTTCCAGTAATTGTGAGAAGGGATATGGTTTTCCAGAAGAGTGGGGAAATGCCTCTAATAAACAAACTCAACGTTTGTCTTCCTAAGTCACTTTGCAGAAATGACAACAAGATTATGTAGCCAAAAACTTTATACAGCCCTAGGTCCACTCACCTTCATGGCAGGGAGGAGTAGGGTAGCAAAATACACGCGTGCACACAAATACACACAACACACACATATATGCACCATGCCATCGGGTTTTGTATACAGAATTGGAAGAACTCCGTGTTCATCACTAACCATCCGGTGCGGTGTACATAGCCTCATAAAATGCTGGTCACCACTACACGTTTGCCCACATTCTCACAATTCATGACCCAAAATATCTAAGAAACGCCGGTCTCTACTGATTTAGCAATGAATTCATTTATTCATCGTTTGTCCCTCCCTCTCTCTTCATTCAACCAGGCAGAGTTGTTAACAAAGTGTGTTCACAGAGCCGCCTCCTTGAGCATTGGCCTGGCCTGCACAGCCGCCCAGGGTATCTAGAATTTTCGACACCAGAAACCCAACGTGTCCAACTTTCTCTCTCATGCCTATCTCATTTGGAGTACAGACTGACCCACCCAGGTCTCGGTCTCAGACAGAGTGACCAACCTGCAGCTACGGGTATGAAGTTCGGTGTCACAGTTCCCCTGAGCCAAAGGGGTGGGGTGGGGGTGGGGTGTTAGGAGAGGAATCTTGCTCCCTCCATCAGCCATCACCGGCAAGCAAACTTTCAGCCCAACAGTCAATAAGTTATCTACTCCGCAACTTCAGTTTCAACTCATCAACCCATATTGCCCAGCAGTAACACCACAACCGCCAGCGCCCACCGCGAAAAAGTGCATCGCCGCCCCCACTCCATCCCTTCCTTATTCAGAAGCCGAGGAGCTGAGCCCACCGCCCTTCCTTGCTTCGGGCAGGCTGGGCAGCAAGGCCTAAAGCTTGTCCCCCTCGGTAGCTCTGTGACCGTGGGGCCCTAGGCGTCGCCCCGCCGCTCCGGAGCCAGGACCGGAGGCCGACCTCCGAGCCAACAGCTGGAGTCCCGCGGTTGAGCCGCGAGCTCCAAGTGCATCCTGCACGCAGGACTCGCGCCTGCAGCCGCGTAGCCCTCCAGGCCTCCTTCTCACCTTGTGGGTTCTGAATAGTCCCCCGCCGCCCGGAGTCTGGACCCTGCTGTCTCTGATTTCCCTGGGGGAAAAAAAAAAAAAAAAATACTGGCTTGGGGGGCGGGGGCGCGAGATGAAGGAGGAGGTGTTTGCTCAACTTTTAAGTACGTCACAAGTCTTCCCTCCTGCAGCCAATCAGCGGCAGCCTCGAAGGAACAACCTTCTCTTCCGCCAATCGGAGGCGCCTCCAGGTACTAGGTCATGCCCTGCCCCTGTTCTACCCTAAGGTTCATCTGCCTCAAAGATCTCTGACCCTGGAGCTTAACTCAGATCCTCCCTAGGTGGTTATTGACCAGGTTTGTAACTGCCTGTGGCAAAAAGCAAGCGAAGACAGAAAAGAGAAGGAAAGAAATGTCTGGGCAGTAACTGCTGAGTAGATTACACCATCTCCTGGAAAAAGTCGACAGCTCATGTGTCACGTTTTTTTTTGTTGTTGTTGTTGTTGTTTTTTTTTTTTTTTTTTTTTTTTTTACGAAACGCACCTTTCCCACAGGAATAGGGAGCCCAGCACGATGAAAATTTTCGAGTGCTTTTAGAACCCTGATAGCTGAGAACCCGAGTACACTACATTCAAAGAGCAGAAGTTTGTGGATGACGAAAGACTTGTAAAGGCAAGTTTCTGCAAATAAGCCTAAACTGCTAGATAGTTTGTGTCAATTTGACACAAGCAAGACATCTAGAGGAAAGAGCCTCAGTCGGAAAATGTCTCCGTAAGATCTGGCTGTAGACAAACCTATATTGGAGATTTACTTACTTAGTGGTTCATAGGAGTAGCCCATTGTGGTTGGTGCCAGCCCTGGGCTGGTGGTCCTGGGCTCTGTAAGAAAACTGAGAACTCCTGGTATCCAGTTGCAGAGAGGGAGGAGTGACAAGCAAAGGGGTCAGCACCAGGCTACAGAAACCCACAGAGACAGCTGATGTGAACAAGGGGGAGCTCATGGACCCCCAGACTGATAGCTAGGAAATCAACATAGGACCAACCCAGACCCCCTGAACATGGGTCTCAGTTAGAAGGACTAGGCAGTCTATCAGACCTCTGACAGTGGAACCAGGATGTATCCCTGGTGCACAAAAGGACTTCAGGAGCACATTCCCCATGGAGGGATACTCCCTTAACCTAGAGACAGGATGGAGGGCATAGGCCCTACCCCAAATGACTTGACAGATTTTGATGATCCCACCCTCCCTGGGGTGTAGGTGGGCAATGGGATGGGAGGGAGGGTGAGGGGGGCGTAGGAGGAAGGGAAGGAGAGGGAACTGGGATGGATATGTAAAATAAGAAGCTAATTTAAAAAAGAGAGAGAGGAAGGAAGAAAGAAGGAAAAGAAGGAAGGAAGAAGGAAGGAGGGAGGAGGGAGGGAGGGAAGGAAGGAGGGAGGGAAGGAGGGAAGGAAGGAAGGAAAACTGGCTGAGCAAGTCATGGTAAACAAGGCAGAAAGTCCCACTCCTCCACTGCTCCTGCATCAGCTCCTGCTGCTAGGTTCCTGCTCTACTTCAGTTCCTGCCCTCAGTGCTTTTGATGATGAAATGTTGTATGGAAATAGCAGCAAAATAAAGCCCTTTCCTCCCTACATTGCTTTGCACCATGGTGTTTCATCACAACAACAGAAACCCCATGGGAGACAGCGGGTAATAGGATAGTAGGGTACTGCTGTGAGTTGCCTGCCCATGTGCTTTGAAAGAGTGTGGGACTTTGTAACTTTGAAACAGAAAAGCCGTTGAGTGTTGGGCTCACATTGGACTGTTCTGTAAGACCTTGGAAGGCAAGAATGTTGAGGGCAATGCAGACGATGGAGGCCTGGCTTGTGATGATTCAGAAAGAAGTTTAAAGACTCTAGATAGGCCATTTGGTGTTTTGAATTAAGATTCTGTATTACTAGTTAGCTGGGGCTGAAGAATCAGCTGTGATTAACAAGATACTAGAACTACTAAATTGAAACCTTAGTTTTCTGGGATAATCAATGCTGATCAGCTGGACCTGGTAAATTAGCAGTGACTAACAAGAGACCAGCATCACTGAGATGAAATCTTTAGGATTGTGTTTCCTGGGAGTTAGCACACAGAAGTCATGTCTCAGACATGCCCAAGGTTGTCTCTTGTGCTGGCAGTGCAGGAGTCATCCAGACAGTGATGGTTTTGAAGGTGTGAAGGGATCATGGAAAGAGGCTGACTCAGTGGTACTGTATTACATTGCTGGAGTCCCTGAAGAGAGCCCAGGAGAGATTATTAGCGAAAGTGAAGCCTAGCAGAAGATGCCAGCATTTTGGAGGTGGCATCACTACCATGGGATGATCCTGAAGAACAACAGCAGCAGTGGGATGATGCCAAGCACAACCTAGAAGGCAAGCTGTGTGTGCTGCACAGGGCAGAGACAGAGAAGTGACCAAACCCTTTGGAGGAACCCAGAAGATAATGCGTGAATCTCAGATAACTGGACAGAGTTATTTACGCTATTGGGAGTTTGGTTTTGCTTTGGTCAGATTGTGACTGTGCCCTGTTTCATTCCTCTTGAAGAAGTATTTCAGTTGATTTTGGTATTTGCAGTAGCTTATTTAGGGCTGAAGGACTTTGAACTTTTAAAAGGGATTTTGGATTTTTAGAGAGACTGGCTATTCTAAAGGGATTGAACTTTTGATGTGTTTGAATGTGTAAGGACTGGGATTTTTAAAGTTATGTATGTTTTTTGATATGAGATCTTCGGGATGAATGAGAAAGGAGAGGGCTTAATGGTGATGTGTTTGTGTGTCAAGTTGACAAGGAGTCAATTGTGCTGGATAATTTATTTCAACTTGACATGAGGTAGAATCATCAGAGAGGAGAGAACCTCAGTCAAGAAAGTGTCTGCGTTAAGACTGAGCTACAGGCAAGTCTATAGGGCATTTTCTTAGTGATTCATTAGGGAGGGCAAAGTGCTTGTGAGCTGCCTGGGGGCAGGTAGTCCTGGATTTTGTAAGAAAACAGGCTGAGAAAGCCAGTAAGCAGAGCCCCTCCATGACCTCTGCATCATCTCCTGCTGCTCAGGTTCCTGCCCTGCTTGAGTTCCTACCCTCACTGCTTTTGATGATCAACTGTTCCATGGAACTGTGAACAGAATAAACTCTTTCCTCCCCATGTTGCTTTTGGTTATGGTGTTTCATCGCAGCACTAGAAACTCTTAAGACACCTAACCTCACCTTCAGCTTTCTACCAGCCCAACTGGTTAGAACTGCGGCGATCTCGGCGATCGTAGAAATTGTAATGCTGCATGTCCACAGCCTAGTTACTGTTTATCTCTTACTGTCATTAAGCGCCTCAGCTTTCTCTGTTTCTGACCTAACATCCTGTGACTAACAGGTAAAACATTTTCCACCAACCTAAAGAATGCTACCACACAGTATCTGATTCACTGTAAGCAACCAACCTGATGTTTCTACCGTTGTGTTTGAAAAGCATGTTTTTTTGTTTTTGTTTTGTTTTTGGTTTTTTTTTTCCCTACATATCTCATTTTCTACACAAAGCATAATCTAACTTACAAAATAAAATGTTAACCTCTCTAAAACTAAGTCATGTCCACCAGGGTTCCTTATCATTTTCCTTCATCAGAAGAGCAGGAAAAACAAAGATTAGATAGAGATGGCTCCATGATTAACAGTATTTGTTTCAGTTGCAGAGGAGCCAGGTTCAGTTCCTATCACCTATGTGATGGCTTACAGACATCTATAAATCCAGTTAAGGTACTAGACATCCTGTCTGACCTCTGAGGAACCAGATACACATACAGTGCACATAATACATGCAGGAAAACACATCCATACAAAATAAAAATATATTTTAAAAAATGATTAAATATACATGTTCCCAATGTATGTGAGCTGATATTTGGGTTTAGTTTTACACTTTAACCACCACCATCTCCTCTGTGGAGGAACCCAATGTCCTTATGCCCCACTGTCATAAAGAAGAAAGAGATAGTCTAAGGATTCAGGCATTATGATGGCCTGCCCCTGTCACCTGACAGAATGCATTCAGGAAATACCCTAATCTTCCCAGGGTTTTATAACTACTAGTCTGCATGCAGGTGCAAAAGACCCTTTAAAAAAAAAAGAAAAAGGGGCCCCTGCCACTTCTGCTCTCTTAACTGCTGCCCCTTCTCTTTCTCTGTGTCTCTTTACCTCTTTTCTGTCCTCCTCCCCCCCCTTCCCTTTCTAATAAAACTTCTCACTTAAGCTTAAGCTCTGTCTGCCTGGCATGTTTGTCCCCTTACCTTGGTCACCCTCACCTGCCATAGAATCCACCAAGACTCCCCTTGAGCTTTATCATAACAGACAGATATTTGAGATAAAGAGGAAAAAATCTGACATTCCCAAATTTGTTCTATTTTTTCTCAAACTCTGCAATTCTTATGTGAACAGCAATTTTTATAGCATTACATATAATTTATTTACAATGAAATTATTATAAATACAATGTTCTAACAGAATGAAAAACTTCAAATATTATTTTTAATTTTTATTTATTCACTCATGATAAATTCCAACCACAGCTTCCTCTCCTTCCACTCCTCCCAGCCTCAAACACACACACACACACACACACACACACACACACCTCCCTTCCATATCTACTGCTCCTCAGTCTCCCTGCAGAAAGAGCAACCTTAATGCAGTAACAAGATACAATAAGACTAGACACAAATCCTCACATCAAGGCTAGGTGAAGCAACCCAGTAAGAGGAAAAGTGTCCCAAGAACAGGCAAAAGAGTCAGAGGCACCCCAAACTCCAACTGTCAGGAGTTCCCCCAAACACCAAGCCAACAACCAAAAAGCAACACGTATGCAGAGGACCTAGAGCAGACCCATGCAGGCTCCACGATTGATTCTTCAGTCTATGTGGACCCCCATGAGCCATGCTTAATTGATTCCTCAGGCCGTACTCTCCTGGTGTTCTCAACCCTTCTGGCCCCCACAATTCTTCCTCCCCCTTTTTGAGGGATTTCCTGGATCCAAGGGGAGGAACCCGATAGGACACTCCAGTGGCACAACTGATTAGCCTGTGTTACTTATATGAATATTATTTGTAAAAGAAGTTTTAGTAAGTACAAAATTTTAAGTGACAATTATTATTGTCCTTAATTCCCCGGTTATCTTAAAAACGAAGCCTGCCTTCTCTATCTTTAAGAATCCCTTCAGGTAAGGCAACAGCAGCACTACTCACAGGCCTGGAATTCTTATGATCAGCTCTGGGTGGAGATCCTGAATGTTCTACCACCCACCACACTTAGATGAAAGAAGCTGAGAACTTTCATCTCCAATTCACCTCTCCTTCCTGGAAAGAAAAAAAAATGCAAGAAGATTCTAAAATTCTTTAATATTTCCAAGATCAGCTCTTGTTTTGTTACCCTGGAAATCCAGCTCCCTTTGTACTGAAGACAAATTTGTTAGTAAAAGAGTTTGTAATAGATTGAGAAGGAAGATCATTTTTACTAGAGTGTGAGAGAAAGCAACAAACAGGGCAGGCAAGCTGCAAGTCTTGGACAAAGCCAAGAAGAAAAGTATGGATAAGAGGAAGAAAGCATGCTTTTGGGGCTGGGGAGGGTGGGGTTCAGGAAGGTCAGCATATTCAGCAACAGAGATCACAAACAGCTGCGCAACAGAAGAGAAGCCTTGGGGAAGGAATGAGAGGGACTGTCAGGGAAAACGTGAAGGGGGACATTCTTCTGTATATGTTTCTCCTATTGGTTGATAAATAAAACACTGTCTGGCCAATGAGGCAGGAAGATAGGCAGGATAAGACAAGGAGAATTCTGGGAAAGGTAGGCAGCGGAAGCCAACCGAAAAAAAATCATCATGTAAGGATGGGAAAAAGGACAAACCAGGCGTTCTCCAAATACGTAGATTAATAGAAATCGGTTAATAATTAAGACAGAGCTAGCCAATAAGAATCCCAAGCCAGGAGCCAACAGTTTTATAACTAATATAGCATCTGTGTATTTATTTTGGGCTCAAGGATAGCAAGAAAGAACCTCTGCTACAGGATTTTGGCCAATATCTCAAAGAAAAAGATAGAAGGAAAAGAAAAGTTATACTTTTCAAAAAAGGGGAAGTGTGCATGGCTGAATTCAGAGAAAGGTTTCTAGAAAAGATAAGAAACCGGCTGGCAGTGGTGTACTTGGGAGGCAGAGGCAGGCAGATCTCTGAGTTCAAGGTCAGCCTGGTCTACAAAGCTACATAGAAAAACCCTGTCTGGAAACACACACACAAAGATAAGCAAATCAAATAAGAAAACCCTGTGTTTCTCCCCTAATCCACACATGAGGACAAGGGTCTCAAAAACAAAGACACCTTGAAGTACTAAGCAAAGATTAAAATAGAGGGATGATTAAAAAGTGTGATTTTGTGTGTGTGTGTGTGTGTGTGTGTGTGTGTGTGTGTTTAACTTCATTTTACATTCCAATGCAGTTCTGTAGTTCTCTCTCCAATCCACCCTGAGTCCACCCTCCATCCAGTCCTCCTAAAGCGTAAGGCCTCCCAGGGGCAGTCAACAAAGCCTGGCACATTAAGCTGAGGCAGGACCAAGACCCTTCCCCCTGCTTAAGGCTGAGCATGGCATTCCCTCACAGGGAACAGGCTCCAACAAGCTACCTCATGTACCAGGGATAGATCCTGCTCCTATTGCCAGGGGCCCCTCTGATAGTTCAAGCTTCACAACTGTCTCCCACATGCAGAGGACCTAATTGGCTCCCATGGTGGCTCTACAATTGTTGGTCTTGAGTTCACAAGTTCCCACAAACGTGATTCAGCTGTCTCTGTAGATTTCCTCTTCATGATCTTGACCTCCCTTGCTCATATATTCCCTCCTCCCTCTATTTGATTGGATTCCTAGAGCTCAGGTCTTTTAAGAGCTTAAGCTGGGAATAGCCAACAAGACAATTTTTGAAGAGCCAAGATTTCTCCCTCAAGAGTCATAAAGGTTGCATGAGGGAATTGAAACATATCATTTACTGATAGTGGTGTTTCCTAGAAAATTGCAGTTTTACAACTGGGAAGGTAAATGGCCATATTGAAGGTGATATATCCTTAGGCCTTAAGGATAATTTACTGGTATTGTAACATTCTTATTTGAAATAATCTCTATCTAAAAAGACTACCTTCTCTGTATAAGCAACTTGTGTAGCAAATTCTGGAATCCCTGACTCACAAAATGCTTAATCCAGACTCAAACTCAGATAAGGACAGCCTACTCTTCTGGTGCCTCCTTAACTTCCCATGCCTTCTATTCTATTTGAGTTTCTAATTCTGAGAGTTCAACTCCTTGTGTTTAAGGGTTGATGACTCTTACAATCAATGATCCATTGAGTTTCTTCAGTCTTCATTAGAATTTATACCCTGCCTATCCAGATATCTAAAATATCAACCTTCCTGATATAAAGGGAATGTGAGAGTCCTAGGAGGTAGAAAACAAGAGGATCACAAAAAAATAATATTTGGTCTCACACATGGACAAAATGTGATGCTTGACCAACCAAGGGAACAGTAAACAAGTTTATGGAGAGAAGCTGTGACTACAAATGCTTACTGACTGACCAGAATTTTAATGGTGCGGAGGAGGCTAGACTGTTACAGGTTCAGAGCCAAGTTACATAAGATTATATTTAACCATCTTCATAGCCACTTATTACCCACTTCTGAATGTGATCTAACATCTGTGATTGTTATGTAAGCCCTCTGAAACATACAAATAGACCCTGGCTTCCACCAACCCAAAAATTAAGTGACATCAGAGAACATCTGAGGCCTTTATCTGAGGTTCTCCCATTTTGCTGAAACTCACCTACCGAATGTACATACCAATGTATTTGAAAAAAACATGTTGATTTATGAACGTATTTGTTCTATTAACTATAAAAACTTTATGATGGTGTTGCCATATTGGAACATGGAATTTGAGTTTAACCTAAAAATGTGTTCCTGGGCCAGGGTCACTAATATTTGACTCCTGAAAAATCCTCTTTGAGTTGTGATTTGCATTGATAGTTTATCTTCTCACCTTTGCTAGTGGGTGGGAATGCTAATAGTAAGTATGAAGTGTGGTAGTAGCACGCTGTGTTCAGTATCTGTGAGACCTCTTGGGTTATTTTAGAAATAAAAAAAAAAAGGCCCATTGTCACTTTGGAGATATCTTGGGAGCCCAGAGGAGGAATGACTTCATTTATTAGAGCCTTGAGTAACTTCTTGAGCTCTTTCAAACGTGGTGTCATAGGTCTCTATCCAACCCATAAAAATTTCAGCACATAACGGAAACTTTTTCCTCAGTAAAGAGACATATGGATAAAAGGTAATTTCTAACCTTCTAGGCATATCCCTCTCCTAGGTAGGGGACAGTGACTTGGCTCCACCTCTTGCCTTACACAGAGACAGAGGACGCAAGCCTTAGTTGTAGTAGTCTCTTTTTTCCATTTTTTTCCCTAAAAGCACAAATGAGTAGAGTAGTTTATGCTTCTCTTTCCAAGTCTTTCTAAGGCTCACTAAATTTCCACTGATGTGCTTGAGACAACACAATCTTACCGGCCATTTCTAGTCAGTCTATCTCTTTGTTGGCTGCCCCATTCCTTCCTTACTTCTGTATAAGATGGACATAGGTTTAACTCTGGAGCAAAAGGTATCGGAGCCATCCCTGTTGCCCCTTGGGGTACTGCTGCTTGGCTCATGCACTGTTAGTTCAATTATCTGTGTGATAGTGGGATTGCATTTCTGATGTCATTTCCAGCACATAACTGATACTTGTATGCACCACAGGCAGCTTCTGGAAGAGATACAGTGTTGGGGTCATATTTAATCAGAGAATTTGCTCCTGTTGAGCTGTGTGAGCATTGAAGGACCATTCAAGCATATGTACAGTCATTGTTGGCACTGACTCATCTTTTCCCATTTGTAAAGTTCAGCTTCCTGGGCTGAGTTATTGGAAGAGGCTTAGCCTCTATTGTCTTGTGAAGGATGACTAGCACAAGCCCCATCCTTCAGATTCCTTTGTTCATGTAACAGTTCCTATCTGTAAACTATTGTACATGAGGACTGGCTAAGGGCTTGTCCTTCAAGGCAAGTTTTCTGGAACAGATGTTCTCTATGACCCAAACAGAAGTGAGTTAATGTTTTTGCTCCAAAAACAAGAGCACAGTTGCTGAATTAAATGTGTGGCAACTGCAGGACAGTTTTTTGTGATTCCAGGAAGAGGACTTAGAATTTAGGTAGTTGTCCCCTAGTTAACCATTGGTGCCCTTTGATTGCAAGGACACTTTGAACTTAGTGAGGGGTTAGGACCTTGAATCAGTGTCCCAAAGTGAATTTAATTGCCTCATCTACTAGTGTTGCTGTAATTGTGACAGTTCATCAGCAGCCTGGTCGTCCATATCATACAGAGTCCAGCTGTTTAGAAGAATAGACGAAGCATCTGGGGATGGCCCCAGGTGTGAGCGAGGATTTTTAAAGTCATGCCTTGTCTTTCTGCTACATAAAGAAAAGGGTTTTATAAAACAGAAATTACCAAGGCTGGCACATAGAAAGCAGAGGCATCTCTTAAGTTCAAGGCCAGCCTGATAGTAAGATTCTGTCTCAATTAATAAATAAATAAATAAATAAATAAGATTACATCAGATTTGAGTAAACACCAAGTCCACTGGAAATGTCCTATAAGACACAAGAAGGCCAGATGAAAAAGGAGGTTGAATTGCTGCTATGATACTAGAAGCCACTTGGCTCCAAAAACCATCAGAAGTTGGAAGAAGCAAGGAAGGCTTCACCCATGGAGTCTTGGGATGGAATGTAGGCCTATCCATATTTTGACTTTAGATTTATGGTGTCCATAACCTTGACAAGTAAGTGTTTATTGTTTCAAGCCACCCTATTAGTACGATATCTCCAAGAAACATACCACCTTTCAGCACCCAGGAACTGGGAGCTGTAATTCATGTTTCACAATCTGAAGACCAAATAAAAAGCTACAGTGAACAAAGGAGGGAGCACATACAATGGTTAGACAGACAGGAATTCTAAGTCAAGATCACTTTGCTAGATAGATCTTTGAAAGACTGCCTGCTTTCAACAACCAAAGAAGCCAAAGCAGAAGTGCAGCTTTGCTGTGAGCTCCCAAATCTGTTGGAAATTCAGGCACATCCAGCTGTCAGGGTCTAATTTTCAAGACCTTTGCACTGATCTGCGACTTCTCCTAACTGTGCCGATGGTTTTGGAGAGGCATCCTGCAATGTCTGAAGACCTATTTAGCAAGACTATCTCACTGATGAAAACATAAGAGAAGAAACTGGTGCACATATGTTTTAAGCTACCTCGATTCCTGAGAAGTCTGCAATCCCTGCCTATCATCAAGGAGACTGATAAAAGCTATAGGGAGTTGTTAAACCCTGCCTCACAAAAGACATCATTGCTTCTCTTATGCAGGATTCAGGGGGGACAGTGACTCCTAAGATGTAAGAGAAAAGCCAGGAAAATGCTACTGTCAAATGATTCCTATGCACAGAAGCATCTCTTTGAATGAACTATGAAAGACACTGAGGAATTTCCTTGTTCTGAGAGATCACAATTGCTGTCTCAATAAGTGATCTAAGGTATTCACTAACACAAAGAACTGCCGTGTCATTGTATGTTTCCTTCCTGAAGCAATAGTATAGTGAGGAAATAATAATGAGATGCATGTTATCTTTCGAATGAGAAAAAAAAGGGCCCTGACCAGAAAAGGGAGTCCTTGGCCAAGTCAGGCCAAGCCTGACTTGCAAATGCAGGGATAAATCCAGATCTCAGGGACCTGAAATATTCTCTGGACTCAGGCAATTCTCTTTAATAAAATAGTAAAAATATAATTCCATAATTAACCTTTAAAGTAAGTAAAAATTACATGTTCCCGAATTTAAAAATGTATGCCCCATCCTCCTCATATTTCTAGACAACCTGAAATGCTTCTATAGAAATCCTTTTTGATCCTGGTGGCAGTGACACATGCCTTTGATCTTGGCACTCATGAGGCAGAGGCAGGTGGATCTCTGTGAGCTCAAGGCCAGCCTGGTCTACAGAGTGAATTCCAGGACAGGCTCCAAAGATATACAGAGGAAACCCTGCCTACAGAAACAAAAAAAGAAAGGAAGGAAGGAAGGAAGGAAGAAGGAAGAAAGGAAGGAAGGAAGAAGGAAGAAAGGAAGGAAGGAAGGAAGGAAGGAAGGAAGGGAGGAAGGAAGGAAGGGAGGGAGGGAGGGAGGGAGGAGGAAGGAAGGAAGGAAGGAAGGAAGGAAGGAAGGAAGGAAGGAAGGAAGGAAGGAAGGAAGGAAGGGAAGAAAAAAAAGTGTGTCTTGGTTGTCATTGTGGTTTCGTTTAACTATCTAGACTATTCCATGGATTCCAGTTATACTCAGTACTCACACAGCTCATGCAAAATATATGCAATGATAATAATTTTAGAAGATGTCATGGGAGAAAAGGGAGAAAGGGATTGAAAATGGTGTAAATACAGTACTCATGTACTAACTTCTCAAACAATTTAAATTTAAAGTAGAGCTAAAGCTGAAGTTTTTTCCTTCATTTTTATGGACAGAAAGGAAAGTTGATGTGACAAAAGAGATATCTGCACAGGATGGACGATACTGTAAGCAGTAGTGTGCAGTTCTTATTATAAAGTAATAGACTGACATTTAATGTGGTCAGTCTCTCTGTGTCTTTCTCTTTCCTCTATGTCTGTCTCTATTTCTATCTAGTTCCGAACAATTTATTTTGAATTGACGCTGCACGAACTCAAATTATCAGCTCTTAGGGTTCTTATGGACTGACCATGTGGCACTCCAAGAATCCTGAGTTAATCAGCCAGTCATACTGTGTCTTTGACATGTCCAATAAAAACCACCTGGCTCCAAATCCATGTATGTATATATTTGGGAAGAAATGCTTAATTCTGCTTTCTTTTCATACACACTGATCACCATGACCAGCAGAGATAACTCACTCTGTTATATAAAAATCAATTCTGACCTTAAATTAGGGTGAATTTATATTAAATATAGTAGTTCTTACTCTGTACTATAAAGAAGTTCAACAAACACGAGTAATGAACAGACAAATGTATGCAATATATAAAAACATGTTTGATGTCTTTGTAGAAACTAAACCACATGAACTGATCCTTTTTCTTCTAAATTTCAAATCTCAACCAAAAACAAAAGTTGTGATATCTGAAGCCCTGACACCTGGAATCCCCTTGCTCATGGCGTGTACATGGCCAGAATCTCTCAAACCTGACGTTTTGGCTCAATAGACCATTGCTGTCCCTTCCTTTCTCTTCTGGAATGCTCATCTAGAGTTAAAAATTGCCTTCTGTGCCCATATTTTATGGATTCTGTTTGGGTTCCCTAGATGACAATTTGTTAACTTTTTAAAAAGATTTATTTTATGTGTATGGATGTTTTGTCTACATGCAATTACACCACATGAGTGAAAGGCCATCAGAGGTCAGAGGAGGATATCAGATACCCTAGAAATGAAGTTACAGACAGTTGTAAGCCTCCATCTGCTTCTGGAAACCAAACCCAGATTCTCTTCAAGAATATCTGATGCTTTTGGGCCACTTCAACTCTATGCAGTGTCAATGAACTAGCAGGAGAAGGCAAACACAAAGTCTGTTTCCATGTCTAAAAAAAACATTATCCAAAGAGTTATAGGCAAGGTTAAGGAAACAACAATGACTTGTTGACATGCCCAGGGACTAACCACAAGTAGAAATCATTACCACCCCATAACTAAAGAGAGAAAGAATATAGGGCCTCCAATGAAAGGTGTTTGGAGCTATAGAAGAATAATAGTTGAGCAGAGACTTTAAACATACAGTGAAGCCATTGCCAACACTGTCCCCAACCAACAGTAAGAAAGGAGGAAAATGGCATAACACCCTTGTTCTCCCACCTTGCTATGCTTGTAGCTAATTCCCTTTAAACCCACTAGGAAGCCAAAGGGCAAGAGCAGTATAGTCATGGGATGAATAGAAGTGAGTCTCCTGGAGCACACAGGGTAAAGGGCATGGTATGGATCAAAGCAAGGTTACTGGGCAGCAAACAGACTCGGCAGCACAATCCTCCTCTTTAACAGCATCCCTTTAACCCTTGCCTGGACAAACTTTCAGCCTCAGCACAGTAGAATTATATAGTCTCAGCAGCCACTGTATCCTAACTGAGCCAAATCTGTTCTGTCATACTTCCATTACTAATCTTTATAAAAAGGCATGATGGAAAGCAGAGACAGCTGATTAACTTAAAACTAGCTGTTCTGTAACTGATCACAAAGCCTGAATTGGTTAGCAGTAACTTCTTTTCAATTTCAGTTTTATAACCATCAACCAGCACTTTGCCTGACCAGAATTCTGTGGACAAGTTTTCTTTTCTTTGAAATCTTTGTCCTTGGTGTCTTCAACTTTCTAAAGCTATTAGGCTTTTCCTTTGACTAGTGCTTTGAGATTAGAGTTCAAGATTTTAAATTTACCCCTTTATTTGGGTATCTTTCCCACAGTGGGCTGAACTGTCCATTCAACCCCACAGTCTATCTCATTGCCATAACAGCTAAGTGCTACAGCTAATTCAACTCAACATATCAGTCTCTCCATGAGCATGACTGCATGCTACCCTTATAACAATTTGATCAGTGTAAAACCATTTCCAAATATATGGGGTCCTATTTCTTCCTCACAAGAAGGTTAACCATATACTCAAGTATATGCAAACACCCTAAGCCTCTTCAGGGACCATTATGAGTCAGGGTCTTAGTGGAACGAAGATGACTCATTCAATGGGTCCTGTAGAAGTTTTTATTTCCCTACTCCAAACTTTAACAGAACTATCTCGCTGATGCCCAGCAGGAAGTGCTATTGATTCATTGATTTCTCAATTCAGGACTCTCATTGACCCATTGATATCTCAACTCAAGAGAACCTTCTAAAGATATGATTCATGGAGGTTAGTGTTTGGGGACATAAAAACAAAAACAAAGCTAGATATTAATCAGTACACTTGTTCACACTGCCACTTGTAAAATTTTTTTAAACTTGTAACTTTAGAATTATATAATTTAAAGTTGAGAAAACTTAAATGTTTTTACACATTAAAGATAGCAACATTTTTTAATTTTTAAAATAAATAAAAAGACTATATAAATATGTATTTGGATGATTCTCTGCTGTAGAGTCATAAGACTCCACTAACTAACATTATCCTCCAAATAGAAAAACTACTCTGATGGGGAATGTCCTTCTGTATGTTGATAATATTTGCTTATCTTATTGGTTAATGAATAAAACACTGATTAGGCAGTAGAAAGACAGGAAGTATAGGTGGGGCTACCAGACAAGGGGAATTCTGGGAAGAGGATACAGAGAGAAGCTGCCAAGGAGACACCATGTAGCTACCAGAAAGATAGGAATCTGGGCACTCTCCAGTAAGCCAAGACCAAGTGAAAATACATAGATTAATAGAAATTGGTTAAGGATTAAGAGAGAGCTAGCCAATAAGAAGCCATTGGCCAGACAGTTTAAAATTAATCTAAGCCTCTGTGTGTTTATTTGGGTCTAACGACTGCAGAACCAGACAGAACAGAAATCTCCACCCACAAATGGTGCCCCACATTGGGAGCCAGTTGAAGGCAGGGTTTCAATGAGTTCACCAGACCTAAGACAAAAGGGAAGCACTTACACAAATAACAGCAAATAATCACCACAGTCTTCCTGCTCCAGATGATGCAGTCTCTGTCCTTCCAGGATGCTCTCCCTGCAACCCAAGAGAGCAAGCCAGTCATGAGTATGTTTTTTCCACCAGCCTGGAGCCACAGCCACACCAGCCCCAAATAACACACAGAGATGCTGTATTATATATAAATGCTGTTGGCCAGTTACTAGTTTCTTATCAGCTAGCTCTGTCCTAAATATTAACCCATTTCTATTAATCTAAGTACTTCCACATGGTCTCATCTTACCGGAGGGCTGGCGTTCTGCTCTCTCTGTCTTCCATCTTGGATCTCCTCCCTACTACTTCCTCTCTCCTTCTTGTCTCATCCCACCTATCTTGCTTTCCTATTGGCCAACATTGCTTTATTCATTAACCAATACGAGAAACATATTTACAGAATGGCATCTCCCATCGTGTGTATGTGTGTGTGTGTGTGTGTGTTTTCTTTAGCACTGATCATTCTGCATTATTATTCTCTGCACATCATATGGGTACACACACAATAATAAAATTTAAAGATTACTTGTAGACACTAGCATGCTTTATCTGGAAAGTTGGGATGTTTCTGTAGACATGCATTATCAATAAATAGAAAATAACTGCAAAGTATTTGATTAATTGTTAGCATAACTATGGTGTATAGAACAACATAGGAAGACATATTGTGGGCCTTTGAAATAAAGAGGGATAAAGGGAAAGAAAAAGAGGCACTAGAGTTGGAGGGGTTATGTGAATAATAAAACAGGATTTCTTTGAGGTCCACATGCTGCCTATTGGCAATAATTTTAAATAGAGTGTCTTATATTTAATGTTTTGCCTGTGTGTTTGTCTATACATAATGCTTGTAACTAGTACCCATGGAGGGTACATTTGATCTATTGATCTAAAGCAGTGGTTGGTTGTCAACTTGTGGATCGAGACCCCTTTGGGGGTTGCATATACAATATCCTGCATAATAGATATTTACATAATGATTCCTAAAGGTAGCAAAATTATAGATATGAAGTAGCAAAGAAATAATTTTATGATTGGGGGTCACCATAACATGAGGAACTATATTAAAGGGTCTGCAGCATTCAGAAGGCTGAGAGCCACTAGTCTAGAGTTACAGATAGTTGACTTGTAAAAAATTCCAGTCAAATGGACCTAAGAAGCAGCCTGATGTATCCATCCTAATATCTAACAGGATAGAATTCCAACCAAAATCAATCAAAAGAGATGGAGAAAGGCATTTTATAATCATCAAAGAAAAAAAGTCCAAGATGATATCTCAATTCTAAACATCTATGGCTCTAATATTTGTAAAACAAACATTACTGTACTGGATGGTTTTGTGTGTCAACTTGACACAAGTTAGAGTCATTGGAGGAAGGAGCTCAGCTGAAAAAATGCCTCAGTGACATCCAGTTTTAAGATATTTCTCAGATAGTGATCAATGGGGGAGGGCCCATGGTGGTTGGTGCTGTTCTGTAAAAAATGTGGGTTGAGCAAGCCAGGAGAAGCCAGCCAGTAAGCAGCTCCCCTTCATGACCTTTGCATCATCAGCCCCTGTCTCCAGGATCCTGCCCTGTTTGACTTCCTGTCCTGACTTCAATCAGTGATAAACACAATGGTGAAGTCTAAGTCTAATAAGCCCTTTTGTCCCCAACTTGCTCTTTGGTCGTAGTGCTTTCATCACAGCAATAGAACCCCCATATAAGACAAATTGGTAGCAGCACAGTGGGGTATTACTGTGACAGGCCTGACCATGTTTGAGGAAGGATTATGGAAAGACTTTGGAATTTGGGGCTAGAAGAGCCATTGAGTGTTGGGAACCCCCAGGGGGATGTCCTGTGGGAACTTGGATGTTAAGAATATTGAAAGAAGCACAGAAGATGGAGGCCTGGCTTGAGAAGTTTAAAGACTCTATCAGGGCAGTTAGTGATTTTGAATTAAGATCCCGTGGTTCTGGTTGGCTGGAGTTCAAGAATCAGCTATCATTAACAACATACCAGAACTACTGAAGTGAAAGCTCTGCATTACTGGAACAACTGATGCTGGTCAGCTGGAACTAGAAAATCAGCAGTGATTAAGAAGAGACCAGCATCCCTGGTAGGATCTTCTGGGAAGTGTTTCCTGATTGCTCACAGAAGCTGTGTTCCAGAAGTGGCCAAGGTTGTACCTTGTGCTGGCAGCCAGACTTGGTAATGTGTTAGGAGTCACACAGTTGCCACTGGCTTTGAAGGCATGAAGGGATCATGGAGAGCAGCTGAGGTTAGCTAGGCGCTATGAGAGGCCAGGAGAGGCCATTGGTGAAGGTGAAGCCTTGGTGGCAGTTCAAGGCCCAGGGCTGGAAGGGCCATCCAAAGAAGTTGAGGCATGGTACCACGAGGAGAGCTCATGAGATGCTGTTGGTGAAAGTGCAGCCAGGTGCAGCCGAAGATGTCAGTGTTTTGGTGATGTGGTACCATGGAATGACTACCAAGAACGGCAGTAGCGGGGGAGTGGAGTGGAGTGAGCTTGTGCCTAGAAGACTACAGAAAGCAGAGCCAGAGAAGTGAGCCAGCCTTTTGGGTCCCAGATTTTGAATTGTTGAAATTTTGTTTTACTTTCATTTGATTGTGACTGTACCCTGATTGTTCTCTCTTGAAGTAAGAACACATTTTCCTCGAGCCCACAGTTGAAAGACTTTGAATTTTAAAAGACTTGGGATTTTAAGAAATTGGTTGTTCTAAAGGGACTAATATTTGAATGTGTTTGAATTTGTAAAGACTGTGGAACTTTTAATGTTATGTAAGATCTTGGGGATGAATAAGATAGAAAAGACTGTGGCTTAATAGTGATGTGTTTGTGGGTCAAGTTGACAAGGAGTCAGTTGTACTGGCTGGTTTTCTGTGTCAAACTGACACAAATTAGAATCATCAAAGGAAGGAGCATCAGTTGAGGAAATGCCTCAATGAGGTCCAGCTGTAAGGCATCTTCTTAATTAGTGATCCATGGGGGTGGACCCAGTTCATGGTGGGTGGTGCTATCCCTGGGCTGCTGGTCCTGGGTTATATAAGAAGGTGGGCTGAGCAAGCCAGAGGAAGCCATCTAGTAAAAGCAAAGGATCTGAGCTACTTTGTTTTAATTCTTGGCATGGGGTTAGTAGTAGTATTTTGATGACTGGTTTACATTATTTTTATTTCATGAGAAATACTGATTTATGTGCTGAGATTGTTGGTGGCGAAGGTTTGTTTTTGCTTGTTGTGTTTTAGAGACAGGGTACTCTGTATCTCAGGGTAGTCTTGAACTGATGACAATCTGATGGGAGATGTTATTCTGTAAATATGTTTCTCATACTGGTTAAACAATAAAGCACTGTTGGGCCAATAGGAAAGCAAGATAGGTGGGGCTAGCAGACAAGGAGGAAAGAGGAAGTAGGGAAGAGGAGTCAGGATGTAGAGCATGGAGAAATAAGATGCCGGTGGCGACTCTCTGATAATATGACCACGTGGAAATACTTAGATAAGTAGAAATGGGTTAATAATTAAGACAGAGACCACCCATAAACAATAATGGTAACTGGCCAACAGGATTGCATCAAATACAGAGTCTCTGCGTGTTATTTGGGGCCGGCATGCCAGACTGGCAACGGGCGGGCTGGCGGAAAACATTCATGCTACAACAATGCTGTTTTAGTTTCCCAAGACTTGGGATTACAGTTTACGCTGACATTTTAAAATTCTTACCTTTTAAAAATATACAAATTTTGTATATAAAAATATAACAAATCAATGAGTTCCTGGAAGTTTTCCAAGGGACAGCGATGAACATTGGGCTACAAATGATCATCATTAACTATAGTTAAATCACAGTCCTAACAATTTGCATGTGGGGAGAGAAAAGAATCAACTGGGAGTGATGAAAACAAAATGGCAAAGATATGGACCAGGATCTAGGACTGCCATGAGTAGTTCTGGAAGTTTTAAGGAAATATAAAATTATAAGTGAAGAAAGTCTTTTTTATTTAAATAACAGGGCTTTTTGTCATTTATTTTATATCCCAGCCAGTTTCCCCTCCCTCCTCTCCTCCTCTCCTCTCCCCTTTCTCATCTACCCCCTCCCCATCCACTCCTCCTCCATCTCTATTCAGAAAGGGACAGTTTTTGCATGGGCTTGTACAAAGCAAGGAACAAGTTGAGGCAGGGCCAAGCCCCTCCCCTTACATATGGGGAGCCAGATAATTCAGCATGGGGAACAGATTACCAGAAACCAGCTAACTTGCTCTCCCCTTACTAAGAGACCAAGCTACACGATTGTCACACACCTACAGAGGGCTTAGGTTGGCCCCATTCAGTATTCCTGACTATTGGTCCAGCATCCATGAGCTCCCTAGAGTTCAGGTCAGCTCTCTGTGGGTTCTGCTATCATGACCCCCCTGGCTGATACAATCCCTCCTCCGTTTCTTCCTCAAGACTACAGGAGCTCAATGCAGTCTTTGTGGATCTCTGCCTCTGCTTCCATCAGTTACCGGATAGAGTATCTCTGATAGCAACTAGGGAATAAAGTCTTAAAATGGTGAAAACACAAGCACAAGCAACATAATCACCTAGTGATAAATTGATAGGAAACTACCACTTTAAATACCCACATGCTAAATCTGTGATTTTAGCCCAACCAAAGATTTTTTTTTTTTAGGATAAAAAGAGTCTAAATCACAAAAGGAATGATAAACCAAATATCAAAAAATTAAAACCTCTTGCTCTCTAACAAATTTATAAAAAGTGAAAGCATACACCACAGGCTAGCAGTTACTTTTAGGTCACGTGTCTAATAAAAGTTCCAATGTATCATTGGGACTCTTACATATAAAGGGCTCTTACAATTAATAAATACCAAACTAGGCATGTTTCAAATGGATAAAAGATTTAAACAAATGTTACACACATATATATACACACACACATACTCATAATACATTAATGATAGATAAGAACATAAATATCCATTTAATGTAACAAGTATTCAGGAAAAACTAGAATAATATATACCAGAATAAGTACAATACCAAGTATTTATAAAGATGTGGAATAGTTGTTACTCTGAAACATTGCTTGCCAGAATGCCACAGTGTAGCCACTTAAAAAGACACTGCTCTTGTTTCTGATAAAAATGAAAAGTCTGCTTTTATAAGTGCTAGAAATTCCACACCCAAGGACCCAAGATAAAGAAAGACCTATGTTTATCAGAAGACTTGGAAAGGGACCATATGTGGGTCTCTGGTCCTATAGTAGCTGGGGTCTGGGTTTATATCCATGGCTTGTGTTGCTGTGGAGTGCCAAGCTAATTTCTGTGGGCTGGGCTGCCTCCTGGGGCTGAGATGAGGTTCTTGAGTCATGCTGTCACAAAGGCCAAACTGATGTGGGTGGCCTTTTCTGTTTACCTGGATCCATGGTGACAACCAGGCCTAGGTGGCTGCTGAGGACCATGTCTGTGCCCATGATCCTACCGCAACTGAGGTCTATATTGATATACATGTCTCCACAGTGCCACCAAAGGCCACATTAAGCCTGGGGTCTGGGCCATATCCTGTAGCCTTGTTAGAGTCCAGGGCCCAGGATGCCTTCAGAGCCATCCTAATCTGAGTGCCCGTAGCTACCACTCAGAACAAGGATGCTGACCAGGCTGAGCTGCTGCCTGAAGCCATGTCTGAGCCTGTGGCCCAGCTACGAACGGGGTCGGCATTGAACTCTGTGGCACAGGTTGCCACTAGGATGCATATAGAGGCCTGGGATCTAGGCCGGAGGCTGTGGCTTGGGTGAAGTAAAAGGACCACACCACAGCAGAGGCCATACAGATATGGGAGGCCTGTGTTACCACCTAGGACCACGGTGGCCCCAGGCTGCTGCTGCCAGGGTCCAGATTGACATACGTGGTCCTGCTTGCCACCAAGTGCCATGAAGAAGCCTGGGGTCAAACCAGCAACCTGACTCAATGACATGGTGATATCTGGGCCCGAGCTATACCTGAGGACCACGTCAGGGTTCGTGTCCCTCCCCCCCTGCAGCCAGGATCTGTGCCCATGTCCGATGCTCCTGGTACCATCGAAGGCCATGCAGACACACACACACAAGCAAGGGCCAAGTTAGGGTCTCGGGGCCATATTGCCGTTGAGGCAGTGGTGACATTGAGACCCAGCTGCTGCTAAGGAACATGTTGGGGTCCATGGTCCTACCACATCTAGGGGGCTGACCTGAAATCTTGATCTTGCACTGCCACTAACAGTCACATGGAGGCCCAGGAAATGAAACCTGAAGCCTTGGTGGTGTCTGGCAACCACATGGCTGCAGGAACTATTCACCTGTGTGGCTTTCACCCAGAGCCAGGATGTCATACAGACCCAAGCTGCTGCTGAGGGCCATGTCTGAGTCCATGGTCCACCCACATCTGGGGTCTGTGTTGATGTCTGTGGCCAGTGGCACCTCAGGTGGCCTTAGGAATCATGCGAGATGACATCAGATAGCTGTAGGAGCCAGTACCGCCCTTCACTGCCCGGGGAAATCTGGCCTTACCTCTCGCTGCCCACTACAGCAAGAGAGACAGCCCCTGCACTCTGGAAAGAAGACCCCTACCCCTCACCACAGGTGAGAATGAACCTAACCTGAAGACACACATGTAAGAGAAATTACTGCCACTGCACCTGCACCTGAGGAGGGTGGCCCCAGAGGCTCAATCTGACCACCCTAGCCAGCACCCAGGCCCACAACGGGTTGGGTTGACCCTAGCTTCAACCCCATATCAGTCCTGTGGTAGCTCATGAAGGGACTGAACCTGCAGAACAATAACCTCAAGATCTCCAACACACAGCATACCATAAAATAGCTCCAGTGAGGATACAGTGAAGATGGTGTACCAAAAACCACTATTCTTGAACCAGACCAATGACTCATTGCAATGGACAGTTGCCAGTCAAACGGATGGGACAAAGGGATATAGTATATGACACCCTGAGGCCTCCAATGCCGTCAAGACAGATGAAGAGGTGATGGGTAGGCAGGAGAGAAGAAGAGATTTATTTTGATTTATTAACCTTTTTTTTTCTTGTTTGCTTTGTTTTGTTTTCTTTCATGTGGGGGGATACAACAGGGATGAGGGGTGACATGGGGAGACCAAGAGCTGAACAGAATTGGGGTGCATGATATGAAACCTCCAAAGAGTCAATAAAGAAGTTCAAAACAAAAACACTTATAAATAGATGTCCCCAGGAAACTCTCTCCTAGGAGCCAAAACCTAGACATAGCCTGCATAAACAGATCAGTGAATGAGTTGATGAACTGTGGTGTGCGCACTAAAAATGCAAAGAAAGAGAAAATACAAGGGTGAGGGTGCTGAAACATATAGCACTGTGAACGTCAAAAGCATGGCACCAAGTGAAAGAAGAGAAGCCACCAAGGCCACATGCAGTAGAAATCTACTAATATGAGTTCTGTGGAAGGGAAATCTTCAGGGACAGGGAGCCAATTAGTGTGTCCGAGGCTCTGGGTGAAAGGTGATTGACAAGCCACCACATCGAGAAGCATCATGAGGAGGTAGAACTGGTTTATGTTTAGATTTGGGTTGTGGTTCCATAACCATGTATGTTGGTGGAAATTTTACTAAGATCCAGCCTTATACACATTTTCCTTCCTTGTGTGTGTGTGTGTGTGTGTGTGTGTGTGTGTGTGTGTGTGTGTGTGTGAGAGAGAGAGAGAGGAGACTATGAGTGGACATGTGTCACAGCCGCCTGTGGAGGTCAAAGAATAACCTGAGGTGTCAACACTTGCCTTCCACCTCTTTTGAGACCAGGTCCCTTGTTTGCTGCAGTGGCCAGACTAGCTGTCAGGGGGTTGCAGGCTTTGCTTTTCATCTTGTGACAGGAATGCTGGGATTACCATAGCCAGTTCTAGGCATGCCAGTTCTGGGATACAAACAGGTTATCATACTTACACCTTGAACCATCTCCCTGGCTTCTTATTATCATGTTCAAATTACATTGCAATAAGGATAACTTCCAAACCATTAATGGGAAGTTCTTTACTAGTTGTGGTCTGAAGTTGGGGTGTCATAAGACCACATGTTTATATTTCCTTAAGAGCCACACTCTGAAGTTCCAGGTCTCATCATGATGTATTTGGAAGTGTAGTCTGGGACAGTCTGGGGTGCGATTGGTGTTATATGATATTGGTGCCCTTACAAAAGAGAGTGAGTTTGTGAACATGCAACTTCATAGAGGAAAGACCCTGCAAACACAGAGAAATGCCAACTACAAGCTCGGAAGAGACTTCTGCACACACAAAGAAATGCCAACTACAAGCTCGGAAGAGACTTCTGCATGCCAGTGCCTTGACCATGCCCTCAGAACCCTTGAGAAGTGAACCTTTACTGTTTACCCAATCTGTTTCACTTCGCCTAAGTGTCTGAACCGATGATTGGCACCTTGGGTAGTGATGTACAAGAGATTTCTCTCAGGGTGCCCCACAGTGAAGAATCATATGCTAAAGAAGATAGATAGTAGCTAGTTAGAGATAGAAAAGAACGTGTTTGATTGAGCTGAACTGAGAATATTTTTTTTCTCATCAAAACTATTAACTCCTCTTGGAAGAGACTCCCCGAATAAACCGGTTTGGGAACTTGTGGTGTCCAGTATTCATTTGAGAAGCTTGTCAGCAAGAGTGGAATGGGGCCAATGGATCTGATCTGTCAGGTGACTTAAACATTTTTTTTCACCCATAATTTTATTTTTAAAATAATGTGCAAAAAAAAAAAAACAAATAACAATAATAATGCAGTATGTTTGACTTTTTTTATTTCAGTTCCGTGAATTTTGGTTTCTGTAACCTATATCATAAAGAAATATGTGAAAAAGTAACGGGTCTCACAAAAGCTTCCCCCCAAATAATATCCCCAGCAACCCATGGCTTGTTCTCTGTTGCTTCATCATTCTCTACTTCTGTGAGAAAGTAGCTATGTTAATCAGCTTAAAGGGAAGAAAAGAGTTTTAATTTTAAAAAGGTAGAATGCCTGTACCTGTGAGAGTCAGAAGTGTAGGATCTCCTGAATCCCCTGGAACTGGAAACAAGGACAGCAGTGGACCATGTGGGAATCGAACCCAGGTCCTCAGTGTAAGAGCAACACTTAACCACTGATCCACCTCTCTAGCCCTGCAATGTTGCTCAGTTTTTTTGTTTTTGTTTTTTTTTGTTTTGTTTTGTTTTTGTTTTTGTTTTTTTTTTTGAGGGGGGTGTTTAGAATTGTATGACATCTATAGAACAAGGTTTGGGATAACTGACAGATATCATCGTGTCCGGTACTTTATGGACATGTTTCTTTATATTTAGCTCTATTTAAAATTTTCCTTCTATTTGTATTTGTCTATACACAGATGCTCAGTTTGGCCAGTACCATGTGTTGAAGATGGTGTCTTTTTTCCAGTGTGTATTTCTGTCTTCTTTTTCAAGCATAGGTGTGCATAGGTCTGTGGATTTGTGTTTAGGTCTTCGATTCCATTGATCCACGAGTCTGTTTTTATGCCGATACCATGCTGGTTTTATTACTTTGTAGTTCAGCTTGAAATCAGGAATGGTGAAACCTCCAGCAGTTCTTTTACTGTTCAGTATTATGTTTTCAAGAATCAAAGACTACATAGCCCAGGGACCTATGATAAAACCAAACAATGCCAGTCTAAAAAAAAAGTAACAATAAAATGACAACTAATGATACTCTGCTATATTCGTAGATCAGTGCCTTATTGAGCCATCATCAGAGAAGCTTCCTCCAGTGGGAAATGGGAACAAATACAGAAACCCACAGCCTGATATTACTCAGTGTGAGAGACCTTGGAATGGAACTCACAGCTCTAATTGGGATGTCTCTGTCAAATTCCACCCCCTTCAGAGTTCAGGTAACACCCACCAAAGAGGAGGTAGGAAGAGTCAAAGAGCCAGAGAAGATGGAGGATACCGGAAGAACAAGATGCTTTGAATCAACTGAGCAAAGGTCACAGGAATGCAGAGACTGAAGCAGCAAACACAGGGCCTGCACGGGTCTGTACCAGGTCCTCTTCTTATATCTCATAGTTTTCAGTTTAACGTTTTTATGGGACTCATGAGTGTGTGTGAACAAGTGGGGCTCTGATTTCTTTTATGTCTTCTCTTGCGGCTGTTTTCCTTCTGTTGATTTGCCTTGTCTAACTTCAATGTCATAGTTTTTGTTTTATCTTATTCTATTGTATTTTTTGGTTGTTACCTCTTAGAAGCCTGTTTTTTTCTAATGAGAGACAGAAAGGGAATGGATCCATATGGGAGAGGAGGTAGAGGGAGGAAAAATTAATGAGCATATAATGCATGAGGAAATATTTCTATTCTTTAAAAAAAATAATTTGATAAAAGACTTAAAAGAACTATAAATAAAACAAAAAATACAATTTTCTTCACCAGCACGTATAGATTTTAGTGACCTTGTGAATGATTTGTTCGCTTCATAGTTAAGAAAAGTTAGGAAGTTACTGAAGAGATTGTTTCCAACTTTTTATTGCGAATACTATGTAGGGATATAACTCTTTTTGCTCTTCTGCCTTGCTTTCAACTATCAGACATGTTTTATAGAACTTAGAAAAAAGTGAGGTCTGGAAAGATAGCTGAGTGAGTAAGGGCACTTGCTGCCAAACCTGAGAGCCTGAGTTTGGTACCTGGGATCCATAGTGTGGAAGGAAGGAACTGACTCCTGCAAGTTATCCTTTGACCTCCACACGGTCACAGGGGCATGCATATGAACTCTCTAACTCTCTCTCTCTCTCTCTCTCTCTCTCTCTCTCTCTCTCTCTCTCTCTCTCTCTCTCTCTCTCTCTCACACACACACACACACACACACACACACACACACACAGCTGAATCTAAACAAATATTTAAAAGGAGGTAAGTGGTGTTGTATTTATACAGATGTTAGCATTCTGAATGTGGTGTGTTTCATTTTTCTTCTATGTTAAAAGCCTGCTTTTCCTACCATTCCAGATAAGGGTTTCTAGAGTCAACTTTCTTCGTGTCCATTCATCTGAGAATGTTTTTATTTCACCTTAATTCCTGTGGGGAGGTGTTGGGATTCGGTTTTGTTGTGGTACTAGAGACTGAACCAGGGCCTTCCAAGTGCAAAGCATATGCTTTACTCAAAGCCTCCTGTATGACAGTTTTGCTAGATATAAAATGCTGGGTTGACAATTTTGATCTTTGGGACTTAGTAAATAGGCTTAACATGCTGCTTCAAGCTTATGATGCTAGCAATCTAGAAGCAGAGGTGGGAGGACTGCAGATTTGAATTCAAGGCCAACCTGGACTACATAGTAAGACTGTCTCAAAAAAGAAGAGGAGTGGGGAGGGGGGTAAAGATAAAGTGGGAAGAAGGAAAAGAAGTAGCAAGACGAGAGAAAGAAAATGTTGGGCCATTTCTTCGCTCCATAGCTTCTGATTTAGTCACTGGCATCAATACTCTCTGGAGAAAGTAATACTTTCTTCTAAGGGGCTTCAAGAGTTTTTCTTGCTGTATCTGGTAGTGCATGCCTTTTAATCTAGTACTTGAGAGAAGAGGCAAGACCTCGAGTCCAGCCTGCTCTACCCAGTAAGGCTGTCTTTAAAAAACTAAATATTTTTCTTCTTTATCTCGAGTTTATAGCAACTTGTTCTACACAGGGTGTGGTGGTTTTAATAAGAATGCCGCCCATGTGCTCATATATTTGAATGCTTAGTCACCAGGGAGTGGCACTATTTGGAAGGATTAAAATAATTAGGAGGTGTGGCTTTATTGGAAGAAGTGTGTCACTGGGCTTTGAGGTTTCAAAAACCCATACCAAACAGTCTCTCTCTCTCTCTCTCTCTCTCTCTCTCTCTCTCTCTCTCTCTCTCTCTCTCTCTCTCTCTCTCTCTCTCTCTCTCTCTCCCTTGCTCTCTCTCTCTCTATCTCTCTATCTATCTCTCTATCTCTCTCTCTCTCTGCCTACAAATCAGGATGTAGCTCTTAGCTACTGCTCCAGCATCTGCCTGTATGTCACCATGCTCCCCACCCCACCATGATGATACTGAACTAACCTCTAAAACTGTAAGCCACCCCAATTAAATGCTTCCTTAGACTATAGTTGACTAGTCAGGGTGCCCCTTCAGTGCAGCAGAGCAGCGACTAAGCCACTGGCATATGAGTTTTTTGAAGTTTTCTATTTGGGTTACCTCAGTTTCTGTCTTGACTTGGAGGTTTATTCGTCTTGTCACACTGGGACATTTGGGCCATTATTTCCTCATATCCTCTTCTGTGTCTTCCAGTTTCTCTTCTTTCCTCTGTAACAATAACCACACAAAGTGAGACATTTGGGTTTGTTCCATGGGCTCCTTCAGCTTTGTAATAATTATTTCTTTGCTCCTGTCCGGGAGTGATTGTTCTAATGGACCTTGTATCCGGTATATCCATTCCTTGTCTAAACTGGGCTCTTTTTCTCCATGCTGTTTCCTCTCAGTTCTCCTTTGCAGCGTCTGTTCTCTGTAAACTTCCCACCGTCTCACTCTGTTTTAAGATACCTTGCCCACAACCTCTTAAAGCATTTTTATAATAGCTATTTTAAAGCTTTGTCAGTTGACTTCAATATCTAGGTCATCTTAGCGTTAACATTAGTTGGCTTTGTTGTGTTTTATCCTGTAATTCGAAACCTTCACAGTTCTCTGTATGACAAATATGTTTACACTATAACACAGGCAGTTAAATACCAACCCATGACAACCTGGGTCTAGTCTAACTCCTGGGAGAGTGGGTATTCTTTTATCTGCTAAATGATCCCTACGAGTTTAAGCTGCAAGCTTGGACTCGTTGTGTTTGTGTTGTGGGCTCAGCGATAATTCTGTTGTCAAAGTCACATGTGTGCCACCCAGTGGTTGGCCTGGCATGTATTTAGCCCAACTGACAAAGTCTGGTGTGTTTCTTCAGGTCAGGTACTCACATGCACCTCAGATCTGAGCCCAGCGATTCATAAACCATTCTTTGAGGCTGTTACCAGTATCCTCTTCCAAAGATCTTCATATTTTTCACTTCCCTGGGGCCACACTTTTTATTCAGCTGGGAAATCTGGGGTTGTAGTTGTCCCTCTCTGACACACACTTCCCACCGCTGTGAAGAACTGAGTCATGATGGAATGAACAGGGAAAGGAAAAGAGAACTCCACCATCTCCTCCATGGATCTTTCTTATATCTCTGTTGATTGAGTTGAGCTACTGCACAACTGACTGGAGATGCCTTTACATAAAATCTGTGCTCAGAAATTGCATTCCAATCCTATACTACCAAGATGACTAGTAAACCATGCTCAGATTAAAGCAAACAAACAAACAAAACATGTTTTAATTTCTTCCTGTGACCTATGTACAGAAAAATTAGTTTGATTTTTACATTTTTATCATGTTTTTGTCTTAATTACATTTTTCTTAATATGTAAGCACATTCAGTTTCTTCAGAAACCACCTTATGGTTATATTTATTTAAATAAAATTCTTTTAATACTGGCATGAATATATCAGCACATTTTTTTCTCTCCTTCCTCAACATTAGCTAGAAATTATCTCCTTTAAACCTTTTAACTCGAAAAGCCCACAATCATTCACATAGCTGTTTCCTCCTAAAGCACACTCTCAGCTCCCTTCATATGCATCTGTCCTCTGATTTAAAAAGTGCACTGCCTTTGCTCCAAAGTGACTTTTCTGAGTAGCTAAGAACTAAAAATAATGTGTCCACCCATAGAAGTTTTAAAATGAAAACCACATCACTTGTGGCAGTGTAGAAAGAAGTAGAGATGGTTAACCGAGTGAAATAAGTCAGGGACAGAAAAGACAAATGCCAGATTCTAAAAACTGTTGATCACATGGAAGTTGAGAATGGAATTGTGGTTACCAGAAGGTAGGAGAATCAAGATGGGGGCAGGGGTGATTAACATGCATTAAGCTATTGTTACATAGGCACAAGGAGTTCTTATGTGCTGTCCTTACAGGGCAAGGTGATTATAGGATACACATATACCATAGAGTCCCCAAAGCTAGAAGGAAACATTTTTAATTCTTTCACTATAAAAAGTGATAAATCCTCAAAAATATGTGTTTGTCAGTTCAACATTGTTACACAGTGTCTAAATATATTGAAACCTCATGTAGCACCCCTTTTTTCATACATGTGTCAAGATTTAAATTGCTACAAGTAATTTAAATTACAACTTAAAATGAAGTGTTTATTTTACTTTTTCTGAAGTGTGATTGTGGTTTGCAGATGAGGAAAAAAAAAACAGCAAAAACAAAAAGGATAACCTGCCTTCCTTCTCCCTACCTCAATAGAGGGAGGTATAACACAGATAAGGAAAACCCAGCAACAACATTTCCAGAAGCATTTCTTATTTTTACTTATTTCTGGATTACCAGATTTGGAAAGACACAGTTTTACCTGACAGGTTGACCTTACAATAGGAATCTCTGCATTAAAACATGAGAAATATCAACTGAAAGATTTCATATCAATGTTAATTTTTTAAACTCATTTGGAGTTACCTTGTTCTGTTTCTAGATTTCTGCCCATACGTATTTTGTCAACTTCTCTTCTCCATATGTTACCACATATAATTGGAACTGGAGTGAACTGGAACTTAGATGAGTCTGTGATTAAATGCCTCAGAATTTAAAATGTCCTGACTGGGCTGGAGAGATGGCTCAGCCATTAAAGACTACGCTCACAACCAAAATTATAAGAATGTCCTGACTAAGCCATGAGTCAACATGCTTGCTTGATTGGAAAGCACAGCCTGTAAGAAAATCCCACACTGTCTACAAAAAGGACACTAATTACTTCATAGATGAACTCCTGTTGGATCAAATTCTGAGATTCCCAGAAGCTTTGTAGCATTCAAATAACACCAAGCTGTCGGGAACATAGCACTGTACAGAGGGAATGAGCTTTAAAAATAAAATAGGAGAACCCCAGATTAGCCCAGAATCTGTAAGTAGAAAGATAACCATGGCTTCTGAAGGACCTGCCTTCTGATAAAAAATAGTGTCTATGTTCTTCAAATAACAAAAGAGCAAGTATTTACCATTAAAGGTAATGACATTGTTCAAACATACTTAACAATTGAAAACATTAGGAAACTACATCTAAACATGATGTGTAATATGATAATAGATGTTTTGGAAGAGAATTAATGATAATTTTAATTTTGAAACTATCATCCCAGATAAAGTTGGAGGAAATTTAAGTTGTTAAAAGAAATTCTCATGTGGGAAGGGCTAAACTTCAATATAGATGCAATAGAGTTGTAGTTTTCCTATATCAAAATAAATCAGGACAGTTGTACATATTGAAGGATGACTCTATATGTGTACAATGACCAGAAAAAAAATTCTTTCTTTAATGTATAGTTGTTCTTATCCGCAATTACAATTAGAATCACTCAAGGAGTGTGTGTGTGTGTGTGTGTGTGTGTGTGTGTGTGTGTCAGGGATGAGGTGAGAATAAGATAGCCATACTTCCCTGCAGGCTTCCTGTGCTGTAATGAAATGAGGAGTGGGGTTGAGAGTGAGCACTGATGTGCTTTTAGACATTTCCTGGGCAGTGCTGATATCTACAAGTGACTAGGATGATGATTACGATTCATGCTGCATTTAGAATCACCTGAGAAGGAATTACAGCATACATCAAGTAAAGCAGAATGTTGATTTGTGAGATTTTCTTCGTCATAGTTGGGAGATCATTACAGTTTGCAGCCAAGGTTGAGAACCGCTGCCTCCTAGACCACTGCTCAGGTGAAAGAGATCATATTAGTTTTTATCCATCTAAACATTAGTATAAATACATTAAATAATATAGATAATACTGTTTGTGGAGTATATCTGTTTTCATAGAAAACAGTTTCATAGAAAAAAGGCAAAAATGTGGAGACAGAGTAAGGCATAAGAATTAGTAGTCATAGCTGGTTCCCCTCTTCTGCTCATTTGCCTCACATGGTGTTAGATATTGATGTATTAAAGCTGGCCATGTGGCACATGTCTTTAATCCCAACTCTTGGGAGGCAGAGGCAAGCAGATCTCAAAGTCTGAGGCTAGCCTGGTCTACAGAGTAAATTCCAGGGCAGTCAAGGTTACACAGAGAAGCCCTGTATCAAAAGAACAACAAAGCAAAAAGAGTGTGTAAAGATAAGACTGAATGATGAGGAACTGAGCTACTACCATGCTCCTTAAGGGAATGCCTCATTATTAAGGACACAGAGCCACAGACAGAGGATCCCAGATATCACTGGAAAGACAGGGCTGCGCACTTGAATGGCCTGCCCAGACTTCAACTTTCCCCCACTTTACTGAAACCATAGCTCTGTCATTCAACAACCAAGCACCATTCTCAACAAACTTCAAGTCCTGAGTGTCAAGTCTTGCTAAAGGCATGCTTGGGAATGTAGGGACATGTCCCATACTTATTTCTCAAAGTGACTCAAAATTCACAAGTTCTGTAAGTGAAGACAAAAAAAATATTTTAATGTAAAAATGCTACTTGTCTACTGTAGAAGTGGTCAAATCGTTGTATTTGGTGTTTAGATCTTAAAACAATAAAAGTTCTCCTCTTTCATGCTCATCAGAATACTGCTGTTTTATTGAAGAATTCCACAGCACTATCATTCTTCTATGATTTATTTTATTTATATATTTGCGTATTTGCCTGCATGAGTTTTTATGTACTACATACATGCAGGTCCAAGCAGAGGCTAGCAGAAGACATGAAATCTCTTGGAGCTCTGGAGTCATACATAGGTTCCCTTGTGAACTGGCTGATGCCCAGTACTGGATCAGAAGCCAGGTTCTCTGCAAGAGCAGCAAGCATTCTCGACTGCCGAGACATCTCTCAGGTCACGAATGCTCTTAACTCCATTTTTAATTAATTTTATAATTCCTCGTTTGGGTTGAGTGTGCTTGCAAATCGCTTATCATTGTGTCTGTGGATTGTAATTTGAAATTTCCATTTGAAATTCTTTTCTTCACACGGTGCAATTTACCAATTTGCCACTGGGTGGCACCAAATTTTACCTTTTTGCTTTTCCTTCGCACTTGGTATACAGTTGTAAAGTAAATATTTAAGTTGTAGAAGTTAGTCAAGAATTAAATACTTTAATCGGGTAAAGCTGTACCCTAATCCTTGTGTCAATGCTAAAGACCAACACTTGGGCCATATTTTGTAACTGAAGAAACAACTGACGTGTGTGTAAATGAATATATTACAGTTCAAAAGGGCTCACTCAAGTTATATGCAACATTGCTGAGTACTTAAACTTGAAATTCGATGAATCCAAAGGAAACTGTTCCAATATGTTAAGTCACAGAAAACGCTAAGAAATGCATAGCGCAGATACAAAACATAATGCGGCTAGGGCTGGGTTCAGATTACATGCATTCCACTTGGAGAATATCTAAAGCTTTTGAAAGCCACCTGCTTTCTTGGATGATCTGCTCTGGGTGTTCACACTGACGATCTGAGCTCTTGATGGTTTTTGCAGGCTTTCCCGGGTCTATGAAGCTATCTTTTGATCTTCATATCAAAGGTAGTAAACATCTAAGATGCGGTTGTTTTGGGCTCAGACTTCCTCTTTTCTCTTCCTCTGATGGCAATTTACACATTCAATCCAAAATTGTATTTTATAAGCTGGCTGTTTGCAGCTCACTCATATACTAAGCAAGTAAGAGCATGTGAGGCAGGGGGGACATCAGAAACATATAGACAAGAGGAAAGAGCTTTTTAGGCAACTACTCAGCCTACTGCTCAGGCAAGGTATTTGGAATTATCATCACTACTTCTGTTTTACTTACACTGAGGATTTGACTCATTGCCAGACTATATTGACTTTTCCTTGAGCACAAATGAAGTATCAGGTCACTTGCTTTCCCTTCCCTTGCTGAAACTCTGCATAAGCCTTCCCCTTCCTTCAATGGCTTAGTAATTGCTCTTGCTGCTACCATCTTGCTGCCTTTGATCTACTCTCAGCAGAAATGAACGGCAATCCTGTTTCTTGTGGTACATCACTGCTATTCAAAGGCCTCCATCACTGGGAAAACTTGTGTCATTTAAGCTAAATCTATATAGTTCCTTACTGCAAAATATATCCATGCTCATAATAATGAATTCCCTCCTGTCTAAATGGGTACGTTAGTCGATTTCCTAACTAGCTTCCTCTTTACAGTGTCAACTACTAAGAGCTATGTTGTAAACATGCCCCTTCCATAGATGACATCACAATATCACAATCCTCTTCTTCTGTAAATTACGTTACTGCCTTAATCTTTATCTTTGAGCATTTCTCCATGTCACCATACAAGGACTTTACCCCACTTTTAAAATTAGCCACAGCTCAGCAGTTCTCTGAACAATTCTATAAATAGCTTCAGAAAAATCTTAAAATAATGCATCAGTGATCATCACTACACAAGGACGTTTTGTATGCATATGGGCGTATGTCTATGGGCAAAGTTCTTGAGGTAGATTTCCTAGACATTATAGGATGTATAAGATATGCACCTGGCTTCCTCACTCCCTTAGGTTTCCTAGTTGTCTGGGCTGTGCTTTACCTCTTCTTGTGAGGGACACCATTGTGCCCAAGATTTCCTTAGGCGCGACAGTGTTTTGACATGATCTACGTGTCCCCTAGTCACAGCTGAGATTATCTGTGTTTTATAGACCAGACAAACTTATCTCGAAAGCTATGGCAACCTGGCAGGTTTCACACACTTACTTAGTAAGTGCATGAAAGTCAAACCAAGGTCTATGTCACTGAGATCGTTTATCCTTGCTATAGTTTCACATGTATGTAAATTATACAGGCATAAATGCTGTTTCTGCTGAGGACTCTCTGAAGAAGGAAGCTACGTGGCTTCTATGTGACTTTGGATCTCCATTCTGGTTGATCAGCTGATTTAGATACTACTGATGTTATTACTAATATCATCACTCTGTTTTGCAGAGAAAAGAAAATACTGAGTTTCTGCAACTTGCAAGGTAACCTAAGGTCATGATTAGTTCTCAGTGCCTTCTCGGCTGTCACAGAGAAGCCAGAGTCCACCATGGCTTGCTTTTCTGCATCCTGTCCATGTCTCGTCACTTGCCATTGTGCCACCATCACAGCTTGGTAATGTTAACTCCAGACTTGGAAGTTTTATTGCCAGGTCTCTCAGGCAGAAATATATTTTTTTCTAATGCATTACTCTTTTTCACTCTTGAGGATAACTTTATTAGACTTTAAGAAAAAAAAATAGACCCCAGGACAGGCAATCTGCATGCACTTCAACCACCCGGGGGGGGTGAACGGGGAAGACGAGAAAAAGAGCTATGCCATTTGAGTTGCCAGCATGGATGGCCACCACATAGTGGCAGGCAGCAATGTGTGAGGATGTGAGGAGGCAGGCTTTAGAGAAAGAGTGAGGAAACCCAAGTTGTCAGAAATAGCATGTTTGTTTAGGTTCTGGCCACCATTTGAGAAGAAAGAGAGAGAGAGAGAGAGAGAGAGAGAGAGAGAGAGAGAGAGAGAGAGAGAGAGAGAGAGAGAGAGAGAGAGAGAGATCGCATTCAGGAAGGTGAGTCGACCAAGCTGAAACTCAAGAATGGTTCAGCTTCTTTTCCTAATGCATGGTAGTGTTTATCTTAGGCGCAGTTGTGAGTGCTTAATATTGCCGTGTTGATGTAAAGCTGTAATGACTCAAGTGAGATGGGAAGGCTGCCTTGAGCTGACTGTCAGCTGTCAGGGAAGCTATGCTGGGCAGACAGAGAGTCTCAGGGACAAGAAGGAAGCACTGCGTAGATGAAGGAAGTTTTTGTATGAAAACTAGTGCTCTTGCTCAATCTCTCCTTCGGTTTCATCTCTGCACATTCCTCAAGGAAACAGATGGAAACTGTTCAGGAAATAAGCCGAAGCAGGCTGTGTGCAGGTCACTGTGCTGCATGTGATTGTGGGGTTGAGGAGCAATGCAACATCAGCCTTGCAGGGTATTGTTTATTGCTTTTCCAGGGAATGGTGGAAGTCACAGGTGCCACCATGGCATTGCCACACAGATATGCTGTTATACTTTGTTGCCATTTGTTCCCTTCCCTCTTTCCCTATCCCTCTGGCTTTCTCCTTGCCAGGTTTGTTCTCTTTCTGCTTATTGAGTATATGAATTCCATCAGTATCTATTTCCTATCTCCGTGGAGATTTCTTCCTCCCCTACCATGATCTTTTTTATAGTTCCATGACCCAAATTCACACACACACACACACACACACACACACACACACACACACACCAGATGCATGACATAAATGCCTCTCTCTGGGTGGACCCCAATCTTACATAAGAATTGAGAGTAGGGATCTCAAATAAACAAAAGCAAGAAGAGAAAGCTATCTTATATCATATAATATCTATTATTATCAGAATCACATATCAGGAATAGGAACTACATCTAATAATTAGTTATAGTCACCAAATACACCTCAAAGCAGTGCTATACATGAATGTATATGAACAAATTTATAATTTTTTTAGCTCCCTAGATATAATGTGTTATATAAGTGACCTTTATCTAGTTCAAAAGATAAAGTTTTCTCACTTATTAAAACACTGCTTTAAAATCCACTAGCAAAATCCAGCATGATGGCACATGCTTTTAATAACACTTGGGAGGCAGAGGCAGGCAGATCTATTTGACTTTGAGGCCAGACTGTGGTCTACATAGTCAGTTCTGAAACAGTCAGAGCTATGTGGAGAGGCCCTGCCATTCCCCGAAAAAAAATAATCACTAATAGCCAACAAACAAAAGGCATAAATAAGGTTCATGCATATTTTATGTGAATTATTTAATTAACAACTAGTTCAAACTAGCAGGTAGATGCCATAGCCTTCTTAGAATACAGAAACCAATTGAAGAAGCTTTAAGTAGTTTCTCAAAGCCTCATAGCTCCTAAACGATGAGACATGTGGAAGCTCTTGAAGAATTCTTTGCTTTAAACTTTTTATTTATTTAAAAGTTGTTTTCTCATTTTACATACCAACCACAGTTCCCCCTCAGTGTGTGAGAGTGTGTGTGTGTGTGTGTGTGTGTGTGTGTGTGTGTGTGTGTGTGTGTGTTTGGCTAGATAAAATTAGTAGCTTCCATTTGTAGGAAGGGTTATGAGTCTTTCACAGACTGAGGCACACAGGGTGCTTGTAAAAGTGTTTTAATCAAATAAGCATGGATGAATTGATGCCCATTTCCTGGTCTCCCCTGTATGCTATAGCTGTACCTGATGGTACTGTTACATGTACTCTTTCCCACCAGCCTGGTCCCGCATCCCTTGAGCCCCAAATAAACACATAAGACTTATATTAATTATGAAACTGTTGGCCATTGGCTAGGGCTTCTTATTTTCTACCTCTGTCTTAATTATTAACCAATAACTACTAATCTATATATTTCTACATGGTCTTATCTTACCAGAGAATGCCTCACTCTGTCCTGTCTTCCCGGGCTCACATGATGACTTCTCCCTCCCTACTCCTCCCAGAATTCTCCCCATCAGTGGTACTTCTGATGGGATCCAGGTCAAGGACAGGTCCTTCTTGAAGTGCCTTACCTACTTTAGATGGAACAAATTCTTTCCTATCTATTATTACTTCTCCCCAAACGTTAAACAACAAAAATAAATTTGTATGTACATAAAACAATAGAAAATGTGTGTTTACTGATCAGAATAGGTGAGATAAAAAACACAAATGACATCTTATGTGAAGATGAGAGGATGTGAAAAAAGGGGAACACTCTTCCATTGCTGGTGGGAGTGCAAATTTGTACAGCCACTGTGGAATCAGTATGGTGATTTCTCAGGAAAATGGGAATCAGTCTGCCTCAAGACCCTGCAATACTACTTTGGGGCATATACCCAAAGAAGGCACTTTCATACCACAAGGACACTTGTTCAACTATGTCCATAGCAACATTATTCACAATAGCCAGATCTTGGAAACGACCTAGATGCCCCCGAAACTAAAGAATGAATAAAGAAAATGTGGTATATTTACACAATGGAGTACTACTCAGACTTAAGAAGCAATAACATCCTAAAATTCACAGGCAAATGTACAGAACTAGAAAAAAAAAACATCCTGAGTGAGGATAACCTGATAACCCAAAACCAGAAAGACAAACATAGTATGTATTCATCGTAAGTGGATACCAGACATAAAGCAAAAGATACCCAGCCTACAATCCAAAATCCCAGAGAAGATTGAACCCTCTTCCAGAAACAGATGGAAGCAGATGCAGAAATCCACAATTAACCAATGGACCAAGCCCCTGTAGTACAATCAAAGTGAGGAAGGAGCAATAATATGAACAAAGGAGTCAATACCATGTTGTATAAACCCACAGAATCAGCTGACCTGAGCTAGTGAGAGATCACTGACTCAGGTCTGACAAATGGGGAACCTGCATAAGACCAAATTAGACTCCCTTAATATAGGTGGCAATGGTGTGACTGGGACAATATATGAGACCACTGGCAGTGGATCCAAGATCTAACTCTAATGCACAAACTGACTTAGTGGAGCCCATTCTATATGGAGAGACCCCCTTGCTCAGCCTAAACATAGGAGTATGGGAGATGGGTAGGTGCCTTAGTCCTGCCTCAACTAGATGATGGGACAGACTTAGTAGACTTCCTAGGGGAGGTATTACCCTCTCCTGGAGCAGGTGAGAGGTGGGGTAAAGGGGGGGAGTGGAAGGATTGGGAGGAGAGGGGGGAGGGGGAACTGGGATTGGAATGTAAAAAATAATTAATAAAAAGCAGAAAATAAAAAGAAAGAAAATGTGTGTTTAATAGTGAAAAGCAATGTATTTGTTGACATGTATAAGTAAAAAAAGGAAAGAAATTAAAAAGCATCACCAACAACCCAGGCTCTGTGATCAAAAGAACTGGGTCAAAGATAGAGTTTCTCTGCTACAGTTTCTCACCTGCAAAATGGAGCTCCAAATACCTATGTGTACCATCATGAGAATGGAATGAACTAACTCCAGTAAAGCGCTAGTCTCTGTGCCTGGAAGAGAGTAACTACTGTTTCCAAGGTGGGCCATAACGGTGGGCCATGCCTATAAATTACAGTGCTTGAGAAGCTGAGCCAGGGGAATTGGGGATAGCCTGGGCTATGTAGTGAGTACCTGAGTCAAAAAACATACATATGATATATATGCACATATATGATAAATATACACATATATTCAGACACACTGAGGATGCCGTGCCAATGTAAAAAACATCATGATTTTGGATTTTTGTCCTGTTCTAAACTTGGCGCAAGTATTTCTTAAAAGTCGTGACAGCTGTTTTCAACTTCATTTTTGTTCCAGGAAGTAATTTATTAAATATTTCTTAGGAAACCATCAGAGCTTTAATTTGTTTCACTCGCTAGCTCTCAGCGTGCTGGAAAGTGTATTATAGCACTGACTACTTAGTCTTGGAATTTTGTTCACACTGTTCTCAGGACGGGTTGCCAAGGAGAAGAGGCGAAAATCAAAAGTGCAGGTCCTTCTCATCCAGATCTCACTGCTGGTTCCATCTCTGACGGCTGGCCGCATTAAAGACTAAAGCGGGTTGTTATAATGTGACCTTTAAATCGCACAATCTTTTCATTTTTTAAAAAAAAGCATTATTTACTCAAAAGGCAGCAGGTAGCTCAGAACCCACTGCTCCTTGTAGCATTTTTAAATATGGGCAGCTTTCTATCATGCAGAGAAAAAAAAAAAAAAAAACATGAATGGGTCAGATATTAGCATGACCAATGACCATGCATGGGTGTGACCGCAACAGAAAACTAGTTAAAGAACAAAATCACAACTACTAAATGTCACCCCCCGCCCAGGTTTATTATGGGGAGAGGGGATTTTCTGGAAGGGCAGTTCTCAGAATCAAGACCCGAGCACTGAGACTGGAGGGTGGTGATCTGAATGTCCGAAAGTTCTTCATGCAAGCCAGTCAGTCAAACTGTGTTACCGCTACCACAACGGACTTCCGTTTAGAGTTTACATTTTCATTGAACACTTAAGCTTGGAAATTAAGAAAATAATAATAAGTAAAATGTAAACCGTGCACTCTAATTGTGAAGCAGAACTATAATGGCTGTTTGAGGAACACTGGAAAACCCCAACCAAAATGATGAACCCGTGATGAATTAAAAAGGCCCCTTTTCTTTAGCTCTATGCCTGGCAACAAGAGCAGAGGCGGGAAGAACAATTCTTTGCCAATGAAACGGAAAAAAATATAAAAAAAGAAAAGAAAAGTGTTGTCCACCCTATGTTAATTATCAGCTTAGCCTCCTGCCTTTTGAGACGTTCTACATCAGGTTTTTAAACCTTATGAAAACCTCAAAGAAAATACGGTTGGTTTTCATCAGAACCGCCCACACTCATCAGCATGTTGTGGTTTTATTAGTGTTCCAGATCCAGAGGGGCATGGTGATGCATGCCTGTGAGTTAAGGCCTGCCCGAGTCATTATACAGTGGGACACTGTCTCAAAAACCAGTTAACAGCAGAGAGGGAATAGCTAGTGTTAACCCACCTAAGGCACTTGCTCAACCAAAGCTAATTGTAATGGGCACAATATATGCAGAAAAGGAAGCAAAAGCCACTCAGATGCCTAATGAAATCTAGATGCTTCTCGCTTAAGCAGAGAGCATCATGGAGCTCAGAGGGCACAAGGGAGCAAGATGGGAGAACTCTGAGCAACAATTCCAGCGGGGGTGGAAAGTCAATGGCACATTCAGAGTGCATCTCCTTTGCTGACTGAGATGTCTGTTGAGAGCATCCATTTGAGAGCTAAATGTATTTATGCCCACACCTTTGCCCATGTGACCTCGGTATTATTGCTCACATTCTGCAAGCCTAATCAGCTCTCATCTTCTTTTTAAGTTGTCTGAGCACCCCCAATGAAATGAAAATGGAGCCAACAGACTAAAAACAGCATGCATATGAGGAATCAAAGAGAAGCTGGGGACATCATAGATAATACAAGGAGAGGATAAAATGTGTTGGAAAAATTGCTTGTTCTCAAACTTTGATCGTAACACTGAAAAATATGTGTTGGCTTTATATGGATGATATGTGATGGCTTTATATGGAATCATCAAAATTTCCTCTGGTTATTTCTTGTATTAACTTATTCTAAATTAGTATTTCAGGGAAAGTAGCATATTTTATTAAAACTTATATGGAAGCATAAATATTATTCATGGTATACGTGTAGTAAGGTGATAAACGACTTCTTCAGAAGTGCATGCAAATTAAATTAACATTGAGAGCGAAGTCTTTCTCTGACAAAAGAGTCCCACACAATCTGCGTCTTTCCCCCTGCTGAGAGTGCTAATTTATTTTTTCTTAACTAGAAAATCGCCCAAGACTGATTTTTCTGTTTATTAATTTCTTTCATTGATTTGAAGATACTTTAATAACAACTATGCATCAATGGTTACAGTATTTTCAAGCTACTTAATATAATGTCAGACAATATGTTTCATAGTAGAAAGAGAAACCTTTTGGGGTGTTAGACAGTTTGCCTCTCTGCATAAGGCATCAAAAGACACAGTGGCAACTATTTATCACAGCCTCAGTAGCCCAGTTAGCAGATGGAATTTTTTGTAGAAAGAACAATTAGTTTCCAAAGCATTTTGTTTAAAAAGCAAATCAAGTAGATGCATTCATGTAAAATATTTGGTGCTATCAATGGTTTATGTTTTTTTTCTTCTTCTTCTTCATTCACCAAAGCTCATAAGACAGGGTGAGGGAGGACACATCACTCTGCTTGTTGAGGTAATTTTTGATATATTAGGAAGCTCCCAAGCAAAGTAGCTCATCTCTGGCGTGGTGTCCATCAGCTTTTGAACTGTGATCAACATTCTCTCTCTTTTCATTTATACCAAATGGCACAAAGCAAAGTTTGAAATTTCTAGTTCTTTTAGTTCTAAAATCTAATTGGGAACTTTAAAGATTGTCAGGGCAGAGTACCATAATTATGTACGACCCTGGAAGAATAATTTTATTCTTCTACCCTTAATCTGTGGAGTGCAAAATAGACCCAACTTCTATCCTCCCTGATGATTATAAAGATGAGACGGTAAACACAACATTGGTGTTCTACTTGGTAAGCATGTTCAATTAATGTAAAACATAAAGCCAACTTAAGCCCTATTAAAATTGGAAGTGAATTTCAAGTATATTAATTTCAAGCATTTTATTGAAGTACATATGCATGAAGTACACAATCATATTGTAGCTAGCAGTTCAATAAATTTCATACAAATATGAATATATATATATATGTGACTATGCAGCAAAATCAAGAAATAGAATGTTACCAGTGTTCCAGAAATCCTGCTCTGTTTCTTACTGTTACATCTTACAGCCATTCTTTCTCAAAGGTAATCTATATTCTAATTTCTAATACCACAGATGATTTATGTTCGTTCTTTAACAACATAAATGGAGCTCCTTGTATTTAATATTTCCTTGGACTTCTATCCCTTAAACTTATATCCTAAGATTAATCAAAATCATGTTTCTCATTACTCTTGCTTTTCTTATTTCACTGTGTGGTTAAATCATGATTAATATTTCTACTTTTAATGTTTGTGGGTTCCTGGAGCTGTCACATCACATGATAGTTTCATTGTAAAGATTTGTAACATCGTGGCAATGTGGAATAATAGTGCTATGAAGAGTGTCCACACATGTTTAGTATATGTGTGTGCATTTATGTTGGGAATGGGATCACAGGGCCATAAAGTAAGCATGTTTCAGTTGATGTGGCCAATATTTCCACAGGTGTGGTGCCATCTTACACTCTTAAAAAAGAACCATGATATTAAAAATTAAAATTCATTCTTCAATTAATAACAATAGTAGTGATATTACCTTTGGATCAGTTTATAATAGTAGACATGTTTGACAGGGATTATAGAGTAAAGGGAAAATACAGAAAATTTTCAGAATATAATACAAAAAGATATGAATATGAAAAATGCAAAGATAACTTTAATAAACAAGAAAGTTCAAGAAACAGTGGAACAAATATGTGTTGGGAAATATGTTTACAAAGAAGGAAGTTTGAACACTGGCTCAATTAGAAACTATACATCAAAGCAAATTTTCAGGAAGAAAATGAAGTAAATATTAATTGTACAATTTCAACAGTGCTCTCAGTAAATAAGACTAATTGTTTTTTATGAAACAAGATTTTTTTCATAGTCATCATTTTTTAGTCAAGATTTTTTTCATATTCATCATTTTTTAGAAGCATTCTTATTTTACATATCAATTTCTCTCTCTCCCATCCGCCTATGCCCCCCCTACTGACCCCACAACCCATCTTCCACCCACTCCCCAAGTATAGTGAGGTCTTTCATGGGGAATTATCAAAGTCTGTCACACCATTTGGGGGAGGGCCTAGGCCCTCCTCCCTGAATCTGGGTTGAACTGGTATCCCTCCATGGGGAATATGCTCCCAAAGTCCATTTGTGCACTAGGGATACATCCTAGTTCCACCACTAGAGGCCCTATAGACTGCCCAGGCCTCCTAACAGGCACCCACATTCAGAGTTTGACTCAGTCCAATGCTGGTTCCCCATCTTTGCAACTGGGGTTCCTGTGCTCTCCCTAGGTCAGGTCAGTTGTTTCTGTGGGTTTCTCCAGCAGTCTTGACTGTTTTTGCTTGGCCACTCTCCTACTCAACAACTGAATTCCAGTAGTTTGGCTCAGTGTTTAGCTGTGGGTGCCTCCTTCTGCTTCTATCAGCTACTGGATGAAGGCTCTAGGATGGCATATAAGGTAGTATTCAATCTCATCATTGGTGAAGGGCATCAAAGGCGGCCTCTCCACTACTGCCTAGATTCTTAGTTGAAGTCATCTTTGTGGATCTCTGAATATTTCCCTAGTGCCAGATTTCTCTTTAAACGTATACTGGCTCCCTCTATCAAGGTGTCTCTTTTCTTGCTCTCCTCTATTCTTTCCCTATCTCAGTCTTCCCAATCCCTCTGGTTCTCCTTCCCTCTTCCCTGCTCCCAATTTGCTCAGGATTTCTTGTCCATTTCCCCTTCTTCTCTTAGAGTCCTCCTTGTTTCCTAGTTTCTCTGGTGGTGTAGATGAATCAAGATTTATCTATGAAAAAAGAAAAGGAGATATAGAAAGAGATTGGAGATAATAATGTAGTTAACATGGAGTAGGGAGAGCAGGGGAATGGCTCAGTTGGTAAGGTGCCTGCTTCAGAAGCATAAGGAGCTGAATTCATGTCTCTAGAATCCATATAAAAGCTGGAAGTGATAACAAACCCCAGCACTAAGGAGAAACAAGTGGATCCCTGTAGTTCACTGGCCAGCTAGTCTAGTCAAATTGGTGAGCTCCAGGTTCAGTAAGAGACCAGGCCTCACAAAAAAAAAAAAAAGAAAAAGAAAAGAAAAGAAAGAGAAAGAAAGAAGGAAGGGCAGAAGGAAGGGAAAGAAAAACAAAAGAAAAAATGGACAAAAATCATCAAATGAGACACTTGACATCTGGTCCCCACACATAGGTACCTGCACAAATGCATTCACACATGAACATATGCATACAGCACATATGTACATTCACACACCACACACAAAATAATGTAGCTAACATTAGGAAAGTGGAAGATAAGGACAGCACAAGACAAAATATTTCTTCTAAAAGAAATAGTTTTGGTAAAGCTCAAATTTTTAAATTTAAATTAGAAAAGCAAGAAATTAAAATATAACTTAAAACAATAAATATAAATGGAATAAATTCATATACTGAAGAAAAATTTTCATACTGGGTAAATTTTTTAATTTTGCAAATTCTGTGTGAGAGATATATAAAACAATGTGATTCAGAAATAGTTTAAAAGTTGAACCAGAGGCTGAGTAGATGGCTCAGGAGCTAAGAGCTGTTGTTGCTCTTGCAAAAGGATTCAAGTTCAGTTCCCAGCACCTACATCAAGTAGGCAACAACTGCCTATAACTCCAGCTCCTGGGAATCTGATACCCTCTTCTGGTCTGTACAGGCACACACACATACATGTGCATTTACACACAGATGCACATGCATGCATATAAACAAACATAAATCTTTTAAAAATTAATTATGTGAAAGTGTTATACAAAACTAAAAAGGAAATAACAATTCTTCTTTTCATAAAAAACATTATAGTTCATTTTTACTGAGTGATATAGGTCAGGAGTATGTTTTGCATGAAAGACATTCAATCTTATAAACAACCTTCTGTGGCTGGTTAGTGCCATTTTACAGAAAACACAATGGAGGTTCAGATAGGTTTTTAAATCTATCTAAAATTGTACAAGTGGCCATCTGCAAAAAATAAATTCCACCTAGGTTCCTAGCTAGTGTCTGACTGATGACAGTCTTATGTGCCCTTATATTTAGTTTAGACATAAATATACATGATGACAGAATTAATATATATTTAAAATATGTACTTGTATCACAGAGTATTTTTCATGAAGGATAAAAGTTATAAAAATATCAGTGACCTTTGAGAGAATATACCTTCTATTTCCATATTTCTTTTAATTTCTAGTTATTTATTTGGTATAGGAGAATCTAATGATAACTGATCATGTGATATTAGAAGCATACAAAGAATATATGCAACATTAAGTATATTTTTTACAACAAAACAAGAAAATAAATCCTGTGGATCACTTGGTTTAGAGACATGTTTATTTCAAATATAGCCACTACTATAGATTATACTAAACAAAAATTTTCATTTGACTGTTACAACTTGTGATGGTTTGAATAAAAACAGTCCCCATGTGCCCAGAGGGAATGGCACTATGAGGAGGTGTGGCCTTGTTGGAGTGGCCTTGTCACTCGGGGTGTGGGGTGAGGGGGTTGAGGTCTCAGATGTTCAAGTCAGGCCCAATGTGGCACTCTGTCTTCCTGCTGCCTTCAGATCCAGATGTAGAACTCTAAGTTACTTCTCCAGCACTGTGTCTGCCTGAATGCCAGCTTCCCACTATGAGGATAATAGACTAAACTTCTAAACTGTAAACCAGCCCCAATTAAATGTTTTCCTTTACAAGAGTTGACATGGTCATGGTGTCTCTTCACAGCAATAGAAACCCTAACTAACGCACAACTATACCATTTCTGTGTCTTTTTGCATTTCTAATTATTATTAAAATAATTAAAAAATAAGGCCTGGCATGGTGACACGTATCTTTAAATCCATCACTGGAGATGCAGAGGCACATGGATCCCTGAGTTCAAGACAAATCTTGAATAGTGAATTCCAGGACAACCAGAACTTCATAATAGAGAGACCTTGTCTCCAAAATAAAAATGTTTTTTGTAAAAAGTAGGAAATGGATTGAAATGTTACTTTCTTAAAGATACAATGATTCTGAATCTCACCCCCCTGCAGAAACATAATGACATACTAGGTGAAGTGATGCTCTTGATTAAACCTGCATCCACCTCAGGAAAAATGAGATACTATTGAAATGTCTATTGTAAGTTTATATAACAGGCTATTTTGAAGCCTCAAGAAGAGTACATAAATTCTAAGAGGAAAAGAGGAACTTCATGCAAGTGTTTTGCTTAAGAATGAAGTGTATAAAAAAAAATTCTCCGTGGCTAGAGACTCCTCTCACCACTTGCCCACAGGAGAACTCACAGGTACCATCTGTTTTTTCTTTCTACCTTTGTCTTTGCCAACATCATTTTCAGTTTAAGAAAGAGAAAAGCACCTGAAAACCTTGACACACAACAATCTTTCCTACTTGATTCTGAGATGCACAAAGACGTATTGTTCAACTGCTCCATAAAAAGGTGAAGGACCTTTAATAATGAAGTCAGCACACCCATAGTGTCCTCAAAAGCTTTATTCTAACTCTGAACACAAACCAGCACTTTTAGGTATTCTTTCAGAACCCATTTCTCAATAGTCTGGTACCATGCAAAATCTTTTAGCACTTAGCAGAGAAGTTTCCATTCCTATGACTGCTACTTACTTGAAATAATGCTTTGTTGGCTTATTTTAACAGAATTTGTAAAATAAATTCACGTTCTTTAGAAATGTAGTTTTTATATAATAGCTTCTCTTCAAGTGACAGTTTAACTTCCTTTACTACAAACAGTTTAAATGACAATTCAGAAAAATTGGATGTGAAGATGTTGTTGGGAACACTACAAAAACAAAGAATAAAAGAAAATAAAATGGAATACTTCAGTCCTTCAGCATAAGTCGGGCACTGCCTGTGCAGATATGGCTTCCTTCGGCTGAAGGACCTCAAACCACGACACACCTGAGTTCCAGAGTCATCTGTAAGTTCTTCCTTCAGAACTTGGAAGACATCTTAAATGTATATAGGAACTGTATGAAATAACTTCTCATTATACTTCCAGGTAGCATAGATACTGACGGTTATGTTGCCATTGTATAAAGAGGCTGACGGTGTGAGCTAGACCTACTAAGTGCCTCCTGTACTAGTCTTATCCACATAAAGGCCTATTATTATATGATGAGGAAATGAAAAGTCAGAACCACGGCACCTTCATAATGCCACTAAATGGCAGCCCCGGCTTCCGAACCTGAGCCTGGTTGCCACAATCATGTCTATTTTAATAACCCCTACATCTACTCATGTGTCAGTCTTGGTTTTACATCTGGGTTGGAAGTCAACCTAACATCTGATTGTACAGATTTTTTAAGTTATTATTCCATGCTACCAATCATATTGTTAAGATATAGTTTCTATTTTTATTTCTGTGAACACATGTGGGGCTCTGTGCATCAGCTCCTGTAGACTAAAAGAGAACATGGAATGTCCTAGAGTAAGAGGCACAGGTAGTTGTGAGCTGCATAGGTGTGGGCACTGGAAGCAAAATTCATGTCTTCTGCAAGCCCAACAACCGAGATGTCTCTCCAGCCCCACCAGCAGCATTTCCGCAGCAGAAGCACCTGATGTAGGTTTAACACATAGGTGTTTTTATTCCTGGCCAGCATACTACCCAGAAGCCTGACCCCTATTCCTTTCTTCTGCCCTCTTCTTATATGGCAGCTCTAATCCACTATCCACTCCTTTAAGATATAGCTAAGTGCTATTAATTTGATTAGAGAGAACCCAGATAACCAGATCTGAAACAATCTTCAGTGCAAAGCAGTGAGAAAAGTAACAGAAAAGAAATGTGCCTATGACCCAAGCTGGTTGTGTTCAGAGAATTGTTCATAACAAGTTACTTTGGTAATTTAGGTTTCATCAAAAACAAAGCTATGGTGCTACAGATCAGAAGCTGACTCTGGGACAGAACTGACACACAAAAACTTTCCTGGGAATGCTCCAGGATCAGCACGTGTGGAAGGAAGGCTATGCAAGCAAGGGCAGACAGAGAGGCTGTGACATCATACAGCCCCAATAAAAGCCCATTTCAGTTCACAGAAAGCTCTGTAGCTGGGGTGACCCTTCCAAGTTAGCCCAAGCTGGGATAAAGGAGTCAGTAACTCATGCTCACTGGTTGCCATAACTATGGAGGAAGCCTAGAGTTTGAGCAAGGCTATTTTCTTCAGTAGAGGCAATCCCAAAGGAAACTGTTGCAAAGTCACCAAACATTATTCAGGATCTCCAAGAAGCCTAGACAGTGTGTCCATGTTCCACAGATGTTTTGTATTGGATTATGTCCTCCCCAAATTTGTATATAAAGGACTTAATTCTCAGTACCTTAGGATATGATTCATTTTGAAATAGAGTCAACACAGATGTCATTCACTGCAGCGCCTGTGCAACAATCTGTTCCACTAATGAGAAAAAAGCCTACAGATTGAAATAAGAGACAAGATAGAGGGTCATTCATTCAACAGTAATGCCGATTATTGAGGGAAAGGAGCCGGCTTGTATACTGATTCACAGCACAGTGGAAAACAACCCAGGCTCAAGAGTGCAAGTTTTCAGGCTTAGCTCCTCCCTAGAAGATATGTGTTAGTAAAACAGGAAGAGTGCCAATAACAACTCTGGGGGTCAAGATGTTCCAGCCAACAACTTCAGGCTTGCTCAAGTTGCCTCCATGCAGGGCCCTAAAATGCATATGTACTCATACTGAAGTAAGATGGGGATTAAATTCTAGATGACTTGCATCCTTATTAGAATGGGAAAGTTCAAAATTTTTATTATATCAGACCTGTTAAGCTGATATTTCTTGGGATAGTGTGCGTACGTGTGTGTGTGTGTGTGAGGTGTGTGTGTGTGTGTGTGTGTGTGTGTGAGAGAGAGAGAGAGAGAGAGAGAGAGAGAGAGAGAGAGAGAGAGAGAGAGAGAGAAGGGGGGGAGAGAGGGGGGGGAAGAGAAAGAGAGTGGGTGGCTTGTGCACATATATGTGCATGTGTGTGATGGGTGTTTTCTTTATAGCTCCCTACCTTATTTTTTTTTTTGAGCCAAGGCTTCTCCCTGAACCTGGAGCTTGAAGTTTTGACTAGACTGTCTGGCTATGGAGCCCTTGGAATCTACTCATTTCAGTCCCACTGGCACTAGAGTTACAAGTACTGTGCCAGCGTGCTTGGCTTTTATCCTTGTGTTTGCTCAACAGTCACATTACCCACTGAGCCAACTCCTCAGCCCTACTCCTCCTTGGCCATGTAGTGGTGTGGGTGCTGGAGAGATGTGGCCCTGGCCCCTGCTGCCCCTGGCAGACGGAGAGCTGGCCCTGAGAGTAAAGAGCAGGAGACCTACCCCTGCATCTTAACTGCCCAAGGGTCTGAGCATGGGATTGCTGCTCCTGCCCCTTGCCAGCTACCACAGACAGGAGAGCTAACCCTGCCCCTAGCCTGGGCAAAGCAGAAGAGCTGGCCCTGATGACATATGTGCAGGGGAGTGGGTAGGCTGACAAACTCAGCTACCACCCAGGCCCAGATCCAGAGCTTTGAGATGACCCTAACATCTACCCTAACATCTACCCATCCATGAACTGCGGAGCACAGTGCTTGGGAATCGAAAGAGATGGTTCCTGCAGAACTGAAGCTGCAGGACCTCCATGACTTAACAACAAGATGTCCCAGTGAGGATCCAGTATGTTGGTGCAGCAGAAGCCAGAGGCCTTGAACCAGACCAATGACTCATTGCAATGAACGTTTCCAAGTTAAGCTGTTTGGGCAACACAGATTCCACTTCAAGAATTTTCAGCTTCCACTTTAAGATGTTTTTGTTTGGTTATGTTTTCTTTTGTGGGGTTGCAAGGGCAGAGTACAGATATGGAGGGACAAGGAGATGAGTGGAATTGGGGTGCATGATGTGAAAGTAACAAAGAAACAGTAGAAAGTTAAGCAAAAAGTAAAGAAAAAATGAGAAAGACACAAAGTAAGGGATGCAATTAAGCTTAAAACAACAGAAACTGGGTAGGTGCTTTTCACATCCCAGCAAAAGGTTGGTAAAACTAGAATACAGCCAGCAAGCCTGCTTTTCATAATTCCTGTTAAACAGGAAATATGCTGACAGGAGAAAGTTAAATGGACAATACAATCCTACATTCTTGCAAATATGTATTTTTTTTTAACTGACAGGGAAACAAGAAGTCCTAACAACAGACAGAATGCAAGATATTTTTTAAACTGAGACTGATTCCTTTTAAAGTGTGAAAGGCGAAGGCAGGGTGTCTTAATTCTAGAGTTTGATGACAACACAAGGACAAAGAGTTGATCTGGCTGAATATTCCCTTAATGGATTTCTTTGATCAAATGAACAACCCAGTCTTTCAAAAACAGATAGCCAAGGCTTTGTGAATTTTTTTTTCTTTTGTAAACTGGAGTTACCTTTTAACACCTTTTGAGTTGTCTTTTTGTTCCTTCTAGCACCATAGTAAACAACTCTGGCAGACAAAATAATGGGTGATCCTATCCACGTCTTTTTCAGCAGTATAAGCACTGGTGTTTGAAACTGAATACTCCCTTCCATACAGTATCAGCCTTGCTATTGAACTTTGCTCTACAGCCCAATTGGGTAAGCCACGTGCCTGATACAAGTTATCCTTCAGCTAAACCTAATTGGTAACAATTAAATTCCACCAGTAGGCCCACTCCATATTCTTTTTTTAAATGTACCTTCGCAACTTATTCACAGGTAATAGAAACTGTTCTGCAAAGGGTTCTTGGAGGCAAGGCTACTTTGCAATTACAGGACAGCATGAAACTTCCATCTGTCTGCCCTTCTGTGTTCAACAGCACAGTCCTTGGGTTTCCGCCAGCTAACAAAAGACAATGCCTTGCCATCTTTCTTATTAGATTATGCTGTTGACAGTATGATAATCCATGTGTGTGGGCAAGGCCGGAAGGAAGATGAACGAACAGACTTCTCCGTCACTCAGCAAGCCTGCGGAGAATGTCATTTGGGTTTTGGCAAAAGGCGCCATCCTAACAGCATCCCTGGTTGTATTTTTGAATCAGCACCGTTCAGATGTCATCCTCCAAACATCTGCTTTCCTCGTGTGTGCTTTCCTCCCAGCCCCTTCCCATGTTGTCAGCTTCTTAGAGGCAGGAAATCCAGTGTGTATTTGCCTGGTCCCTGGGGGGCTAGTGATCTTCTCTGAGTAGTAGGTAATCAATAAGGACGTGTTAGGCTAATTTGTTTGCCACTCCTGTTTGCCAACAGTTCACAGCTATGCTGCATTGCTTGAGCTGGTGCTTCAGGAATCCTTTACAAGTCCTTATAATGGTGTCACTTGAAGGAAAATCATGGGACAAAGGATCCCAATCCCTGGATTTTGGTCTCAGTTTGTGGCTTAGATATTAAAGGAGATGCTCAGTGTCACCTTGCTGTCGATATTAACCACTTCTTCTCTCTATTATATAAGATAACCACCCTAGGTCTAACCCAGATCTCCCCAATGCTCAATTCCATAGCACTTACCACTCACTGTTTCACAGGTATATTTGCCTATTGGCTGCCTCCCTTTGCCAGCATCTCCATGAGAACCCAGTCAAAATTAATTTGAACAAAAGTATTACAGCTCTTAGAGCTAAGCCTGGGTGACTAGACTCTCAGTGGATGTTTGCTCATCAGTAAATGCCTTTTGGAAGTCACATAAATACCATGTCACTTGTGCAGAGATGGAATTAATAGTTTGGATCATAACTAAGATCAATTGCTCTGAGATTTGTAGGCTCTTTTCCCAGAAGGTATGCTAAGTGTTGCAACAGAAGAGGGAAGCACATAACAATAATGAAATTCCTATTATGAGGCCTTTCTACATAGGGCTTTTTGCAAACCTAATCTTTTTTGGTTTCTTCTGGGGAATATTGATAATCTTGATTCACTGTCATGTAGTTATTATCTGTAGTTATTGTTACAAAAACCATTTGTTGAGAAAAAAAAAAGTCAACAAACAGAAACGTAACTGTTCTCAGCATCACATAGCATAGCAGAACTTCAATTCATCCGAGACTGGAATGGCAAATTCAGGACTCTCTTATATTTATCCTTTAACGGCTGAGCCATCTCTCCAGCCCTGCAAATTCAGGGCTGTGTATAGTTCATTCCAAAGCCTGAGAAAGTAACACTACTTCATAGCCCATTACCTAGAGAGTCCTGCCTCAGGTGAAAGTTGAGAGCAATGCAGCCTATTATTCTATTTGATGAGGTGATAAACTGATTTACTATCCCTTTAGCATATTCTACTCCTGAGTACCCTTCCGGTTTCCATTTACCACAATTTGAAGGGCCAAAGAATGATGCAGGCTGAAAAATAGTTGACCTGACTTTGGAAGTGAATAGAATAACAATGATATTGACCTGAGGGCAGTCACTGGTCATTTATGCCTTGGCAAACAGATAAGCCGTTTCATTTTGCTGTTCTTCGTATTTTTATGCTGTTTAGAGCGCTTTGTGAGAATGAAAGCACACAAAAATGAAATAGGAACTGTTTTTTCCTGGCTTTGACTCATCATGAGTTCACTTTGTCCACATACCTACCACTGATTATGTCTCTAACCCCTGAATGTACTATCTTCATACTTAACATAAGCAACACCATATTAATTGCATGGAGGTTAAGAGTTCTTGGGCCAAGGAAGCCCAAGTGGAGACATCTAGGCCTTATTTCTCTAGCCTATGAAAGGGAATAAAGGCAAGCTTCCTACTTCCAGTCATGTCATAAAAAGTAACAACAGCCCATTACTGCCATCCTAATGCCAAGGCAAGCTAAAGAACATTTAAAAAAAATATGGTTTCACTAGAGAGGTAGAATCAGGAGGACCCTGGGTACAAGGCCAGCTTGGGTTGCAAAACTGCCTGGGATGCTTGGCAAGACATTAAATAAACTCAAAACATTAAATAAAAATAAAACAAACCACAGCTTTATTTGAGTCATCAGAAAGCCTGCATAAGGCTGTGAGCAGCCTCCAGCAGTGACAGAGCTCTGAAGAATGTCCTTGCCAGGGACAGCAGACATCATCAAAGCTCTACTGTAGGTTTAGCAGCAGCACACATGGACCAGAGTCCTGAGGAGTTGAGAGTAAATATGGGCTCTGGAGAGATGGCTCAGGGGTGAAGAGCACTGGCTGCTCCTGAAGAGGACCTAGGTTCACTTCCCAGCATCTGTAGCTTACAGTCACCTGCAGCTTCAGGGCCAGGAAACCCTCTTCTGGCCTCCAAAGATGACACCAGGCACAGGCTCACACTTAGTTCACTCACATACATACAGGAAAAACATCCACATGCATAAAACAAAAGTATATAACTCTTTTTTAAAAGAGAGTGTGAATTCCAAAATCTAATATTTTCTCACACACTTCTATTAAGTATGCGGAGCAGATACACAGAAGAAAAGTCATCGGCAACAGTGCCAGACAGACAGCAGGAAATGTCCCCATTCTGCCACAGCTGCTGTCCACTTCCCTGAAACGGGCAAACAGAATAAGAAGCACAGATACATCGAAAAATCTTAGGCCAGCTCCATACCAAGGGCTGCTAAAGGACTGATTCTGATATAAAACTGTCAGAAGCCAGAGGTAAGTTGAATTTAGCCAAAGCTACAAAATTCTAAATGGGCTGGGCAGTGGTGGCACACGCCTTTAACCCAGCCCTCAGGAGGCAGAGGCAGGCAGATTTCTGTGAATTCCAGGCCAGCCTGGTCTATAGAGCTTGTGCCAAAATGTCCAGGGCTACACACAGAGAAAAAGAAAAGTCCAGTGGAGTTCAGCTAAAATTAATGCTCCTAGTCTGATAGAAACAGCATTGTTATGTTATCTTAATGGTTACCATTCTGTTATGTTCAATGTCTCAACAAACAATCATTGTAAGACACAGGAGAAAAACAGGGATATGTGGTACCAGGCCTATGAAAATAGTGAGATCATATTATAAAATACCTCATAACAGAGCCAAGCATGGGAGGTAGAGGAAGGAGAATCTGGAGTTCCAGTTTGTCCTTGTCCTCACTTACATGTGGAGTTATATTCCCAGACTGAGCTGCAGAAGACTGTTGTAATTCTCCCTACCTGCCCCTGAAGGACTCATAAGTAAAAGGTATGGATTTTGAAGTAAGTATGATAAATATTTTAAAAAGAGGTAGTAATAAAAAAAGACATGTGCAAATACGTGAAAAACTTTAGAAGAGTGATGAAAAATGAGTAAAATGGCTATATGTGAAAACTATATCAAAATTAAAAATTAAATCAGTAGGCTTAACAGAGAACTGGGTATTAGAGAGGAGGGAAAAAAATCAGTATAGCATAAGGCATGGGCACAAGCCACTCTGATCAAAAAAAAAAAAAAGCAAAACAAAAGAAAACATGTCTTTCAGTTGAGAATCACTTCTTCCAGTCTTCCAGGTGCATCTAGGTTTATGTCATGTTCACAGCTGACTCTAACTAGACAATTGGAGTCTACATATTTACCACACAAGTCGTTTAAGAACATTCTAAATCTAGGTTACCATACTGGTCTGGTATATCACTAAGAATGTGATAATTAGATCAGATGAGTAAAAGCATCTAATATGTTGGAAGCTTTTCTGAAAAAAATATGTTCTAAGGGGTTCAAGATAAATACAAAGATGCAAAAGTTGATCCTATTAGCAAGGTTTTTGGGTTTTGGTTTTGTTTGGTGGGGAGATAGTTATCGTTATTTTGGTTGCTATTGTTCATTTTGTCTTTTGGATTTCAGTAGTCTGGAATATTCCAGAATTATAAATATGTCCTGGCAGCAACATGATTCATAGTTACAACAAGAAACCCATTCTCTAAGTGATGTGAGGGGGTCTTCAGCAGGCTTGGGCTCCAAAGGAAACAGCCATTTAACCCAAGCAGATCCCATGGTACTAGAGGAACTTACACTGAGAAATGATGGCTGCAGCGACATCATGGCAAGGGAGAGACACAGCATTAGCAGCTTAGAGACCGAGAGGAAGGTCATCCACCAGCAGACAAGGATTATATATAGGATGGACATGGTACAGCTGGGGCAATGCCAGATAAAAGGGCAGAAGACATGCGTGACGCCATCAAAGCTTCAGAGACCCCACTCCCTCAGCTTTCACCTGTGATGGTACCTTATGCCCAGGTCACAGAGGTGAAGAAAAGTCATGCGAACTTCATGTATGGACTATATCAGTATGCGAGGCATCATACCCTCACTCATGAGGACAATGGGGGAATGGAACAAAAATGGTTACAGAAAATCATCTGTAAAAGCAGTGTAGATAAGCAAAAAAACAATCAACTCAGCCCCTTCACCTCAGTTCAAGACTCCCCTGAAGAAAGAGCTCCACTCTGTCTCGCTGACACACACTGAAATGGGCAGAGGTCTCTGTTGGGACTGCATGGCAGTTTGACATCTCTTTTGCCCGGTACTGCTTCTCAGCCATCCTGGTAGACAGCACCATCCTGAGCATCTCTTAGGGTCCTACCTGGACAGAACTCTCTACTTCACTGCTTCTTGGGAAACACGATATGCAATGATTAATTTTAAAAAGCAATGTAATGAGGCAGCATTTAAAATTCTGAGGTTTAAAGGCAGGAGAGATGGTTCGTCAGTTAAAAGAGCTAGCTGCTCTTGCAGAGCACCTATATGGCAGCTCCAGTTCCAGAGGATCCAATACCCCCTTCCACACTAGACACACACAAGGTGCACAGACTTACATACAGGCTAAACATCAATACACATAAAAGAAAATTAAAACAAAATACATTTATAAAAATCGGTTCTAAAACTTGTCAAGTTTGAGATGGAGAGATGTAGACTTTCTTAGAAATACAAGCCACACACACCTTTAATCTCAGCACTTGGGAGGCAGAGGCAGGTGAATCTCTAAGTTGGAGGCCAGCCTGGTCTACAGAGTGAGTTCCAAGAAAGCAGGGGAGTCACACAAAGAAACCCTGTCTCAAAAAACAAAAACAAATAGACAGAGAGAGAGAGAGAGAGAGAGAGAGAGAGAGAGAGAGAGAGAGAGAGAGAGAGGAATGCAAGCTATCCATTTTAATATATTTACTTTCTGAAAATGGAGAGATGTCCAACTTAAGTTGTAGTAGGGGCTGGCTGTGCTACGGGGGGCAGCCACTCTACTAAGTGAAAGCAGAGGGCGCTTTAGTCTGGAACATGGGAAAACAAATGACTTCCAAGTGTTTTTTTTTTTTTTTTTTTTTTTGCAGGCAGGCAGGCATAGCTCCCAAAAGGCTAATGCTTGCTGGAGGAACTGAGAGTTCTCTAGAGATCTACTTAGCATACATATATCTATACTTAAGGCAAGGAGGGTAATTATCATTGAATATTGCAGGGGAGAACTACACACAGTATAGGAACAGCCATTCTACAAGGCAGTTCTCAAAGGGCCAATATTTCTTTCCCTATGCTTTACTAGAATTTTCACTGGAGCCCGGATACCTGGGAGTCGAGGATTCATAAACCTAAATTCAGATCCAACCTTCCATTATTTATGAGAAAAGGCTGCTTTTAAAATTGTTTCCTAGGTATTTACTGACTTTAATGATAAAATAAATCCCTTTCCATTTCAAAATTAGAACAATAACTAGCTTGTATTATTTGTATGGAAAAGGCTGGATTTTATTGATTGATATGCACTGATTTGTTGGTTTAGTGAGCTAGAGCCTCACTATGTCCTCTCCCTGGCCTGGAACTTGCTTTGTAGACCTTTAAACTTGGAACTTACAGACTGGCCTGCATCTGCCTCTGCATCTTGAGTACTGGGATTTTAGGTGTGCACCACCGTACCTGGCCTCTTGTTGGTTTAATAGTAAAATAAACAATTGTGAAATCACTGCCCAATATAAAACTAAAACAATAACAATATTGCATGCCTTTCTGCCACCTTGTTCATCTGATTCTCCTCCTAGACATCTTGAAACTTAGGTTCGTTATTTCATTGTTTCCTTTTGATGCAATTATCTTCTACTTGTCTATGTTTATTAACTGCACATTTTGGATTGTTTCTAAGTTTACAGGGTATCTTTTACTTTCCCTGTATTGTATTTTGTAATAAAATGGATTGTGAATAGATTTCATGCGGGATGTAATATCTAGGTACGTTTAGACATAACATTGACCTATGCTGCTTCATTTATTTCTTTTGCTTGTTTATTTTTATATTTTAAAGGTAAGGTATTAACTCTAAGGAATACAAAAATTCTATACACTTCTGGAAATGTATCTGCAGTCACCATTTTCTTATCTGTCCCTCACTCAATTTAAAGTACATCTTTCCTCCCCTGTTATTTATTCCACAATCTTCATGTACTTTACACAGCCTTGTGACTAGTACTTGCCTCAACTTTTCTTTTCCCAGCAGTTTCAAGGAACCATGAATCATGTGTTTAATCACAGGACGGGTGGTGCTTGTTTTTTCTAGAAAGCCAGAACAGAGAAATCAAAATGCCTTTGATACAATGCCACATTTGAATAACCCCTGTGCCTACACATAAACCTTGTTCCTGTGTCTCCCTTCAGCCCACCTGAGGCCTTACACCAGTTGAGCTGTTTGTAAAGATTCATTTGGTTGGGCATAAAGAACTCTCCTGCGGTATTGAAAACACATCCCTCAGAGAATAAAGGACCAAGCTGTTGGGCATAATGAAAAGCACGTGTTAAACCTTAGCCGTGCAGGCACTTCACACACCTGGAACAACAGCCTGATGCTTCCAAGAGACAATGGCAGAAAATGAATCTCATGTGTATCCCAGATGGTTCTGAAGGATCACACACAAAAAGCGTCCATCCCCACCCCCTTCTTGAAGCAACTCTGATTAAAATTTCCTATGACTTCCAGCTAAATGCTAGAAGTTAAGCAGTTGAATGTCACTGCCATGTGTCAGGGTGCCCTTGTCACTAAATTTGCATGTGAATATGAGTGCATCTTTGGGGAAGAGATTAAAAATGCTCCAAAATATTAAGATGGCACTGACTTCTTGGTGAAGGTAATGACTGGCAGGACACTCAGATTCCACACTGGGGGAGATTAATGCAGATGGAAGTGTAAAACAAATGTGCTGAGGCTCATGGTACTGGAGAGTCTGCGAGCCAGGAGCCCCAGCTCTGAGAAGCAGAAGCAAGTGGATGGTACAGCCACATTTCTACAGAGACACAGAGAACACGGTCCATCGCTCACAACAGCTTTTAAAAGAGCAAATATTTTCTATTCACTCTAAAGAAAATTATGTTTGTGAGACTAGGAAATTGTGTGGATGCAAATTCTCCAACCTAGTAATTATCTCTGATCCATTTCAATAAGCAAAGGTTTGGGGGAATTATTCATGTATGAATCATTTTCACTGCATTTTATTTGCAGAGTAGATTGGAACCGTATGAATAGAAGACCTTCAACTCCTATTAACATTTTGCATGCAATAGAGGCTCTCTAGAAATTAAAAGACAAACATTGGTAAATCAATAAAGGAAAACATTATTTTATTTCACCTTGGGCTCAGCCACCCACTGCCTATCCTTCCTTCATCCTTGGAAGTTTTTCTTTTGAGGTGACCCAGCCAGAATGTAGACAGCTGATGAAAAAGTGGGGGTGGGCAGTGCTGCTGAAGGATGCTGATTCAGTAAGGACTGGGTTTTAATGGGGAGTGGAAAGACAAAAGCGATCTTCTTGCCTAGGTTTAAAGATTCATGTAGGAAATTGGTTAATAGAGGAAGTGACAGATTGTGGCAGTATTTGGATGTCTGGAAAGCTGAAAACTACACAACCACATTGTGTGTGTGTGTGTGTGTGTGTGTGTGTGTTATAAGATGAGTGCTATTCAAGGATTTAGGATAACCAGGCCTTACCAGAAAGAGGCAATAACTGAAGTCCTGGTATAAGAAGGACTGCAGCCAAGAAACTGGCTCTGCTACCAACAGGAAATCTTGGGTAAGCCATCATTTCCCTCCAAAGTGTGGACAGTCGCTAAGGCTGGGCATGTTGGCACTTTCCTGTGATCTTAAGAACTCAGGAAACAGAGGCAGGAGGATTTCCAAGAGTGATGGGAGATGTCATTCTGTAAATATGTTTCTCTTATTGGTTAATGAACAAAGCACTATTGGCTAATAGGGAAGCAAGATAGGCGGGACTAGGAGACTAGGAGGAGAGAGGAAGAAGTAGGGAGGAGATTCAACATGGAGGACGGAGAGAGAAGAACGCCAGCCCCTTTCTCCAGTAAGATAAGACCACGTGGAAGTACTTAGATTAATAGAAATGAGTTAATATTTAAGACAGAGCTAGCTGATAAGAAACAAGTAACTGGCCAACAGAATTATATCTAATACAATGTCTCAGTGTGGTTATTTGGGGCTGGTGTGGCACCAGGACCTGTGGAAAAACAACTCTTAACACAAGAGTTCAAGGTCAGCCTGGTTTACATAGATTTCTCTATATTCATTCTTTGTATTCGATTATTAAAACTACCCCATTACTCTTGCACAGGGTTGTAATTTAAGAACCTAGTTATGGGGTGAGGTTGAAGCTCAGTGGCAAAGTACTTAGCTAACACAAAAGCCCTGGGCTTGATCCTTAGCACTACAGAAAAAAAAATATCAGCAATAACACAGCATAGTGGACACATGCACTGTTTTCATCTTAAACAGCATTGAAAGTTGTGCCCTCCTAGGAGCAAGCCTTCCAACAATTTAGAATATCCCTAGGGCAAAGTGAACTTTATCTACTGAAATTGTCAGGAACAAACACAGGTGAACATCAACTTAAGTTTTCCCTGCAAATTTTCTGTGGGAGGAAAAAAACCGGCCCAGGTCTAAAAAAAAAAAAAAAGAAGAAGAAGAAGAAGATTTAACTCGCATGTGTATGGCAAGTCTATGCAGCAGAGAACACACAGTGGTGGCTGTATCAATCAGCTAGGAATTGCCTCCCCCAGGGAGGAGCCAGGCAACTACAGATTGTAGCAGATGGGGATTAGGTTTTCTTTGTCTGCCTTTACAGGGCTGAAGCACGAGAACAGGATGGAGTTACTCAATTGCAGAATTAGGCAACTCCATACCCACCTTTATAGCAGTTTTTCCTTTCTATTGAAGGAATGAGGAAATCCAATGAAAGGGGCTTGCTCTCTTTCTAAATAAGAAACTTCAAAGTCAGGGAAGGCAAATTTACATTACTTAGCTAAGCAGGCGATGGTGTGTGGCAGGGAAAAGCTTTTGACATGATGATGATGTATCAATGTACAAAACATAGTTCTTTGTTTATGGAAACGGGAAGAATAAATTTAAAATGTTATTTTAAAAAGAAGGGAGGGAAAAGTTCAGTTAGATGGCTCAGTTGCTTTCAAAATCTCTAATCCTTAGCCCCCATCAGCTTTATTTTATCTATATATTTTACAGCTTCCCTTTCATTAGACAACTAGAGGATTTGGTCCCATTTTAGAACATGTGTTATGCTCTCGTTTGAAGTTGTGTATAAGGCCCTTTGAGGTAGTATGATTTTTTATTTATATTTCTATCTCCAAATCATTTAGCAATACATTGTGATCCAAAAATGTATAAAAACAATCTTTTGTCATAGGCAGTTGAGATTCATCCTAAGTATTCAAAGATGGCTGAATAGTAAAAAAATAATAATAATAATTAATATGGCTCACTATATGTATATATTATGAAGGAAATTATCTGATTCTATCAAACGATTCAGAAAAAGCATTAAACAGTATCTAACATCCATTCATGAGAAGATCTCAACAAACAGAAGAACTTCTTCCCCATGATAAGTAATAGCTACAAAAAAATAAATATTGCAGCTAACATCAAGCTTCACTTTGAGATTTCTGAAGATCAAGAAAAAAAACTGAAACATTCTTTTTTAATCACTCCTATCCAACATTAGCTTACGGTAAGACAAAAAAAGGTAAGCTTAAAAAGATGGAAAAGAAGAAATGAAAGTGTCATTATTCACAGATGACACGAATTATCTACTGAGAAAACTCTAAAAGTTCTACTGGAACTAAAGAAAAAACTAAACTAAACAAAAACTTGACTGAACTTGATATACTAGTGTTGCAAAATCACAGGCTACAAAGGTTCATATACTAAAGGGAAATTACTTTTAACAACATAGCAACATTGCAGAGCTATCTGAATTATTTTAAAAGTATGTAACATATAATTTGCAATGCCACCAGAATGTGAATTTTTGGTTATAAACACACAGTACTACATATAGGACAGTGGTGGTTGAATCTAGGAGTGTTCTAGTTATGTTTCCATTGCTGCGAGAAACATGACCCAAAGCAATCTGGGAGAGAAAGAGTTTATTTCATCTTCCTGTTTACGTTCCATCATGAAGGGAATTCAGGAGCTGTGGGATAATCCTGTACAGTGTGAAAAAAGTGTTGCTCTCATTGTTAATAAAATGCTGATTGAGCAGTAGCCAGAGCTCAGGACAGCCAAACTGAGAATGATGGGAGGGAGAAGGGTAGAGTCAGTGGAGTGTCCAGAAGAGACAGAGGGTGCAAGACATGCTGAGGACAGGTTAAGCCATGAGCCATGTGGCAATACATAGAATAATAGAAAGTAAGTTCTAAGGTCTAGTTAGTTATAATAAGCCTGAGCTATCGGTCAAGCATTTATATTTTATGTTAAGTCTCTTATGGTTACTTGGGAACAACTGCTGGGACACAAAAAAAACTATCAACAGTCAGGGCAAGAATTCAAGGCAGGGACTGAAGCGGGGGCCATGACGTATTAGTGCTGACCGGCTTGCTCTTCATGGTTTGCTGAGCTTGGTTTCTTTTGTTTTTTTGTTTTTGTTTTTGTTTTGTTTTGTTTACAAGCCAGGACCATGTGCCCAGGATTGGCAATGCCCACAGTGGGTTGTGCTCTCCCATATCAATTATTAATCAAGAAAATGACCCTGACCTGAAGACAGGCAACTGCTGGAAGTATTTTCTCTGTTGATTGAGGTTTCCTCTTTCCAGATGACTCTAGACAGGACCTAGCAAGAACAAAAAGCAAGGAAGAAAACATGCAAAATATACTTGGGGCAACTTACAGAGTTGGTATGTAAGGGATCACTCAAATGTATGCACATAGGCAAACTCATAGACACAGTAGGCAATCATGAGCATGTGCCAAGAGGATACTGAAAGAATCAAACCAGTACCCAGTGGCCAACACTACAATAATCTTAAAACAAATGCCAATATTTTGATAAATCTAAGACAAGTATTAGGTGATAACTCAAGCTGTAAGAAAATCCATAAATCTATAGTGTTATATATAATGATTGAATAAAGAAGGGCATAATGGGGGAAAGGTAAAGCTCTCAGGCAGAAGAATTACTAGTGAGTGATACTGATACCCTGCCTTTGAAAAGGTGGAATTACCCAGCTGAGGTTGAAAGGGAGGCATGAGCCACATTATTGGCTCACCCTATCCTGTGGTTCCTTTGCATTGTTTTAACAGTCTGTGTATAGAAAGAAAGCAAGAATGTAGATTAGTCCAAGAATGAGGTTTATTCCAGGGTACAGTTGAGTCCGAAGGGGCCTAGGATGCTGAACCTGCTCAGCTGTGGTTGACAAACGCTGTAGGCTAACTAGAAAAAGTGGACACAATGCAAAACATGGGGACCTAGATAAAAAAAAAAAGGGAAGGCTGTGTCGTTCCCAAAGAAGGGAACTCAAAGGAGGCTAAATATGGGACTCAGAAGCAGTGGGAGTGACTTGTGGAAAGAGCAAATGGACCAGGGGACACTTACATTTTTCACTGCAGTGGGGAATGGAGAGGTAAGAAGACAGCACAACTGCATAGTTTTGAGTCTGAGATTTCCAGAAGGTTTACTGGAGTCTATAAAGACCATCAGCCACTATGCTTCCTTCAACCTGGATCCTAAGCCAGCTGCCTCTGGCGTTTGAGACAACAAATTAAAGGATGACAAGGAACAGCGTGTCTGTTCTCAAGGAGCAGAAGTTGGAATTGTTTCTCACCTCATTCCTTCCTTCTTCCCTCCCTCCCTCCCTTCCTCCCTCATTTCCTTCCTTCCTTCCTTTGTTGCTGGTTTTGAATTCCATGTACAAACTGTCCCAGAACAAGAGATCTGTCTGTCTCTGCTTCACAAGTGCTAAAATTACAGGTGGGCACCACCATGTCTGCTGAGGTTGTCCAAAGTTACCTCACTGGAGATGTTATTTCCCTGCTGGTAGAGTAGATTTCCCTGCTGGTCTGGTCCCAGAGCTGCGCCAGCCCCAAATAACATCCAGAGATGCTGTATTCGATATAAAGCTGTTGGCCTGTTACTAGTTTCTTATCTGCTAGCTCTGTCTTAAATATTAACCAACTTCTATTAATCTAAGTATTTCCACATGGTCTTATCTTACTGGAGAGAGAGGCCAGAATTCTGTTCACTCCCTCCTCCATGTTGAATCTCCTCCCTACTTATTCCTCTCTCCTCCTAGTCTCCTAGTCCTACCTATTTTGCTTTCCTATTGGCCAACAGGACTTTATTCATTAACCAATAAGAGAAACGTATTTACAGAATGACATCTCCCATCAGTGAGAAGCTGTTTTGCTGTTTGTTATCATCATTATTTATTTGTTGTTGTTGTTTTGTTTCTTCTCAAATACACCAGCCATGCCGAGCACTGCCTGTGGGTCTGAGGCTTCATGTTTGTTAAGAGAACCCTCTTTGAAGTAGCTATTCCTTGAAGTATGAAAGACGGGCCATCTCACCACCTTGGAAAACTTGCCATGCCCAGCTAATTGCAGTTCAGTCTGCATATTCAAAAGCATCCTGTTTGTTCTTTAATAGCATCCATTCCTTTGCTACTTTATGGCCTTAATTTCACCAATGGGAGCTTCACTTCAGGTGGGTGAATAGAAGGATGGAAGGGTAGATGGAAAGTCAGGCTTCTGTGGCTTATTCCTAACCCATCTTAGATTTTTCCCAATCCTTCCTCTTCTCTTCTCCAAACTTGAATCCAATTGAAAATAAGCTCTCTTTTTGCCTCATTATTTCTTTTAGTGTGTGTGTGTATGTGTGTGTGTGTGTGTATATGTGTGTGTTCAAGTTCACACCTGTTTATCTGTTTTTATTTTCCTTTCCTGAAATGCTATCATGACTGTATGTGAACACACCCAACTCCATCATTAATAGGCTCTTAAATTCACCTCTTAGATGACAATTTGTCTGAAAATGCATGGCTCCTTCCCCCTCAGTCCTATTTATGGACAGAACATTCTTCATTTAAATTTTTTAATTTTTGAGGACTTTATACGTGAGTATTGTTGGGGAAGCAGAAGTTTTAAATTGTTTGTTTGCAGCAGTATCTGTACCCTCTGGTAGGTAATCAATAATATTTGTTGAATTAATGAATGAAGCATTTAATTGTACTTCTATCACACAACAGCTCAGAGTCTACATTTCCTTTTTTTTTTTTTTTTTTTGTTATTTTCCCGTGATTCTGGTGACAAAACCTGGCCAACTGCTGTTTTGGTGATCGACTTTACCAACCTGTAGCTTCTTGAAACACATTTTCCTTATGCAGTTAAGACCAGCTTTGAACTCATAGTGTCCTGTCTCTGGTCCTACATGCTGGAATTACAAGCATGAACCTCCATTCCCCACTGTGAAGCTTTTTTGTTGCTGCTGCTGTTGCTGTTACTTGGGGTAGATATGGTGTCCTTGCAAGTGTTTAGATACACATACACATGTGTTTTGTCGGTGTGTTACTTAGGCACATTCATGTAGACGCAAGAGAAGGGCATTAGGTTTCTTCCTCTGTCACTATCCAACTTATATTTTTGAGCAAGCATCTCTCAATGTGAAGCTTGCCATTTGGCTTGGCCTGCTGGCCAGTGTGCTCCTGAAAACCTCTTATGTCTGCCCTGCACTGCTGGAGTTACAGGCATGTGTGGCCAGGCCCACGCTTTTCTGTGAGTGATGGGGATTTCCTTGCTTTCACACCTCTTGCTTTCATGGCAATCATTCTTACCCACTGAGTCACCTCCTTGTCCCTTAGTTTTTTAACAGATCAATATTAAACTGTGATTTCCATAATTGCAAAACTCAACTTTTGTTATTTTTACTTTGCTCAGTTTTATAATGATAGTAAATGTTCCCAGCTCTCTCTCTCTCTCTCTCTCTCTCTCTCTCTCTCTCTCTCTCTCTCTCTCTCTCTCTCTCTCTCTGTGTGTGTGTACATATATGTGCTTATTTTCATTATTTTTACTTGTGTGTGTCTGTGTGGAGGTATAGGCAAGTGCTACTACCCACAGAGACCATAAGAGAGTGACAAATCTCCTAAAGCTAGAGTTGGAGACAGTTGTAAGTCATTAGATGTGGGTACTTGGAGACAAACTTGGGTCCACTGAAAGAGCACTACATACCTTTAGCCTCCTGAACTGTGTCTCCAACCATTACCAAGTATACACAGAGCAAAAGGATTGCTAACTAAAAATATTACTCCATTTCTCCAAGAGCATCAGAAGATCAATATGCTGCATATTATTCTAGAAACTTCTGGTTTCATTTAGAGGTTCAATATCTATCAGCTATAAATTTGGAAGAAATATTACCAGTGGCACAGAACTATTGAACCATTAAGTGAGGACTGGGTAGAGTCTTCATCAATTTGAGGAGTGTGCATTTAAAGACTTAATATCCAATGCTGGTGGGAGTACAAACTAGTACAACCATTACAGAAACCAATATAAGGGTTCCTCAGAAAATTGGAACTTGATCTACCTCAAGATCCAGTTCTACCACTCTTGAGCATATATCAAAAGGATGCTCCATCCTAACACAAGGACACTTGCTCAATCATGTTCATTGCTGCTTTATTTGTAATAGCCAGAAACTGGAAACAACCTAGATGTCCCTCAACCATAGAATGGATAAAGAAAATATGGTACATTTACAAAATAGAGTGTTACTCAGCTGTTAAAAACAAAAGCATCATGAAATTTGCAGGGAAATGGATGAAACTAAAAAGAATCATCCTGAATGAGTTAACCCTGACCCAGAAAGACAAACATGATATGTACCCACTCGTAAGTGGATATTAGCTGTTAAGTAAAGGATGATCATACAACTCACAGAACCAGAGAGGCTAAGTAACAAGGGGGACTTCAAGGGGAAGCACAGATTTTCCTGGGAAGGAGAAATGGAATAGATTTTGTGAATGGACTGGGAGCAGGTGGAGATGAGAACAGGAGGGACCAGATGGGGGAAGGAGGAAGGGAGAGGGAGCACGGACAGAAATGACTAGAATTGGGGAGTTTGCTGGGGACAATGTAGAAACCTAATGTGCTGAAAACTCCCTAGAATCTACAAGAGTGACTTCTCTAGTGAAGTCTCTGAGTAATGGGAGATGTGAAACTGGAACTGGCCACTTTATACATCCAGGCAAGGATCCTAGCAGTGGGACTGATACATCAACCCAGCCATAAAACCTTCTACCTACAATCTGTCCTGCCTGCAAGATGAGCTGGGGCAATGGTGGTACAGAGGAGGCAACTCATGACTGGTCCAACTTGAGGCCCATAACATGAGAGGGAGCCCATGCTTGGCATTGCCTGGACAGCCAGAAACTAGAGGCATGATGGCCCATGGACCTGGGGTAGAACCAAACAGGACTGGCAAAAAGGAAATCGATAAAATGATTTCTAATGATACTCTGGTATGCCAAGCCCAATTGTCATCAGTGGGATATTGCTCATCAGTTGATGGGATCAGACGCAGAGATCCACAGACAAACATTAGGCAGAGTTGTAGAAAACCCTCAAAAGGAGAGGAACAATAGACATGGGAGTCTCTCTGACTCTTTTGCCTTTTCCCACTAATTACTTCATCCAGCCTTGATGTGAAGGTTTATGCCTCATCTTATTGAGGCCCTCTCTTTCTGTTTTTGAAAGGAAATGGAGGAAGAGTTGATCTGAGGGAGAGAGGAACTTGGGGAGGGACTAGGAGGAGTGGAGAGAGGGGAACTGTTGTCAAGATATCAAAAGAAAAGAAAAGAAAAGAAAAGGAAAGGAAAGAGACAAGATCATTTCTAGTTATAAGGAAGGCTAGTTAAGGATCATAATTCAAAGAGAAGTCAATATAACCTAAACCAAAGTGGCAGACTTTCAAATTGTTGGCTGCAGCCACATCTACATTTTAATTATCCATAGGTGATGAAAGTGAAATGTTGAAATAAAGAACTGCAGGGATAGCACAATCAGCAAAGTGCTTGCCATGCAAGCTTGAGGACCTGAGCTAAACTGAGCCCAGAACCCACATAGAAAGACATGATGTGGTGAAAGAAACTTGGGCTGCAGCAATGAAGAGATAAACAGAAGAACCCCTGGGGTTTGCTGGCCAACCAATGTAGATGAATTGGTGAGTTCCAGGTTCAGTAGAAATGATGTCTCAAATGATAAGGTAGAGAGCATTTGAAGAAGGCACCCAGCACTTAGTTAAAATAGTGTAGTGTTACTGCCTCTGCTGTGGACTTAAGGGTAAACATCACCAGATGACTAGTTTCTAATGCTATCCATGGCAATCATTGAAAAGAAATTGAGAAGTTGAGAAGGAAGAACAGATCATGGGAGGCTAGTTTAGTGAAGACACAGAAGTTACAGATACCAACAGCAATCTAGACACTACCAAACCCTGAAGTTCTGCAAATATCCAGGAAGTAAGAAATTCACAAGAGTTGATGCTTACAGAAAACCATGTAAAGGTAGGTAGATTAAGAGAAACAGCTAGGCCAGGTGCCTTTAGTCCCAGCATTCAGGGGACAGAGGCAAGAGGTCTACAGATGAAGTTCTAAGTCAGCCAGGGCTACAGAAAAACCAGGGAAAGAGAGAGAGAGAGAGAGAGAGAGAGAGAGAGAGAGAGAGAGAGAGAGAGAGAACAAGCAAACCAAAGTGACAATCACAAAAACAAAACAAGAAAATAAAGCAAATGAAAAAAATCTCAACCCTTGATTGAGTTGAACAGATTGCTTATTTGACTCCTTGCTAGCCTATGAAAACATCTCATCTAAACTCAAGTGCATGGATGACTGTGGTTATCACAGCTAGCTGGAGAGGGAGGCCAGAAACAAACACCCCACTCCCTGGTGGAGGCAATTCTTCAGATATCTGAGGACAAACCGAACAGAATCAAAACGAGCAAAGAACAGATAACACACTGAAGAAGGGAATATGCAAATGAGCATGGAGTACAATTCACATTCATTCCCAATCAGAGGAAAGCACATCAAACGTTTCTAAATATTGGCTCCAATATTTATGAGGATGATATGCATACTATCATAAGGCTCTGGTCAGAGCATGAATGAAGATCTTTTTGAAAAATTGTGAGTGTGTGTGTGTGTGTGTGTGTGTGTGTGTGTGTGTGTGTGTGTGTATGTTTAGACCACATAAAACGCAGTCCAGTCATCCATTCCATGGGGTTTATTTGCGTCTCAGTGGTATTAGAATAGACATACATCGTCCTTACCACCAGACACTTAAAGGGTAGCAGGAATGAGGGGAGCAACTAAAATATCACTGAATTCACTTCACTTTGTGATAGTATGTGCTATGCAGTGAAATTTTCAGGTGGTAAAGACCAATGAAGAAGTAGCTGCTACAGTGTTAATAAGCCAAAGCATTTCATTCACCCAGGTATTGATGTTTATTCAGAGACTCAAAAAATAAAACCCAAGGAGAAGCAGTTTGAAGGTCATTGAAGGGAGGGGTGATTGCTTCAGTCTGAACACACGGCATCTGGGGGTTGGGGGCTTGGTATGGATTATGTGTGTCTTCATGAAAAAGGAGCCAAGAGGATGCCCCAATGAGGGTTGTGAAGAAAGAGAAAGATTTTTCTATCTTGAACCTAGGGTGAAAGATCTAAAGTAAGTAAAATTGGTGGATGTGGGCTTCAGAAGGATAGTAAGAAGGTCAGAGGCACCAACTCCTCAGAAATTCAACAATTTAACTGGTAAAAACTTGAATACATACTTTTAACATGCAAGTTATAGTTACTTGCATGTATAAATGCATACTGAAATCATTTATATCCTTTTGAAAGTTCCTGGAAGTTTTACTTAAAGAATTGCAAAGGAAAACTTACTACAGACAGCTATGCCATTCCTGCTCACAACAGTATTAGAACCATAACTGGCGCCCTAGCTGCTCTTTCCTTGTATTTTATCCATGGGAGCCATCAGGTTTAGTACACACAGACTCTAATATTCACCTCACTCAGATCTAAACTCCAGGATCAGACCGGATGACAGCAGATGACAACTGAGAGACAGTTGGTGTTGTGGAAAGAACATTTTTCTTGCCCTTACACTGTAATTATTTGTTTCATAATTTGAGAAAAAAAGTTATCTACAGAAAAACATGACAAAAAAATACAAAACCAAAAGCTGGGCATGGTGGCTCATGTCTGTAATCTATCATTGAGGAGCTAAGGCAGAAGGACTTCCACCAGTTCAAAGCTAGCCTGATCTACATAGTGAGTCCTAGACTGGTCTGTGCTAGAATGTAGGACTATTTCAGACAAAAGAAAATATAACATAACCATCATCTATAGCAAATCACTTTTCTATCTAATTCAGTTGTATATTTACAGGTTTTTATGGAAATGCTCATTATTGTGAATATGTGCTTTTTCATGAAATTGGTCTATAGATTTGGTAAAGCCCCATCATAATTCCAGAGGGATTTTGAGTATGAATTAACAGGCTAATTGACTATGGAAATCTTAAGAGTGCTACAATGTTCGTAGTGATTTACAAAAAGGATGAAGCAAAGATTGCACAGTAATGAATGCACTGTTAGAATGAAGGGAGTCAATCATATCAACAGAGCAGCACACAGGGCCTAGAACACTGTGCATGCTATTTCTTTCATGCCACCAACAAGCTCCCAAATCCTGACAGGAAGACTTATTAGTATAGATGTTCAACCTAGCTTAGGCTCATGTCTGGCTAGCTCTTTTAAACATAACCTGATTCTCTCCATCTACCTTTTGGCTCAGGGCTTTTTCTTTATTTCTATATGTCTTACTTTATCTGCTTTTCCTGTCTTCAGGCTGGTAGCTGCCTTGCTTCTGGCCCTGGGCATGTCCCTTTCTTTCTTCCTTATTCTCTCCTTCTGTTCTTGTCCCTAGATTTCACCTCATATTTATTCTCTCTGCCTGCCAGCTTCATCCATCCCTTTTCTGCCTAGATATTGGCCATTCAACTTTTTATTAGTCCATTCAGGACCCTTAGGCAAGCAAAGTAAAACAAATGCACACATCTTTACACAATTAAATAAATGCAGCATAAACAAAGGTAATATACCTTTACACAGAAGTGATATTCTGCAGCAAAAGCAAATGCAACTCATCATTGCCTAGTTAAAATAATATCCTACAACAGAACACACCCACAATTATATGGTTATTTGAGTCTCAACAAAACCACCAAAGCAATCTGATGAAGACAAAGGAGATGTTCAACAGATGCTGGGGGAAAAGGATATGCATATGGTAAAATATCTATCTATCTATCTTGAATCATAATCAAGAGTTAATCAAGATGGATTATAAACCTCAATATGAAGTCAAAGCATATGACATTTGAAGCAGTAAAAACAAAGTTCTCAGAGAGGATAATAAAAGACCAAAAATAATAAACTTCATCAGTACAGAGAGTTGCTTATCAACTGCAGCAAGAAGAAAATGAATTGGTGAACTATATTAAATATTAAAAATAAAACAGCATCTTTGTAACAAGAAACTGGACATATATGTATGCAAGTACAAGTATATACAGGTATAGATATGTAAATGAACAGTCCAGAAAACTTTGAACAAACACTTCGGTAAAATCATACATAAATGGGCCAATAGTCACAATAAAAACTGCCCAACATTCCTAGTCATCACATCCAATCCAGAGGCTAAGGTCAAAATAGTAAGAAACACACATCCTAACCAAATACAAAACAACTGAAGTGTGTGTATGTGTAGAAATATCTCAGTATGTATCAACTCGGTCTCTTGAGAGCTAGGATTACAGGCATGTCTAGCTCTAGGGCTTGATTACCTTTTTAGTGAGTGGTAAAATGTTCTAGCTATGTTGTAATACTTTCCTATAAAATTAATTATATATCTTTCTTATGTCCTGGTAATTACAATTCTAAGCGGAACAAAAATTTGTGTGCAAAAAGGACTTGTGAAAAATTCTTGTGTTAACTTCATTTAAAATAGTCAAAATTGATGGGGAAAACCCAAGTGTCTACTGATAGAAGAATGCAAAAACTAACTGTAAGCCAGGCATCAGTGGCACACCTCTAATCAGCAGCATTCAGGAGGCAGAGACAGGCGGTGGGTCCCTGAGAGTTTGAAAACAAAACAAAAATAAAAAAACAAAAACCTAACTGCAACACTATTTTGCACAATCATCTTTGTGTAACCAAAAAGTGATTATAGGTACACACAATAAAGTGGATCAATCTCAAAAAAAATTCATGCTGGAAAGAGGTTTTTATATAACAGAATAAAAGTTATATGATTCGACATTTCTGTTACAGACAAAGTTAAGTCTGCATTAGATAAACAGAACCATTTTTGTTCCTTGAGTAATAATATGATTTAATTTAGAAGGTAAATGAGGAAATTTTGTGGTGAGTGCAATGTTCTATTCTTGGTGGTTGTTAACATGATACACCTAGAAAATGGGAAGCCCCCATTGAGGAATAAAAAAGCCTCCATTGTATTGGCCTGTGGGAAAGCCTGCAGGGTATTTTCTTGGTTAATAATTTATATGGGAGGGCCCAGCTAACTCTGAGCAGTGCCACTCCTAGATTATATAAGATACCAAGTGAAGCCAGTCATGGGGAGAAAACCATTAAGCATTGTTCCCTCTTGGTCTCTGCTTTAGTGCCTGTCTCCAGGTTTCTGCCTTAAGTTCCTTTGCTGACTTTTCTTAGTGATGGAATGTGACTTGGGAACTGTAAAATGAAATAAACCCTTTATTTCCTCAAGATAACTTTTGGTCATGGCATTTATCACAGCAGAAAGCAAATGAAGACAATGGGAATTTGGGCATGTACCACTTAAAATGTATATGTTCAATTTACAAATTTTACTTCAAAAGGCTTTAAACATATAGTGAATCCTAGCTAATGCTACATGTGGTGCAGTACCTAACAGGCAGAATATTGATATCTGAAACTCACTTTGGGGTGTGCGTTGTGGAATAAAATGGATTATTAGCAGAATGGATTAAATAATAACAATGGTTAATTTAGGTAATGAGTGCATTAATTTACCATAAAATACCTGCAAATATATTGAATATTTTATAATAAAATATTGGTGTGTGTAGTAATATATTATTTATGATTTATTAAAACTTGACTGAGGATTCAGAAAAGCAAAGTCAGACTCAAGCTACAGAGATCAGGCAGTGATGATACACACCTTTAATCCCAGCAGCCAGAAACTAGAGGTGGTGGTACATACCTTTAATCCTAGGACTCAGGTTTAAGAGATAGACAGATCTCTGTGCGTTCAAGGCCACCCAGATCTAAACAAGATTGAATCAGTCTAGAACAGAATCATAGCTCACACCTTTAATCCAAACATTAGGGAAGTATATAAAACAGAAGCAAGGTCTCAGAAAGGCATTCATTCTCCAGACACACTGAAAAAAAAGGCAGTAGTTTGAGACTTGATGAGGAGCTTGTGTGTGGATTAGCCCTTCCAGCTTCAGGTAGCAGTAAGAACTAGTGGCCAGCTGATTTGCTTTTCTGATATTCAGTTTGAAGCTTAAACTCCAAAATCAGTCTCTGGGTCATTTATTTATTTATGTTACAGGAAAGGACAGAAGAAAGTTTGGTTCTTTGTTCTGAGTTTCTTTTTGAGTAATGAAACTTTTCTCCAAGGAGACTGACCTCATTTCATAGTTGCAGGGACTCCAACAGATGTCCAGTCTCAAACTGGCTAGCAAAAGCCAATTACTAAATTTCTAGGAATTCTGTGAGCCAGTTGCTGTCAGATTGGTGGCTTGAATTGGCCACAGTGGGATTATTTACACCAGGGTATTGCTAAATGCTACCCATCAGGGCATCTTGGTTTTTGTTGTTTGAGAACCTGTTGTTAAACATTTATCAACACATATACCACTGCCACTCTCTACTGCCCTCTGACAAAGAAAATGAAACACAATAGCATAAATTAAGCAAAATACTTCTGAGTTAAAGTAGAATAGTAATACCTTGTCCATATCAAGTCTTTTTAATCATAGAAGAAAATGAAAATGACTAAGGATTGACAACATTGTCACAGATGTATTTTTGAAATTAAGGTGTAGGTATTGGCTAAGGCACTTAATGCTTACAACCAATTATAACCATATATTTATTAATATCATGAACATGGAGCAAAAACTTTGATGAGTTGTTTAATGTTTAATTTAACATTTGCAACTACTTGTATTTGTGAAAACATAATTGGAAATAACCCTTAATTTTTACAGTGAATTAATGGTCTAATTTTTAAACTGTTTTAAAGCTAAGTGGTAATACATTTCACCTCCCTGCATGTTGCTTTTGCAATAAAGACAAAGATAGAAACTATTGTCTAAGTCATGGACAATACTTTGTTAAAATGGGCTAGAGGAGAGAAAAGACCATTTCTTCTCTAGCAACAAACTCCCTTTTCTTTTACTGTGATGAGATCAATGGTTGAGTCTGAGCCTCCCTGTTTCCTATGACTGATCTAAGTACTCAGAAGTGAGGGAAGAAATGATCAGTAACCCCTTGCAGTATGATAAAATTGCCTGGGCAATGCCATAAGAAAGGAGAAACACTTTTTCTTCAAGAAATTATGAGCAAACTTTGTTGCTCGAATTAATGAAAGACCCAGAGACTGATATTGGGGTTCAAACTTCAAGCTGAAGATCAGAAAAGCAAAGCAGCTGGTCACTAGCTCAGAACTCCACAAGTTCTCACCAAGCCTCAGACTGTTGCCTCTCCTCATTGTGGCTGGAGAATCCTGAGACTTCAATGTCTTACTTTCCTCAATATGGCTGGAGAATGAATAAACCAAATATTGATGCCTATAAGGTTATTTTATGGATTATGTGTCCATAACACAGTGGTGTTAATCCAAAAGATTTCTGAATTCTTAACTTGTATGAACTCTTAGAAGACATTCTCAAAGTAAGAAGTAAAAGCCAACATCTATTATCCTCTAAGTCTACATGCAAGTGGGTTGCCTATCATCTAATGTGTTACAGGAATCGTCCTATTGAATGTTTTTCCAATTGTAAAAGAAAATATTTCTAACTCTGTGGCCATATATATTTATTTCTTACCATTTATTATCTAATCTAAATCACTTGCATATGGCTCACAGTTGTGACATAGCAATACCTGACTCCCATTGTTAGTTCCAATTTCTTTACTAGTTGAAGATGATTTGATTAATAAATATTACCACTAAATCTGTAATAGCTCCAATATAACAAGCTCACTTGAAATATATAATATAAACAAAGCAAAAATCCCAATAAAGACTCCTGATAGGTTGATAGCTCAAACCCACATGGTGAATGAAGGAGCTCTCTCTGCCGTGGAAAGGTCCCACCGTCATCACCTGTCCCAATAAGCACATGATTGTTTGATGAAGTAATTGCTTATCAAAACTTCGGTGTAGGAATCAAACACCGAGTTTCACTTCATTTTGTGTATGTGTGTGTGTGTGTGTGTGTGTGTGTGTGTGTGTGTGTGTTGTTATTGTTCTTCTATTTCTGAAGACAGCATGTACACATTTCATTGAACATGAAGAAGCTGAGCTGGTGCCTAACTTCACCCCTACTGAAGAGTTTTCATGGTACTGGAAGATGCTGGCATGCTGCAAGAGGAGAAAGGGAACCAACATTATGCAGCCATAAAACCCACTGGTGTAACACTGTCACAAAAATTGTGAGAACACCCAACTACAATGGCCTTAGATTTAAGATCAGCTCCATGAGATAGAACCCATGCATGACACTGTTTGGGTGGACAAGAATCTGGGACTAGGTGTTATGAGCAGTTTTTGCACCAGGCTGGTCCCACAGCCGTGCCAGCCCCAAATAACACACCGAGATGATGTATTAGATATAAAGCTGCTGGCCTGTTACCAACATTTCTTATTGGCTAGCTCTGTCTTAAATATTAACCCATTTCTACTAATCTAAGTATTTCCAAGTGGTCGTATCTTCCTGGAGAGAGGGTCTGAAGTTCTCTCTCAGTCTTACATTTTGGATCTCCTCTTTCCTCTCCCCGAAACCTCCTTGTCTCCTAGTCCTGACGTCTTGCTTTCCTATTGGCCAACAGGCTTTATTCATTAACCAATAAGAGAAACATAATTACAGAATGACATCTCCCATCATCTCCTCTTTTCTGTCTAAAATAAAAAGAAGGGTTTTAACCTTAACATAGCAAAATATATAACAAAACAGTTATCAAATAAGAACCACAGTTAACAATATTTAGTCTACTAACATTTAGCAAAATTTAAAGACATTATTTCATTATCTATCCTATCTTTGTGAGTTCAAAGTCCTATATATAAGTTATATTTAATCCTAACTAAGGAAAACTATAACCATAAATATCTGTCTTCAACTCCATCAAAGACCACAGAAGGATAACATATATGCTCTAGAAATGACAGAGACATCTTGCTATCTGGTCAGTCACCTGAAGGTTTGTAATGTTCCATCTTTAGCCTATCTATAGGCCATAGTGCATTTGGCAGACTCCTCAGAAAAGCAAGAAACTTTAAACTGTCCACCTGTGTTGGCAGTTTGTCAGTCACTTTTCTCTGTGTCCTGTAGACTGTCTGGCAGACTCTTCCATGAAGATGAACCCTGTTCATCTTGTATCAGCAGTCACTTTCCTGTGGGTCCTGCATGTCCTGTTTATACAGCATAAAGTCAAACAGTCCAGACAAGAGCAGTATCTTGCCCAAATGGCTAGTCTTGCCATATTGGAGGCAAAATCCATAATGAGTTTCTTTAATGTCCATCTTCCTTTCTGACACAGATGGTGTTGTCAGGAGCAGTTTTGTCTCACTGTCAAGAAAAACCCTAAACCATTTTAAATGCCATATTCTGTGGGTCTTTGAAAGATTTGAAGAATGCCTATTCATCTCAAATATATCTCTGTATATCTAGAAATTCTAACTTAACTATAAGTTTTGACTATTAAAGGTAACTATCTAAAATCTGTGCTAATTATACATTTTTTAATGAGCTATATAAACACAATACCTAAACAAGAGGAGAAATATACATATCACAAAATTGACCTTAAATTGTATCAATAAATGAAAGTCCATTTCAAAACAAGTACTCATTTCTATACTATAATCCCTTTCTTAACTTTAAAAAAAGATTGGTTGTGTTTACTAAACATTTATAACCAACCCCATTTAAATGAAAACAAACATTTATAAACAGTATTTGGGAACTTGGGCGTCGTTCTTTCCAAACTGCTTTCTGCTGTAGGGGGCGCTGTCATGGGGATCCTAAGAAGCAGCAGAAATCCTGGCTGTAGTGGTCTGTGAGGCTGCCTTCTCCCAGCTGTTTTGAATGTTGGATCACCTGGGTTGGATGCTGTTTCAGGGGGCGGGGCTAGCTCAGATGGTAGCTCAGGAATCCAGGGGATAATCAAATGCTACTGTTCTGCTATACTCCCAGATCAGTGTCTTCCTCAGCCATTATCAGAGAAGCTTCCTCATGCAGTAGATGGGCACAAATACAGAGACCTACAACTGTGCAGCAAGTAAAGGACCTCAGAACACTCAGTACTAAATGTGATGTTTCCATCTAGTCCCTCACCTCAGGGTCCAGGGAACTTTGAGAAAGAGGGAGAGGAAAGATTCTAAGAACCAGAGGGGATGAAGGATGCCAACGAAACAATGCCTTCCTGATAAAACAGGAGGGACAGCACGTATGGACCCACTGAGACAGCAGCAGCACGCACAGGGTCTGCACCAAGTCTACATAGGTCCAAACCCGACGTGGGGTCCCAGCTTCCAGTAATGACAGAGGAAAGCGGGTATGATCTCCTGTCTCCTATTGACAACTGCTCACAAAGGAAAAATTGGTTTTCTCCAATGAAGTCACACTTGGGTATACAAACCACACTTAAGGACAAACCCCATGCACAACAGTTGATGGCTAACACACCCCCCCAAAAAAAAAAACTCAGTGGCATTTGGGGAGTTTTTTTCTCATAATGTCTCTCCTGTTTTTAATTTTTATCATTTACTTGTCATTTGTTAACGTATTTGTTTTCTGGTTTTATCTTTTCTTGGTTTTTCTGAGTGAGCATGTGTTTCTGTGTGTGTATGTTCTACTTGCACTTTTTTCCTTTTTCTCTGCTTTATTCTGATTTGTTTGTTTGTGTTAATTTGACTTTTTTTTTAAAGAGAAAGAGAGAAAGAATGTGTGGAGTTTGATGGTTGGGGAGGTGAGGAGGATCTGGGAGGAGTTGAGAAAACCACGATAATATAGTGTGTGAAAAAAAAATTTCAGTTAAAACAAGAAAAATTAAAATTTTGTTCTTTATTTCTTGGCTTACTTAATGTTTTATACTTACTTTTGTTTCGCTAATGAAATAATTTTGTGTTCCTTTTTTGTCTAGTCCAATTCTTCAGTGTATTGTTTCCAATAAAAATGCTTTAGATATTTCTAGTAGATAGTAATGAATTTAGTAGGTCAACATGTCTTCTTCCTGTGATTCAGAAAACATGAGAATTCACTCAGCTTGAAAGGAAGAAGAGGAAGTGTTCTGCTGTCCTTACCATGTGAAGGAAAATGGTTCCAGGCAGTCTTTGCTCATCATCACAGGAGAAAATATCACTTACAAGATAGCATGCTCAGCCCAAAGCCTATATTTTAGAAATCTTGACCATGATAGTAGTTATAATTAAAATAATCCCTTGATTAAATCTCATGGCTGAAGTGTCATTCTCCAAGATCAACTCATCTTAAGTATAACCAGCAGATAAATTTACAAAAAGGAGCAGATGGGAGATGGGGGGGGGGGAAGAGTAGGAGGAGGGGGAAGAGAGGAAGGAGGAGGAGCTGGAATTTTAATGTAAGAAATAAATTAATTTTAAAAAGACTAAAAAAGTAATAACATGAATGAGGGACTGGAGAAATGGCTCAGGGGTTAAGAGTATGTACTGCTCTTGCAGAGGACCCAAGTGTGATTTCCTAACACTGTGTCAGGCAGCTCACAACTGCCTGTAGCTCTACCTCCAGGGGACAATCCGATGTCTCTGGCCTCTGAGAGAAGTACATATGCCTCCAGCCACATATACACATATACACAATTAAAAAATAAAAATAAACTTATGGAAGAATACAAAATAACAGGATAAATAAGAAAAATGAGTTTTGTGCTTATATGTTTTGTAGTTACATATTAAAATTTCTTAAGATTTCTAGCAAGCCAAAATATCTTTTGAATTCAGGAAAATTATTTGGTTTTTGATGGACAACAATGTAAGCATAGAGGCCATTGCTCTAGAGGTCAACCCTGAAATTCAAAGTGAGTGGTAGATAGTTTTCTTGTTCAACAATTTTATATTCTTCTCTTTTCAAGTATTAATTCTCCTGTTGGATGGGGGGAAGCCTAGTTTTTTGACAAGGAAGAAACAGAGGGTAATTTAAAACACTCCCTTTAAAACTGCTTTCTTAGGAAGAGGCTCCCAAACACCTCCTTTATTCCTAGCTTTGCTACACTTCCTCATAGGAGGCTTGATTCCCTTTAACTGTGGTTTTTGTACTCACATCTAATAATGAGTACCTATATCACAACTGAAATCTCCCAAAGCTTGGGCAATGTCCCTGTTTCCTCACCATTGACATTGCAAGTTTGTCCTATTTTGAACACATAAGAAATACTTTGCTGATCAGCTAATTAGCACACATAATATTTCCTTTTTTTCCCCCTCGTTTCTAATATAGAAGTTATATTAGGTTTTGGGAGAAATCTGAAACAACCCTTGATTACTTAAAATTACCTTAATTTCTTTTATTTTATTGTTTTGAGGGTTGACTTTTTGTTTTTGTTTTGTTTTTCCTGGGTAAATTTATAACCAATTTCTTATATTTAAACTCACTATTTTGAAAAAGTTGTGTTTAATTGAATAGCAATGAATGCATCTATGTTACAGGCATATATGTATCATGATGCACCATGCATTGTCTAGTAGGATGTAGTATTCTAATATTTCTGACTTCTGGTCTACTCATTTTTACTCATAACACATTTATATACCGTATTAAATATATTGATTATGGTAGCCCTCCCTTCATGTCTCAAGATCCCCTTGTGGGTCCCTGACACAGTAGACAGTATCAAACTCTACATATGCTATACGTTTTCTTCTCAGAATGACCATACAATTCTATTTCTCTTTTATTTTTTTAAATAAATTTAATTTAAATATAAAACAATCTTACTTTGCATACCAATCCCCCATTTCACCCCCCCATCCTCTCCCCAGGGAGGCCTCCCATGGGAGGTCATCAAAGTCTGTCACATCATTTGGGGCAGAGCCTAGCGCCCCCTCTCCCCCCATGTATCTAGGCTGAAAGAGTATCCCTCCATAGGGAATGGGTTCCCAAAGCCTATTTGTGCACTAGGGATAAATACTGGTTCCACAGCCAGAGACCCCATAGACTGCCCAGGCCTCCCAACTGACACCCATGTTCAGGAGGCCTGGTTTGTCTTTCATACATCTTCAAATAAACTCCATCTATATATGTTTCTTTCTCTTTTAAAATAGCCTAGACAATATAAATTATCTATTGTCACTGATTTTTTTTTAACTTTCTCTTCTCAGGAGGGTATAAAGTCTACTGGTTCTAATTCTTTTTATCATCAATTGACAGTTATTGACAATCATCAAAAAGAAAATGCGTTTGAACATGGTACCCTACCTGGTTGGACAATGCATCCTCCAGAAAATGAAGGTTACCAAATTAAAATATCAATGCCAAGTGAGGGATAATCCATACAACTTATTGGTTGGGAAGGCCCAAGAACACCCACCACCACCACCCAAACAGCGCACACTATTGCCATTTCTCTTGGTTGCCCACCATAACTAAATGTTCTTAAGACACAACACACTTCAGTTATAGAACACAGAAAAATCAAGCTGAAACTAGGCTGAAAACTTCATCCTTTCCAGCTAGCTTTCATGGTGCCAGAAGGTGCCATGTGGGCCACTTGGCAGGGGACAGGGTACTATCTTGCAGTGGATGCTGAATGCTACAATACTGACCTGCCAAGAAGCAACATGTGTTCATTGGTGTAATATGGTATGAAAGTTATGGGGGTAACGAACCATTTTCTGATTGGCTTTAAGGCTTGCTCCACCACAGGTAATTCATGCCTGTTACTGCAAACTCAGGCAGCACATGGCTCAGAGGTTATAGGCCCTGAGGGCTGGGGAGGAATCACTACAGTCATTTACTAAATAGACATGTACATGTTTGCAAACTCCCTTCTGAACGTCTGTCTACCTCCATAGCTTAGTGCTGCCTTCATCTTTGCCTGAGATGCTTCTTATGTTCCACTTACTATGGAGATTCATAATTCTAGTAAATGGCTTCCCCAAATGAGGCATCAGCCTCACCTCCTCAAGACCTTAAGAGCTGAGGATACAGGCAAGTGCTGTGAAATGCTGGCTTTTAGACATGCTGTGATCATTGTGCTCATGAACTCACTGTAGTTACGGTTACCTGTACAAGGGCTGTATAAGAGTGAGCTAGCAGGACAGGGTCCGTCAACATTACAGCAGGCAGCATTAATTGGATTCAGTTGGTTACAAAATAAAAATAGAATAGAATAAAGAACATGAAGAAAGGGAGGGAAGGGTGTTAGGATTGCCTCTGTGTCAGGGAAGGGAGTTGGGGGTGGATATGCTCAAGACACTTTGCATACAGGTATGAACTGTCAAATAATAACTAAACAGTACCCTTTTTCCTAGTGACAGCCATCTACAATTTTCTTCAGTGCCATTCAAATGTAGTATTAGCTTCTTATGGCTGCTGTAACAATTTATTGCCACATCTCCAAACAACATGAATAAAAAATACTTTTAAAAAGAAAAAGTCTCATCTCTCTTTTTACTTCAAGTCCTTTTACATCATTCATTTTACTGACATTAGTGTGCATGTTTAAACATCTAGATTGCAATGATAGTGATTCTTCAACCATATTTATAAAATAATGTAAAAATGCAATGAATGTACAAGGTGATAGACTTACAAGTATTTAGGGGGAACCTTTGTGACACACTCACTTCATGTAAAGTCATGTAAAACTCTTGCTATATGAAATTTCAAATGAGAAGCATTCAGCATTTATGACATGATTTTGTTTACTATCCTCCAACTTCAAGAATAACCCATTCATGGACACTCTTATATGTCTTGTACTGATGATACCCATGTTCCTTTTCTAATATAACTCTTTTTCTTTTTTATGATTTTTTGAGACAGGATTTCTATGAGGCTTTTGGAGGCTGTCCTGGAACTAGCTCTTATAGATGAAGCAAATCCTACACATGCTACCATCTGGCCTTTAAGTAGTGAATATATACCTGTAAATATAAATATATTTATATACTAATATGTATTTATACTTACAGATACACACACACACACACACACACACACACACACACACATACATATCTGGTGAGGCCAAGGCACTTTCTTCACATTTGAAAAGGTAAAAATAATTCTTTGGTTTTATTAGATACCAAGTCAGAGCTCAATCCCATGTGCTCTTAGATATCACAGATTCCTTCTACTTCACAGTATATTCGTGGAATTAGAAGTGATAGGAGAGTTTCACATCATAACCATGCTGTTTCTAAAACCCCTTAACTCTTAGATCCCGCTTCCCTCCCTCTCTCTCTCTTCCTAGCTGCTTGCAGTTTATTTGTTGAACATACTGGGTTGCTGTATTGTTTGTACTATTCTATAAATTCTATTTTTGCAAGTTAAACAAACAAAAAAACACACCCAAGTCCATGTTTCCTGAAAGCCTATGTATAAACAAAGCACACTTTTAGTATGTTTCACCCACTAATATGGACTCAGTGTTTGTGTCACCTCAAAACATGTTAAAGTCCTAGCCTATGCTGGTACTTAGAGATGAGATAGAGATAGATTTTGGAGGCTAAGTATGGATAGACCGGGTCATGAGGAGAGAGTTCTGTTCTGACAGGATTCATGTTCCCTAGATAAGCCACAGGAAAGCTTGCTTTTTCTTTCTCCTGACTCCACTCTTACTCCTGATAGGCACAAAGGGAGTCACAGGATCATATTCTTATTGTCAAAATGCATAATATGGAAAAAGCATTTAAAAATAAATAAGATTAAATAAGAAGACACAGAGTTCAGGGGGGTGGATATGTAGGAGATGTCTCTGAAAGGAGTAGGTGTGAACGTGATCAAAACACAATGTATGAAATTTTCAAAAATTAAGGAAAATATATCTTAAAAGAAAGTTAGAAGTTAAAGGAAAGTAAAAAGTCAGTTCTAGGCTAATCAGAAATAAAGCCTTGGAGCTGTGGAGTTGGCTTAGCTACTAAAGAGTTGACTCCCAAGTTCAAGGATCTGAGTTAAATCCTCAAAAGCCCTCCTGCTGGAAAGACAGTTCAGTGGTTAAGAGCATTTGTTGTTTCTGCAGAGGATTAGGTTCAAATCCTAGCCCCCATATGTTGGTTCATAATCATCCACAACTCCAGTTTTAGGAGATTCAACACTCTCTTCATACCACCATGGACTAGGCACACATGTGGCACACACACATGCAAGCACAGCAACTCTCACACATACAATGTAAATAAATCTCATCAAATTATTTTTTTTTAATTCTCAGAACCTCTACTTGAAACAACCAGTTGTGAGTTCCTGCAAGTTCCTTCCTGCTATGAGCTTCAGGCTCCAGCCTCTGGCTTCTGGCCACTTCCTTCATGACATGGTCTGGAAACTGCAATCTGTGATCCTGACTCAGCCTGAGAAACTCAGACCAGTTCCTGCCCTGAAGCTGGAGGCCCTCTCCCCACCTCCGGGAGGGAGAAAAAGAGCAGCAAGAAGCAACTGAACTTATTGAGGAAGTACGAAATGACATTGACAAACCATGAACAAGCCGATGAGGAAATCGTAAAAGTAGAAGAAATATATAGCAAACTCTGCTAGCCTTTTTTTTTTTTTTTTCCAAAAAAGATCAGAATTGATTGCCAAATCCAAGATTTGGGGTAGCATTTGTCAACTACCCATAAGTATCTGCATGCTTGGGAGGAAGATGAAGAGACTCTGCATTATTTTTCCAGAGTTGAAGCAGAGAATTTGATGACATTAACCAGGTTACAGAAGAGGTTTTTATTTTGATATAAATCCTCACTTTAAAAACAGAAAGTTCTCTCCAAAGAATTTCATGTGAATCAGAGTAGCAACACATCTTCAAAGCCCACTGAAATCAAATGGGAATACGGAAAGGATTTCACAGAATGCTCTCGAGTGAGATGGGGAATAAGGCCAGTGGGAAGAGACAGCACCAGAAACTAGAGAGCTGCTTTACTAGTTTACTGACTGTTCTGATGCAGGTGCAGGTGAGTCAGGAGAGGTCATCAAAGGTGATATTTGGCCAAATATCTTGCAGTAATATTTAGGTCCTGATGTGGATGGTGAAGAATAAGATGATGATAAAAATGATGATGATAATGGTGGTGATGATGATGCAGGGTTTGAAGGTATCTATGAAGGGGATGAGGATGAAGGTGAAGAAGATGTAGAAGAGGATGAAGGTGAAGATGACTAGAACAGAAAACTGGTGGATCCCTACCTTTTTTATTTTTATTTTTTTTAATTTTCTCCAGGCCCTGGGAGCAAGTTGCACCCACCCACACTCTTATTCTCAGATGCCCTCTTTGAGGTCTCTTCTCAACACCATGGTTCTCAACTTACCTTTGGGGCGGCAATACCTTGAGCAAAATACAACAGGAAAAGACTCTCCACTTTTCTCTTCCAAATTCATTTGAATCCTTTCTTGTTTCAAGAACTGTGTGTTCAACAACACCATTGAATTCTATGGAAAAAAAAAGGAGAGCCCTCTAGCTCCCTGGGCTTCCCTGAAGGCTGGAGGGTGGTAGGCTCCTGTGTAGTCATCCACAGAAGTCTAGCTTTTTTCCTTTCCTTTCTCTCTATATTGGGCTCAGAGATCACACTATGTTTCTATGCAAATACAAATAGCATTTCCCCACCACCACCACCAAAACAAACAAGCAAACCAAAACCCAACTAGTTGTGTATACTTAAAATCCCAGAACTTGGGAGTTAGAGGTAAGTAAACCCTTGATGCTCACTTGCTAGTCACCCTAGCCTACTTGGCAAGCTCCAGGATAATAAGGGACACTGGAGAGAGAAAAAGTGTCCAAAAAAGCGTCATGACATACTTACCAAAGACTTTAGCCTCCAGAATAATGATAAAATAAATTTTGATTGTCTAAACTACACATACTAGTTTTTTTTTAATTCTTTGGCAGTTTTAAATGTGCATGTAATATATTTTTGTAATTTTCAGCCTTCCACTTTCTTCTCCCCTCCCCTCTCCCCAAACCTGTCCTCAACCTAGTTTTTCTGTCCTGTTTCTGTGTGTGAGCAGCTGAGTTTAATTAAGGTTGCTTGCATGAGAGGTGGTAGGAGCTTACTTACTGAAACATAGGCAACTTACCAGTGACTACTAATAGCAGTGAGGACAATGACACCCTCTCCATCAGCAAACATTAACTGCCAATTGACCCTAAAAGAGGAGTAGGAGTTCACGGACCCTTCCTTCATCCATAACGTAATAGTGAAGAGTCCAATCCCCTACAGGTCTTATACAGATAACCATCGCTATCCTGAGTTCATGAATGTGACAGCTATCATGTCTAGAAGATGTCTACACATCTTCCCATTGTCTGGCTCTTATATTCTTTCTGCTTCCTTTTCTATGGTATTCCCTGAGCCCAGGTGGGATTGATAGGACTGTTCCACTGTCCTAGTTAACTTTATGCTGCTGTGATAAACCCATGACCAAAAGCATCTCGCAGAGAAAATGCTCCATTTTCTATAATACTTCCATATCACAGTCCATTATTGAAGGGGGTTCGGGCAGAAACTCTAGGCAGGGGCCTGCCTGGAGGCAGAAACTGAAGCAGTGGCCTTGGACGAGTGGTGCCCACTGGCTTGCTTCCGAGATTGATGTTGTTCTACCTTTCTGATACATCCTGAGACCACTTGTTCAAGGGTGGCACCACCCACAGTAGGCTGAGCACTCCTACATCACTTGTTAATTCAGAAAATGCCACACAGACTTACCTGTAAGCCAATCTGATGGAAGGATTTTTATCAATGGATGCTCTCTCTTCCCAGATAACTTAGTTTCTGTGAAGCTGACAGTCAGCAGCAGCATCATTAACCACCACCACCAGCAGCAGCAGCAAGACAACCCATTTAGTGCCAAGCACTCCTGATGTGGTTTGTTTGTTGTTTTATGGTAGCTCAAGCTGACTACTAAATACACTGTGGATTTTGTTCCCATTTGACTAGTAAACTTTTTACTTGTTTATTATTTATTTTGAACCATCGAAGAATGGCATGTTCCTTGTTATTATGACTAGAGGGCCACACTGGATTGAACTTTCAAATTTCTATGAGGAAAAACTGTCTGTCCCTGTGAGGAACAGACTTAGAACATTTGATGGCTCCTGTTCACTCCATGATAGATGTCCAGTTCTTGTGAGGAGCCTGTTGTGCCCTTTCCTGCTCCCACATCTTAGCACCCATGAATAACATTTTCTTACTTGGCAGTAAAGTATTAAGCCGGGAAACTTGTATCAGAAGAGTTTTGTTCCATTTACTTAGTAATTTAACCTCACTACGACTCAAAGCAATGAGCTTCTATTTATTTCACACAAATCCTACCTCGGTCTTGACCAGAAACCGTAGCTGGTTATTCAAGATTACTTTGTTCCTGTGCTGTGGCGTGGTGAATTTTGACTTTTCCTCAGACCCCATTATAACATGTCATAAAAGTACAGTCAAATAAAGCAATAGAGGGATTTTCCCCAGCAAGGTTATATAGACATCTGGCTTCTGTCCTGTTGAGTGGAGGGAGATACCCTACACTGGCTTAAACTGCCGATTTTGGACTCGTCACAAGTCCGGGTGACAGGTGTGTCTATTAGCATATTGTCATTTGTTTATGTTGTGCTCTGCAGCTGCAGTAGACATATACATTAATTCCTAAATGCAGTGAAATTCATAGCAAAGTATTCTCTACTTACAAATAGTTTACTTTCCATGTTTAAGTAATCTAATAAGATCAAATGACTTTTTAAGTCATTTGACTTAATTAGGGTTTCTAACCCTAAAACAAAACATGACCAAAAAGCAAGTTGGGGAGAAAAGAGTTTATTTGGCTTATGCTTCCATGTTGTCGTCCTCTATTAAGGAAGCCAGAACAGACACTCAAACAGGGCAGGAACCTCAAAGCAGGAGCTGATGCAGAGGTCATAGAGGAGAGCTGCTTTCTGGCTTTCTCCCCATGGCTTGCTTATCCCATTTTTTTTTTTCTTATTTTACATATTGATCCCAGTTTCCCTTTCCTCCCTCCCTCCCTCCTTCCCTCTCTTCCACCCTCCCTTACCCCCAACCACCCTCCCATCCCATTCCCCACACACACTCCACATATAGGGTGATGCCTTCCAGGAGGGGTCATCTAAATCTGTCAAGTCCTTTGGAGTAGGGTCTAGGCCCTCCCTCCTGTCTCTAGGTTAAGGAATTATCCCTCCATGGGGAATGTGCTCCCAAAGTCCTTTTGTGCACCAGGGACACATCCTGGTTCACTGTCAGAGGTTCCTTAGACTGCCCAGGCCTTCTAACTGAGGCCCAAGTTAAGGGGTCTGAGTCGGGTACAATGCTGAATTCCCAGCTATCAGTCTGGGAGTCCAGAACCACCAGCACAGGGATGGTACCACCCACAATGGGCGGGGCAGGACCCTCCCCCATCAATCACTAATTAAGAAAATGCCCTACAGGCTTGCCTGTAGCGAGTCTTAATTGAAGTTCCCTCCTCTCAGATCATTTTAGCCTGTGTCAAGTTGACATAAAACTACCCAGAACAGAAAGAACAGAAAGCAATCAGCAATCTCATTTCAGCAAAGCATAGCAAAAGAAAAGATACTGTATCAGGTTCAACAATTACTTCTTTTGAGACCCCAGCAGCTGCATATTCTTACTGTTAGGATTCAGATGGTAAGTTTCATGCTCTTTCCAGCGCACTCTGGTAACAGCAAGCAACCCTGCCTTACTGCAAACTTCTCACACAAAAAATAAAGATGTATCCGATAGAAGAGCATGTAAAGTGAGAAAGAAAACCTTACTTTTCTGTCTGCCTCAGTTTTGGATTTGAGATCATTTATATCTTATAATTGCATGTTTTGTGGTACTTTTACAAGCACAAGACAGGCCCATTACAGCAATATACTAGTCAGCTCTTTCAGTTGTTGTCAGTCCTAACAAAAGTAAAGTGCCTTACATAACTGCCACTAATGTGAAGGGGAAACCTATCAAGCAAAATGCACAGCGTCTAGAAATGAAGACTGTGCTGCCTGGTAGATTAGTTCCTACTACTTTTTGTTGTTTGTTTGTTTGTGTGTTTATTTGTTTGAGACAGGTTTTCATTCCGTATCCCTGACCAACCTTGAACTCTCTAGGTAGACCAGGCTGAACTAGGACTCATGTAGAAAAGATCTACCTATTTCTGCTTGCCTAGTACTGGGATTAAGGGTGTGCATCACCATGTCCAGCTCCTATTCCACATTTCTGTAAGAAAATTAACTTTCAAACATCACTCACTAACAAGCCACGACTTTGATAAGGCCCTCTAGCAATGGCTTTACTTATCACCAAACGTGACGACTTCCAGTTTTGCAGAGAAACTTGTTCAGAAATTATACTTTTGGAAGCCTGGAGAAATTTTATACTTAAGAAAACATTATTAGAAATCTCAGATTGGGTTCTGCATTAAGAAGGTAGGATTTATTTACTGACATTGCTAACTCTGTTTTATAATATTTTTATTTCCAAAAACATATAGTTCCAGTGGACCACAACTTTCAAAGAGTCATCCCAACATCTATCTAAACTGTCTTCCTCTGGACCAAGTTGAAGAGAGGCCATTTGTTTGTTTGTTTGTTTAAAATCTGAGCACTGGCCTTAGCCCTCAGGAAATATGAAAGAATTTGTTGGCTAAAATGAAAACTAACGAAGATGGATTTTGATAAAGCCAAATTTTACTGAAAATGTTTTAGGGTTTGTGTTCTACATGCAGGTATTAAAATCTACGTAAGCTAAAATGGATAGAAGTTAACTAGTCAAGAGAAGGGAGAACCTTTCACTCTTTACCAGAAACAGAGCTGTGAGGTCTTCCATTGACTATCGGTTAAGTGTCCCACTTTACCAATACCCCAACAAACTTAATCCCTGAGCTCATACTACTTTCAAGGGGTACTCCTTGATTATAGCAATCTCAGAGAGCTTTGTCAGAAATCAAAGTTCACTGATCTCCTGACAAGTGCTTCTCGTGAGTGCTTAGTTTTACAGAATTTCCCTTTGAGAATTTCCTTTTGGCCTCCTCTGTGTAATCACCAGCACTCCAGCCTGCTCAAACCTGTTAGCAAAAAAACAACCATCCCCCTTGCAAACCTTCCTGGAAATACTGCAGCTTCCACAGCCAGTCTTAGCCAAAATCACTCCACGCAATGGATCACTATAGAACCTAGCCTGAATGTGCTCTCCCCCTCTCCCTACTCATCCCTCCCCTCTCCTTCCTCCACTCCTTCTCTCCCTTCTCCCTCCCCTTACCCTTTTCCCCTTCTTCCAACAGCACAAACCAATTCATTTCCTTGGTGAGACACATCTTTATTTAGTATATCAAAGCATAGTGGCCTGGATTAGGAGATGGAAATGCACATGTAAATACCTCCTAATGAGAAGTACTCTGTGGTTTAGGTAGTTTTCCCAACAATGTTCATTTCGTTTTTCACCACACAACAATGGTGTCTAAAGGACTCTTCACCTTAAGTTTTGAGAATAAGTCTCAATGCTAACTGAGGATAAGTTCAAGAAGCAAAGGCTCTATTTTGCCCTTGAACTTAAAATATATACATTGCAGTTATGACCTCTTTCTCATTCTTCATCCTCAAAGGAACAAATGCTTTCAGGATCCAAGGAAGCCGCTTTGAAAAGGCAGTTGCCTGTCACCTAGGAGACATTTCTCAACACACTCTCTGAAGCACTGGCAACAACTGTAAGGGAATGTGGTCAGCGTTGGGAATGAGGAGATCAAGTCAGATGGCATATTCATAAAGACACCGACCCCTTCTGGAGTTCTCTCACAGGCTTTCCCCACATCGAATCTAACATTGGCCGAATGTCTGTCGACAAATAACAAAGTGGAGGTGTGAAGAAATGGGGAAGATAAAAGTCTGGATTTGATCTCATGATGTTGACTTGTTGGCACATTGCATTGGATGTGCCCACTGGCGCAAAACCATGGACCAAACCTTAAAACCTCTTGCCCTTCTCCGGAACCCTGTGGTTTCAGCTCGAGCCAGCACTTCCCCCTCCCATCTCTTTCCCAGGCAGGGTGTCATTTGTGGGTCCCAGTGGGACTCTCAGACCCCCTGTGCTGAGAACACCTGCAGGCGCCTTCGTCACCTTCCAGGTCCTAGCCCATTCTCGGCTCCCAGAACAGTGTGCCCTTCAGGGCCTGGATTGAAGTGGGAATTCTAATAACTAGAAAGTTGATGCTGCGTCTCTGCAGTGGTCCTCAGCTTGTCTCCCACCTGCCCATGTCCCATGTCATGGTCCCTCGCCCCACAGTCCCATCCTTTTCTTGTGTGCCACATGACTATCAAAAGTGAGGCACGAATACTACCCAGAAATTGTCGGGTGATTCCGGACTGGCAAGGTCGCCCTGCTGCAGGCAGAAGAACAAAGTGCTTTGACTCTCAAGAGACTAGGTCTGCAGTGTGGAAACTGAGTGGATGGATTCTCGGGGCGTACAACCCAGGACCTGGGTAGAGAGAGACACTCACCCATTCCCAGCACAAGGCAGGGGTCTGTGACTCCCGGGACTGTGACTGCCCAGGGCAGGAATCCCTAAAGCTACCCTACCCTCCAACCCCCAACAGCCTCGCCCCCAGGACGTGGCCCGCTACCACAGGATTTCTTATGCAGAGCTGTGAGTTTGTCTGGCAGCTTCTACTGAGCAGCTAATAGTATAACAACCCGGCTTTGATAAATCTGAACTAATTACCCCTCTTAATTAAAGTCTTTAGCAGTTGTTTCACTGTTTTGGCAAGAAAACAGGAGAGACTTGCAGTTAGAAAACACCAGAGCTCCAGCGCACAGCGGAGCTGCTGATTAACACTTAAAGCGTTTCAAGGACCTGGCACCCGCCACGGTTTGGTTTTCATCCATGTCTCCTCCTTGAATGGAAGTATACTCGGCTATAAACATCTAAAAACATACAGGCTGTCTTTGCCAGCTGTGTACCAGTCAGTATGTGTCTTCAGAATGGTGGAAGTGCACACCACATGGCCTCTAGATACAATGTCCCCGGCCTTTGTACCACAAAACTACCAGAAGATCCATGCCAGAGTCTTGTTTCTGTTAGACACACAGCTTCGATCTCAGAGTTTCACCACATATCATAACCTTGCCCAAAGCATAGGGACAGACTATTTGCATATGGTAAATATTCAGATCAAATTAGTGAGCATTAGTAATTTAAAAAAAAAAGATGAGTACAGGTGAGAAAGTCGGATCCAGGAATCTTTAGCTGAATAACACAAAGTCTTGAAGTTTGTTGATTAAATAAGCATGTTCCAAGTATTTATTTCCAACAGTCAATGAATCAACTTCGACGTGCAAGAATGAAAACCAAAATTCAAATTCATCCATTACGAACCACTCTTATCTAATGTGCACGTGTGTGTATATGTATGTGCTCACAAACGTTGAACGTGCCTTCACGGGCACACACATCTGTGTGTATAGAGAACATACACACCGTGTTTTGTTGCTTCAGGGAAGGAGAAAATTATAAACAATCAGCAGGCATTATAAGACAGTAGAATCGACACAATGGAAATATATACAACAATAAAATTAAAATGGTGCAGCATTCCCGGAGAGAATAATACAGATCTCAATAAATACAGCAGATATTTGTTTAAGAACGAAACAAAACAAACATCATCTCTCCACCTGAGATGAAGTCTTTTCAACTTAAAAATATTGAAATAAGCCCCTCCAAATGTAGCATAATTGTTAGCGCCTATATATAATATAATACACAAAACCATTTAGCAGGTGCATGCAAGAGGCGAAAGGCCAAGGTATGAAGAGGCTTCTGGTTCTCCCAAAAGTGAGGGGCCCAAGTGCCTCTGTTTTTGCAGGTCAGACTAGACCAAGAGGTCCATCCTGGTCAGCCGACCTTGGCAGTGGGACCCCCCGCTGGGATTGCGGGGTGGGGGTGGGGATCTTTGACCTCTATCACTGGTGGCCTTGGTGAAGCCCGGGTTGCAGAGGCCCGGGAGGCGGCAACGCTGGCTGCCGTGGTGGCAGAGATACAGGAGGCGGCTGTGGCAGCGGGGGCGGTGGGTCGCTGCCTGGCTCCCCAGTAGGAGTGCGTGTCAGCCCCAGGCTGCTGTCGTGCAGCTTGCGAACGTGCTTCTTGAGGTCAAAGTTCCTGCAGAAGCCCTTGCCGCACGTGGGGCAGGTGAAGGGCTTCTTGTCATTGTGAGTGTGCATATGGAAGGTGAGGTTGTACACCTGGTGGAAAGCCTTGTTGCAGATGTTGCACTTGAACTGCTTCTCCCCGCTGTGGGTCAACTTGTGGTTTTTGTAGTTCCCTGAAACAGGAAGAAAAAAACAAAATGTTTGGGATAAGGTTCCGAACAGAGCTCGAAAAGAAGATAAAAGATGCATAAAAGGTAAGGGGGCAGGCTGCAGAGCCATCAGATCTCTGACCCGGAGTGCCCTGAACTGGTTCCCCTAAGTTTATGGGGACACTTGTCGACACACACCCATCTATCCAGATATACCAAATGAAAGCTAGAGGTTACAAAGAAGTACCCTTTCATGTATCTTTCAGAAGGCAGCCTCCCTCACGTAAGCAGTTACACTTCACTTACAAGTTTTGTTTTTGTTTTTTAATACCCCGAGAAGATTCAGTACAGGTTTCCTAAGACTCACTATGAAGAGACATCTCCTGGGTTCGATACCTTTTTGATGAAACCCTTTGCCACAGAATTCACACACGAATGGTTTGTAGCCCGCGTGGATCCGGGTATGCGTGTTTAACGTGGAACTCCTATTAAACGCTTTACCGCACTGGTTACACTTGTGAGGTTTTTCCTAAGCAGCAGAGAGAAGGGGAAGAAGAGAGAATTTAATTTAAGGTACTTTGTTATTATGAGGTGGAATTCTCGCAGCGCAACACAGGAACACACTGAAGGTTAAGCAGAACAAAGGCAACAAAACAAGACATCTCCCTAGTCCAGCCGGAACAGCTCAACAGATCTATGCTAAAGAGTGAGGCTCTATGGACCGGTTTTTTTATTTTGTTTGTTTGTTTTGGAGGGGAGAGGGGGCAGCAAACAGTTCCGAAATCTCCCGGGTAAAACTGTGACAGAGGAACATACCTGCGTGTGAATGATCTTATGCCTGCAAAGGGTGCTGGCTTGTCGGAAACCTTTCCCACACACTTTGCAAACGAAGGGTCTGGCTCCTGTGTGCACCGGCATGTGACGGGTTAAGTTATAGTGCGCATTAAAGACCTTAAAATTAAACACATAGAAAGCAGGTTAGCGGGACAAGAGATTTGAGTTCTAAGTGGACAGAGGGAAGAAGGGGGGGACAAAATAAGTTTTACCCCTATTCTTCAAATATTAAAACGGAAGCAAGAGAGAAAGGAAAGAAAGAAGAAAAGGAAGGAAGTTGTTTTTGCATAATACTTACCTTTCCACACACTTCGCAAGTGAAAACTTTGGGTTTGGCATTAGGAGAGCCGCGGCTGAAATCTGAGGTTTTGAACGCGATTTTTTCTGACAAAAGTTGGGCGCTTTCTTTCATATAGTGCTGCAGCTGCGCCTGGGACAGGTCTTTGAAAGCTACACCCGAAGGGAGCTTCTCCACCGCCGGTACAACCAGTTTATTCCTTTCGGCTAGATATGTTTTTGGCTGTGGGTGCAAAGGGGAGCTGAGGAAATAGGAGGCCACGGGGTGGATGTTCACGCCAGCAGCCGGGTGGCATGGGCCATCACCTCGGTTCAGGTAGCACAGGGCGCCCATGGCGTGGAACGAAGAGTGGTTGACCACACGCGGCCTTACCAGCTTGTACTGCTGCAGTGGCAGCGTGTCGCGGGCCAGGTCGCCCTTGAGACTTAGCGCGCAGTTGAGCAGGTCGCTGCAGCTGAACGCCGGCGCGGAGGGCGCCACCGCGGGCGGCGCCGGAGCCTCCAGACTCGCCTTGCGGGGCTCGGAGCCAGTCACTCCGGCTTTGGAGTTCGTGTCGTACGCCACGGGGACGAAAGGGATCATGCAGGGGATCGACGGGTTGAGATGCAGGGAGTGCTTGGGGTCTCCTTTGGGGACGGCTCCCTGAAGGAAGTGGGGGACCGGCAGGGCCTTAGGCTCAGGGGTCCGCGCCATGATTCGTTCGATGGAGAAAGCCAAGGGTTTGGATGTGTTCATCACGCTGCCCCGAGCTGGAGCAGTCGCTAGCATTTTGGTGGTCGCGTTGAGGCAGCTACCGTCCATGACTGAGTCGCCAGCTTCCGTCCGCCGGGGTTGGGTTGCACGGTCGGTCGTTGCCTTGTCCCCTGCCTGTCACAGACCTGCGGAGAGGACAGGCACCGTCACCACCAGCAGCCTCCTCCTCCTCCTCCCCAGCATCACCAGCCGAACCTGCCTGCCCAGCCCAATGGACTCCTGCCAGCCCATCGCAGAGTTCTTGGCGCACCAATGACTCGGGGACAATCACTACTTATTTCTATCAATAGAAAGTGTTGTGTCAATAACGCAGCCAAGATCTCGCCAATCGTTAACTTCCAAGAGGAGAAGGTAAACTAGATAATTGCTCAATTCGCTTCCAACAGTCAACAGGAAAACTTTTTTTTTTCTCTGCAGTCGGCGACTACTTTTCATTGGTGAGAGAGGTTCCCCCGCCCAGAAGAGGCGGGGGCGCTCTCCGCATCGCGCCGTGCCCTCCCCTCCACGCAAGCACTCGCCCGCACACACTTCTCTACCCTTCAGCCACCCCTCCCCCTTGCTTCCTCTGTCTTTTTAATTCTCAATCTGCTTAACCAGGCTTTAGAGGCCAAGCAAATCTGAGATCAATTTTCTCGTTTAGCTCTAAGTGACATCATCTAAAATCATTGTGCTGGGGCTAAATAAGGAAACAGAGTCTAATTCAGGGGCAAATGCCAGGCTATATTTATCAAACGCCAGGCTCTAGACAGCCTTGACCAGGAAGCCTCTGAAGGCAAAAATCCGAGGTTTCTTTGCTTGGTTCGGCTGAGCCCAGATCCGGCCACGCTGCCTCCTATGCAGCCCACTTTCGTCCTCCAGAACCCGGGGGCGCTGCTTGTACCCTGAATTGGAGTCTCTACGGCTCGAGCCGCGTCTGGACCCTTTGGAAGACACCAGCAGGTAACTGGCCTCCCAAAATGCCCCTGAGATTTAAAGGCCTTGGGAGGCTTGTTATGTGTTTGTGGTTTTGTAAAAACGATGCCCATGGCAATTGTCCTGGGAAAGACGCACCAGCACCACAAAGTTGAGGAGTTGCAAGGAATAAGCGGGTGTCACACTACAAAAAAACCTAGCCGCGGATCGGACTCATACACAAATGCGCGCGAGAGCGCTTTTTCCTTGAGTTTTCAGAGAGAACCCCCAAAAGGGCATTTCTTCAAAGAACTTGCTCCCCTAGCTCCTTCGGAGCAGAGCGTTCGAAATGTTAAGCGGAGAGGGGAGATAGAATCTAAGATCTCTACCTCCGCTGCCAGGGTCTGCAAGCCTCTCAGTAGCAGGCAGTGCCCATGACACCTGGTGTCTGTGTGCAGGGAGAGAACTGAGCGTCAGCCCCGAGTAGTGACCACAGCCTCATTTGTGGCCCCCAAAGAACGCTTGGCGACCCTGAGCGCATCCCCATGCCGCCCCCCCCTCGCGTCTGGCGCCCTCCTGTTGTGACGCCTGGACCCAAATTCCCGGGGTTGAGCTCCGCGAGCTGTGCCAGGCTTCGCTGAAGATGCCAGAGGCTGAGGCTCGCTGGGAGCGGGTTCCGGCGGCTCCAGCCAGAGTTAGCCAAAGCAGCAGCGTGCGCGGTCCTCGAAAGCGCCGTCCGCGCAGAGCCTGCAGTCGCAAGGAGCAGAGCCCAGGGTCTAGGCATGCTCCTGGGGCTGCAGGTCGTAGGAAAACCCCGCAGTTCACAAGCTAGCGCGGGAAGGAGCGCTGAGCTGTGAGCCCCGAACCTCACCGCCTGGAGGCAAACTCCAAGCACCACTCGCCTGGTGAGTTACTGGAATGCGTGTGCACCGGGTGCCCAGGTATCTGGCCAAGAGTGTGATGTTCTGTCCTCCGATGAGAATCCTGGAAAGGGCCAGCAATGGGCGGTGGGTGTGGAAGCCTGGGATTGTTGAACCCAAGGCCAATTTACTCAAAGGTGCCAAGTTGGGATTCAAATAGAGGCATTTGGCTTTCAAGTATTTCTTCCTCCATACCCCTTTTTTAGCCCATGCCAATCCAGGGACCCAGGATCTTCCGCCCCACTTTGCCTGAGCCAGTTCAGCCACTGCCAGGAAAAACGAAGAGACAGGGTTGTTGATGGCTGACGGTGAGGCGGGACGCTGAGTGAATGCTGGCAAAATAATCGCTCAAAAAAATAAGCGCCGGCAGAAGTCTTTTTGAAAGGTACGCGGCTAAGAAGCCAGATGGTGGGAAGAGCTGGCTGTTGGAGGCCCGCCTTAGTGGCTAGGCCAGGGAGTGTCTCATTTCAGGTACCCAGGCAGCTTCTGGAAGACCGGTGAAGCCCAGAAGCGCCAGAGTCCAGGGCAGGACACCCTGGACAGAGAGGAGGAGGCTACATAAAACTCGGGAGACATTGTGAAGTCCTTTTTGGCTTCAATTTCCCTCAACTGGAAATGTTCGTTCGATATGCTTTTGGGGCCTCAAAACCTTGGCTCTTCACCCTGATCAGACAAAGGGTGCTGAACCCGAATAGCTTAAGGAAAGGCCAGGGGCGGGGATGTCCCTGTCCCACGACAGATGGATAGAGGTTAAGACTTTAATTGTTGCCTTTGGGGGCGGATCAGATTCCCTTTCCTACCTGCCTTCCCAGCAGCGAAAAATCTCCCTCCTGCTGCACTCCTCCCTCGTCGGTACAAGTTTAAGGAAGAAAGCAAAGGGGGGGGGGACCTGCTCCGGTACAGAAAGCCTAGGACTGCCCAGCTGATTTGAGCAACTCTCCAGCCTTTAGAGTCAGTATTCTTGACTGAATACTACCAGTTTCTTTTACGTTTGTCACGCGTCCCTCCCCTTTCTCTTCTTCCCCTCCCCCTCCCCTCTCCTCAACAGGGGGAAAAAGCCTTTATTTGCCTTCGACAAATTTCCTCTTCAGTGGACACTAATTTTAAAAAAAGGAAAATATTAGCTAAGGGCTTTATATAGTTAACATTTCAATAGTTCGCTTTTCATTGGTCTTTCGGGATTTGCCTTTTCTGCCAAGTGTTTGAAAATGTCATTTGAGTAAATACAGCAAGGCACCAATTATTTCCTTTCTTTTAAGATACCTCTGATCTTGCTAATCCCAAAGACCTAAGATGTGTTTTACAAATCCAAGTCTTAATATGCCAATATTTGTTAATATTTTCCACTCAGTATATAATCAAAGTATGCATTAACGTTTAATATGCATTCCATAAGGTAAAGATTTTCTTAAAATACTGAATGTATTTAGGAACGGTTTCTTAATGTCGGAGATGAACTTCGTTTTATTTACAATCATTTGAAATTACAGAAAAAGTAACAGGCATAGAACATAAATTTGAAAGATTTAGAAGCTTCTCGGAGATTCCATCAGTTAAAATTGTTTGGTTTACTTAAAGAAATATAAAGGAGCTTTGTTTGTTTAATTAACAGAAAAATAGAAACATAGGAACTCTTTAAAATTTCTTGGAGAATCCTATAATCTCCCAGGTTTTTGTTTGTTTGTTTGTTTGTTTAGATCTGATTTTACTTGCTCTACCCATCAACGTTAAACCCAGCTGCAAGTTGAATTTAAGTCTTTTGGTTGGCAAGCAGGAGATATCCCAAGAAACCAGAACAGTCCTTGATATAAAGAGGCCTAATAACAGAGCAGAATCAATACTTAATAAACAAAAAATATCTTCCTACTGCATAACAACTGAAAGTTGCATTTTCTGTAGACTCTAATCTTATACTTCGATGTTCTTTTAACTGTGTTCTTCATAATTCTCAAAGACTTGTAAAATTTCCCTCAGACTTTTTTCTTGGCCCCTGTCATAACCTAATAGTTATAGGGTAAAGATTATTGCCATCAGTTGTTTTTTTTTTTTTTTTAATACTGTAAGTTGCTAAGTATTCTGTAATCTTTGGCTATTTCCTTAATAACTCACAAAATACTGGTGAGCTTTTTCTTAATAAATGAATTAGAAAACATAGCAGATCTTCAGTCAAGGGCATTGATTTGTCACTACTCATATTTTTAGGGTTTCAAATCCAATAAGCATCCCTGACTTGCAACCCTCTACCACCAACAGTCAGTGTTCTTTATTATTGTTATAACTATTATGGCATTCTAGATGTTTGGATGCACGGACACTGTTTCCAGTCTAATAAAATAACACACGAGGCATCACAGGTTGCTTCTAGAAGAGGAACAGCATCCCTAAATTCCTCTACAGTCTTTGTCGCGGATTGATGGCCTCTTCTGGTGTGCAATAGAGACTGGGTGTTCTGATGGGACACAACTAAGGGCTGTGTGGTTTAAGGAAGTACACTTTTTGAATACTTCAAAATAATTAACTGATACACAGTGGGACAAACTTTGCAGCACATCAACAAACAAGAGAACAGCTTTGGATTTAAGGCTTTTTAAAAGTTGATTTGGTGGCTAGTAAAGATCTTGGTGGAGAGGTGGGTACCGGAAGAGTTACTGGGGGACTTGGAGACAAATATGATCAAACTACATTGTAATAAATTATTATATAATGAAAAAAGTATTGTGTTAAAAATGTTCCTTGATAATTTTGTATAGCATGTGAAGGGCAGTGTCACCAGTTAGGACTCTGTGAACCAAAGAGGCCCCCCCTTGGGTGGGGGAGTTTGAGAGCAAGCAGTTTTTTATTTGTCTCTAGACCTTTGTTGTCACTATTTATTTTATATTAAGATTTTCTTTAAATTCAGTGAAATCATTTCTCTCAAAACAGCATTTGCATGTTAAATCGGTTTGTAAAAAGTAATGAAACCTTCTAACTTAGGAGTGTTTTTAAAAAGGCGGCTGGTAGCTCTGTTAGCCGCCTCTAGGGCTGGTTAATGTCTACCCCTACCCTAATGCTGGGATTTCTCTCACCCGTTCCTACAGGCCTGTGTCCCTCTCGGCTACGTACGACTCAGGCCTGGGCTTGGTGGGAAAAAGAAGTTCACCAACAAGGAACTCAAGTTTTTCGTGGAGCAGCTTAAAAGTCAAGCAATCAAACCCAGCAAAGTTTTGCTTGCAATTTGCAACGGTGTTGTTGAAACCTGAGAGGCAAACACGTAAAGGAGGACGTGCCTAAAGTATTTTTTTTTTCTTACACACTGACAACATGCCTACACTGATAGAAAAGCAATTGGTTAATGCAATTGATGATTAGCATTGCGCAAAGTTACCAGATAATTTCTAAACAGTCATTTTGTGGCCAATAAAAACCATATTCGACATAAAGCGCTACTCTTCCTTGATTTTGGCCAGGGTTTTAAAGCAGTTTCAAACTTTCTTCCATAAGTGATCCCGTGAAATGAAAGGCGATAATAGAAACTGAAATAACACAGAGTGAAGAATGAGATTAAAGCAATAGAGAAGCAAATACAGGTAAATCAGCACCCGTGAGCCAGAAATCCCCAGAGCCTTTTAGGTTTCAGTTACCTCCCGGATTCCTGTCCATAGTCGCTTGGGCCCGGGAACGCCCTGCGCTGACCGGCATCCCCAGGCTGTTTTAACCTCCGTCCGCCATCGCTTGGTCTGGTCGACCCGGTCCCCAGCTGCCCAGGGAACCTGTGTCGCTTGAGGTGAGGGTAGAAGCGATCCTCCTCGGTCACGCTTTGGTTGCCAGAGGCCAGCCCTTGAATAGAAGCCCGAAGTAAAATTCGAAAGCTGAAAATTAGTCCCTGTCGTGTACTGCTCTGCTTGCTTCTCGCTCATAGATCCCAGCTAAAGTGACGTCTCCATGGCCGAGAGAGTTGGAGCTGATGTGACTGCCTAGGATCGAGCAGCTGGGGCGTGCAGCTTGTGGGACTTGGCGGGGACTGGAGAGCTAGGGCGCGTCTCCAGCTGCGGGCTGCCGGACCTTCCCGCTCGTCCGCAGCGCTGTGCGCGTCCCGCCCAGCTCTGAACCACCGCAGCGCCTCCCCAGGGCACGGCCCCCACCTTCGGTTAGGCCAGCGTGACTGCGGCCCGACCCGGTCCCGAACTCTGGCCTCAGGACCGTCACTGGGCCCTACAGCCCCTCCCCGGCTCGATCGTGCTCCTCCCTCCCCGCTGCTCTGCAAACCCCGGAGGCTGGAAGGAGGAGGGGGAGGCTTGTAAGTTTCGGGAGGGGGCGCGGGTTCGTGTTTACGAGACCAAGAAACAGTTGGCTGTCGGAGAGCTCGTTTGAAAAGTTTTTTTTGGTTTTTTAACACAACGCTCCGGGTGTAAGTGAAGGGTCAGTTGGTGTACAAGTCAGGTGGGCGGCAACAGACCTGGCTGTAGGGCAGGCCTCCGGAGGAAGGAAAGCTTGTTGTTGTTTATATTATTATTGTTAGTTTTGGCCGTCACTTTCTTAAACTCTTCCAAAGTACCTGTAGCACTTCTCACCATATCCTCGAAGAATCTTTTAGCAGTGTGTGTGTGTGTGTGTGTGTGTGTGTGTGTGTGTGTGTGTGTGTGTGTGTGTGTTTGTGTGTTCTCCACTCTTGTCTGGGTTCCGGAGGATTCCTTACTTTCAAAGTTGGCCTGTCTATGGTACTTATGGTCCCAACGAAAAGGAGAAATTTTCCTAACAAGGTATCTCTTTTATATCTTACTGTTTTAGTCCTAGCTTCAATTTGTCCTTCTGAGTCCGCTTTTCCCTTGGCCAAACCCCAGACCTCCGCTGATACTGAATGTGAGATGGTGGTGGTACCAGACATCATCCCCGCGGCCACCTCCAGCTGACTTCCACAGCCTCCACAGGCAGAAGGGGCTCAGCTCTAACACTTTCCCTGCAAAGCGGTGGCCCTGGACGCTAGCTCTTCGCCATCCATTGTCGTTCGCCCCACCCTCCTCAGGAGTGGGCTTGTTACTGGAGTTCAACAATACCCACTCTAGGGAAATCCCTAGAAGAAAGAAGCTTGGTCCTTTATTAAGGGCTGTTTACTACTTTTTCAAATATCAATTTGGACTGCTGCCTTCTCGCTGGATGGGCTTGTTTGTTGTCTGTAACCCTGACTTTAGAGAGGCAGGAGGCAGGAGGCAGGAGGCCGGAGGCTCACTGCAAGTTCGAGGTCAGCATGGACTACAGAGAGTCAGTCTGAAAACTTCAAAACAAACGAACAAACAAACAAACAAACAAACAAACATACCTTCTCAGTCTGAATTAACTGATAAGTTTTTTTATTGCTTTTCTAGAAATCTCCCTTAACTCCCTCCAGTTAATTCAGGTCACTAGTTTCACAGAGGATCAGGGTCCAGGAAACACCTAGAACTTGCAGCAGCTCCTTGTTGGCCCTAGGTGACCTCGAAAGGCACCTTGACGTCACCAAAGTCTTTGCCTGAGCCCTCTTCCACCATCCCCATTGCGGGCCGCAGCCTGTAGCGTCAGAAGGCTGTCTGGGTCAAAAGTGGGAAGGGAAGTTGTGTAGAGGAAAAAGCTGGAAGAACCAGGCAAGGCTGTGTGAATCATTCAGTGACTGAATCAACTTCTGCTGCTTGGAAAGCAGGCGGTGTGTGTGTGTGTGTGTGTGTGTGTGTGTGTGTGTGTGTGTGTGTGTGTGTGTGTGTGTTGTGGGGGGGCTCTATCTAACCCTGTGATTCACAGCTTCTCAGAAATTTACATAATACAAGGGCATAGATGTAAACCTAAAGGACAAAAATAATAATTCAATGGCACATATTTCATTTTCGCACCGCGAACCTGGATGTGTTCCCGGTGTTGGCACGTTATTGCTTCTTGGAGCTCTTTACTCACAACGCAGAGTATCTGAACTTTCACACCACTACTGAAGGAGAGGAGAGGAGAAGAAAGGAGAGGAGAGGAGGAGGAGGAGGAGAGGAGGAGGAGGGAGGGAGAGAGACAGAGAGAGGGAGAGGGAGAGAGAGAGAGAGAGAGAGAGAGAGAGAGAGAGGGAGAGGGAGAGGGAGAGGAGAGAGAGAGAGAGAGAGAGAGAGAGAGAGAGAGAGAGAGAGAGAGAGAGAGAGGCTTTCGTGGTGCTGGTCTAGATTTCTCAACTGCAAAAGACTTTTTTTCCTTCCTTCAATTAAGAGCATTATTTGTTTTGTACAAAAGGCATCAAGCATGGAAATAATTGGAGTCTTTTCTTTCCTTGGGACCCAGCGTCATTTTATTTGGCTGATGCTTTATTTTTAAGCAGTCTAGTTAGCCTTTAATATGAATAGAAAGTTCCAATTTATCATTTCCTCAAGTAAGTGATGGTCAAGAGAACCAACTGTCAAAAGGGCTCAGACTTAAGTTGAGCCAGTGAGCAGGACAAAACATATTGGAGCTGCAGAAGACCCTTAGTGTGTGTGTGTGTGTGTGTGTGTGTGTGTGTGTGTGTGTGTGTGTGTGTGTCTGTGTGTGTCCTCCATTTCGCTTAGATGCCACTGGGAGCTTAAACTGCAAAGCCCTATTGTAGCACCGTCTTAATGGTTCTAGATAGAATACCTAAGGGGAAAAACTGGACCAGGGATGGTGGGATGAAGGTGTCCCTGTATTTGAGCCAGGAAGGTACTGCCCTCTGCCTTCCAACTGTGCCAGTGGTCCATAGTCACATGGAAAACACAAGGCCTCAGCCTTGGGTGAAGTATGGAGTCCTGCTCTCTGTTTAGATGTGAGAGATCTGGTCTTGGGAACCTGGAGGTGGGTTGGTTTCCTTCTCCCTTCCTGTCTCTTGTATTTCACTGCTATGCTTTTCTCTAAAAAAAAAAAAAAAAAAAAAAAAAATCCATCTGCAGAGCTGGCAGCATTCTCTAGCATCTAGTCCAGGAGGTAGAGGTATCAGTCATTTTAAACCAAAATTTTGATTACAATTGTAAGGCCTGTAATTTTATTTGACCCCCCACCTCAATCCTGGGCATCTATTTAGCAGAATAGACTCTGTCTTTCTCATCTTAGAAGCCTGGACTCTTCCATTATCCATAGAAGATAGAAGTAACATTTTCCTTTAAGAATGAAGATTGTTCTTCATAAATATCCACAACATCAACTTGTCCCGAACATTTGGGATCTCACACACACACCTTTTTGGAGCCCTAAGTGGTCCTGCTTTGGTCAAGCCTCACAGAACAGGTGAATTCCTGGTTCAGAATGGAGGTTAGTAGTTTTCCTTTACTTTGTAAAATAGGACTACATTAAACAGTCCTTTTTGTCCCTGAAAGTCACCAAGATTGGTAAGAGACTTTAAACTAAGATGGCTTTATGTATGAGGCACTATTACCACTGTTTAAAAAGTTAGAAACTTTTTAAAAGTTTCTTATGAGTTGAAAAATAACTCCTCCTTTCAATGGCAGATTTTAGGCCACATATATGGAAATGTTAAAAAAAACTTGCATTTATAAATCATTTTTCACTACCTCAAGGCCTTTTCTTGTCCTTGGGGGCCTCCTCTCCCATATCCAGTTGTGTGTGGCTGGGGAACACTCTTCTGCGTACTCAGGAATTAACTCTCACCAAAGCCTTTCCAAAAAGATGCCAGTTTGCTTGGAGCAGTCTTCACTTCTTATGAAGCTATTGCACATTTGTAAAGTTGATCAACTTTCCAGAGACGATTCTTATTTATGAAAGAACCTCCCTTGGGATCCTACAAGGTAAGCACAACAACCTGTAGTGTCGCAATGAGTGACACTGAACAAACTTCTTCCATATATAACTCTGAAGCAGCTGGAAGAATTGCTGACAGGTCCAGCCAGGAGGACCACTCCCTCACCTGGCCACTCCCTCTTTCACTTTCTACTTTTTGAGATACTTTCCCACTGGGGTTTTATCTTTTTGCCCTGTGACACTCTTTAATAAAACTTTTCTTTCTCCTCCACCATCCTTCCCTGCAAAAGACACAGTTAGCTGTGTCCAGTGTGGGACTTTTCCCACAGTCCAATGCTGTGGGAAAGAAATGCACAGAAGAATAAACTTCAGGACTGCAACCAATTTCCTTTCTCTCAGTTACACCCAAGCTACTTGTGGGACAAGATGGGGAGAGGCTAGTGCTAAAAGATACACCAGATTCCACAAGGAGTACACGAAGTGGGTAGAAATTACAGACAAGTCTAGAAGGTTTTTTTTTTTTTAATATTATCTCTTTGTTACAAATAAATACACAGATACAAGACCCTTCATTGTAAAGTTGCAAAGTAGAGGGAGACTGAAAACATTCAGTCCCCACTTCTGGAATTCAGAAAGTTACAGGTTGGCTTCCTAAAAAGGAATGGCGTGAGTTGGGAACTGTGCACAGGTAAATCAGCCCTAGTCCCAAACTGGTTTTTCTCTTTGGTGAGTATGCAGCATTTTCAGGGCCACTCAGAGTCATTGTCCCAGCATCACAAGGGCAAAGGATTCTCAGAGGGTATACCCTCTGCCCGGTGCTAGGCCTCAATGATATTTGAGTTTTCTGGAGTCCTAGAAATGTTTTGTTTTTGTTTTTGTTTGTTTTTTGTTTATTTTTTTGTTTTTTGTTTTTTTTTAGCAACTCACTGGGGCTGGATGCTGGCTCACCCTGATGCTACCTGTTGCTGTGCTAATGCTTCTATGTTCGCCTTATGTTTGGATCCACAGTGTGTATGTTGTAGGTGAACATGGCAGAGGCTCTCTCTCTCTCTCTCTGTCTCTCTCTCTCTCTTCTTTCTCTTTTCTCCTGTTACTTCTCAGTTTGTAAGTGGTTGCTTGTGTTGCAACCTTGTTCTAGCACTCATAACACTCTTTTACACTGAGAAAAACATCAACGCACCCCCATTTGCTTCCTGACATTTCCTTGAACTTAACTGCTATGGCCACAGGCCTGGGATTTCCAGTTTACAATCTGGCACTGATTGGATCCTCCTCCTCTCCACTTCCGATTCTCAGAACACCACCTTCCCCACGTAGACCCAGAGTGTCTCCAGTTGCCTCCATCAGTAGCCCCAGCATCGTCCACAGCAGTTACAGCTGCTGTGATGCTGCCTGACCTTGTAGATGATGGGAATCCTCTTTTTCCCTCCTGTCCCCTTTACAAAGCTGGAACTGAACAATCCTGGCCAGTTCACAAGCATCCCAGGTATGGGGCTGGAGGTTCAGCGCTGAGTAAGAGCCAAAAGGAACCTGTGCCAGCCTCAGGCAGAAATGGGTTGTGAAACTGGTGGTGCTTGCTGGTCCATGCTGGATCCCCACCATTTTTTTTTTAAAATAGTACTAACATGACTCTAATCCTTAGAATAATATTCCTTGTTAAGTGCCCAAAAACTTGTTCTTAGATATGAGGAAAAGGTGTTGTCCATCATATTCAGGTTCAGACTGATTTATCTGACTAAAAAGCAAGGGTTTTTGTTTGTTTTTTGGTTTTTTTCCCAGGGGGATAAGTTGCTGCCAGCCAGGTGCACGTTTCCATAGCCCTTTAAATTAGTAAACCATTAATCCAAACATTTGGAAGGCAGAGGCAGGCTGATTTCTGGGAGCTCAAGGCCAGTCTGGTCTACAGGGTGAGTTCCAGGACAGTCAAAGCTACATAATTAGGTCCTGTCTGGCAGGAGGGGGAGACGTACAACGCTGGGGGATGGGAGAACACAGATAGACTGATGGAACCTCCCTCTACCTTACAAAGGATTGAAGATAACACACACTAAGATAATGCTCCAACACGAAGACATACGTTTATATCTCAGTACCTTTCCAGCTTCTATTCAGAGACAGGATTTTGCTAAGTAGCCAGGGATGGTCCTCAACTCCTGCCTCTCCAGAGTCAGCTCCCTAAGTAGCTGCCCCTCCCTTCCGGGACTCTAGGTGTACCTGCACCTGTGCACTCTCCCTGAAATCCATCAAGTATTGTGAAGCCCATGCTTGGCAGGCACTTGTGGCTTGTGAACCCCACGCTGGAAGTTAGCAACTGGCCTGTATGAATGTCCTCTGCTGCCTCCCACATCAGGAGGATTCCTTAAAGCAACCACATTCCTTCTTCAGCCAACAGTGGAGTAGCCCGGGAATAATCTCCTTCTGAGTTGGGGTAGGGAGCCTGCCTTTGTCTAAGGTTTTGGGGCGGGGTAGGGTGTGACTGCTCTCGGGCCCCGGGAGTAGGATTGGAGTGAGGAGGGTGAGGAGGTGCGGAGACCTGCTGGGCTACTGTGAGTGAGCTAGGGATTGTCTCCCAGGGTCACAGATCTGTCACCTCCCTTTAGAGACCCGGACTGGCAAATTTTCATTTCTGTGTTGAGAGCAAGAAATAAAGGTGACTAAGGTCCTCCTCTGATCTCCCCTCCAAAGAGGCACTTTTCCCAGTTTCTGGGCCACGGGGTAAGGAAGGCTGGGGCTGTGACTTCCCAGCACCTTCTGCACCTCGGCTGCAGTCAAAGTAGCAACCTAAGGAACCTCGCAAGCAAGCATTCCCCGCCCCCTGCGCCTCTTGTAGGGGGCAAGGTAAAAGAGGCACCGGGACCCTGTTATTGTGGATCATCGAGGGCAAAGGAGGACTGCTCCAGGCCAGGCCGTGGCCCGGGAGGGAAATAATGGGGGTGGAGGTTGCAAAACCCCTTTGGACTGGCAGGCGTTAGAAAACTATCTGGAAATCTCGTCTCCTGATCCAGGGACAATGAGGACCCGCTAAAGGGAATTCAACTGGAAAAATACGTGAATGCACGGACTACCCACAGCCGGTGGCGCACAGAGGTTTACTCTGGACTGCGTGGTACTGTTTCTTGTCGGAAAAGGACATCGTTACGATCCTTCGCCAATAAACGTTTGAATGGCCGGTTCTTTGCAGAAGGGTTCGTAACCTCTCTCCGGTTGACCTCACTTACAGCACACCCAGCTGCCCAGTTCAGCATCCTGCTCTTCACCAAGTGCATTCACTAAGGGCGATCCCACTTCAAAAGACTTGGCAAGACTCGTTAGGTTTTCAAACTCTTCGTCTTTCCTCCTGAAAGTACTTCCGAAACTATTTTCGGAATTTCGTATTTCGTATTTCAGACGAAAGTACGTCTGAAACTTATTTTGCCTTAATAGCTGCTTGGGGGTCCAACACAAGGACTCCCAGAATCGGTGAACAATTAAGGCATTTCAAGAAAATTCTTATTAGGTTAAAGAGAATTTCTGGGCAAAAGCCACCGAAGCATTCTTTTCTCCTTTCCCATTACGTCTTTAAATGTTTTGCGCACCATTTTGTGACTCAAAGGTTAATGCCTGCCGAGTGGACCTTGTAAAACCATGAGCAGGTCCATAGCTTAGTTTGCTGTTGTCCTAGCTGTGGGTGAAATGGGGAGGGAGGAGGGAACCAAGCATCTAGAAAGGAGCAGAAAATGTCACCCTCTGCAGAAAACCCTCAGCTGAGGTGCCACAGGCAAAGTTGCAACCATGGATGCTGCCCCATGGATGCTGTCCCTGCATCACTTGCTTGGGAGTCCTGCCAACCAGACCTTACCTTTGAAGTGACAGTTATCGCTTTAAAAACTTCCGGTGGAATTAAGAGGACAGGGGTCATCGGGGCATTTTGGAACAACTTGAGTCAATTACACTGACAACAACACTATCAAGAAAATGGAGATTTCATTGGAAGGCAGGGCTTCTGGAGCAGGTCAGCAGTGCAGCAAGCCATTAGGATACATGAGGACTAAGGTTCAGTTCCCCATGTCAAGCATGCACACGTGCATACACACACTGGTTTCCAGGGAGAGAGCAATTTTGTGTTGAGAAGGTGCCATTGGGGAGTTAAGGGTCACATGACCGGATACTTAAGGTCTTACAGCAAAGGTGTAAGACCTTTTTTTTTTTTTTCCAAAAAGAAGGAAAGTACCTCAGGACAAACTGTTTTCAAAAAACAGGGTGTCCTTACTTACTCTTTTATCAAGGAAAAGGGAGGAAACTGTCTTCTTTCATGTTCATCTTGTCATCCTACTTTTAGGACCGGAACATCAGGCCCAAATATTGCTATGTAATAATTGTGAATAAAGCCAATTTTTGTGGACCAGTCTGATCAACCTAGTCATCATTTACAGGAGAAACAAGTTCGAAAGTTCAAGGTATTTCTGGTATATTATCATATAACTCTTCATAAACTCAGTAGCACTTTCATTTTGACAGTGAAGAAATTATTTGTTAGTATGGAAAGGTGTGGTTGTGTATGCCTACACCTACTTAGGAGGCTGAGGCAGGGGGTTTATGGAAGAAGTCTTAGTTTTTCAGACCAGTCTGGGAAACACATCAAAATCCCATGTCAAACAAAACTGTACCTGAGAATGAATGCTGCAGACAGTGTGTGTGTGTGTGTGTGTGTGTGTGTGTGTGTGTGTGTATTATATGTACAATGAAAAAACAAAATAAAGGTTCATGGAAATTACAAATTATTAACACTATACCCTTTAAAATCATATTAAGAACACATTGAGAAAATTACTATCAGTTGTGCCAATTGTTAATTACCATTAGTATGATTACTAATATTACTAGCTATTGATTGTTATTACTATTAATATACAGTATTTGAGTAGGTACTTGAGTAGATACTTAACATTTTCTTTACTATGAAAATGTGTTCTGGGAATAAATCTTTTATCAGATTGTAGGCCTATCAGGTACAGAACACAGTGTCCATAACTTTTACTTATTTGATTGAAAACAAAACCTCACCAAATTAAACAAAAACACAGAGCTGGATAGCTGGATGTTTGAGATCCTGCAAATATTTTTTTTTTTAACCGCACTTAATCTATTAAGTTTAATGAACACAGAAGTTGCTTGCTATGACTGAATGGATTTTTATTGCCTGCAAGCTGTTACACTTAGAAGCAGAGTACAGTATGTGGACGGAAGCACAACTAGCAATGTCATACACATGAAAAGAATGTTCAGAAAGGAGCAGCGTGTAAGCCTGGGGACAGTCTAATCTATATTTGGGCATGGCACTCTTTGAAGTCCAAGATTACACCTGCAGACAAATTCAGAGTTATGAAAAAACAAGGCTAAAGCTTTATACATATCACAACACTGGCAAATTAACTACAGAACTAACATTGTACATAAATTATAACCGGGAGGCACACCATTTTGACAGAGGTACAATGGAGCTGATGCTGTGGCCAGAGATGGCTTTTCATAATGCTGTTTCACAGGAGACACATATTTCAATTATGACACACAGGACATAATTCTGATGTGACTATTAAAAAGAAAAGTCAAATATACTAACAGCAACAAAGGAAGAAAGCGAAGTTAAAAGACAAAAGAAGTTTATGTTCCAGTCACAAGCAGAGCCAATTGTAGGTCAAGCTATACATATGAATATGGTTTTCTTTCAAAAAATACTTGGCATTTCTCTCTTTATCTCCAAGTCCACTTTCTAAAGAAATGTGAGCATTTTTATTTGGTCAGTAAGTACAATTACAAGGACAAGGTGCACAAAGCAAGGGTGAGGCCTTCAGTCTTTTTGTGGAGCTGTGTGTTATCAGCCTTCTTCTTCATCACTGTCTTTCATGGTAATGCCCTGAAGTCCTCCTCCTTCTGAAACAGAGGCTGTGGCCTCCTCCACAGTTAAACGTCTGTGCAGAGTGTCATAGGTCTTACTGTTCAGTGTCCCTTCCAACACACCTTGCAACCGGAAATCCCTATAGGTTTTCTAGAAGATGAACAGAGCATTTGCTACGATTAGTTAGATGTGTGCACATACATATATGCCTGAATGTGCAGACATATGCTTGTGTACTCGAATGGCCTTTTAGAAATATGGAAAAATCCACTAATGGATTCCAACTGTGGCTGCCCATGTCAATCATCTTGCTAGTGTATTTCTGCAGAGAAAACAGATGAGTGACTTTGGATAGAGTCACTCAAGCTACAGTCCTTATGGATAGATCAAAATGTTATGACTGCCAGATGACAAATTAATGCCCCTTCTCCAAACATTACTAATTACGGAGTTTAGTACTGAATAGTCTGTAACAAAGGTAACATGATATGTTTATATGCATTTTTAATAGGAAGGACTTCTTAGGTTTTCAAAGAGAGTCTTTCCTTTAATACTGAAAAATACACTTAATTTTATAAAATATATTAGTCTCTGGGAGCAGGTGTTGGAGGATAAAATTAATCATATTATGAGTACAAGAAGTTCATACTTTATGCACTTATGAATTACAAAATGTATTTACTTTTGTTATGCTACTAGAAAATTTATATGCACATATATATATATATATATATATATATATATATAAGGTTTTTACCTTTTTTATTTGAAATGTTCTTGGAACAGTAAGTAGCATGACTCTGGGAAAAAGTTTTCATATTTAGGAAAATAAAATGGGCATTTATACATTTTTGGCAAAATGATAAGCCATTATATTACATGTTAGAACAGTGATTCATAGACTGCATACAAAATAGAACTCAATGTTATCATTTCTTCCGATGGTGATTTTTTAAAAAAAACTAAAATTACGTTTATTTGTTTCATGTGTATTGTGTATGTCTGTGTGCATGTGTGTGGATATCAGAGAAAAACTAGTTGGAGTTGGATTTCCTTCTACTATATGGATTTTGGGGATCAACTCAGGTTGTCAGGTACTTTTTACACAGTGAACCATCTCATTGGACAATCTATAGTGATTCTCCAAAATTTTTTTCCTGTGGGATTTAAAATGTGCAACTCATAAAGCTTCCCTTATGCTTAACGTGTGATTATTTTCACACGTTTTCCATGACTTAACAAGGCTGTTGTATTAATAATAGTAGGAGTAGTACTGATTTTGAAAGTGGGAGAAAGAAGTCTAGTTATTTAAATGGAGGAACCAAGAACTCATGAAGATACCCCACTCTAGGGAGGAATTTTGAAACACATTTTTAATGATAAGCATCTTTTATGACTCTGCTGCTTGTTAGAACCAGAAGCAGACAGACTTCAGAGGATTACCCAAGGAATATTGTAACTAATGGTCCAATATCATAACCCTAGTAGATAGAAAACGCATTGAAGTGTAGTGTGATTTTGTTGAATACAGCATAACATGGTCAAAACACGTCTATACCTGCAGAAAACCCCAGAGCACCCAAGCATTTGCATGGAGGACACTTAGAAATATCTCCTCATTCAGCACATTTGGTCACTTCTCACAGCTTTCTGGGAGAAGTAGGAATACTGCAAGGTAGTGGAAGGTCAGGAGCTGCCTCAGTTTACCCTCCTGCCAGTGTTCCCTCACTCGTGCCAGTGGTCTCATCTAGTTTCAGAAGTGGCCTGTAAATGGTAAGGGCGGAGGGCAATGTGGTCTTTCTGATCCGATCACTTGATAGAAATAAACTCATGTCAAAACACAAACAAACAAACAAACAAACAAACAAACAAAAGACCACACCAAAGTCTAAAATTGAGTTGAAGTTTGAGAACCGCTCTATGGCATCAGGGATCAGTGTCTCTACAGCAAGTATGATTTAGATTCTGAGAGTATTTTTTCCTTAGTTGATCAAATCTATTTCCACCTTTAAGTTGAAATTATTGAAACTTATTTCAATAGCATCTTTTATGGCACGGTACAGTCTGCCAACCTCATAGTCTCTAAGGGGAATAAACTTACTATGATGCAGTCATAAAGACTTCTGATTCATAAGGACCACTACGGTAGCATAGCTTTATGATACCCACACTCATAACTCATATATAAAACCAGAGAAGTAACTCTGAAGTATGAATTTTGCCTAGGAAATGTGGTAACTAATACATATGGTTATCATTACCAAAAACATTTATGTTCAAGTCTTTTGTTGTCATTTTAATTAGATTAAAATTGCATTAAGCATACAATAAACTATTCACTAGCAGATGAATAATGACACACTCCATTTTCTGGTTTTATTGGAATGGATTCCCTTAGACTTAGTTTCATTATTAGTAAGTTAGCCCTACAGGCTTATGAATTTGAAGTCCTAAAGGCTTTCTAATTTCAATATGGTAAAGACCAACAATTTCTTTATTTTTTTTTTTAAAAGTAACAACCAGGAGGTGAGGTGCAGAGCAGATCCTTGCAAACTCTTAATTCATAAAATGTTGCCAGCGCCTGAACATTCTCAGGCTTCCACACTGGGATGGTTGGCTCTTCTTTAAGACAAGGGCCTGCCACAGGGTGCTGTCTGCTTCCTTTCTCCTAGAAAAACATGCAGCTGACTTATATTAATTGCTTTACAATGTTTTATTGACACTGGGGAGAACATAAATCAACAGCCATTTCAATTATTTGGAGATTTTCTTTTCCAAAGAAATCTTTCTGATGTTACACCTTCACACATGATTTCAGAATTTAGTGTTTTTATGCCAGTCTTACTGGGATTTTTTTTTTAAACAAATGAATAAATTGTATAAGGGGACACAGATGACTCTCATTTTCATGTCTTCCTGGGCTGACAACAATGGCAATGCCTGTGAGTAGTGAGGAGAGGAAGGAGAGCTGAGCCTAGTCAAGTTGGCTGGATCCTGGTTAGGGCATAGGGATCTGCTGTAACACGTAGGCCAAATCCAAATGATCTAGAGAGAAGGGCCACTTAGCAGCCTTCAAATTTCTACATACATGTTGTTTAGTCCTTCTAGAAACATGTTGAAAAACCATGATTATAAGCAAAATCACTATGATTAAAAAAACCAAAATCATTTCCAAGGAACTGATGAATCCATGTATAAAACTGGTTTAAGTTCACTTATATTCAAAGAAGGGAGAGGTTAGGATACTAAATTATTACTTCACCTTGCTCTTCCCTGTGAAAATAATAATTTTAATTATTAAACAGAGTTATATGACCTGGCCAGGAAAGTTTTGTCTGAGTTTGGGAAGAGCTAGCTAGTGGCATAGATCTGTCATCCTTGGTATGTGGGAAGCTGAGACAGGATGATCTTTAGGTGTTTAAGAGAGGCCTGGGTGACAGAGAGTCTGAGGTTACCCTCTGCGACTTAGAGAGACAGTGTCTCAAAATAAATGCAAGAAATGAAGTGGGGCTCTAGCTCAGTTATAGAGCACTTGCCTAACCTGAATGAGATCCTAGACTCAATCTCCAGCACGGGAAAAAAAGTAAAATAAAGTTGAGAATTTACAAAACTTAGTTTCACTTAATAGTTTTCATTATTTTTAGCCATAAATGGAGGTTATCTTGTAGCTGATAAAAACAGAAGCAGACTAGCCAAACTCCTGGAATCCAGTTACAGAGATGGAGGAGTGATGAGTCAAGATAAGGCTGGAGAAACCCACAGATCAGCTGACTTGAACAAGGGGGGAGCTCATAGACCCCAGTCTGATAGCTGGGAAACCAACATAGGACCGTCCCAGACCCCCTGAATGTAGGAGGACTGGGTACTCTATGGAGCCTCTGGTAGTGGATCAGTATTTATCCCTAATATACAAATGGACTTTGGGATCTCATCCCACATAGAGGGATACTCTCTCAGCCATGACACATAGGAGAGGGCCTAGGCCCTGCCCCAAATGATATGACAGACTTTGAAGACCCCTCCCCTCATGGAAGGCCTCACCCTCCCTGGGGAGCAGAATGGGATGGGCTGGGGTTTGGTGGGGGTGATAGGCGAGGATGGGAGGGTTAGGGAACTGGGATTTACATGTAAATCAACTTTGTTTCAAATTTAAATATAAAAGGAAAAAAAGAAAAGAAAATCTTCATGGGATGTTAACACCATGTTCTTGGACTTCCCAGGCTCCAAGAATTGTAAATTAAATAAGATTTTGTTATTTACCATTTACTCATCCCATGATATTTCTCCACCTTTTCTTTGATGAAGTGTCAAAAAGAAACAAACAAAAAAAACCCCAACAAAATCATAAAACAAAAAACAACATTGGATCAGAGCACAATGAAAATGCTGCTGTAATACTTACAAAGTTATTAACTGTTCTTTCATGATAAGATAAAACTGGAAGATGTATTTTCTCAGTATATTTTATGTATGTGTTATTAACTATCCTTATATTGTACACTTTGGTTACAGACAGTTTTTGTCAACTATATTTCAATAAACTAAAAAAAACGGTGTCTTCTCTTTATCTATTAAGATGCATTAGTATAAGAAAAGAAATAACTTTGAGGAAACAAATGATGGGTAAATAAAAAGAATGGACATTTTAATTCCCCAAACAGAGCGATCAGCTGTCATCTGATGGTTGATGTAGGACTTCTGGTATCCCAAACATGACACGAGAGAAGCTTGAAGTATGGCTGCTGATGAAGACAGTCAGCTGGCCCCATCTAAATAACAGTATAGACTGTGACATCAACAGATATATGCGTGTGTAAGGTAAACACTGTATTCTGATTGTCTTTTGTGCAAAGCAAACCAGTTGAGGCTGTCCAAGTTACATTCATAAAAACATGAAAGAAATAACAGTGAAGTGAGCCACAATGTGTGTGAAGTGTGTCACAATGCCCTCTCTGCTTTTAGGGTATGTAGCACCTGCTAAGAGGAGTTGAGGGTATTTTGTTTATTAAATGAAACACGTGGCTAGGGCATCAAAATGTCATGGGTGGCAATGATCTTACTTACTGGTCACTGATCATCATTACTATTGTTACTGCATAGTTAATTCACTTTCTACCTTTGAGACAAACTACCCAGATCTGATTTTGGGACAGACTTCAGCTGTGGTTTTGACTTGTGGTAACTGTGTGTGTGTAACACAAAACAATACGTATTTGAACTAGGCTGTAGGAAACAAGAGAATGATGGTAAAGTGTTTTTTAATGTGAATGGAAATTCCTTTTAAAGATGTAACTTACTGTTACTTTGCAAACTTCAGCATGTAATTAGAGTCTTCTAGAGGCTTGCTAATCTATGGATCACTGGGGGTCTTATCATCAGTTCCTGATTCCATAGGTCTAGGCTGTTACCAAAAGACCTGTAATTCTGACAAATCCCCAGGGAACTATATAGTTTTAGGTCAAAATGACACACTGAGAAGCACTGTGTGTGTGATCATACATACATGACATAATACATAATACACACACATGTAGCATATGTACATATACATAGGTACCACTAATAAACAGCACCAAAGTGCAAGTATAGGTCTTCTGTATGAAACCCTTGACTCTCGGTTTGTTTTCAGCTATAATATCAAAACACTGTTTTGATTTTAAGTTGAATTTTGAAAAAAAATTGCTTCCACTAAAATTTACAAAGTGAAAAATTATGTTGAACAGATATATTATTTTTAAAATGCCCACTCATTAAAGACAAAATATAGGCTAGTACCTATAGGGAAAAGTCCAAGCATCCTGTTGAATGCATGTAAAATGTGTGTTAACAGTTTTGGATGATCTCTAACACTCAAAAAGGCCATCTTTTACATATAAGGAGAGGCAGCCTTCCAAAAGAATCCAGGAAGTGACTGTGTGTAATGTCCTAATAGAGCCCGATGAAATCACATACTCTCCTCATTTCATTGAAAAGTACAACTCAAAAGTCCTCATGACCCTAACAAACATGAGGAATGTACTTTATTTTTATACCAATGAATGTAAAATCATTGTGGACCTACCCCATTCAAGTTCATGTGCTGGGGGATTTATGCACATTATTTTACACTGTAAGTACTTACATCTACCATTCAGTTACAGCAACCTTTTCTCCCCACCCCCCCTTGGTGGGTGGTGTCCTACCACTATTCTTTACATCCTGGTGGGCAATTCACATTTCAACACTTTTCATTTACCTTCACAATCTTGATGAGAGTCTTCAGTTGGTAAATATGAAGCTGGAGGTCTAGTCTGTCAGCCAGCCACACACAAATGACTTTCATGGAATTGCTGTACCATTGCTGGAAAGGATGGGGGTGAAGGGGAGGGGGGGACAAAAAAGAAAACAATCTCTGTAGTATTCATTTAACAGATTCAGTAATGAGAGGGTAATGAAGCACTCCGGAATGACCACAGATCAGCACTTGAAGTCAATAATGCTGTAATTTCCTGTTAACAGAATTGTATGTTATGGTGGCAAATCTGCTGAGCTAACCCAGGCTGTTCTTTACATGAATTAGCATTACAGTGTTTAGCTGTAACATATTCATGGGAAACCGTGTTTTTTTGCACTTTGCAGCCTAGTGGACTGCTTTGCAATTTGTAAGTAACAATGGGCACTAAATACATATTATGGGACTGAATTGATGGCCAAGCTGCAGGGAAAATACACACATACACACACACATACACACACACACACACACACACACACACACACACACACACACACACCAGATAAATAATTTTCCAAGGGAAATTTCCTATTGTCTTCATGCTATGAAAAATTCAGATAGTAGAAGTGTTAGAACATAAGTCGTAATGCCAGTACCTAGAAATAACATTTTGAAGGGTGGCAAAAAGTATCCACAACTTACTAAACAGTGACCCCTGATCATGCTTTTGTGTAAATCAGTTATTAAGCAATTGCCAAGATGTTTTTTTTTTAACAGTCCTTAAATCAAGATTTACTCAGATAACAGGAAGGAGTCTTGTCAAGATGGAATTCTTGTATGCTGTTAAGAATCACAAAGCATACGTGGGTACCCAGATTATAAAAGGAAAAGATTTGTATTGCTTTGCAAGCATTTTTGGAAGCTTCATAATTTTTCCATCTATTACAACCATATTGAGGGAAAAAATACTAAAAATCTTTGGAGGTAATTTCCCGCTTCTGTACAATATATGTACATTGCTCACAAAAAATCATAATGATAATTTTTTGATCTCTTATTTTCTAAAAGGCATCTGATATTAATAGTGATATTATAAGGGGTTTGATGATTATATGATGGAGCCACGTGTTGGTAACAGTGTAAGAATTCTGCTACTCACTGAGGTAACAGAGAAATATCTACATCAACATGGCATTTATAAAATGAAAGCAATGTTTTGAAAGAGATTTCTGTGTGCTGCTTGTATATAAAAGAGAGACACACCACATATGTACCCATTTTTAGGTATCCAAACAGAAATTTTGAAAAGTATTAAATATTTTTTTCTCCATGTAACACAGTAAAATTTAACTTCTAAGAAATTATAAGTTCTGCAAGTCTATAATGCATCCAGACTTGGATTTATTGAAAATTTAACGGTGAGATAATTCAACAGAGCACAACATCATAGTTTAAGTACCAGTAAAAAAAATGAGTAAGTTACACACTTCATTTACTTCTATTAACTTGTTACTCTATTGAAGACACATGCATAAAATGTGACAAGCAAGTTAAACAAATTATTAAACTTGGCCAAACAGATTACTGAATCCCAAGATTTACATTTCAGAGTAGACTAAGATTTAAATAGTTACTGTTCTTTCCTAATGAATACTTTGTTTATCATTTACCATACAAAATATATTAGAAAATTTTATAAAACTTAGATATGCACACTCATAATTTCTTATAAGACCCATTGCTAGTAGATGGAGCACATTCAACTGATGTGAAACCGCAAAAATCTTTCACTTCTGACATTAATTTTACATTCACTTATTTCAAATTACTTAGCCTTAGGTGCTTCTATTTTAATGCAGCTGAACGCTTGGGTATGATTGGCAATATTGAATTAGCACACAGTGCTAAGGCTTTTACTCCTACACCACGCTGAACAGATAATTTGGAACCTAAAATGCTGTCAAAACGGATTAGACTTTTAAATATTCTAGTTTCTTTGTATGGGATAGAAAATTTCTCTTTCCTGATGGATGAGAAAAATAGTACATATTATATAAAGGATTATTGTACAAGGCAGCAGTTACAAGTCCATGGTAAGTTGTACAAATCTGAGCAAAATAAAGTACTCCCTTAAAAATCATTCAACATACACCTTTATGTTTTTAAAAATCCTTATTTCAAATTACTTTAACTTAATTTCCCATCTTGTGTAAATGATGCTTATTCTAATGCTAAAATGAAAAAGATATTTAATAGAGCACAGACATTATTAATCTGACATTTCTAACATAACACTTAAATTACAAGAGAATATGAAATTGAGAATAAGAGAATCTAAATGTAACTATTGAAATAAAGAGGACCGGACAACAGCAAAGGGAAGTATTTTTAGCTAGTTTCTCATCATCTCCCTTTGAAGGCAAATATCTTGGTCTAAGAGGAAAAGCATCCAAGAAACATTAGGCTATCAGCTCAGAACGCGCGCTTTTGACTCAAGTCAAGGCAGTCTGGAGAATAATTGGGGCTAAGTTGAAGAAATGATTAGGAAAAGCAGTGGCTTAGCGTTCAGGGCTTAGCCTCGCCTCCACTAAGAACAGACTAATGACAATACCACTCCACCCCACTGCAGCTTTCCTGCCTGTGACGAAACTGAACCCCTCATCCCACTGCAACAAAGCCACCAAACAGAAACTTCTTGCAGTTTGATATTTCTGATACTGAAGTTAACACATCTTTTCTAACGGGTGAGAATACAGTAGGTTCCCCCTCTTTTTTCATCTTAAGAAGAGCCAAAATGGGGTTAGCTTCATTTGCCCCACCAAGTTAAACCAAAGCAAGGCTTTGCATGAAACAAAGGTGGGAGGGAGGGCGCCTTGCACGGGTGAATATGCAGTGCAGTCAGGGTGTCAGGAAATGTTTTTTTCCATTTTGGGAAAGTAATTTTATCAAGTAACTTATGTGACCACTGGCTTTCCTTTCAGGGGCTCCCAGGAAGGGCACAGCCTGGGCTGAAGCCCAGGAAATGGTGTTTGCATTTTAGTCCTTGCTTTGGTCTACTCAAGCATAAAGCATAAACTGCATAATAATAATAATAATAATAATAATAATAATAATAATAATAGTAAATATATATATTTATATATATTCTCTACAGCAACACATGATGGTAGCCCAACACTCCTTTGTTTCCTTTTGTGGCTCATTCAACTCCTGTAAGGGCATGCATCACTCACTTCATTTTCTTGAGATATCTCTTTTAAAGCAAAAAGAAAAGGAAAGGAAAGGCTAGGGTTGACTCTGTGAGACCCTTGTATTTATTCACACTTATTGTGCATGACTGTAGACTGGTAAATCATATTAGCAGCCCGTCTCCCCATCAAGCTGCTACTTGCTTTCCAGCCCTGGGAAGGTTCAACAAATCAACAGGAGCACGGAAAACAGAACATCAGTCTAATCTAGTGTTTAAGGTGAAGTTTTCAAACCCAATCTAAGAAGATCTTTAGAGCAAGCAACAAGCTGAAGGGCTCAGAAGGTGGTATTGACAATGAAAGAGTGTGGAAATATTGAGAAGCTCAGCACTTGTGCATTTTTAATAACAAGAGGGTCAACAAGGGCACAGCTCCCTCAGTGCCAGGAGTTGCCACTGACTATGGAAATTGCCACACCAGGGCCATAAACGCTCGCAGTTCATCAGCTTTCTTAAACACCCTGAACCCCCTCCGTGGACCTTTAGTCTTGAATTAACAAACCAAAGCAATGAAAGAGGGTGCAGTCTGAATGGCTGGCATTGATCCCCAACTGTGTCAGCACTGCTACAGGCCCTGAAAATCTCTCTCCATTGTCAATAGAAATTGACAAACCTCTGCTCCTAAATAGTGCAGCTGAGCCGGGCGGGATCCACGCAGCTGTAAAGGGCTCTGCTCTTGGGGCCCAGGAGCACTAACAATGGAACAGGCATGAGCTCTTTGTCAGCCTCAGACTCGGCAATTTTCTAACAAGGATTAAAGTTGTTTCTCCGCAGAGCTGCTGAAAAGAGATTTAGCAACATACCGTGCTTTCTTCATGCAAGTTAAAGAGAAGTAGTTAAGGAATGTCATTATTCTGTTGACTAGAGGAGATACAAAACAAATATATTAAATATGCACAACTCTCCCCTTTGCCTCATTTATAACATTTGGAGGATGATTCCATTAAGTATAACACTTATCGCCTGGGAACAAGCACTTCACATTTATTTTGGAAGTTTTATTTTTCGAAAGTCCAGCTGCTTGCCACCTGGAACGAGGTCTCAATACATACTAATGCACAATGCCTTTAGACCCTCTGTGGCTGATATTCCTAAATCTGAATCACAAGACCCCATAGGGTTTATATATGGAGGCTGCTTCAAGCAAATGATTTCTGGCAGAATGCAGCTTCTGATGATGATAGCAAAGGAAAAATAGCTGCTTCGCCGTGGCACAGCTCTCTGATGTGTTTTCTGCTTAAGTGTTTAGATTCTTATTGATTATGAATTGGCACAACTACTTGGCATGTTTTCATACCAGTTATGCTTTGGCAGTTATGCTTGTCTCAATAGGATAAAAACAGAAAGGAAGGAAAGAAGAAGGCAGAGAGGAAGGAAGGAAGGATGGAAAGAAGGAATGATGGAAAGAAGGAAGGTAAAAAGAAAGGAAGGAGGGAATGAGGAGGTAAGAAAAGGGGAAGGACAAATGCTTTCCAGGTCACCAGAGCATGGCAGAAGGGCTGTTTTAAAGAGACAAATCACTGCTGAAAGGGAATAAAATCCAGAAAATATTGTTAGGAATTGCGGACTTTAAAATCCAATAGCTCAATTGGATTAAAGAACAAACAAACAAACAAATCTGAAAGCATTGAAGGCATTGGTGTGAGTGAGGACTGTATGCCACCCTTTAGGACCACTTAGTAGCTCTAGAGAGAAACAATCATTTAGAAACACTGGTGCCTACAGTTTCAGCAGTGCACTGAGGACATGCACGCTCTATCGGGTATCCATTACCTCTCTCCGCAGTTCAACTACTTAATAACTATATTCATGCTTCTGTTTCACTCCCCATTTCTAAACACTGGAATGCAAAAAAAATGATATTAGTGTACATTTGAAACAACAATGCCACCCCACTCCCAAATTCAAGGCATTGCACAGAAACCATCCAGAGTCACAGAACAGACCCTAAAGTATGATTTTAAGATGCAGCCCTTTACAGCTGCGCGCTATCTTAGAGAAGGATGAAACCAACTCATTGCAACTGAACACAGAGGACGTGTTCATTCAGACTGACACTGTCAGCTAGGCAGAGGTGGCCATGGAGCATGGAGTGGGGTACAGAAATATTCTGGACATGGCAGCAGAGGATAGGCATCCACATACCAGAGGAGCAGAAAATAGTCCCTGAGAAGGAGGGTAGAAGGAAGCCTCTAAATCTACTATTTGCTTAAGTGAGCTGATCAAATGGTTTGCCTGTGCCTCAGTTTCCCCATCTGTATGAGGAGGTGTAAATTATATATGCCAGTTCTAACACAATAGCTCTGTAGACATGCTTTAGCATGCATGAGGCCCTGCTTTCTATTCTCAGCAACGGGACAAAAATACTGTGAAATTAAATTTGATTGTTTCAGGAACAATGAACTTGTGATCCACATAAAACTAAACTGAGAGGAAAAGTCAACTTCTCATTCTTTCAATTTTTATATTCTGCCTGCCTATAGCTTCATTCTTTCAGAATAATGAAACACGAAAATTCTGAGTTCTAGAGCTTTCTATTGTCTGTTGTTTTGTTTTTAATTCAATTCATTTTTCTCTCTTAATGAAATACAAATATTATAAGAATGAAACAATTAAGAGTACTGAGGAATGAAGGGGGGTTATAGACCTCTGGGTTATCTCTTTTATTGTTGTTTTATATTAGTACTAATTACTTTGAGATAGTGTCTTCTGTATTTCAGGGTGCCCTCAAACTTGCTATGTAGCTACAGGTGAACTTGAACTTCCAATCCTCCCTTCTATCCCTCCTGAGTGCTACAATTAAAGGCTGCTTGACCATGCTCAGTTTCTGTTTTGCTGAGGGGTCAAATACAGAGCTCTGTGCCTTTTAGCATCTGAGCCACTTCTCCAGCCTTAACATTAATACTGTAATTCTGATTATAAAGGCATTGGGCACTGTTTTTTTTTATATGAAGCTCAAGTTAGAATAACTAAAATCAATTATTAACATCAATGAAATATACATTATTAACATTTTTGCATATTCATTAACCAGAAAACTGGATTTACAATAAGTAATTTATTAATTCAGATCTATACATCATATAAGATTTTTAATTTAGATTTTTGGCTTCAAAGCCCAAGCTTATAATTATGTTATTTTATTTCCTTTCTGGAAACCAGCTAGATTTCTGTTCTATTGCTGAGGCAATTTGAAGCTTCTAGCATAAAAACAAGAAAACAACCCTTTTAATTCCTGGTGACTGCTGACTGATCAAGACACAGTACTGTGACAAATCCAAGAGAATCCTCTTAACCATTTCAAAGATGCTCACTGAGGTTTCTTCCAACTTGAAGAAAATCCACACTGTCAGACTATAAACACACCTATACATCTGCTAATGTGCAATATAAGGAAATTTTTGAGAAACCATATTCCTTCTTGGAATAATCAGATGACTATCTCATAAATCTCTGATATAATCTACCTTCACAGTTTGTTTATTTGCCCTATTGCCTAATGTTTACAAGTACTCAACAAACCATCTCTTAAAGAAATGTGACAGAACAGTGGACTATGGAGAAAAAAAAAATCACTGGCTCATGCATAGAAGAACTCTACACATGGGGTTGTCTACACGTTCTTTTGTTTCTTAAACGTAGAATGGATGATACATGCTTTGTGATGTTTTATGATCAGGGGTATTTGTTTTGCTTTAAGTATGACTGAACACTTTGATGTTTTGAAAATAATGAGCTTTTCCTCTGTTCCTCTCTCTGTCTCTGTCTCTCTGTCTCTGTCTCTCTGTCTCTGTCTCTGTCTCTCTCTCTCTCTTTATTTTGAGCAAGGTTAAGCTTAATGACACTTGAACTCCATACACTGGAGGAGAAAATCTTGAACTGGCCTTCTTGCTTCTCCTTCCCAAGTGTCAGGCTTATTTCATTAAAGAAAGAAAGGAAGAAAGAAAAAGAAGAAGGAGAAGGAGAAGAAGGAGAAGGAGAAGGAGAAGAAGAAGAAGAGCAATAAGATGTGCCAACCAGGGAGTGCTGGTATCTAGTAGACACTTGCTGAATGCAGAAATGAACTTCTCTGTCATTGGAGTTCTAGACTTCCTCTTTTTAAATAGTCAAGAATACTGTAGGTGAGAAAGTTCTGAATTAGGTCCTCTTCAAACCCAGAACAGAAGAGCTTATGTAATGGCACCAGCTCCACACACTGCAAAGTGCAGAGGCTGTTTAGCTCACTGTTCTTTAACTAATCCCAAATCCTGTTCATTTTAATACACCCCTAAGACTTTTATATACTACATAGAGAGTATCAGAAGCAATAGTGTTTTATAATATTTGCTATCACCAAGTAGGCAACTGTCTCTGTAAGTTCACTGCAGCTCTTCTGATGCTAAAAGGCTCATAATTATATGGTAAATATTAGTTATTCTTTTCTGCTAAGGACTAATTAATGATGAGTGAATATTAGCATGATCACTATTTGCACAAAACAAATAAATGGTTTAGCAGAAAACAGTATGCTATCTGGTCCTAAGAGTATCTGTAACAGTCTGGGACACAGAAATAATTTAAGAATGATTTTTTTTTGAGGGGGCACTATGACCATTTTTTTTCTGGTTGGATGACAATTTATACACTGTATATACAATTTTGGTCAATATTATATTTTAAATCAATAACATAAGACCTAAAGAAATATATACAGTGAACTTCACGAATTGCTACTAAATGGTACAATTTAATTTGAGGATATGATCTAGGCTTGAAAATTTGCCATTTGAGTACCTTTCTACTTGAGTTTCTTTATGGAGAATGGGAAGCATTCCAAAATTGTGTCTTGGAAGTATACAGGGAACAAAGTAAGTGGCTTACCTTTCCTGTCAGTCTTGGTGCATTTCCACAGTGGGTGTGCAGCAACCACAGAACCAATGGCTCTGACTCATGTTGGGCTTCTCTGTGTCTTTGGTTTCTTAGTTTTCCAGCCCCACTGGTTTGGAATTTTATTACCAACTGTATCTCTCTATCTATTCATTCATACTAGTATTATCATATTATTTATATTAGTATTATTGACTCACCATTGTCAGCTATGAAAGCAATACTACTTCCAATAAGGGAGTTGGAAACATGGGCACTCTCATGTTTCATGCTTCTTATATTCTAGCTGGGCACTGGTAATAAAACCGCACAATGTGTTTGTAAGACCACCACAAGATGTGAGTAGCCACAATGTTTCCACAGACCTTTGCTTTGGTCTCTATCTTTAGCCCCTGGTAGAGTGTTTGGGACATAGTATACATTACAAATTTGTTGATGGACTTAAAAAAAAGTCTATTTGGAAATATAAAGTGCCATTTGTATATGTAAAATAAGAGTAAAGCTTTTCTTCAGGAAAAGTACGGAATTGTGTCAGAGCCAGAGCCAATTACTTTGAATCACATTTTATTAACAGAAAAAGAATTTAATAGGGACTTATTTAATTGCTCCGGTGGTAGAGAGACTATCCTGCATCCATGAGGGACTGAGTTTGAACTCTAGTACTGCAAAAATCCAATAGATATTAAAGTTGATGAAATTATCAAGGAGACCATTGTACTTATCTAAAGAAGTGGAACATAGTACCAATATGGAGCTTAAAGTGTGATGGTCATTTCATTTTAGGTGGTGAGCAATGTGACAGATGAAGTATCATGAAGTGATTCTGTATTCAACTCTGGACTGGCTTCCAGATTGTCACCCAAGTATCAGACTGCCTCTCCAGCATGTGTCCAGATGTCCCATCACCTGTTCTTCAGGGTATCTGAGGCTCTGGGGCATCTCTGGAAATGGGGCTGGTTGTACTACAGGAGTATTTCTACCACTAAGCCATACATTTGGGAAGTTTCTATGCCTGTTGACTTTGTGAGCTGTTTCTACTGCTGGGGAAGTGTGGATGTCTCTTTGAAGACACATGGCAGCTGTCTTGGAGTTTGAGCAAAGAACCCAAGGAGGGTAGAGAAAGGATACCTTCTGTGATATGACCTTTCAGTCTCTACATTTGGTGGTGGGACTGGGTATGAATTGTGTTGCTGCTAAATCTCTGGCAGCTTTCTAATCATCTACTTGAAACTAAAAAAAGAAATAAAGAAATAGCATGGGTGATTACTACTAACTAGTGATTTGAAAGGATACTCAATTTGGTCCTGCATTGTGTTTTTATCTGCAAATATACCTATGATGATCTACTCTGCAGATGAATCACTGGAACGTTCTATGTGGAAATAACTTTCTCATGAAGGTCTGTGTGCTCTTAGAATATAAACTCCTTTTGGGCAGGCCCTTGGTTAGCATCAGGCTTCCAGCTGTTTGCAACAATATGATTTTTAGAGGTGAACAATAATAGGAGACTACATAAAAACAATGAGAATTATATGAGAGGCTGGAGCATTTTCTAATTTAGAATTCAACTACATGTGATAAAGCTAACACCTAACATTTGTACCCCAATGTTCTCCACTATTCTTTACACATGGCAGTTGAACAGTGCAGTAGGCTTGTCTTCTATGTTCTCTGTATGCACTTAATACTCACCTTAAAGGGTATTCTATACCAATAAGCAAACACAGACAGGAGTGGCTAAGAGGAAAGTCAGAAGAATGAACTAGAGTAGTAGAAGTAAGTTCATGGCGATGGCAGTGCATACATATGGGAGAGCTATGACTTAGAGCGTGTTTGTAGGGATACCGTTTGAAGGAATCTTGCCCAGCCACATTCATATGCTGTATCTTACTTATCCTTACTCTAATCATGACAGTGAACACCTTGAGAAATTTCAAAGCATAGCCATGGCAATGATTAAAGGGCTAGGAAAGGGGCCTATGACAAGAAGTTAAACAAATAAGGATTATTTATCCGGGAGTAGACAGATAGATATGACAGGTGCCGTAATAACAGTCTTCATGCATAGGAAAGATTATTGCCTCTGAGGATGCTGGTACCTGTGTTTTGTTCTCCAGTGGGAGGAAAGGGGGAAGTAAGTTCAAAATGCAGCATGAAGAATTTAGACGAGGTGGGTGTTAGGACGTTCCTTTTTACAAGCCAAGTAATCTGCCCACAATAAGACAGAACAAGTCAGACTTTTTACTATTGCTAGGCATGGGCTGAGATGAGGAGACAGAGGCTCTTGTTAGGTTAGCTGTTTTATAAGCATCTTTCCCAATCATTCTTTAGTTCAGCCTTTTGTCAAATCATTCAGTAAATACCCTGAATGATGATTTTGCCAAAAGGCTACTTTGCCATACAGATTTTTTTTCAAATTTGGACTTAATCAATATTGGCAACCTAGCTGACACTGCTGCGCTCACCAGCAAATGGTGCCAAACTGCAGAGGGGGCTGCATGAGGAGCTCCTAGGGAGGTGGATGACCATAGAAGAAGACTTCCAAAAGCTCCCATGGAAATAGGCTTATGGAGTTAGGACTGAAAGGAAGGAGAGTAGCCATCAGCTCTGTAAAAACACTGCACTGGTCAAATGGTAGAGATGCTGGTCTCAGGGGAGCCTGGGCATTTCCAGTAATAAGCCCCCAGTGGCCGGATGCTGTGCAGGCATGTCATGTCAGCTGTCAGAGCCAGCATGTACCAGACTCTACACGCAAGAGGTAGAGCCTCCAGACAAGCCTAAGGTGAAGCAGGAAGCCCACACTGAGTCTCTTGGGACCCACATATTGCTTACTACCCATCCAATGCTGGTGCATAAACTCAATGCTATTTTAATATCTTTAGTGGCAACCCATCAAGGCTTCATCAGTAGCTTCAATGTATGATAGAGATGTACAGGTCTGCAAATGGCATTTAGAAACATTTCTTTAAGATGAAAATCTTGTCACCTTCTGTATGTCCCAAGACAATTTCAGCATTGCCGACACATCTTAGGGGTATCAGCAACGTTTCTTTTTTTCCTAGGCAAGCAAAAATCTCCCTGTCAGTTTGCAAGTAGGATTTTCCCCCCTCCCCATTCTGAGTACAATTAAAGGTGAGTTAAGGCTCTGGTGGAAATCTAAAGAGCATCAGCAAATCTGAGCACTGCTCAGCTTTTGAATTGCTTTTCTCCTTCTCAGTTCTTTTAAATGGTTTTCTATGGCAGGGGCATTTTTCTTAATTAGTCACAGCTAATTAGTGTTCTGGCATAGACGAGTAATCAGAAATGTCAGAACTGCAAGGCTACATCGCCCTAATCCTTTGATAATAATTTAGCCTCCTGGGAGGGCCCCAAGCCGCGGTAAGTAGTGACTGACAATAAGGCAAAATTAGGCGGGCGGCAGACCATTAGGATAGAAAAATAAAAAGCACTACCAAACCCTGCTGAGCGCCATCAGGCAACTGACTGCACTGCCAGATGAGGTGCCTGTTTAAGCCTGTGTTGTTAATTAGCTGATTCTACCAGTGCCGCCACAGATGTCCAGGTGCCTCATGCAAAGATGTGTGTTTCTGGGCATGTGCCAAGTGACAGTTGCGGACCATGGATCACATTTCAAGAACTGAAGTTTAAGAAGTCCACGTATGTCTTGAAGATTCTTTTGAATTATCAAAGAAATAAGATCAACAAGCTACATTTTTTTTCCCCTTGTTGAGTTTCTCTTAGGCAATTAGGCACGCTTATCTCAAGTTTCTCGGGTTTTAAATTCAGCTGCCGCTGCTTAGATTCAAATGAGGCCCTTTGGCCTCTCCGAACGGCGCCTGGACTTGCCAAAGCTATTTTGGCACACCCTGTACATCAAAAGTAGATGCTTTTTCAATAAATTCTTACACTTACAAAGAATAACACTAAAAGGAGTGTTTGCAATGCAAAAGAACAAGGCAGCCATGATACTGCAATGTGAGAGTACCTTTTAAGTCGGTATGAAGTCTGGTGGGGGAAAGCAGTCAACAGCAAGCAAGCTCCGAGCCACATCCAGAGGCCGAGGAGACCATCTCTATCCAGAAGGTTTGATTGTGAGTACCTTCACAGAGATCAAATGGCTTCAGTGTTCAAGAACAGTAGTGGAACAATGTGGGAATGCGCGCAAGTAGAAACAGAACGACATCTGAAAGCAAAGTGCTGAACTAGCTGCAAGAGTACGAAATCACGTGACACCAGAGGCGTAGGAAACTACTCCCAGAATCCAGAGAACAAACTTTTCGAATGTACCTTAGCGTGGCCGAAAAGGCGCACAGCATAAGGATAGAGATAAATTCTATCAGAGAGCCTCAAACACCAGGCTGAACGCGCGCGTTATCCATCCTTTCTATCCTTTCGGCTGGTGGAGATGGGAAAGGGTCATGACACAGGTGTCATGGGAGTGCTTAATTTCTTATTGTCATTAGAAAAGTCCTGGTTGGGCATAACTGGCCAAGGTATAATGTTTTTCAATGGCCTGCATTTTACATAGAAAGCAAAACATGGAAGAAAATCTTTAAATCTCTGTTAGTTTAAGTAGACTTTAGAACAACCGCATAGTAATTTGAAAGTGAAAGATCACCCTAAGAGGATAGCTGCTGTTTTCAAACTGACATTCACACAGAAGAGATCCCTAGTAAGAGAACAGAAAGTGGGAGGTGAAGGCAGTTTTTCACTGTCTTGAGTGTCATACTCTTTATCAAGGCTGATTACAAGGAGAGGGAAAAGCCCTCACCCAAGGATAATGGTTTAAAACATATACTGTCAATTCTAAATTATGTCTGACCAAAGGTATCATGGAATGGGAGTTTTAACTAGTGGACAGTATTTCTCTCTCTCTCTCTCCCTCTCTTTCTCTCTCTCTCTTTAGAGAGAGTTTTGCCATACAGCCCAGAGTAGTCTTGAACTTGATCCCCCTGCATCAGCCTTGTGGGTGGGGGAATTACAGGTGTGGAGCCTCACAGCCAGTTCAGCAGCAATCACTTTAATCTACTCTTATTATTCTTGTGACATTTACAGAGTAATAAATCAAATCTTTAAATGAGTTAGGAGTAGTGCGACTGAACACTTGCAGTCTGAATAAAAAACATCCTGAACACTTATCTCTCTCATTTTCTTATGTAGGAGTCCAGAAGAGAGACTGCAAGAACAAATTTAATTTTATTTTGAAATCATATTTCATTGTATTACTTTCATGTTTTGCTTTTACAACAGCACAAATAGGTAAATCAACCTATTTCTACAATAAATGCTAGTTTGGCCCAAAATGTTTAATTTAGTTTTTTTTTCCTCCCTGTATCTAGGAAGAGTTCTTTTTATGTAATGTCTTTAGAAATGAATCCTTATAAAACTGTTTGAATGAGTGTAACTGATTAGCTATCATTTAAAGAAGTACATTTGATTTTATAAGACATCACAACAATGTTTAAAAAAAACCTCATAAAGATGAAACTCCTCAACAATTAAGTATTTAATCAGTTTATAACACAAGAGAATGCTTAATCTGCATGATTTGCCAATTAGACACTGCACCCTGGTGTGCCTTGAGCAACATGGAAACTAAAACGAGATTGTTTTAAGGGGATTCCAGTTGGTAAGCCGACTAAATGTACAAGGTTTAGAGCACTGGATAGTGTTGGGGTCCTGGAAAGTAAGATGTGCTTTGGTGAGTGTTCTGTCTCAGCTCTGGGTTCTCTGATTTTAGGGAACGATTGTGGACAGTACCCTAGTGGCTTTCACTGGGGGATATCAGTTTTGACTTCCAACATGTCACTTTTCAGCTGAGAGAACTGATACACTCCAGAAATGTCCCCAGGCTCTCTCATGACACCAAGACACCTGTGGCTATGCTCCACGCCCTCAAGCTTGGGAAAGTAAGTAGACAGTCTACGTAAGAGGAACCATAGATAACATTAAAAGGGAATTGTGCATCTGCAGAGGTGTGTGTGTGTGTGTGTGTGTGTGTGTGTGTGTGTGTGTGTGTGTTTGTGTCTGTGCGCACACACATGCGCTCACTATAGACAACATGTAGAGGTCAAGTATAGTTTGTAGAAGTTGGATCTCTCCATCCTTAGCTCCCAGGAACTGAACTCTGGTTGTTGTGCTTGGAGGCAAGCCCCTTCACCTACTGAGCCACCTTGCTGACCCACTACTATTCTTTAATATAGACCTTCTTTTCTACTGATCCATTGCACTTGCTTTTGTGTTTTAGCTAGGACACTCTGCTTTCATCTGATTAACACAAAATAATGAAAATCATTAGCATGCTGTGCATGACTCCTGAAGCAACAAACCCAGTGATTTCCACCACCCTTGCTAAATTAAAAATATAAATGATCATGGGATTAAATAATCTGGATCTCAGAAAACGATCTAAAATTCTAGATGAAGACTTTCAGTCTGTCTCTGAATATTATTTAGATGTTTGACAATTAATGGCAGGATTAACAGGAATTCATATATTTGGAATCCCAGTAGAGTTCTCCTCACAGAACGTGGCTTTATTATTTTAAATACAGTAAGTCTGAGGTATGGTTGAAACAGGACATTTCATGGATTTTGAAAAGAGATACAGGTTCAGAGTTTGAGTACACCAAACAAATCACTTATTTTCTCTGAAGAGAAGATCCTTCAATTTCAAAATAAAGCTGTAATAGGATGATGACCTATCACCACAGAGTTGGAATCACCTAGTGAGAGGAATAGAAATGGTAACACTATTTGGAGTTCGTGAAGAGATGAGGGTGTGTGTGTGTGTGTGTGTGTGTGTGTGTGTGTGTGTGTGTGTGTGTGTGTGTTAGTTCTGCCTTTCCATTACCTGGGTCCCACAGACTGAGCAAAGAAGCCATCTTGCCAGCCCTGCACCTTATTTTTGAGACAGTTTTTCACTGAGTCTCAAGTTCACTGATTTCACTAGATGCCTAGCTGGCTGGCCATCAAATCCCAGACACTGTCCTGTCCCTACCTCTATAATGCTGGCATCAAAGGTGATCACCACTGGGCTGGGATTTGAACTCAGGTACTTATGTTTGGTAAGCACTTTACCAACTTCATTCTTCATTGCTTCCCCAGTTCTTGATCCAGCCATTTATTTATAGTTTATAGAGGCTATTTCTGTCCTTAACACAAAGTGCTCTATAAATTTAAACACTTACAGGAGAAAAAGAACAGTGTAATATTTGTACTAATGGTTCTTGACCCTTAGAGGGTACTTAGGATTTCCATACATCATGATTTAATATAAAGATTTTAATTGACTATATATGTCTTTAGGCCTAATACAATTTCCATTTCTCATGTGTTGAGGTCAAGAAACAAAACTTCTGTGTGGATGTTGGGACAAGAATAGCAGCTCAGGATAGACAGGCCCTCAGTTTCATTTAACATGGTACGTGGCCGTGTTGGAATAGCAGGGAACGCTGCTGTTCTCATTCCTAGGGGTCCCCAAACAACAGGCACAAACCTTGGTCAATGCTCATCCTTGTGCCTTAGTCAGTGGTAAAATTTATTTAAATTGAGGTCTGGGGTATTTCATTATAAAACTAGGAGCAATTAAGATGCTTAACTGATGAAAACTTTTAAAGGTCAAGGATCTCTTAGAAGTATGGCAAGTTTCACAGATAATTTTTACAGCCCTTCTCATGGTAAAGTATCTTCTAGAAAGAAGACTATGTAGTATAACACATAAGTTCTTTGGTAGACACTTTAAAATGAACGTGTGCCTTGCAGACTAGTAGTTTTTTACATGAGATAGTGTTTGCATATTTCTAAACTAAGAAAATTTCATTTGGGTAAAAGGAATATTATTCTTTAAGAGTTAATCCCTTGTACTGTATGAGCAGAAATGGAGCCCCTGGCATTTTACCAAATTGGATAAAAACAACTCCACGTTAACACATCATAATGTGTGTGTGTGTGTGTGTGTGTGTGTGTGTGTGTGTGTGTGTGTGTGTGTGTGTTGATCTGCATCTGAACTTAGGAGGCTCCATTTACTTACTTGTATAGGAAGTAGTCTAATTGGAAGAGTGAAAGTTTGCCACTGTGCCTGAGTACTATTGTTCTCTTCAATCTTTCATCTGTAATAGGCTATGGTTGCTAACAGTGCATTTAGGGTCATTATTTTCAACTGTTTCTTGACACCTAACAATATTATTTTAAGCTCCAGCCAAGTAGATTTCCAATAATTATATAATGTCTCTCAGTAATGATCTGTTGCTTAAGCTACACATTCTACTTTACCTTTCAACACATACTTGATAACCTCTCATTTACTAACTGTAATTGAGGCAAATTCAGCCTTGGCTAATTAGGGGCTCCTAGTACCCCCTTATATATGCTATTCTTGATGACATACCAATAGAGTCAGGGTTCATTTTCATTTTTAATTAAAGTAATAAATATGTGCAACTTAAAAAATAGAATGTTTGAGGACATTACAATTATTTTACAAATAACAAGACCAGACCAAAGCTCTACTGGGCATGTGCAAAAATATGAAAAACTTCTTGACTAAAACAATGCTTTGGAAGCAAACCCACAACTAAGCCAGATGCTTAGGTGTTGGAAGGAAAGAATGCCTAACAGGACAATTAAATGAGCATACTATGTGAATACTGGCCTCCTTGGATCTGCTTTAGTGCATAATCACTGCATAGTCTTCTGAAGTTCAGCAAATGAAGGTGAGTTAAAGTGGAGAATGTCTTTGAGGTGAAAAAAAATTCTACCTTTGCTTACTAACCAGCATAACAATGGTTAAGCTTTGCAACAAGTAGGTCGGTCACCAAGACAAAACAGCTGAAGATCCTCAGAAAAGAGCCCTCCCTTCCAACAATGACTATCTAGAGGGGACTATTTGTAGGAAGGCTATATCTTATTTTCTCCATCCAATATGTATGTGCTGTAGCTAGGAAGAAATATAACAGAAATAACATCAGCCCACCGTTCTTTTTCTGTTCAACATTTCTAAAAACCACCACATAAGCAAAAAAGTGAAAAGAGAAGTTGGAAATGAAACATATGCCCGTCAATTCAGAGCAATTCCAAATGGAAGCAGAAGTTGCTAATATGGTTTCAGTATTTTGTAAAAGAGCCAGCTGGATAGACGATAATTTTTTCTACCCCTGCAGGGCATCAAAGCTTTTAGGAAATCATTCTTTTCACACATATTAACACGTAGCTTATTAAAACAGATGATACTTTTATTGTAAGATGGCCTGGAAACATAAAGTCAGAAAGATAAGGTTCACTTTGACCACCCAGTTGCACAGACAGCACACACTGACATGGCAGACCATGGCGGAGATGATGACGTAGCGGGACCTTCTGTAACTGCCACAGCTGAAGTGTCACCATGAAGCCCGTGAATTGCTGTTATGAAAACATTTGCAGTAACTTGCATAATTAAATGAAACTGCCAGAAAAGCATTTCTAAAATGCAGAGGAGATGTATGTAAATGCACTTCAAAGAAAATACCTAGATTGAGAATCATCGTTGGGACAAGCTGTGCAGCTATGTCACCGGCATGATACAGTACCATTTTCTTTGAATTGAGTGGTCGTAGTTCCAAGTGAATGACAACGCTCTTATTTAAATTGAGTGCTTTCTTAGTTACCTTTATAGAAACTTGATCAGGTATCGAAAACTAACATCCAAGCCTAGTTGTTATGCTTAAATGAAGACCTAAGTATTGACAAAAATCATCATATATTTTTCATGCACATCAAAAATGTTCAATGTCCTGTGGCTATGGAAATTACTTACATCAAACAACTTTTCTATATACATTTCTTCATTGACTTTTTCTCGAAGAATATCCTGGTTTTGCCGAACGAACATAATGTAGGTGTCTGCCAGGTCCATTCCTGGTTTCTGTTGTATGGGAAAAGCATGGGGAATAAAAAAAAGTCAGTTCTTCTGAAGCTTTAATTTAATAATATTTTGGGAAAAACTTTAATAGCTGTTGAAATTTTTTACCCCTGTGAAGTATGTTTATACCAAATCAACATTGACTAGCATGTAAATGTCTATCTTTAAGCCTTAAAGTCACATCAGTTATTGTTAAGATGATTAGGGATAGATGGTGGTAAGTTTATGCATATCTTTAAAAAAGATTTATTTTATTTTTAATTATCTGTATGTGTGTATCTGATTGTGGATATGTATATGTCCTCATGCACATACACAGAGCATGAAGTATTGAATTATTCTGATGCTGGAGATTACTAGCAATTGTGAGCTACCCAACAAGGGTGACAACCACACTCAAGTCCTCTGAAGGGTAGCATGTAACTCTTAACTGGTGAGCCATCTTTCCAACATTCCACAGATGTCCTTTTTTTTTTTTTTTTTTTTTAAAGAATTAGTATCTTGAAAAGTCAATGTGCCAAGAAGTATAAAAAAGGAGATTAAAAGAAAATTTCTCAATGGAAATATTATGTCCTGTTAAGAGTGGTTTTCTCCTTGCTGGTCTTGTCCCTCTGCCGTGCCAGCCCCAAATAATTCACAGAGGCTCTCTATTTGATATAAAGCTGTTAGCCTGTTACTAATATTTCTTATCTTAAATGGTATTTAAATATACCATTTCTATTAATTTAAGTATTTCCACATGGTCTCATCTTACCAGAGAGAGAGAGGCTGGACCTCTGTTCTTTCAAGTCTCTACATGCTGACTCCTCCCTACTACTTCCTGGAATCCTCCTTGTCTCCCAGTCCCACCTATCTTTCTTTCCTATTGGCCAACGGTGCTTTATTCATTAACCAATAAGAGAAACATATTTACAGAATATCAATGTCCTAATGTAAGTGCAGTACAACTGACTTGTCATTACCAGCTATTTGCTCATCAATGTTATGAAAACCATTCACTGTCCTTGATTTGCCTCTTTAGAGTACTGTGAGTATTCATAGAATATAAAACCAGTGTTCTTGTTAATATTAGTAAACTACTAGGAAACTTGGGAAAACATTTAATATGGAGTAAAACAGATTTTTTTATTGTCTATTGCCTCTACTTATAATTTACCAATGCTATCTTATGTATTTATTATATTATATAAGTTCAGTGAGAACAACAATAAACTCACTTTTTTTTTGAAGTGCAGGGCCAAAGCGGTGAACTAGCTAATTTGCTAAATTGTCATCTAGCATTTGGCATTTTCTCCTGTTAGAGGAGGCAGAATATAGTCTCATCCTCTGCTGTCTGAGAACACAGTGCTAAAACAATGGTCTAGGAAGCAAGAGTCATTCAGTAAACACAACATCCTCTGACACTACTGACTTAGAGCAATGGTTCTCAACCTTTCTAATGCCGTGACCCTTTAACACAGTTTCTCATGTTGTGGTAACCTCAATCATAGATTATTGTATTGCTACTTCATAGCTGTAATTTTGCTGCTGTTGTGAATCTTAATGTAAATATCTGATAAGTGACCCCATGGTAGTTACGACACAAAGGTTGAGAACCACTGCTGTAGACTTTGAAAAAGAAGAAAAATCAGTATGCAGGTCAAATGTTTTCATGGCTGTCATGGAGATTTCCTTTTCAACTTATCATCAGCTCTTTCTCAAGTTTCATATGCTAAGCTGACTGCTGGAAAAAATTATTTACATTACTTACATCTGGGGTTGACTCATAACCTGTATGGAGTTATTTGATTAGAGTATAACATTAGTAAGAACTTAACAGTAGAACTGATAGCCAAGTAAGATAGTTAAGCGTACACCATCACATGGACAGAGATGTGCTTACAGCCTTTAGTAATACACTGATTTGCAAAAGTGAGTACGGAAAGAGAATCAGACCAAAGAGAACATGAGCTATTTAACTATTTACTACTTCTGCAAAAGTAGCACAAGGTGTAGGTCTGACTGATGGCAACATGGTGGAGTGTTTTCTTGTGAGGAACAGAAAGTCTCTGCCATGTTATACTCTTCTTTGGGAGGGTGTATTGGTATTTTATTTGCCATGAGTGCCTATTTCCAAACCACTGCATGTATAGGTACCAGAGTATTTTATTTCAGTGATAAACATCAGGCTTTTGGTTAGACACTTATTTTTCTGTGCAGTAAATGAAACAAAACCAGAAACAACAAAAAAACAAGGACAATAAAAAAAACCCTGCTTATTTGAGACTGGGTATCCTATGGCCTACATGGCCTTGAACTTACAATATAGATGAGGATGATTTTGACTCTGATCCTCTTTGCCTCCTTTTTCCAAGTGCTTGGATTACCATTGTGCACCACCATGCCAATTTATAAGCTACTGGCAACAGAACATGCATGCCAGGCAAATATCTATTAACTGGGTTATGCCTCCAGCCTTGATAACTTAAATTTACCTTAAAGTATAGACTACAAAAAATTCAGGTATTATTTTCAAGGCAGGGTTTCTCTTTATAGCCTCAACTGTCCTGGAACTTGCTTTGCAGACCAGGCTGGCCTTGAACTCACAGAGATCTGTCTGCCTTTGCCTCCCAGGTGTTAGGATTAAAGGCATGCACCACCACCACTAGGCTAAACTCAGGAATTTTTACAACATAACCTTGGTATAAGTAAGTTAGGTTAAAATATAAAATAACTATTTATACAGATGTTCTCACAAGTGTCTCCTTTAAGAGCATCCATATGTAATATAGGCAATCGAACAAATCCGTTCCTTGTTTTTCTGCCTAATCTTCACAACCAGTGTTTGAAAGTTTAAGTAACCAAAAAGACAATGAATGAAAGAAAAGTAGCTTTTATTTTGGGGAGGCGAAGTTTATACATCAGTTTTTCAAGTGAAGAGGTAGGGTCTTTTGTACAAAGACCATCAGTCCTGATTCTATGGAGGCCCTTACAAAAAGTATTTTTCTCTGTGCCCCTCAAACTTTGTCAAAACACTGAAAATGAGAACATTCGGAAAACATGATGCCCGGGAATGCCCAGGCAAATAAGAAGCTAGGACACCCATAATAGCAAGGCACCGGGCACAGTCCAGCTACACGGGAGCTGAAAGGGAGGCTTGTCTTCCCATCATTTCTCCCTACCCAAACCTTTTTTACTACCACCTCTCAAAAGAAAACTATGCTTAGAAGTTTAATCTAATCAATCACCTCCCCTAACAGAGTCAGTGGAAAGCAAGTCACTGTCAGGAACAGTGGAGAGCGATGGCTCAGTCAGTCTCTTTGCTTTCGTAGACACTCCTGCATTCTTGACCACTTCCAAGCTAATAACCGATTTCATAAAACATTGTCCAGGAATCATTTTTCCCTCACCATCTAAAACCAGCAAACGCTCTTCAGCTTAAACATAGCAGAAATCTAATCTCCAGTTCCCCCTGGCAGACGCCAGCTCAAAGCCGAGCGCCGAGTTGAGTTCCATTCCACAACTTTGTAAGTGTGTTGGATAAAGCTCGCCGGAGTTTGCAGTTTCAAAAATCACGTTTTCTTCTCTTCTGGCAAATTATGATGTTCTTGCTTGGAAAATAAAGCCTAGACTTCTTAACACTCCTCATTAGCATTACTCCTTCCTTTACCTTGGCGCTGTTTACCTATTCTTGAAACTGTGACATATGGGAATTTCACACCTACTGAATATATTTTCATGCAGTTTGTGGCACGAGACTGTAATCATTAAAAGAATATACACAAGTAAGAGTAACTGCAATACCTGGTGACACGTTCCAATTAGAGTTATAGTTCTTTAAGACACTTTATCCTTCATTTGGTGTATGAAAGGGTAATTATCGCTGATAAATTGCTGAAAAAGCTGCAAATTTCCTTTTAAACAGTTTCTACCTTCCGTACAAATGTGTTTGGATAGAAGACATAATCACTGGCTCAGTGCTCCTTTGTGCCAAGGCTCTTGTTACGTGGCAGTGGGATTTACACATTTGAAAAGCCACTGCTTCTAAGTTGCAGTATTAACTGTTACCTTATGAGTTGATGCTTTAATGATCCTGCAAGCTCAGCACTGTGGTGCTAGCTTTCTGCGTATGCTTCGGAGTGTGGATAAGAAGAGTGTTGGTGACTACACTGTGCAATCCAAACTCTGGTAAAAGCAGCTATGCCTTCCAATTCCACCACAAGAGCACCTTGCGAACCTTCAATAATGATGGGCCTCCATGCCTTTTTATCAAGCATACTGTATCCAACAGAGCCATGTTTAGAGATCTTTTCTGTATTGGTAATTAAATTATAGCCTTCCTAATGAATATGAGAAAATAACTTTTTTTTTTAACCACACGGCGAGCAATCTATTAGATACAATCTAGGAACAAAAAATTTTCTTTTTGTATTTTCAATTTAAGCCTCCAAAACCCTCAGTTCACTACATAAACCTTTCCAGCTTGCTTATTAGGCTAGTTGTCTCCAAATATAAAGAATTCCTAAATCTCTTTTAATCTTCTGACCAGGAAAGACAAATTTTTGCCAGCAAAGCTATAGTAGAGAGACACAAAGATATAAATCCCCCCCGCCCACAGGAACATAAAGAAAGCAGTAGCCATGGAAGGAAAATGAAGTATTTTCAGGTGCCTTCTTCTGACAATGGTTGTGTAAGTAACTGAATACATCAGGGGGTGAATGAGGAAGAGTGAAGACTCCGGCATGCTTTTTTTTTTCCTTCCAAGCATTAATTACTAGTTAACCCAGCAAGATGAACATACCACTTAAAAAGAGAGGAAAAAAAATTCCTCGCTAATTATATGCTGCAAACGCTCTTACTTCCTGCTGCTCTACCTAATCACACAGGTGTGGGTTTTCACTCCCCCATTCACGGGTAGGTGGGTATGACATGGCAGTCATTTTCCACAGTGACAGATTTAGATACAGAAGAAGCTGCTTAACCTTCCACTGGAGGTTAACGATACACTACACAAACACTGTCATGGTGTCTGTTTAACAAGTAGACACGTTTTTAAATATACCATTCCTGTCTCAAAGATTAACTAGAAGCTACAGTGTAATTGACTTAGTTTAAAAGTGCAGTCCTTAAATCTTAAAGAAAAAAGAAAAGAAAGAAAACTTGTGTTGGAGGAGCAACCAAGTATGAAACTAAGCTAGTCTCTATCTTCGTTTGTGATGGCTGGCATGTTTTGTAAGGGAAACGTCCACATTGGGCCATATATTACCACTGACGAAGTGAAAGGCATGCGATAAGAATATGGCTTTGGAATCTGAGAGTGTGACAGGAACCCAGGGACCTTTTTGTGGCCAGCTCTGGCATACAAGGCTCAATAATAACTTAAAAACTGGTGATTGTTAAAAAACAGCTTGCCTTTCACTGTCTAATGTATGTATTTCACTCTTTTGCCATTTACACATTAGACAATAATGATCAAGTATTGCCATGATAATATTGTTAAAAAATACACTTGATTTACTTCATTTACTTTTTAAAAATGAAGTGTCACAATTATACTGCACTCATGTAGAAAGCCAAAAGGAAAGAGAATCAAAACCTTCCAACTAGATTGATGCCAACATAAGTATATTGTTTCCCTCTCTGCGGAGAGAGGACTAGTTCACAGAAAAAGGCAGGGGAAGAAACTTAAATAACAAAATTTACAAGGATGCTTTTTTTTTCAAAAGATTTTAAAATAGATTTTTAATTTTTAAATAGCGAGACAAATGCCATCTATTAACATACACCAAGTCCTATGTTAGGTCTCTAACAACACACAGATAGCACACACACACACACACACACACACACACACACACACACACACACACACACACACAAAGTGTTCCTGACCCAAAATGAGAAGCAGGGTTGTGGAGGCTCAATGGATCAAGCATGAAGAACAGAGTTCAGATCCCCAGCTGCACCTGCCTACATTTTCCATACTGGGTGGGCGGGGATGGAGGCAGGTGGATCCCAGTGGCTTCCTAGACATCCAGTTTTTCTGGTCAGCCACGCTTGACAAAATGGCAAGGTTCAGTGACAGAGCTTGTCTCAGAAAATCAGATGAACTAATTGAGAAAGACAGATGGACACCAATCTCTGGCCTCTACACATGCTTGCACATATTCATAACTACACACAAATGCACATGCATGCGCACACACACACAGGACATAAGACACGTGAGTGGGAACATTTGAATTAAAGATGGCACAACCTTTAAAAATTTATCTTCCAGACTTGAAGCATGTAACAAAATGTCTGAAGTACATGAATATCAGTCTTGGGCTTCTGAGGAAGAGGAAGAGTGTCTGTCTGCTGCAGTTTTTATTCTGAGTAGGTGCCATTTGTGTGCTTTTCTAATAGTCAATTAAAGCCAGAATCCTTCCACAAAGTCCAAGACTACCTGACATCAGAACATGTTGTGTTTAAAGCCCTGTAACGTCTTGCTGCTTTCACTCAAATAAAAGCTCTGTATTATGTCTTCTAAGGAGTGACATAGTTTACATTCCAACATGTCTAGAAACATGTCTAGAAACACAACATATAAGCATGTGTGTATGTTCCAAAATTTTTGGTTTATTGCTGAAGAAAAATCTTTCCAAGGGCAAGGTTATTTATATATTAAAAAAGATACTGGGGTAGAGGCCCCTTGATCATTTCACCTTTAACGTTAGCATGTCTACCAATGTCCTTGTTCAGGTCTTATTTAGGCACCATGATAATGAGTGAAAGAACCACACACTGATGGGAGATGTTATTCTGTAAATATGTTTCTCATACTGGTTAATTAATAAAGCCCTGTTGGCCAATAGAAAACTAGATAGGCGGGGCTAGGAGACTAGGAGGAGAAAAGAGGAAATAGTTAGGAGTCAAGATGTAGCCCAGGGAGGAAGGAAGACACCGGCCGCTGCTCCCCATAAGATGAGCCACGTGGAAATACTTAGATGAGTAGAAATGGGTTAATAATTAAGACAGAGCTAGCCCATAAACAATAATGGTACTGGCCAACAGGATTGTATCAAATACAGAGTCTCTGAGTGTTATTTGGGGCTCACGTGGCGGCGGGACCATGGAGGCAGGACTGGCAGCCGGCAGGAAAAACCTGCTGTAACAACACACAACCAAGGAATGAATGTGGATGGATGGCAGGAGAAAGTCCTTCTCTAGGAAGAGCCCAGAAATTGATTGTCTAACACCAAGAGGTCAGCCCTGAAATCCTATCCATAAAAGTAATATATGGTTTGAGCAGGTTGTATTTAGGAAACACACACACACACACACACACACATTAAAACAAGAGCCCATGAAATTGAGAGACAGAGAGGAGGAGGATAGGAGGACTTGGAAGGAGAAAATGGAAGGAAAAAAATTGATATAGTTATATTTTAATTTCAAAGAATAAGAGTGAATTAAAAACAAAATGATTGAAAATGGAAAAATAAAAAGGCATATGAGTGATACTCAAGGAAAGGAGACAGAATACGTTTTTCCACCAAGAGTTTATGGATTGCTAAGGCTGAGCATCTGAAGTATCTCCTGCTGTTTCTGGTCTGTGGTAAGCATGGCTACCACCTCCTTTGGAGAACCAGCTGCGGATTCAGCAGACTTTAACCAGGAATGTGCTAATGTGTATATCAGATGTAAGCTCCACAGTTAATGCATGTTGTGTATTATGGATATGAGGTAGCACATCTCTGTTCATGATGTTGTCTGTTAACTTTGCCTCCTCTATCTGCACATTTTATGGTATCATGTACTAAAATTATATAAGGCTCTGAGGAGGTCAAGCTAAAAATCTGTGTGCACTACTTCATGACCAGTTTTTAAGGCTTAGAGGGGCCGAGATTAGTTTAGGTAACTGATGAAAGGAGGCCTGAACATGCTAGACTGCTACTGGCTAGGGACAGGCCACTGACTGGCTGAGCTTGTCAAAGAAGGAAGAACTAAATGGGGGAAAAACAAAACAAAAATGAGACAAAGCTAAACAACAGTAAGGTAGTGAGGATGAGCGAAGCTAAGCTTTCTGTGAGAGGCACACCACCTCTGCCTGTCTCATGTGCTCGTGAGCACACGGATCCTATAGGGAAGCATGCTCCCAAGTCCTGCCTGGTTTTCCCTATGATGCATAGCCCCGGATGTAAGGTGACATCATGTAAACAGTGAACAATATCGCAAGGACATATGTGAAAGAGGGAGCAAAATGTTAAGGCACTCAACTGCTGTTATGACTTCAGACATCGTTACTGATACCTGCAAGGTGCTTATTATGCCAAAATAAAAGATAAGGAAAATAAATCTATTCTTCACTTTGTCAAACACATCTGTATTTTCTTTATAAAGATGCGGTCAGAACCTTCAGGGGACATCATGGGGGCTGGCAGGAACATCAGTCCCAGATATGTATTTGTGTATGCGTGTGTATGCATATACATATGTGGATATTATAGGATAGCCTCTGGTGTGTTCCTTCTCAGGAACTATCATCTACCTGTCTTTTTTTTTTTTTCAGTCAGGGTGAGTCACTTTCATTATACATGGGTTTTTCATGTGGTCTCTGGGGAAGAAAACTCAGGAATTCATGCTGGCATGGCAAGGAGCTTACAAAGGTCCCACCCCTGCCCTGATCTCAGATATTTCAAATGTGCCGTACATTACAAAGCACACTAATGTGTACTTGCATCTTCATGATGGCCCCGTGATGCCAGTATCCTTAATGTGAAGGATAAAAGATGGAAGCCACAGGTGAGGCAGCTGACAGTGGACCAAGGAGGGACCTGAACCTGACACCAGACTTTATGTCATCTGTGCAATACAGAGCTAAGTTAAAGCCATGTTTGGGGAATTTAATAAATGTTCTTTATGTTTGTCAATGAGCACAATAAGAGAACGTTTGAAAGGGTTGCTACTGGACAGGACACGGATACCGAGCTGGCCATCTTGTCTGCTATGTTAGGATAAACACCACACTCCTCTTCCTCCTCCACTTTTATCCTCACAAGCTACTACTTCCAAGTTTCTTGGATGGGACCCTTAACTCTTCTGGCAGCTTTCTGTGGGAAAAGTTAAAAGGGTGTGCTGTTTTTGAATGTTTTATTGGATTTGTCCACAGTAATGCAGATACAATCAATAAATGCTGATTTTGTAGACTGTAGTCATTAGATTTTACTTTATAATCAATGGTCACGTATGATAGTAACTAACATTTACTGATTACTAATTGTACTCCAGGAAGTCTGGGAAGTGCTTATTCACAATAAACCTGTAAGAGGTATAATTATATTTCTATTTAATAGACAGAGAAATTGGTGCCCAAGGTCACACTGATATTATAAGCAAGTTGATGGAGAAATAATTCAAGTACCAGCATCCTGGCTTCTCTAAAGAGCCATACTAGTTGATTTAAAAACAGAAACAACCCCCCAACAAAAAAACAACTATCCCACATAATTGTTTTAAATTATACTTTACAAAGGTTTCTGTTCATTTAACTTTGTGTGTATGACATGGGAGCACCTTCCTAAGTATGACTGGCACCTGTGTGAGAGAACAGTGGTGGGCACTGGATTTCATCTTCTACCTTATGTGAGGCAGGCTCTCTCTTTAGGTTCTCACTGCTTCTTAGGCCAGGCTAGCCCAATTCTCCGGGGATTCTCATCCCTCTGTCTTCCTTCTTACTGCAGGAATGCTGAGATTTCAGATGCAATCAGTCATACCTGTCTTTATGTGGGTTCTGGGGATCTGAACTGAACCCAAGTCTCCACACAAGCAATAAGTGCTTTTACGTGCAGAGCCATCTCCCCAGCCTCCCATCCCATTCGGTTTTATTACATATTGTTTATTTTGTATGCATACACGTGTGGGGTGTGTGCATACATATGTAGAGGCCAGAGTACAACCTTTGAGATTTGGTTCTCTCCTACCATCTGGGTTCTGAGGATTGAACCTTTAAGCCACGGAGTTACCTGGCTGCCCTACCACCTTTCTAAATCATACAGTGCTTTTACCTACATCTGACCTATGCCATGGGCTGACATACTTTTTATTTTTAAATATTTCATTTTTATATGTGTGTGTGTGTGTGTGTGTGTGTGTGTGTGTGTGTGTGCGCGCGTGTGTGTGACCACTGGTGTCAGATCCCCTGGGGGTTACAGGCAGTTAGGATTACCCGACAAGTATGCTGGGAAGTGATCTTGGAACCTCTAAAGAAGTAATGCATGCCCTCAGTTGCTACAGCATCTCTCCTACTCCAGACAACTGTTGTTAATTTTAGTAAATGTATTACTCATGAAGTGTTAGCAAGCTTTTGGTTTTAGCCTAGTGCTCCTGTTTATAAAGTCAATGTGAACTGTCTCCTCCTAGTTCTGCATTTAACTTGCTGGCTATGACTCTCATATCTGTATTCCTTTCCTCTAGTCTTGTTGTGACAGAATCACCACATTCAGGCCTTTTGTTTTCCTGTTTTAATTAAGCCAACTGGGCATGGTGCTACATGCCTGTTATCCTAGAACTTGGAAGGTGAAGGCATGAGGATCACGATGTTAAGGTGACCTTCAAATATTGTGAATTCCAGACCAGCTTGGTCTACATAAGACCCAGTCTAATAGGCCTTTCAAATTTCAAACCATCTGAAATCTTCACCAGCATGAATACTGTGGAGCTCTCTGATGGGATAACAAGCTGTATCTGCTGTAACTATGCTCATGCATCATGCTACACTTAAGTTGCTTGATCAGAACAATCTCCCTATCTCCTCATCTTCACCCACTTCTCATGTCAAGGGTTTCACTATGTAGCCTTCGCTAGCCTGGAATTTGCCTGGGCCAGGCCTGCCTGCTTTGAATTCACAGAGATCTGATCCACCTGCCTCTGCCTCTGCCTCTGCCTCTACCTCTGAGTGCTTGGATTAATGGCATGTACCACCATGCCTGGCCAAACAATGTCTTACTAGCTATTACTCATCCTCAGTTGTGTGGTAATTTCAAGTCAGCAGGTCTTGGGAACATGAGTCTCCCTCCCCCTTTCAGAATATAAATATTTAATTTCATAAGTAATTTAAAATTTTACAGCAAATGACAGTATTGTAAGAAGGTATTATCCTTTTCTCCATGAATTTTCCTTAAAAAACCCCAGTTCAGACAGATATACTTGCTGGAGTAGGAACACAAACAATAATAACAGCTAGCAAAACCTACTCAAAGTTTTAAAGTGAATAGGTATTAGCAATAGAACCATGAGGTCCAGATTTGAGGTAAAAATTCATCCACTGGTGATCTGCCCTGGCCAGGACACCTCTATGGGACAGATTAACTCTGATCCAGGGGAAAAATCTGATTAAGTAGTGGTCATGGCACTTGCAATTCATCTAAGCCTTGACATAATGAAGAGCCTAGGAATGGCCACCACAGAGTTGCTCATATTGGCATATCTATATGCTACTTTACTCCCGGACTCTCCACTGTTGAAGGTATGGGTGGGATGCACAGTTCTATTAAAAATGCCCATGGTCTGGAACACATTATTAAACATAGGGGTTCAGAGAAGATCTAAGGGTGTCTAATCTAAAGAATAAGAGTTGTTCAGATATACATGCATTTGAGTAGCCACCACAGCTCCTGGGGAGAGGAACCATGATAAAGATCATCATATATTTGAAAGATTACCCTGCTGAAGAAAGAACAAAACTAGGATTAATGATTAGAACTCACAGATATGCAGAAGGTCAGTTTATCATACTTAAGAGTAACAAAACAGAGCTCAGAGCATCTTTGAGAAAGATGACAAAGGATGATCATTCTGCATTGAGGAGAGTGGCTGAAGCACTTTCTACTTCTCTCCACTAACATTTTATGGCACATAGAGGACCTGGTTCATAGTCAAATTGAGAGCTTCAAAAGCTCCAGAGACATAAGTAATTAAAATATCCTATTCTATGTAAGTTCAAGATAAAAACCTATTATAAGACACATAAGCAGTTCAAGGAAGTAATGTGTACATGATGGCTCATCTTTCTGAAGACATAAAAATACAAATCCCTTTCCCTTAGTTCTCCCACTCTTCCCTCCATGCATGCATTTAAGCCCATGTACTTCCCAGCACTGATCTTAAATACAACACAGAGTGCAGCCGCTTCTTTAGGGTAATTCTTTAAGTAAAATATTCCAAAGAAACCCCCAATGAATGGAAGGAACACCAGAGCCTTCTAACTTATAATGTCCACTTAAGACTACTGCATCAGCCATGTACTGGTGACAAAATGCAGATAAGCACTTGAAAAGTAAGAACCACCTGTAACTGTTGTTCAAGGATTCTCAGCAGTCCCTGCTCACATTTCCTAACAATGCCCCAGAGCTGCCGTATAAGCACAGAAAGGTGGGTCATATTCCAGCAACTTTCTGTGTTTAGGATATTCACCATGCTCTAATTGTGTGGGAATTGATAACATATGCTCAAGTACATAATTAGATCAGTTTAGGCTTTGGTCATCAATAAACCATACATCTGAATGTGATACTAATAGAATTTAAAACCCAAATTAATTCAGTACAGCTTCAAAATGTTGTACTAAGTTGGTTTATGCATTTATCTTATTCCGCGATTTCCACTCTTGTTATCTTAATACCTGAACAAATTTATAGGCCATATATTATTTCCAAAGAAGTCTTTGAAAAATGAAGTGTTTAAACAAGTGACTCTATTGATTTACCACCTTTGTATTTACAAATTGGGTTCGGTGACTTAACTGGTGAGCCTTTATTGCTATTTTAATTCCTACTAGAAACTTGGTAGAGCCTTCATATAATGAGTAAGAAGAGTACTGTTTTATATAGTGGAAGGCATTCTCTGTCCCATTCTGGAGGACTGTAAGTTCCCTTTGGAGTTCTAACATCATGTTTTCATGATGGACTAACTTTTTGATAGCTCCCAAGTTATCGAAGAAAAAGTAAAATATACTGAAACGATGTTGCCAAGCTTTTATTGTGAGGGTTAGGGTTTGCTTAAGGAAAGAAAACTACTCCCCAAGGAATGGTACTGGTTTAAATAATTGAAGTCAATCAGTATTGAATCATAATTATGAGGGATTGGGTAGAGATAAAAGGGATGGGTGGATGGATGGATGGATGGATGGATGAAAGGAGAGAGGAAGGGAAGGAACACACATTAAAAAATACTTACAGGGACATCAACATATTTTGCAGCTGCTTTCACCTTAAATGGGAAAGAAAAGGGTAACCGTGAGACTTCTTAACTGATACATAAGTACTGTGGTAACTGTTAAAAGACAACAGAGAACTCATTGAGATACTTACAGTGAATGACAGAATGGATGAAAAGAAAGTGCCTTCATCATACCTGGACAGCTTAGACAGCACCCCTTCCAACACTGAAACAAACTGCAATAGAGTTCATGGTGAGTGGTGAGAATGATTTTGTACACACAGTATGAGAGCAGGGCATACAACTTAGTTTCTGAGACAAAAAAAAAAAAATCCCACAACAAACTGACAGCTGAGTTCAGGCAAACTTGTTTTGTGAACACAAGCTCCAAGATCCTCTCCCATTGCTGAAAACAATACATTACTTTCTGAAAATAAAGAAAAGTATGGAATAGAATAGTACATAGCTATAAATGTAGCCTCATATTATAAACTCACTTAAAATGCTGCTGTTTTCTTTTTGCAATTGACCCATTCCTGATTATCAGTTTTGTAGATGACAATGTCATGTCACAGTATCATTTTCTCTCTCTCTGCATTCACCAGACAGTTCTAATTAGGACAGCCAAAGAATACACACACACACACACACACACACACACACACACACACACGCTTTTTGCAACCTATGGATTGTGAGTCAGACACCCCTGCATGCGGCCCTAGAAAGTCCTTCATTTAGTGTGGCGCAGAGAAGACAAAAGGCTGAGCACCTCTGAGTTAATCCATCAATAAGTAAGAATCATTTTTCAAGTTTAATATAGATACTTATAAATAATGATAACTAAACTTAAATATCTATTATGTATTACTTGCCTAGAGGTCAACATTTTCTACATATAAAGAACGGGCAGTAGAAGAAAGGTACAACATGACATTTAGGGCTTTTACAACAGTGGGAGGAATCTGACCCTCTTTCACAAGCATTTACCAGACAGTTCTAATTGTGTCACTACTTCCCTCGTGTCAGTGCAACGTGGACATCATCTGTTCTACTCATGCGGATGTTGGTGAGGGAAGGCGAAAGAGAGAAATGAACATGACTTCAGAAATGTTTCACATAAAGAGAACTTTTCTTTTTCCTTTCCTTTTCTTCCTCCCTTTCCTCCTCTTCCAAACCCCTCCCTCTTCCCCTCTTCCCTGTTTTTGTGACAGGGTGTTATGCATCCCATTCTGGCTTTGGACTCCCTCCACATGTTGCCAAGAATGACTCTGAACTTGTGATCCACCTTCTGAGTGCAGGATTACAGGCATGCACCATCAAGCCCACTTTATTTGAAGCTGAGGGTCAAAATCCAGGCTTTGTGCATGCTAGGGAAGCAAACATTCCACCAAACTAGGCTACATCCCCACCTAGCATGCCTGCTGCCCTCACTGGGTCTTACTACAAAGACCTCACTGGCCTGGAACACACTGTGTAGATATGGCTAGTCTCAAGCTCAGAGATCCAGCTGTCTCTGCCTCCCAAGTGCTGGGATTAAAAGCGTGTGTCACCACACCCAGGCCTACAACTATAGACACATATACATATTATTTTTATTTATGTGTAAATAAAGACCTTATTTATTGTATGTGTGTGCGCGCGTGTGTGTGTGTGTGTGTGTGTGTGTGTGTGTGTGTGTGTGTATGTGTGTGTGTGTGTATGTGTGTGTGTGATAGTACATACATGCAAGTCAGAGGACAACTAATTCTCTCCATTTACCACATGGGTCCCATTCAGGTCATCAGGCTTAGCCGTAAGCAGCCTAAAGTGATGAGCCAACTCACTGGCCAATTTTATATTTGTATAATATTAAAAATTATTCAGCAATATAAAATTGGAAAATCTTATTGAGTGAAAACATGTATCTGACATGAAGATCAGTGGAAAAATAAAGTAAAAAGAACATGCTACCCGCTTCCTTCTCCTGTATATCTAAAATAACATGTACTATCGACAAATTACATGATCCCAAAGGGGAAATACTGACAAGGTTTTTTAAATACGAAAAGGGAAATTAACGAAGGCTGGTTTTTGTTCACATAGCAGCTTCTTCAACGAAGTGATAATAGTTCCAGGGACAAGGCTTATTAGTCTCTGGTGGCCAAGAACTCACTGTGAGGGCACAGGAGAGAATCTCCTCTCTATGGCTGATCAATTACTGCAAAATAGTTTATGCAAAAGAAACAAAAACTTCCCTATAGACTTCTTCGCCACATCATTTGTGACGTGATGTAAGAATACAGAAATACAATCTCGCAAACCGCAGATCAAGGTTGAATGTCTCCAGGAGAATTCCATTCAGTCGGGGAGCTATCTTCAGGGTTCGAAACAGTGAAAACCACAAGATTACAAATTGCTCGGGACTCAGAGTCTACTTACTGCTTTCTTCCTGCCCATCAAGGTTTCTTACCAAGCACAACTGACTGCTTAGCTCTACTTAATGTGGTTTGCCAAGACCCAGAAGATCAATTCCCCAGGGCTCTGGCAGACCAGGGGAAGGGAATTCCAGACTTAATGGCCCTCTGTGGAAAATGCTTCATCTCTTATAGCTCAAATCTTGAGAGCAAGTGTGTGCCAGGTGATCTTATTTGTCATGAGGTGAGACAACTACTATGGTTACCTGACAACCTGAGGCATCAAAGGCACAGCTCGTGTTTAGCCACTTGGCTCACAGAGGTGAATAGTGCTAAGGACAAGGTAAAATAGAGACAGCAATCCTACAGGCAGATATAGAAGACGAGGAACTAAGCTGTAGTTCTGCTGCTATCTGCATATTGGATTACTTTGCCTCTCTAGCCTCATGGGAATGATGAAGTTCCTCAGTTCACCTGACCAGGATGGCGCCAAGAACTGTGGAGATCATTAACATACTAAAGAAATAGAAAGAAGGCACATGTCTGGCGTGATTAGTTAAATTAGTCATGATTTTTCTGAATATCGGAATATGTCGGAGTCACGAGTAGGAAAGCCCAGGGATAAGGAGTATTAATAAGTTTGGCTCACAGACAGTAGGTCTGAGTCAGTGCAACCTATGGAGGTGTCTAGAGGTGGATGGAGCCGAAGCTATCAGACCACTTGAACTCTGAAAGGTAGGCTTTGAAGATGGGAGGTCTACCCAAAAGCCTGAGTTCTTCACTATGTCACAGAACTGAGAAGATCCAGTAAAAAATGTGCCCAAGCACCTAAGAAATAACCTTATTTCGTTATAATTATCATTAGACAGCTAAGATAGAAAAGACAAGCATGAAAGAGACCTAGGTTTCCCTTCTCAGGAATATACAAAGTTGTAGAAGAGAAAGATATGAACATAAATGGGCATGGCATGAGCCAGATGTGGCTTATGTAGCTAGACACACAGTACACCAAAACTTGAAAGATTTTGAAAGATATACAGGTTTTTTTTTTTAAAAGGTAGATAACCCCATGGAGGTTTGAACTGCAGGATGGCAGAAATGGAGCCGATTATTAGAAACTAGGAAGCCTCTTGAACAGGAATTGAGGGAAGAAACTTTTCTACTGAGGCACCTGGTAGCTTGTCTTTGTCTTGTCTTCTCTGGACCACAGCACCTCTGGCCTACAGCAGAGTAAATCCTATGTGTGGGCCATAGCCATGCCATACACAATAGCAGGAAGCCTCTGTTTGGGTTTCTCCCCGTCCCAAATGGTCCCCAGGGAGACACAAACACAGGAGGGACTCTGAGGGCTTACAGAGATTGCACCCTCGGGATCAACCAAGTGAGCCCCAGTTCCTACAGGAAGGTTTTCTTTTGTAGGATTGTTGTTGAGTCCCTCATGATGGAAAAGCTACCTTCCAAGTCAGACTATTAAAATTGAGATTAGTGATGGTGTATTTTCCATTTGGCTTTTAATTGCACAAACAGCAAGAATCCAAAGAAGAGCAGCTAAATGCTGAGCTGCCTCGCTGCATCTTTAACTGTTTCCTGTGAACTTTCTCCACACAGCTCTGGGAGATTATAAATACTTATGGCTTTGCCTTGTGATTTCTGCTCTCCTGAGGGTGTTGGGTTGGAACGAAACACTGCAATTTCTTTGTTTCCTTGTTCTTTATTGTGGATGTCATGCACTGGGTTTGTTTGAGTAACATTTAACACTTGGAGTCTGTCCGGGTAATTACTGCCTTTGCCTCATGCTACGTACATACTCTCAAGGAAATGCAAGATGAAAGCACTCTCAAATGACTGGTGGGACAAAAACGTGAGGAGTGCCACAGTGCCACAAGGCATGGTGCTTTAAATATAATGCTGAATTTTAAGAGGATATAAGAATCATTGCAACAGGCTGTGTGATTCATATATTCATAGCAGGATGTAAAAAGCCATAAAGTTCTGAGAAGTATTGGGGACTACAGATTGCTGGGTTCTTCACACGGCTACTACTGCCATGAAGTAATCGTACTTCAGTCATGAAATAAACAAGGGGCAGTTGCGTCATTTCCATATTTCCATTGCAATTTTAAATTTTTTCCATGGAAAGGACAGTCATTCATAGGAAGACTGATACACACACACACACACACACACACACACACACACTGCATGTTATTGTGGGTAAAAAAAAAAAAGCAAGGAAGATTCAGAATATAGATTAGCAGACGCTCTGTTGTTAACATCAAGACTTACCAGTATTAAAATTTCATACACAACCAGATAATCAGAGCCTGAAAGGAAGTTTTCTCCCCTCAACAGGATGTCACTACTACGACAACTTGTTCTCTCCTTTTCCTCCAACTGTGATCCAGTTCCTTCATGCTTTGTTGTAACCCTGAAGCCATCTTTCTAGACCTCAGACGTCTGAGTGAAGGGGGATGTGTTGTGCTTGACAGTGTGTATTTATTTGTTAAGTTTCTTGTTCTGCATAGAATCTCTAAGACAGTCTCCAAAGCACCACATCTGGCCCAGATGTAGCCCTGTTTCCCTCATTGTCCCTTCTTTTTTTGTTCTCACCTCCTTGCTAAGAGCCCTCAATAGCATTTGCCATACCCTTTAAAGCACATACTTGGATTTAAGCAGGTACCTCCTCCATATATGGCCTTGATCCAAAGAAGTAAATTTAATCAAAGTAATTTTACCAGGCTGAGTTGGCTAACTGTTATCATCATACCATCAAGGCATTCAGGGGACATTTACTCTCTGTCCACCCTATTCCTCAGAGGAATCCGGGATAGAGCATTCTATGTTCTTACAAAGAACATGTGTTACCCACACATTACTTTATGAATCTCCATGTCTGTGTCTATATACTCAGTGAGAGAATATATTCCAATTTTCCTTCCCAACAATATTTGAAGATCAAGGAAGTTGAGCATTCTTGTGATGCTCTTTTAATTCATACCCAGACAAACGGTGCCTCGGTGATGGAGATCCATCCTCACAGTTGCTCATCTTCTTAGGCTTGGATCTCTTAATTATTTTTCCTGACCAGTGCCCCCTAATTTTTCTTTGGTAACTTCAATACTACATGTAATGAATTCCATCTTCATCTCCCTGACTTGCAGATGGCCTTCTTGTTACTTCCATCTGTCTTGTGGCATCCATGTCTATATGGAACTAACATGAAATGAGCCTGTCCTTGGGTTAGCTGGTACAACCCGAACACAAGGAAGATAGGACTGGAGGGTGGAGTTGCCAGTCTTCCCCTCTGTGATCTTCTTGAGTTCTGTAGGGTGCTATAGAGAGGTTACAGGCTGAGGGGCCAGAAGGGTTCTACTAGTATGTACCTTAAGACCTCAATTGTCTATTTTCTCATTTGTAAATGGGGGAACTGTAATGCTGGTGGGTGTCAGGTCCACCCCGGGAGATGGGGCCACACATTTGTGGTTCCTGACCTTTCTCTTAGTCAGTGCAACTTAACTTTAGGGAGTGTTACACTTTGTTTTCCTTACTATCCCAAATTTTGGGCAACATAAGTAGTTTATAATACAAGGTGGCAATAGATATAGTACTTAGTATTAGATTTAGATTTAGCATTCTACCTATCATTTTTCCCCCTTGGTGAAAATGCTCTCAGTTCCGTTCTGCTGGAAGCACTTCTGGGTCATCCATTTCCTTTCTACTTCTCCTCTGGGGGCTCCAGTTACAGCACTTCAGGCCTGGGAGTAACAGCTACTGAGGGTGCATCATTTCAAATTATCACATTGATAATTTCAGCCCACACACTCCCTCTCCCCCCTCCATATCCAAGGATCTCCACTGGCATCTCCCTTGGATATCTCAAACTTAATCATACTGTGACCTATAATGTCATCATGATCTTTCTCTCCAAGTCTGTTTCTCTTTGCAGGGCCCCCGAATCACTGAATGACACTTGATTCTTTTCTGTGATTCATGCCATAAACCTAAGAGTAGCCCTTAATGTTTGCTGCCTCTGCACAGTACTAAAGCCTGTTCATGGTGCATCTTAAATGCTGGGGATTAGTTTCCTAGAGGCCAAAGGAAAAGCCTCCTGCAAAGTCTGTTTGCTATAGGCCATCCGATGAATCTTCTAATACAGGGCTGGTTAATTCTTCACCCCACCTTGCACCTCTCCCATCTTTTCAGTGACTTCCTACTGCTCTTGGGATCAAGGCTCAAAACTCCTTAGCACATCCTATCAGCTTCTCCTCACCTCTTTCAGCTTCATTTTACACCAGGCCCTGGTGCCTGCAGCGTCTTCTACCTAACAGCTCTGTCCCTCTTTTTCTGTTTGATTCTTTCATTGTTTAGAATTCAGCGTCTGCTTGAGAAAACTTGTGCTGTCCTCTAACTACATGAGTCGCTGTGTCATATGATTTGTGATACGCCACACATTTGTCTGGATGTAATGTTTGTTAGCTTGTTTCTCCCAAGGGGTCAGAAAACTCCCCAAAGAGTAGGACCTTGACTGTTTTGCTAGCACTGTATCCCTGGCATTGAGCACACTACCTGGGACACAGTTACATGTTGAAAATCTGTGATGCCTCAGGATCATGAATTTCAAAGGTTTTGTTTTTCTTGTTCCTTTCCCCTGAAATCTCTTCAAACAACATGCAATCTCATGAAGGCCATTTATTTAATGTTCCAAGTAACAGACAGAACCGACCTAGAGCACACTGAAGCAGGTTTGTTTAGAATTTTCCAGATGTACTTTTTTTTTTTTTTTGGTTTGTTTCATTTAATGTTTCAGGCCAGTTCATTTGCCCATTTATTGACTTGATCATTTGCTCTTTCCTTGTTTAAGTTAAAGTCATTGATACACTGAGATATTCATCTTCTGTTGCTCACAGAGATTGTACAGGTTGGTGGTATGAATGCAGAGTAAGGACCATCAGAAATAACATAGTCAAGGTAATAGAAACATGACAGTATTCACACCAGATGCACTTTTACCTTCTTTTAATATTAGTCACCTAACAAACACTGTTGCATGAGAAGCACTCTACATAGTACAAAGTATAATGGAGAAGAGAGTGAGATTCTTGATTGTGAGAGACAGAGAGACTCACATGTGAAAACATGGTAAGTGATGGAGGAAGGTGTGGGTAACAAATTAAAATTTGCTAGGAGGATTAGATGGCTTCTAAGAAGGAAATCAAGGCTATTTCAGTGGAATTATGAAAGGAAAGGAAGGCCTTCTGAGCAGGGATCTGGGTTGTGAAAAGATACAGGTTAAATAGGTAACAGAGAAATCACTAGAATAGAATGCTGGAAACACTAGATCCTGAGACATGAGTAAGAGTGTTAAAGGGACAAAAGTGATTAGTTGAAAAACACCTGGAGGTGATACTGGTGTATATGTGAACGTCTTCCTAATTATTCTAAAGATTAGGATTCTTAATCTTCTGTATGATCCTACTCTGAGTTATTAGGGATTTGTAGTAAAGGATGCTAGAGCAGTTTAAGGTAAGAATGATGTACTCTCAAACACTGTGTCATTATGAATAGTATGGTATCTAGTCAGTGCTCTCCAAATGCATCAACAACCACTTCTCATGGGACAGTAACAAAAATCAAGTGCAAGGTACAGTTTAGAAAATGATGGCAAAGCAATAAGGCACAATGACAGGGATCAGGAATCATAGCACAAGCAACAGGGGGCCCCTTGAAGACATGGCCTACCCTGTGTTCTGAAGGGCTTTCTAGCTGCATTGTGGAGATCTAACTAGTGGAAGGGATGCATAGATTTAAACGAACATTGAAAAGAGGGTAGCAGTAAGAACAGAGTGAGGTAGAAAAGGACACGTTCAGAAGATGGACTCAATGGGCTTTGCTATCCTCTCATGTGAGGAGCTTCAAAGGGCTCTGAGAAGGCAAGGATCCTAGGATGAAGATGCTTTTACAATGGGGGAGACAATCAATATCAATGGACTCAGGAAATGCAGATTTCCTGAGCATTTAGATGAAAGGTAATGGGAACATTCTCACAGAAACTGACTTGTGGAGGTAGACAGGGAGCCACTGGAAATATGGGCTTGTAGGCACATGAATTTATATTTAAATAGCACTTAAAGCATACACACTTCTGTCCTAAGATCATCTGCATTAGCCTGGTAGTGATGGCACACACCATTGATCCCAGCACAGGGGAGGCAGAGGCAGCCTGGTCTCTATGAGTTCTATGTAATCCTGGTCTACTGACAAGAGTAAGCTGCCAGCACTCATGTCAGGTAGTTCTACCACCAGAACATGGGCATCTGATGCTTCTGCCCTCTGTGGTCCCCTACACTTGTGTGCACATACCCACACACAGACACACATAGTTAAAAACACTAATACAAAATTTAAAAATACCTCAAACAGGAACCCAAATACCAGAAACTATGAGATACACCAATGCAGGGGAAGCTTATAGCTTTGAGTGACTACATTAAAAAAAAAAAAAAACAAAGTAACAATGCAACTCAAGGTCTCAGCAAAACAACTAAACCCATAATTAGCAGATATAAATAAAAAACAGAGAAGCAAATAATACTGACACAAAAGAATAAAATGAAGATCAATGAAACACGGAGTAGGTTCTTTTAAACATAAAAGATTGATGAACCCTTAGCCAAACTAACTAAAAGAGAGAGGAGACTCAGATAAACTGGAAGGCAAGAGAGAGAGAGAGAGAGAGAGAGAGAGAGAGAGAGAGAGAGAGAGAGAGAGAGAGAGAGACAGACAGACAGACACAGACACACACAGAGAGTGAGAGAGAGAGAGAGAGAGAGAGAGAGACAGAGAGAGAGAGACAGAGAGAGAGAAACAGAGAGAGAGAGAAACAGAGAGAGAGAGAGAGAGAGAGAGAGAGAGAGAGAGAGAGAGAGAGATACCTGTAGGAGAAACTGTGACAAGCTTACCAAAGTGCAGTTTACCTGCTCCCGTGCCTAGGCCAGTCTGCATGAAGATGAATGGCAGGCACTTCCTCCCTGAGCCAAGCTTGCCTCTAACCCCAGAGACAGCTGACCGAGAGACACCTGACCCAGAGACATCAACGAGGAAAGGACAACACAGAGTCGCCACCTGAGACAACAAGACCTTGGGAGGGGGTATAAAGGCAGGTCTAACTTCCTTAAATAAAAGAGTCTGCAGCATGCTCTGCTACTCTCTGACTCCTGGGGCCTGAGTCATTGGTGCTGCATTTTTTCACCTACTCCCCCAAAGGGTGTCCAAGGAGGTAACCCACAACAGATACCAATAGGTCTATTAAGGAGTGAATTTTTGAAAAGTTTATTATGTATTTATGTGTACAAGTGTTTTGCCTACATGTGTATCTGTATACCACATACATACCTAGTGTTTAAGGATGCCAGAAGGCATCATATCCCTGGAACACAAGTTATAAGCAGTTGTGAGCCGCTAGGTGGGTACTGGGAACTCTTGAAGTTCAGCCAGTATTCTTAACTGCTGAGCCATCTCTCCAGCCCATCATTTAAGAATATTTAAAAACTTAACTGCAGTAAATCAGTAAATTGAAAAATATGTATCACACAGCCAAATTCCTAGGCATAACCACCCAAACTGAAGCAAAAGGATATAAACATATCAACATTAACGATGAGTTGAAACTGTCATAAAAGCAAAACTAAAGGAAACAAAGACAAGACTTGGGTTGAATGCATTGAAAGCCTAATCCTACCAGACTTTTAAAGGGGAACAAACACCAACACATCTCCAACAACTTCTTGGAATAGAAACGGAAGGAATGCTTGTATTAAATATGGACCCTTCTCCTCTTCCTCAATGTCTCATTTAGAGTCACTGAAGATGCAGGCATTTTTAACAGATCACAGGTAATTTTCTGGCATGTTGACACCTAACACCTGTTGTATAAAAACATTTTCTTTCCTTAATGAACAAAGCTGCCATTTATCCACTCCTCAGACCCTGGCAGCTGGCCCACTCGGAGACCATGTCAGTTGGCTCAAACAAAATTTGTTCCACAGTGACTGATGAAAGGCGTTTCTTTCTAAAGATAACTTGTAAATACTGGAAGAAGTAACTGGTTGTTCAAATGGATGGGCACCAACATATGAATTATGAGATTAGAGAAGGATGATAGAAGCAAAGAAATAGAATAAACCTCAATTGATCCCAAAGAAATGGAAGTACACTAAGTGTCTGACACAGTATCCAAAGCAATCACCTTGAAGACTCTCTCAGACCTCACTGCTGTAGACGCCATGCACTTTGGTTAGAGGACATGAAGAGATCAAGGTGGTACTGATCAGGAAGCTTCCTCCCTGCTGGTGAGTGCCTTTCACACTGGAAGGTGCTATTCAGGCTGATGGGGGTGGTGGTGAAGGTCATTACTAGTCTTACACAGCTGTGAACCCCAATAAAAACCAGTGTGGCTAGGTATGCCCAGGGGTTCAATAGTGGCAGAGTGAATTGAGGGCCTGTTTCACTGGAGGAATATAAGCCCGGTGCTGTGAATCTAACCAAGAATCCATGGCTGTGGAGTTCATAGGCTCCAGGGATGAATCTACTACTATTATTTTGTTAAATGGACATAGTTTAGCCTACCCTCTAAACTTGTATTCTTAAGGCCATAGATTAGTGGAGCTTCTAGGCCACAATAGAAAAGTTGTGTTATAATTTTGTACAATGATAGGCAGTTAATACAGAGATTCATTACTAGTCAAAGTGCATTGAATAATTAACTGTAGAGCACTCAGCCACAGATGGGATGACCTTAGAGGAGACAATAAAGATGGTAAGGGCCAGAGACTGGAAAGGACTACAGTAGCAAAAAGCCTCCCGGAAATGATGGTATTAGTAAATGCACGAACTCACAGAAGCTGTGGTCATCTGCATAAGAGCTACCCAAGTTCAATTCAGTCAGCAGTCAAGCTTGGAGTGGGAGGGGCTTGGAGTGGGAGGGGCACATGATCCCATACCTCTTGGTGAAGACCTGTTGACAATTGATGGCACATTGGGGATTGAGAGTCAGTTTTCTTCAAGGTGTGGCTCCTGGTAGGTCCACAGTGCTCCATTGGATAGTCTTATACTCTTAAAGTAGCACAAATTGGACTTGGTGGGTTATTAAATTAAAAAAAAAGGGACACAGTTGTGTGATTGAGGAGTGGATCCAGTGTGGGTCTGGAAGGAGTTAAGGGGAGGAATTTGAGGTGAATATGATCAAAATACAGTGTGTATTTGTATAAAATTCTGAAATAACAAAAAAGTTTACTACACTATATGAGAACATAGGAGCTAGGTGAATCAGGAAAACACACAAACAAGTTTAGTAAGGAGACAGAAATAATAAAACAAATCTCTGTGACAGAAATCTATAAAGGCTGAATTGAAAAATAAAAGTCAAGAGAGCTGTAACAGTTAATAAAGGACAGAAATACATATAAAACAAACAAACAAACAAACAAGAAGCCCAGGTCATCTGAAACTAGTATGCAATCAAAGGAGTGAAAAGAACAGTATGGAAGAGTGAAGGAAATTCAAGGGATTCTCGCTCTGCTCCCTGACTGCAGACACAGTGTGAACTGGCATGTCCCGGTGTGAATGGGCATGTCCCTGAACATGATAAATAAACTGTAGCCTCTGAACCTGTCAGCTCAGAGAGATCCTTCTTCCCTTAAATATGATCACAGCAATAAGAAAAAGCAATGGGTACAAGGCAGTAATATACTAAAACCATTTTTCTTCATGGTTGTTTCCTACCCCAAAACCTTTAATCAGAAAATCTGAAACACACACACACACACAAAGAAAAAAGCAAAAGACATAACTATAATCATAATCTCACCACCTCCATTAACAATGGGGTGCTGTTCTTCATAGCATATTTCTCAGGTAATGCTAATCCAGATCATACTTCACCCTTCTTAGGTCTCCTCTTTTATCCACTTACTACTGTGTTTTAAAACATTATCTGAGCCAGATGCTGGTGGTGCATAATTTTAGTCCCAGCACTCAGGAGGCAGAGGCAGATCTCTGTGAGTTCGAGGCCATCCTGGTCTAAGAGCTAGTTCCAGGACAGGCTCTAAAGCAATACAGAAAACAAAATAAAACCATACTCTGTAATCTCTGTAATTATGATTTCCCAAACCATAGATTAACATAGATGTCTGACATAGCAAAAGTCATAATGGATATTTTTCAACAGTGATGATTTAAAATCATCTAAGCTAATTTATTAGAAAAGTTGGTATCTGCCCTTCTTAAATTATTAGTAAAGATTTTTTTTTCCGAGGCAGTTTCTCTGTGTAACACTTGTGGTTGTTCTGGAACTCACCAGGCTGTCCTCAAACTCACAAGGATCTGCTTGCCTCTGCCTCCTGGGTGCTGGGATTAAAGGCATATGCCACCATATCCAGTGAAGATTAATATTTTTATATGTCTATCTAAACAAAATATCCCTTGCCTAGAGAATTGGTGTTGCTTTTTCTTTGCAGTGGATGCATTCTTTCAGTTATTTTATGGAGCTTGCTCTGAACTTCTTTGACATAAAGCATTGAAGGGCCAGATGCAGCTGCCCTGTCTAACTTCTACTTAGAAAAATATCCATTTTCTTTCTCCATCATTTAAAAGTCATGTTATAACTGCGCATCTTTAAGGGTATGTAATATTTTGGTACATTTATACACTGTGTGCTATCAACACAGGGTTACTTAATTTTTTATCATCTCCTCTTCCTAATGAGACCATTATAAGCTTGCCTCCTCTAGGTGTTTTGAGTCGATGATTCAATAGTCACAAATATAAATGCTCTCAGTGTAAAGTCCTTATCCTTCTCATGTAGCTGGGATCTTGAACCCATTAACCAATGACTTCTCAAATTCTTTGAGTTCTTGGCATCACTTTCTTAGTAAGCCTTTGATTTCAAATGACACCTGTGTTTGTGGCCATGCATCTCTGTAAAGGCCCAGTCTTTACAAATGCTGCCTGTGGCCATCTGCTATGCCTTAGTGGCATCTAAGTCATAACTGCTGAATGACAAAGCCATTTAATCTTGATTTTCACGAATACAATAAAATGCCATTGCCTTTATCAAGCACAGAGCAGAAATTTGTGAAGTTCTGATATGACTCTGCCAGCTTTGTCTGTGTTTAGGCTAGATCTCAAGCCCTAGGGATGTGACTGTAACAAACAGGGTAAATTAAAAACTGAAGGTACTCAGATCTATTCTGGAAGTAAAACAGGGAGCAGGAATGTGATATAATAAGGGATTCCTGAAAAGAAGAATTGTTTTTCATAGGAAAATACTTGCAAATTACTTTACATAAAACATCAAACAAACCAGTCCCCACATTGGTGACATAGTACTCATCTTTTTTGTTTGAAGTTTTTCTTAACAGCTTTGCGTTCTCTCTCTCTCTCTCTCTCTCTCTCTCTCTCTCTCTCTCTCTCTCTCTCTCTCTCTCTCTCCTCTCTCTCTCTCTCTCTCTCTCTCTCTCTCTCTCTCTCTCTCTCTCTCTCTCTCTCTCTCTCTCTCTCTCTCTCTCTCTCTCTCTCTCTCTCTCTCTCTCTGTCTCTCTCTCTCTTCCTCTCTCTCTCTCCTCTCTTCCTCTTCCTCTGTCTCTCTCTCTCTTCTCTCTCTCTCTCTCTCTCTCTCTCTCTCTCACACACACACACACACACACACACACACACACACACACACGCACGCGCACACACACACACACACACACTTTCTCTCTCCCTCTCTCTCTGTGTACACATGCATGTATTTACTCATTTTGTATTGCTAATGATTGACTACAGGGCCTTGTGCATGCCAGGCAAACATTCTGCCACCAAGTCAAACCCAATCCACATTTATTTTTTAAACTATAATTTCACAGTTAGACATTCAGAAATGTAAGAGATATGTCTAAAAATTCTCATTCAAAGATTATTTCTTAATTTTACTTGCAAAGGTGAAAAAATGATACATTACCTTTGAAACTAGCAGTGCAATGATTTCTTTCACAGTGTTGTCAATCAAATCATCTATTTTTGAATGGTACTGTTGCTAGGTTTAAAAAGACAAAAATGCATTAGTGGATACGGACTTGAATTCTTTGTTGTAAAATCATGACTGCTCTAAAGCTACTAGTTATGGCATATCAAATTTACTTAAAATGATCATTTTGAACATTAAAAGAACAAAGCTGTGACAATGATCCCATCCAGTCAACACTTTCTCCATTGCGGTTGGAAAATTTTCCCATGTGCACTGTTGAGTTAAGCAGCTAATGGGGTTATTACGGGGGTTGAATTGAGTTCTTATCCTTATTCAGGCAGAGGAATGTGAAGGGTACTTTTTGTCTTCTCCCCTGTAATGAAGGTGGCCCTGTATTTTTCTAAAGGGTTCGTTTAGCCAGAGAAGCAAGGAGACTCAAAAAAAAAAAAAAAAAAAAAAAAAGATTTAATTAATACAGCATTTCATGTCTGACAACTCTCATTCATAAGTTATTTTAAATGTGCTCTAGAGATAAAACGCACTCCCAATTGTTCTCTCTAAAAGGACTTTTTGTCAGCCCTGGAGCAGCAGTGGATACAATTCTTACAACATGCTCAAGCAAGGGCAAAATTAAAATTTCATCAACAAAAGGGAATAGATGGTAACAAATTAATAGGCCATAAAAGGTATAATGAAACGACACTACTCCCCAAAGCTTTATTACTGTTTCCTCATGAACAAGATGTCTTTAAATAAATACAAAAAAGATGGATTTAAAATAAATCTGAAAGACTCCTGTTTTTTGCTTTCTTTAGAGAGATTACCAGAGGGTCCCTTTATTAAATCAGCAGAGGCTTGGGCCTCTGTAGCAAATGCAGACACATCTATTTACACAGTAACTCTTTCTTTGGAAGCATTTATCTGACAGCAGATTGTCCCCAATGGCCACTTCACAGAAAATGTGGCTTGTAAAGACTAACCCTATCCTGATGATTCAAGGCTTCTAGGAACAGAAAGCAGAATGCACAGACTAAAAGGACTCATGTCAGAGTAAACATTAGACCAACTTCACAGCTGCCAGCTGAATGCTTCCCTAAGTCCTATGTATTTGAAAGCTATATTTTTCTTTCTTCGGAAAACATGTCTCAAAGTTTCCACACAGAACAAAACATCAGCTCAGGCTTACTTTGGAATACGAGGGAATGATCCCCACACCCTCAAGGGCTCTAATAGTTAGAGTGGTCATCATCTACTTGTGTAAATAATGAAGCATAATGTTGAGGCTCCCAAGTTATCTGCCCCCCCCCCGGCTGCCGAGTGTGTGTGTGTGTGTGTGTGTGTGTGTGTGTGTGTGTGTGTGTGTGTGTGTATGTATGTATGTATTGACACTGATCTCAAATTAACCACCTGCACATGACCACTGAGATTTCTGAGTATGTGCTACTTTTCTGGTTCACTTAAAGCCTTGCTGACTTCCAAAGCTTTGTCCCTCAGACCACAAAGAGAATGGGCAGTGGGCATAGTGGGTGAATTTACACTGCAGGAGAGTTGGAATGTTCAATGCTGGCATAGGAAATGAGACAATGAAGAAAAACAGAGTTGAAGCAAGAGTGAAGTTTAGCTAAACAAGCTGACTGGTAGGTAGTCAAGATTTACTTAATCAGTTAATGCTCTGGGCCATGAATACAATTCAGGGCCAATACAAAGGCTTCAGCACTCAGACGAGTGGTTTGTAGGGTGAGACCCAACAGCCTTGCAAAAGGGCCTCCCAGCTCCAGCCAAAGGATGCACAAGAGACAGGGTGATGAAAACTTATGCAAATGAGTTCTGCCTCTCTCCTTTTATGTCCCTGCTCCAGACCTGTGTCTGTGCAACACAAAGGAATGAATCAGCAGTCCTGGCCTCACTCTGGGCAGGAACTGGAAAGAGATACAGGAGATAGGCATGCAGACTCTCAAAGGTGTTCTTAACCACGTCTTGACCTCAAAGTTCTACGTGCCATGTAGTTCATATTTTAAGTCTGTAAATATTTTAGAATGTTTTATCTTATTTGTTCTTTTTATGTGTATGGGTGTTTTGCCTACATGTATGTCTGTGCCTGACTTGCATGCTTGGTGTCTCTGCAGGCCAGTTGAAGGTATGGATTTCCTGGGTCTGGAGTAACAGATGATGTGAACCAACATGTGGGTGCTAAGAATTGAACTCAGGTCCTCTAGAAGTGCAGTCACTGCTTTTAACCACTGAGCCATCTCTCCAGCTTCCATATTTTAATGCTTAAGAAACAAAATACCCCCAGAATGCTATTACATATAAGATAATAGAGGGTCTACATATTAATTTTTTGCATTGGATTAATCCTGGCCATTCTTAAAATCAGTGATAAGCCACTTCAGAAGTCATTTATACTCTTTTTATTGAAAGGCTCAGAAAGTCAATGGACCTCAGGAGTCAAGAAACTCTGATAATGTACACTTGGGTGTACTTTCTTTAATTCATGATCTAGATATAGAGGAGAAGAAAAGAAAGGAGAGATAGAAATGGATGTATGAGTGAAGATAAATTGAAAACAAATGATCAAAATGTATCTAACTTTAATGTATTGCTCCAGAGGTCAACAAGTATGGGATCACTAGATTTACACAATACGTGAGTCTGCTGCTATAAATTGATCCCATCATCTGGGAACACCAGCCAGGATGTAGTGTGAACATCCTTATTTTATGTATCCTTTCTGCAAAGACAGCAAACCACATGTATATGGTTATATGCGTCTGCCAATATAATTAAAAGCCGGTAAGTTATTCAATATAGCGGGTAGCTTCCAAAGATAAAAAGAACACTCTAAACCACAAAGTAGCAACAAACAGAATTTTTTGGCAAAGTTATTTATATTGCCTAAGCTAAAACTGATGCATTGCTTTCCACTTCAATGAACAGATAACACCGTTGATAAAAAATTGAAAAGTTTTCGTTCTTGACTACAAAAATGTCTATAAATGTGTGCATAAGTGTGTGTGTGTGTATGTGATATGTGTGTGCACATGTCTGTACAGGTGTTTATACACACGCACACATGGGTTAGAGGACAACCCTGGGCCATTCTTTAGCAGCTGTTCACTGTATTTGATGATAGAGGGTCTCTCATCAGTCTGGGGATCTCCAATTTGGCTAGACATGCTAACCAATCAGTCTCAGGGCCCCTTTTGTTTATGCCTCCCTGCTCTCTGAGTGCAATCCTGCACCCCAAGCTTTGCAGGTGTCTTCAGAGGATTGAATTCAGGTCCACATGCTCATATAGCAAGCAGCTTGATGAGTAAGTGATCTCCCCAGCTCTAAAACCTCCATAGATTATTTTTAAAACATTTACATTTATTTACTTATTTAAAAACATTTTTCCCACATTTGCCCTCAAAAGCAAACAGGTTTTTTTCTTCTTTTTAGAATGAATCTCAATTTACACATGGACAATTATTTGGAAATCCTTGCTGCAGAGCTCAGGCACATTTAAAATCCTGACATTGCTACACTCAGGTGAATATCATCATTTCACTGGACTGTTCACATGCAAATATATTAGAAATGGAGACTAACCAAACTCTAGTGCAACCCCGACTCTGGCTCTTGTTTTGGGTTGCATTTTAGTAGGACTGGTTTGCTTCTTCTGGGAATGGGAGAATTCCCCTTTAATTGATAACTAATTCTGTAGAAGTAGGACCCCTTGCTCACCTGAGCTACTCATTAATTTGTTCACATTCTCACATCTTTATTCTCAGTCAATGGGACCAGGGTTGAAGTGGCTATGAGGGCAGATGGATATCTACAGCATAGGTAGTCATCTGCTTTCCTATAGTAATGGATAATAAGGATTCTAAGCAATGTGGTGGTTTTATGATCTCAACATCTGTCCTGGGGGACTGGCCTAAGTCTGCTGACTCATTATAAACATCCGTCACATGAGTAGACCATTCACTCACTAATCACTTCATTAAACACCATTCTGGGCCTCGGAGAGCACCTTTGCATCATCATGAGGCACATAGGAAAATAGAATTGCAATCTGGGAACACAGGCAGGTCTTTGGTGTGGTCAGGAGAAGAGATTTTTAATGTCAATAACAACATATTAATAATAAATTATCACAGAGCTCAGTGAATTAGCTTTATTTCTGCTGGTTTTAACTATGTAGTATATGTTTTACATGGTTCTGAATTGTTCATTAACCTAGTTTTGTCAGGAACTTTGTTTCTTTCTGGAACAACAATTTCAAAACCTGGCATAGACAGAGAGAGGGGGAGGGGGAGCCTGGTGGAGGGAGGAACATTTATGAACAATTATGTAAGTGTATTTATTGGAGATTAAAAGCAACATATACGATCCTTGTCTTTTGTACTTGTTTACCACTTTTCAGGGCTGTTAATAGGTTTTACACCTGCACATTTTGAACTACATTAATTGTGTGAAAGTTGTAGGGGACTAATTTGTCTCTGGTGAGAAGGTACAGGTGCAGACATAATGAATAGTAGCAGATTATTCTTCAAAATGCCTCACTTCCTAATATAAAGAATCAGTGGGTCATGTGACTTTCAGTGTGTGCAGTGGCGGTTTCTCTTTTTAAATACTAGAACACATTGTTTCTTACATGGAAAGATTTTTTAAAGCTGTGGCGATAACTTAGCTGTTCATTTAATCTACACGTATTTACTAAGTGCTGTCAAGTATTGTGTATATATTTCAATAAGAACTAATATAATCACCCAGTATTTATGGGATGATGACTACATAATCTAGATGAGATAAGGATGGGCTTATGAAGACAGTTAAGATAATATTCTCAGAAGGACAGCGAAAGGTTTACATCTGGATATTGAACCATATGAAGAGATGATTAGGAGCCATTGGCATCCAGACCAGCTGCTTACTCAATTGGATAATTGGAGATAATAAATCATGTCATGTGTGATCAGACAGTGATAATTACTGACCATCCTGTAACACTAGAAGATCCGATTGATAATATATATATATATATATATATATATTATGATGATATCAGATATAAATTTTCTCTCTAAAGTGCACATTGCAAAATATGAGCATATGTACATGAATATAAATTAAGTACAAATAGTTAATTAATATCTATACCTGAGTTAAATAAGAATGAAGCTCACATAGGGTCTTTTTAGCTTTCTTTGTAGTTAGCCAAGTCCTGGTAAAATTGCTACCTAAGTAAGTAAGGTCCTGCTATTTGGTTTTCAGGTTTCATCAGAGTGATTTATAAGAATGAATATGGCCATAGAAGAAAAAATATTGAATAATGACAACAGAGTACAGCCTGGTCCATCATGTATGCATGAACCTCCAAGGTTCAGATAGCACTCTAGGACAATCTTTTATGTGTGACAGTAGGTCTCATGATGCAGACAGCTTCCTCCCTACCAGTGGAAACTGATACTTATGTCTCAGGTCATTGGGGGGCTGTATCTCCCTGAAACTGACGTTTGTATTCATCAGTATGAGTGACCTTGTGCATGGGCATAGCCTCCTGATACCAATACTTAGAGTTATCCTGACATAGCCGTCATTGTCACCTAAAGCTCCAACTCTATATTCTGCAGGAAGTGTAAATTGTACCTACACACTTGAAAATCTACATTTATATAGACTTTTGATTAAAGGATAGTGAATTCATTTGACTTTAAATAATTTTATCTTTTAAAAATGTGAAAGTAGTTTATAGATTCTGTACCCTGAGAGAAAAAGTTTCTGTTTGACATCCTTTAAAGTATAACTTTGTAGATATACATATTGAAGCCTAAAAATCAAAACAAAACAAACCTCTGAAAAATAGAATATTATTTTAATTTGGAAAAAATGAAAACAGAAATACATAATTCTAAAGTGAAGATGAGTTTTTTTTTTTTTTAAAAAACACCCCCCCCCCGGCAAAATGCACAAAAATCCAAACCAAGCCAAAACAAAATGAGAGACTTACCCATTGACTCCTAAACTGGATCATGTGATGGAGGGAAAATGAAATAATGATGAAGGAGAACATAGGGGAGAACAAAGACATGATGAAAACAGTAATGACAACAGAAAAGGACACAAAATGTCAATGCAAACATATACATCTACAAAATACAGATCTATTTTCATCCAATCATCACTTTCAACAAAAACAAATCATGAGGTAAGCTGATGTTGCTCTTTGTAGTTGAAAACAAACAAACAAACAAACAAACAAAAAAGTGAAATGATAAAACTTTTATTAATGACAACTAGTACTTTTATTAAAATTTAAATTGCATTTTAATTGATTTTGTTTGCACGTTTGTGGAAGCAGAGGTGGGGTGAGTTCTTGGCATCACGTAGAGGTCAAAGACAACTTGTAGCATTTTTCAATTCCACTATTTTCTCACTTGGCCCCAGTAAGAGCTAGTGTCTACTTTATCCTTAGGAAAGGAAACTTTTGTATAAATAAATGTTTTCATATGCTATAATTTTTTTGTGACTTGCTTTTATGGATGCAAACACTTGGCCTTTTAAATTTGTCTAAACAAAGTAGGCATGCTTTTAGCTTTCTCATTTGTTTGTAACCAACAAGGTTTATGTAAATAGTCAGCACCAAAATGGTATATGGGGAATTAAAGACCACTTGAGAAGTTTTGGCAGATTTATACACAAAAGCAGAGGCTTTGTGGAGGAGAGGAACCTCCCTGCTGCACTACTGTTCACTAGGACTTACCTCCTGCCCTCCGTCCAGGGCACACAGCTTTGTGCTTTGCTTTTTAGCATCAACTAATACATTAAACATGGTGCACACGGAAGCTGGGATGCGCAAGTCAGTTGTTTTGTTCGCCTTTTGCAGCTTGAGTTCAAATGCAGTTCTTGTCCTAGTTATTAAAACATGAATGAGAGTAAGAAATCCTGCCATACATCCCACCCATTTGTAAAAGTGAAATCAACACCACAAGATAATAACATAAAACATGCAGATACAGAGTAAGTGGCTTGGTGGAGCTATGGAGTGGGACCCCTTGGGATGTTCTGGGCAGGTGTCTCAAATAAAGGTTAGACTGTGATGTTTCTATAGAAGAATACAATTTAAGTGTTCTTCACCAGGTGGTATTTTGAGTGCTAGCTTTATGCAGCCACTCAAGACAATACAGACACCCAAAGGGAGCTTTTTGTTATGTCTGATGTACCATATTTATTGGGGGAAAATATCATTCTACTGATTGCCTGAGGTGATATCCAAGAAGCAAAACCATGTGTTCCTTTTGCATTTAAGAAGGCATCCTGTGTGTTAGATCAGAACAAAAACAAAAACAAACAGGTACCAGCTTGGAAAGCTGAAAAATTGTAATATGCCACAGAAAACTACAATTCTTTTATGTTATTTAAATTGTCTCTTAGATGCCTGAAGTTGCAGGTAAAAATTGTAAGACAGGTAAGTTAGATTGGTCTTTTTTAAAGACCACCCCCCCTCACCATAATCGGATCTACAGATTTGAGACTTGAAACTCACATCTGAATTTTAAAACTTAACCCAAATTTACATTAAGAACTGGAATTTCTCAGCTCAATGTGTTCAGAGGTACTCTTTGTTCCAACTGATATTTGACTGTTACTCAGGTATACTCCCCCACAAATCACAGACACATATAAACAAATCATTAGCAGAGGTGCTGGGGACATTTGACTTATTAGTATACAATGCTGGCTTTGTAAGAACTGCTTAGGAATGAAAGTATATTTGCATGTCTCTGAAGTCTTTACCTTATTTCTGGTTAAGTGCCGAGGAATGCAAATTGTTACATCGTCTGATGTAACTAGCAAATTCCAGAAAGCAGTGAGTAACCTTGGAAGTAGGGTGGTGCTAATTGTCATTTTGAGCTTATCAGGCCACTTTATTGCACACAGACACCATACATAAGGCATAAGAACTCAATAGATGGTTTCTGTATGTCTCAGGAGATGCTATTTTGGGAATATAAAGCACAGTACTCCCAGAGAGATGATCATGGTAGAGGTGATTAATACCGTGTGGGTGCTACTAACTAGAGAAATGGGTGAGAGGACCAGAATGAACACAGTATCATCAGATTAAGTTCATCAATGACACAGCGCCACAGAATTAAGGTAAGAGAATGTAATGTAATGTCCAGTATATTTTGAAACAGTGGTTTATACTCAATTCTTCCCTGTGACAATTAAGTAACAAGTACTTGGTATGTAATGAAAGTGTCATTACAGGTGCCAGCACACCAAGGAGCAATTTGAAACACACATCTACCTTTTGACACAGGCCTCTATCATATCACTGGCCATAAGTTTAAGTCTTTGCTCTAAGTGGTGGGCAAATTCTTGTTCTGGCCAATGTAGGTCATAGACAAACATTTGCAGGGCATCAAGTTTCCAAAACAGATCTTCAGATGTTGTCGAACCATTGCTAGGAAAAACAAAACAAAACAAAGGAAAAAAACAACAAGGAAAAACAAGAGAATCATGACCTTCCACTGTTAACAACGTGGACCACCCACCCATCCATTGATTTTCCTTTCTGTGCTACTGTCATCAATGAAGAATATACCACATACACTCTCTTATAATCTAAGTCCTCCTTTCAACTTTAATGAGGTAAGGCAAAAAGAATAGAAAAGAAATAAATGCGTCAGTGAGTTTTTGTAAAGGGGACTAATGTGGGCACAGAGACTAAAGACAGAAATTAAGTTGTGAATAGAAGGACGAACATCTTAAGCATCCTTTACTAGTTTCTAAGATACCGAGGAATACATAAATTTCTCTTTTGAGATTTGAAAAAAAAATATTACTTTTTTATTTTTTGAGACATGGTTTCTCTGTGTAGCTTTGTAGACCAGGCTGGCCTTGAACTCACAGAAATCCGTCTGCCTCTGCAGTGCACCACCACTGGCCGGCGAAAAAGTGTTTTGTTGTGAGAAAATTGATATGTTCATACCTAGTAGTACCTTATTGTTATCCATGAATCTACACCCCCATTGTCACCGTGGCTTCTGTCTACCAGAGTGGAGCAAGCACACAGGGAATAACAGATTAGGTAGGAAAGCAAACCTTTGCTTCCAGTTTGAACAGATTTGTGCTGTTTCTAGCTCATCATTAAAATCTAACATCACAGAAAATGTCTAACACAGAAATGATATTTGATGTTCTCTGAAGTTGAAGCACAATCGTGCATTTCCAGCTTTATGCATGACTTAGCCAGCATTCACTAGGGCAAGAAAATTACTCTAGGAAACAGTATTTTCTCACCATGTATGAAGGTAATGTTCAGCACAGTTCCTATGTTATCTGAGCAAGTGATACCATTACTACTTTCCATGAGCCAAGTATCCAGTAATAGGATGACAGATGTTTGAAAGTAAAATACTCCTACATTAGAACATATTGAGACTCAATCACGAAATGAGAACAAAGCAGAACTAAAAAGAAAATAAAAAATCAAGCAAATATCTGACTTATTTGTTCTCAGTGTTCTAACAGTTGCTCCACGTATATTACACTAAATTTATATTCTTACTCTGCAAAGCAAAATGACAGAAATAAAACACATTTATTATAAGGGCAATTGGAACTTTAAAAAAATATTTTAAACAACCACAATGTTTAGCTAAATATATCTTAATTAGCAAGCCTTAGAAAAATCACGCTTGCCCTGGCTAATTAAAAGATTGGTTTCTGCCCTGCACTCTGGCCTCAGTACCTCAGCTTTATCTCCAATTTAAGTTGCTATCCCTATCCATTCTGCCAGGAATTTCTCAGGATCTCCTGGTCTAGCCAACTTGTCTTCAGGGTAAAGTTCTCAAGGGACCAATCATGACAGAACTGAATAGCAGGCACAGAATTTTACTGCCTGGTTGTCTCTGCACCTTAATGTGTGCCGAATACAATATCAATAAAGACCCGCTGACAAGGCTGTACTGACTCTGCTTTACATGTATTACATGTCCAAGCAAGACATGGTAAGAATAAAAGGCCTGGAAACCCCCCCATATCCATAGGATACAATTAGAAGATCTGTGTTTTGGTTGGATGTACTTAGCAAGAGGCAAATCAGTTTTATAAATTTTGGAGGAATATGACTTTAGAAATGTGCACAGTTTGGAAATGTACCAACAAAAATTATAATCAAATCAAAACAAAAATTTCATAATCAAGACAATACTACTCAATTTTTTACACAAAAATGTGAGCTATAATTTAGAAATACACAAATATGTTTTTTCTTCTGCCCAATGCTCTGTTAAAATTAGAGACAATAAATATGCTTAATTGGGAATTTAATTGGTCTAATAAGTGTTTTTAATAATTAAAGAGATGAAAAATATAAATAGGTTTTCTCTGGATTTGGTACAGATAACCTGCAATTTATTCAGAGACTTTTCATTTAAAATTATTTCTAATCAGTGACCTAGTCCTAAAAATATTACTTACAGATTAGACAACTGAAATGTAAATAATGGATGCTGATATAATTTCCTAAATCAGTAGAAATTTATCTTAATGACATTCATCTCCACAGCTAATGAAAATCATTTGTACTGACATCCCATCCCATATGATGACTCTATCTACAGAGAGAAACGTGGAGAGGAATCATCTGGATTTTTCTTCTTAAAAAAAAAAAAATTAGGAGCCATCTTCTCTGGGAAAACACGAAATGGCAGATGACGCTGGTGCAGCCTCTGTGGAGGGTTGTTCCTCAGTAGTCTTAAGGAGTCTTGGACATGGTCCAGGCTGTGGCCATGGTGGATACTGCGAGGCTTATGGAGGTAAAGTTGAACACAACGAGAGGTTCCCCATCACCAAGGTGGGCTGCCTGAATGGCTTCTTTTCTAAAAGATGATGCTCTAAGGATCATGCAGGGGCAGAAACAGACTCCAGCTCCAGAGGGCCAGGTTCAAGGATTTTTTGCTATCAGAGACTACAATGGTTATGTTGATTTTAGTGTTAAGTGCTCCAAGGATGTAGCCACTACCATCTGAAGGGTCATCATCTTGGCCAAGCTTTCCATTGTCCCTGTATAGAGAGGCTACTTGGGGAAGAAGATTGGCAAGCTCAATTCTGTGTTGTATGGCTCATCCCTGTCTCTGTATAGAGAGGCTACCTGGGGAAGAAGATTGGCAAGCTCCATTCTGTGTTGTATGGCTCATCCCTGTCCTAAGAGGCACTGGCATTGTCTCTGTTCCTGTGCCCAAGAAGCTAAGATGATGGCTGGTACTGTTGATTGCTACACACCAGCTAGGAGCTTCAATGCCTCCCTGGGGCAACTTTGTCAAAGCCACCTTTTTTTTTTTTTTTTTTTTTTTTTTTTAATTTATGGTGTTAGGGTCAAACCTAGGGCCTACATTAGAGGCTTGTTCTTACTAACCCATCACCTAAATATAGTTGCTCAATGTACACTTTCATTCCACAAGTAGTCAAATCTTTAATTTTAACAACAAAATGGAAATGTTTCTTGCTCCTCAATGTTTTATAACAAAACATCAAAAAACTGAATTACACAGTAGGAAAATGAATATAAATGGAGACCATTATGCTAGATGAAGTAAGCCAGGCTCAGAAATACAAGTGTTGCCACATGGTTGCCACAAGTACCACATGGTGTTGCCAATCTAGACTAGACTAGATCTAGACTTTTAAAAAAATGATAAAGACATGATAGTATAAGGGGGAAATTATTTGGGATCAGGAAGGGGACCACTTGGAGAGGAGGGGACATAAAGCCAGGGGAAGATGAATCAGAGCAAAGTACATGTTACATATATGTGAGCCTTTCACAATGAAACCCATCATCTTGTATAATAAACATACACCAATTTAAAATGCCAACTGCAATAACATCATAACATTATGAATAATCATGGTCACTATGACAACAAAGAACCTAATAACCATGGTGATCAACTTGTAGAACACATTTATTTCCTTTATTTGCCTATGACAATGAAGGCATCATTACCCACTTGCCACAATTCCTGTCTTGAGCTTTATGTCACTTTGTAAACAGTCCCAACAGCAACAACAAAAGGGCTCAGGCTTTACACAAATCTCCAAGCTAACAAAATAGCAGTAAGAAAATAAATTATACACAACACTGTCCTAGTATAATGTGGGTAGAGAAGAAGGAAGAAGAGGAGTTAAATTATACATGAGTATAGAGAACAAAATCATGAATTTAGAAAGGGTCCTTATACTGTAAAGGTAATTTCTGAGCATACACAAAAACTACTGTATGTATTCCAATGGCACAAAGGATCTAACGCTAAAAAATACTGACATGCAAGGATATATCCCAGTCATGTTGCCAGTCCAATAATGATGTTTAACTTGGGAGAATGCTGTCAAACTTCTTCACAAGTTATTGCTTTCTTTCTTGATCTCCCTCTGTTTGTGTCATGGACGGTATATACACAAGACAGAATAGATATGATGGTGGATAATGGGTAGAGAGAAAGCTAGTTAGGATTTTGAGCAGTCTGTTCTATTGAAGCAGAATAAAAAGTGAATTGTGTGGAGAGTTTTGAGGGCCAATGAATGAGGGCTCAAATTTTTGCCTATCACTTACAATGTGCCTACCACAATTTTTCCTTTTTAAAATTTACTTGTGAATGACATTTCTTTAACTGTGAAATGGAGATAGTGACACTTACCTGCAGAGTTGTTATAAGGACAAAATGAGGTAAAGAACTTGGCACTGTACCTAGAACACAGTAAATTCTGAATACATGGATAAATTCTCTGTAATTTCTACCTAATATTTGTGCTAACTGAATTCATAGGAGAACCTGGGCCAAAGACTTTACTGTCTTTTTATAAATTGTAAACTAATTGTGAACTTCATTGGCTTGCTATAAGGCTCTGACTTTTTATAAGAGCAAAACTACTACTAATAACAATGGGATTGCCAGCAACAGGGACAATACAGAGTAGTAATTACCATTTATTGGACACTTAGCATGTTCCAGGAGAAGTAATTATTTGTAAAAAGCTTAGTGTGCCAGACACTTTTATAAAGTGTTGCTATACCCCTCCACAAAACTGTCTTTAAACTAGGAATCAACCATTTTTAAATTGAGGAAAGTGAGTGAGACTTAGAAAGATTTATGACTCGTAAATTAAGATTTAAGGTGAGACATATCCAGTTTTAGAGTCCTTTCTCCTAACGACTCTTGCTTACTCTGTAGCAGACAGGCTCACCACAAATGTGAAGTAAATAAATATGATGTTTAATGGTTTCAAGACTACCTTAAAATTTCAACTGAATCAGGAATGGACTGATAGAAGAACACCCTGGCATTGGGAACAGCTGCTTCCCTGTAAGGTCTAAATCTGCTTCTTTAATGTTAACACTATGGTAAAACCAAACAAGATGATATCACTGAAATCCTCTCCTGACAGTTTTCTTCTTTGTGCACAATGTCAGTGATATGGGCAGGAAGAATGATGAACTTAAACATCCTTGAATTTAACGCAATTAGCAACATGGGAAATTCAGGATCACTACTGGGATTTAAAAACAAATGACATCTGCCACACAGAATAGACATGAACAACATAAAACCAGTGTGATTTCTTTCTTTCAATCTCTATTGTTCATCATCAATATGCTAAGCTCAGCTTAATGCTTAAAACACTCAAACAAATGAAGCCAAAGACAGTACTCCTCAACCAACAATGATAAATGCCATGCACTCTGAACACAGCTACGGGGAAGACAGCCCAGGCCATGCACTAGCTAACACAACACTAGGAAGTAAGTGAGGGATACACACGTGGACTCATATAAAGAAGCCATCCACGGAGGAGTAGAAAAGCTAGGAATCTGTGGAAGATTAAGAGGCAGACTTGGAACTTTTGGAAGAGCTACATTGGGAAGACTGTTGGCGATATTCCTGTAAAGAAACAAACAATGACCACAGATGGCTGTAGGTAAAGTCATAAGGTCAGTACTGAGACAGGTGCTCTGTGGACACCACGATACCTACTTGACAGGCTGCCATGTCTCCTGCTCAAAACCTCTGTGAATCGACTGGGCGATGGCAGACTCCATCAGGTCAACATAGCGGACAACCAAGGGCACAAAGATCTCTTGCAAGTGTTTGTGAAATTTCCCATTACACAAAAGTGCTGAAAGAGGCAAGCAGAAACAGTGTTTGTCAGAGGGCTAATATCAGCTATTCAGGGAAAAAAATAGGTGGAAACATTTTCTTGTTCCTTTAAAGAGTCTCATATGGGAAAATTGGTAGAATACAGATACATGATAATGGACTTTGCTCTTTATATGGAATATCACATCATGGAAATTACCTCAAAATTATAATTAGTCATATATATATATACCTGTCAAAGCAAAAATAGATTACATTTCTGTAAAGTGTTCTGAACAGGTGGTATGTTTGTACTTCCTAAGAGATTTAACACATAGGCACATGACCACTTACTGTAAATTCAAGGGAAATGTTGCCTCCACAGAAGGTCCTGACACATGTAAATGCAGCAATTAAGCAGAGTCAGAATACCCTTGCTAGGCTGTGTATTATGGAAGCAAGTGCTAAACCTGTTCAATTATACTAGGTAAGCTTGATTACATCTAAGAACTACACATTTGGATTCACTTAGGAGGGTGGTTGTGGTCCCCAGAATATCTATTCTGATTCACGAATTTTTTAGTTACTCAGAGATTTGTTTTTGAGTATTCAACTTGGTTTGTTACTTTTTTGTGTTTTTGGTGGTTCTGGGGGCTTCTAGCATATTAGGTAAATGCTCTACCACTGACCTGCACGTTCAGTCCTGATACCTCTGTATTTAAAAAACATCCATTTTATTTTTCAGTTTGTCATTAGTCTGAAGAATTAAGGTTTGGGACACCCTTTGTAGGGTTCTCGAAGAAGACTTATGTTTTTGCTCTACTTGTTTAAGGCTGATGGATGCTTTCTATGCAAAGGCCATCATTTCATTTAAACATGTCACAGGATGAGGCTAAGCTGCACCTCGGAAGGACAGATTCTGCAGGAAAATACTAAGCAATGCTAACTGAGATTGAAGGATTTTTAATGTTTTGGTTAACATTAGTATACTTTGCAAATGTTTTTCAAATGAGAATATCCTAAACACATTTATGAATGTTTTATATCTTCAAACTGAAAATGTACTCATTAAAAATGCATAGTTGTCACAGCAGTGGTACTGGTGCACATCTTTAATCCCAGAACTCGGAAAGCAGAGGCAGGTGGATCTCTTTGTTGAGTTCAAGGCCAGTCTGGTCTACATAGTGAGTTTTGGGACAGCCAAGGAATACACAGAAAAACCCTGTATCAAAAAATAAACACACACACACACACACACACACACACACACACACACACACACACACACAGAGAGAGAGAGAGAGAGAGAGAGAGAGAGAGAGAGAGAGAGAGAGAGAGAGAGAGAGACAGACAGACAGACAGACAGACAGACAGAGGGGGGAAGGGAGATGACAGATACACAGAGAGAGTCATTGGACAGGAAAGGCATATGTGAAGAGATGAGATGGGATTTAAATTTAATCTAAATATCAGAAGTTTTCCATTGGAGTTCTGTGGTGGGAAGGGTTTTCAAGGGTATTGAGACAAGAAACACCGTTAGGAAAGGGTAGAGTAGTTTTGAGGGGAATCTGGTTCTTAGGTCATTGTGTGGGCATTTGCTGGGCACAATGGCATTTGCCAGTAAAGGAGTGGCATGGCCTGGTCTTTCTGGTCTCTGTATCACAAATGGAGGTCATTAGGAAGAGAGAAAAGGTGGCTACTGATAAGCTCTGGGTAAAGGGTGATGGTAGCTTTGATTAAGGTGTCAAAAGTGGACGATGTTAAAAAATAACCTCCTCAATTTCATTCACTTTAATGGATTTGGGCATCTGCACATGTTGAGTCCTAACAGATTCAACCTGTAGCAACTCTAACAGTCTGGTCTTATACTCAATATGACAGTTCCTCACATTAGCTTCTTTATACAAAAATGAACATAAGTCTTCAGGTCTTATGACTTTGGCAAAGCACAATATATTCACTCACATGACGTACAGGGAATGCTTTCATGCTCTCCAGTTTTGTGACTCTTAAGTTGGTCAGAGGGTGGAGAAATACAGACTAGTGAAAGAGGAGTAGAAAGTAACACCAGAGCCAGGATGTGTGATACTGATTTTATTCTAGCTCTTACACTGCTTAGTTTTTCCTTGTAGCAAAACAAAATGAAAAAAAAAACAAATAAACAAACAAAAACCCAAACAAAACAACAACAACAACAACAAATCAGAAAGACAAACAAACGGATAAAGTGCTTGTTGCATCCTAAGGAGGATCTGAGTTTGGATACTCAGCATCTATGTAAAAAGCTGGGCACAATGGTGAACAACTGTAAACTTGGTGCTGGGAAGCAGAGGAAGGGCTATCTCATGGGCTTGCCTGGCTGGGCTGTCTAGGAGCTCCAGGTTCACTGGGAGACAAGGTCTCAAAAAAATAAAATAAAATAAAATAAGGTACACAGCAATAAAGGCAGACACATGGTTTGGACCTCTGATCTCTGTGGATGTACAGGCTAAAGAAATACACACTAAAGAAATCTTTTCTTGCTTATCTGTATGCCAAAGGTCTCTTATTCAAATGGGGGAAATCATATTTAGTGATAAATGTGTTATTGAGAAGACTAATGTTATCTTACGATGTTTTCATTAGGACATGGATGGAAGGTGTTTCATTTATTCCCACAGATTCAAGTCACAGAACTAGAAGGCATTGCCAAGGTGTAATTCAGTTACCCTTTAATCAAATGTCACCCAAATAAAGATGCCAAGCTTTAAGGGTAATATGCTCTCACCTAAAATATCAAAACCATTATGACAGCCCAATTAAGACATGTAATGAAATCTTATTGACTGTATCTGCTTAAGATATCCCTTTTTCCTCTGTATCAGTATTTTGGGAGTATCAACTGCTGTGCTCAGTGGTATTGTACATTCAGTCACTTAATTGTTATAAAAACTCTAAGAAGAAAGGAATTTTAAAAAAAAAATTGTCAATAAAGAAAGCTAAAGTTTAGAGAGATTAGGAAATTTACCTAACGTCATTTAGTTACTAGGCAATGGATCCTGGGTTTGACCCTAAAACCACATATTAATCTCTCTATATTATAAAATCTTAATTCTTTTATTTAGGTCATCATAAAATGTTGGCTATTTATCCAATCTATTCCTCTAGTATCAGTGCATTAATAGCTTTTAAGACCTATAAATATAGTGAATTGCTTTCACAAGAAAATTTGTAGGCTGATAATATCATCATTATTAAAACCAGGCAGTTTTACATTGCTGAACAGCAACACTGTATCACTAAACTTCGTTCTTATGGTACAGCATTGACAAACAAAACAAAACAAAGAAAGAAATTAATCTAGGTTCTCCTTTTTAATCATACAGTTAACCACTGTTACCATTTCACTATTCCAAGATCCCAAAATGATTTTAACAAATTATTACAACTACAAATGAGCCTGCCAACCTTCATGTCAAAAGGTTCTTTACAGAGAGATTTGGTGCTTTCGCTGTGAAGTCACAGCTTAATAAAAGACAGAAGTCCAAATTAATTCCATTCCATGTATGTTATTAAATGTTACAGTAATTGTAAGATTAAGTAACAGTTGACTCAAAGGCACTTATAGCACATGTTGTCTTTAAATATATTTGGAAAGTACTGTATTCAGTACTGTTTGGATTTTCAATTTTTTTGGTTATTTTTCTGTTTTAGTTTTAGTTAGTTTTTTTTTTATAAGAGAGAGAAAACTTGAAGTTGAGTGGGTAGGGAGATTAAGATCTGGGAGGATGTGGGAGAGAGGCAAGAATATGATAAAAACGTTTTGTATAAAAAAGAATTGATAAATTAAAAATATACTAAGATAAGTAAAACTATTATATTAAATTTCCCATTTCCTGTATACCCACCCTAGAGTAAAAGTGAAGATCTGCTATCTCATCACTACAGAAGTATCACAGAGTTAAGCACCACAGCCTTTTCTCCAGTCCCTACATCCAATCAGTAATGCAGACCTATGTATCTTCTGGCCCTCATGTCTTTGCACCAAGCCGGTCCTCTGCTCATCTCCCCTGCTGCTGCTTAGTCTGTACTTCTCTTCTGTAATGATTCATGCAGTCATTTCCTGATTGGCCTTTGGGTTTCTACTTTTCCCTTGGACAGCTCACCTTCTCACAGTGTCAAGAAGGGTTTACCAAAAAAGAAAAAAAAAAAAAAAAAGGAAAACTCTCCACCCCCAACACCAGTAGAGTCCTTCCATATGCCATTCCAACAAAGTGAAAGCTTCAGCAAGACATGAAGGCCCTCATTGAATGCCCTATCATGGCCTCTGCAGCCCATTTCAGGCGCTTGTGCCCTATATTTCCTTTGGAATATGTTTGATGGTTTTCTTGAGTCACTCAAATCCTCCCATCATTTTACAAATACTTTATTCTGCTCCCTCTTCCTTGACCTGTTACTGGCTTTCTGTGTTTGCTTTTTAAAATCCCATTAGTTGATGTCTCTTTCTCCCTTTATACTTCTTCCCTTCTCTTTCCTCCCTAAGAGAGCACTGGAGTAGGGATCATACCTGTTTTCTTAGTATTGAGCTGAGGCCTGGCTTAGGTGTTGGATGTGTGAATGAATAATTGGATACAAGACTAAGTTACTATATCTTTTCTTAGGAGACTGCATCAGATGACAGCTATATAGACAATTGAGGCCTGTATATCCTTCACTTTTATTTTTATACTTACTATTAGATGATACTGTCATGATAAATTCTATTACAATCCATAAATCTTAGCTCTGGTTGCCACAATTTCTACTGGATATGAAGATCTCTTGTTTTAATGGATATAGTACATAGAGAATTTTTGATCAGTTATTACTACTAGCAATGTGATATTTCATGAATAATTTGGAGATAATGGAGATTAGTTGTACTTCTTATGAATTTTTTAAACAAATAATGAATTTTGGCTGGAAGTTTGCTCCAATGTTAGCTGACATTTGCCTTTAATTTTTTGGTAGTGCTGGGATTGAACTGAGGGTCTAGGTATTTGCTCTAGCAATAGGATAGATCTTTTGTCTTCCTTTTTGATTTTTTTAAGCCATGGTTTTAAAAAAAAATCAAGAAAAACTGACAATATTAGTTCATAACCAGAGAGAAGTAAAAGCAAAGAGAGACGGGGGATGGGGAAAAGAGAGATAAGGGTACAGTGACACAATGAGGGAAGGTGGAAAGGCAAGAAGAGACAGAGGAGAAATACAAAGACATGGGGTATGGGAAGGAGAAAGCAGGAGGGAGAGAAGGGAGAGAAGGGAGAGGCAGATGAGGAGTAGGGATAGCACACTAGAGTGGGAAGGCAAGGCTACAGAAATTCACACCTGTCTGTCAATGTGTGCTCTTCCCTGCTTGCCCATATGCCAGCTCTCACCCTACCTTCCATCAGACAAAAGCCCCTCTCAGAGGTAGCCTGAGGCATCAGGAGTCTTCTCCCTGTGTATAATTTGCTTTTGTCACCTGTCTAATGCATGGCCTTATAAGTCACCACTGCAAGGATGCATTGGAAAGAGTAAGTTTTCAACCTGTCTTCATCCAGGAAGGCTTTCTTTCTTTTTTTTGCTTGTTTGTTTGTTTTTTTGCTGTGTAGCCCTAGCTTATTGGTTTAGTACCCTCTATGTTGACCAGACTGGCCTCAAACTCATGGCAGCCTGTTTCGGGCAACTCCCCCCCCCCCAGTACCAAAATTATTTCTGATATTGTACTCCAGATGTAGGTGTGAAATGGATTACCCTGGAATCTTAAAAATGGCTACAGCTTTCCTCTCCTCCCCTTGTATTTCTCCTAGGGAGGGGGGGAGGAGGGGGAAAGAGAGCAAAGGAGGGAGAGGGAACTGGGACGTGTAAAATAAGAAAAAAAAATAAAAAAAATGACTACAGCTACTTACATGGAGATTCAGGACCTAATTGGCTGACCAAAAGAGCCATTTATGTCCAAAGATGCCATGTACCTAAATGTCACCTTGCTGTAGAGTGAAGGAGCATCCCTGATATAAAATCTTGTAGAATAAATAAAAATGACGCTAAAGAAAGCAAAAGGCTCACATATAAAAGCAAAACTCAGGATGCAGAAGGCCTAATTAATTTGAACATCACCAATAATTAATAAATAAAAAGTACTTGACATAGGATTTTAATAGTAATATTTCAACACACTTTAAACTATGACCAATTAATAAAAATTACTGTGACAAGGATTACTGTGTAAAATGAATGGGCAAATGAAAGTGTTCATGTATTGCTTTCAGTGTAAACATATGCTGCTCTCTCTTGAACTATATAATCTACTTTTATGCTGCTGTTCTGCCTTCCAATTAGTTGGCATTAGTAGATTACTAGTAAAAATGATTATTCGTAGTCAAATTCTAATTAGTGTTTTGTTTTGTTTTTCCAGACAGGGTTTCTCTGTATTGCTTTGGAGCCTGTCTTGGAACTAGCTCTGTAGATCAGGCTGGCCTCGAACTCACAGAGTTCTGCCTTCTGAGTGCTGGGATTAAAGGTGTGTGTTACCAAATAAGTAAAAATAAGTACAAGTGCAATTCATAGCAAAAGAAAGCAAACACCACCAACCACAAGGCAAACCAACAGATTTTGCTGTGAGATCATCATTCAAAGTAATACAAGTTCTATCAACATGCAGCAAGACTTAGACAGTGGACTAAGATTTAAAATTAACCATCACTTTTCAAGTTTATATGTGCACAGAACAAAGACCAGCAGCATAGAAAACCCGAGTCAGAATTCCAGTAGGGAAACTAGGAGATTTGTTGCTGACAGCAGTGTTGTGCACCCAGACGAGAACCTGGCATATTAAATGCACACTCAACAAATGTGTTTCCTATATACACCTTCTAATGGAAGTTATGATAGCTCCCCACTCAATTTAAGCAGAAAACACAGTTGATTTCATTAATCATTCATTTACATTTAAATACATGTATTTACTTACTGTTGTGTGAGGAGAGTGTGTGAGACATGGTGTGTGTGTGTGTGTGTGTGTGTGTGTGTGTGTGTGTGTGTGTGTAAGAGGACAGCTTGTAGGAATCAATTCTCTCTATCCGGCATGGGGGACCTGAGGATTGAACCCAGTCCATTAGACTTGGCTGGAAGTGCAATTACTCACTGAGCCATTTTCTAACCTCAATCAGTGAAATCTTGAAGAGTAATTTTATAACACTTATCAATATTTAACTTAGATGTTAACTACCAGAGTAAGTTCCTAAAACCATACTCAACTCTTCCATTCCTCTCAAGGCAATTGCTAGAAGATTTAAACAGATACATGTTTATACATAATGTACCTACAGAGAGGTGACAACCAAAAACTGATTATTTCAGTGTTTCTTATTTTTTGGGAAAGAAAGGTAAAGATATCGATTGTTTATATTGTATACAATAAATACAATCAATATAACAAATCTAAATGTTCAGAGGACAGAATAGACACTGAGTTGTGTATATTGTATAACCATCTATTATTTCATAGTTAGTAGCACAGAAGTGTACCTATCAGCCACTAGTTTTCATGTTTCTTAAAGACAGGAATCATTTCTTACCTATCCATATATTGTGTTTCATATGGGTTTTATTTAGACACAACTCAGTATGAATTTTCACCAAAGCTCAAGAGGACAGTGCCTGAATCTCTGGCTGGCTTTGAGATTATGTAACATCAGAGCCAGAGGTGAAAATCTAATTTTATTCCACCACAGCTTTCTGATGTCTGCAGTTCTGTACAATACCCTCTCCCTTAATGGGGGCAAGTGAGTGTGGCTGAAGTATGATCAGTGTTAGTTAAGCCTGGGGATTTGGGGTTTTAGAAGCAGAATTCATAGATGTTTCTGTAAATCTTCCACGAGGGACACAGACACATGCTATAACAGGTTATTACCTGTAAGCAAGTAAATCCTGAGTAAAGTGAATGTAGATTGAAATTGTTTTAGAAATGTCTGCATTAGGTAACGAAGCTGGAGTTGCTCTATGGAATTCCACTGATGGAAAATGCTAGTGTCTGCTGCTTTTATGATTCTTTCATTATTCTGTCCAAGGAGAACAAGTTCTGTTGTATAATTTAAAATTCAATCATCTCTACAGATTAGAGTTAAATAAATTTTCCTATTGGGTGGTCATCCCATCATCTGTAGAAGAGCTAGCTATCCCTAGGACCGCTGGCACACAGCTTGTGAATAATGCAGAATGTATTCCCTTTCTGCATTGTTCCCTGTGTATGTATATACAGATGACTGTATAAACACCACTTCGTGGATTTCAGACACACAGCTCATTTAAGCACCAGGGGTGGAATGACACGCAGGTGTCAGTCCTTCATATTCCAAAGCTTGGAGATTAACCTAATATACAATATGGTGACCTAACAGTTCTTCATTTGAAAGAAATCTGAAAAATAATCTCTGATACAGCGTAAGTGTGAGAATAACCCAGCAGGATTCCCACCTCTTCATTTCTTAATGAGTTTTTGATAATGAGAGGTGACTTCGCCAGTCACTCTGGGCTCTATTATGGCTAATTTGACTCCTCTTCACTCTCCTTGTTAATTATTAACACTAGCCTTTTTATCCTCACGAGACCAAATTCCAATTTTTCCCTTTTTCGATTTTTTTATGAGCCCATCTTTATGGAGGTGAAAGTCTTGGGGAACAGGTTTTCACTTAGCACAGAGCCCGAACATTTATTATTCCTTTAGGCAGAGACGCTGTGACATTGATTACATAAGCACGGGTGTTCTCCGGGCTGGCTTTAATGTGCTAGCAATGTGAAAAGGCTGTTAATTAAGGAAGAAGCACCGTGGTATTTTTCACTTGGGAATCAGTCCCCAGTAGAATGGTCATTTGCCACTTGCTAGCATATCCACAGATTAAAAGGTGACTGTCTGCAAGGGCCTGCCTTTCAGTAGGGCTGAAAGAAAGGATCTGTGCCATTCGTGGATGGCTTTCATTTGTCAGGAGTGGTCACTGGCTGCATCTATTCTCCACAGGGCAATTGTGGAAGACACTATGCAAGGGGAGAATCTATTCGTAGTTGCTTTGTAGTCACTTAGTTATCATTTAACTAACATAGTAATTGCTTCATTATGAAAACATTTGTTTTCCCTTCAGCGTTTAATACATCGCTCTTTCAAATGTGCGTCCTTGGATATCTCTTAAAGCAACTGCCTGTCTAATTATCTCTAGTTGGGGGAGCAGATGGGGTGCACAGAGGCAGTGTGGAAGGCAAGCAGAGGCTCAGTCTTTTTTTGGCCAGGATTGGAGCCTAAGTTTGTTTACCTCACCAGCTTTGCTCTGGGAATCAGTGGGTGAGGCCAAGAAGGTGGGAGGTTGGGGACAGTTGCTAAAAGCGTGATGCAGCTGGTACTCTTCCCCCTGAGGAAAACCACATTTCATCTCCAAGTGTGTGCTCTAGTGTGTTCTCATTATTGTTAACTGCAAGGGAAGACATACACCTCATACATCATACCTCTTTCCTCCTTAAAAGAGAGACTGAATTTGAGGTCTTTGCTCCTTTCCCCACTAATCTCCCGGGAAAATCTTATCTTGCATGCTTCCTTCCTAACATGGGCACAAAGACAACCCATTCCTTGATCTAACCCTTTCTGTATTTGAGAACCATGTCTGTCCTTCTGTCCACATAACTCGCTGCTCTATAAATACTTTCTAAGTTAAAATAACAAGCTCAAGGAACCGGTGTGTAATTGCCCCCAGAATGTGTCTTCTTACTGTGGAATGAGACCAAACTGGTGACAAATGTGATCGTGCCCCAGCTCTACCTCTATCCCCAATTCCCTGTGGGCAAAGCCCCTGCTCAGGCTCAGGCTCACTGCCTTCACCAGCCTTAGTTTCCTCAGCTGGAAAACCAAGAGTCCTTTCTTAGGATCCTCCCCACAGGTCAAAGGAGAAAACAGTTCATTTTAAATATCAAGCATTAAGATTTTAATACAAATTGATGGTAAGTAACTTATGGGACCAGTAAAGGCTGTTCTTTTATGAAGTAGAAATTATAATTGGTATCTCATTTTGAATGGTCTTAAGTCATTTTAAATTTTGGGAAAGCAAATGTAAGATTAATTCATTATTAGTAATGCATCATGGTCATTTAAAACCCTCTGTAATTAGCAGTACACCCTCTGTAGCACTCACCTCCCCCCCCTACACAATCATCTGTATAAAGAAGCACCATTTATTTAGCAAATTATCTCCCATCCCAGCACTAAATGCTCAAAGCTCTCTTTGCTAGTGTTCCTGGCTAGTTTAAGTTATAATTAATTGGGATTTGGACAATAACTCTAATTGGGTCAATATGGTAAAAAACTGCAACAGCATGTCCATTATGTAAACCTCCCTTTCAAGGGGGAACTAAAGGAAAGACAATGTTTTCCCATGTATTTCAAAATGGATAATTTGAGGGCAGTTTAAGTTGACACTAAATATTTAAACAGATTTCACCAAATCACTATAGAAGGAATGTAATAAAACAAATACAAATTATTTACAATTGTCTTCATTATCACCAAAAGTGAAAGTAATAGCTAGGAGGAAAAAGTATATTTTAGCAACTACTGAGAATTATTTAGTGCCCTTGCTTTAGAAACAAAACTTGTGAGTTTGGGATGAAAATTATTCATCCTCTTTCAATTCCCCAGGCTGCACCAATCTCCCAGTACCAAAAGGAAATTATGGCACCGGGGAACTTTTTATTTACTTCACTACATGAAGGAGCTGTTTTTCTCAGAAATAATTGATGTTTTCTAAAATCCCTTAATCATTGTAAAATCCAAGCCAAGATATAGGCACCCTTAATTTTGACAGGGCCCCAAAGAGGTCTCTAATAAATGTTTCTCTGTTGATCTATGACTTCACAGTAAAATAACCCAAAACAGTACCATATGTGCTAAACAGTAGTTAATGGTAAGGGCACATTACAAAATAGGAATGGAATATAAAACCCTCATGAACTCAATATTTGGGAATCTACCCCCCCCCCACACACACACACATTAAAATCTTGTGGTTCTGCTGGGCTTTGAGAGATGGTTCACTGGTTAACAGCCCTTATTGCTCTTACAGAGGACTGTTACTGGCTTCTCAGGGCCAAGAACTGCCTGTAACTCCAGTTCTAGGAGACCTGATGTCCTCTGTTGACACATACATACATGTGGTGTGCATTTATATACCAGGGCACAATATACACATATAAATATTAAACTGTGTTATGCTTCTTACTCTGATATTTCAAAAATTTACACTTAAAAATGCATGAGGATTTCTCAAAAATAAATATGAAACAATATTAAACCATTGATATACTTGTGAATATCAAGAAAAATTTCAAGAAATCTATAAAGTATTTTATTTTCCTATGTGAAAAGTCCAAGTATTTTATATAACTTAATGATTTATTATCTTTACTGTCTGAATGTGAAATTAACTAACTACTCTTTATGAATAAATGCCAACACAGGTAATTAATATGGCTATTTCTTTGCGTGTATATGCATGTTTGTATATGCAGATATGGGTGGTGGGCAGGATTCAACCTCCAGTGACCTTCCTAAGGAATTGTCCATATTGCTGTTTGAGACAGTGTTACTTACTGGTCTGGATTTTGCAGATTATGCTAGGCTAGTCAGCTGGTGATTGTCGATGATGCACCTGTTTCCACCTCCCTAACCCTGGGCTTACATGGGCACATCACCATGCAAAGCTTCTCATGCTGGTGTTGGGGTTCAACTCAGTTCCTTATCATCTTTGTGTTTTTGTTCAAATGGAGGAAGCAGTTTCAGAAAAACGTCTATACTTATTTACCCCTAACTTAAAACATAATTCATGTGTTCAAATGAATTCAAATAAAAGCAGACCTCCACTTTGTGAGCAGAATGGGAATGATGACAGGCAACTAAGAAAAGAAAGGCTTTCAGAGCCTTCTGTCTGGTAGAAAGGAACAGAATAGGCCTTTCTGAGCTGGCTGGGGCCAACATGCAGAAGGAATGATTCAATGTGAACAATTAAATGTATTAGGCTCTTCTGAGCACAGGCATTGTGACTGAATCTGAAGTAGGAATTGTCTCTTAGTTCTTTGGCTTCACAATAAACACTTTTTGGAAATAAATGAAACTGAATAGGATGGATAAGATGACAGAATTACTCAGGACTGAAATTACAGATGGAAAGTCTACAGTATCCATGATATCCACTTAGCATCTATTACATGTGAGTCATCGTTCAATTTATCCTCACCACCAATGACCCTGGAAGTGTAATCATCCTTCTCCTTCTGTAAATAAAGACCTTACAGCCCAAGGAGGTTAAACTACTGTCAAAGGTCAAGTAGCAGAGGTGTGACTCCATTGAAGGAAGCCAGCGTTGTTAAGTACTACATAACATGATACCTTTCTTACTATGACAGGGGTTCTCAGTCTGGCTAATGTCTGAAATCCAGGATTGACATGGGGTGTACAGCATCATGCTTTCATATGTACATGAATTTCTTTCTCAGCTTGAGAGGAGTAGACTCAAAGGGATGAATGACTATATAGAGACAAACACCAAGTTCTAACAATGAACAAAACTAAAGACTGATTAAAAAATTATAACTGCATCTGTAAAGACAAATTTAATTTTGAAAATTAAAGAATGCAACACCACCTTTGAAAGAGAGAACAAAACTGACTTGGGAGTGTGAAGATACAGAAAGTGCTAACTGTATAAAAAGTATGGACACAGTGTAAACAGCCTTTGGCAAAAGGAGTATGGAGTCTGGGTGATGCAGGTGACATGATGACCAGAGTTCTGAGGACCGCACTTCAAAGTTACACAGGGAAATCGAGTCCAGCATGGTATATGAACCATATGGAGTAGGGAATTAGTGACACCCTCTCTCCCACCACATACACAGAGTATAAGAGCAGTTACTGGTAACTGAACCAAGTCTAGGGAAGATAGAAAAGCCTATCACAGAAAAGGTCCATAAATCTATATGCTACTATTTTAATAAAAACCAGGTTTGCACTGGTGCTAGAGCATCTATTAGAATAACTATGAAAGTTATTATTATACTGGGAAACAGTCTCAATAGAGGACCCTTACTTTGTCTTTGGTTTCTAAATATGGATGAACAAGCCATACACGTAGCAATATTTTACAATCATCTGAGGAGATAAATCCACTCGCAGGAAAACATCTCAGTTATAGTGCATTTAAAGGTAATCCTGATGCACAGAATGTCTCTCAGAGATGGATGCAGTCTCATTTACTCTGTCAACTGCAGACTTTATAGGCTTTCTGATCCTCGAGGAACAATGAGAAAGCTGTGCATTCCAGACAGTAGTTGTTCTCCAGTTCAGTGAATGATGTGAGGTGTCATCTCCCTTAGACCCTGACATGAGAGACTCATGCAAGCTCAACAAGCACCCTGGTTACCCAGGCTGATTCTTATTAAGATCAAACTTGGACTACATATAGACATAGTCACAGATGATATGTACCCATCCCTTGCCATTTCATACATGAAGGGAAATGCAAGTACTCACTGTCATTTCTGAGGAAATTATTCAGCAGCTGGAAAAGAGGAAAGCTATCCCAGGAGTCTTGAGGTTGGGCCTCCAGCGCAGTATCCATATCTACTGTGAATAAAGCCCAAAACTTCTCTGCATGTTCAGCCAATAAATCTGGCCACCAGGCAAATGCCTGTGAGAGGATAGAGAAAGAAAGAAGAAATTGATGACTTGTTAGAAACATGCACAAATACCATGCTCCTGAAACACATTTACAACATGCCTCAGTTTCACGAAAATAGAACTATGGTAAACGAAATACCATATTTTTTAAGGCAAGAAATTTTATAGGTATCACATACACACGAATAAATTTGCCACAGATAAATGAATCCTAAAATAAACATTTATATCTCTGGAAACCAGACATATGTTAAACCATAGGAAAACATAATATAAAACAAAAAGATATAAAAATTCTTCATCTATAAAAATTTTGCACAACTAATGTGAATGTTTCTAATATTTCCTTTATTATGAAAATTTACGACTAACATATTTGGCATCATGCTGTGGGATACTTTCTTCTGATTTTTGTCTTTCACAAAAACACTACTATAAGACTATATTGCCTTTTGAAAAACATTCTCCTGTTAAAAGACTTTCCCTCAATTTCTGAGATTCCCAAAGCCAGTATGGAAAGATCTTTGCAAGTAAATCCTTGATTAAAATACTGATTATTTTATTATGGGTTTGAAGATGAAGTGTCTCTCCAAAAGGTACGTATTGGAGGCATATTACCAATGTGGTGGCACTATTTTGGAAGGTTCTAGAAACTTTAGGAGATAGAACCTGGCTGGCATCTGTCAGTTTCCTGACTTGGCCTGCTCTGCTCTCCATGCCTTCCCTGCCATGACAGACTGAACCACCTCAAGCCATGGGCCCAGACAGGTCCATCTTCCCTTACATTGTTCCTATCAGGCAATCTGATCACGGTGATGGAAAGTGAGTAAAGGGAGCCCCTTAGGATGTGGTTCTAAACATGAAGCAATTAAAGGGTATCTCAGAGCCATTACACACTGCAAACTGCTCCCAGAACAGTCTTTACTCCAGACCATGCACCAAACAGCAACCAGTCATGATTGTACTGTTTAAGAACATAAATAGGATCATAGAGAGCTGTGTGACGTCCCTGTTCCAGGTCTGAATCTTACTGTCCTAGAGAAGACATCTAGATTACCAGTGGCAACTAAGACCCCCTGGACAGTTCTCCAGAGACCCAGCCGTTTCACTTCATGAGATACAGCTGATTGCCCCATGTGATTACACATCTACACCTCAGACTCTCATCACTGTAAAGACAGCTCAGGTCTGGTCAGTTTTTTACTCTGTACTCAGCCAGGCCTGTTCATGACTAGCAATGCAAAAGATCACTTTAAAAGTTTATGTTACCTTAGGAGGAGAAAAAAATGTTTTGCTTTTGGACAGTTCTTTAAAACAATGGGGATGCCTAGGTTCTTGGGTTTGCTTTGCTTTGTTTATCTATAGTTATAAATAATATTAAAAAGTTGCCATACACTAACAGAATTTTAATATCATCTTTATGTGTGTTGTCTTTTAGCTCTTGCCTTCATTTTTTTTCTACTGAATATCAGGAATTATCAAAATATTTTTCTTGTGTGTGTGGTATACATGCATGTGTAGTTGTACATGCCCATGCATGTGTAGGCCAGAGGTCTTCTTTGATCACTCTCCCCCACAAATATTGAAGCAGGGTCTCCCACTTGAACCCAGAGTTCCCCCAAATGGCTGGCTAGTATACAGTGAGCTTGCTTTCGGGATCCCAGTCTCTGCTTTCTAAGCACTGGGATTGCATATAGGTTGGGTACTTGTCTGATATTTGTGTGACTCTGAGGATTTGAACTGATCATGTCCTGATGCTTGTGTAGCAAGTACTTTTTCCAAAGAGCCACTTTCCAGCCATTGTCATAATCTTTCAACCAACATAAACATAGAAATTTCTGTGGTACATTTTCAGCATTCTCCCTGTTAAAACTATTTATGAAGACTATTTAAATCCAGTTCAAGTGCAGGCCACACTAGCCAGAAGAACAGGCAGGAGAACTCAAGAGGAGACTCCCTGCTGGACTAGAGACCACACCAGCCACCAGAACTCCAGATGAGCTGCTTGCCCTTGAACCTCCTCTATTCTTTCTGCACACTCCCACTATCCCCAATGTCCCCGCCCCTCCTCCTCATCATGTCTCAACATCAAACTTAGGCAGAGATATCCTGCTCAACCAAACTCCACGTGAGGGAACCAATGTTTGTAGAAGAAAGATTACTAAGGCTTAAATCACACACTGACCCTCACACATTGATAGTGGGAGACTTCAGTACTCCACTCTCACCAACAGGCAGGTCATCCAGACAAAAACTAAACAGAGAAATACTGGAGCTAACAAACATAATGAACCAAATGGACCTAACAGTTATCTACAGAATATTTCACTCAAACACTAAAGAATATTCCTTCTTCTCAGCACCTCACACCATTTTCTCTAAAATTGACCACATACATACTCAGTCACAAAGGAAGTCTCACCTGAATGAAGAAAACTAAAATGACCTCTTGTATCCTATCAGACCACCAATTCAAACTGGATTTCAACAACAGAAGCAATAGCAATCCTGCAAACTCAGAGAAACCAAACAACTCTACTGAATGACTGGGTCAAAGCAGAAATAAGAAAGAAATTAAAGACTGCAATGAAAATGAATGTACAATATACCCAAACCTATGGGACACAATGGAATCAGTCTTAAGAGGAGAGTACAAAGCACAAAGTGTTTACATAGAGAATTTTGAGAGATTTTTAAATTTTTTATTTAATATTTTTCTTATTTTACATATCAATCCCAGTTGTAGTTTTTTTTAATGACCTAATCTTTTGATTATTTCCTTCTGTCTATTCCACTAGGGTTTGCTTGCTTCTTTTTTTCTAGAGCATTCAGGTATGCTGTTAAGTTGCTAGCATAAGGTCTCTGATTTCAAGCTCTACTACAAAGCTACAGTAATAGACATCGCATGGTACCAACACAAAAATAGACATGTTGATCAATGGAATTGAATTAAAGACTCAGACATAAATCTACACACCTACAGACACCTTGTTTTTTGTTTAAAAAAAAAGTCAGATGTAATGGTAAAAAAGTATCTTTAACAAATGGTGCTGGTCTAACTGGATGAATGCATGTAGAAAGATGCAAATAGATCCATATCTATCTATCTATCTATCACCTTGAACAAAACTCAAGTCCAAGTGGATCAAAAACCTCAGGATAATACCAGATACAATGAACCAGGCAGAATAGAAACTTAGGGCCTTGAATGCACTGGCACTGGAGACAATTTCCTGAACAGCACACTGATTGTGTAGACACTGAGATCAATAATTAATAAATGGGATCTCATGAAACTGAAAAGGACACAGTCAATAGAACAAAATGGCAGCCTACAGAAGAGGAAAGGATTTTTACCAATTCCATATCCAGCAGAGGACTAATATAAAAAATATATAAAGAACTCAGGAAACAAGACATCAACAAAACAAACAATCCAATTTAAAAAAAAAATGGAGTTCAGATCTAAAGAGGGAATTCTCAATAGAGGAAACTCAAGGAGATGAGAAGCAAAGAAATGTTCAACATCCTTAGCCATCAAGGAAATACAAATCAAAAACTACTTTGATCTTACACCTGTCAGAATGACTAAGATAAAAATCACAAGTGACAGCTCATGCTGGTGAGAATGTGGAGCAAGGGAAACACTCTTCCATTGCTAGTGGGAGTGCAAACTTGTATAGTCATTGTGAAAATCAATATGGTGGTTTCTCAGAAAATTGGGAATCAACCTACCTCAAGATCCAACTATAGTACTCTTAGGCATATACCCAAAGAATTTTCCATTGGATCACAAGGACACTTGTTCAACCCAATTGTGTTCATAGTAACTTTACTGATAGTAGCTAGAAACTGGAAACAATGTAATGTCCTTCCTCTAAAGAATGGAGGAAGAAAATGTGGTACATTTACATAATGGAGTATTACTCAGTTGTTTAAAAGAATGACATTCTGACATTTTCATGCAACTGGATGGAACTAGGGAAAAAAAATCATCCTTTTCATAATAGCCAGAATCTATAAACAACCTAATGCTCTTCAACTGAAGAATGGATAAAGAAAATGTGTTCACAATGGAGTACTACTCAGTTGCAAAAAACAATGACCTCATGAAATTTGCAGGCAAATGGATGGAACCAGAAAAATCATTCTGAGTGAGGTAACCCAGACCCAGAAAGACAAACACAGTATGTACTCACTCATAAGCAGATATTAGGTATAGCGCACAGGATAACCAACCTACAATTCACAGTCCTAGAGGGGCTAGGTAACAAGGAGGACCCTAAGAGGGATGCATGGATATTCCTGGGAAGGGGAAATAGAAGAGGTTTCCTGGATAAACTGGGGGTAGAGGTGGGGGAATGGAATATTGAGGAGGTAGGTTGGGCATGAGAGGTTTGTTGGGGGCAGGATGAAGGGGAAGAGTAACGAAAGAGACATCTTAATGGTGGGTGAACATTTCAGTTTTAAGGAGAAACTTGGTGCCAGGGAAATCTCCAGGAATCCACAAGGATGAACCCAGCTAAGATCCCTAGCAATAGTAGAGAGGGTGCCTGAACTGATCATCTACTGCAATCAGATTGGTGACTTCCCTAATTGTCACCAGTGAGACTTTATCCAGTAACTTATGGAAGCAGATGCAGAGATATATGAAAGCACTGGGCGGAGCTCTGGGAGTCCTCCTGAGGAAAGGGAGGAGGGACTGTATGGGGGGGTCAAGGTCATGACAGATGAACCCACAGAGACAGCTGATCTGAGCTCATGGGAACACATGGACCCTGGACCCAAAGCAAGTGAGCCTGCATGGGACCAATCAAGGCCCTCTGCATGTATGTGACAGCTGTGTAGCTTGGTCTACTTTTAAAGCTCCTAGTAATGAGATCAGGACCTGTCCCTAGCACTTAGCAGGCTTTGGGAACCTGTTCCCCATGCTGATTTTCTTGGTAGAGCCTATATGCGGGAGGTGGGGGTGGGAAGCTTGGCCCTATCTGAACTTGATGTGCCATGATTTGTTCAAACCCATGGGAGGCCTGCCCCTTTCTGAATGGAGATGGAGTAGGATTGGATGAGGAGAGAGTATATGGGGGTTGGTGGTGGGAGGGAATGGGAAGCTATGTACTAATGAGGGCTCTAGGTGGTATGCATGGATCTCTCTGGGAAGGGGAAATAGAATAGATTTTTCAGGTGGAATGGAAATGGGTAGGAATAGGAACATGGGGAATCAGGTTGGTGGGTTGTGGGTGAATGTACAGGGAGAGATGGTTGGAATTGGGGGCTACTAGGGGAGCAATGTGGAAACCTAGTTCTGTGGGAACTCCAAGGTGACTGCATTGAAGACTCCCAATAAAGTAAGATCTGGAGCCTGAATCAGCTATCTTCTGTAACTAGGAAAGGCTTCCTATAGTGGGACTTGGATACCAGCCCAACCACAAAACCTTCAACGTACAACTTGTCCTGCCTGCAAGATGCACTGGGGTAAAGTTGGCACAGAACTCACGGGAAAAGCCAGCCAGTGACTGGACCACATTGAGGCCCAAGTGTCAAGAAGAAGCCCATGCCCAACACTGCCTGGATGGGCAGGAACTGTAGGGTGGATAGCCCACAGACCTAGGATAGAACCAAATATCACTCGCAAAAACAAAAGCCATTGACATGATTCCTGATATTGTGCTATACTCACAGATTGCTGCCTAGGCATTCATCAAGAGGCTTTGTCCACCAACTGATATGAGCAGATGTAGAGACTCACAGTAAAACATTAGACAGAAGTTGGGGAACCCCATGGAAAAAGGGAAGGAAGGAATGGAGAAGCCAGAGGGGTTAAGGACATCATGAGAGCAAGGCCCACAGAATCAACTGAGCAGGGCTTATAGGGGCTCACAGAGACTGCAGTGACAACCATGGAGCCTGCATGGGTCTGCACTAGATCCTCTTCATATATGTAATGGTTGTATAGCTTGGTGTTCTTGTGGGACTCCTCACAGTGGGATGGGGGTGGGGGTTGTCTGACTCTTCCATCTGCTTTTAGGAACTTTTTCCTCCCAGTAGGTTGCCTCATCCAGCTTTGATATAAGGGTTTGTGCCTACTGTTATTGTAGATGGCTACGCTATGTTTGGTTGAAGCTTCTGGAAGGCTCACTCTTTTCTGAAGAGAAACAGAGAAGAGTGGATTTGGGGGTGGAGGGAGGTGGGGGAAGGTGGGCAATAACTGGGAGGAGTGGAGAGAGGGGAATTATGGTCGAGATGCAATGTATGAGATGATGAATAATAATAATAATAACAAATTTTTCAGCCTGAACAGTACCCACTTACTTCTAAACTGTGTTTAAGTATGTAGTAGGTTTCATCAGAAGATAAATGACAAAATTAAAACAGTGAATTGTGAAATCTGAAACATGATTTTAAAATCTTTTATATAAATATGGACTTAAAATCATAGATGTTAGAATAATTACCATTAAGCAGGTAGAAACAAAAGCTAAATTTAACTAGAAAATGTAGCATAAGTAGACAAGCATTATAGACATTTTAATGTTTTCCTCAATACTGTGATAAAGGTACACATGAGAAACTTATTCAGAAATGTTATAGTTCATAAAGCAAGCATATCGCATGTTATGGGCATTTATGAATATGTTTTGATGAAATACAAGTTAGGACAGGTATCTATAATAACATATAAAAGACAGATTATATGATAACCTAATGATAACAACAAATAGCAAATAAGCAATGTATAATAATAATATGTATTGCTTTATTTTATAGCTCATGTTACTGCCCTTTGAAGTTATAGTAGTGACAAAGTAAAAAGGAATCTGAGAGTCCTCACTGAGCAGAGCAGGGTAGAAATGCTAGTCAGAATTCAGTCCTGTGAAGACAGATGCTTGCAAAGTCTCACTTCCTCTTCACAGCCAATACCTTCACTGAAGGCTAAAATTAAGAACTTAACAGGCATAAGCTCAGCACTGTTTCAGGACTATGACACAAATTTCTACAACTCGTTTGAAGCTAACTTGGAAGAGAGAGCCAGGATGGAAATGAAATATAATAGAATATACCTTAAAAAAAAGCTTTATGATTTTGCTATCAACCACAAACTTCATTATATTTTGCAGTAGTATTATTTATGCATAAAATTGTACTTCTGATGTTTAGTCCTATGACTATAAGTCAAGAAGTGGTGAATACTTAGTGATGATCTGAGAAAGTATTAAGCCATTAGCCTTTTAATTAATTAATTAATTTTATATGTAGGTGTGTGTTCTAAAAGTTTTAAGATCTTAGTTGATCTCCCAAATTGCTCTTTTGAACAGCTGGTATAATTATTCTTACTTTACATGTAGAACTAGTAAGTAGGACTAGTAAGTAGGAGAACAATGATATAGTTTCTTTAAGTAACTATATAATGCATACTGGCCATCCATTCATCCATCTGTCCATCCGTCCATCCATCCATCATCTACTTTGAATAATAGAACACTGCTACTGTCCTTTGATTTCTTCTTGACATAAACATTTATTATAACATGATTTATTTATATATTTTCTAACTTATGCCTGAGGCTTTTTATTGCTTTTACCATTGGAATACAAAATATAATAATTCAATACAAGAATGGAGGATTGTTCTTCATTGAGCAAAAACAGAAAACTGGGCTTTGGCATGCTCATTTTATTTCACAGGACAAGACTAGTCTCCAGTACTATAATTGTGAGTGACTGTAAAAGCTCTGGAGACAATTCAATAGGTAATGTATCTCTTGACCCTACAATATACATACATACATACATACATACATACATACATACATACATACATACACACACACAGAGAACAATATGGAAGACCATTTTCTAGAAGGGGCCAGTAGAATGGGCTATAATGTTAAAAGATGACATCTGAACTATTGCCAAACTAATCGCAGACTTGTCATAGTTCTTTTTGGTTTATTGTTTTTATAATCATTTTTCAATATAACATAAATATTGAAATAATAAAAAGAAATGAGTTGAAGATATTTTGGAATGTCATTTGAAAATGTTACCTTTGTTCTTATAAGTTTAAAGATTAAATATATAGGCTGGGGAGATGGCTCAGAGGTTAAGAGCACTGGTTGCTCTTCCAGAAGTCCTGAGTTCAATTCCCAGCAATCACATGGTGGCTGACAACCATCTATAATGAGATCTTGTGCCCTCTTCTGGCATGCAGGTATAGATGCAGAACACTCACACATAACTATTTTTTAATTAAATTTTTAATTAAATATATAAGAATAAACTTAAAGAAATAAAAGATCTCTTTAGTAAAAACTGAAACACTGAAGACAGAAAAAGAAAAGGATGTAACTGGAAAGATATACCACATTCGTATACCAGGAGAAACAAAGATAAAATGCCTGTATTACCCAAAGCTAGCTAAATATTTAACACCATCACTCTCAGAATGCCTATGACTTTCTTTATCAAACTCTGGAAAACTTACTAAAATTCATATGGAACAACAGCAAAACTCCAAGTATCCAAAGCAACTGCAGATAAAATAGACATAGCATGAGACATTATACCCAAGATGGGTGTGTTCCAGCTCTGCCAACTATTGTTTATGTATCTTGAGAAAAGATATCCCCCCAAGCTTTCCCATGTCCTGATCATGTGATTGTTGTCAAGAACAGATACACATACACACACACACACACACACACACACACACACACACACACACACACACATGTGCTCACACACACTTTGTAATATACAAGGGTCACATTTCCAAAAAATGTGTACATTTGGCCAGATCCACACTGAGACTGGTCAGGCTACCTTTTCAGTGCTGCCCCCACTATGGCCCCCTCACATATACACAAGCCCCAGCGCTAATTGTGTGGTGACTCACAGAAGAAACCCACAAACTGAAGGCAATAAAACAGGGAGATTATGAGCCCAAGGTCAGGATGGCCTGTACTCTTTCCTAGACATGGCATTACATGCGTACATGCCTGAAATTTGGAGACTGGGTAAAATGATCACAACTTGGAGGGCAGTCTGGACTATATAACTAGGCCCTGTCTCCATAAAACAAAGTAATAACTAACCCAAACCAAATATAGTAAGAAAGGCATAGGCTGAAAGCTCAATTTATAAGGCTGTGCTTGCTGCACAAACATGCAGGCCTAAGGTTGGATTGCTAGCATCCATGGAAAGTGCCAAGGGCAATTGGGGAATTAGAGTTCACTGGACCTTGGTAGTCAGCTGAATAATATGTGAGCTCTAGGTTCAGTGAGAGACCTTGTCTCAAAGAACAAGGTAGAGGATGACGGAGGAAGACAGACTCCTGATGTCAACCTCTGGCCTGTATATATAAGCATGAATGCATCTGCATGCGCACGTAGCTGTCTAGAGCTAGTGACTTTTCTGGCAGGCACTTGGACTTTCTAGTCCTATTAAAACGGATGACTTTTGGATGAAGAACTGTCAGATCCATTTGTCTGAAGTCTCTGATCTGACACAGTCTGCTACCTGAAATGTGGAAAAAGTTTTAAAGATGTTGCTGGAAAAGAGCGGAAATCATCTTTCTGGGGAGGAAACACAGCATCTTAAAGAAAGACCTGAGAGGTTGAGAGGCCTCCAGAGGAGGAGGGACCACCTTAAAATCAAGTTCCTGTCAAAGAGCTGAGTGGCTGGACACCTGCCTAACTGAGGGATTGTGGGAGGACAAAATGGCCACTTAGTCCTGTTGAGTGGTCTGCACTGTAGAGGGAGGCAGAATGGAAACAAGAGTGCAAACCCGAGCCACCTGAAGGTTGCCTTGAGGCGAATGCATTAACCTCCCCAGAGGAGCTGAAGTGCAGAGGAGGCTGGATAGAGTTCAGAGTAAAAAAACTGGCCTGAGAAGCCAGCAGAATGAATCTCAGTGGAGAGTGCCATCCACCAAGGCACTCTGAGAATGGCTTTGACATCAGACCAATTCTTTCTCTAGTATTGCTCAGAGGGAAGATCTGATATGTAGGAGGAAGACAAAGACTTTAGAAAAATATATTAATGAAAGGCAAACCAAAAAGCCAACATTTCCAAAGTTCTTGCATTGTGTTTTCTTGGGCTATAAGTCATTAATTAAGCATGTGATTAAGCTAACCACGGTCAGTCATATAACAGTATAGCAAAGGCTAGCCCACTCAGAGGCAGGTCTTGCACTCAAAGCAAGGACTAAGTTGACTTCAAAGTGACAACCGTCAAAACATGTCCTACTTCACAGCCGCATTGATAGGTTGTCTTATGCTAGAAAAAAAAAAAAAAAAAAAGGAAACAGTTTTACTCACCTCTCTTCCCTGTGGGATTCCAAGAATTTGAAGCATAAGCATAACAGAAAAAATGCCACCGTGTTACACAGTATTTATAAAGAAGTATTTATAAAGAATAGTTCCTATTTCATTGCAGCCCAGAGCAAGGTGGTGCTTCTGGGCTATATTTCGGTGAAGTCAATTGTATGTTATGATTAAAAAACAAATAGCATCTGCGTTTTAATTGTGTTTGACCCATTATTCTACAAAAAGCATTTTTAGTGACCACATTGACTATATTAAAAACATTAAACTTTAATTTCTATGAGATGTATGGGAATGCTAGCTATATTAGCTGAAACACATACTGAAGTAGACTATTTGTCCTCATTAAAAACAATTTAGAAATGTCTAGGACTCTTTCAGAACAAGACAAAGACGATGAAACATATCTATATTTTATCATATGATCATTTTTTTTGTAGCATGGCGGTGATGCTAGCCCAGAAAACATCCTCCTGGGGATTCATTTCAAATTATTGAAGCAGCTGTTTCTTCAGTTTAAAATAAAATATCCATAACAAGTTCACACATGACAGATGCAAGCTAAAAACTAGATTCCACAGTGTGAGCTAAAAGCAGATGTTTTGAATGATCATATTTATAAGCAGATACAATAAATCTTAGCTGTAGTAACAAGGCTCCATGAATACTCTTTTCCAAGAATTGGCTTAAAATATAGACCCTGTAGTTTCTCATATTTTTTTGAAAACTTGATTCCATTAAACATAAGTATTCTAAAAATTCATATATATTTGGTCTGTTTCCTTTTGGCTCATTACATCTGCTTCCTCAAAAATAATAGCACTGTCAGGAAAACCAAAGTTAATGGTTTTTATTTAATTCTGCAGATTTCTTCCATTAACTCAAAGCCTAGAAAGTTTTTTTGTAGATAATTTGTCAACTATAGGAAAGAGAAGTTTAAGTCTTAGAATAAGCAGGGTGGTGTAAGAACACTCCAGATATGTAGGAAATGGTAATACATAATTAGAACTTTAAAAACTTTGGCTGGCAGTGTGGCTCAGGGGCAGAGTGTTGATTAATGCATTGGAGGGCCCAGGTTCCTTCCAGAATGGCAGATAACAACAGCAGCAGCAAAAATAAAGCTACCTAAGATTTAGTGAAAACACACAGAAAGTTTGACTTGAGAGGGAGGATTACAGCCAGCAAGCAGTAGCACAATTATGAATGTTTTCGATTGTAAAGCTTATCACAAATTTCACATTTCATGCTCACTAGACCATAGTTTCAAGCAAAATGACCATTCATGGGGACAAGAAAGCCAACTGGTTTGGCATCCAAAGATGGGTGTGTTCCAGCTCTGCCAACTATTGTTTATGTATCTTGAGAAAAGATATCCCCTGAGCTTTCCCATGTCCTGATCATGATTGTTGTCAAGAACAGATACACATAAACACACACACACACACACACACACACTTTATAACTTATAAGGGTCACATTTCCAAAAAATGTGTACATTTGGCCAGATCCACACTGAGACTGGTCAGGCTACCTTTTCAATGCTGCCCCCACTATGGCCCCCTCATTTATGCCTTGGCTACAAGTCATCACCTCAGCATGATGCTCCTCATTCTGCTGTAGGACTTCTATGCAGAGCTCTGCGAGATGAAGAACCTCTTCCAGCTTCCTGGCAGGAGTTGCCTGGTTCATGGTCTCTGTATTGAAAAAAAATTATAATGTTACCTTGAAAATACAAAGCCAGACATGTCCTAAGATGTAACGATGATTGGGGTATTGAAACAGCATAAGGGAGCACACTTTGAAAGATAAGGGATGCAAGGAACACAATTGAATACATTGTCTTTAAAAAGCCGGTTCACCAGATTGCAGAAAATATTTCACCCACAAAGCAATCACAGATCTGCAAGTGCTTTGCCATTTAGTATACAAGAACTAACAGGTGCAACAGCACAGTAGATGCTCAACTTCTGCAACAAACAAGTTATAATTCTGCTCAAGGTCAGAAACACAAAGAGAGCAGATAGCACAGTCTTTTCCTTCTGTCTGCATTGTATTATCAACACAATGCACTTCTCACCAGATGAGTCATTCCTGGCATTAGCACACCCCAGGTTTTTTGTTGCTATTTGAATTCTCAGTTCATGTTGATCTTAATCCTAAGAAGTACAGAGTCACTTAAAACAACTCTGACAGCCCACAATTAACCTATTTCCTCCTCTGTGTGCCTGCTGCCATCTCAGCCCACTTCCAACTATGGGGGTAGCCGGTTAGGGAAGGGCAGAAGCCTTGTTTGAACCTGAAGATTCATTTCCTGTTAAGCTAAATTGGTGTAAAGGGACAGAACACAATAAGGTCAAGTATGATTACTGGAAATTCAGTATAAGAGAAGGCAAAATAGCTTATTTCAAAGACACCACAAACTGGCAGAAATTAGATGTGCCCTACATAACACAACTGTCTCAAAACCATATGAAAAACAGTTTCACTAGGGACATTTAAGAGAGCCCTGCCTCAGTCCACTTTGTTTTGCTAAAACAGAATACCTAACACTGGGTGCTATAAAAAGGAAGGTGGCTTATTTTGTTCAGTCTGGGCAGCTCAAAGTCCCTGTTTGGGTAGCCATCTCTTTGGTCTCTTACCATATTACAACTTGATAGGGAACTGGAAAGGAAGATGGCCATAAGCATGGAGGACCATGTATGTAGGGTCATTGGTATGTGACAACCCACTCTTAGAAACCATGTCTGAGAGGACAGTATTAACCCCACTAAGAGTCCCATAATCCAGTCACTTATTTCTAGGTGTCACACCTTAAAAGTTCCCCAGTACTTTGGAAGTCAAGGTCCTTGCACCTAAGTTTATGGGAAACATACTCTAACTAACTCAGAGTATGTCAAAGCAACTCTGCCTTGCATTCATGGATCTCTCTGTTCCACTGACAAGCAAAGCCTGGTGGCACATGTCTGGAGGCTATAAAGAAAGGAAGTCAAGTACTTAGGAGAATGAAGTGCCTCCCTTCCTCCAACTTCAGTATCTACTATGTTTTCCAGAAACAAATCTTTGCTTTCAATTTCTTCCCAAATCTTAGCTTTACAGTCAGAAGATATTCTTAATGTTTCCCTCTCTTAATTCATTCTCAAAGTGTGACATGCCTTCTGATTGGTGCTTGCTCATTAAACTTTTAATATGCTTGTAAGTCAGTCAGACATGGTATGAAGTGCACAGGGTTCACACCCTAAATTCTGCTAGGACAGAGAGGCATTGCTTATCTCTGACAGTGATCAAGAGCACGGAGATTCTCTAGGAATATCAGCCTTCAACCCAGATGTTCTCATCTAAGGGAAGTAAAGGAAATGGATTAAGCATATCAGAATGGCAATTGCAATGAATGTTTTTGTTTGCATTTTGAGATGGGCTCTTGTTAATAGCCCAGAATGGATTGGAATGCCTGTATAGTCTAGGTTGGCCTCAAATACCAGACCTTCTTGCTTTACTGTCTCATGTGCTGGGATTAGAGACATAAGTCACCATGTTTTGTTTTTCAATGTTCTTTCCATTGACTTTCTGGTATTTTTTTCTTTTGTCTCTCCTTTTTAAGCTAACATGTCCTGATGTCAGACAATTCAACACACCAAATCACAACACAAAGAATGTTTACACAACAACTATCCAATGCATCCACATGTTTCAAGATCAGTTTAATATTCTTGAACAAAGATGAAATCAACGTAACTCATGATTCAGCATGGCAGTCTACTTTATGTAGAGGCACTTCAAGCTGTTTAATGAAGAAAATAAGAGCCTTAAAAAGGTTTGCAATCTAACACATATGTGTTATAGGAGATAGAAAGAGAGAATTAGGGAAGCATGGCCATAAAGGAACATCATGTGTAAGAAGAGGGGTTTCCAGAGAGAACTGTAGGGTAGACACAGTTTGTGTGAATGGAGGGTTGGGAATGATGTTTAGAAATGATGATGGCTCTCTGACAAGTCATCTACCACCAGCAACTGTTTCCCAAGTATCATCATGTCTACTTTCCTAACACTTTTAAGATATGTTTTTTGTTTGTTTGTTTTAATGTATTTGACTTAGTGTGAAAGAGATGAAATGCAACAGCCAAAAAGTGATGAAGGAAAGAGTTGGACCTTGTATTGGCTAGAGAATGTGCTAGAGAATTATCACTATGGGCTTTAAGTAAGGCAGGATGACTACTGACAGATGGTACAGTGAAAGTATGTTATAGCACATCAGAAAAGACTGAACTTTAGGGAAATGTATTTAGTGGATGTATGTAACAGAGGTCTGAGAAGCCTGTGTAGTAGGATGGTGGGTTCTGGGAAGATGGTAACGGGATAAAAAGAGAAGATACAAGAGACACTTTCACATAGTAATCAAAGTCCTGACTATGTCTACAAGATTCAGAATCACTGAATCAGATAGTCTTTAAGCTTCCTTATAATTTAGAGAATCTATATTAACTAAAACTTTTGGTTTTTAAACTGGAAGGTGGTGGCACACACCTTTAATCCCAATACGTGGGAGATAGAGGCAAGTGGATCTCTGAGTTTGAGACCAGCCTGGTCTACAGAGTGAGTTCCAGGAAACTTTTGGGTTTTATATTTTGAAATGTATGATTTTAACACACATGAAATGCAATTGTTCAAAAGACTGAAAATAATGCAAAACTCAATTGCAGACAAGGAACTTATATTTCCTACATAGTTTAGGATATTCATTACTGAACCCTCAAAACTACTCTATAAGCTAGGAAATCAGATCTTCTGTTGTTGGGTTCAGAGAGGTTGAAGGACTTTCCAGGGTCATATACTTAATATGATAGAATTAAATCTTACCAAGTAATCAGTCCTGGACACACAAGCAACACTAAATGGACCAAATATACTAATAAACACACATATGTTTATATAATGATAAGAATCAAAGTAGATTTTGGAGTTGGGGAGGATATAAAAGGAGTATGGGGAGAGTAGAAGTCATGTACATGCAGGACTCTTGCATGAAGATGAAGAGAGACAGAGAGACAAAGAGACACAGAGAAAGACAGACAGACAAAGAATATGAATGTACTTCACTCTTTGGATGGTCTTGGGAGTTCCTGCCTTTAACTCAATTGTTTGGAAGGGAGAGACAGCTTGCATTTTTTAAATCCGAGGACATCCAGGACTAGACATTAAGATTGTGTTTCAAACACCAACCAAACAACCAATGAACAACAACAAAGAAAACCTTCTGGATAATAATTTGACTTCTTTTTCATTACAAATTCTCTGAGCAGGAATCACATAAACAAATATATAGCCTTAGCCACCAGTATGCAGTAATGGAAAAAAAATGAGAGGCAACTTATTTTTTACTTATATGTGAATGCGTTAATTCAGCTTTTACATTTGATATTGTCATAAACAAAAGTTGAAAGCATCCTTTGTCCTAAGTAAAACTCAAAAAACTGTTTAAACATTTTATTCTTCCTAGATAAAGTTTACTGAAAGGAAGGAAACTTTGTCCTTGAACATAATGGCCACTCTTAATACTTTAAATAAATAGCATTTTTTATCAAGCACAATACGCATACACCCTTGGTTTTCACCCATTTTGACTATATCCAAGAAGTTTAAATGCACTCCATAGTTGGAACTGTGATAGACAACAAGGTTATCAACAGCTCCATTAAAAATCTACACTGAATATTTGAGACTAGAATTCCTCTTAAAGATGCTTTCTTCCACTCTCTTTGTAACATTTCTCCCGCATTACAAATGTTGATATTCTTCAAGCTTAACTACAAGTTGCCAGTTGTTGTAATACATTTCAGATAGTGATATTTAAAACAAATATGCCCAAAGCAGAGAGGTTCCTTCATGAATTTCAATGCACTACTACTCTTGGCTGTGATAATTCTCATTCTGGAACATTTTTCATTTTTTTATGATAACACTCCTTGGCTCCCTAAAGCATATTCTTTTAATTATTTCTCTGTATATTTAAGAAGAGATCCCACTGGGGAAAGGTAAGGAGAGGGGAGGCTGTGAGCAGACAGACTGACTGCTTTGCTGTGGTGTGCTTTAATTAGGATTCAAGACTCTGAAGAGCACGTGGACTCCTAGGGTGTGCTTCCTGGCTATTTCCCTTGCTGCCATTTCTTGTCAGGGTCCCAAGTGGTGGATGAGAAATAATGTTCATGGTCAAGGTTGCAAGGGCACCTGGGACAGAGATCAGTCAGATCAGTTCTCTTTTCCTATATCCCCTGTGTAGAATTTTATGATGTTTTTGATATAAATTTTATTTCAACATATCTACTTGACATAATAATAACTATCCCAGGTAAACTTTATATGATTTTACCTCATCACAGTTTGATGAGTCTTTTAAGTGTCTTGAACATATATAAACCCATGAGCCATTTGCTCTACACCATTAACTCCTTAGGCCTTTTTGGTTGGCTCAGGACATTTCTCCTGGGCAATGATGCAGTTGGAAAGTAGAAGTTGTTATTTGTTTTCTGGCCTCTCCTCTCAACAGCCTAACCTGTGGTGAGTGGCCTAGTGCCAGAGCCCAGGGCAATCAGGCCCGAGGGACTCTTAAAATGGGCCAGTACTCATGGGCCTTCTAACCTCTAGAGGGAAGGAAGGTGGGAAATTAGATACCTTCTCTCCCATTAATCCACAGACCCCTCCCCACCTGCCTGACACTTTAGAACTTGTGAGTAGATTGGGTGGTTCTGGGGTAGCCTCTGGAATCTGTGCTCTAGAGGGGATAAATATGAAGATTGCCTCACAAAGGTGTGTGAAATGCTCCTAAGACTCAACTTCCCATACTTTTGTTGCTTCCCAGATGACTAAGCAAAGAGAATGCAGCTGCAATAACATTCTCTCTGCAATCTAAAAGATGTTCTTGTTCCAGAACTGCTGAGATGGCTAACTGACTTGCATAGATAGAGTGTGGATCTGCTGTGCTCTCCTTCAGCATGCATCACAGCTACCGGAAGGACTTTCTGGAACACAAGTGCTAGCCATTACTTCCAGAGTGTACGACTGCACTGTCTTTGGTGAGGCCCCACCATCTGCATTTTTAAATGGTTGCCAGATAATGTTGCTGATGTCTGTCTCCTGGGTACACAGCCAGAACTATTAGTACTTACAGAAAAGATGGAGTTAGACTCAACGGTGCTCTGTATAAAGTCTGAATAAATCTTTGTAAGTGTGTGTGTGTGGACAGGAGTGTGATATGGTGTGAGAGTGAAAGTGAGGGGAAAACCTCGCCTCTGACCTTGCCTGAGGCAGGTCTCTCTTTCATTGCTACACAAGCCAGGCTAACCAGCCTGTGGAGGCCTGGGGATTCCCTAGTTTTGACTTCCCATCTTGCTATAGGAAAACTGGGGTTACAAGGGCATACTACCATATACTACCATTGGCATTCTGGGTTTTACCCCCACTGAGCCACCTTCCCAGACCTCAGGCTATAGTTTTATATAGACACCATTTAGGTCAAAGGTGACTTTTTTTTCTTGCAGAGTCTCAGCGCAGTTTGCATTTCTGTATGGTAATCATAAAATGCCATCCATAGCTGGGCTATTCTGTGTACGAATGAAAATAATCTGCAGTGGTATGGCTCCCCTACAGTTGCCTCGAATCTGTAAGCATGCTGATACGTTAATTGTTTGAAAACAGTAAGCCTGTGGCCTCCTACATCCCTGACTCCCTTTGGAACCAACTTATTTAATGACCCTGTCATTGAAAGCAGTTATAGTGGATATTGCTTAAGAATTAGTTATGCTAATAACAAAGTGCTTTGAACTAATTCTCCTATGGTTACTGTCACAATAAACATTTCATCTGGATTAGCTTTAACACAAATAAATTCATTTTTAGGTCAACAGCAGACCATAATAAAGAAGTCAACTGGGATAAATACCTTTGGCAGCTGCATAAGATCTAAAGACAGGGATGGTCATAAGCCAACAGTATGTGGTGGTCCATGAGTGACAGATCACAACATATGAGATCTTTAAACAAGGGAAAGTCATTGATTCTATGTGAGACTTCCTTTAGCAGGAATTTTGAGACATATATACACCCTTCCCTTTGCTTAAAACCCTTAAAGTATTGCGGGAAAAATTGCTTAGTTGTTAAGAGAACTTGTTGCTCTTTTAGAGGACCTGGGTTCAATTCTCAGCACTCACATGGTGGCTCACAATTATCTGCTACCCCATTTCCAGGGGATCCAACAGGCATGTCTCAGTGTACACACATACATGAAGGCAATACATTCATATACATAAAGTAAAATAAATATATCCCAAAGGTGTGATGATGATGGAATGTGACAAAAAAGATCACTAGCACCCCATACAGAAACTAATATTGATCATCTGTTATAAGATGTTATAGCATATGTGACCAATCAGAACATTACTAAAGCAGTATTTTTATTGAGACCATGTGTGTCTCTAAGTTTCCAGAGTGAAATAGTCTATAAAGTTTCATAAGAAGCACACATCTCCTGCAGTGTTACTGGCTCTGAAAGTTTCCAATACTTCAGAGTTTTCCTCTTGTATACAATATATATGTGCAAGTATATATGCACATATATGTAATATCACATCATCAATTAGTCCATGTTGTTTAGTGTTGGCTCTCTGGCTCCTTGTCCATGCTCTGTAAGTAAGGAATGCGTCCTAATTTCCCATATTATGTTATCTACGCAGGCTTTGAGCCCTTACAAACTCTGCTGAGAAAGAAGTAGAAACCTGTCAGTTTGCATTACTCTGATTTGGAAAGAGACTTCCTAATACATCTCAGCTGCTCATATTAACAAGGTGCTTCAGGAGCCACCGTGCTACATGTCACTTGGTTTACCTGTTGACACATGCTAGTAAATAAACAAGGGGTTACCAATCCTGTGCTTTCAAGTTGTGACCTTGCAGAATGACAGGCTACAGAACCAACTGTGAAAGTGGAGAAGCTTGTTATTTCAAGACAGCATTTATCTGTGAATCACATTCCATATGGAAGCTTAAAAAAAAATACAACCAGAAAGAACCAACAACAAATCCGTGACATACTGTCAAGTGAGCTGAGCACACTGACATATTTTTTGAGACCTTTTAGGAAGCAGGTGTTGAATGCTTGTAATGAGATTTTCATGCATCTTTAGAGGAATGAGGAAAAATTCTATTGAGAGCTTGTAGAGTGTCATGCATCCCAGCTGGTAGTTCCTGCCGGGGAGTACACTGAAGGGACCCTACAGGAATGTTCCTTGTCCCAGTGGTGCTCATGTCCTCAATCAGAACTGTTTCTGAAGGCACCTCTTTACCAGAGGTTAATTTTTAGAAGAATGTAACTTTTCCAGTTATAAAGGACTCAGTATCCTGATTTATTGTTATCTAGCAGTTTCATCCCTTTCTGTTAAAAATAAATAATTGAAGGACCTAAAATGGAACATGCTCTATATTTTTAAAAAGTTAAATCAGTTTGTTTCAAGCTTAGGTACAAAATAAATGGAAAGGATTGACTAAAAAGGTAAAAATCATATCCTGGGACACTTAAAAGGAGGAGGCAACACTTATGAGGTAGGGTCAGTACTTCCTTTATTACACAGGCATCCTAATCTCTCTGGAGATCAAGGTTCCATTTAGGAAGCCCATTTTTCAATCCTCCCATTGGAAGCATCCCATCTCTCCCTGCAGAGGTACGTTCCACATTTCTTTTAGGTGAAGCATCCCAGGATCCCATACACATGGACATTTCTGTTCATCTAACCATGGGCTCTCATGATGGCTTTGCAGCTTGTATCTGGTAAGACAAGTCCTACAAGCACTTTGAGAAAATGTTCAATTAGTTAATCAGCACCTTTTTTTCTAAATTGAGATTTTAAGGTAGATTCAGAGTTCATAAAAATATTCTATTTTGATGAACAAAAAAACTGAATTATGGAGCTGATTTAGACTTTTACCTTTAGAAATTATTTTCCTAGGTCATGGATCATCTGTATAGATATACTTAGGACATTTCCTAATCTAAATCCAATCCTTTCCATCTCGAAGTCTTTATATTGTCCTATGAAAATCCGCATTTCATACTGGGCAAAGGAACTCCTTTCCCTGGTTGTTACTGAGAGAGATATTTTTACTCACTCATATTTTATTGTTAGTTGATTGCAGGTAAAGACCAGAGGCTTTTGGAGCCTGTTTCATGGACCAGTGTGTGTGTGTGTGGTGGGGGGGGTGCACAAGACCTTTCAGTACTTCCACAATCTAAATTTTGCTTTTGCCTTTGAAACTTTGCTGACATTGATACTAATCATGTGGAAGTCACAGGAGAGGGAAAAAAAACCAAAACAAAACAAAACAAAAACCCCTGCTGTCACCTGAGTGTGATTCTTGTGCTAAATTTAATTCTTCACCACCAGAAACTTAGGAAAAGGAGAAGAGTGTCCTCCAGATACAACAAGGCAGCTGTATGCATGAACTCACAGTGTTTGTGACAGCTTGTATAAGACCTGTACAAGTGCAAGCCAGAGTAAATCCAACACGGGGAGGGGAGATGGGCATGAAGTGCTACTCTGGCAACTGAGAGCCAGTAGGAGAGGGAGTGTCAGTAGTTTTCATTATAATAGTAGCCCCTGGAAGTTGTCAATGCTCAAAGGCCACATATCTGAGAACATATAGGCAGCAAAAACTGAAATTGATGGGTGTTAAGAAAAAAAGAGGGCATTTAGTTGGATGGGTAGGAAAGAGGGGGTGTATCTAGGAGGAGTTGGGGGAGGGGTGAGTATGGTCAAAACACTTTGTATAATATTGTTGAGGAACTAATCATAAAGTATTACACAGTTGTGTGCCAATATGAGAAAGATAATTCATTGAATTATCTTTCATAATTATTCTTCTTCATAATTACTCTCTATAATCATTATGTGAAATGGATACTTATGCCATCAGTTCTAATGGTATATACTATTTCATTTGTTGTCTCTTATGTATTCCTCAGGAGTTCACTTATTGTGGCTCGCTCTTTGGAAGGCATTGAGAATGGGATTATGGGACAGGCCATGGTGAAATCTCTTTTAGGAATTTTGAGGAGAGAGGAAATTGAGCTTTGTGATAGACTTTATCAGGCAATCTATCACTAGATCCTGATTATTTCCTATTATTACTAATCCACTACAATCCCTGTGAACCAGGAATCATGTTTAATCTGTTCTGTTTAAGAGAGTAGCCCTTGGAAAATAATCTCCTATGCTTGTAACCATATAAACTTGGAAATTGGGATAGTAAAGGAATGCAGGGGTGGCTCACCCAGCCCATTCTTGTTTTTATTAACTTCCCACTTTAGCAGAAGTGGGAATGTCTTACCATTAGCACATTGCATGCTCAAAAGCCACACTTCTGGGAGGTAAGAAGTAAAGGAGTGGAAATCAGGGGGAGACTATTCTTTGACAGCAGCTGAAGAGGAGTAGAGCTCAGGATATGCATTTTGAATGTTGATACCATGTTTATAAATAGAAAGGAAAGAAATAGAAAGAAGACAGAGGTACCATTCACAGGAGGGAGAAGACACACAATGAAGCAATAATTCTCCAACAAGATGTAGGTAGAATTGGGGTCAGCATTACAGAACAGTGAACTGGCTTTGAAGTGGATGATTACTTGTGTTTTTATCATGAACAATGTTTCCTTTCCAGTTTAGACTGTCACAGGAATAGATTTAACATTTAAATGTTATGTGTCTTATGGTGGTTGAGAACACCCACCACTCCTCACATTTGTCAGCATTGTGGGCTTCACTTCCCATTTCCTACAATCACTCACACCCTTGCCATTCTTTAGCATACATGCTGGTAAGATTTATTCCAGCTTGAGGAGTGGAACATTAAATCCAAAGAGAACAGTGTTTCTAGTAGCCCTAAATGGAGAAACATATCCTACCACTGTTCTGGACCAACACTCAGAGAAAGCAGGAGGCATGCTAAGGGAATGCAGACTTAGAACTGATGGAATCAATTTAAGAATGCAGAACCCTCATTCTCCTTCCGTCACTGAAACTGTGGATAGGTACTGCAGAGGTGCTAAGAGCAGTGCAAGCCTCATTTCAAGTTTCTGCGGGGACAAGTGCAATCCCACATCCTCATTGGACTTTTCACAAAGTTATCTCAGTGTGTAAGAGGCAACTGGTCAACTGCCCAACACAGACTTTCCTTTGTACTGAAAAACTGAAGCTACACACAGAATACCAAACCTACGTTAGGCATAAGCATGCAATGCCTTCATTTGCCATTTCTGGTTAGTAATCTTTGTAGCCCTGCTTATAATGTCTCCAGACATCTTTTGATCCATAGGAATTAATCTGCCTACATTGTAATAAGCTAATTAGTGGGGATACAAATTACATAGCATGGGGTATTTTCTTCTGTGGCTAGTGAGCAGGTGGAGTGCAGCTGAAGCAAAGAAACAGGCAGAGTCCCTGTTCATTACAAACCAGAGAAGGAAAAAGCCAGAGTGAATTAGCATTGGGCTTAAATGTAAGCTTCATAGAAAACAATCAATCTGGCAGGATTAATGATGTGCAATTCAGTATGAGGATAAAAGCATATTAATAATAACAGTTCTATTGGATCATATTACCTGATGTGCTCCTTTAGCCAGTGGTCAGAACAGGTAGCCAATGGATTCCCCAAATATTTAGAGTATGTGCATGAATTTTCTTTACTAAAAGCTTTGGCAAACTAAGAAGTCTGACTTGAATGGTTTTCTTAAATATGCTAGAGAAATTATTATTCATTCCTTTTGTTCTAAAATCAGAGATTTTTATGTACTGGTGTTCCCCTAGTCAGCAGGTGATTTAGAAAAAGAGATTCTGCTATGTGAAAGAGCCCATTGTTTCTATCAATCAAACTTCAAAAAGTCAGATGGAAATTCTTCAGTTACCTGTTGGTTTCTCCTGGGCAAAGACTCAGTAGTCTTCAGTTTATGCATTATTTTCTGCAAAGTGCTGTCTACATTGGAAAACATATTTTTCATCTATCATTTAGGTCACACACACACCCCAAAAAAAAAAAACAACAACAAAAAAAAACCCACGAGCTCACACTAGCATCTATTTTTAAGTTTTAAATTATTTTTTAAATCTTATGTATATGCATATACATGTGTTTGCATGAATGTGTAGTGAGATCTAACATTAAATAAATTTAAGTATTTAAGCATGTACCATTAAACTTTTTATGAAAATGTTAGTGCCCACTGTTAATTGACTTCTTTCCATCTTGACTTATGATCAGAGAGTTCAAACTCTTCTTGCTCCTCAAGGATAAACCACAGGATGTTTGGCCTAAGGTATGGCTATTGGATATCCTGAGCCTTGACCAAATAACATGATAGTTGGCTTAGGGTGTGGTGAACAGGTGTTTTGGGTATTGGGGAAGGTAATTACATTTGTTTATTCCTTGTATCATGGTAAGGAAGTCTTTTGCCCTCTCCTTTCTGCTCAGAGTATACAAGGACAATGAGTAATAAACTTGGGATATCTGCTATATTCACTGAGTGTTCTCCCAACTCTGTCTTCTGTCTCTTGGGTCTTTTTTCCTCAACTTCCACTCCCCCCATTCAGGAACATTCAAACTTGTCAGCTGGACTCAACATGAGAGAAAAATAATCATTATTTTAGAAATACCAGTAAGAAGTTATCCACTGCTAACAAGATAATTTCATCAATCGTGTTATTTTGAATATATACTCTGTTTTTCAGTGCACAGATCTTAAGCAAAACAGACTCTACTTATTTATTATTTACCAGTATTGATTGGCAATGTAGTGCTAAATTAAAATGCCACCTAGATGGCAAACACATCCTCATGACGTAAGGACTGTGACTTCTTTTTCTCAAAGAGAGTAAGCACAGTGTCTCTGGGGAAAGCATTTCAGTGCCGTTCAACTGGTCCTCTGGAAATGAGTACACTGGGGCTTAGATCTGGGAACCTAGCAACAGGAGGGATGATAGGGTCTTTACTGTACAAAGTCTTCTCCTGTTCCATCCATGCCAGACACCTCCACATTTCTAGATTGAAAAGCAGCCTCTTTGCTAAACCTATGCCAAAGAACTATGTTAAGGCCAGCTCTAAGAAGCATGCTTATATTGAAGTCCAAATAAGAAGCACAGTTTCTAGAGCCTCACAGGGATTGATGACATAAGTATGACTGCTGCTCTCATCTATAAGAAACACCTACAACTAAAACAAAACAAAACAAAACAAAAAAAAAACAAAAAAAAACAAGACTTTTCATCAAAAACGACATCTAGTTTGTACTATCAAGCCATTCGGTTTAAAAAGAATAAACAATTAGGAAGATAATGTCTAAGTGGCATGATGAGTTCTAGATTACAATAGATTAATCTCACGATTGCAAAATAAACAGATTTTTAAAAAAGGATTTAGTTTAGATACGATGTAAATTAAAGATTGCTCATGAAGTACTAAAAAGCATCAAACCTAAACAACCAGTGATTTTATAGCCCCCAAGTTAAATAAGAATTGCTTTCCCAAAACTTCACGTGCTCAAAGTGAACTGTAGTTTAAAGGAAACATGCAATGCCCAAGGAGGAAAGACATCGAACAAGGGGATCTCCAGATCCCCAAATCCCCTTACTCTACCCGCTTGTGCTGCCCGTGAACAACAAAGAGTCTCAAAGGATAGAAGGAACCAGGAGTCACAACTGAGCATCACCGTGGGTCAGGAAACAGTGGAAACGTGAAAACGACGGACTTCTCAGTACTATATACTCAGCTTAACCCCTGTCTTCTCTGACCCCCGCACCAGTGCCAGGCTGCCTCTCTCTCCTGTAATAAGAGCATGTGACTTTGGTTTATTTTTCAATCCCGTTATTTTTTAAGTGGCTAGTTTTCGCCCTATATTTTAATTATTCAGCGATTGGTTCGAATGACCTTTTACAAGGCAGCTTGCCAGCTTGTGGATGTTCTTTCTGCTGTAAGTAGCCAGATAACTGCCAGTGTCGTAAGCTCATTTGTTCACTCAATAAATATTTACCAGGTACCATGCATGTGCTGTGCCTGGCACTTCACGTTAAACCGGGAATGAACCAGTTATTGCAATACAAACCTCTCTCCTTTTGGCGCTATCACCACGGGATGGTAAGTAGGATGAAGGAACTATACTCTGCCCTCAAGTTTAGGAGGAGCCTTACACATAGCAAGCATTTTTTAAAAACATGACAACTGAGATATATGTGGTAAAATTTCCCTAAGTGAAAATGTAATGGCACAAACTTTTCAAGAGGAAGACGGTGAAAGAGGAAAAGCACACGGCGGAAGTTTACACACACTGAGCTTTAGTGGCCCTACCTAAGAGAAATGTGACTCTAGATAAGTTGTTTGGCCACTTACTAGATTTTTTTGAAATAATAATAGTGTGCATCACAAAGTTTCACCTTAAGGGATAAATGAGGTGACATACAGAAACTGCTTACAAAGGGCCTATCACATTCTCCCCTCCCCCATATTAGTGAGTAACTTTATTTTGGGGGAAAGTGGTGATAAAACAGCATTAACTATTAACTTTTGTGACATGGCTGAGGGGGTTGTAAAAGAAATGATATCATTTTGAGTCTGACAGTCTTAGAGGCCCAGCAACCAGTGCAGAAAGAAGAGAACACATTCCTGGGTCTCAGAGACCAGGTGATATCCCACATATGCAGATTTTCGATAATGGTGGTATGACATTTTTTTTTTCTGAAGTGTTAGTGACTTCTATAAAATACCTAATTTTTGTAAACTTTGAGGACATGCTGACTGATAGATCACAAAATCATAAGAAACTTTGGGCAGAATTTTCTTCCTTCCTAAGTAGTTCAAGACACTTTTTTTTTTTTTTTTTTTTTTTTTTACACCCTGAAGGATTCATCAATAGAAATACAATTAATACTTTTATTTGTATTCTCTTTTAAAATCACCATGTGTCATTTGCCAGGAACTCTCTTTGGGCTGGCCCTACTACTACATGCAACTAAAGAAATATATGTTTCTTAAAAATCTTTCATTAATTTAGAACCTTCCTCAGCTTTCTGTCAATTCACCTATATCAATAATATACTTATTTTTATATGTAAGCATTTAACTTTAACAAAATCGTTTTTCTTAAAGCTGCTGAGTTGACCAGGTGAATGGTGGAAGGATAGTCAATAGGAGTGAAGGGAAGGTATCCTATCAGGGCCCGTGAGGCATGTAGCAAGGGCCTTTTCTTTTTGCCCCTCTCTTTAGCCACAGGGGCATCAGTACAAGTGCCTCTGCTCATGTGTCCCGAGAGTACCCTGACATCTCTTCTTATTTCACAGAGGAAACAGAGCTCCAGAGTCTAGCCTTGGATGGATGATTTCTGTACTCTACAGAAGTGGGCAAGTCATTAACACTCCTCTATTTCTTGTTAGTAGGTTAGGATACAAAGTTTTCAGAACAGCCATGTTATATATTGTAGGGGATTAAATGGCATATATTAAGTATAGTCTTTTAAAGTATTCATTTACTCATTTATTTGTGTGTTTATTCTATGAGTGTACACATGACATGTGAGGAAGCCTGTGGACAACCTGAGGGAATCTGTTCTGTCCCTCAACTATATGGGTTCTGGAGATTGAACTCCAGTTGAAAGGCTTGGCATGAAGTGTCTTTAACTGCTGAGCCATTTTGCTGGCTTCACAAAACAATTTGAAAGAGTTTGTTAAAGAACATGGAACTACTGATATTGTGTGGGCTGTCATGAGTGGCTATGATAAAAATCTCATTTTCTAATTATTTTTTCTCAAGTGCAATCAGTAACTGTTGTAGGGTGTCTTTCTTCCTTCCCTTTTGTGTCTTAGTGTTTTGTACCTGTCACTTCTCAGGACTCAGATCCTAGAAAATAATAGAAAAAAGCTTCCTGCTCCTTGACAAGAAATAGAGCGCTTAGTAGAAGATGCAAGCTTTAAAATGAAAGGAGACTTTGTCTATAACACTGCAAGTGGATATGAGTATGGCTTACCACTTGTTTCATGCACCATTGTTCCCAGATGGAAACTAATTATCAAAAGTTCAGAACACCGATTCTGTCATCAGGTTAGGTACCAGACACAAGAGGAACGAGGCAATAAGCATTCTACTTAAAAGAGTTTGAAGAGGGGACAGGGAGAGTGTACAGAAAAATAATAGACACAGTTAAATTAATTACAGTTAAATTAACTCAGAAACATCTACACTCATACATATACCCACCTACAGACACTGGCATGCATGCACGCCACACACACACACACACACACACACACACACACACACACACACACACACACAGTCCTAAGACAGGGATCTCACATGGGTCATCTGTACAAGTGCCTCTGCTCATTTTTTCAGAGATAAGAACATCTTCATTTTATTTAATAGCAGTTTTGCTTTTTACTCTCATACCAGCTTTCAAGACAGATGAAGGAAGATTGTTCTTGATTCTGTTTATGAGAACCCTTCAAGTACTGATAACTACTTCCAAATAAGATGCTTAAGACATAATATATAACAGTAATATGGTCTCAGGTTTCTTGCCTTGAATTCATATAAAACCTCTGTTTATCTTTCAGAGAAAAATAGCATATATTTCCCCTACAACGCATTAGCAATAGTCATTAAAAAAATACAAAGTATTTTCAGAATCCTAGTGAAAATGAACAAACAAGTACTCTGATAGGAGAGCTCCTTATAAATGTCAAAGCATACAACCCAGAGGAAGGAATACAGCACATACAGTGAGCAGCAAGAGAAGGAAGACAGCCACACATACAACTAGCTGGAAGGGAGAAAAAGAACACAGTCTGTGGATGAGAGAAAAAATATCTGAGAGAATGCTAATGTTTGAAATATATAACATGCTCATGCTCAGACTTATCAGTAGCAGAAGCCCCAAATAACCCAATCAAAATGGGCAAAAGAGCAGAATTAGACATTTATCAAATGAGGACCTATAAATGGCCAATGGATCTCTTGCTTATATGAAAAATGTTCAGTGTCACTAATCATGGTAATGTAAAAAAATAAAAATGAAATATTACCTACTCTAGAACAAACAATAAAAATGATTACAAAAAAATGTAAATGTAAATGATTACAAAAAAAAAAACACACACACACACACACACACACACATTGCCTGATGTAACAAGTGGTGGCCAGGACATCAAGAGGAGAGCTTAGATACCATGGGTACCAATAGAAATTCACACACACACACACACACACACACACACACACACACACACACACACACAGTGTGGAAAGCAATATGGAGAAGCATGCGAAAAATTTAAAAAGATAGAAAACTATCATAGGGCCTGCTATAATTCCAAAAGAATGGAAATAAAAATCTTCAGATGTCTTTACTTCCATCTCATTGCAACATTATCCACAATAACCAAGCCATGAAAACAAAGACAGATGCAGACAAAAGGAAAGCCCACTCTTAACCTTTTGTGATCTACATGTACATGAAGGGCATCACGCTAATGAAACAAACCAGCTACAGTAAGGCAAATACTTCATGACACCACTGACTGATCTCTGATGCTTGAAAAGAGAGCGTAGAAGAATGGTAGGTAAAGCAGGAAAGTATCACCTATGTTGTATAAAGTTTGAAATAAAAATTCAGTAAGCCATATAGACATACCATGACCTCTGGTCAGCAATGCTGTTTTGTACACTTAAGAAGTGTTATGAGCATACACTGGCCCTTTCCCCTCCCCCCAACCTGGTTATAATAATGAAGAGGGTGGGAATAAACTTCTGGAAGCGGTAGACAGGTTTATAGTATACATTGTGAATGGTTCCATGGCTGCAGTTTTATATACATTAAATACATGCTAATCTTTATGACCTCAGCACTTCAAAGAAATGTTTCTAAAATGTCATATACCACGTTAAAAATAATAGCATGTGCATGCAAAAACATTACCTGTTTCCTTTTCTGCAGGCCCTAAAACATAAGAAAAGAGAATTTAAAGCTAAGCAAGCAAAGAAAACTAGCCTGTCTTCCTATTTCTAAATAATTTTATATATTCTTGGTCTGGTTTGAACATTTAAAAAAATCACTTTAAAAATAAAAAATTAAAAATAGGAAAGGTGAAAGCAGAAATTGAAAATGCATGCGAGTTTTCCTCAGTGAATGAGCAAACATTTTGTATTTTTGAAGTAAGACAGCTTGGCAGTTCTTGAGTGGATTGCTGGGATCCATTTTCTAGAACATTGTCACAATCAACTCAAGATGAGTTCCGGAAAGGAGAAAATGAGAGGATCCCTGCTTCCTCTTCCATTTCCTTCCTATGACTATAAACTCCTGAACAACACAGTGGGTTCTATGACTATAAACTACCTAGCAACCCGAAGAAATGCAGTCCCTCCTCTCAGCATCCTGGCACAGCAGAAAAGGATTGCCTCAAGAGCCCAGAAAGAAAAGTTTCCTTCAGTGACTTTTAAATCGGAAGTGTATTTGTGCAAAAATGATACTGTAATGACTGAAGTTCCCCACAGACTTTCCTCTGCGGTTAAAAGGTTTAAATGTCAGTTTGTATATCTGTTCTTTCAACCACGTTCGGAACACTTAACAGTCCAAACATTAAAAACTACATGAAAGGAGTAGTCAAGAGTGAAAACCAAAGTGTTCATCTTCCACTTCCTTCAAACGCCCGAGTGTGCACTGCATTTGCTTTAACTCGACATGATATCATAATTAATGGTGTTAAGCTAGTAACTAAGGAGGTTTCATGTTGTTACTCTCGTGATATAATATTGGTTGCTATGGTGATGAGATGGCTTTTTTGTTAATCACTCAGGAGGTTGGTTATCACATGCTTGTTAGTGAGCTCGTCTAGATTTGGAGAAAAGAAAGGAAGACAGAGCAACATCTATCTTTCTCATTTACTGAAAATTGATAAAAATTATTCTGATACCAATTAGTTCACAAACTAACCGTTTACTAAGCAGAATTTTAAAATATTAAAAGTCACCAAACTTTATGTACACGATGACTACCTACTTATTTTAAGATAAAAACATTTAGCAAGACACAAACTTTTCCCTTCTCTCTGATAATGATACATTCATGAGGTAAGTCAATTGTATGATAATCTGAACAAATGATTTGAACAAATAATTGAACAAATCTTTTTCAACACTTTAAAACCATCTGTTAAAAGACTGGAAAATAAAATCTGATCTTGTGACTCTGCCACAACTTCCCATCTATTTATCTCCAAACATTTAAATATCAGTGTCCTTAATGACTAAAACTCGAAGAAAGAGGAAAAGTGCACAGTCCTCTCAAGAGGTCTAATCTTTGAAATGCATCAACATAGAGCAAGCAATTAGAAGCGGCAGGAAGTTCTGCCGGCTTATGTCAGTGCTCACAACAATCCACAAGTTTCTCCCTCTTCTGAGTGACAGGGCAGATCAGAAAATAAAACTACATAACGCTACACTGACACCAATCCGTAAAGAATCCGCAGCCCATCGTTTAAATGCTAGACATACTTACAGTAATGTCAAAAAAATACAACCCACGAAAACACCTTTTGGTTTCTTGAAAACTCAAAATAAGAACAAAGGACAACTTAAGCACGGATCCTGGGTCTTTCATTCAAGCCGAGTCCCAGGAGGCATATTAAAGCAATGAATAGGAAAAAGCGCTTCAGTTCGCCAGCTGAGATTTTAATGAGACATTTCCCTTTGCCGCGGCACAGGATTGTTCAGGGAGGGAAAGGACTTCTCGGAGAAAATTCAGTTAATAGGCATTGTTGGCTCTCACAGCCACTTCGGCAATTGCTCAGGGCACTGACCTTCAATTTTGGCATACTCTGTGAGCCTAGTGTAATTGATCAAGGCAGCTTTCTCCAGACATTTTCTGACTACTTTCTTCACCTCCTCCGCGGGGATGGGAGTGGCGATGTCCTTCATTAAAACCTACAGAGAGAAGAGAGAAGCGGCGTGGGTAAAGAAGAAGAGAGGAGAAGACGCTGCATAAAATAAAGTCTAAAAACAAAGTACACAAATTGCCCCAGACTTGAGTGTTCCTGGGAAGGGGGAGGGGCCTTCAGTAACTTGTGGGAAGTAATGAGTCACGACTGGGACCTAATCCTCCAGTATTGGTTCCTCCTGTCTAAGTCTCATTTGTGCACATCAAAACCTCCCATAGGCCAGGTCCCCAGGATTCAGTGTGACTGTCACTTTTCCTCCAGGGATCCACGACACCATTACAGCAGCTGTCTCAGGTCAGGATTACAGTCCTTGGCACAAGTGATAAACAAAGTTTGTCTTGTGTAGTTCTAATGGGAAAGCCCCAGGCCTTCTGAATATGCGCGAAAATCATAAGGAAAATTCATTGTGAATGGGCATAATTTTGGAGTTCTGTAAAAACTGCTGATTAAATTTTAAAATAATCGTGATCTGCTGAACGCGATGTGGCGAACTATACAAAGCTGAAGGAAACTTCTTTGCCTTAGTGGAACGAATGCTTCATGGAAACTTTCCTCTCTTTTGGACAAAAAGAAGACACAGGTCTTTCTTTGCTGGGTCCTTAGAATGTGTTCTTGGATCTTTTCCCTTAACATGTTTTGTTATTAGCAAGGAGCAAGCACAATTATACAAAAAAAAAAAAAAAAAAAAAAGTCAAAAAGTAATTTTGAACACTTTCCAATGAGGCAATCATACCTTTCATGAAAACTCCAGTTGTAAATTATAAATAGCGGTTAGTCAGGCTATTTTTTCATGTATTGAATGTAATTGTCATGCTTTGCTTATGTTCAAATGATAACAAATATTGTAGAATGGTAATATAAAGTGCTTTTAAAGTCTGGTAAGTGTTCTACTAATCTCTTACATTGAAATAAACACTAAAAGAGATGTTCAATTAGGACATCTATTTGATAATTTAGAAATGCATAGTAGATCTTCGTAGCCTGAAAAAAAACCCTTCTGTGCATAGTAAAATATATATAGGCATCAAATGTGAACTATTATATTTAGTGAGATTTTTGTCAAAATTTACCATCAAGATGACACTGTTCCATATACAGGCTTATGAATTTTCTCTGGGGTTCCCATGCTGAGAAACTTCAAATAGTAGGAAGAGTAACTAGAAATTAGAATGTATATGTTTACCCCAGAGGTGAGGCTAGGGTTTGAATAGTATTTTATATTCTCTAGGAGCCTGAACACTTCCTGTCGGTCTCTTAAGGTGTTAAAAATTCACTTACAGATTTTATTTTGCTTTTGTAAGTCGCTAACAAGTTAAGATAGTTAAAAAAAAAAAATGTAGCAATGGCCCTTAGCATTTCTCTTTCGATTCAGTAAGAGATGAGATCATTGACTATAACAAGAAAGGGTCACTGTCACACTGACCTCCCCCCCCCCCCCGAATGTAAGGATTACTACCTCTTCCCTGATGGGAGGGGAGGAAAAGCAAGACTCCTCTGCCACAGAAACCAGGACACAGAGAGGTTGTGTGGTACCCAAGATGGTATTCAAGTACAAGAAGTAGAATACCTTTAAGAACTATTGTAATTGCCTTAAGGAATAGAACAGAACAGATACCTTTAAAAAGGCAAGGCTACATGCAGCTTTTAACAACAGAAAAATTATAATAAACCTCTCTTCATATAACCTCATTCCATGCACATAACACAGGAGACAAGGCTATAACATGAATTCAGCCCCAGCACTGGTGGTGTACACCTTTAATCCCAGCACTCGGGAGGCAGAGGCAGGCAGATCTCTGTGAGTTCTTTCCAGCCTGATATACAGAGCCAGTTCCAGGACAATACAGAGAAATAGAGAAACTGTCTCCAGAAAACAAACACAAACAAAAACCCCCAAAACATGTATTCAACCTATAATCTGAAGATTTCATTTTAGTCACCTAGTCTAGCCCTTACCCCTCAAGTTTTGAACAATGTCCCTGCTACCTCTCTCTAATAGATATGCTGATAGACAGCAACGTTTCTAAAGCTAATTCAGTAGAAAAATAGAAAAGACAAAGTCGATAAATGAGGATGGGCATAATGAAATCACTAGCTGTAGATAATAAACAAAATTGTTTATAGTTCTGATATTGAAGAGCTGCTAAGGCCATATTATTAGCTGGCAGCATTTCACCAGCATTTGGAGATTAATAAACATGAAAAAACACTTTTCCTCAACATCCACAGAAACTGTATACATCATGCCTTAAAAACTGTTTTTAAGGATGAATGTAAAATCCTTGGTTGTTGCTATTTATTTCTGTAAGGGAAATGTATTTCTATGATTTGTGAATTCTTGGATAAAACCACACCAAATGCTGAGCCTGGAGGGAACAAAAAGAATGGTACATCTTTATATAGTAAACACTGACATGCATGAGGGCTATAAGTGTTGAAAACCAGTGAATCAAAGGGGATTGGGGGGGGGGGGAAGGCAAATGTTAAATACCCTGGGAAGTAGAAATAACTTAAAGCAAGAAAACAAACAACAATGACAACAACAACAAGGCATTTCATGAAATGTTAAGTTGGGGAAAAAAATGGAAAAACAGATAACATCAAAATAAAACGATACCATAATATCAAGATAGAATGGTGGTGGAAGGGTGTCAAAGGAGGAAAAAGTCAGGGAGACTAGAAAGCAGTGAGAAGAGGTCCAACACAGCTCTCAAGAACGTAAATAACATCAACAAACTCTTATACATACCCTTTCCAGTAAGGAAAGCGTAGCTTTTAGAGCACCCTCAGGTCGTCCAAAAGGAAAACAGTATCTTTAAAAACAAAAGGAACAAAAAAAATCAAACATCTAATATTAATCCAAGAGCTAAATGATCACAGCTGCTATTACATGGCATTAAGGAAGAACCTTGAAGAAAAGTTAAAATATCAAGTCAGCTTGGGTGTGACTTTAATTGTTAAATTTTACCAAGTATGTGATTTTACCAAGTCTTGAACTAGTAAGGTATCACTTATGACAAAAAGACACAAGTCTTCGTGATGCATGCACTAGGAGAACAGATATTAAAGAAGAAACCCCAGAGTCATTGTAGAGAGAAGATTACTGTGTAACATCTAAGAATGTCTTGTTTAAGGGTTGAAATTTAGCTCCAGGAGAAAAGGAAATGCTTTTTCTCACATCTCCCTAAATTCGTATGTGGAAGAACACCACACACACACACACACACACACACACACACACACACACACACACACACACACACACAACTCCTAAGATGAACAACGTTTCAAGGCCTCTTGTTTGGGACACTACACAGCCGCCACTGGTGTTTAATTCTTTCAAACCCCCCCACTCCCCAGGACACATGCAAACCCCTTGGAGAACTTTCTCAGAAGAGCAAGTGTCCCAATGTTTCATGTCTGATATATTCTAACTGCAAAGCAACAACTGGAAGGCAGATAATGGGAATATTCTGAAACTAAGGCCAGACATGTCTGTTCAGGGAGAGCATGGACTCCTTCTAAAGTTAGTGGCCACAGGGGACTAACAGGTGTATTTTTATTTCCTCCTCATAAGGAGCACGGAGAGCCAAACTGGTACACCCTGCTGCAGCCACTGGCTTTGTTAACCAGATTCAGCCAAGATCCCTCCCACTCTGAGGCTGTAGATCACCCCTCAGAATCCAGACTTCAGGCTGCTAGCAGTCCTTATGCTGCCACCCCACTTCGACTTAGAAACCTGTAAATTAATGAGTTGGAAAAAGTTTGCTTATCTCGATGTCCTACTCAATTATCTAGTGGCCTCAGAAATAAGTTATCCCCCCCCCACTGTAATTTGAATGGATTATCAGAAAGCACGTAAGTTCCAAGTAGAAATTTGTTTACAAATATAAATTTTAAAAGAAAGAATAAAAGACGTCTCACTTGCTTCCTTTTAAAAGAAATGCATTTGAATTTGTTTGTGGAGTTCTTAGTTTCATAAAAGCTTCTCCAGTACAGATAAACGCAAATAAATATTTTCCAGATCTAGCCACCCAGTGTTTTGTTCAGAGTATTCACCATTTATTTGCTGTTAGAATGTGTATTTGCTTAATTTTGCCTCTCTGTGCCCTGTTCTCCCACCTCCAGACAATTTATTTTAATAGACTTTCCTGAGCAAAGATACTTCTTGCGAACTAGCGAAAAGCAAATTAGCAAAGTTGATTTAATCATTCTGTGTACTCTAAGCTTAATCCACATTTAAATAAAGCACCACTTGGGTCCTTGTAGTTCCCTCCCCTGCTTAATCTTTTCAGTGTATTTGCATAATCCACCCATTGTCTTTCCTATTGTTTATTTCCATTAACCTTCGGGTGAAACATTTTATGAATGGAATGTTACTGATCCTCAGATTACACTTAGCATTTCAGGGCTCTGAGGTCCCAACTGGTATGTTCTGAATTAGCATTGGCTGTGCAGGGTGTGTAAATAATTCAGCACATTTAGAGTAATCCTGAATCAATAATGTACAGAAAATAGCTACACGGTAGCTTAATTAATCTTTACAAAGCAAGTTTTAAAAGAAGGGAATCATTTTGCCCTGCCACCTTTCAGGATAAATATTTTGGGGTTTTGCCATTCTCGATAGCTATGCACCAGCAAAGCAAAGTGGAAAACAATCCATTATTGCATAAAATTCAACCACATTTAATACCTAATCTAAGTAAACTGAAGGCAACCTCATTCCCACTTTGGTAAAAGAGTTTCACAGATTAATGAGTCAGATTGAGCACCGCCCCCTTTCCTTATTGAAATGCAGCACGAATGTTTATTGAAATTCTATGTGCCCTGCCCACACTTCCTCTATCAGGCTTTTTGAAATAAAAAATGTTTGCTCTGCCTTGTTCCAAGTACTTTCTGTGTTTTAGAAAATAAGAAATAAAAAGGTCAAGTTTTAGCAGATTCTTTTGACATTTGGACTTTCTAGCCTCAAACTGTGCACTTGTGTTTCTCCTTCCTGATTTTCCTACTAACTTCCTGCTATGAAAGAGAATACCTTAGAATTTATATTTTGGGTGATGGGGATATTGCACATGACAGGTAAGTCCCTCCTTGTCCTAATTACTGGGAAGGAACTGCCAGATACCGTCCATGCGGTAAGGAACCAATCAGAAGTTACCTGGCCTGGCAGGCTTTGGGTGTGCTTTGCTGATAATAGTGGAATGCAGTAGGTAGCAAAGGCCCTGGGATTGCCCTCCAGGCACGCAATCTTTCTGCAGCTGCAGCTAAGCAATCAACTCAGGACAGGTTCACCAAGCTGGGAGTTGCACCAATCCTGAGACTGTTGCTATGCAACTAGTAGACTCCTTGCTCTATCACCAATATATTCCCTGTTCCACTGCTGCTTGGGGTCCCTCCTACTCCACCTGCTGTGTGGGATGGACAGAGGGCCCTAGTTAACTAGTAAATTAAAGACTCTTTGCTTTTGCATCAGATCTGGTCTCTTGATGGTTTGGGAGGTTCAGAGTCTGGGCACAACAACATGTTTTAATTTGATTATGCAATTCTATTGATTATGGTTTTAACTTGTCGATTGTAATCCCACCCCAGGCACTTTCATAGCCACTCTAGAATCTCCTTTATTGAACAAAGAGATTAAAAAAGGAGAAAAATTTTCTTACCAGCCTTTAAGACATCACATGAGAATTACCAGAACTATATATGGCTATAGTTAAGACATTCCAGGGGGTTCTTCTTTGAGAAGTCCATACTCACACCCTCTGGGTGCTTCTTACTCTATTTTCAATAAACTCTAACTTTGCTTTATATTAGCCCATTTTTAAATTCCTTTCTGTGGTGAAGTCAAGGGTCAGTTTTACCTGATTGGTGGTGGTGGTAGTGGGGTATCCTTAAACAATTAAGAGAACAGCTGTCTCTCGATGGTAGGTTTATATGTTGTATGTGTCACATTCCCACACCATCCCTAGAGTTTTATTTGTTCTCTGGAGTTTTATTTTAACTTTTCAAACTTATTTTTGATTGACAGGTGCTGTCTCTTTAAACTTCTCTAAAGACTTCAATAAAGGATCCCTCTACTTTCCCTTTCCCCACACAATCTTTACTGTTCCCAAATTGCCACCTCCCTTTGTTATTAGCTTGCACTGGGCTGTTTCCTCCATATTAAATGCTTTTTCTCAAATGCATGATCTACATGAATGACTATTTTCCAAAGTATATTATTAGAAAGTGAAAAGAAGCTGTGGGCATGTAGGCGGTTCATAAGGACAATGGTCCTTGCTGAGATGCCTCTTGCTGGGATGTTTGGGAAGTCTTTACTATCTACAACTGTGGGTCTTTTCTCTTAGGTTAGTGAAATACTCAGAAGACAACATGCATGCCTCACTGGCTTCCAGCTTCGGGAGAGCCAAGTCTATGAGTTGGGAGAGGCATGCCATTCTCAAAATTTCATAATAGGGGCTTATAAAAATCTCCCTATTGTAACTTTTGACCATGGGTGATGTTTCCTATGTCCCCCATCTCCGACCAGGAACCTTCACTTTTTCTACTTTCTCTGAGAACATGTAGACTGATAACAGGTATGGGAGCTCTGTAGGAAAGACAACTGGGGATCTGAGTACTTACTTCTCAGTGTATTTATAAACTTTTCTTCACTCTCATTTTCTGGAGGTGCTCTATACCAATTCCTACATGTGTTGGTGGTTATATACATCAAAGAAGTTGCTTCTCTGATTTTACAATGCCAGCCTAGGAGTCTTTTCCCTGGGAATGTCTATGTTAGATATTGTTCATCTGACTGACTTCTACAATATTTTCCAGTATTTTTTCCTTCCTTGTATTTTCTGTTCTCACACTTGTCCTTTTGGATTTATGACTTCTGAAATAACACTCCTCTGGCCATTACATTCCATGTCTGTCAGGAAACATAGCCAAGGTATCATGTTATTTTTCTTTTTAACCTGCCATTTTTCATGAGAAATTTGTTGTTTAGTTATTAGTTCTATCTGTTCTTGAAATCCATCATTAATAAAAACCTGGAGACAGATACTGGGGTTAAAGTTGAAGATCAGAAAAGCAAAGTGGCCATCCACTTTGCTTTTAGCTCTACTTCAAACTGAGGGGTGAGGCTCTAGCAAAGCCTCAGTGTGGCTGGAGACTGAATGCCTAAGATTGAATACTGAATGTCCCACCCCTATCATATATTCCTCTCTAGTGCTGGGATTAAAGGTGTGAGCTCTGTTTCTCTTTTAGACTGATACATTCTCATGTAGCCCTGGGTGGCCTTGAACTCACAGAGATCCATCTAACTCTCTCTCCCGAGTCCTGGGATTAAAGGTGTGTGCTACCACTGTCCAGGTTCTATGGCTGAGACTAGCTTTGCATTCTGATCTTTAGTGTCTTTATTAGATCATGAACCAAATTCTCTAGAATATTATTGGGCCTAAATAACTTTTTATACTCATTATTGATGATATGAAATTTCTTTCTTCCTATCCCCCTAAATGCTGGAATTAAACTGAAGGCCTTGCCTATACTAAGCAAGTGACTAGACTATCAATGAGTTACTGCCACCCAAGTGGTTGCTAGGAATTGAAACCAAGTCGTTTGGAAGAGCAGCAAGCACTCTTAACCACTGATCTTCTCTCTAGCTCATCCCTTTTATTTTTGAGGCAGGATTTTACCCAATTGCACAGGTTGACATTGCACAGGTTGACCTTAAACTCTTGATGTTAACCTAGATGGGCCTATCACTTCCTGTTTTCTCTCTTAGCCTCTAAAGTAGTTGTGATTATGATTGATTTTCTTCAAAAGACACTGTGTGGAATAGTAGTTTAAGATGTGTTACATTCATTTATGCTGTGGAATATTTAATGATGCAAAGATGTGTTGCATTCTTTTGTATGTTGCATTTGTTTACCTATGTAAAGCTGTGTTTCTTTGCCTGTTTAAAACACCTGATTGGTCTAATAAAGAGCTGAATGGTCAATAGCTAGGCAGGGCAGAGGAAAAGGTGGGGCTGGCAGGCACAGAGAATAATTAAGAGGAGAAATATAGTGAAGAGTGAGGAGCAAGAAAAGGAGAAGAAGAGGAGGACACCAGGGGCCAGCCACACAGCCAGCAGGAACAACTAAGGTGAAAGACAGTGGGAACAAATGCCCATCTTGGAAGCAGACCACAGAATGAAGACTGGACCACATACTTGAAGCAGTTAGAGCCTACTGGTAATTCTTGAGTGGTGGCAAGAAGATTTAACAACAACAACAACAAAATGTACGGGTCGGGGGGTGGAGGGTTGAGGGGGAGGGTGGAGGATAAAGCATGATTGGCAAAACAGCTACTTGGATCAAATACAATGCATACCTGAAGTGGCTTATCTGGTTTTCTAAAAGGGAAGAAAGCCTCTCCTTTATCTCCTCAAACCTTTCTTTTTCTTCCATTGAAACAGTTCCAATTCCATCAGGCCTTGAAATAAAAAGGAGAACCCACAATTTGTATTAATAGATTATTTACCTTGAAAGATTTTCATAAAATATATCCCTAAATCAAACAAATAATCAAGTAAAAGGCATATTAGCCTTAGCTGTGTTTATACTGGAGATTTAATAGAAGTGTTTGCAGCCATTTGATTTAGATTTTTTGACCTAGAGTGAATGGAATGGGTTTATTCTTTTAGACAGCCTTCAAGGTGAATGATGACAATGAATTGTTTCCAGACACAGAGAACAACAACCAGTCCTTGAAAATGGCAGTGAAAATGTTTTCTAGTGGAATTAAACATCTGACCAATGACTATCCCCTGAATGGAACAATTATAAAAATAGGCTGAATGCAAATTGAAATATCTTAACTGCTTCTCTTCCACATAAAAACAAACAAATCAGGAGGCTGGAGATGTTTAAATTTTTTAAGAAACAGAGAATTTGGATAAATATGTGAGCATGCACCTAGTAGATAAGACATATTTAACAAATAATACTTAGAAAATTCTTCAAAAACTCTATCAATTTAAATCTCTGCTTGTATAGCAGTCATGCGAAATTTGAGAACATAAAGTTAAACTGTTAACATTAATCTTTAAGGACCACTTCAGCACTTGGTAATGGCAACAGGCATTTTTCTTATTAGCTTATTTTTTTAACTGATTATATTTTTCCAAAGATATGCACTCATTATTCCAAAATATTGATATTTAATGGTTGTGTATAAAATAGGTAGAAACAAAGATTATTAAATGCAAAAGGAAATGGTTAGAATTACTTTGCAAACAGGCTTTAATTTGATGTTTCCCATTTATGTGTATGTGTGTGCTCATGAATACATAATTCACACTTGTTAACTAGTCAATTACGACAAAAGCAATTAACTTGAAAGTTATACCTTAACCTTGTTGACATAGTGATCTTCTAGTCACATCTAAGTGTCATTTAAGTATGAAGACTCTGTCCTTATGTACAATAAATAATTTGCTACTTCAGAAATTTGCATGCTGTTGGGATTTAGTCTTTGAAAACATTTCTTGCAATTATAATTAATCTTTAAATAAAGAAATATTTAATTTTATATTCATAATAACACACCAGACATATTTGTCATATAAGAATGTATTTCCAACATCAACTATGGAAAGACCAATGAGAAAATAGTGGTGATGGTTTTTCTAGTACTCTTAGGAGGGAGAAAATGCCAATGTATAACTTATCCAGCAAAGCTACATTTAATGCAGGTGTTTTGCATTAATTGAATAGTAGATTTTTTTTCACATACTGTTTCAAAATCATCTTTTACTATGCAATTGTTCACATGAAATCCAGACAACTTTATTAGTTATTAGTAAACATTTGTGATAATGATCACAAAATATCATCTGACTGTAGTCTTTTTTTTTTGTTTAAGACAAGATTGCATATATCCCAGGCTATCCTCAAACTGGCTTATACAGCCAGAAATGCATTGAGTTCCCGATCCATCTCCCAAGTGCTGGATCACAGGCATATACTACTGTGCTGGCTATGTGGCTCTTGGAGTTGAACCTAGAACTTTGTGTATGTTAGGCAAACATTCTTATCAGCTGAGTTATACCCCCAGTACGACCTGACTGTTTCATGGAAAGCACCGACCTCAGAATGTGGGCATTCAGATACAACTAGCCTTAAATTATGCTGTTATACAGACAGCAATAAGAATTCATTCCATACAGTTAGTTGCAGCAGGTTGTTTCACAGAAAGCCATGAAAATTTGGTAAGAGCTCAAGGTGTTTTCCATTCTGATGATTAGCATGGTTTCTCTGAAAGATGCTCTACTGTGAGGTTTGAATGGCTGTTCTTGTTTTAACTGCCTGATGAGGTCATGGTCTGCAATGAGAGAGCACTGCCTACCTGGCAGGACAGAATAAGGTTTCCAGTAATGGATAGTGAGAAAGATGAGTCAGGGGAGGCTTTACATCAAGTATTTATCAAGGTGCTAAATACTGACACACACATTGAAACACTGTCAGTTGACCAAGTTTATTAATAATGACTCAGGCAGGTAGAATATAATGGATGATTTGAACATGCCTTTATCCACCCCCCTCTTTTTAAAGTGCACTATATAAGGCAAACTACTGAACATTAGGAATATGCAGGAGCCTTCTAATCTAGGTTATTAGGGATGACTGAGAGCTTGGCTTCAATCAAGCTTTAGGTAACAGTTTACGGGGGTTAATAATAAACACAAGTAATTCTTATGTTACCAACAGTGTTCTACTCACTGTTGTTGTAGAAAGAAACATTGCAATTATTAATTGCAGAACTCAAACTATGCACCTGGCATCGGGTAGGTGGTTTTTACCTTGCAGAATTAACAGGCTGTGCCTACTAGTCTTGTCTGTAGTTTGAAAGAGAGGAGGATGATGAGGCTCAGGGAGGTGAGGTTACTTCTCCAAAAATGGAGAGGGCAGAAGACTGGATTGAAGCTGGGTCACCCACAGTCTGTAGCCAGTGTTCTTAGTGCCTACACCTTACTTGCTTTCTCTTTTATTTTCTTACAAAATAAGGAGGAACAGAAAATAAAGTCCTATTCAGCCCTGGGAAATATGAGAAGCACTAATGCAGGAATATTAGTTTAAACATTCTTATACATACTAGATATTTCCTACATTACTTATGCAAGGTCAAAAACTTAAAACCTAGAAGTTTAAAAACAATGCCTCTTTTCCACTTAGGTCAAGATATTAACAATAGAAGCCCTAAAGCCTTTCTTTTTCATACACCATAAGTGATATATTCACAAAGCCCTGAGAGAAATCTTGAACCAGTTACAGATGATGAATTGGTTTTGGTAGTATTAGAATAATAAAAATTTTATTAATTTATTTTATGCATATGAATGTTTGGCCTGCGTGTATGTTTGTACTCCTCATGCATACCCCGTGCTTACAGAAGCCAGAAGAGGGCATCAAATGCCCTGGAATTGGAGTTATAGAACAGTTATGAGCTGCCATGTGGGTGCTGGGAACCAAGCCTGGGTCTTCTGGAAGAAGCAGAGAGTGCTTCTATCCACTGAGCCAACTCTCAAGTCACCATAATAGATAATGTTTTAAAAAACAAAAATTATAGATTTATTAGAACTTTTCCATCTCCTCACTACCTTCCCTACTGCCCCTTTAAGGCTAGGCATGACCAGCTGTCATTGACCACTGAGCCAGCCCTCTTGGTCTTGCCCCTCTAACCCTGTCTTTGTCAAGTACGAGGAACATATTACTGTGAGTGTTTTCAAATGTGTATCTGATCACATTTCTTCTTGGCTTAAGGCACTGTAAATGATGACACTGTTTACAAGCCAAGGCCTTTATGTTGTTCTGCAACATGCTTACTGTTCCCCTCTCTCACTTGTCTGTCCTCCCCTCCAGCTTAAATAGTCTCACCATCCTCTAGGAAGAGCCAACTTTCCATTTGCACAGCCTGCTCTTTCCTCCTGTCTGTACTTTATTGCTGTTCATTGTGCATGAGGCCAGTTGGTATTATGAAGTAATTACTAACTAATTTTCATTCTTTGCCTCTTTCTTGCTGTATCTCTGGTGTTTAACATGCTGGCTGAGACAGTGTTGATGTTCCTCACAAGAGTGCTACTAAGAAATTGAGAACAGCTGTACAAGATAAGTCAGCACGTGAACCACGCTCCCCATCTAAAGATAGGTAGGTGCTCAATTCTTAGTAGTAGTAGAACCCGAGTTTAAGTTACTCAGAATGTATGCATCACAGACTAATAAAAGCTGGGAAGTTTTGTAAAAGGCTAACAGGGGCAGGGATTTTAGCTGAAGCATCTTCTGTGAAAAAGAACTCTAACAGATAAAACATTTGTTTAGACTTAGCAGAAAATCTCTAGTGTTCAGTTGTCATTTTAGTTAGCTTCAAACTAATTTACTTTAAATCTCAAGAAGATAATTCTTCTCCTGAGGTATAAAATAAAAAATATTAATATATCTTTCACATTTATAAAAAGATTGCTAAAAAAGTGGTTGTTTAAAAATTCTAACATAAATGAACAATCTCCTGAGTCTGAATGTTAACTGGGGTTTAATTCTATGGCAGTTCTATTGAAAAGAAAATGTGGTGTCATTTTTGTTTCTTTAGGGCTTGTAGTAATTGAAGTAACAAGATTTCAATAAAAACAGCATACTCTGTGAAAATGCTTGAGTCACAAAGCATAAAGCATGGTTTGAAAGTGGAAATCTTTTTTGATTACAGATGAAGTCAAACTATTTATGATGGGAGCCCCATCTTATATTAGTAAGCAACTAAGTAATGAATATAGTTATGTCTATGTTCATTATATTTCAAAGATTATTAAAGGAAAAATTTATTCACTAAAACTTTCTGCCACTGATATATAATAGCCTGATTTATCATGTGGCTATACATCATGTTTTGTTTTCAGAGAAACTGACATATATACACACACATCTACATATATACACTTATGTGCATATTGAATCTATATACATGCAGGACAAATGTGTTTTATTTTAAATAAAGAATAATTCACAAGGGCTGTACTGAGTGGTTTTGTGAGTCAACTTGGCAGAACTACAATCATCAGAGGAAAGACCCTCAGTTGAGGGAATGCCTGGATGAGTTTCAACTGTAAGACATTTCTCATTTAGTGATCAATGGGGGAGGGCCCAGGTCTATGGTGGGTGGTGTTATCTCTGGGCTGCTGGTCCTGGATTCTATAAGAAGCTGGGTGGAGCAAGCCATGGGAAGCAAGCCAGTAAGCATCTCCCCTCCATAGCCTCTGCATCAGCACTGTTTGAGTTGAGTTCCTGTCCTGATTTCCTTCAGTGATGAACAACAATGCTAAAGTGTAAGATGAATAAACTCTTTCCTCCTCAACTTGCTTTTTGGTCATGGTGTTTCATCACAACAGTAAAACCCTAACTAAGAAAAGGGCTATATAGTAATTTTGATACTTTTTCTATGAACTAAAGTATTTTTAACTTGTAGATTAGTCAATATGGCAGACTGAGGTGTTATGGGACACTATTATTGATGAGTCATCAACAAATATCTACTCACCTGAGAAACAGAACTAACAACAGACTAGTGTAAGGATACCACTGAAGTTCAACTTGGTGAACCAATGAGTTTTATGGGGTTACTGATAGTAATGTGATTAATGGGTTACTTAAAGTAGCAGAAATGACTCAAAGACAGCCAAAGGCACCAAAGGGCCAAATCAGCATGGGTGACAGTTCACAAAAGTTGGAAATGTAGACCACAGTTCATGCAGTAATACAGAAACATACAGTCCAACATGGTGGAGACTCTCCTTCAGTCAGCTCTGATGAACTGAGCCTCTTTTAGGTACCTCCAGGCTGCTTGGCTGGTCTGTTTCTTCCAGTTGGCTTAGCTGTCCTGAGCCTTTTCTAAGCAGCTCAGCTTGTTTGAGACCATCTCTCATCAGTCCTTTTAGCTTATATGAGCTTGAGGAGTGAAAGAACTACTGTATCTGGCCAGTTTCAGGGACTTCCTGGAGCTTGTGAGTTGTTTATTCCCCATCTCTGCAGATGTTATTATTATTATTTTTTTGCTTCCCCTTAGAACATTCTTAAATCTCTCAGCAGGCTTCCCTCCATGATGGAAGATTATCTCCAAAGAAACTGTCTCACATCAGTTATTAAAAGTAGGAAAAATTATACACATGGCAGTCTTATCTCGATTAATATGTTTTGCAGCAATAAATGTAAGATATAAGGAAGTTAACTTGAAAAATGTAACACAGGAAAGAAGTATAAACAATATTATTTATCCAGCTTTCTATTATCTAGTGGCTCCTAGAACAGGGAAAACCAGTAAGAAATAAGTTCCTACAAAGGAAAAGGTTAATTAATCTCTAATTAAAAAAAATTCTGAGAGAAAATGGAACAAAAGTGGGTGTTAATATTTAGTATTGGGGTAGAAAAGAAAGTTAAGTGTCTACTTAAATATTAAGATGTGGACAAGAGGCACAGTTTCATTTTCTGTGCTTGAGGAATTTATAGTTCATACAATCTAGATTTCTTTTTCAATAGTCTAAAAATTTCCAGAGGTTCATGGCAGCAATGAAAAATCATTTTGACATGTGCTAAGAGCTACTTGTTGTGTATCTTTTGAGCACAAATGATTTGCTGCCCATATTTTCCAAAAACATGTTGTAAGGGGCAAAAGAACAATGATCTCTGGAGATGCTCTAGGATCACAGGACGAACAGTCCAAGCATCCTCTGAACAACACAGATTATGCTGTCCTCTCTGAAATTCACAGTAAAACTATACTAAGTATCTGAGATGTCTGCTAGCAACAGAATCCACTGAACTTTAAGCAGCACTTCTAAAAAATATTTAAGGTTTCTATCATGGAATATTAAAGATTTGTTGCATTTGTTTATGCTATGGAATGTTTGTTTAATGATGCTAAGACGGGTTGCATTATTTATTTTACATCTATTTAACTCTGTGAAGCTGTGTTACTTTGCCTGTCTAAAACGCCTAACTAATAAAGAGCTGAATGGCCAATAGCAAGGCAGGAGAAATGACAGGCAGGGCTAGCCGGCAGAGAGAATAAATAGGAGAGGAAACCTGGGAGGAGAAGATGGAGGAGCAAGAAAAAGAGGAGGAGGCCATTGGTCAATCACCCAGACACACAGTCAAATACAGAGTAAGAAGATGTACAGAAACAGAGAAAGGTAAAAGCCCAGAGATAAAAGATAGATGATATAATGGAAGTTAAGAAAAGCTGCCAGAAATAAGCCAAGCTAAGGCTGGGCATTCATAAGAAAGAATAAGCCTCTGTGCGATTATTGGGAAATTTGGTGGTGGGCCCCCAAATAGCAAAAGAGTAAAAAAACCAACTAACTACAGGTTTCCCCCTAATTTCTCCTTAAAAATCACCACCTAGCATCCATGACCTCATGTTCTCTTACTGAAAACCACTGTATCTTTCATGGCATTTTCTTTTCTTATTTTTATCAGCTGGACAGCTTCTAGACACTTGAGGTATAAGTAAGCCCCAACTCTCTAGGCATGTGCAGGGACAGAGTGCTCTGGAAGTATGGACGTAATGAATAGGCCAAAGTGACACTGTACAGAACACAGACTGATTGTATTGATGACAAGGTTCTCTTTCAAACTCCCTCTCCTTCTTGGGCAAGTCTGTTTGTGAACTGGGAGGAGAGGAGGGAAGGGAAACTGTGCCCAGGATGTAATAAATAAATTTACTTTTATTTTTTTTTAAAGAGCTTATTTGGAAAGGCAAATGCTACAGTTTAGGGCGCTGTGAGTTTCTTACAGGCTTCTTGTCACCTTCTTTCTTCTCTGAGGAAAAGTATGACATCCTAGTTTTCCCTAGAGAGAGTGAGAAGAGGAGAGACACCTAGAAGGTGGTATTTCTGTATTGTCAATTCTGCCTGCTGCACAGCAGGTAAAGCCATTTTGCACTTCATGGATTTCCCACCAATATCCATTTGTGAACAGAATGGAAAGGACAGGAAGTCACAGTTTGAGAATAGAAATGGCGGGAGATGATGAGGGAAAACAATCCCCTCTTCTTTGTTTCCCAACCGGTATCACTTCCTATTGTTTCAATCAGAATGATCTAACATTTGGGTTACTGTATGTTACGGAAGCAGTGCTGTTTCCTCTTCTCAAGTTGTAAATACATGGAAAAAATTAATTATATCCATACCTTCTTATTGAGAGAAACAGACATTCTATGGGGAAAGAAAAAACAATTTGAAAAGATGAAATTTTGAAGTGATATTCTCTCTTACTTTGGTAAAGCTATTTTATTTTTTGAAATTAAAATATAATCACATTTTTTACACCTTTCATTTCCTCCCTCCAACTTTCTCACATCCCCCCAACTCTTTATTTTATAGAGAGACCCTCTCTTATAATCCTTTATTTGCATTTTGTGGTACAATCTGATTTCTTGGAGATTTTGAACATGAAAGACACTTCTACAGTGAAAGGAGAAATTTGAGTTTATAAAGACACAAAACTTGATGATGTTTCTGGACTGTGTCAAAGACAAAGGGATAGCTATTTTCTCTTCGGAACACACAAAGAAACATTTTTTTCCCCCTCTCTTTTTAGAGTAACTTAAACTAAGATCACTGCTGTACACAACTCTAGAACTCAAGAGAAACAACAGGCCAAAGAAATTTAAATTAAAAATAGAATTAAGATTTCTGTGTAGAGATCTTTGATATCTATAATCTACCTTAATCTATCTATCTATCTATCTATCTATCTATCTATCTATCTATCTATCTATCTATCATGTATCATTGGCTCCCTCATATTTAATATTGTATTTTAAAATATGTGTTTTAAACAAAGGACTTTATAGACAACTAGAGACAAGGAATTCAGAAAATAACAAATAATAAAAATTTCTTATAAAATGCCAACCACAAACTGGAAGTACCATCTTGTAAATACCATTCTACATTTCTTTCTGCAAATCTTTAGATATATATTATTCAATTTCATCATCTTAATGAGCTCAGTAGACATTTCACATCACTTAAATATTCTAATATATTTTTTCTTTTTTGAATATAATTTTTAACTTAAATTTGAAACAAGCTTGTTTCACATATCAATCCCAGTTCCCACACCCTCCTGTCCTCCCCTGTTCCCCCTACCTACCCCATCCCATCTCATCCCTTTTCTGTTCCCCAGGGAGGGTGAGGACTTCCATGGGGAGTCTTCACAGTCTGTCATATCATTTGGAACAGGGCCCAGGCCCTCCCTCATGTGTCTAGGCTGAGGGAGTATCCCTATATGTGGAATGGGATCCCAAAGTCCATTCTTATACTATGGATAAGCACTGATCCACTACCAGAGGTCCCATAGACTGCCCACTCCTCCTAACTAACACCCACATTCAGGGAGTCTTGGTCAGTCCTATGCTGGTTTCCCAGCTATCAGACTGGAGTCCATGAGCTCTCCCTTGTTCAGGTCAGCAGTTTCTATGGGTTTCTTCAGCCTGGGTTGACTCATTTGCTCATCATTTCTCCCTGCCAGCAATTGGATTCCAACAGTTCAGCTCAGTGTTTAGCTATGGATGTCTGCTTCTGCTTCTAACAGCTACTAGATGAAGGTGCTAGGATGGCATAAAAGGTAGTCATCAATCTCATTATTGTGGAAGGGCATTTAAGATAATATATCTTTTTTATTGGAAGAGTATTTCATCAGATGGCATATTCACATAATTTTCCTCTAGTACTAATTTAGAAGTTTCTTCTCTAATTATCTACTATAAGTCATATTTTAATACCTATTTTGTGCTGTGTGTTCTTAAACCACAAGTACTTTTTCCTTGGGAAAAGTCTCTGGAGTATACTAAATTAAATGTATGACTTGAATATTTGATACATTGTAAAGTTACTTTCTATTTCTTTTTGGTTTTTTGAGACAAAATTTCTCCATGTATATACCCGGCTGTCCTAGAATTTGCTCTGTAGACCAGGCTGGCCCCAAACCCACCAAGTCCACCTGCTCTGCCTCCTGATAGGTAGGATTAAAGGACTACACCACTACTGCCCAACATAAAGTTGCTTTTTAAAAGAAAGTACTTGCCTTTCAGTCTGATCTGTAGTGTTTGAAATCATCAGTTTTCCTATAGCAGCATTAACAATGGTTTTTAATCACTTTTTATAATTATTTTAAATTTTATATGTAAAATCCACATCCTTTTCAATATAAAATTCTATACTTAAAATGACAGCCACCTTACTATGTAGTCTGGGTTATTTTCATGAGCCACAAAGTTACTTCAATCAATTAAAGAATTTAACTATTAATTCTACTCAATGTTGCTAAAAAGAAAAAATGGTTTGGAGCATGCCACACTGTCCAAACAGGGTCCATGGATGAAGCTGTGTGAGGTTTCTGATACCGTGTGAGGAAACTCCAAGTAAACAAGACAAGAGTCTTGTTACCTCTGATCCTCCACAAGGGTTGTTCTTAGAATGTGGTTTCATGCCCCTCCCAGGTATAATGAATATGAGTGTGCTTGCTTCAGATTATATATCATCTTACTTTTGTTATTCAAAAAAATGTTTCCCAGGTATGGTTTGTCTTGGTGACTACATATAGCCTAAACTCATGTGATCTTTGCTCATTTGATCTTGCTTAACACCCCAGAATATAAATTGCCTCATGCTCTGAATAAAGTTTGCTATTGCATGAGATTTTAGTCTGTCTCATTTTTAGGCCCTCCTCTCCCAGATTAATACAGACAACTGGAATGGTAACACCCTACTCAATCATTTGTATACTGTCCAAGGTTTCTTCTGAACAATAGTGCCAGAGCATTTTCCTCAGATAGTTAAAAATATATTCCTCTCATTTTTCTTCCCCTTCCCTCTTCTCTCTTCCTGCACCAAGTTTATCATCTCATTAATTACAAGACATACTGGAAATATTAAACAGAATAGAGATAGAAAGTAGATAGTAAACAGTAGAGATAGAAAGTAGATAGATACATGTTACTTGACTAACGGCTGAATAAAATTATGTGATCAAAGAACCTCAACAAAGGATTTCTTTTGGCTTACAGTTCCCTTCTACAGTTCACTGTAGAAGGGTGCCATGAGGGCAAAAGCAGGAAGTGGCTAGTGTCACTGCACCCACAGTCTGAAAGCAGAGAATGCCTGCACTTAACTCACTCTCTCCTTTTAATTCAGTACAGAACCCCAGACCACTGAATGGTAACCACCTACATTTAGAGTACATCTTCCTTATCTTCCTACCTTAACTAAACTAGTTGAAATAATAGCCCATTAAGAGGTCCAGATTTTCTTCCTTGGAGCTTCTAAATATCATCAAGTTGCCATTCAAGACTAACCATCACAATGTTTAACATCAGATATATATTAATGGAAGATAAAATGTTTACCTCACAGGTAATGGGTAAATTAGAGTTTCAGAGGAAAACAGACTGGAGAAAAGACAATACTGAAAAATGTAACAGAACTCTGGAACTGATGACAAAAATGACTCTTCATATATCAATTAGGATAAATAAAAACAAGTGTAGTTATCCAAAACCAGCACAGATGGATCAGAAATCCACATAGAAGCCATTGAGAGTGAAAGAAAAGAAATACACACACACACACACACACACACACACACACACACACACACATATATATATATATATATATATATATATATATATATGTATTATAATGGACCTATCTACCTTCCCCCATTCACTGTTAAAAGACAGGCGGAGACAGTTAATTTTCGATTCCAAAAGCAACAAAGGTAGTTAGAAAAAGATTCTTTAAGGAATCGTTCGCTTAAGTTTCCTTCAGTGTAACTCATAGTTGACTTCCTGTTTCCTGCAAGCCAAGATGTATCCAGGACCACATCTCTCCACATGTAGCCATCCATGGTCCCTGCCATGATGATAATGAACTGAATCTATGAATCTACAAGCAAGCCACTTCAATTAAATGTTTTCTTCATAAGAGTTGTCATGGTCATGGTGTCTCTTGACAACAATAAAAACTCTAACTAAGACAGAAGTTGGTGCCAGTGATGGGGTATTGATGCTAGTGCCTGACTGTGTGTTTGTTTGGAGGGAATTTGGACTTTAGTACTTTGGGTTATGAAAACAACAGAATGTATCAGTAATGGACCATTAATGGTAGGAGCATGGAAAACAGCTAAGAGCTATTTGAGCTGACAGGGGCTCACTCAAAGGGTTTCAGAGGAGAAAAAATTTAGTATGTCATCTAGAGGTTGTTCTTGTAATATTTTGGTGAATAAAGTGTCTGCTTTTGCCCCTGTCCAAAAAATCTGCTTGAGTGAAGACTTTTGAATTAGTTCTGTTGGCAGAAGAGATCTCAAAACAGCCTACTATACAGACTCTGTCATGTGGTAACTCTAATGAAGAGTTACAATGAAAAAGGATAAGCTGAGCAGGCTAAATGACAAAATGCAAATTTTGAGGAGAAAAAGAGCCCCCAAGAAATGAAACAGAGCTAAATTCTGTGCTCAGGGAGATGAATGGATTAAGAAATACCATAAAGGGATTGGTGACTTCTGCACAAGATCCTACCCAGTTAAGTTTCCAACTTGTGAAAAGGAACTAAAGAAAAGCTTAGAGCAGGGTGTGGTGATGAACACCTTTAATCCCAGCACTGGGAAGGCAGAGGCTGGTGGATCTCTGAGTTTGAGGCCAGCCTGGTCTACAGAGAAAGTTTCAGGACAGCCAAGCTTAGGCAGTGAAGGACAGAAAGCTGGTGAAGATGCAACTAAACAAGGGATCCATGTTCAAGACCCAGTAAGCAGCAGAATTTGGCAGCTTTGGCCACATGGCTCTTGCTTTAGAGTTAAGGATAGAAGTTATGGAATAATGCCACCTAGGCAAGGCATGTGTCAGGGGTGTCCCTGAATGGAGTCCATGACGCTCCTAGATTGTCTCAGAGAACCCAAGGTGTTAGAGATGCCAGAGTCATGGAATACCTGTGGAGGAAGCTGCTAACAGGGAGTGGAACCTGACTAAGAGAAAGAAGTGTGTTGCAGTCAACAAAGCTGAACAGAGTTGGAGATGTGAAGAGTGTTTTGACCTCAGATATTCAGAAATGGAGATGCAGAGTTTGGAGTTTACCCAGCTGGTTCTCGGTCATGCTTCTGTCCATATTTTCTCTGTGTCCCTGCATTTTGGAATGGTAATGTTTATCCTGTGCCATTATATGTTGGATGTATGTGATTTGCTTTTTCATTGTGATTTTTACAGGGAGTTACAAATAGAGACTGCCATGTATCTCAGAAGAGACTGAACTTTGAAACGAGACTGTTATAGACTATGGGGACTTTTGATGTTGGACTGATACTGATGATTATGTTTTTTCTTTTTTTTCTTTTTTTTTCATATGATATGGCTAGATGCCTTTGGACACCAGGGAGTAGAACATGGTGACAAGAAAATGGCCCCCAAAGGGAGTAGCAGTATTAGGAAGTATGTTACTGTGGGGGTGGGCTTTGAGGTATCTTTTGCTTAAGCTTCTCTCAGTGTGACTGTCAGTCAAACTTCTGTTCCCTGCAAGCCATGATATAGCCAGCACCATAGCTCCCTGCACACCTCCACACTCTCTGTCATGATAATGGACTGCAACTCTGAAACTGTAGGGGAGCTACTCCAATTAAGTGTTTATAATAGTTGCCATGGTGGTCATGGTATATCTTCACAGCAATAAAAATCCTAATTACATGGGACTAGGAAGATTGAGTCAGGGGAGGTATAGACAAGAGAGAGAGGGAGGGAGGAAAGGAGGGAGAGAGAGAGAGAGAGAGAGAGAGAGAGAGAGAGAGAGAGAGAGAGAGAGAGAGAGACCACAAAAGAGGGAGCCATTATAGGTTTGAAGAGAAAACTGACTCTAGAGAAATGTTCAGAGACCTACAAGACTGGCCCCAACTAACAATGTGAGCAACAGTGGATAGGCTACCATAAATGCTCTTCCCTGATAATGAGATTGATAACAAACTTATCCACCATCATAGAGCCCTCATGTAGTTGCTGATGGAAACAGAAACAGACACCCACAACTAAATACTGAGCCAAACTGAAATCCAAATGCAGAGAGGGAGAACAAGACCAGGCTACAGAAACACATAGAGACAGCTAACCTGAACAAGGAGAAGCTAATGGGCTCCCAGATTGATAGCTGGAAATCCAGCACTGGACTGACTCAGACCCCCTGAACACGGGTCTCAACTAGAGGTCCTGGGTAGTCTAAGGGACCTCTGACAGTGGAACAAGGATGTATCCCTGGTGCACAAAAGGATTTTGGGTTCATATTCCCCATGGAGGGATACTCCCTTAACCTAGAGGCAGGAGGGAGGGCCTAGTCCCTACTCCAAATGACTTGACAGATTTAGATGACCCCTCCTGGAAGGCATCACCCTACATGTGGAGTGGGGTGGGGATGAAAGGGGAGGGTGGTGGTGGGCATGGAAATGTGGGAGAGAGGGAAAGAGGGATGGAGGAAGATAGGGAGGGAGAGGGAACTGGGATCGAAATGTTAAAATTAAACCAAAAAACCCAACCAACCAAACAAACAAAAAACCCTAACTAGACAAGTTGAAAACCAGATGGTGTTGCCAGGAAATGGTGGTGAACACCTTTAATCCCAGCAGTTGGAAGGCAGATGAGGCAGATGCAGGCAGATCTCTGTGAGTTTGAGGCCAGCGTTGTCTATAGAGTTTGTTCTAGGATACTCAGGGCTACACAGAAAAACCCTATCTTGAAAAACAGAAAGAAAGGAAGAAAAAATGAAAGGAAGGAAAAAGAAAACCAGATGGTGGTGTGAAATCACAAGCAAGGAAGGCAGTGAAGAGCTAAGGAGAATTTAGCTGGTTATGTATGCAGCTTTAAACATTGGCGATGTACCTAGTAAATATTCAAATAGAACTGTTGTAAAATATAAACTATTACGGGGAACATATACAGAAGAGATGATAACCTCAGTAAACTAAAGGAAGAAGGTATTGCAAGTGTGACCCAAAAAAGAAAACACAGAACCAAAAAGTAAGTTTACTTTCAATTAGCATGCATGTTAATGGTAAAGGGACTAAACAGACTAAAATATTAATCACACTAAAAAATTAACTTCTTTTACTATTTTGTAACATACTAAAATCCAAGAATATAGAAAAGCCAAAAGTATGAACAAACTAGTATGAAACAAATACAAAAATGTGACAATAATAATTGTCTAAACATTTACACCAAATCAACACTCATGATAAGGGTCATGAAGTAACAATATTCACAGGAGACTGAAGAATTTCAAGCTTGACTGTATCTAATTAGATAGCTTCAAAATATACAAAGCAAAATGGACAGAAATAGAATGCTTAGTAGCAACAGCAGGTCTACACATACCGTGGTCATAACCCCACAGATCTAACAGGCAAAATTTCTTAAGTGTTAGAAGACATGAACTACATAGATTCTGCTTGCACTAACTACATCAAAGTAGAAAAGCAACAAGAAACATTTACAATTTTTGAATAATCTTTAGAATTTTGATATATGACACATAGTCATGAAGAAAATCCCTGCAGCTTACAAAAAATTGGTATCTCACAGAATAAAATGAGATTGAGATTGCCTCAAGAATTTTAATGATTAAAATTTCTTGAAAGGAATCAATATTTCCTATACAGAAGATTTAGAATATGTTGTAAAAGCATCGTTTAGGAGCGTATATAACTCATTAAGGTAGAATATATGATCCACTATGAATTAGGAAGGTAGGGAAAAAATTCCTCAAAATCAAGGAAGGAAAGAAACTAAGGGGAAGAAAAATATCCATGAGAAGGAAAGGGCAAAGACGTGAACATTTAGGGGGAGGGGAGAGAGGGCAAAGAGCAACCTTTATCTTGGGAGAACTTGAAAATGAATACCAATCAACCAACCAACCAAAGGACAGCACATTAAACAGGATGCCCAGAAATTTCTAGAAAGAATGTATATTGTGACAAATGCATGATGTCACCTCACCAAAGACGATGGGAGGGTAAGCTGATGCTCCCCTGAATACTGAAGAGTGATTTCTCAAATCAGAGAGATAACAGACTGAAGAGACCCCAGCTGGCAAAGTCAGAGTGGGCTGCTACCTATGCTCCTTTCTTGCCTGGATTCCTCAGTAGTTTACTTCCAATTGGCGTTTTACCTGGTGCTTCAGGAAAATCCCAAAGTTGCTTATGACCAGAAAACAGAGGAAACTGATCATATGGCCTCAGTCATTGTTCTCCAAGATTGTTCTCTCTATCTACTTGACAGCAGGATTTTTTGCTCCAGCTTTAGCCCACACCTTTGCTAATATTCCACTAGGTCTACAATGGCCCCAAGCAACTTGGTGAAAAGGAGCTTTCAGAAAGTAATTCCTGCTTGAAGCTTGTTTATGGAATGCTCCACCCACGATGGTGCTCAAGGTTCACCTGGGCTCTCAGTGCTTCTAAATCAAGACCCCCAGAAACTCATGCACCTAATTCAGGTTGAGCCTCCCTGATGAAGGAATCTGAAATTCAAGACCTTTCCATCATCACAGCTCAGCCACAGTTGGGGTGTCCAACCAGCAAAATTCATACCATCATTTCAGAATTCAAAAGTATTTGAAACTGGAAACACTTGCTGTCCCGTCATTTTGTGTAAGGGACAGTAAACTTACACAGTGTATATAAAAAGGCCTTGGCACAATACTTCAACAGGATCTGATTATGAAAAAATTGTGCACATAATTTTATTTGATCTATTTAGGAACTAGAGGAAGTAGGTAGCATTAATGTTCTTAGTCATAGGTAAATGAACGGGTAGAGAGGTGTAATTCAGAAACATTAGGACCAGTGATTTGAAGTTAAACAGCTGGTAAGTAGAAAGAGCCAGAAACGACCACCGATGCTTTGTTTTCCATTTCAGCATTATATCCAGTCTTCCTCTCCCCAGCTTTATTTATTTTTCTGTTGTATTAAGAGTGCATATTTACCCTGCATCATGTTGAACTAGGTTGGGCAGGTACAAATAATACTGAGAATGTGTGATCAAAGCTGATTTAGGGATGTTCTATATTTTTAAAAAAATTTAAAAACATCATATGATTCATACTTGAAAGGCATTCACTCACAATACCTTTCAGCTTTGTGTATTTAACACACTGGCTGGAATTAGTCAGATGAGCCCTACTTCAGGGGCAACCCTACCGATGATGGTAGTTTATTTGGCTTCTTACTCCCTGGAAATGAGCCTCTACATTTAAAATTTTGGTGATATTTATAACTGATATTTATAACAATAATATATATATTGGCAGGGTCTCATGCAGCCTTGCCTGACATCAAGCTAGCTATGTAATAAAAGATGATCTTGAATTCCTAGTTCTCCTATCTTCTCCTCTAAGATGCTGGGATTACAGTATTAAATATCATTTCTTTAAACAATACACCTAAGCCTAGATTAAGATGTAGCAGTGAAAATTCTTATGATCCTCCTCGATTCATTATCTATGACTTTACAAAAATATGTATTCCCATCTCTAAAATCAGAGTGGAGAGGGGTAGACATAATCCCTGGAGTGAAAAACAAGGGGAATGAGTGTCAGCATCCAGGAAGATGCAAGTATGAAAATATGATGATCTGACTGGTGATGCTCAGTAAGGTTTTCTCCTACTCTGTGCTATGATCTGGAAGCCACAGGATAAAAGGGTGATTTTTATATATGCCTCAGCCACACCACACACTTTTACCTCCTACTTGAAAGCCAGTACAAGGGAGCTCTCTTTGGAGAGCCATGTAGCAGATCCCAGGTGGCTTTACTAAAGGTAGAAGAATGGGTGACTATATCGCAGGTCTTACATTAAACCGGGACATAAAAGCCATTTTACGTTTTGGCTTTCATTTCTCCACCTCTAGCGTGACTTACACAATCAAGCCTTATAAGCACACATATCAGCCTCGAACTTTGCCCTCGAGATGCATTGTTTCTCGAGTCTCTTTGCACCTTGCTGTCAGCCCTCAGTGGAACTGTCATTGTGAGAGGCTGTGTTATTCATGGGTGTGTGTGGTTATCTTCCTGCAGAAGTGGGTCTGATTCTGTCCTTGACTCACTTTTTCTTTCTCCTTTTCTTCTTTCTGTCATCCTCTGCCTTGGTACCAGCCAGGCCTTTTCTGTTTATGTCTATTCTTTTATTTCGGAGAGCTATTCAGACAAGATGCTGCACACAGAACACGCACACCCAGCTAGCTCAGCACTGCTCAATGGGATGTGCTCCCTGAAAAAACTTGCTCCACACGCTGCTGCTGTCCTTCACTTCAGCTAACAACAAAAGGCGAGCCTTCTTCCTTTTGAATTTTTTTTTTCTTGTCAGAGGTGGTTTTCAGGCAATGAACAAAACGATTGATTCTCTGCGCGTCTTTTCAGATGTAAAAGTGATCAGAAAAATGATGATGGCAGACAGCAGGAAATTAGGGATTTGATACTGACATAATTCTTCACAGAAAGTCTGTGTAGACAAATGCCAGGCATGGGAGACATACTTCACAGTGGCACATTCTCAAGAAGAAAGTGATTAAGCTAGAATATCCTATTAGCAAAGAAATGAGTAGTTTAAGTAAAAAAACACACACACACACACACACACACACACACACACACACACACACACACACACGTACACACACACACACACACACTGCAATATTTCTGCTTAGCAGGAGATAGAATGGCTGGACTATAGGCTTTCTGCATTTTCTCCTTCCTCATAGCTTACAACTTCCTTGGCTGTTGGGGGGTGAGGGATATACACTGGAATAATAGCAGTCGATACTGATAGAATCCCTATATTCATCCAGTGTCTTGACTCTGATGTTCCTTGGCAATCGTATCTTAAGAACTCTGAATTTCTAGAAGGTTAAGTAATTTTCCAACCTAATTTAGTCTGCAATTTTAGAGGCAGGATTCCAGTAGACATGTTTGGGCCCTTTTATTCTTCGATCAAGTGAATAGGATATTCCTGAATAGCAGATATTGACTGCAAACATCACAGAAATTGCCACAACTCTTAGTGTATTTTCGATAACATCTATCCTAAGATGAAGTTTGAATTGCCCTCAAATTCCACTTATTCTCATTTATACGTTGCATACACGCAAATGTTGAATTAGAGACTAACTCACTGTGTACATTTTAACTTTTTATGCAGTAGATTTAATGGAAAAATTGTATTAAATATGCAGGGACATATAAACACACTTTATTACAAGTTAGCTGACCCCAGCAACCCACACCCACTCTAGGGTATGTGCTACTCTCTCTCTCCTCTGGCACCTCCTACTAAACAAGTTTCTTAATAAACACCAACTTCGCGTCATAAAAAATATATTATCATGATGAAGAAAACAATAGTTTTGAAGAATACAGGTAACTATAGCAACCTAATTAGGTTTCCTCTCAAGTAGTGGCAAGTACTCCTGGGTGCTTCAGGAGTTTTGCAGTAATAGATGTCTCAAACACACAAATTTTGGGGGCTCATTAGTTGAACTTCTCAGTGTTTGCAATTTAATTCTGCCTTTCAGCATCACTAACTAAAGCAATCTGACTATGTAACTGCCATTGGGTTTGTTTCTAGGAAGTCTTTTCCTATGCGTCTGTGAATGCTGCCCCACATGGGATGCTCCTCACTCAAATCCCAGGACCCAGGGCGTTGGGACAGCTAGGAGAGAAGCGGCTTCAGTAGAAGGGGTCATGACACTTGCTGTCAAAGAATAGCCATCAGCTCCCTGAACCAGCTCTTTAGCCTCACATGCACTGAGCAGAGGGCTCCGTTGGGGGAGATGGGAACAACAACAAAAGTAAACTACAAGTGACAACATTTTCCTACTGCTGAAGCCAAACCTGGGCCCCATAAACAAGTGAACACAGGAAAAGTTCCCAAGACTAAGATTAACTTTACTGTACTGTGGACTGAGGAATGGCAGCAGTGGGATTTCAACAGAGTTTCATTGTACCTATCCATTGTACCATACATGAGTTTTGACTGTGAAAGACCAGAGAGAGCGAGAGAGAGAGCGAGAGCGAGAGCGAGAGAGAGAGAGAGAGAGAGAGAGAGAGAGAGAGAGAGAGAGAGAGAGAGAGAGAGAGAGAAAGGTGTTATATGGGATAAGACTCTATGTCAGTAAAATTTGTAAGATAGAATGGGGCAATGATAGGAAAAGATTGATAGCATGGCTCAGAATCTGTTTTTAACTTAATAACAGAATGGGGGATTACTAAGAGCTTTGGAGCCATATATGGTTAAAAGTTAATCTTTAATTTTGAAGGGGACTGACACATCACTAAGGGCAGAAAAATATAGAGGTGTATTCATGAAGGCTGAGAGAGAGAGAGAGAGAGAGAGAGAGAGAGAGAGAGAGAGAGAGAGAGAGAGAGAGAGAGAAGCTGGAATTAAGACTAATAATTGCAAATTAAAAATGTAGAAATTGGGTGGTAAGATGTGGACAAAATATTGGTAGTGACAACAAATTGGGTTGGGTTTAAAGGAAGAAATAAAAATGCCAAGTTTGATGTCAAGAATCTGTAAATGGATCAGTTAATTCCTTCATGCATTGACTATTTATTAAACACTTATTTTGTATCAGGAGTAATATTAGATACTGACAGGAACTACAAGAGTTTGTCCAAAAGCAGGTTTGACAAAATCCTAGATTTAATTTTCAGATATGCAAGGTTGAACGTATTATAGAACATTCCAGATGCTAAATGTCTGTAGAGATCTGTAGCTTTGCAGAATAATTGGGTGGGAATTGTCCATATATAGCGAGGTCACAGTGGAAGCCGTGGAAGTGGGAAAGATGTAGGATAAGGAAAAAAATCTTTGAAAGAGGAGACCAGGCTTGGGAACTGAGGTGAGAAAAATGTTGCACCACACTTAGGAATCTGGTGGACCAGGAAGCATTAGCGAAAGGATGGCTGAAATGAACAAATGAAGGCATGAATGAATGAATAAAAGAATACCTGAAAGCATACATGGTTGGAAAACAAAGGAAGGTGAGGCCAGAGAAGAAGAAACAAATAAAGGCAATGGTGAGAGGGGTTTGCTGATTTAACTTTCCATATAGACGATTAAAGGTGTTAGTAGAACATTCCAAATGTCAACTGTTGGTAAAAAAGAACCTTATAGTTGACATGAAAACAATACTTGAGGCAATATAAGTCAATTTTGGAAAATACTAACAGTTTTAAGTGTTCTGCATTTACTAATATGCTTCATTTCCAACTATAATTTATGATTTTGCTTTTCTTAAGGGGGGGGTACTCTGGAAAACAAGATGAAATTCGCCCAAGTCGCTCAGTTATTAATTATCTGTTTGAACAAGGATGCTCTGACTTCTGAGTTCCTTGACCATTATGTAAACAACCTGAAATGCCTGAGGATTTGGGCAAGAAAGAAAAGAAGACTGCATAGACAAGAGATAGAAAAATAGTTAAGTCAACGGGGTTGGACTGTATGTGCCTCGGTTATAGTAGAGCCTTAGCTAAAATAATCTGTAGACAATTTCAGGAGGACAGTGTCATAGGCGTGCTTTTAAGGCCAGAGGTACAGAATAATGGAGGGCTATGTCAGGTGATTCTGTTTTTCTGTCTTAGAAAGGCAAGAGGTGAGTTGAGTGGCTCAGAATCCTAATGCAAGTTACTTGCTCCAGTTAGGGAAGGGGCTGGTGGCATTTCAGCATGAGTATGTTTATCTGATCTTGCTTTCACAGAGAAAGCTTATTCAATAAAGGCTAAGAAAAGATCCTCAGGCCGGCATCATCCTGCAGCAAATCCTCCCCAGGTACGTACAGGCACTATAACAGGACTCATCTGGACACTTAAGTGATGCAGAACCAGGTGGCACCTGAGAAGAAATGGGAACTTGCACTCTCATGGATATATTCTCTGTCTCTCTCTCTCTCAAGTGCTTTTGCCAGCAAAAGGAAGCATAAAGTGCAGCTCACCTAAATCAACAGTATATCGATGTACATTTTTCCTTTGTGTGAATCTTTTTTTTTCCCTACTAAGAAGTACCTGCTATTTACAATCTGTTACTAGGTGATAACAGCAAAGCACCCACCTCCATCTTCCAGGCAACCTTATACATTTCACTGAGTATTTGCAAGTCAAAATACCTGTTGCCATGCACGTGAGAGGCACAGAATGCAAAACTGTAATGGAGCAGGGTGGGGTCAATGACAGCACCGTTTTCTGAATGTTCCATCAGTTCTGTAAGGTAGCAGAGGTGTCTGTGACAGCCTCTCACTCCATAGCGTGCACAGTATTCATCTAACACAAAGACTTGGCCAGGGCTAAACCACCCCTGCAAGAGAAAAGAAAAATCAAAGCAAAACACATTTTCCTTCTAGGATTTGCTTTTCGGTATGCACATTTAGGCACCGTAAGCAGCAGCAGCAGCAGAGTATCTCTTAGCATTTGCTTTGTTAGTTACAGTTACAAATGTTGTCAGATGGAGTGTCATCAGTTTTGGAAGCGACAGGAGGCACTGTCACTCTACTATCTCTGTGACAATGTGTGGCACTTTGCCCTTCTCTGCTGCTATTCAAAACTAGTCAAATTCTGTTCACAGGGTTTATTTACATTTGTCGTTCACAAACAGTGATACTCCCTATACTCTGATGTCTTTATGTGTCAGTTAAAAAGGGAACAACAACGTGGACACTACCACGGAAACTGACCATTCACTGAAAGCATTTTGTAACATAAAATAGAAGACATTTTCAATAACCCCACTGGTGGCATACATTTGCGTGATTATGCCTGGAATCTTTTTCTAATTCTGTCCTTCTGTGATCATGAGAATTAAGATTTTCCAGTAGTGGGTTCTTGTCCTTCTGAAGCAAGACACTGGCTATGAAAGTGGGGTAGGAAGCAAGCAGCCAGTTTGCTTAATGCTGTAGGTTAGTGTTAGTTAGAGAAGCTTCATAAAATGCCATAACAAACTCATTTACATGGATTAGATTAAAATGAGAAAGATAGGGCTTTTGAAGGAAACAGAGTAACTTTAGAAAGAGGAGGACCAGGGTATTACAGGACAATGAATTAACAAAGGTATGGTAAGGGGGGTCACCCCAACCCTACATGGAGTCAGGGAAAGCACTCAATGCACCAGCCACACTATAGACACTGGTCTCTAGTATTTAGAACTGTCATACACAGTACATGTTATGACTTAGCTTATGTCAGAAATGACTAGAATTGTCCAAAACCACAGAGAAATCTGTTTTGTGACCCTGGACTGAGAACCAGGCCCATTCTATCATCAAGCACTGTATATACGAGACACATGTGTATATACGAGACACATGGTAAGCATTTTTCTCAGACTTTTCCCTCCCTTCCCTCTTTTATTTTTTAAAGACCAAGTCTCAATATTTAGCCACAGCTGGCCTGAACCTCTCTGTGTAGACAAAGATGGGCTTGAACTCATTGAAATCTGACAAATCTGCCGGCCTCTGCTTTTCAAGTGCTGGAATTAAAGATGTTTGCCAACATCCAGCTCTATTCTCAGACTCATAAGCAAACTGATGAATTATCAGTGTAAGCATAGCAGTTGATTGATTTATTCCTGTCTTGTGGATATCTCCAAAGACTTGAGAACACATTGTCTGAGATCTGATTTCAAAGAGAATGTAACTTATTCCATAAGGTTATTAGGCTTAGTATTGATGAAAGTCAAGTAGTGATAGGAAATGCCATCTCCAATAATAAATAGTTGTTAGGTGACAACTTAATCCCTATATCTGTGTTATCAGGGAATATATAAATCATAACATCAAAATTTTGCTATTTAACACACACCAGATAGTAGCTAGTTATTTAAATTATCTCTCTGTCTCTACCCCTTTGCTCTTTTGCCTCTCTCACAATTCAAATTATCTTTGGGCGGCTAGATGAAACTATAGCTGTCCTGGTTTGTTTATTCCATCCTATTGTTAATTTTTCTGTTTCTTCCCCTGCCACTTATGTTGTCCTAGGAATCAAAGAGACAGGCACAAGACAGCAATATCTGATGAATAGAACATATACATTAAAATGTCTGTGCAGGTATTGGTGAATCCTATGACAGAGGTTTTCCATTTTTCTATAAAGCATTCTCCTTTCCACTCAGCATTGTCTGCAAGCACTGGTAAGGCAGTTCAGTATCTATGCCTGTTTATTCTCCCGTCTATTGAGTGGCACAGCAGTGGTCTTTAAGTGTATAATTTTCAAATTGAGAAGCAATCGATTGGAATTCTTTAGCCTAACCCCAACCACAGAGATTAAATGAGACAGGAATAAAATGTTGTTTTCCAGCAACTATTTCTCACTTCCAAAAATCTTTTATTCTAACCAATGGGAGTCCAGAAAGACAGATTTGTACCCACCAAACAGGAATAGGAATCATTCAGTCTATGATCCAAAGTCTGTCTCTGGAGAATTCTGAAGAGGAAGGCATGGTCAAGCTTGCAAGGACTAGCAGAAATAAACTCATCCATCCCATGTTTCTGAAAACGGTCTGCATCTGTAAATTCAAAAGATCATTTACAGTACATTTAAGTTTCTGATTTAATAATCAACAATGTAGTTTACAAGGAACACAAAATTCAGGCCTCATGATAATAGGGGATCATCCTTAAATTCACTGTTAATGATATAAAGAATGCCCCAAAATGACAAGAGGAAAATCCAAAAACCATTTAGAGTGAACATATAAAAATAAAACCATTGAACTGCATGCATTTATTATGTGTATGGGTGTATGCATGTCATGATGCACATACGAATATCAGAGAATAACTTGCAGGAGTTGGTTCCTTTGGTTTTGCTACCATGTGGGTTCTAAGAGTCAAATTCAGGTCATCAGGCTTGGCTGAAAATGGCTTCATCTGTTGAACCGTCACAGGGCTCCAAATCCAATTTTTATTCAAATTTACTTCTAATATCTATTCAAAGAACAATGTTATTTCCCAATTTTAAGCTGGACATGGTGGTGCACACCTTTAATCACAGTACTTGGGAGGTAGAGGCTGGTGGGTCAGCCCATTTACATAGAGAATCCCAGGTCATTCCTAGCTACATAGTAAGATTCTGTCCAAAAGGAGGGGAGCAGGGAGAGAAAAGTTGATGTGTTTTAGGAATATCCTTGCAAAAAGAAGTAACTAGGAAACAATCCAAGTCTATTCATAGGGAAGGCAGCATTGATGGCCAGAAGCCTGCTTTCCAAATGGCAAACTAGGGCAGAGATAAGCACACAGCTTTGGCTGGATCACTTCCAGTCTGCTTTTTGTATGGTGCTTTTAATGGGACCAACTTCAATGCAGAAATGGCATTGAATGCTCTCAAGCTTCAAGTTTAAGAGACATGAAAAAGGGAGCATCGTGTCTGTGCAGATATGCAGACAATGCACCACGTCCCAAATGGCACTTCAATCAAAGGTTCAAATGTATTGTTCTTTACAGATTGCATCTTTCAACGCCTGTAGACCCTGCGGGTTTATCAAAAGGCAAGCTTTTATGATTGCTTTCATTAATGGTATGTTTTGTCAAAGTCTTCAATGTGATTTACTAAATATAGACAGCAAAAGGCCCCCCACTTCCCAAAAGGAGTGCTGGGGTGTTACTACATTAGCTCTCAGCAAGCAGTGACTGGAGTGGACTCTTCCACAACTGTAAACATGATGCCCATTGTTCCTTAAAATTCATACATAAACCCCTTTCTGATCATCACAAGAAAAGAGTCCTAAATGCAAGCTAAGTGTAGATTCTAGGACCTATGTGGAACAATCCTAAAATTGTAAAGGAAAACGAGACAAAAGTTTATTGATTAAACCCAATTATAGAGTCAGGCTCATAATAAAACTCAGTATTGATCTGTGGACATGATGCTAACATAATCAGTCACATTTAGATATTTAGCCCAGATCATATTGATCCATGTCAAGTTCAACTTTCAGCCATATTTGCGGATGGGAGAACTATATAATTCAAGCTGAAGGGTCTTGAGAATCGCATTAAAAATAAAAGACACAAAGATTAATGTACACCTCACGTCCACATAACCTGAGACACTGAATGTCGCAACAAAGCAATGGAAGACAATGTATTGATAATGTAAGGTATGCAGTAGTCATTTTGGAATAAAATGCCATCTGTGTGCTGTTTTCCATTTAATGACTGCCCAAATGATGAAATATATCACACGATGAGTAGTATTAAATAGATGAACACTAAACTTTTTGTCTTGGGTTGAGAAATAAGGCAGTTCAACTTCTCTTCTTATATCCTGTCTAAAGTCTCAAAGAAGTTGAACATATAACCATATGAGTGGGAGGCAGAGCAGCTGGGAAGGCAGTACACATTTTTCAGCTGAAGGAATTATCAATTTTAACATCTTCATTTCTCTAAGTAAAAATCTGCTTAGCGTCACCTTTATGAGATGATTATTTTTATAAAATAACTGCTTCTTTTTATTCATTATTTCTTTCAGCCGAGGTCATATGAAGCAGTTAAAAATAACGACCATTAATGGTTTATCTGTGAAACAGGATATATAACAAATTTCACACGAAAAAAACTCTCATAACTCTTATTTTATTATATTATATATATATTTTATTTTATTATAAAGGTTTAAAGAATTATTTAAAAAAATAGGAAAATCATCTTAAAATATATATTTCTGAAAACAAGTCCATAGTTAATTTTTTACAATTAATTTTTTAACTGATGAAACAATCTTTTATGAGATACAGCTTCAAATAATTTTTATTAATGTGATAAAGCACACATGAATGAAAAAATATTTTCAACCACAATCAGATTAATGATAACATTATACTCACGCATACTAAGTCACAAAAGAATATTCCCCTTCAATTTAGAAAATACAGGCAAACAAACTCACTAAAGTTTTAAGGTAAAAAACCAAAGGGAGAGCCAGTTAGTGGTGGTGCATACCTGGCACTCCAGAGGCAGAGGCAGGTGGATCTACCAAGCAAAGCAAAACAAAACACCACAAACAAAAACCAGAGCTGATGAGATGGTTTGCTTCAATGAGTAAAGGCACTTGCTGATAAGCGGCTTTATATTTTTATTTTTAGCTTCTTATTCCTAGTCAATTTTTTTTTTTAAAACTAAAGGTGGTTTAGTTGTCTGACCTTTATTTTAAAAGAGGAGTAGTCATGGATATGTGTGCTTGTAGCACACTACAAAATATGAGGGATGGTATCAGCATAAAAGCAAAGGACTAAGATGAAGATGCATGCTATTGGTGCTCAGTATTTTTAATGGAAATTTCATTTTATGTATTACAATATAATTTCACAGAATACATTAAGAGAGTAGAACAGAGAGTGAAGTGAAACAGATTGACAGGTCATGTGGCACAATTAATGTTTGTGATAAGAACAGGTACAGTCTCCTTATTTAACAGAACCATTTACTGTAATGAAGTCTTAATTATTATTTTCATGAAACCCACACCCTACGACTCTGTTAATTTTTATCTTTTGTGTATCTCTACATTTATTCATTCACATTGTTGTCTTATAAACTAAAACAAAAATTAGCTATAGTATTGTCAAATTTCAAATTTTTAGAAGACCATATTTTCATATAGTTTTCCTTTGGCATAACTCATTTACATTTTACTCTTAAAAGACACAGTTAAGGCCCCTGAATCAGTTAGAAGATGTATTTCCAACCACCTGGTTAAGCCAAAACCTGTTGTTTAATTGAAGGTTAACTTCAATTAATACTTACTGGAAGAAAAAAAATTATCTATTTTTTTAAAAAAATATTTGTAGTACTATTTAAATGTTCACTGCTATGATGCCAGCAAATTTCAGTTTAGTTTGTCTTCTCAAACAGTGTAAGAGAATTATTAAAATAAGCCAGCAAGAAATGATCTTAAATGATTCACTTCGATAGTGTCATAATTGTGATGATTAACCTATGGACTAACTACTAACTACAGATGTGGGATGTGGTAATTGCAGGTACTGGTGGAGTTTCTATGGTAACAGTTGGTCATCTATGCTGTAATATCTTTAGGTGATATTGTCACCAAGAGTGCTAACAGTGGATGGAATAAAATCCAAATTGCGCAATGATGCTGTTTTCTAGAAATTCAAGAAGTTATTGAGGTTTCATTCAAGTGGAACCTAAAAATTCAAACATTTCATTAGGATAATAGTTGTGTGGACTCAAGGGAAAAGATAGGAGGTCAACTGGTTCAATTTATACAGTTAATACTGATTTGAAAGTAACTTAATGGAGCAAACACAGAAGGACCACCAAAGACCTGGTTGGCCTCTGTGCAGAAGGATATTATATATTGGGTGGGCACTGACTCCAACTGGCTTTGTGTGCCTAAAAACCCATATCCCTAGAAGGGCATCAAAGTCAAAGTTCAGAATGTGCAATGGGGAATTACTTCCTGTTTGCATTGCATAATAATGACCCTGCTGCTTTTTCTGCTCTTAGCATGGCAAGGGATTATGTACATACAAGGGGAAGGGCATGAAGACAGACGGGTGCAATTGTACTGGAAAACTTTAGATAGTACCTGGAAGTTATTGAGATATATGAAACTAGGACTCAGTATCAAACAACTAAGAAGAGGAGGATCACTAGCTGAAACCATTTCTCCTCTGTAAAACATGGAGCCACCTAAGATTAGATGAAACTTGTAAAATGCAACTCAGTTTCCTATGCTTGAAACTACCATATGCTTAAGGGGTATACCTATAGCTCCATTTACTCTACACAAACCTGTCTATAAAATTTTTTGGAGTTCATACCCTCAAGCATCTTAAAAATTTACAGGAAGTTACAAGTGGCTTGCAAAAGTTGGCACTGTCATGTTTTGTATTACATATGTGACCTTCAATAGGTTATATATGTAACAACAGGTGGATGTAACAATATTATACAAATATAATAGTATGTTTTAAATTTCTATGTAGTTAAGTCTGGTCAGTATGTTCATATATAATGCTTTTGCCTAAGACTAGAGTAACATTTAATATAAACATCATTTAAAAGTTATTGACATCTCAATTATTGATCAAATAATGTTAGGTTAGTTAAAATTGACATGGTATGTGCCATGTATTTTGTAGTAAAATATATTTTCACACAATAAAAGTTTTAACTAACAATGGAGACAGCAAATTATAAATTAGCAAAGTGAACAAGTATTGAACATTTACCAGAAATAGAATATTCAGGGCAAAGTAAACTAATGCTTTACTTAGTAAGTGTGAAATTTAACATGACAATGAGGAAAGTAACTAGCAACATGGAAAGCAAGTTCATAAAATTAAATATAAGCTCAGCTCCTTACAAACATATTTGGCAAAAATGAAATAGATGGCAGCTTTCCATGTTTATAAAAAATTATCTTATTTGTAATTACATAATAGTTGTGCAAATGTGATTGTGTAATTGTGCTACTATGAGTTCAGAAGAGGGGGGGGTCAGATCCCCTAGATCTGGTGTTACTGGTGGTTTAGAGCTTCCTGACATGAGTGCTAGGAACTAAATTTGTGTCTTCTACCTCCAGAGCCATCTCTCTAGTACCCTGGTTCACATTTGACACTTATCATTGGGCAGCACTAAGAACAAAAATGTATTGCGCTACATATGTAATTAAGAGAAAATGAATAGCAAGGTGGTTTTGGATTGATAAAACAAAGGGTAGTTTTTAAAACCTCGCTCACTACATTTGAAATGGGACATTTGTTAGCAGCACATGTCTCCCATTCTTTTCACTGTCTTAAGGATTTCTACACATGCTCAGACTTAAAAAGATTTACCTACTGGAGAGACCTATAAATATGCACTGTTGTAGATATCCTAAAAAGATAAGGCGATCAACTAAGTTAAATTTTAAAAGCATTAGTTTGACTATCCTTTAACATTCATTATGCTTAGTTTATTTTTTTCAATAAAAAGCTTCTGAAAAAAAGAAATAAAAAATGTGTGTGGGTTAAATAAAATTGTGGAAGTTAAGAGAAGGAAAATTACTGATCCTTCAATTCAGCTCTTCAATTATGATTATTTAGGTATGAGTATGTCTACCTTTTCACATTACAAGTAGGTTCCTACACAGTGGAAATGATCCCACACATATAAAATAGAATGTTTTCACTTCTACACATTCTGACCAATTTTGGATGTTATTACAACATTATCTTTACATCTACATGAATAACAGATACTAGATTATATCTACTTTAGTTGTGGTTGAAAAAAATTAAAAGTAAATATGAAACCTAATGAAAATTTTCTGAGTTTGGCTAGAAAGTTGGAGGCTCATCTTGTAAACGTTCTTGTCAATTCACAATTATATTTAAGTAGAAAGAAAGAAAAAAAATGGAAGGGATAAAAACTTACCTTTACCAACTACAGGTCAGCAAAGAAATGAGAAATGAGAGAAGATATTATGTACAGTTATATGATGGGTCATTTCAACTTTGTTTTATTTACTTTTACTGATGACCATTGAAGTGTCCCAGGAAATGATTAGGAAAAAATTGAAAGGAACAACGTGGAATTATGGAAGGTGGTGAGAGACTGACAGCAAACTGATGAAGGTCAGAATTCTCATTCTGATGATGTAGAAATGTACCCATCTTCCTCCTTCTTCCCTTAAAATTTCTATTTAATTGTTTATTTATTGGAAACAGACTAAAGACAAGAGGTCTTCTCTCATTGAGAATACAACTAGAAGCTTGCTAACAGGGGAAAAAAACCATCATTAGCAGTGACAACAGTCTGTTTTTAAGTCAGAACAAGTATACCCAGTTCCATCTAGCCTACCTTAACCATAAGAGCAACACCAGACAGGAAAAGAGTGTTGTCAAAAAGTATCCTAGGGTAGCCTTTTTAACTCTCTAAATGCATATATGATTCCTTGAACACTAGTGTCCACTGTCACCCCATTTAACAATTGAGTCAAAATAGATGCAAAATTTAAAAAGGAAGTTATTTGGTTTCTAGATACAGGATAAGAACTTAAAATATTGCTTTAGGTGAATATTTCTTATTCATGACACTAATGATGCTGTAATGATTGATCTCAATTGTCAACTTGAGTTCTATAATCACCTGGAAGATGGGCCTCTGGGCATTGTGGGAATATCTTATTAGTTAACCGAGGTGAGATGATCAGCCCACTGCAGGTGGTACTATTCCCTAGGGTGCTATCCTGGATGGTGGAAGGAGTAGAAAGTAAGGTGAGCTCAAGTACTCATTGCTCTCTTCCTGACTCTGTATGGCATGTGGCTGGCTGCTTCAAGCTCTTGCTCTCTTAGTTCCCCCAGAATGATATTATTTTGAACTGGGAGCTAAAAGACTCTTTCTTCTTTAAATTACATTTGTCTGGGTGCACTAAAACAAGTATATCTATTTAACAAAAAGAGAAACCATGCTTCTAATTCCAGCATTCTAGATGCTGATGCAGGAAGATTATAGACCATGGGTTCTATTACAAAACATTGTCTTAAAATCAAAAGCCAACTAACAACAAGAAAAAAAATAGACTTCATCAAAAATTGCAATATATTTGTTTTGAAAAGAACTGTTATGATTTATGGTCAAACAAAGCAGAGATGAGAAATATTTGTCAAGTAACAAGTTTGATAAATATCTTGCATCCACAATATATAAAGATCTCTCAAAACTCAATAGTAAGAAAGTAATTCAAACCAAATAATTTAGAGGTTAATTAACAAAGAAGATAAATGGACAGTAAATGACCAAAAAAGAATAGCATCTCCAGAAACCATAGTTTATTAGTAAAAGCCAGGAGTGGGTTAACTACAAGTGTTTACTGTATGTTTGAATGAAGGTTGGTTACCAGAACTAGACTGGCAGACTCTATTACTGAAGACATCACATATTTTGGTTGCAGCACAAATAGAAATCTAGCTGGAACTGAGTTGGAAGCTTTCTTCCTGCTAGCAAGCTCCCATAATGCCCAAAGGCTGCTTGGGGGTGGGTTGTAGGCAGTAGTTTCAATAAGAGCCTTACTCAGTTGTGGACCTTGTGTGCTCTGTTACTGACCAGCCAGACACAAAAATTCTCTTTGCTGCAATAGTGGCAAGCCAGTAATGGGAGTAACCAACTGCTTTTTGATTGCACTGGAGGCCCACTGCACAGGAGAGAATTCATCTCTGACACTGCAAGCCTTGTCAAAACCCATGGCTTAGGACATCATAGGCCAGAGTGGAGAAGCTGTTTTTATTTTTGTTAAAATGGACAAGGCATACTTCTCAATACCCATGTTCACATGCATGGATTAGTGCTGTCATTTGCTTTGGTCAAAGAGGCCCCCTTTCACAGTGGGCAGTAGAGTAACTGCAGAGACTCATGAGCAATCAGATGAAGAGCATAAAGGACAGCTAAATATTTTGCCTTAAACAGAACTATCTTATTCCTTCAAAAGTTCAGAGACTGACATGGAACAGGGACTGAAAAGCATCTAAGAGGGAAAGAGAATAAGGGGGAGAGTGAGACAGAATGCTGTGTTCAGAGAGAGGCACACAGGCCCCAGTCTTTTTTGAGTACAGTAATTACAGATGGAGGGAGATATTTTCTTCAGTAGTCACCAGTAAGGAGCTCATACTTGTAAACAACACCTTACCCAGGAACCTGTAAGAACACCCCACCTCCAAAAAACCTCAATGCATCACACACAGAAATAAACAGGAAGATTCAAAACTAAAAATCCATGAATATATACAGAGGAGAGTGGTCGGGAATAGGAAAGACATCAGTCGAAGTGGGTGGGAGGGAAGCAAGGGAGGATAATGAGAGGTGAAAAAGATAAAAATACATCATGTACATGTATGAGAGTGTTCTAATAAAGCTCACAATTATGTATAATTAATTTGTACTAATTAAAAAGAAAAGGTTATGCTAGCTCAAAACAAAATGTCCATATATGGGCAACATCTCACTAGGAAAAAGAATGATACAATAGTAATCGAAGTACGACCTGTTTAGAAATTAACCTAGCAAAGAATAAAGGAGTGGCCTGCAGATAAGAGGTTAGTTTTAAAAAGGGCGTAGCAGTTTTGAGTAAATGAAGATTTATTTTATAGGTGGAACTGAAACAAGTTAGTATTAATCGGGTAAGAATTCAGATGCATTCTATCTAGATCTCTTTCTCTGTGAGAGTGAACAAAAAAAGTATAAAGTGGGCACAGCAGTAGGTACAAAGAGGCAGAGGCACTTCATGATGGCAACATAAGAATGCGCAAATAATGAGAATAGGCTCACACATGGAAACAGGAATGAGGATTTCAAACACAGAGCTGAAGAACAAAACTAATGCTACACTATTATTCATGAGTCAATGACTGCTCACATATCAAACACAGGTTAGCAAGAAGACAAAGGAGTTTTACATTAAATTCTGTGGAACTCTATCCCATGAGATAAATGATAAGAGTCTGGTCTATGAGTGTAGAAAACACTTAATTCTCAATACTCAGCTATGCCCACTGAGAATCTAAGAGTATAGTGCATTCACAGGTGGAAAAATAATTCAGAGACAATGTCTGATTAGAGCAATAGAAACACACAGAGGGAGGAAAGCATTCTGGTGTGTGTGTGTGTGTGTGTGTGTGTGTGTGTGTGTGTGTGTGAGTGTGAGTATGTGTGTGTGTGTGCATGTGTGCACACCTGCAATGAGTGCCCATGCACTCTCGTGTGCATCTGATGGCGCAATATGATAGCCCATGGCATTATGTCTCACCTATCATTTCCAGTAGAAAAGATGCAGTTAGTGAGGCCGGGCTAACTGAAATGCTTAAATGAGCCTCCAGTACAAGCTCTCTGCACTCCACAATGTCCTTAAAGAATGTTCAGCAAGTGACCATGCACTGCTATGGCAAAAGCCTGCTAAAATGTGAAACAAGGCATTCAAAGATGTCAAAGGAATTGAAATAAAGACACAAATCCCACCTTTAATTGTGTGGCCTCTTTAGAGTCTTTAAAGATGCTCAGATGTAACATACTTAAGAGTGTCTAAGAAGAAGAGGGTAACTATTTGGTGCATGAAAAGGAAAGGAAGAAAATAATGCATGTCAAGATGTTACTATCTGGGAGAAGAATCTTGACAATATAAAGCCACAACTTGAGCTTAAAGATAGAGGCAGACTGATTTATCTAGAGATAAAGGAAGTTTTGTAAAGAGTTGTAATCAGGTAAAGCATCTGGCCCAGTGATCACTGAAAGTGTGTTTGAAACTGCTCCACATAATCTGTCACTACTGAATTAACACGAAAGACACACCAGGTCTTAATGCTTTAAATCAGCATACGGAAACTGATTTAAAAGTGACAATAAAGCATTTGGACATAAGAAACAGTGCTTCCCCTTTTTATAATACATTCCTCTTATCACTCTACAACACAGAAGGACTAGCCCAAATGCCCAATATAATTCTTCCACATTCAATAGAATTTCATCAAATTTCATTTCACATTATTTTCTTCCTTTTAATAAGAAACCTATGGTAATGATAAAAAAAAACAGATAAAAAACCCAAAACAAAATAAAATTTCTTTTTGGAATGTCTGCAGAATTTTTGAGATTGTTAACTACAACATTTCTCCATTCCCTTCCCCTGATCTAAAACCTCCCAGGTCTACTTCAGATTCATGACCTCTTAGTTATTGTTACTGTTATTTAACTGATTGTCATGACATGCATATATGTGCACATATATACAGATATGTTCCTAAATATAAGCTGTTCAGTCCATCAACACACAGGTATCACTTCAAATTTATGTGAAAAATTAGTCACTAATTCTTTGACTAATAGGATCTACTTTTATTTAATTAGTTAATTAATAATACAAGCCATACCACTTAACAGATTTCCCTCAATTTTGTACTTTATTAAGGTTATTACTTGATAATCAAATTAATTTTCACAAAACTTACAAAGCTGAGCATCTGCGTGGAGAGTTCCTCCTTTAGGATTTAGCTTCTGGCTTTGAACTACAGGAACTGGTTTATAAGACTGGCCGGTGGCCCTGTACATAGCTTGTACCCATAATATTCTGTCCTGTTCATCGTCACTGGCAAATATGACAGTATCTCCCTCTTTAACAGCATTAAAAAACACCTGACCACCCTGAAGGCCTGTGGAAGAAGAAAGACACCATTAAAATGTACACAATTAGCAGATTTTAGTCTTTCGTTACCTAGCTTCAATCATATGAGTTCAACACTTTAAATGATCTTAGTTGAGAAGGATCATGTCCCCAGCCCACAATTTAAAGGGACACAGCAAAAATGTTTACACATATAGTTTAGGAAGACACTCACCTCTCAACAAGAGAGCATTAGGCAGTACAACAAGCATATCCCATAGAAATACAGAGTGAAATCTGGTATTTCATGCCAGAAAAGGAAATCCTTTGTGTTGGCATATCATTCTACATGTAAGTGAAATAAGAGTTCAGGAGAAGCAAAAACAGAGGTAAGGCAAAAGTGATAGTTCAATTTCAATGGTAATTTATCCTTTGGAAAAGTGGTATTTGTATTTGTAAGTGAACAATTAGAGAATATGACCCCCTATTTCTACTTCATCTCTCTATGTTAATTTTGAACTGTCTAAGTTTTACTATCCATTTCTTAACACTGCTGATTAATTTCACCACCATCCATATACCCATTTATTCACTAATTTTCAAGCACCATGTGTTCAGTGCTATTGCCACCATAGTTTGGGGACCCCATACACCTGGAAAGCTTGTTCTTAGAGTACTTGGAGTTTGAACTTGAGCTCATTACAAGTAATGAGTTATCTGCAGGGTAAGACCCCACTCTTAACACCAATTTCACTACACTTATACCTAGAGCATGAATGTAATCTTTCTATAGTATTCTTACTGTCCATGGATTTTAACCACTACTTTTGTCAAATAAGGTCAAATGTAGATGTGGCATCATATGAGCATTCAAAAATGTTTCAGGTTTTGAATTTCAGATTTATCATTAGGTGATATTCAAACTATAGTAATATGCATGGAGGGAGAGAACTATAAGAAAGTTTTGTGGAGAAAATTAGTAACATAATATGTATGTTGGAATGGTGGTACCTACCTTTAACTGGGAGGCAGAAGGATATAGATCTCTGTGAATTTCAGGCCAACCTAATATTCACTGAGAGTTTCAGGCTAGCCAGGGTTATGTAAACTCTGCCTGTCTTTAAATATTATTATGAATCATAATTTAATAAATTTGGATCTTAAAGTACTAAAAAATAAATTGTGTCAAAATTTGTCTCCCTGTCTATCCATTTACCATCTATCATCTATCTATCTATCATTTTTTGCCATTTCATTATTGTTTTGTAATTTTGCTTCCCAGTGAAGTTTGTGCATGTAAAGCTATAGCTCATCATAATTTTTCTATGAGCAAAATTTAAGTATTTTATTATTATATAAGAATGATAGAGAAGCAGATGATGGTGAAAAACACAATTTGAATCTTAAAAGACTTGTCTAGTTGCATGAGCTTCTATTCATCAAGGGGTGTTTTAAATGGAGAACAAATATAGATGATTACAAAGTTGCAGACATCCATACAAGACTGGAAAAGTGATTCACTTAGCATTACCTGGGTGGGGGTCTGTATAATCCACAGTGTATCCTTCAAGTTGCATTAGTTCCTGTGGCTCAGACTTTTTTTCTCTATAACTGCACATAGCAAAGGTGTATTGGCTAACCTGCTCGGTTGGGGTGGGGGGGAGAGGGAGAGAGAGAAAAAATTGCAGTAAAAAATAAGAAAAATAATAATCAAATTTAACTTTTAGATTTTCTTTACCCAGACTTTTCTCCAAGGGGGGGGGGTTGAATGTAATTTGCATGCAAATTATTCTATTTTAGCATTCCTCAAAACCCAGCTCTGAGACCGAAGTGTCTTTCAAGGTTAGTTGACAGAATTTATATGATGAGGATGGTGACCTAGTGTTTCTGCCTAGTATATTTATGTAGGGAATGAAAAACCAAGCAACCAGTCAACCAGCCAACCAACCAACCAACCAGCCACACTTGATATTACTTCACAACCATTCCTTCTGCATATTTACAAACGTGTATGTAACTTTCCTTTTGGTCCCTAACTAAATATGAACAATGAATGGATCTCTAGTTTCTCATAGTTATATAAGAGCTACACACCACAACCATTGGTTTTGATTACAGCAAACCAATTGCTTTAATCCTCATGCACTACCATCTCTAGAGTTCATTCTTATTTTTATTTCTACCTCATTTTGGTGCTATTAGTATGTTAGCATTTAGTAACAGGATATTTCACTGTTAAAATATATAATCTTATACATTGAATATTAATTTGTATTAATATTACAGAAATGTAATAGTAATATTTTTTGTTTCTTAGTTTTCTTGCTGTTAACTGCTTCTTGAATCTCATTTCATCATTTTGAATTTAGTTTCTTCCTTTATTAGAAGCTTTTGTCTTCACACTCATAAGTGACAGTCTGTTTGCTTTCTATATAGTAAGTACTCAGGCAATCCTGTAAGCATTTTGAAGGTAGCATTCCATTGTTAAAGGGCTATGTGTTCATGCTGAAAAGTTTGGTGAAAGTTCAGCTGTGTTTTCCTCGTAGTCAATTTTCCTCTTTCTCTGTGGCTGTTCTTCAATGTTCTCTCCATCTTTGGAGCTGTTGTGATGGTCAGCAGGTAAAGATTCTTGCTTTCAAACCTAACACAACTTGAGTTTAATCCCTGGGACCCACATGGTGTCGGAGAACAGGAGGCTGTCTTTTACTTCCATGCAGACTCAGTGGTACCCCCCCTCACACATGTGCAAATAAAAGAAACAGTGTAATAAAAAGGTTGTCTTTATCTCAACTTACTACAGTTTTACTGTGAAATCTTTTGGAGTGACATGCATATCCTAGGTTTGATTATTTGTGTCTTCTCTTGGATAATTTCTGGCAATATTAATTTTAGTATCTTACCTATCATTATTTCAAACATTTTTGTCCTATTTTTCTTCCTTTCAATTTTATAAAAAAGTATCGTGGAACTTACATTCTTTCCTACATATCCTTTAACCAATTTTATATTTCATTTTTTCTATCTGTCCATTTTGGGTGATACTTAATTTCTTTAGAGTCTAACTAACATTCTATAAACAGTTGCATTTGTGATCTTTATTGTATTTTATTTTAATGTTCATTATAGTTTCCTCCAATTTACTGTTTAACCTCCTGTTATGTAAGGTTCTCATCTCAGGGTCTGTGTCTTTAAACTATTTGCATTCCACCTTTGGAAAATGTCTGATTTAAATCTCCTGTTTGGTTTTCACAGTGTAATGCTCTGTTCTTATGTTGTGAGTTCTTTTATTAAATTTCTAAGCCTGTTTAGAAATTAAAATAGCTTTAACACAACTGTTCTATAGTTTATGTATGTGATAGTTCTATTGCTGAAGTCCCCAAGGATAAAAACAATCAGTTTAGTTTCATAATGTTAGATATAAGCTATTATTCAATATAACTTTCTATGTGGATATTCTATGAAACTTAAGTAAAGAATTTATATCTCCATCTGGGAGAGAGATGAAGAACACGGGAGGGTCTCACTCCTTTACACAGCTTGCAAATACCTCCAGCAGTTACTAAGCAGAATACACAGCTATCACTGGGTGAAATACTCAAGACACACTATTCATATTGCCCACTTCAATCATGTCTTTACCCGAATTCCCATGTAGGAGAACATTACTTTCATCTTTAAAATTCTTCTTTCTATTTCTCAATCTATACCCCTTACATTTTCCCCCAAGATCGTTATCACAGGTCCCCATTTCTTTTCTAACTGCATTACCTTGTCTTCTGTTTCCTTTTCTATGGCTCCACCTCTCCAGACATAATCTACCTTCCAACGTGTGCAGCATGAAATCTCTGCCTATGTTTACATGGACTTTATTTTATTTAAATTCAAGAAATGTTTTCTTCTAATGTATTTGAAGGTATAATACCTCTGCAAATATGAACTACATTTTATCTTGCTTTAAAACAAGTAGCACAAATAGTTCTCCCAAACATATGACATGTGTTTGAAAATGCATTCTCTTCTACTTGTTGTATCTGACAGTGTTGGGTGGTGAATTCTTCAGTGGAAAAAAAGATCAGAGTAATAAAAGGTAGAGGATTGGATGTTGTGAACACATCCAATGTGGGATTGAAGACTGTCCTGTCTTCTGCATCCTTACTCATTTACTTCTCTGCCTCTCTCTTGGTCTTTCCCCCCATCTCATGGGTCGATTCTGACCATGTGTAAAGCAAGAGCATATGGTTTTGGTGTTGAAGATGTTAACTGAAAGCCCTTATAAATGAATATAAGTTGACAGATACATGAAAATTTAGCCTTGCATCTAAACATGGTTTTAAAACTATGTTGCTTTATTTTTATTGAAATTATTTTGGATAGTTGTACTATAAATATTAAGATATTGTCTTATCACAAACCAAAAACATTGTTTTTCTAAAGAATTTTACAAATAGTACTTATATGTTCACATTGTTATGTGTTAAAGTATTCAGACATGATAAATATATAAACCAACAAAATTGTGAAAATTTTATGTCATTTAAGAACTAGACCTTAAAAGCTGACAGAGTTATTTAATGAAAAACACACTTATGTTGTTTATTCTTTATGTAAATTAGAAAATAGGCCTAGGTCCTGTTTACCATTTATGTTAATGATTTTATTCTAGCTGGATTCAAATAAATAACTCTTTAACAGCAGGGCATACAAAGTCTCAAGTACCAATTAAAGAATTTTTAAAGAAACTAAAGGGAAAAACGCAAAGTTCCAGCTTTAGAGGAATGAGTCCATTTCTAGAACATGGTTTTAAAATGATGAAGTTTTAAAAGGCTTGAATCATTTCATATTTTACCCAAACATCTCAAAAACTGCCTAGTAGATCCAGAATCACTTCTATTAACCAGACGCATAGATACAACAAAGAGTACAGATGGGAGAGTAATAGAATATCAACGGTGAGCAGAGTTGTCACTAACGGGGGAAACCTGACCCATGAAACAGCTGAGAGCCTGCAATTAGGCTTTGGGGAAATACTGGTTCTAGAAGTAATGTATTAGTAATACTAGACTTCTGAGTCACAAGTTACTTACTCGATTCAATAGCATGATGTACATTTCACAACCCATTTGTGTACTCTAGAACTCCAACTTTACCTGTTTCTTTTATAAGGTCATCACATTTATAAGGCTAATTCAACAATCTAGAGTATACATTCAGGTGGTGACAACTTGGGAGCTACTGTTTACTAATCAGGACCAGAAAGAGTGGGACTCTGATAGGAGGTCATCTACAGGATCACGGGGTGGCCTGTTCCCTCCACTCTCTGCTGGAAGAAGTACGACAGCATCTACTTACTCTGTACTATGGCAATGAGGCAGAGGATTACTTACACAGAAACATGGATGTCTGACCTACTCTGATCAAGTATCTGCTTTATTCATAAGCTTCCTGGTGTATTACTGAACAAATCTTACATAATTTACTGTATTAAAACAGAAAAATCCCTTCAAAAGAGTGCAGCAATCATAAAGATTTAATATTCTTTACTCAGTCCACTTGTAATAACTCCAAACAGAGCAGATTTGTTGGGAATTGGGGGATGTAGACAGACTTTAATCTGAAGATAGCGTTAAGTCTGGCTTCAGCATCATTACTTTCGACAGGGCACTTTAACTGATGTTGTGGTCCCACATGGTATCCATATCTGGGATAGGAAACCTCCTATTTTGTTCTTAATTACCAACCTGCTTACCACCTGCCCATATGCACACACGTAGGCGCTAACTACAAGATCTGAGAGACCACGGCATTCAGATTTATATGTATATTACTACTGTAGGGATCTTGTTAACAGCTGGCAGCTTAGCAACTGCCACCATCTAATTTCAGTAAAGATTAAGGCTTTTAAAAATCCTTAGTTGAAATGTTCTTGGCAGAGGGCAAAGGTGCTGCTGAAGTTAAAAAAAAAAAAAACAAGAAACAAAAAAACAAAAACAAAACAAAACAAAAAGCCAGGGCTTAATTTAAGCAAGGAAAATGAACATATCTTCAAGATACAGATTTGAGTGGAATATGTATTATGATTAAATGTCTTAGTCCAAATTGCATATGGAGATCTAACAATCATGTACAAATTTCTAAATTTCTTAAAAAAAAAAAAAAGGAAGGGCAGCCTTGTTACACAAATGCTCAGTATGATCTGCATATACTCACTTACTTAACAAATATTTACTCTATTTCTACCCGTGTTTCATATAGTGTTAAGCAGATACTCTAGAAAGGGTAAGCAGATTAAAAATTTAAATGTATACATAAAATATTTTAATTGGAGACAAACGTTCTGAGAAAATTAAAACAGGGTGGGTGCTGTGACAAAGTCTGAAGGGATTTTAAATTGGGTGAGTGGAGAACACATATTTGAACAGGCAATGTTTGAAGTGAAAACTAAATTTGTAGGTAGAACGAACGAGCCCCTGGGAAGAGAAAGCAAGCACATGATGTCGACGACAGGGAGGTTTATTTAGGTCAAACCATCTGAGGAAAAGCAGGGGACTTTCTCCAAAGTTGCACAGGCACAGAAATCCCACGAAACTCATATTTTTAGGTGCCACTGGGAAGGGGTCTAGAGCCTTGGAAGATGCCAAGCTTCTGGCTCTGCAGCAGTGACACTGGGCTTTAGAATGGCAGGTGCTGGTTGGTGATAGGCAGCCAAGGATCACAAGTACATAGGCTCTTCACTAGGTCATAGTTATTTACTATTCTAAGTGCCATGGGAGTCACTAGAAGGATTTAGGCAGAAGGGTGTCTTTTTTTCCTAATAAGACTAAATTTACTCAATAACCTAGAGCAAAAGTTTTGATTGTAAGTATCCAACATTATAAAAAGTACATAACAGATCTATAGGTTTCTAATGTATTAGTACAAAGTGCATGACTACACACAGTACATCCCACAGGCAGAGAGTAGAGGGGAGAAGACAGTGGTTGAGGTCTAGTAATAAATAAATACAGAAGTAGAGATGCTCCAACAAAACTGAAGCCAAAATGAACAATAACAACAACAAAAATATCCCATGTCAACGCAACGCAGGAGAATGGAAATGGCTGGACTCTGTACCGCACCGTGGGCTGTGGAGAACAAACCCATCCATTGAGCAGTCTGTGCATGTGAGGGCTTGCACTAGGTAGGTAGGCTTTCCCAAAAGAAAGAGACACACAATGTGGCTTAATGTGAGTTATGTGCGAAAAGGTTATCTAGGTTCTGTGAAGAATAGGTTATAAAGAAAACAGTGGAAGGGGAACCAGAAAAAAGCAGGGTGCTACTGTTGAAGTCCATGTTCAGATGATGGTGGTTTCGGTTGGTTTGGCAGCAGAAAAGATGCAGTAAATGGCTATAAATGGAATACTTGTTTTCATACTATAAGAAGCAATGCCTTATGATTGACATGGAGGTAAGGAAAAAAAGAAGGATCAAAGACAGTCCCTAAGTTTTCAAGATTAAATGTACTGCTAACATTTTAGGATATATCATACAAACTTTTATGGACCCTGTAACATTTTTTTTAAAAAAATATTCTTTGGAAAGTCCTAAATATCAAATATGAAAGTTAGCTTGGAAATAAACTTAAAATGCTATTTTCCTCTGATATTTTGATCCCATAAACTCCATATCAAATGATTTTTCTTTTTCTTCATTATTGAAAATGTGTGTCTTGAAAAATGCAGTAAAATAAGGAGCAATTTAACAAAACATTTGACTATAAAAACAAAATGACAAGCAAGAAAAACAATAGCCAACATTTGGAAGAACATTTAAAATTCATGAATTCTTTAAAGGCTATGGTCTTACTTAGCATTGTAAGTATCTGAGCTCTTAGACACAGAAATATCTACAGGAACATTTTTGTACATACATAAAAAATAATATATGAGAATTATATTTTTCTACTTTATCATTATTTGTAGAAAAAAGGCAAAATTTTAAGCAAGATAAATAAAGGTACAGATTATATTATGGATATAATTGTTCATTTAATATAATAAAGTAGGTAGATTTTTACCTGTGGTGATTGTTCCATTTTAAAAAGAGAACAAAGGAACTCACATACAAAAAGAATATCAATGATTGATTCCATTAGGCATGGATGTATATTTGTCTATGTAGGTTTAGGGCATCCTACCAGCAATAGTTACTTGACTATTCTTGTGTAGGAGACTGGAGTAGGTGCTATTAAGAAATACTGATGAGGTTTTAATAAAGATTTCTTTAACCATTTATTAAAGAAAACAAAACAAGACAGATAGTGGTGGCACATGCCTTGAATCCCAGCATTTGGGAGGCAGACACAGGTGAATCTTTGAGCTCAAGGCCAGCCTGGTCTACAGACACAGTTCCAGGACCACTCCAAAAGCTATACAGAGAAACCCTGTCTTGAAACAACAACAACAAAAATGTGCACAAATATTAAAGCACAAAAAAAGTTGAGTAGGATTGCAATCTACTTCAAAAATACACACTGCCACTTACTTCCAAAAGACCACTCAAAAAGGCCACGTTCCTTCTTACTCTATCTATTTTTCCTGGTCTCCTCCAGCCCATCCCTAATGTAAAGCCAGTTCTCACTAAAATGCTCTTTTCAATTGTATACTAATGATGGAATTCTTGTATCAATTTCCCCTTTTTGTCTAACTAAGAAGGAAAGGTTCTAACATAGTAAGACTACATAAAATAAAAATTATTATCAAGTAATATCCAAATAGAAAGGAAAGGTAATAGCCTCAACAAAAATGAAATTGCATACAACATGAGCAATTATCATGTAAGAAATACAGTTTTGATGTCTAGACCATAAGTAACTGGCAAATTTACAGAGATCACTCCATTAGCTGTCCTCTTCTGAAGAGTCTAAAGTTTGTACCTAATAAAGTTTGCCCAGGTTCGGGAGAAACATAACTGTAACTATCTAGTCTTCAACCCCATTTAAAAAAAACCTGAGTAAGCAAGTATTGTAGAGCAAGTGACTTCCAAAAAATACAAGAAATGACAAAAACAGCTGGCTGCCTGAACAGTTACCCACAGTTCCTCTGTAACCTTGGGGCAACCATCTTTGGCCTACAGGCCTACAATACCTGGCAGACTATTTTCAGAAGCAGGAAATTTTGAAGGGCTATCCTACCCTGTCTTGACAAAGTTTGGTAGTCACTTTCTTTTGTGTCCTGCTTGTCCAGTTTGGACAGCATACTGTCAAAGGTCAAGGCAAGGGCTTGCTTTTGCCACAAAAAAAGCAAACTCCATATCTAGTCTCTTCAATGCCTAGCATCCCCCTTTGAAGTAGATTGGTGCTGCCAGGAACACGTGTCTCATTTCAAGTTATTAGAACATTTTAAAGCCATATTCTCTAGATCTTTGAAGTGCTTTAAGATTACCTATCTATCTAAAATATAACTCTGAATGATCTTGAAAACATAACTAACATGACTTTAAATTTGATACTTATGGGTAACTATTAACCTGAGTTTCTTAATTATGCTACATGTTTTGTAAAGATAACTTTCAAGGACTAGAAATTTTCATTCCATTGTTAAATGAACTTCACTGGTACAATGCCTTACACAAAAGTAGAAATGCATGTACAGTCTATTTTTAACAAAACAACCATAAATTTGTATCAATATACAAAAATGTCTAAAACAGAAGTGGAAACATATACAGTACAACAAAACTAACCCTAAATTTGTATCAATATACAAAACCCCTTACTAACCAAAATGCATAAGAATAGTAGTTGCTTTTTTTAGTTTAAAAGCAGGTTCAATAATCTACCTTTTTATCCTATCATTTCTATCATCTCCCTTTTCTTTTCAGAAGATCCCCAAATCTAATCTCACTTTTTAGTCTTTTTTTACTGACCACACCCAATATGTTGCAACCCATCTTCCTACATGATGACAAAAATCCATAACACAGTGAAAGACCAAAAACCGCCCACCCAACCTCTTGTGAATGTGGCCAGTGTGTTATTAAAATTATTTGCTGCTGTCTGTGGGGTGGGTGATGGCATTTCTAGGGAATCCTGATGTCACTCTCTGAGTAATGGGAAAGTATAGGGCTTAACTGAAGTCCTAAATGAACTAGTACATGAGGATGGATCATCTCAGCTAGCTACCTTGGAATTGTCCTGAGCAGTTTGTAGTTCTGAAATGATCTTTGTGTGGTGTTTACTAGTTTTCTGGCATTGGGACAATCCAGGTAGAATTGTTGTGGAGATCCATTGTCCATTTGGAGACTTCAGAGGTTGCTGTTAGGAATGTTTATTGTACTCTATGGAGAGCATAAACATATTAAATATCATAGGTTGTAACTCTTGGGGAGGTTAAAGGACCATGATCTATTAAATATATCTGGGATACACAGGTCAAGTAACTTTTCACCATTCTGGGGTCTTTCAGGGTGTTAAAGACTGACTAATTAGACTTAAAGTTTTCCTTAGTTATGATAAAAGGTAAATTAGGAATAAAGCTTTAGTCTCACAAATATAAGATAGATACTAGAACACTTTTTCTAATTTTGCAAAATATAAATGAACTGGATATTATAACTACATTTCTTACTTAATAACTGGTTTGTTGTTTAGAATTTTAAGGTTAAAATTAAAACGTTTTTTAATTAGACAAAAAAAGGAAATGCTGTGAAATAATCCTTTCATACACTATAAAGATCAGTCACTCAAATTGGTTTAATAAAAAGCTGACTGACCAGTAGCTAGACAGGAAGTATATGTGTGACAGCCAGACACAGAGGAGGCTGGGAAGAAGGAGGGCAGAGGGAGAGGAGTTGTCAGTGAGACAAAAAGAGGAAACAGGAGGTACAAAATGAAAGGGAGGTAACACCATGTGGCAGAATCTAGATGGATAGAAATGGGTTAAATTAAGTTGTAAGAGCTAGTGAGTAATAAGCCTGAGCTATCAGCTGAGCATTTGGGAACTGGTGGGAGGTACAAGATAGGAAAACTCTGCATAAAGGATATTGCATTTTCTATCACAAAAACCATGTGTTGGTGTACTGACATGCCCGACTTAAATAGTAACGGCACCACCATCCTGATCTTTGTTGATGTGACAGTCATGGCTTTACCACTTCAAATTGTGGTGTTGTATAAGCAAACAAATGCTACTCTAAACTATAACCCTTCATGCTGCAACTAGTGCATGTTCTAGATGCACTATTGTCATCTCAAATGCCTTAGAGGACTTAGCTTCAACAGGCCCTCCAAATACACTGAGTTCTTCAAAAATCATCAGGCAAAGAGAGCCCCTTTCTTTAGGTTTAAATAGAATCACAACAACATCTTCCTGAGAAGCAGTGCTTCTCATGTGCTTACAGCGTGTTCTGATCACTGCCTGTTTACATCCTGTGCCAACTCAGCTGATATGTAATTAACATTATGTCTTGATAGCCTGCTGTTGTTTGCGGTAACTTCAAGCCAGGATTCTGACACATCAACAACAAGCAGTGAACACTTGATACGGGGCCAACACAACATAGATGTCAACTTCAGTTTCCAGTGAAGTCACATAGTCAGTCGTTTTCTTAATCCCAGGGCTCTCTGGGCTACCACTCCACAGTTACTTCTTTAATGTGGCAACACTGCTTTGTACCTTATGGCACTAATGATCCCTGGTGATTTTTAAAGATATCTGTTTATCTCCAGATGAACTGTGGCTATGTGCATTAATTTAATCATAGCCATATGGAACAGGAAATACGAGCTTTGCCTCTACTGTCTAATGGAACAGGATTTGATTGACTCCATCTCACAGTAGACGAATCCCACATCACATAATGCCCTGTACACCCTTTATCTTATCTGTACTGTGAGGAAAAAAGTAACACCTCCTCTGGCAGGCTTATTCTGAAGAGCAAATAAGATCATGCATTAAAAGTGCATTAGGCAAATGTGGGCCACAGGGTAATCATTTAATAAAAATCAGATTAAATACATAAGAGATGTGTTAACACCTAAGTGCCTCAGGAGAATTTGGATTTATCACAGAAATATACAATATCTGCTGTAAACATATTTGAATATATGTTAGAAAACTATAAGAAAAATAATTCCACTTAGTTAAATAAAAAAATTGTTTCAGAACAGTGGTGAAGTATATCCCAAAGCTGATTACCTGATGAAAAATTTTTTTAAAGAGATCCAATTCTGATTATGAGATGAATTACAATATAGTATCCGAAGTAGTTTATATCAGTTATGCTTTCCTAAATCTGATAAATACTATAACACTAGAGAAACACAAAAATATATAAGAAAGTTTAATTTTGGTAAGATTTCAATATATTCTTTGTAACTGTTCTTTGAATTTATCTTGAACAAAAACTTGTTTTGAAAATGCAGTCTCTTTTTTATTATAATAGATTTATTACTTTAAATATAACAGCATTAGAATATAAAAAGGGAGTGCAACCTAAGTAGGAAGCTAAAAGAGTACACAACATCGACAGATAATTTGCTTTCTGATTTTGTGACACTAATTTAGACTGACATTTTTGCCTCCGATTTTCATGTTTATATGAGTCTTTGAAAAGCCTTCTCACCTCAGTGGCTCCTCAAGTGCTCACTTGGAACAACAACTTTGCAGCTGGCCAAACCTGCTCTCAATCAATTTTTATGAGTACAAATTCTTGGGCTGATGGCCGGGTCTCCAACTACATCACTCACATAATCCACACTCACACGTGGTGATGAGATTCACATTATCACCAGAGCGCCATTGTGCCGACGGCAGCAGCAGACACAGCAGGGTATACTGTCCTCCCTATGAAAAACGACTCCTTCACCTTTCAGTAATGCAGCCTGCAGGTATGGACCTACAAGCTGTGTGCAGACAAAATGAGAGATGTCTTTAAAAGCACTAATAAAAACTGCCCAGTTCCTCCCAATGGGCCACCCTCATTGAATCTCCATACATACCCATCTTGATTTTGAAGTGAGAGCATTCAATTTGTCTTCCCATTACATTTGGAATTGGAAGGAAGATTCAACTGTGTGTGAAACTTCAAAAAGTTGCCAGAATACTGGCATATATATTTCAGCATGTGATTCTCTCTGTGTTTGTTTCTATCTATCTAATCTATCTATCTATCTATCTATCTATCTATCTATCTATCTATCTATCTATCATCTATCTATCTACCTATATTTTTATCTGATATCAAGTATAATACATTCTTAATAATTCAAGTTTGGTAGAATTTTTCTTAAATTTAAATTAAGGAGCATAAGGATTTAATAACTACTTTGATTCAAGTTGGATTTTACTTTTAAAATAAAACATGTATGTATTTTAGTTGTCTGGAAAAGTTAGCTTCACATTTTAATATCCCTTAAAAACACACCACTTTTAATTTTGAAATATCCCAATTTCTTCTTCTATTTCTAAATTTGCTAGTAAATGACATTCAAAGTATATACATTTGTGTTAAAAGTTTTGATTCATGTGACTATTTACTAGAAAATAAGATAGACAGCAAATGCTGATCTTAAGCCATTAGGTCATCATTTAATTTTTCAACGTCAGTCTCTTGAAGTTTAATTTTCATATTGAACCAATAAATATACTGGAAACTTTTTTACTACTGACATTTACCAGGTCCTCAGACTAACAAACGCTCTCTGCCCATCCTTTAAAACACATTTTCATGTTTTGTATTTTTTTCCACTCATGTTCCCATCAGTGAAACTAAGAGCCAGCTTAGTTTGTTGAAAAGTAGTTTATCCTCCAAATCATCTACTGAGATTATGGAATTATCTGAGATTCTATACAAATTTATGAAACATAACTGAAGAAGAGGCTTTGTTTACATGAAGAGTCAGTGTAATGCTTCCAAAAGACATGGCAATGACAAATCATGATGATGAACCCGTCCAATTAGGTACAGATGAGAAATCTCTACTAGGAATAAAACTAAAGTAGCCAGAAAGAGTTATATCAAATTTCTTCATTAGCATTTAGATTTTTATGCCCCTGTAAAGGCACAACTTGAAACCGCAGAAGACGTTTAATAGGAACAGTTTGTGGGGACAACTCATTGAGAACTGTGAGCAGAAAACACTCAAGGCAATGACCTGCATTTTACATCAAAAGGCTGTGTGTGTGTGTGTGTGTGTGTGTGTGTGTGTGTGTGTGTGCATGTGTGCTCGCTGTATACACATATGAATACCCTTTATTATTACTCTAAGCCACACAAGAAATGTTTACACTTTAGCCAAGAATAGACTGCTGTTCTGCCTTGTAGATACAACTACTTTTGACTGAATTTTAACACTTTTCATGAAGACACACCATGCTACCATGGAACATCAATAAACTATTTTCCCCCCAGCAACTGATGGATGACTATATCTCTAGAAAACAGCAAATGAAAATTTTCCTCCACTGGCATTTCCCCATATCATCCTGATCTTGCTCAGTTAAGCTTGCCTAATGTGTGGTAGGAATCAATGGGACTTTACAGGTTATTCTGTGTTAGGATTCAAGAGTCATTCTCTTTTCATATATTTCCACTGAGAATGAAAGAGTCTGAATTTATCCTGGAATAAAATGACTATTTTCAAAGCTATGCTTTAATGTAAACTAGAAATTAATGACCTTGTGCTAGGAACAAAAGTTGCTTATGATTTTTAAAATGTCAGAGGACCACATGTAACAATAATCTATACTCAGAACCCAGTCACTGACATAGTGGACATTTTGGTTTCAAAGCACATTTATATGAATATATAACAGACATATTAATGTAAAGTGTGAGAATGAATGGAACACAGCTTATCTGTACACTACCTGGATTCTGCAGTTCTTTTCAAGGGATTGTCTAGCATCCTTTAGATCCTTTTAGGAAGGCTTGATGGCCAGTACAATTTCTATAATACTAATTTTTTTTTCCTTTTCCACACCGACATCACAGTGGCACTTTGCAACCGCTACTCAAGTTGATACTGTAACTAGTTGAACATAAAAACTGACAAAGGAAAACAGTTGCATTCTGACAATACACCAGACAATACACCAGACAATAAAGAAATGTACAGAAGAACAGAATGTTTGTCATTTCCTTATACTTTGTTTGGCTTGTTGTTTGATATAAAAGTGTGATTCGTGTTGGAATACAATGAATTTACTACTTCTTTGTTTTCAAATGATTTAAAATAATTCTCAATTTTAATTTCTAATGTGGAAATTGTTAAGAAGAGATAAGTAATAAGCAGATAACAGTGTGAGACGCACTGTCAGGAAGCAATTACTTAACAAGGAAATAAATGACTGACCTGAACAAGAACAAAGTAACGCTTTTTCCATCTCTTCCAAACCTTCTGTCCAAGGGCATACAGATACCTGGTTAAAAAAAAAAAAACCAAAAGAGTGCATAAATGACGGTGCAGTGCCCCCACAGCCTTGTCTTCCACAGGTATTTATGAGACCAGCCTGCTAAAGGCAAAGTTTAGTTTATCTGAAATCGGAGACAACATGCGGCTTCTGTGTTATAAGATGACTGTGCTGATTCTCAATTCCTGAAAGGGAATTGATTTATGTGGCTTACAATTTGTCAGTCCTTACAACAAATTGAACGAAGTAGGAGTTAGAAAGGATAATCAAAGAAGCAGTTGGAATTTTATTTTCACACATGTTTCTTAGGAGATGCAGAGGCTAGGAGTGAAGGAACTTGCACTGAATTCTTCAGTACTCAGACAACTGGAGCTGATGAGTGTGGAGGTAGAGACAGAGCCAAGAATCCAGGGTGAAAGGTCTTTGTCCAGCTGAGTGACCTTGCAATATGTCTGCACCAATATCCAGTCCCATTTCTTTGCCTATTAGAGAACAACCCTGGGTGGATTTCCAAGTGCCTTGACAGCTCTGTCATTTCGAGATTTATGTGGCTTATAGAAGCTCTTCACTGAACATTTTTCCCCACTATGAAACTCATTTAATAATAATAAAAAAGTGACATAAATTTAGTTTATCACCCCTTCAGCTATGGCTTTTAAACTTTGCATGATGTCTGTAATCTGAACTGAAATGATTAACCTGGTAATGCATTTGAATAGAACCCCTTTGTTGTATGTGTTTATATGTGCATGGAAGTGAATGTACATGGAAGTGAATGTTTTGTTTTGCTACTTCAGGGATTGTTTCCAGGAGCTATCCCTTCTTGTTTTATAAGACAGTGTCTTTTGCTGGCACGGGGCTTGCTAGTCGGCTAGGTGGGCTGGTCAAGAAACTCAAGGTATCTACCTTTCTCTGCCTTCTCAATCCTGGTATTAAAATCTTGTGAAATCATGCATAGCTTCTTTACATGGGTTCAAGCTACTTTACCTATTGAGCTATTTGCCCAGTCCTGAGAATAGAGTGTCTGTTTGTTCTTGCCAATATAAAGGTTACTCAAATTAGCTTGATATATGTGCACTACTAAGTAATAAGGAATGTCAAATGTAAGAGTTTATTTGAGGGCTTAGACTGACCTCTCACAATTTCATAGTTCAAGTTTTAGCTTCTGTTTTACAACCTACTTTTATAAAACAAAGCAAATATATCTTTTTTCATTCTTAAAAAATGCAAATATGGGTTGCTTGTGAAGGTATAGTGTATATATGAATATTGTCTTCAATACCAGTGGGAGTATAACAGGAAACCTTTTCCTGTTATAGCATAGCAAGATGCAGAAATGCCTAACTTTATATTATGGAGTCCCACATAACGATATATTTTTATAAGGATACATAGGCTAATTCAGTTTTTATTACTGAAAACTGATGATAAATGCTCAAGGGTAAGGGGAATGTTAATTACTAAGTACTAACATGGCATATTCATAGAAAGACATGTTTTGTCACTGAAATTATGACTTTGATAAAGTTAATAAAATGCAGAAAAACTTTTATTACACAATTTATAAGAAAGGGTCAGGATTTAATATTATACCCATACTTAATTATTTGGAATTTCTAAGAACAAACATGAAATAAATATTCTAAATATTAATTACTGTATTGCCTGAGGAATGGAATGATGGCAGACTTTAGGTTTCCTTATTTCTATGTTTTCTACAATATCAGAATTAGGATAAGGAACTAAGTAGCCATTAAAGTTCAAAACAATTGGGCTCCTGGAATGAAAGTATCACCCAAATGGCCCAATCAATTATTCTGTTGCTTTCAGACACATCAGCTAAGTGTGATGAGTGTCTTCCTGGCAATCATAATGCACCTAAAGCCATTGTCTGTTTTTCTGGATGCAATGTCAAATCACTTAGACACTGGTAGAGATGTCGGCTATTTTTGTTTTCATCTGTTCACTGTTTCTTCCCAAGGTCCCCTAAATGCCCTTTCTTTTAGCCTCTAATTTCTCTTCCGTGGTTGCGGTGATAGGTGTTCAGATGCTCTCTTTCTGTCTTTTCTTTATAATTTCCCTCTCCTGAAATGCACACACCCAAGTTCCTATTACAGGGTTAACAACGGTGACCTAAGGAGCTTGCTACTGTGGACATGATGGATGCTCTCTCTAAAAGGGCACTAGCAGGATGTGTACCTAATAGTGGCTCAGGAGCCACAGAGGGCACTGGGAATAACCTGCCTGTGACCACAGCCTGCCTCCCAGTTCTCTCAAAGCATCTCACTTTGCAGAATGCTGGGCAGACGGGTCACACACAAGTGAAAGTGAGTAGACAGATACACGAACCGTCATTACCACATGCAAATTAGTATGAGTGTTCTGACAGTGTAGGTTCTCTGTGAGGAGCAGCAGCCAGCTGAACATCATTCAAAGTGATGTGCCAGTCAATTTGGAAGGACAACTTCTAGTTCCTCTGCAAACAGACAGTAAAGGTGTGTTGTGAATACATGCACACCGCATTTGGAGACTAGTTGCAATAAGGAAGACTGCACGGGAGTTCGGTACTGGAAGCAAGATTATTTAGATGTCGGATCTTGAAGTGTTTGAACTACTGTAGTATGATAAGAAATTTGTTTGAACACACACACAAGTGACAATTGTCCAAACTCATCCAGAAATGAACTGGTCATGAGAATTTTATGGGCTCTACAAATAAAAGTGAAGTTAACAGTCAACGAAAGGTTACCAAAAAGGAAGTATTGTAAACACTATGCAAAAAACCATGTACTATTTTTTCCTTGTAAAAACTTCAGCTGGGTAGTGGTGACACATGCCTTTAAGCCCAGCACTTGGGAGGCGAAAGCAGGTAGATCTCTGAGTTCCAGGACAGTCAGGACTACACAGAGAAACCCTGTCTCAAAAAACAAACAAAACTTCGTATTACTCAAATAAAATTTTATATAAAAGTGGAAACAAGTGAGATGTATCAGAAAATATATACATGCTGAATAAAAAGAATAGGTTGAAATTTATATGAGCCTTGTATTCACCATTGGCATGAGCTGTGTGATTGAGTCCCAAGGCCTAGCCACCTTAATCAGTAAGAACAGATTTCTCTTCATAAGAAATGTCTTGTTTTGAAAGAAAACTTTAAACTCACATGGTAAGAAATGATTTGGCTGCCATTTAAAGAGATACTAAAAACTGCGGTTGAAAACGATCAGCTTGTGGCCACTACTACACTCAGTTTCTATAATGCCAGGTTCCGTATGCCCATAGTGGCCAGTGCTTTCCTTATACCCTCCGTTCTGTGTATGATTCTATTTCTGGCACCACTGCTCATTCTGTTTGCTACAATGTCATTGGGATTATACAGCATACAGCATTTTTTTTTTCTGACTGAGTTCCTTCCTGTAGAGCAATACTTCTGGGATTCATCTTTCTTATTATGTGTACCAGGGATCTGTCCCCATATATCGCCAAGCAGCATATTCCACCTTAAGAATGTATTCACAAGTTGGCACTGTGTGAGTTGTATGTACACCTTAGCTTATGAAAAAGAAAGATGCCATGAACATTTGAGTTTACATTCTATGTCTCCATTTCTTTGTTTCTTTAGTTCTAGTGTCCAGAAAGTAGGTTGCTGTATCATATGGAAAGTGAATGTTTAACTGTGTGAGAAACTGCTGGACTGTTTCCCCAAAGTGACTATTGGTATGTTGCATTACCACTGGAAGTGAGTGAGAGTGCATCTCATTTTGTATGGTACAAATCACACTTAAGAAGTACTCTGGGGAGACATAAATGGTTCCCCACAGAAGGAGAAGGGGACAAGATCTCCTGAGCAAATTGGGAGTTGGGGGGGCAGTGAGGGGAGAGGGGGTTAGGATTAAGAGAAGGGGAGAACAGAAGAGGAGAACATGAGGGAGCAGGAAGATTGAGTCAGGGGAAGAATTGAGGAGAACAAGGGAAGAGATACCATAATAAAGGGAGCCATTACAGGTTTAAGGAGAAATCTAGCACTAAGGAAATACCCAGAGACCTAAAAGGATGACCTCAACTAACAATCTAAGCAATAGTGGAGAGGTACCTTAAATGCCCTTCCCTTATAATGAGATTGATGCCAATCTAGAGCCTTCATCCAACATCTGATGGAAGCAGAAGCAGATCCCCACAGCTAAACACTGAGCTGAATTCCTGGAATCCAATTGCAGACAGGGAGAAGTGATGAGCAAAGAGGTCAAGAACAGGCTGCAGATACAGCTGACCTGAATAAGGGGTAAACCAGCATAGGACTGACCCAGACTCCATAAATGTGAGTTTCAGAAGGCCTGGGCAGACTAAGGGACCTCTGACAGTGAAACCAGGATGTATCCCTGGTGCATGAAAAGACTTTAGGAGCACATTCCCTATGGAGGGATACTCCCTTAGCCTAGAGACAGGAGAGAAGTTCTAGTCCCTACTCCAAATGACTTGACAGATTTTGATGATCATTCATGGAAGGCCTCACCCTCCCTGGGGACTAGCAAGACTTCTTGGTAGCAGCATTTTCTCAGTTGGATTTGTTTTGCTGTAGAGATTTGCGTGGCTCCTTTAAGGGAGGTTTCCAAAATTAGCATAAGCGGCAAAAAAGCCACCTTGCTTTTAAAGAGCTCTGCTAACAATTCATTGGTGTGTACAAGAGCTGCAATGAAGGTTTACACTGTGTTTTAAAAAATACGCTGGCTTGGGAGAGAAAAAGAAAGGGGATACAATGGTTTAAAAAAGAAAAAAGAAAGTAGAATGAATGGGTATAATGGGGCATGCCATTAATCCCAGCACTCCACAGACAGAGGCAAGTAGATCTCTGTGATTTCAAAGCAAACCTGGTATGCAGTGAATTCCAGGACAGATAAAAGTTACACAGAAAAACCCTGTCTCAAAATATGTAAAAATAGAGTAGAATAAATAGAATAATAAAAAAGCCACGTAAAGATGGAAAACACAGAGAGATTTTGGATATTATACGTGCTTCTGTTGTCTTTTAATTAATTGATTACTGAGAAAATAACTACTTATAAAAAAATGCTGCTAGATTAATTCAATTTATATATTTTAAAAATGCTTTGACTCCAAAATTTAAGCCTAAGGACAAGTTACTGGGGAAAAGGATTTCTATTTTTGTTTCCACAGAAAATGAAAAGCTATGGATTTCTTCCAGACTTATGTGGTTTGATCAAGCAAGACCCCCTGAAGCAATGTCTACAGCCAAGATTTCTGCATCTTCTTTGGACCCTCATGACAGCGCCCTCTACCAGCAGGAAATAGTTTGGAAAGAACGACGCCCAAATTCCCAAATATTGTTTATAAATGTTTGTTTTCATTTAAATGGACTTGGTTATAAATGTCTATAACCAAAAACAATCTTTTTAAAGGTAAAAAAGGAATTATGATATAGATATGAATACTTTGCTTTGGAATGGATTTTCTTTTATTGATACAATTTAAAGTCAATTTTATGATATGTATATTTCTCCTCTTGTTTAGATACTATGTTTATATAGCTCATTTAGAAATGTAATGTATAATTTAATACAGATTAGAGAGTTACCTATGGTAGTCAAGCTTGGAGTTAGTTAGGTTTTCTAGATATATAGAGATGTATTTGAGATGAATAGGCATTCTTCAAACCTTTCAAAGACCTACAGAATTTGGCAAGGTTTTTCTTGACAATGAGGCACAACTGCTCCTGATAACACAACCTACAGAAGAAAGGAAGATGGACATCGAAGAAACACATTATGGAGTTTGCTTCTAATATGGCAAGACTAGCCATTTGGGCAAGGTACTGCTCTTCTGGACTGTTTGACTTTATGTTGTAGAAACTGGACATGCAGGACCCACAAAAAGGTGACTGCTGATGCAAGATGGACATTGCTACAGGATTCCTGCTTCATGGAAGAGGCTGCCAGACAGCCAGACAGTCTACAGAACACAGAGAAAAATGACTCATAAACTGCCAAAACAGGTGGACAGTTTAAAGTTTCCTGCTTTGCTGAGGAGTCTGGAGACACACTATGGCTTATGGGCTGAAGATGGAACATTAAGAAGAACTTCGGGTGACTGACCAGGCAATGAGTTGTCTCTGTCATTTTTAGAGTTTATATATTATCCTTCTGTGGTCTTTGAAGGAGTTGAAGACAGATAGTTTTGGTTATAGTTTTCCTTAGTTAGGATTAAAGATAAGTTACATATAGGACTTTAGACTCACAAAATAGGATAGATGATATTTTCTTTAAGTCTTACAAAATGTTAATGGACTAAATATTGTTAACTGTGATTCTTATTTGATAACTGTTGAATGGTATATTTTGCTATGTTAAGGTTAAACCCCTTCTTTTACTTTAGACAGAAAAGAGGAGATGATGGGAGATGTTATTCTGTATATATGTTTCTCATACTGGTTAATAAAGCTCTGTGGCCAATGAGATAGCAAGATAGGCGGGGCTAGGAGACAAGGAGGAAAGAGGAAGTAGAGGGGAGGAGTCGAAATGTAGCCCGGAGAGGAAGGAAGACGCCCACTGCGGCTTCCCGATAAGACGACCACGTGGAAATACTTAGATAAGTAGAAATGGGTTAATAATTAAGGCAGAGCTAACCTATAAACAATAATGGTAACTGGCCAACAGGATTGTATAAAATACAGAGTCTCTGAGTGTTATTTGGGGCTCATATGGCAGCGGGACTGGCGGCAGGACCGGGAGGCCGGCGGGGAGGAACCTGCCACAACACTGGGGAGTGGATTGGGGATGGGATGGGGGGGAGGTGTTGGTGGGAGGCATGGGAGAATGGGAAGGAGAGGGAACTGGGATCATTATGTGAAATAAAAAAATATTAAAAAAAAAAAACAGAAAAAAAGAAATACTTTGGATATGTGGCCACTCTGACTCCATCTTTATTTCTCATGACATTGAATACTCACAACAAAGGGAAGGGCCTTTACCTCCATCTTGAGTATAGTGGAGAACTCCTTGAACACCTTGCCTGTTAAATGAGTTCTCTACTTTTCAAGGCCCTTGTAATGTTTAAAATTGAGAAGAGTCTAAGTTCATCACAGGTGGGTGCTGGGATTATTGGGAAGGATTGGAGTATGGAGAAGGGAGGAAAATGAGCACAGGTTATTATTGTTTAAACACTAGGCAGTCCATTGATCAGAAAACACCTTAAAAAACTCAAAACACATTCTCTTTCAACCCATCTGAACACCTAGTGTGGCTGCTCAATCACAAACCTGTCATTTGCTCATTTTAAAAAAAAGTTCAATGTGAGTTTGCCCATTATTTCTTCCATGGTCTCTACATATCCATTTTTTTTTTTTTTTTACCTTTTTGGAAAATAAGAAAATTTACTCTGAAATTATATTTTACTAGGTAATATGTATTATGCCATACATATTAATGTTGGGATACTTATCAGTTACTTAAAAAATGAGTTATTATCTCTAGAAAGACCATATCGTATCTATACTAATTTTTTAGGGAACCATAACACAATAAATGACTTCAAATAGCGATAAAAGACAATTCCATATTTCTTTAATGAATTGGAAAGGGCCTCAGGATATCTTGGGACCACTACTATAAACATCAGTTAAAACTGCCTAATTGTTGTTTGACGAAAAGTTTGGTTAATGGTTCTGCTTGACATAAAATGGCAGTATCATTAATTAGACAGATCTTTGAAAGCTATTTACTTGTTATTTGTGTTTTAAAACAGCGGTGTATTTCAAAATCAAGTTTACACCTCCCCTGCTCATTTAAATTCAGACAGAACTTGCTTAGAGAACCAAGGATCAGTTGCTTGGTTGTCTCAGACACTGCAGTCTTGGACATTGAAGTCTTCCTTAGTATTTTTTTGAAACTTTCCAAGTCATTGCTGGCTTCCTTTTGAATGCACGATCAATTCAATAATAAAGTCGCTTTTAAAGAGTATGAAAATCAGACCTGCTAAATACTTGTCAAAATGGGAACACACACTTTCATCTTGGTAGCAATTTACAACGCTGTTCAATAAAACAGGTGTCTCCTAGCATGGCATAAGCATTCTCTGATGATCACTGGAGACTTTTTTCTACTTTATTCTTAAAATGAGAGCAAATGTATTTATTTATTTTGGTGTGGGGATGCTCAGATTACTCATTTTCAAAACCTATGGAATTTGGCTTTAAACAAAAGATTTTTAAAAACCTTAAAAATACTTCAACAAAGTACAAATAAAAGTAGTTTTCATGGTCATGCTCCAAGTTCTACTGGCCTCAGAATATGGCCTTAGGAAAAAGCTTCCCTGGCTAGAGTTATATTTGGTCTGAGAATCACAGAAGAGGGTTCAAAGGAGATGATACCCTATTGCACATCTTCTACACTGCCAGTACTAATAGCGAATACACAACTTTCTCCACTGAAATGTTTCCAGCGCACCGCAGTACTCAGGTAACTAGAATATTTTGGATTATTTGAAAATAACTGCTCAGATATTACTTAAAAGTATTTGCTTTCATCAGTGCACCCAATTTAAGTGCTAAGAAGTTGCTCTCTTTGAATAAGAAAACTATGTGCTTAACTTTAAAATCTTCTCTTCTTACACTGGATTAGGTAACAAAGAAATTAACAGCCCTGACACAATGCTGGGGTTTAACACAGAAGTGTAAAGCCTTGGAGCATTTGGTTTCATATCAGTCCAAACACAGTGAAGCTCCTAAGTCCTTCTGCTCCAGCCAGGAAGAGTTTTGTTGGAAAGCATGACTTTTTTATTTTCCAAGGAAACGTGAATCACTGTCAAAAGGCAAAGCTAAAAACAACTACATTAATCCTGTTTTCTGGCCTACAACATTTACTTTTATGTATTCAACCACTCCATGAGGTCACCCTGTATCTTCAAGTATCAGAGACACAGGATGCCAGACTCCAAAATTTTTTTAGTATATATTTAAAATGTGCTGCCAGGGGAAAGTTTAAAAAGAAAATAAAGTGATGATAGTATTTGCCTCTCTCTCTCTCTCTCTCTCTCTCTCTCTCTCTCTCTCTCTCTCTCTCTCTCTCTCTCTTTCTCTCTCCTTTTTCTCTCTGTCTTCCTCATTCAATCCCTCCCTCCCTCCTTCCTTCTCTCTAGTGGTCAAAGTTCAAGATACAAAAGCTTCTAGCCACAATGTGTACAGAATATTTTCAACCTTTTTTTTTTTTTAAATCAATAGTTTCCCCTGGTCATAAGAGTATCTCATTAAAAAGGAGAAAACTGTTGTGCAACACTGTTTGAAAAAGTCAATTGTTAACAAACCTCTGTTAACAAACCTGATGAAAGAAGAGCCATGGCTACTTATCAAAAATTTCCTTTAGGAATCAACCTAGCCTTTACAAAATCTCTCAGAATATTCTAGGACAACAGGAGTCAGAACTTCTTTAGACGTATCACTATCATTAACTGTATGTATTTTAGTATCAAAAATAATACAATAACAGATGTACACAAATAACATGAAGTTTAATAGAAATAAACTTTAAAAAAAGGCAAAGATTGGTATAACTGCCAAGCCAAGTTTCCTTTATTTTCATCGTCATTGATACTTACAATAGTATTTAAAATGTTGTTTTGTGCACTATCCCTTTGAATATGTACTTAAAGATATAAATTAAAATACAATATTCTGTGAAATATTGTTCCTTAACTAATACACTTAGAGGTACATTTTACTAATAAATTAAGTATTTTCTATAAGTACAATATCCATGCTTACACACACACATATATATACACTCATACTCAAAAAAGTTAATGAAATTTGCAGAACTTGTTAATCAGTTTTAAAAATAGAGATTTAACTTATCCTATAACAGTACATGTACTGTAGCATGCATTTTCCTAGGAATAGCAAGGGCACCACTAATACCATACACATCATGTTTGGGGCAGGAAAAGAAAGAAAAGGTCCCATTTAAGCAAACACTTTAAAAACATGTTTTAAAAGCTTTCTGACTTGAAGATTGTTCAAAGAATGCTTTCAGCAATAAAATTCTCCAAACATTTTACTAAATGTTGTAGTTTAGTTTCAATTAGGATGGTGGCATACAGTTTTAATAGAAAAGAGAATATGACAATTTATTTGCATAGAGCCCATGCTGTGAGAGTTCATGGTTTTACTTTACGAGGAAAAATCATCACTAATGAATATTTGAAAAACATAATTGTATACAGAAGATGGGAATTATTCAGCGCTTAAAAAAAAAAAGACTGTTACTTTGGGTGGATCACTTATGAGTCCAGCTTTCTATTCAAAGAAACAGAACAATCAATCTACATGTTGAATAATAAAGGCTTTTCTTCTACAAGGCTTCATTTTTCAAGGAAAAATACAGAAAGAAAAAAAATCAATATATAGAGTAGTTTAGTCCTGGAAAGGGCTTTCTTAAAGAAAAACCTCAGTCAAGGTTGAAAGAGCAATTAATGCAGGCTCAAAAAGCTGGGCCATTCTGATAGAGTTCGGTTAACATGTGGCAGAAGTAATCATCCACTTGTGAAAATGATTTTCGGTTCATTCTCAAACACCTTTCAGACACTCATGATCCCATTTAACTGACAACAATACAGGCTATCTGTGGGCACCATTGCATTTGATGTGAAAACCAATGGGGACCAAATGCCCTCAGGCACTTTCAGTCATCCTGCACTACATTCTCTGCTGCCTGCATAAAAGGAATCTTCCTTTCACTACATTCTTGCTTTTATTTAACTCCACAAGATTAAGCCTTTTTCTTTTCTTTTCTTCCCCCCACCCCTTTTGGTTTTGTTTTCAGCTAAGGATGAGAAAAGAAACTGAATCAAGACAACACTGTTACCTGAGCATTAGGAAACCTAGAAGTAAATACTTTCTAGTTGCTTCTTAGACTTCCTGTATTTAGACAGAAAAGAGTAGAAATGGTCTTCAGCAAACGAAGTACCTGACAGCACGAAGTTTAGGGTGGAGAAAAACCAGTAACTCTTAAAGTTGGGCAAAATGATGTTTCCATCATCTGCAAACAGGACACACAGTGACGCAGGAGAGTGAAGGGCAGTTCCCCTTATTTTACTTAGGTATCACTCTGTATAGAAGCAAGAGTGCAAAGCTATTGCTCCTCTTTGGAGTTTCACCTTCTTACTGTTAAACAGTTAATGCTGGCACCAGCATTTTAACTGCTGAATGTAGAAAAGTATCTTTATGTATCCAAGCACAAGGCAAACAATCTAAGTCAAACTGTTTTAGAGAAATCTTCCTCTAAGAACAAAGTTTCTCACTCAAATGTGGTGGCTCTTACCTGTAATCACAACAGTTAGGCCAGCTTGTTCTGTCCAGGGAGCTCCAGACTGGTCTGGGCTATTTAACAATATTCCTTCTCATGTAAGAAAATTCAAAAAGAAGAGGGTATGCTGACATTTATCTCTGCCAATTGTTTGATGACATTCTTTTAGAACTCAATTAGCAGAAAAAGAAAATGTCCAAAATATATAGTTTTAATGGTACATGTCCTCTCAAAGGTGATTATTTTCAAAATTATATTAATGTCTTATTCTTAAAACATATTTTTAATTGAAAAACTTGCATGTATTATGATACACAACATGCATTTAAATAAGCATATATTATAGAATGTCTAAATGAAGTTAGCTAATATTGTATTGTCTTAATATATTCAGCCATAGAATGAATATTTCATAAAGGCATACTTCCTTGTTTTTCCTTAATTTAATTGTTCTTCTCTCCCCCTTTATCTACAGCAACTTTGTTGATTTGTTAAATACCAAGAAAAAGTTGCTGATTTCCAAGCTTAATATACAATGTCCCAGATATAAGTTAAAGGGTTGAGGGTATGAGCAGTCTAGCCTTCCCTACCTAAACCAGGCAAACATGACTATATCACCAGGAAAATCTGAATGTCCTTGGGGCCCAGTTTGAAATCTTCTTGAAGGAGGAAAGATATGCTGTGACACATGGCCTAAAGAATCCCAGATACCTGACACTTCAAAGAAAATTATTTACTTCATGCTCTACTAAAGATAACTTCTCTTTAGGACACAGTATCTCCCTAAAGAAAAACAATCAAACAAGGCTGAACATTATACACAACACGGGTAATCAAGCTTTTAAGATTCCATTTCTATAAATGAAGATGCTGATCTGCCTTCTTCATACTTATAGGTTTAAGTGAATTAGATATATGAAAGGCTCATTTTCACAATCATCTTCTAACAATAAATCAGCGAAAAGACAGCCTGAGTTTCAGTGTGTTCCACAGAGTACACACTGGATCATTGGATTCTAGGAGGCATTATGAAAAGGAAGGGGTTTGGTGGGCAAATAAACATGATACTGAGTTATATGAAACTAAACAGGTTCTCTATGTGAGATTTCTAAGAGCAGAAACTTTTAGTGAGACACGCAGAAAAAATGTTGGTGTGCAGTAATGTGCATTGTGTCTCAAAACCTCAGAATCTTTTCCACAGAACATGCTGTGGTAGCCCTGCTTTCTAACGTTGTCTTGGAGAAAATAAGTTGGATGATACCCATGAACAAGTCTGGAGCCATACAAGTATGCAACTGAGTTTTTACATTTTTCTTTAAATGGACTAATGTTCCAGTCAGAAGTGGACTCTTTTTCTCTTGTAACATGGCTAGGAATCTATTGATTTGTATCTGAAAAAGAAGAAAGCTTCAAAAATTGCTCCACATGCTCTATGGCGACCTCCATCCATGTACGTGATTCCTGAAAGGTCTCTCTCTCTCATCCTTCAACATTGCTTTGTGGGCTCGGTTAACAAGGACACAGGTTGAGAGCTCTGAAATTTTCCTAGGCTGACTCTGTTGATTCCTATTGTCATGACTTAGTTTACAAAGCCCTTTATTTGAACTCCTCCTGATGCTCGGCATGTTTCAGATTTTTCTTCCCAACAGTCTTGCTCTACATAAACTGTCACTTGACCTCACTTTAATGTTCTGTGGTCAATCTTATCTGAAGTCAAGGACTATGGAGTTCTGTTTCAAGCCCTGGGGGTGCTGAACATCAAGGTGCCCTGTCTGTTTTTCCAGACCTGACATTAGATCCTGGCTTCAGTGTGCCAGTCTCTGCCCTGCTCCCCTGTGTTTAAGTTGTTTTGATCAGCTACCCACAGCCCTGGCTTTGCTTGGCTTCATGTTAAGCCTGCTCTGGCACTTTCTTCAATGCATTGTGAACATTGCTCTCATCTATGAACATTGCCTGTGCCTGGATCCTTGCATGCTTCCCATCACTAACTTCCACACTGAGCATGCCTTTGTTCAAACACTCGGAGTTCTTACTGCTCTTCAAATTGTTTCCTACCCTAGTGGTCTGGTACTACTTAAGATTTCATCTACTTCAAATATTTAAGATGAATTATTGTTTCAGTTTCATGATGCCTATTTATTCTCATCCTTTGGCTCAAGTACACTTTTTTTTGTACCTACCATAATATACTCAGTAAAACCATACATATTTATTTTCTATGTTAGGTGACATGAAGATGTCTTCCCAATAGCCATCCTATGTGTAATCTAATGCCCATTACCTGCACAAAATGACCAACTTCTTACTACCCTCCTCATCACCAATGTGGAGTCTTTATGTGGCACATGCTCTGTAACTATTTATGCATTGCTGAGGGGCATTAGGAATAATTATAATATAGGAATAGTGTCAGAAGAGAACTCTGGGTAAAGAGTATTTAAGACATACATCAAAATAAAACACAGCACCATTGCCTTTCTCACAAGACTGGTATTTGTTTGGATTGAGAAAAATCACATGATTTGAGCAGCAGAGGGCTACCCTGAAAGTGAACTTAACATGGGAAAGCTCAACAAAAAGAAGCGTGTGAAAGCCTCTGTGAAGACCCAGATGGGAGCTTCAGGAATGCAGCCAGCCTGCTGTCCTTGTGTCCCTCAGACTCCTAGGTCTTCTGAACCCTAATGAAGACCGACTCAACCCAAAATATCACAGAAGCCTTCCCCATCAGAATCAAAGTGTGTGCAATGTCCAAACACCTCAAAGTGAACTCAGAAATTTAAACTCCATCCACAATGCTTTTTTAAAAACTTTGGAATCTATTTGATAGCAACATGTGGCTTTTGTTTTGCAAGTGCCGAACAAACGAGCCAACTGGCAAATACATGATAAAATAGCTGCTAATACTCATAAGGATAATGCTGGCCAATGTGCCTTATTTCTATTAGGATGGGCTTAGGAACTTCAGTGTTATTAGATGGGCTGTCTGGGACAATGATGTACAGAACTATGCATAAGAAGATTTTGCCTATAAGACATATGCAGGGACAGGCAGAGTATAAAGGGCTCCTGTATTCATGCTCACTTTTGCTTTGTAGCTAACCTGCCAAATAAGTTAAAAAGTCTGGGGAGAGAAGTGTGGCTCACTGTGATTAGAGAGCAGGGAGCCAGCAGGAGTAACACAGTAATGCAGAAACTTGTGCCTGGAAACAAATAGATGCAGTTTGATTTTGGTTGTTGTTTTGCAGTCATTTTTAGTTTTGGAAAATAGAGACAAATGCGTGAAAATTGGTGGGAAGGGTGTTCATGGGTGAGAAGGAAGGGAGAGGTAAATAGAGAACATGAATGGCTTTCTTGGTCTTTAGCCCATAAACAGTAACAACCCTGGTATGAATTTTACTCTTGTAAGTGCCAGAAAGAGAACAGGAATATTTGTCTTGACTGTAGCAGATAGCGCAAGATAGTTAACCATGGAATACTACCTGGGAAAAGACCTTTTAAGCGACAGAATAAACCAAGGGGTTGTTCTTGGTATTAGACTAATAACAGAATGAAAAAATATTTAGACTAGGAGCTAAAGAGATGTCTCATGGGTGCAGTTCGAAGAACCCATAAGGAAAGTCCAAAGTTTGTAACTCCAGTTACAAGGAATCCAATGCTTTCTCTTGTCCTCCATGGGCACCAGACACACACATGGTACCCAGACATATATACAGGCAAAACACCTCCACACATGACATCTTGTTGGGTGAATAAGATGAGATAGCTTTGGATAGTAGTTCTTACTAAATCAATTGGATAGCTAAAGTAGAAGGATCCCACGTTCAATGTCAACTTGGGCTAAATGACTTCCAGGGCCACCTGAGATAAACTCATTTCAAAAACTAACAAAAACAGAATAAAACAGGTGTGGTGGTGAAATCTTTTAACTTTAAAGACAGAGGCAGACAACTCTCTGAGGTTAAAATCATCCTGGTTTACATAGCTAGTTCCAGATCAGCCAGGGATACATAATGATAACCGGTCTTAAAAGGGGGGCAAAGAAAAGAATAACTTGATTGTTTTAATGTTGTACTTTGTGTGCTAAGTAGATAGTTGTCAAGTCAGAAATAGGCAGACTGAAGCTCTGATTGCTACTCGGTATTTCAAAGGTATCTGCTTGCGCTGGCAAGACAGCTTTACAAGTAAAGGTGTCTCCTGCCAGCCTTGCAGCCTGAGTTCAAGGTTAGGACCACATGGTAGGAGAGAAACAGTGTTCCTTGCTGCTCTCCACATGCTTGTTGCGTGTATGTGCGCACGCACGCACGTGTACACACACACACACACACACACACACACACACACAACACACACACAATGCCGAAATCTTTTTCTTCAAAGGACAAAGTTGAAAAGTTATTGTTTCTCTGCTCTATTTTATCAAATCTATCAGAAGCTACACTAAGTATCTTTTAAAACATTTATATCCTTTATATATATGGGTGTTTTTCCTGCACATATGCCTGTGTGCCACATATGTTTCTTCAGAGGCCAGAAGATGGTGCCCAATCCCCAGGAACTGGAGCTATGGATAGTTGTGAGTTGCCATGTGGGGGCTAGGAATCCTCTAGAAGAGCAGCCAGTTCTCTTACCCAACGAAAGAAATTTCTGCATAAGACCAGCTTTTACTTCCCAAGATGCTAAATTCCTTATTTCCTATTTATTAACTCCTCCCAAGAACTCCATAAACTACTATAGGAAAGTGTACTTGGAGGTTCAAGCTTTCTCTCACTTTATGTAGAGGATAATGAATAACACAGACAATAGGGACAAGAAATCCAGATCCAATGAGAGTCAAAGTCACCGCACTATGTTTGTATAGTATTTCTTGTTTTTCTCCTTTGGCTTAACGCTCAATGCCATGTTTATGACTTCTATGCCTGCAAACCTGTATTCACAGCACTTCTGCAGATGGATATGAAATAAAATGGAAAAGGAAATCCAGATAGTCAACAGGGAAGAAGAAAAACAACCTTTGACATCTAGTCAGCATATTGGCATCTCAATGTCAGAGACCTGTGGTTGAAAGTGATCTTGCGGTAGCTGTGATTACTCCTATACCAATGTATATTAAAGCTGTCCTATATCAATAGAGTAAAGTGTCCTGACAAGCTTGACATGCACCCCCCCAAAAAAAACCTGCCACCACTGCCACTTCTCCTTCTTCTAACGTCTTAGTTTTACATTTTTGAAAAGAAAATGTCCTGATGTCTCTAGTCTGTAAATAGACCTCTTCAGAAGTCTGTAGTCCACAGAAATTTTCTGTTTGTGGGGAGTACGTGCGCCATCTACTGGATACATCTCACCCCTTTTGTCGAATGATCTATGCAGCTGCTTTCAAAAGATACCTTTGACATCATTCCTTTCAAAACACATCTTGGCCACAAAATCTGCTCTTTCCCGCTTTCATTTCGAGGGATATGCATATATAATCAGGGCTTTCCCCCAAGAATGCTAACATGTTGCAGTTCAAGTAGCTCAGTACATTGATCTCAATGGAATCATATACTCATAGCTTAACATGAGCAAAACAGCCTCCTCTTTTATATGAAGCTAGGGATAAATATTTGAACTGGACCACATGGATCTGTGGAGAATCAAGACAGTTTCACAGAAAGGAACTTAAGTTAATCTGACGTTAACTACAGAGTTGCCTTAGTTAATACAAATTAAAGAGAGTGAGAGAGACTCAGCTCTTGGCAGATGTTGGCCTGTAAATGTCTTTCTTCATCTTCTCTTCCTGGAGTCACAGCCTACATCGTTTTGTTTAGTTAGTTACTTTAGTTTCCATTAAAGAACATACGTTACTCTTCCCTTAGAAGACAGAATGGCAAGTGTCCTTAAAGGTTGGTGTCAAGACTGTGTCCCAAAGTATAGTTATCCTGCTTTATCTGCTTTTAGTGTGATGCAGGGGTTAACAATGCTGACACTCACTGTTGCTGATATCTACCAAAACCAGATCACTTTCAATCCATTGAAGGTCTGTGTCTCTGTCTCTCTCTCTGTGTCTCTAAGTGTCTCTCTCTGTGTCTATCTGTCTGTCTCTCCCTGTGTGTCTCTGTATCTCTGTCTCTCTCTGTCTACCTGTCTGTCTCTCCCTGTCTCTCTTCTCTGTCTCTCAGTCTCTCTCTGTCTCTGTCTACTTTCTTTGCTGTAGAACAGTAGGAAAATGGGCTAGAAAACAAACTTTCTTCAGGTACTGTAAATATATCTTGGTGTCATTGTTTCTAGAGATAATTGAGTATTTGTACTGTATTAGAACAGAAGATATAGTAATCATTAACACCAACATGAAGCAGATGATAATATGAAAAGTAAGATAAATTAGATAAAGTTCCTATAAAAGAGATTTCCAGACAAATTTAATTATTATGTTTCATAATCAAATAAAAAAAAATCCCCAGTCTCAATCTTCCTGTTCCCTCATGCCCACCCCTCCCCTCCTCTTTTCCCCTTCTCTTTCTCCTAACTCCAAAATGATATGATAGACTTTGAAGACTCCCCATGGAAAGCCTCACCCTCCCTGGGGAGCAGAAAGGGCATGCGTGGTGATAGGGGAGGATGGGAGGGTGAAGGAACTGGGATTAACATGTAAAACAACCTTGTTTCAAATTTAAATTAAAAAAGGGGAAAAATCCATGAGCTCTTTAAAAAAAGCAATAAGGAACTATAGTAAAATTGAGAGGTTTTTTTTTTTTTTTTTTTTTTTTCCAAAAAGGTTAGCAATTAGATAATTATTCAGGTCTAGAGAGCTGCGTCAGCTTTTAAGAGTTCTCACCGTGTTTGCAGAAGACCCCGAGTTTGGCTCCTAGGAACCAGTATCATAATCTTAGAAATTTAGTTACTGGGGACCTGATGCCCTCTGTCCTCTCTGGCTCCCTTCATTCACATAATGCAATATAGGCACACAAACACATACAGACAAATAAATGAATTTTTAAAGTTTTCAGTTATGCCCAAGTTAACTTTATTTCATGTGAATTCAAGTAAACTAGGAAAGTAAGTTAAAATCTGTGAGGAAAGTAAGCAAAACAATGGCTACGTTATAGCAGAGTGTATTCTGCACAGTCTGTGGCTGTGCTGATATGCCAAGGGACTCTTTCCTCATTGCTTTTCCTCACAAGAGACCCAACTTTTAGAAAACCAGTTTATGGAATATCTAACTCTTTGGTCTGTACCTTTATACTTCACAAGCTTTAATTACTATATTAATCTCATAAGGTAGACACAATTTTTTTCCCTCGAGATGATAACATCTATATTTTACAACCAACTTCTACTTTTAACATTATAAGCCTGTGCTTAGGACAGCCCTTAAGTATTAACTAACACACCATAATAATAATAATAATACATTTCGTTATTTTGTGTGAGGTTCACTTCAGTGTCAAAGGGTGAAGGCACAGAAGCTGGCTTCTGACATAAATCAATATTTCTCTTCATGAGAATCTGGCAAACAATGTCTGGCCAGAATGTTTTGATGTCTGAATAGGAACAACCCATCCCTTGTACCCTGGAGTAATATGCGGCCTGTGCTAGGTGGTCTGGTCCTTTGTGAGACAGTGTTTGCATATGAAGGCAGGTGGATGTCAGGTCTGGGAAATGATTTATGGACAGAGAAGCACAGAAGAGAAAAACCAGCCAAAGTGCCTGCACCACAAGACACACAACAGTTCAGAATCTTCTGGAAATATCGCAAGCTCACTTACATTATCTGAGGGATCGCTTCCTCAATTGTCTCCTCTCCCTATGAGGACCCAACAAAAGTTTTGCACTTTAACTCCCTCAAAAAGAACCCACAGTGGAAGACAGTGACGACAAAGGCTCATCTGATGTCCCAGGAAACGTGGAGAAGGCTGTGAAGCAATCCATTGGAAGGAGGGGGCTCATGCTCTGCGGTCTTCTAGGCTATAGATAGTTCTGCCTCCTAAAGCTACAAGTGCAGAGTTCTTCACTAAGAGCAATGGTGGTCTCTTCAGAAGGTTTCAGTGAACATTTTGAAGAGACTAAAGAGACTCAGTAGAGTAGCTCTGCTTTACAACTGTCACAGAGAAGAAATGTCAAATGTGGCCACCTCACTGCTTTGCTAGAGTTTTCTAGTACCCAGAAGAGCAGATTAGTTTCCCAATCGCCTCAACCTTTACCATTTTCCCAACACACAGTGGGTCTTTTAATGAGTGTAAATATAATCCAGAGACGTTAGGGGACATGGTTAGAAGCCTTATTATGAATTCTAGATAATATCTGTGACAGTATCACAGGGAGAGAGAAGTAATTGGCTATTTACCTGTGAGAAGAGATTTATCGCGTATTTTACCCGATTATAAATAATCCTTGAAGGGGAATTTGGGGAGGGGCAATGACTACCAGCAATTATTGTAGTCCATATAGATCCAGTTGTGCATCCATTAACAGAGAAATTGTCTTTAGATTCTATACATTAAAACTAGCAGGATTTTTTTTTCTCTAAAACTTCAGTGATTTTTCACAATATTTAGAGCATTTATTATAAGCTAACCACCAAAAAAGTTTTGCAGAATTTGTTCCAATGCGTTGGCTGCCAGATGTCAGTAACCAAGGCATCTTCGAGGAATGCTTGTGAAAAATTGGGCTGCTGGGCACCAGGAACCTTGGATTCCAACAGGCCCCCAAGAATCTGCCTGGCCAAGGCTTTGCAGGCAACTGCTGCTATGGCTTGGGAGAGTGCAGTGTGAAAAATACCATTTTAATTTATACCTAATAAGAAATTTAAAAACCTCAGCTACTTCAATATATTTAAAAGGCACTTTATCTAAAAGTATGTAATTAGATTTACAGATAGAACAATGGGTAACTTTTCTAACTGAAATAAAAAAATGTTTTTTCTTCCTCCCTTAAATTTGATCACAGTGCCCCCAAGTGGATGAAAAAATTTCCAAAAAGAAAGGAAGCAACTATTGCAAGCTTAGGTATACTGTGAATTGCATATTGCCACAGCGCTCCACTTGGGGCTTTACCCAGAATATATGCAGCACAAATTAAATAATTAAATACCTTTTAGTTCTCTACAAATATTTTAAAAAGGTCCCCCACCATTGACATTATTATTTTATTAATAAAACATGAACACAAGGCCATTTGATAACCAAATCTCATTTAACTATTAAATTTTATGAGGTCTGAGGTAACCTATGAGGTAATCATAGACTATGTGAAATGCAGTAGGATATGGGGAAGTAACAGAGAAAGCAATGTTATTCTACATTCCTCTATTTTCTTCACCAAACTGTACTAAAAATTATGATGCTATGATAGCAATAACTAAGTTGGGGTTCAAAACGAAAATAACCCCCACTTCAATAATGGATAGAATGTGAGGAAGTTTGAGGTCGTGTGGCTAAGCACCCACTTCCTAATGCTGGGACCTAACAGTTGTCCACTTGTGCCAAATTCTAGAATTATACTCTGGAAGATAACATAATTTATTCCTAGGTATAACCACTATCTCTGCTGATGTGTAAAGTAATTTTAGCATAAAGCACTGATAAAGAAACTTCGATTATCATTACATGGTGGCAGGCACATAACCACAGCTTTCTGGAGATGGATGAGGGAGGATAATGAGTTCAAGGCCAACCTGAGATTCATAGAGCTAAACAGTGAGTCTGAGACCAGACTGAGCTACAAACCAAGATCCTGTCTCAAGAAACAATCAACCAGTCAAAAACAAAAAGCAAATGAATAACAACATGTTAGGCAGCCAAAACTGTATGGGCCGTGCACCACAGCAAGAGACACTTGATACTTTTGGGTTTCATATTGACTAGACCCTTGAAAAATAATTGCTTGGCTGAATATTTACATTCTTGTATCTATCTGCCTTCAACTAGCATTGATTTATCTGTTTCTTCACTTTTTCCCCCAGGCTCCAGGGTTTAGAAAAATTCTTGTTTATAAAATGTTAACCATGGTCTAGAAATTTCTAGACTTTTACACCACCAAACCCATCCTGGATAATGCATGATAGAACTTTAAAAGGCACCAGGTAGTAGTTCTGGCAAATGCTAGAAGGTGGCTGAATGACACATTTACCTTTTTTGTGTTTTCCTTAGCTTGCTTACACACACGCACTTCTCATACGAAGCACAAGAAAGTCTCATGTTATTTTATGCCAATTAACAAATTGCTAACATGTCATGTTAATAAAAAAAGCAATTGACCTAAGTAGAGGGGCTAATTAAATGGAGTAAGATAATTAAACGATTCTCAATATGTAATCAAAAATTATGGCTGGAAGTGTTTCACAATGTTGTCTTTTTGTTTTCAAGTATCTGTCTATCTGCAAAATTCTAATCACTATATCCATATGCATAAAAGACAGATCCAGTGCAGATGTTAATTTGTTGCATGATAGAAATCAGGTGTTCAATTACAAATAATGGGGTGTATGAGAGAACGTCCAAGATTTCCATTTAGCCGAACACATGCCTCTCAGCCGACAAACCACTGCAAGGCATTCCTACTTGAATTAGCTACTAGCATGCGGCTGGGGCACATCACATTCAACTCCTTTATTATCCTCATTATGTAATATTCACATCTCCAGCCCTTGGGTGTTACCTAATTTGCCACTGATTTAGGAGTTTGAACATTCACTGATCTAAATTTTATTTATTGTCCTTGAATTCTTTTCAACGGGTGATTTTTTATCGAAACTCCAGAGCATTTTAACAGAAGGGTTTTGTTTCCTAATCATACATTTAAACAATCAAAAGCGTTTACTATTGTAGTAAGGTAAATATTCCTCATAGCTTTCAAAATGCCAAACCAAATTCAACAATACCTCCTGACATAGTGTACAACTGCTATTTTGACAAAGTAACTACAGCGAAGGGACCAAACATGTATATTTGCCTAGAAGATACTGTGTCAATTTGCACCGATACACTACTCACCAAACCACAATCTTAAGATGTAGATAAGAAATGAGATATTCAACATGGTAAAAAAAAATGACACAATCCTGACATGAAGAATACGTGCCAGGTTCACATAAAAATTATTTTTTTGTTAAATGAAGACACGACTATTTAGAGTTTGCAGTGTGTTACTGGATATTTAGTACAGTCATACCTCAGAAACCTTAATGTCAGATACTCACAGAAGAGACAACAGAAGATCATCTGACTGCTTGGTACTGAACATCACTGGGGGCTTCATTATTTTAATAAAGAGGGATTTTTCAAGAACACATTACTTTTAATTCCTTTCATTCTCTTATCTCAACGAAAGCAATTTCAAAACGCATGACTAGCTAAGCTTCCTTACTCATTAAAAATAAATGCTGTTCGTCAGTCTGTGGGAACCAGTCGAGCTTCCTGGGGATTCTCAGTTAATGTGGAGGTACTGTTTCTGCTACAGACTGATGACCACATGGGCCAGATTCAGCCACAGATGTGCTTCGAAATCAGGCCATTTGGAAAACAGATATTGTGGGATTCTTTTTGTAGGGCATATTTTCTTGATTCTTGTCATTCTCACTGTTGGATTTCCCATAAATTTCACCATGTTACTTCGTGAGTGTGTGTGTGTGTGTGTGTGTGTGTGTGTGGGTTGCCTGGTTTTTTGGCAGCATGTGAGCACTGTGAATTCCTAATGGGAGTCACTGCAGAAGAGAAGCTCTGGGTAGGACAAGGCAGTGCAGCCTGCTGGTTCAGACAACAAACCCTGGAATCATACAGTCAGATCAAATCATGGCCACTTACTAACTAGATGTGACTCAATACCTTTCTGTTTCAGTAATGTCACCTGTAATTTGCTGTGATAACACTTATCATGCAGAGATGTACAATGTATAATCTGAACAAGAATTTAAAGGGTTTTTTTTTTTTTTTTTTTTTGAGACAGGGTTTCTCTGTGTAGCTTTGGAGGCTGTCCTGGAACTCACTCTGTAGACCAGGCTGACCTTGAACTCACAGAGATACACCTGACTCTGCCTCCCCAGTGCTGGGATTAAAGGCGAGTGCCACCAACACCTGACAAATTTAAAGTTCTTGATACTTCAACATGTTTTATATAATTGTTCTGCTATCACAGAGTCACACACTGCAACAGTTTGCTAGTAAATTATAATGTTATGTAATATAGGATTATTATAAAATTGTGATTTTTTTCTACCAGGTAATGAATACACATATTTTTAAAAATACTCTTGTCAAAGAAGTTTTCCAGTGTATTCACATGGCTTTAACAGCAAAAAATAAAGTTGTTCCAAATATTCTGTTATTATCTATTGCTTGTTCTCACATTTGAAGGAAATACCATCATGTTACTTACTGAAGACAGCACTTAAATGCATTTGAGACTTTGCAAAGATTTTTCGGCAGTTTAAAAATCCTGTTTGTACTGTAATTTTACTTTCATTTTCCCAGGCACATGAGAGCAAAGAAGATAACAAGACAGGAAATCCTAGACTATAAGCACCATACTTCAATGCACATGCATATGCACAGGTGTGTAAGAGAAAACAAATACACTCAATGTTTAGGGGGAAGAAAGCTGAATGTCTAAAGCATAATGCATTTCAATGTAAAGAACACTGCATCAAAAAAAATCACTTATTTTATACAGATATATAACATTCAAAGGTACCCTGCCCACTACAGACTGGAAGACGATTAGATAGCTACATAAGTGAGATGAAGAACACAATGTTTTAATCAAATGAAGGGAAGGCCAGTAACTGCACTATAAAATGAAGGATGAGAGCATTTGATTTCTGCTTTCCTCTTCCTAAGGAAACAAGTTCAAGCAACCTGGAAAAAGCTAAGTGTATCCTCTATAATAAATACAGTTGTGGATAATACAGTAGTAAAAGCTGAGTATTCACAATTTTGTAGTTTTTAAATATAAATCTTATCCATGAGACCTAACTGCCTTTTTATGTAATGACCATGTGAAAGAAAAGGGTTTTGTTTAATATTATGTTTTCGCTGTTCCTAGTATATCATCATCATCATCATCATCATCATCATCATCATATTATTATTAAAAATGTACTTATTTTTGTTTTACGTGTATGGTTTGGCCTAACTGTATGTCTATGTACCACATGTATGTTTGATGCACACAGAAACCAGAAGAGGGCATTGAATCTACCAGAACTGGAGTTACAGGCAGTTGTGAGCTGCCATGTGGGTACTGGAATAGAACCTGGGTCTTCTGGAAGAACAGCCAGTGTCCTTAACTGTAGATCCATCGTCTTCATTTCTTTAGAAAACTTCAGGTGACGGTTTTAGGTAACCACATGTCCAAGTATGTCAAATCACACTTGATATCCAATTTCTTTTTTCCAATTTTACTGTTTTCAACCTTTCTGAGTGTGTGGGATTTAATTAACTTCAGAAAAATTGGGAACTTTAGCTAGAATGTTAATACTGAACATGAAGACATTTGTAAGAGTTGCTGTATATTACTGACATAGATTAGAATTCATAATATGTTATAACTTTGCTGATGAACTTATTTCTAGGGAAGCATATTTCCCAATTGTAATAAATGTTGAAACAAAGTAATGAAAGATTAACTGCATCCCAGAAATCTTAAGGCAGTTTAGAAATTTAATTTTGTGTTACAGCAATTGAATAAAAGCATACTAAGTTTTAAAATACTGTGAACTCCATTCTTTCAAGTTCAATAATCCAATGAAATTTAAATTGTACAAAATTAAAGAAACATTTAAAACTTCATGATTGTTAACCTTTCTTAACCATAAATCATTTTTTAACAAAGTCTGTTGTGGGTATGTTCCTGAATTTGGAACTAAATTTATATCTCAGCTCCTACAAATAGTCAAACTAATTATTTCAGCCTGAATGTAGAGTGACACTTTAATTAGTAATGCATCTCCAAGCAATTAAGATTCCTTTGCTTCTCTTAGCAATTAAAATGGCAAGGCATATTATTGAGGTCCCACGATTCTTCATACCTCTTTCCTGACAATTACCACGGGAAACATTAAAGGCATGATCACAGCTCTAATCCACTCACTGGGTATTTGGTTGCAGGATAAACACTTTCTACTCCTTGCCTAGTAATTTTTTCATTTGACTCTTATTACCTATCAATCATTGCAATTTGTGCCATGTTTCACAAAGTTCAATTTTTCACATTATATGATTTATTATAACCAGTTAATTTAGTAGAAATGTAAGATTTAGGGATAATTTTAATTAGGAAATAATTTTTAACCATTTACTCACATGATTGTAACAACAATTATCACAGAGAGAGCACTTAATCCTGGCAGAAATTATAGTGCTGGAAATAAAGTGTAAAATTACTGCAAAGAAAATATATGTCAAATAACATATACATGCAAAGATAGAAGAAAAATATATATTTAACTTTTCTATACCTAAGTGCATTTTTGAAGTGATATTTTAAAGTGATTTGTACTATCTTTCAAATTTCTCTGCAAATTGTAGATTTATGTGTAAGGAATATGTAATCTAAAATGTATATTTTATATATTATAAGATATTATGTAATATTATGTGTAAAAATATATAATCTAAAATATATATTATATAATACACATATAAAACTACTGTAATAAGGAAATATCACAGTTATATAGGATATATTTGAATAATATAAAATTAAAACACAGATACCTCCTCCCATCGTCATCATGGATCCCAGCCCATGGCTCAGGCAGAGACACCCTGCTCTACCAGAGACTATGGCGGCTGCCTTCTGGACAGAGAGGCTTCCTCCAGTAGCAGATGGGTGCAGATGCAGACATCCACTGCAAAACATTAAGTAGATAGAGAACCCAAAGGAAATCTCCACTGTGTCCCTCCCCTGGGAACTCAGGGACCGACCCCTGTGGAAGAGAGAGAGGAGGGATGGTAGGAGCCAGAAGGGTGGAGGACACCAGGAGAATGTGGCCTATAGAATCAGCTAAGCAGGGAATCACAGGGGCTCACCAGAGACTCAAGTGGCAATCACGGAGCCTGCGTAGATCAGTGCTAAGTTCTCTGCATATATGTTATGGTTGTTTAGCTTGGTGTTCTTGTGGGACTCCTCAGAGTGTCTCTGATTTGAGACCCTTTCCACCTATGGGTTTGCCACATCCAGTCTTGCTATCATGGTATGTGCCTAGTCTTATTGTGTCTTGTTAGTCCATGTTCAGTTGATATCACTCCTTTATGAAGGGAAATGAAGGAGGAGTAGATTTGGGGGAGGACTGAATTCGGGGGGAGTCTGTGAGGGGAGGGAAAACTGTGACAGGACTGTTTTCTACGATAGAAAAATAAAAAAAAATACATGAAAAAACGAATTAAGGGCTATCTGGATGGCTTTGTGGGTAATGTATTTGCTATGTAAGCACAAAATCCCAACTCTGAATCGGGGAACTCAATCCAGTGTGAACAAAGAGATTCACTCAACGAAGTTCTCTTTTGCCCTCCCAGGTGGCATGCATGTGTGCCCTGCTAACCACACTACCCCCACACCAATGAAAGGAGTGTAGTTTTAGAGTTGTTTAAATGACTACTTCAAGTTGACAATAACTAAAATGAAATAGTATGGGTCACACAAAAAATATTTCAGTGATAATAACTCATTTAGCAATAACAACCTTTGGAAAGAAGTCATGGTAGATTTAATTTTGAATATGAACAAGTGATCCCAGAATGATCAAGTAACTTTCTGTTAGATTATCTGGTGATGGGAGTCCTAGGAGGCACATAGATCACCACCCATCTAAGGACACTAATAAACCTCACTGCTATGGTATTACACGATCCTTCTGGAAGTTTTTATTTTTGTCTCAACACAATTACTCATGTATGTAATACAAACACGCGCAACGCTCTGTTTCTTTCAGAATTGTTAGCTAAATTCTTCAGGGAATAACAAATATTTGTTTCTAACTCAGGGTAAGTTTTGAAAATGTCTATGTTAATCTGTAACAACCTTACTTAAAGTCATTCAAAACCTAAACATATGGCAGTTTGTATCTCTTAGAAGAAAGGGCCACACCTTGCCCAGTGAGAGTGGAGTTACCTTTAGGTGTGATAACTTTAGCTATACATTTTAAAGTTTTCTCACCCTCAACATACTCTCTGCTGATGGATTTCAGTGTTTTGTGCATCTCAGGTGCTCCATTTATTTTATCCAGGGAGCCCTTCTATGTTGGTCTTCATTTGTTTATATCAAGGAACGTATCTGATTACTCAGCTTTGACCATCTTCCCATCCTCAGCTTTTCATATTTTTTACATATGCCACATACTTGTTTAGCTTAATGGGCAGTGATAAATCATGTGGTCTCAAAATGACTATCCAGAACATATATTCACTGCCTGGATGGATGAAAGTAAGAACTATTCTTAGTCAACAAGGAGCTACCACTGTCTAGACCTGAGACAGTACACTGACAGCCGCAATTCCATCACAGAAAGTGTTTGGGGATCTAGAGTAACCACAGATTTTGGATGCCTGAGCAAGCATGAAATGGAGAGTATCAACAATTTTTTTTTATCATCTCTTTAGTTTGAATGTGATGAAAATAAACCAATTGCCCATCAATAATTTGCATCTACTATTGTCTCAAGTTTGTGAACAGAGTGATACTATGAAGGGCAAAATTCCAGACTTCAGGAGACTATGAAAACTGTCTCAGACAGAATCCTAGATAACACCTCAAAGTATGATACCATAGTCTTAGATGAAACCACAGAAGTAGAAAGGTCATTTGTACCTTTGCTTCCCACATCTATGAACCTAGCTATGGAAGAATGATCTGAACTCCCTCTGAAGAATATCATGAAGTATTTAATCTGGAGATATCTTTCTTATACCTGGAGTGAATGGATCTCCTTATCTCCCAAGACACAGTTGAATTTGAACAGAGAAACTTTGTCTCTCCTGACAGTTTATTATTACTAGATCATGATCTTTTACCCTCCACTTTACCATTGTATGACTTTATATAAAGTACTTTACCCCTTGTTTCTTTAGATTCTACTTTCAACAGCTCTATAGATATAAGACATCAACATGTAAACATTTAAGTACGAATAATACATGCCAAAAGTCCAAAGAGGAAAGAACAAAAGTATATGACTAGAGGAAATATGTACTGGCACAACTATTGGTAAATCTTGAAAACCTATAGCATTATATTGCAAAAGTAAGCATCTACATTCCCCTATGCTTAGCATCTTTCCTCCTAGGATCATACTTAAGACTTAAGAGCAGCTATACACAAATGTATCTGGAGACATGCACAGAATGTTAATGGCATCATCTGTAACAGATAAATACTGAAAATGATCTAAATGCCTTTTTGGTGAAATGCACAAATTATGATATATATCTGGATAAAAAGGGAAGATAAGGAAAGAAAAAAAATGGGAAATGTAGGCTTTCTTGCATATGTCAGCCAAAACTTCAGTGATTTGAAAAAAAAAACATTTACTCTTTCATACAAGTGTGCAGTTGACTAAGCAATTCTACAGATCTGGGCTTGGCATGACCTCATTATGGATTACAGTCAGCTACAGCCTACATCACAGGCTCTGTTAATTTGGTTTGGGCTCCATCATATGTCCGAGATGCTGGCCAGAGCAACCAGGATGAGAACTCCATGTACATACACCCTCACAGTGAAGAAGAGAATGTAGGGCAGTAGAAAAGCAAAAGTCAAATTTGATAGTCATGCAAGGGTCACAATAAAACACATGCTGAAGACAAGGTCAGAGGGGATTACCCAGACAGAGCAGAAAGCCCTCATTCAGGCGATGCAATTGTTTGGCTCATTACGCAATCAACACACCACTGTAAAAGAGAAACAACTTTTTGCATTCACTGTCATCTTTGATACAGCCCCGGGCAGTGATGGTTGACTCAACCAGATGTGAGAGATAAGGAAGGTATGTCCCAACAGCTACAAAAAGTTGGGATAGCTATCCTTTGTTACCTATGGATGTGCAGAAACAGAGATGAGGTAGGATAGACTGGCTGCCAGAGTCAACGACAGCATCTAGGGTAGGGAGCTTCTGTCCCATGTCTGGGTTCAAATTCTCTACAGTAACAAATAGTATAAGAGACCTTGAGGAGCTAGGAGGGCCAGAGCTTAAATTGCTAGAATGTAAAATGAACCCAGTAGCTCCCTCAGAACCAGAGGGTAGGAAATATATTTCAGTTAGCGGAGACTCTACACAAAAGGAAGATTAGATTAACTGTAAAGAAACCAACTGTCTTGCTTGCACTTATGTGCTAAAGCAAGAAAACACGTTACTAGACTAGTTAAGTGAGAGGGAGAAACATCACTGAGTAAATAAAACATCTCAGGATATACAAGCTGATCATTTTGTCTGATGTTAACAGATTTGGCTAAAAGAAAATTCTGTCACTACAAACGGAAAAGTAAAAGGTAGAACATGTGAAAGTTCATGACCATAGGTAACACATACCAATAAACAGAACTGAGCTTAATACAAGTGGCATTCTTTTGTAATTTTTATAATGTATTATGGACAGTAAGTTGGACCAAACTGCATTAGACTATTTGGTAGACTTTAAGGTTAGTATCTTTAGTACTTCGAACGATACATTATGATCTCTCAAGGAAGCAGGACTTGCAAGTAGGCAGGTTACTTCCATTAGTTTTTAAGTAGAAATAATCTAGAGCTACTAAGTTCACTCTTGGTAGCCTTTGTGTTTTGGGTGGGATCTGTCATTCTTTAAAGGATGAGAGCAGAAGGTAGAATGTGCAGAGAAGTCCTGGCTTCACAGTATGGAAAGACCTGCAGGACAGGAGAAGTGGCCTTCTGCTCCTTCACAGAAGAATTATGTGAGTTGTGTTTCTTGTCTCTGTTCTGTTCCTCAAATGCTGAACAGCTGTGCTATGAGAGGGTGAACAGACATCAGAATCTTTGAAATAGAGCAAATCTCCAGCTTTCTTTAAGGATGTCTAGGCAGACAATTCCTTCGCTGTTGGTAATACAGTGATAGATTCCAGTTTGGAAGGTAACCTTTGCTACCTTACATGAATCATCTGACCAGAAGGAGATATCCAAGAAGAAAGAAGACCATGACTTTCTACCTGGAACTGGGTGAGCCAAATGCAGTATAAAGTTTCAAAAATTTAGCATTAAAGCATTAAAAAGTCATATGCTTTTCTAAAAGTGGCAAACTGTTTGTAAAACAAACTGAGCATTTGTACTTCTGATTAACTGGTGAAGCTTATTAATGTCACACCCTTCATGGTATAAACAAGCTTAGAATGAATGCTATATTCTTTCTAGCTGTCTGTCTGTGTATCTATTATCTATCCATCATGTATCTCTATCTGTCTGTCTGTCTATCTATCATCTACCTACTTTCTATTGTGTATGGTTTTTTGAGTATGTATATGTGTAAAGGTTGATCCTGAATGTCCTTCACAGTGGCTTTCAACCTTTTTTTTTTTTTTTTTTTTTTGAGATAGGGTCTCTCATTGGATATGGAGCTTATCAATTTGCTGATGGTAACTAGAGAACTGACTCCCAGCATCTGTCTCCCCCTAGTGCTAGTATAACAGACACATCTTAGCCCTTCTGTCCTTTTACTGTAAACGTTGTGGATCTCAACTCAAGTCTTCATGCTTGCACAACATTGAGCCATCTTCCCAGCTCCCAGAAATGTAAAATTGTGTGTGTGTGTGTGTGTGTGTGTGTGTGTGTGTGTGTGTGTGTGTGTGTATGGCTGTATGAGGGTGTTGGATCTCTTGGAACAGGAGTTACAGATAGTTGTGAGCTACTGTGTAGGTACTGGGGAATTATTATTTTCTTTTACTTGTGCTCTTTTTCTTGTGTGCATGCATGCATGTGTACTTGTGTGTTGGGAGGGAATGCAGGTACACATATGCTGGGCAGAGGAGAACATTATGAAGTTGGTTTTGGGAACGATAGATTTCTAAACTTGCAGAAATACCTTTATCCAGTGAGCCATCTCACTGGCCCCCTAGAGATTTTAATACTTAGGAAATATTTACTGTCTCTATTCATGCCATCAACCCTGGTGTCAGCTGACACTAACATCGAAGTGATTTTTCTTTTAAATAAATTCACTTCTCTAACATTCCCCCTTATTATTCACTTACAACAATTTTCAGGTGTTTCAAATATAGTCTATCACCAGTTTCCCATTCAGCTAAACTGGAATTACTATCACTAGGGAAGAGTAGAAAGTATTCCCTATGATCCTCATGGGTGTATGCTATTGTTTACAGAGACAGCTGCAGAGCTAAATATACAAAGTTGACTACTTCTAAAAATAAATGCTTGTAATATGTTTCCTATTGCAGACTTACCCTGGGTCTCTAGTAATTTCTCCTAACATCCACTTCCTTCCCTCTCTGCCAAATCTTCCTTTTTTTTTTTTTTTTTTAAAAAAAAAATGTTATGACAATGACTTTTATTTGTGTGTTGCAGGTATTCAATGTGCATAAAGCTAGAGGTAAACTTCCTGTGCCTTTTTTTAGAAACCACACACCTTTTTTTTGGTCTTAAAATTATTGTTTGGCAGTTTCTTATATTTATACAGTAAATTTTAGTTGTTTTCACCACCAATATCTTACATCCCTCTTCTGCTGAAACACTTCTTCTTGAGGAGCCCCTATGTGTGTGTGTGTGTGTGTGTGTGAGAAAGAGAAAGACAGATAGACGAGAGAGAGAGAGAGAGAGAGAGAGAGAGAGAGAGAGAGAGAGAGAGAGAGATATGCAAGAGAAAACAACTCCTTTCATATTGGATTTGAGGTCCACTCTAAAGAGGGAAGTCATGCCTTGAACCATAAACCTCCTCAAGAGTTTGTGGCTGGTGAGGTCATCGACCCTCAAGGGAAACTTTCTATTATTTGGATAAAGAGATATGCCATCAAATTGCCTTTAAGTACTCATGTTCATATGTACAAAAATGTATTCCTTCTAATTTATTTTCTCTTCCCTACCCCCTGACAGAAGGGCGGAGCTACAGTAGCAGCTACAGTATTCACAGATTCATTTCTTTCACTACCCCAGCCCCTCTTGTCTTTTGCTGTGGCCATGCTTCTTCTGCCTCCTAGCTTATATGACCTTGTCCTCATCAGTCCTGCCATGCTCAGTCATAATCTCTACAATCCCTGCAATCCCTGATGCCAGCCAACCTTCTCTGGTGCCTCCTGCATCCATCCCATCCTTGAAAAGGTCCAGGACTCTTCTGTCTCTGGCTGACAGTTAAGGTGTGACTTAATTTATTATTTTACCTCTTTCTTCTGGCTTGTTTCAGGGGAAGTATTTTCATAAAGTATTTCTAAGTCTATTTAAATACAGTAGAACAACTTGACAGAAAAGCCTGAAACACAGTATGACTATTTCGTGAATTTGAGGGTCAAGGTAGTAGAAAGTAAGCAATTTTCAAAGTAAGACATTATGAAAATAATATGAAAAAAATTTCAGTGCTAGAATATCTCTATTCTGCCTTGAATAACTGGTGAGCACTTGTCATACAATACCTTGTATGTTGCAAGATAGCAGACGTTACAAACAGTATTTTTATCAGAGGTTGGCACAAAGTTTTAAACATATTTAATAAGTCTTGTAGAGAATACTGACTTAAACTTGGGAAAGGAATATGTAATCTTATAGTATTTGGATGTACAGGAGTATAAATGCATGGAATAAAAATCCTATTATTCTTCCATGGCAAAGTTATCTTCAGACAAATAACAAAAATTATATTGGAGTGGTACCTATCAGATAGCTCTAAAATTTGGAGTTTATATCTGAGCAGCCAAACTATCTTCTTATTTTGAATATGTGCTATCTTCTTTCTTTAGCAGAGAAAAGTAATTCATGTGTTAATTAGCTTTCCTATCTTTTCTTTGTTTTTTTTTGGCGGGGGGGGGGGGATTCAAGACAGGGTTTCTCTGTAGCTTTGGAGCCTATCTTGGAACTCGTTTTGTAGACCAGGCTAGCATCGAACTTATAGAGATCCACCCATCTCTGCCTTCCAGGGCTGGGATTAAAGCTGTGTGACAAAGAACCTCAGCTGATCAACTTAAAGGAACAGAGATATATTTTAGTTCACAGCTTCAGTCCATAGTCACCTGGCTGCATGGTTTTTGGGCATGTGATAGATAGAATACCAATATAGGGGAAATGCTCAGTACATCAAATCTGATCACTTCTAGGAAATCGGGAAACACAGAGAGCAGGAGAGGAAGGATGGAGCTGAGAACAAGGCAGAGACTAGGGGAAAGATCCCCATAGCCATTCTAATGAACCCAACAGCATATTCATATATTGATGAAAACAGAGCCCTCACTATCTAAGCATTGTTCCAAAGCCTCACTTGTTACTCCTGCTATACTGGCACCAAGTCTTGATTTAGCCTTTGGGGGAACATTAAAAAATGAAGCCATACAATTTACTCAACAAATGTTGAATGCTAGGCAATGACTTGAAGGCTGTATTTAAGCCCAGCTGCAGGACAAGGTTCCTACCCTCTAGAAATAACATAAGGAGAATTGTATGGGATCAGCAGCAAATCATGCCAGGAAGGACACATTCTCCATGAATAAGAGCCTAGGACTTAAACAGGAGACAACATCATGAGCTTTGAAAAACTGAAAAAGTCAGTTCAAGGGAAGCAAGCTGGGAGAAAGGGGACACAAGGTAGTGGAGATGGGACAGGGCAGGCCTCTGTAGACACAGCTTATTTTAGGGACCTCATGGAAGAGGGCAAATAAGGGTCAGCACCACAGCAATAGCAAAGGGCTTGGGAGATCTAATCACAACAGCACTAATCTCTCCCAGTTATTATTTCTATAAAATATTTACATTATAAAATTAAAGTATTCAATTACAGGAATGTCTTGGGTGCCATGGTAACAACAAAATAAAAGTCGGTTAGCTGTTAAGTACTGAGTAAGCTGTTCAGGCTTATGGAAGCCTTCTTAAATGAAGAACTTCATAAAACTACAGGATAAAATAAAATAAAAACATTGGGGATGAAGCTAAAATTAACATACTGGGCATGAAAAATTAGTGAGGATTATATAACTGGACAAATTTTAAAACTGTAAAAATAAATTCCTATCTGGAGTTAATAATGTATTTATGAAAATGACCGAGAATTTAAACACTGTTATCATAAAAATGATATGGCAATTAAAACATATGTGAATTACCATGACATTTAATAGTATATGCACATCTTAAAATTGCACTTAATTAACTCCAAAATTTTGTTCATTTAAATGAATGAGTGGGTGAATGTAGGTAGGATTTTAAAAAAAGAAATGGGGCAGGTTGGGGGGAGAAATAAATTTCCTAGATGGAAGGAGCTTAAAGACGAGTTAGCAAAACCAGGATGTTGCTTAAAAGATTAAAAAAAAAAATGGGGGAGGGGTATGTCTAGAGATCCTGTAGCTGGCAACCCAGGCCTCCCAAAAGACAGCCATCATGCTCAGGAGGAATTAAGGGAGACAGGGGTCAGAGACTGGGGGAATTAATAAAATGGCTCTGTTCCATATCACACATTAAATTTTAATGTTCCCCCTTTCTTTTACATTTATATATCCTTAAAACTCCTATCTTGATGGCCTAGCAATGGCTGTGATATTCTGAACTCTGTGAGCTCGTCCAGCATTCCCCTGGCATATTTCATACATTAGCTACTGCTTGTCCTTTATGAACTCTCTTCTTCCACAATTTCCATTGTGCTTTGCAGAAAACTGAGGTTTATACACTTCCCAGGATGCTTAGGCTAATTGTAAGATTCATGGTCCTGGGCCCCAAAACCTTCTTAAACATTCAATGTCTAGGCTTACCTCCAAGAATACGCTCAAATAGATTTCTCAGATTTTTAATAAACTGCTTTAAAGAATTTAATTAAAAGGAAAAATAACTTTTTTTTTAGTTTGACAACTACATACTGTATCACAGAATATAGTGTACATCAAAGTGTTTCCTCCTGAGAAAGGACCTTAAATAAAATGCTGAAAAGAAGATCAGTGAGTCCAAGAGTAAACACTTTATAAGGAGAAACCAGGAAAGCATAAAAAAACTAAGACATTTGGCTTAATGATTGCCTGAGTGACCACTAGGAGGTTTCTACCATCTCCACGTATTTGTTACTAAATCCTAAAAAGTGAAAATCAGTTCTTAACGATTTAGTGTGTAGAAGATGCTATGAATATTGAAGGTATTTGGAAAAAGGAACTGGCCTTTTGGCCTATCCCCTTCATCATACTAAATCTGACGGCTCTGCTATTTGCAGAGGGTCACAGACATGTCCCTTATGAGACTGTACATGGACAAGGAAGTCAATCTGTGCTTGAAAGCCCAGCAGACACTTGGCAGGAAGTTCCAGAGGTGCAGCAAGCAGTAAGATACGCATGGGTCAGAATAATCCAGACTAATATATTTGATCTGGGAAGACAAACAGATCTGTAAAATTTAGGTGAAGGTAAGGTAAATATGGCTATAAGCTATAAAGGAGCTTCTAGAAAAATTTGTACTACAAGTAGGTTTATAACAAAAAATCAATCTCCTGTGGCAAATAACAGATGGAAGACTAGTGTTTTCTGAAAGGTCTGGGCCCACTAAGCAAACCTACACATCGTGCTGCTGTCCCCTAACCAGCTGAAGGTTGTACATCGAAGTCATAAACAAGTAACACAACTTTGCTAGAAGGCATCCATTTCACTGTGAGCAAATGTGATGCTGGCATGTTAAATGTGGACTAAGAGTTACACGGTGTGACATCCTGGTCTGAGGGCCTAACTGCTATTCCTCTGGGCAAGTATGAAGTGCTGGGTGGGCTGCAGTCCTGGTAGACATGAGGTCAGAGCAGGGAAGGCGTTTCTCCTGCTTTTCTGTTGGAAGCTAAGCTACCGCCTCCCATGGCTAGAGAGTCAGCTACAGATTTATGGTGTAAATGAAAGTGGATAATATTGTTTGTGACAATTTCAAAATATTACAAACTGTCCATACATTCACCAAATACATAAGAAGTCAATTATGAATCTGCCAGAAAGAAACTTTAAGACAAGAACCTGTGAATCAGGAAAACACCATACATAAATGAGGACAGTACTTTTGAGTTTCCGGTTAATGCTGCTGCTTAGCCACTAGGCTATGCTAAAGTATCATCCATTTGTTCCAGAACACAGATTCTCCAGCTATGTACAAAAGCAAAGATGACAGAGGGGTGCTAATCATTGAAAATCTAGCTGAAGAATCATTCAATGCTTTGTCTTAGAGTAGTTTCTAGACTCTAGAAAATAGTTCAAAAGAATAAGCAAGTACAGTATTTTTCTAATAATTTTTATGGTAATACCCAGTGTGGTTTTAAAAGAACAGTGTCACGATTAGGCTTATTTTCTCCAAATTAAAACGTGTATTTTCACTTGCACATAGACCCGCTTTAAAAAGACAATGTTTAGTTATAGAGCGATTAGCCATCAGAAGCAGTAGCTTTGGATCTGATATAATTTGTTTTATAAAACACCCGTGTAGTTTTAAATACAGCATTTGAAAACCAGACACCACTTACTATTTACAACTTTCCCCCCTAAAAGTCTAGGGAGTATGCAAATCTCATTCTCATTACCAGTATTCCTATTTATATATACCCTTGACTGCACACAGTGGGGAGATTCAACCAGGACTACAAAACGTACAATACAGTTAAGAATACACATATAATATAGAGCCACTAGGGGGCTTGAGAGACAGCTCAGTGAGTACAATGCTTGTGATGGTGTACTTGTAACCGTGGCATCAGGGGAGGGTGTAGACAGGTAGATTCCCAAAGTTCAATGGCCAGCTTGTCTAGGTTCTGTGAGAGACCCTGTCTTAAAAAATATATAAGGTGCAAAGCAGAGAACACCACTCTAACTTGACTTCCAGCCCCCACATGCACATACACAGGTGTGTGCACCTATGTAAAATGAGCAGAAACTCATTCTAATTGGGGTCAATCCATGGGCCGTCTAAAGGGGATAAATGAAAGAGAATAGATGTCAACAGCCTTCACAGAAAAGGAGAATAGGATCACAGGATCAGTGCATCAGAGAACCAATGTCAAAATATGACATGCTCTGAAAAAGAAAGTTCAAAATTCTCTAGTTACTGTTTCATTCACTTAACAAACATGAGCAAGTGTGCCGTTCTTTGAAGATAAATTAACTTCTCTTTTAAGGTTGGCTTATCTTTTAGTTGTATTATTTATTACTCATCTGTTAATTATTCATTTTAGGATAAATTATTGATAGAACATAATTCAGTCCCAAACAAATGCCGTGAACCCACTCCTTCTCAGATATTATTGCTTTAGTGTCTGATAGAAACCGGGAGGCAAAGGGCTAGGTTTCCCAATTTCTTTTTCAAATGTAATTGAGTAGACTAAAATCCATTTAGGAAATACCTAAGAAGATAATGACTATAGTTAAGCTTTGGGCAAAATCAGATTTTCATGTATATAGCTAGACAGAGGGCAGACGTTTGGAATATTTAAATCTTTATTTAAATTCAGTAAAGAATATTTTCTTTACTGAAAAGCTATAATGGATGTCTGGTGAAGTTTCTCCAACTGTCCTTGCTCACAGGGATCAAGCAGTTTCACAATAGTGCCGAAAATGTCAAGGCTGCTACACTGTTACTTCCGAAATGAATATTAAAAGGGTTTTTTTTTTCTTTTTTACCCACTCACTATTATGGAATATGATATTCCTAATTCTTTAGCTACATGATTTTTTGTTTTGTTTTGTTTTTCGGGATAGGTTTTCTCTTTGTAACAGTCCAAGCTGTCCTGGAAGTCTCTTGGTAGACCAGGCTGGCCTCAAACTCACTGAGATCTGCCTGCCTCTGCCTCCCACCTGCTGATATTAAAGGCATGTGTTACCACTGCCTGGCTGCTACACAATTCTTATATATGGTATATTAGCAGCATAAATATTTTCATTTCTAGTATTCAACAGTTTTGCATGTTATGAACTACAGAGATATCTGAGTGTCCGCAAATGACTCCTAGGGCCTCCTCATTGGGGGAGGCACTGATTTACAAGACCAAGGCATAGAACACTCTTGCTTCCTTTGGTGATTCCCTGGGCTTTATGATGGACTATGATATTATTCTCCCATCAGTTCCAGTTTGGGGAAGAAGTAAAGTGCAGAACCTTTATAGAAATCTTGATTTAGTGAAATAAATGTAATAAAATGCAAATTCTCATTTGACACAAGGGGAGATACCACTAATCCATACCTCCCTTGTAAGGAAGTTAGACTGATCCACCTGCCTTGAATACATCTACTCTAGAAGTTGTTATGTCAGAGCAGGGGTTTCTTCCCACACATATTCAGAACTTGCTCATATCTTAGTTCACATTCAGTCTTTGTTCCAGGCACAATCTGGGAGCCCCTGAACTATCTATCCAATCTCTTCTGGCCACTCTTATTTCTTATCATAACATCCATAAAGAGAAAGAAATACAGAGCAAATATCAGAGTAATGGCCTAGCTCCTGGGACATCCAGTATACTTTACATCTCATTTGAAACTCTTCTAGTGTTGAAGTCTCAAAACTTTAGAATCAAACCCCTTCAGGCAAGCTGCAGTGAAATTGTCACCACTAGTTGAAGCCCCCTCAGAATGCCAGCGTAAATGCTTGCCACACGACAGAAATGCCCTTCTTCCCCACTGTCCGAATGCTGAGTTTTTCTTGACTTCAAATGTCAGTGGTAGTGTGGGACTTCAACTAACCAGCCCCAGCTAAAATTGGGTATGATTTCCAACATGTTCCCATTCCTACTTTAATGCATTTACCACTTGCTACTACAATTATTTATATACAAGCCAAAGTCCCTTACTTGCTCTTTGAACAGGCTTTCAGTTGTGTCTCCTGGATGGAAGAGAAGGAGTCTGTGGCACAAAGTGACACTGGAAACAGGCAGGTGGGCAAATAAAAAGCCTCTAGACAGTAGATTCCAGAATCTTTCTTTTACACTAACACATTAAAGACACCACATGGTAGCCTCCTGAACTCCAGCTCACTTTCTAAGAGACATACGGTAGGCGGATAAATCCTGACCCAACACCCAACTTTGTTTTCCTTGAAGTAACCAACAAGTCGTATCTATCTTTTGCAGCAGAAATTAGCTCCTCCTTTGTGCTGAAGATTAGGTTTAAATGTCCTGGCCCTCTTCAAGGAATGCACTTTTTACACTGCTAAATTTTTTGCTAACTTAAGTGAGCCACCTGAGCAATTCTTTCTCCTCACATTAGGGAACAAGAGGGATCAGGTCAGGGGAGGATGGAGGGGGATAGTACTGGGAGAGGCAACTGGAATTGGGGGAATCTTGAAGACTCGCTGCTAGAAACCCAGTGTAATGCAAACTCCCAGGAATCTATGGGAGTGGCCCTAGCTAAGATTCCTAGCAATGGGGGATGCAGCACCTGATCTGACCATCTCCTATAACCAGACAAGACTTCCAGTGGAGGGATTCAGACACTGACTCAGCCATAAAACCTTTCACTTACTATTTGTCCTGTCTACAAGACATGTTGACAGTAAACATAGCACAGAGATTGTGGGTGTGACCAACCAATGCTGTCCAGCTTGAGACCCAGGCCATTAGACAGACAGACAGACAGAGACAGGGAGACAGAGACATCGAGTCAATGAAAAGATTCCCAATGACATTCTATTATATTCATAGATTGGTGCCTAGCCCAGTTGTCATCAGAGAGGTTTTATCCAGCAACTAAAGAAAAATAATGCAGAGGTCCACAGCCAAATATTAGGTGGAGCTCAGCGAATCCTGCAGAAGAGGCGGGGGGGGGGAGAAGGATTATAGGAATCAGATGGGTCAAGGACACCATAAGAAAACCCACAGAATCAACTAACCTGGGTTGATAGGGCTCACAGAGACTGAACCAACAGCCACGAGATTGACCTAGGCCCTTGTGACAGCTGTATAACTCGGTGTTCAGGTGGGACTCCTAACAATGGGAGCAGGGACTGTCTCTGACTGTTACCTGCTTTTGGGACCCCTTTCCTCATATTGGGTCATCTTGCCTAGTCTTACTGCAACTTGGTATGTGATGCTCGGTTGCTATACACGGGAAGCCTGCCCTTTTCTGGAGAGAAAGGGAGGAGGAATGGATGGGAGATGGGCAGAGGGGACATGGGGGGAAGGACTGAGAGGAGAGGAGGGGAAAATTCAGTTGTGATGTAAAAAAAAATAAAAATGGTCAAATTCTTTCTAAACAAATTGTATTTAAATGCTAGAATTTGTCTTGAAGTGTTTACTTGAGAGAAATAGAAATCTTTGCAAATTCATTTAAGAGATCACAGCCTGGCATAGCGGTACAGGCCTTTAACCCCAGCTTGTGGGAGGCAGAGACAGGCAGAGCTTTGTGAATTTAAGGCCAGCCTAGTGTACATAGTGAGTTCTAGTGCAGACATAGTGCAGCTCTGTCTTGAAAACAAAACAACAACAAAAAGAGTTCAGACTTGTCTCTTCACCAGTTACTGGAGAAAAAGAACATTAGCAGTGATGACAGCTGTGTTAGATATGGCAATCCCCAGATGAGAGTTTCTTTACCTCCTGGGTTTCCATCAGTAGTCTCCTCCTGGACCAATTTTGTTTTCACTCTTATAGTGAAACTCACGTCCCTCCCACCAAAAGGTGCACAGCCTTCTGGGTTGTATCTGATCCACTCTTAGCTTTCATATATTCTATGATAGTTTTCTAGAGACCTGAACACCAGGTGTGAGTCCATTATTACCTGATACACCACTATACCTGGATTGTGAAATTTATTTCTTAAAATGTTTTTATATACATCTGTATAATTCCTATATTGTGATAGGGCAAGACAGTACAGAGGTTCCTCCATCTTGTACCCTCGAAGCCATTTCAGGTTTAACTAGAATCTGTTCTCCTTGAGGGAGAATCCTATGGGAAATTACCCAACTCTATTCTAGGACCTGAGGGCCAAGATGTCTCAGCTAATTTATCTTGGCTTCTGTTAAAGTACCTGCTTGTGCAGCCCCCCCCCCCGCCTTGGCAGAGTAAGGCACCTGGATGCGTGAGGTTTTTTGCCTTCAAAAGTGTAGAACGCAAAAAAGTCTTGTCCACACAGATAAGCTCTGGAGAAGCCAGGAAAGTTAAAAACACAGCACACCTTTTCAGTGGAATGAGGTGCCCAGTTCCCCCACCCTTCTCTTCTCCAGCCCCACCCCACCTCTCCCTTTCCTCTCCCCATGCACTCCTCAGAGGGGATAAGACCTTCCTTGGGGAGTCAACAAAGTCTAGCATATCAAGTTGAGGTAGAACCAAGCCCCTCCCCCCTGAATCAAGGCTGAGCAAAGTATCACACCATAGGGAATGGGCTCCAAAAATCCAGTTCATGCCTCTGGGATAGGCCCTGGTCCCACAGCCAGGGGACCCCCCCCCCAACCAGAGCAAGTCACACCAAGGCTGTTTCCCCAACTGTCAGTCCAGAGTTCATGAGCTCCCCCTAGGTCTGCTCAGCTGTCACTGTGGTTTTCCCCATCATGGCCTTGACCCACTTGCTCCTCCTTGTCTTCAACTTAACTCCAGGAGCTCAGCCCAGTGCTTAGCTGTGGGTCACTGCATCTGCTTCCATCAGTTAAGGGATGTATTAAAAGCCACTCTTAAGAATGATGCCACTTGTGCTTTACAACAATCTAAGTGACTTCTTTGTTACCTTAGGGCCAGGCCAATCCCACAAGTGTTATGTTTTCTCCTGTCAAGTCCACTAGACCCTAAATCCCAGGCACTATCTCTTAGTCAACAGTACCCACTCTTGTGAAAGATGCCAGACATACTTTGTAAAGAATCTCCATGGAAACACGTTTTAAGTTGTGCACTTGGGACCGAGTTAATTGTTATCTGAGTACTTTTTTCCAAAATTGTACTGTACTTAAATATGACTGAAGTAAAATGATCTGGAACAGACTCACCAGTCACCAGTCATCACTGGTGGACTCCTCATAACAATGTGATATCAATAAAATCAATAAGCAACACTGTTTGGTGCTAACACAGTTGCATTAACTGAATATCTATTTAATCTACACAGAGATACTCCTGGATTTGCAATGTAAACAGCTTACATATGTCAGTTTGTTGAGAAAATTCCATGTGAATGTCTCATACTCTCTCTGGCTTCTTCCACAGACAGACAATGATTCCAGGGAAGATTATGTTACTCACCCACTATGCTTCATGTGTGGTGGTTTATCCATGCGCACTGCCAATTTGATCTTTAAGTCAGAATCCTGACTGTTCTTGGGAACTATCATTCGGTGTAGTTCCGCTGTCTTGGAGCTATTAGAAGTTGGGTATAATATCACCTGTAAGCAATGAAAAAGAAGGCCTCTGAGTAAAAGATACAGAGTCCCCAGGAATTAGAACTAAAACTTTCTGTAAGCATTTTCCTATTGGAAAAGATGATGACAATACCCAAGTATGTCTGATGGACCACTGTATGTGTTTTCCATACAGATTTATTTGTTTTTGACAAGCATGCGTTTTCCTATTATCACATAATGAGTTTTCTTTCTCTGTCACTTCATAATGAGTTAATAGCACAAAGTGTGGCATTTGTGCTGGCAGTTGAAAAATACTTAATGGACACCTATAATTTCAACACTATTCCAAACAACTCAGGGCACAGAAGTTCAGGGAAAAAAGTCTTTGAAATTACAGAAGCAAACACATAAAAAGCAAAACTAATTATTGAAGCTGTACAAATATGTCTTGTGTTTTAATATCTTCCTTATAAAATTGTATTAAAGAAAATCAACTCAATTACAGGTGGAAAAGAATGCTCATAACATGTTTTCAGTTCTAGATCAATACCAAAGACTACCTTCCTGACTGCCTCTTGTCAGAATTATCAAAGTGACATTATAACTGAAACACAGACATATTTTAATCAAAATACCAAATTAACGGGTGACTATTTGATATCACCTCACTTTGTCAACCCAGCTTAGGAAAGAGATATCTGCTCCTCTGAGGTTCCCTGCCACATCAGTAAAATTACTCTTCCCCTTCACATAATTTTGATTTCTTCAAAATGTAACAATATCCAAACTTTAGTAGGCATGTTACAATAGAAAGATAAAAGAGATACAAGGTATAGCACACTAAGGGTCATCTGTACCCCTAAGTCATCAGGAAAGAAACATGAGCCTGGCACTTCTATACGAAGTGAAGAATCATGGTCAGGTATGTGAAAATATGTTCAAAGCAAGACACAAGGGTGTCTTCTACTCTCCAAAGATACTTTTTATCCTACATGTAAATGGGTGTATTCAGGAAAAATATGCAAGCATTATTTTTCTCTAGCAAACATAGCATAGCCAAAAGATGTTTCAAACCATTACCACCTTGCCATTTTCCAGCGATATATGCTGTGCTGAGTCTTTGCTCAAGGCTATCCTAAAGGCCCAGTTAATTTCAGAATATCTACAGACTCTGGTATACAAGTGACATTCAAGGAGAGGCTAAATGACATTCTAGATGTTTTCTGAAGTATGACTACACCCTAGAAATTCATTCGTTTTGACTGTTGGAATAGTCAGTGAGATACTAAACAGTTCATTTCTTAAATAGAAGTAGAGTTAAAAAATGCGGGTAACTTTTGGTCCAAATTAAGTAGACAAAGAAATATTACCAACTAAAAGGAAATTAAAAAAAATCAAAGACTAAGGCAAAGCATTATTGTAATACTCCTAGCAACTGTGGAAAAATATTCTATCATCCCTCTCTTTTTTCTTAAAACATTAATTTGACATAAGTTACCTATAAACCTTATTCATTTTAATTCTTCCTTCTGTGTTCATTAAAAAGTATCCTAATTTAAAAGTTTCCATAAAAGAAGTAAATACTTTAAGAATTTCTAAGTTTCTCAATCCCTAAAAGTTATATACATTATAAAACAAGGACTCAAAATAACTGCTTACATTGAAACCACAGATTAAAGATCATCTGCAAATTGAGTATGATCATTTCAGACACATTTTTGTTGTTGTTGTTGTTGTTTATTTATTTATAATTTTTTATGGACACCTCCAGACTGAAGTCTGCAAGAAGATTACTGTTCAGCTTGATCTTCAATAAGTAACCTTTGCCCCATATGTGAGGATACAGAGATATGTAAGAATATGTGTGGCTCAGTGACACCAAGTAGCTTAGGGCCTTTGACCCTCAGAACTCCCAGCACTATTAACATCACTTTCCCCTGCTGATATTCTGCCCCTGTATCAGGCAGTCAGATACTGATTTTGTTAATCTTGTGACATGTTTGTCACCATCAGTTTGACTTCTTTGTTGTCATTAAAAACAAAACAAAACAAAACAGAACTTGCTTGTGTTATACTCCCTCCAGGTTCTGTTAACTGAGCTATCCTTATTGACTTGCCTTAGCTCTTTTGTCAGAAAATAAACTGTCCATAGGGTTGGTGGTGTAACTCATCAGTAGAGACCCTGTAAAACATGGGGAGTGCCTAGGATTTCATTCCCAGCTCCGCAAAAAAAATAATGATGAGTATGTTGGTTCATGCCCGTAACACCAGCATTTATAAGGCAGAGGCAAGAGGATCACATACAAGCTGGAAGCCAGCCAGGACTACATGGTGAATTTCAGGCCAGGCATATCTATACAGCAAGGCTGCAAGGCTTTTACTCCAAAGAAACAATACAAACCAAACCAAAGATACATAAATGACCATAAAAAAAAAGGAGTTCATTCTGAACTCACAGTTTTGTTGTCATTCTATATTCCCTTCCTTTAGGGGCACCTACCCTTTTGGTTTCAAAGCCCCAGGCATGGTTTTTGTTTTTCTGGATAAACAGTCAGGCCACTGTGATGCATAAAACATGTAGTAACTTACATAGGTAATATGTGCTTCTAAGAGAACTACCCCGGCAAATTGGCTCTGAATTGTCAAAGCTGCTCCACAAATAGTCCTTGGGTTCCTGAACTGAATAAAAAGAAAGGTGTTCCTTTGCAGGTCTTTGTTATGAATATTTGCAAGGAAGAGGCTCCCAAAGTGCAGAGAACTCTGAGTACCACAGGGAATATAGAGTAGAGCAGTTCTTTCCAACCCACAGCACCACTCGAATCAAGAGGTTGTGAGCACTGCCAGTAGAAAGAAGCAGTCTTCAAAGAGTCTGATGACGGCTGGATTTCCTTGTGTTCCTGGGCAGGCACATCTTAGTTTTCCATCTTTCAAAGAGGAAAGTATGGGTCTCCCTACTGTTGTTCTTGTGACAGATGTAATATGTGCTAGGGCAAGATGGGAGGAGAGAATACAGTAGCAGCAAGGACTTCTTCACAGGTTAATAGGCTTCCAGGACTGCAAGTAGACCCTGTGCAGTGTTGGACAGGATGTAATGAAGAGATGGGACTCCATGCAGTGGAAATGAATGTCTCCTGTATGGCATATGGGGTGGAAGGGAGTGGTGATAATAGAACATTTGGGACTAGAGGCTGATCCGATAATTCCACTGGGATTCACGTGTTCACTAGTAAAGAACTACTTACTGTTAGAGATCACCGAGTCAGCTGGGAGCCACACTTCCTGGTCTTTCCTGCATCTGGGTGTCAAAGTTCTAGCTACTGCTATGGGCAAAAAGTGCAACATGTCGTGCTGGGGTGAGATGATTAATGTAAAGATATACTTTCCTTACGCTTTGATCACCAAATGCAGAGAAAACACTGATGGCAATGGAGAGTGAGAAGTACTAAATGAGAGAAACTATATCCCCAAATGACTATGTGGAAGAAAGGCTCACTCCACTGTGAATGCGGAGAGGTTTCACTTGCTTGTCACAAGGCTTAGTAGTCATATTTTGAATATTAAGACAATGGTTTGCTTTGTGAAACTTTCACTGTAAATAGATGCTTAAAGAACTGCTTTCCATGCTAAGTTAACTCAAATTCAATCATGTTTAGTTAAGATACAAGGAGGTATGTCTAATGTTGGCCATCATAAAACCAAATATTTAACAGATATAAAAATGTACATTCCTCTGTATTCTAAATACACACCTAAATTAAACTGTAGCTCTGTATAAAACAATTAACTTAATTTACATTCTTTGTTATTTATTTCTTTTAACCTCTCTTTATAAATGCATTACTGCTTCTAGGGTGTTTTTTACCACAAAAACTTTAAATGTCTTGCCAGTTAACATGACACAAAAATGTTATGATGTCTTATCTTAAAGGCAACATATTTCTTCACACATTAAAAAGGGCAAAATGACTTGCAATTTTGCTAAAAATGTGCTTAAGAATACAAGATTTTTTTTAAAGTTTAAAAAACAGTCAAATTTAATACACAAGACAAAAATCAAATGTGACAAACATGTATTGTAGTAATATAGGGCTCATAAGAATGTTTCTCTTAGAACCCACTAATGTGGTCCCTTTTTCTTCTATACAGTTATCTTGATGAAAGACAGAGCCATGTTCACCTGTTTATTTCATTAATTAAACTTTGTGACTAGACACAACACACACACACACACACACACACACACACACACACACACACACACACACCAGTAAATGCAAAAGAAACTAGAAGACAAAGGTGTTAGATAAACAATTATTGTCATTTCCCAGCATTTCTTCATAGATGTTTCTCTTTTATTTGGGAGTCTATAAGAACATAGGATTCAGAAAGAAGATGCAGGTGGGAGATAAGTAAAAGTGGGCTGTGTTGGGACTCAATGCTTTAACAGTGGGGCCTTGGCGAAGGCTCATAATTCTGATGCCTACATTCTTACCAAGGCCACAGGGTCCATGCTCTTCCTAAAGTTGGTTGTTCAGCTGTTCCTTTGCTACATGGACATAGCCTCAGCTTCCACAGATTGTCATCAAGATAATGTCAACAAGTGTGTTGACACTCATTGATTATTATGCCATGCTATATCCTTATATCCTCAAAAGTCAAGGAGAAGCCCCTATGGAACACCACTGTTTTTGAGACAGAGTCTCCTGTATCCCAGGCTGGCATCAAACTAATAATTATTACATTGAAGTTCGTCTCTGTCTTCCTTGATCTACCGAGTGCTGGGATTACAGGTATGCCCACTTTAAACCACACTGGAGACACTGCATATGTTCACAAGCACTCTATCAAGTGAGCTATAACCCAAGCCTCATCATTCTTTACGGATTAAGAAAACTAGTACTTAATATTTGAAGCCAGAAGCCTAGGACTTATAAGAAAATCCAGAGTATGGGGCTGGAGTGTTGGTTCAGTGGTTAAGAGTACTTGCTGTTCTTACAGAGGATATGAGTTTGCTACTCCATGCCCACATGATTCACAAACAGCTGTAATTTCAGTTTCAGTGGATGACACATTCTCTTCTGTGTGGTGATATATTATTTATGATTTATTAAAGCTTGCCTGAGGATTCAGAAAGCAAAGTCAGCCACAAGCTATAGAAGCCAGGAACACAGCTTTAATCCCAGTAGCCAGAAGCTAGGAAGTGGTGGTACATATCTTTAATCCTAGGACAGGATTCACGATTAAGAGGTAGATGGGTTTGTCTGAGTTCAAGGTCACCCAGGGATACATGGCAGCTAACATAGGAAACTGCCATCTTCCCATTTCTGGGAGGCAATATGGAGAATGTTAACTTGTCTAAGAAACCTAGGTCCTACCCTCTAAACCATTATGTTACACAGCAAAAAGGAAGTTAAAGTTTCAGAAATTAAGGATGTTGATTGTCCCATTTATTCAGGTGTGGACAATGTATTCACCAAAAGGATTATGTGTACGCCAGTCTGTATAATGCGTTCATGTGTATACACATATGTTTTCAGGTGCACTGTATATGTATATTCCTGCAGGTAAATTCAGTTTAAGGTGTCTTCCACAGTCATTTGTCTTGATTTTCTTTCCCAAATAGTAGCTCTCACCAAATCTAAATCTAAACCTCACTGATTGGACTAGACTGGCTGGACAGCAAGTCAAGGGATCTTCCTATCTATCATTGCAGTGCTGGGATTCTGTGCTCACTGCCCCACCCAGCCACTGGATGTAAAAACTCAGGCCCTCATGTTTGCAGAGAAAGCACTATACTAACCTAACCATTTCCACAGAATTTCATACAGGGTTTTATAAGGTAATGGGGGAAAGTCAGTGTTGGAGATGTGACACGGTAGAGGGTTTGCCATCCACTGCTGGCTTTGGAAATGGGAGGAGGCCATGAGCCATAGGATACTAACAGCTCTCAGAACTGGAGGAGAAGGGTAACATTCCCCACCAAAGGAACGCAAACCAGACACCTTGATTCCAGGGCACTCTAGATTTATGACCTTTGCTATAAGTGGTGTCTTTGATAAACACAGTGACCAAAACACAATCTGGGAAGGAAAGGATTTATGTGGCTTACACGTCCTCATCACACGCTATCACTTAGTTCAAAGGCAGGAATTGGAGCATGAGCAGAGGAAAGGTTCTTCAGCCTATTTTTTACATCCAGCACCACCTGCTCAGTGGTGATTTCCCCACTGGCTCAGGGTCAGCACGCCCACAGCATGCTAGGACCTCCAACATCAGTCATTAGTCAAGAAAATGACCTACAGTCTTGCCTCCAGGCCAATCTGATGGAGGGAATTCCTCAGCTGAAGTTCCCACTTCCCAGGTGACTTCCCAGCGAGTTGATAAAGCCTAACAAACACAGCCTTCAAACTTCAAGGTAAAGAATGCATGTTGTTTAAAACTACTACCTTTTTGATAATTTGTGACAGCAAAACAAGAAACAAACATAGATAATGAAAGCAGAGATTTCAGTGGGAAAAGAAACCCTCACTGATTCAAAGTTATCTTTGTGTGCAAATTTCTATCATTAGCTTCATGTACTTACTTATATGTGGTATTTATTTCTGTCAAATTTTACTTGAAGAAAGATTGAAATACGAAATATGTGTATGTGAATATGGGCCTGGATGAGTTTATGGGACCACATGTGTGCAGGGCCTGCAGAGGCCAGCAAAGGGCATTGGATTCCTGGAACTGGGGTTACAGGCAGTTGCAAGCTAACATGTGGCTGCTGAGAACTGAGAACCTGGGTCCTTTGCAAGAGCAGTAAGTGCTCTTAACCGCTGAGCCGTCTCTCTAGACCCATCTGTCACATTCTTAAAGAACTGTACCTGTATTAAATGTTTCAGATGTACTGTTTTATCCCACATTTAAGTCATAATTGTAATTAAAGCAAAAATCTAAACTTTCATTGTAATAAATGCAAATATTAAACAACAAGAAGCATCACACATACTTCTGACAAATTTCAGGTTCCATAGCCCAAATGATCAAGGTCTTTCTTCTTCTATTCAAAGCTTTTTAAAGATTCTGAGAGACATAATCAAGCTTGCCAGTTACTATGCTTTTCATGGTCAATTAAGGATATTGGCCTTTGTCTTTTTCATACATCATTTGTATTGCCTGAAAAGTATTAATTTCATACTTCCTTTGGAAGGAATTATATATCCCACCATGGAGACATCTGTGTCTTAAAAGCAATCTAGACAGGAGAGCATTCTGGTTATCCTTGATCTATTCCCTTCAGCCATAAATTATGAATGGCCATGACCTTTGCATTTACTTTCTGATAGAGTTTCCATCATGGACACCGCATGAACAGCTTTATTATGCTTTATAAAACCCCTAGCCTGGTTATAATAATGCTGTCATTTACAAATACCCTTTCAGAGTGCCACTGAGTGATTTATGAAATTTAAATTAATTTTCACATTACCCTAAAATGCTAGACATTATCCCGTTATGTAAATAACTCGACACTGGAGTTAAATGAAGGAGCTGAGGGAGGTTCTTTCATGACAACAATACACACTTTCAACTTCACATCTCCTCCTCAGTCTAACACAGTATCTCTTTAATTATTTTACAAACATTGTATGAATTACTTAGCTTTGTTCTTACTATTTGGATATTACCAATGATGAGAATTCTTAGAGCCAAGTTGCTTGCTGTGTTATCTGTAATATGATGCTAAATGTAGGAACAGGTAGTGCCAAACATGGACACCACCAGGAGTATCCTTAAACTCAAGAATGTGGGGCGTATAATGGAGCAACATATTCTGGGTTTGACTAATTCATTTACACACTATATATCACTGTCCGTATCTGTATTAAAAACTAACTGCCACTCTGAAAGGGGTTCTGTCAAAGTCTAAGCAGGGGCTAAAGTCACAGCTTGAATATGCTAAAGCGAGACTAATGAGAACCTTCCCAATTCCTCATTTTAAAGATGGGGGTAGAAGAGTCAAAGAGTCATGTAAACAATGGGGAGGGAAGAGAGGACTGCAGGGCCAAGAAAACTGAACTAATGCAGAGCGCATGAGATGAGGCACTAAGATAGAGGAGAGAAAGGGAACAAGGCCCAGGAAAAGGGGAAGACCCTTTGAGCAGGCAAAGAAAGGGCCTGTATCCCTCCCTCACGTCCTTGTAGCTACTGTGGAAGACTCATTTGAATCAGGTATATTTTGAAAGACTTTATTTCTGACTCATGGAATTTACATAGAATTATGAATTAGCTGCAAATCAAAGGACATGATTCTACCAACACTCAAAGAAGCCAAGTTGGATGCTCTTCCCACCCAAATTTCATGGAGGTAGAGATATCAAAAAAAAATCACATATCTATTTTCTAAGATATGATATTTTCATATTAACATGTGTTCTGTGTCCCTATGGTGAGATAGCTTAAGAGTTATCATGTAAGAAACATTTCAAGTATAATTATTTTTTCCTATAAATTTATTTTTCATTTTACATACCAACCCCAGTTCCCCATCCCTCCCTTTTTCTGTCCCCTTCACCTCTCCCCTTTTCTACCTCCCCATCTACTCCTCAGAGGACTTCTTTGGGGAGTCCACAAAGTCTGGCATACCAAGTTGTGCGAGCACCAAGACCCTCTCCTCTCTATCAGGCTTGAGCAAGGTATCCTACTGTAGGGAATGGGTTCCAAAAAGCCAGTTCATGTACCTGGGATAGGTCTTGGCGTCACTGCCAGGACCCTGTCCCCAAAACAGATCAAGACATATAACTGTCACCCACACTCAGAAGGCCTAGTTCAGTCCCATGCAGGTTCCCAGGCTCTCACTCCATAGTTCATGAGCTCCCACTAGCTCCAGCCAGCTGTCTCTATGGTTTTTTTTCCATCATGCTCTTGACCCACCTTGTTCATATGATCCCTCCTCCCTCTCTTTAACTAAACTCCAGGAGATCAACCCAGTGTTTGACTGTGTGTCACTGCATCTGCTTTCATTATGATGGTTCTATGATGACAATTAGTGTAGTCACCAATCTGATTGAGGGGGGGAGCTCCATTTAGACACCCTCTTTACTACTGCTAGGAGTCTTAGCTGGGGTCATTCTTGTGGATACCTGAGAATTTCTCTAGATTTTTCCCTAACCCCATAATGGCTCCCTCTATCAAGATTAGTGCAGCAGTTCTAAGTCCTCAGTCTTGCTGGGCAAAACTTATTTTTAGAGGATCTTTAAGACAGAGATTCACAATGGCTTTAAAATGCAGAGAATAAGAGATGGTGGCATTCTTCACTCTAAACCAGCAATTATATCAACCTCCCCCATCCCAAGGCTCTCATAGAAGAGAGGACAGTCAACTGTGTAAGAGCTATTTGGGGGAAAATACTAACTGATACACTTAAGAATGCTCCATTGCTTCTATAAAAGCTACCCAAGACTGGCTCATCAACATTGTATGGTGAAGGTGAGAAGGGCTCATGAGGCCCCAGTCCTCCCTGGGGGACTACTGACAGTTAGTGGCTGCTGGCAGGGGCATGGTAATGTTTTCAATGTGTTTTCACTGATAACATTGCCCATGACTCAGTAAATCTGTAATGCTCATACAGACAACCATATTTTGACTCAGTAGCTCACACACATGATGAAGACATGAAAGCAGGAGGTAAAACTTGCTTGGAAGAAGTGTTTCAGCAGCAGGAGGGAGGACTAGACAGGGTAACATTGGTGAAAAGAACAGAAATTTTTATGTACTTGTATAGATGTCTCAAAGAATAAAATATAAATTATTATTTTAAAAGAGGCAACCCATATGGCATCAGAGACAACAGAGGCTAAAAGTGAAGGGGGTGCTGGGTGGTTGTGACACATGCCTTTAATCTCAGCATTGGAGGCAGAGGTAGGCAGATCTCTATGAGTTCTAGGCCAGTCTGGTTTACAGAACAAGTTACAGGACAGTCAAGGCTGTTACACAGAGAGACCCTGTCTTAACAAAACCAAAAGGAAAAAAAAAACCCAAAACAAAACAAAACAAACGAACAAATAAAGTGAAGGGGGTTGAATACTATCAACATACACTTGAGGCATGTCCAAATACTTTGCATAACACCTACAGTAAAACAGATTGGTAAAATGTTTAAACAGATTCTTCATCAAGTATAGACGCCAAGTAATCAAACAAAGTCTTTACTGTAATAAGAAAGTGCAAAATATAATTACAATGCAAGAACAAAACACACCTATCAATAGTAAATAATTGGTGCAGTGTTTATGCCTGTTGTGTGCTCTGTCATGGACAGAACAAGGCCTTTATTGTTCTGGGATGTAGAGAAATACCAACTTTTAGGCTACAATCCCCTTCAGATTTCTACCATGGAGGACATGCAAATCTACAACATGTTCATCTTTTCTTATTGGTACAAAGGCAAGCTGTGCTTTCTGCTACTACTGTAATGAAGATTTTGGTCACTTCTCAGAATGTGACAGATAACTCACCGAGGAACCACTAACTGGTGTTAAATTATTAAGTCTCCTTTCCTTCAAAAGTGAAAATACCTGCTTTATAAACCAGACACAATTAACTTTCTAATATTTAGAAAGAGATCAACCACAGACATGTTATCTCTGGTGTTTCACCTGCCTATCTCTGATTCTTGTCTCTAGCGCAGGGACTGAGGTTTGACTGTAATTCTCTTGAGAGATAGCTCAATAAAGATTGAAGAAGGACAGAGATATTTGTGTGTGAGTGTGTTATTTTTCAGTTTCAGGAAAACTGTAGCACACTCTAAAATAACAAAAATGAAAGGTCTCACGTGTACAAGGAGCTGAGTTAGACAGACGAAATGTAAGAGAATCCACATTTCATTTTGCAGTAAATGGTATAAACCGAATATCTAAGACATCAGTCACCAAGCACTGGCTATTTCAATAAAATTGGATATTAAAATTTGTTTTCAAATTGGGGAAAATTCATACAATTATGATTTCACCAGCAGCTCTCTGCTGATTTCTGAATTCAGATATTGCACTGGCCCTTAAAAAAATACATGGTCCCCTGGAGTAGGGGAAAGGGACAAGATCTCCAAAGCAAATTGGGAACATGAGGGGAGGGCAGAGGGAGCAAGGAAGGGGGCAGAGGTGGGAATGACAGAGCAGGAAGATTGAGTCAGGGAAAGAATAGAGGGATCAAGAAAGGAGGTATCATAATAGAGGGAGCCATTATAGGTCTTAAGAGAAATCTGGCACTAGGGAAATGTCCAGAGATCTACAAGGATGACCCCCAACTAACAATCTAAGTAACAGTGGAGAGGCTATCTTAAATGCCCTTCACTGATAATGAGATTGATAACTACCTTATGTGTCATCCTAGAACCTTCATCTAATAACTGTTGGAAGCAGAAGCAGACATCCACAGCTAAACAATGAGCCAAACTCTTGAAATCCAGTTGCAGACAGAGAGGAGTGATGAGCAAAGGGGTCAAGAACAGGCTGGACAAACCCATGGAAACTGCTGACCTGAACAAGGGGGACTCATGGAATCCAGTCTGATATCTGGGAAACCAGCATAGGCCTGACCCAGACTCCTTGAATGTGGGTGTTAGTTAGGAGGACTGGGTAGTCTATGGGGCCTCTGGTTGTGGATCAGTATTTATCCCCAGTATATGAAAGGACTTTGGGAGCCCATTCCACATAGAGGGATACTCCCTCAGCCTAGACACATGGGGGAGGGCCTGGGTCCTGCTCCAAATGATATGGCAGGCTTTGAAGATCCCCGTGGAAGGCCTCACCCTCCCTTGAGAGCAGAAAGGGGATGGGATGGGAGTTGGTGGGGGGGGGAACAGGAGGGGGAAGGAGGTGTGGGAAGTGGGATTGATATACAAAACAAGCTTGTTTCAAGTTTAAATAAAAATATATAAAAAATGAAAAATCCTCCAATGTAAATTTTGTTTGTCTGAATTAAGAAAAGGCCAGAAGTGATTTTTATCAATTTATAACAGTGTGATTATTTATTAAAACAATTACAATGATTAATTACACAATCAACATTTAAAATCGATTCCTCACTTAGTATAAACTAAACAATTTCTTTGTTCTAATAACATGTATGTGACTTCAGCTACCTTTGGCTTAAAGAATCACTAATGTTACTAAATAATGGAGGAGGAATTAATTACAAATAATACAGAAAAGAAGGAAAGCAGAACAGTAACCTGGATAGCACATTAGGCTTTGTAAGCCAACGTGCTGTGTCCCCCAGTCAGCTGTGGCTATGCCATAGCGTAGTTTCTCTCTCATCAAAAGTAAAAACAAAGATTTACACACCCTCTGATAAGTCTCTAGGGAGTTTACTTTGATGCTCAAGAAATGCAAACAAAAGAAATATTCGAAGAAAATGACAAGTATAAAAGCTGTTTTACACTTGAGAAATAAAGATGTTATAAAGTTTTTTAAAAGACAACAGTTTCCACAGAGTAATCAATTGTAAGAGACCAATTTGCCTTAGTACTTAAATGTCATTGAAATTGGCATCTACTATTTCTACACTGTATTTATATAAATAGAACAAGTACAGTTAATATCACTTTCAGGTTGGGTGGTGGTATTGAACACCTTTAATCTTAGCACTTGAGAGGCAGAGGCAGGTGGATCTTAATGAGTTTGAGGCCAGCCTGGTCTATAAAGCAAGTTTCAGTACAGCTAGAGCTGTTACACACAGATAAACCCTGCATCAAAAAACCAAAAATAAATAAATAAATAACAACACTTTCATACATTGAATATGTACACTTCTACTTCAAGGAATATTACAGTCTGTGAGTGCTTTAATGGCTTTTCTGAGACCACCTAAGGTAGAGATCTCATCTTACCTGGAGATCAGAATGCCAAGCTAGCCACAACCATAGAAGCTGGGCAGTGGTGGCACACACTTTTAATCCCAGGACTTAGGAAACAAAGGCAGATGGATCTCTGTGAGTTCAAGGCCACCCTGGACTACATGAGAGTGAATCAATGTAAAAGAGAAGCAGAGCTCATGCATTCAATTCCACAGAGAGGATATAAGGAGCTCAGTGCAGTCTCAGGCAGCAATCTGAGATTTGGTGAAGAGCAGGGTAGTCTGGAGATTCAATCTGAGGTTTGGTGGATTGTCCCTTCTGTCTGAGCATTGATAGCATTGACAGAGTTGAGAACTCTCTAGTGGCTGCCTGCTTTGCTTCTCTAATATTCATCTTGAGCCCCAATATCTGTCTCTGGGACTGTATTATTCATAGTACACAGAACTTGCAAATAGGTACGATATTAGGATGAGGGAAGGAGAAACAAAGGGACTTCTAGGTAACTGATTGGCAATGCCAGTATGGAATAGGAATACTTATTTGTGATGGTGTGAATTGTATGTTTTCTTGGGATGCAGTTCCAGCAGGCAAATCTGAAGCTCCCAGGAAAGAAAATAACCTTGAACATCAAAAACATACAAATAAAATCTGCAATCATCAAACCTACTTAGATCATTAGTATAGACCAGTGGTTTTTCAACATGGATGGATGACTTCATAGGGCCTCTGGGAACATCTGGAAATGTCTTGAGACATTTCTGATTATTGTGCTCTGGCATTTATTTACTAGGGGACAGAGATGACATTAAATATCATAGAAATGAACAGAGCAACACCCAATACTAAGTATTTGCTCAAAATATTACAATACTAAAGTTAAGAAATTGATAGAAAAATTATCTTTTCTTTGAAGGGCACAGAAGGGCAGTCTCAGATTTACAATTATATAGAAAAATATATTTCTTTTGGGTTCAACTTAAAAATTGATTACATATGTTATTTAGTCATCCAAAATGAGTTAAAGCATCCAAAGAATTACTTACAAAATTAGGTTTCAAAGAGCTGCTGTTTAAAACTGAAAAACAGTTACAATAAGGAGCTAAAGTAAATAATACAATCATAGATTAAGTGAACAACTCTGGTTCATACATCCATAAGATCAGATGTACTCTCTGGGGATCGTCTGTTACATCAAGCTACAGGCACTTTTACCGAATGGATAAATATGTGACTATGTGACTACATGAAGAAAAAGTCCAGCTTAGCTGTCCCATGCAGGTTCTAAAGTCAAAGAAGCAATCCGGAACTTGAGTACACAAAAACTCCAAGAGTGTAAATGAGTTAGAAGAGGAACCGAAGTGAATAACAACGAGTCTGAGAGGGAAAATCCTCCAAACACAGGGTGCTGCTAGTGTTCTTCTATATCTGTAATTACAAAAGCCATCACTAATTCAAAGAAGAAAATAATAAGTAAGCACTCACTTACACTCTTGAAAATATCTGTGGTGGCTTTTTTCAGATCTGGGTTCATATAACAGAACACAGCATCACTCCCGAGAACATATTTACTTCATTAGACAGCAGAGGCCATTCAACCCTCTAGTGGCATGTGGAATATGGCTTGTCTTCTAGATAGAAGGCAGTGAGTATAGGAAAATGTACTAAGGAAGGATTTGTAGGGTAGGAGGACAAACAAAAGAAACCCACTCTGGCACTCAAACCAGTCACTGAAAGAAATCCACCCTGGCCCTGAATACAAAGTGAAAGAAACACACTCTGGCCCTGAAACTACAACCAAAGAATCACATCCTGACTCTGAAACCAGAGCCAAAGAAGAACTAGAGCCAGTGAGAGAAACATCCCCTGGCCCTGAAACTAGAGGCAAAAGGCCAAAAACGTTCAGTGAAAGAAACACACTTTGGCCCTGAAACCCAAGGTAAGTCTGCTCCTGACCAACTGAACAGGAAACCAACCAATCCGTGAGCAGGAAAACGAACCATTCCCTGAGCACAAAATCTAGCCAATCTGAGCCTGTCCAAGCTCAATGGGATCAGAATCTGACCAATTCCCTCCTTGAAAAAGCTTCTCCCTGGAAAAACTCTGCAGCTGCCCATCTCCATTCTGCAGAGGCAGAGACTGACATTTCACCAGGAGGGACAAGTGGGCTGGTGTGAATGACATTCAGCAGCCAGAGGAAATGGAGCTGGTGAGTCTGAACTCATGGGTACCTCTTATGCATCCAAACATAAAACAATATATTCTAGTTTGTTCATAGTTATGATTAGTAGATTATAGCTATAATGTGGATTTATGGAAAATTACAAATAAGTAGTCTTATATACTCCCCGTCATTTGTTAACTTACTTTGTCTGTGCCTTGGCATGCGTATGCATGTGTGTGCATGGAGGAAACAGCATGCAGCGGTGTGTTTATGGAGGTTTCATGACCAGCCTTGCTTCACATGGAGATTTACCATATGGGCTATAGGGATTGAACTCAGGTCATACATAGGGCTTGGTTTCCGGTATTGTCACCCTGTGAGCCATCTTGGTAGCCAGATGTTAAATACTTAATGAACACAACTTTCACTTGAGAAATACTGGTCCATGCTCTTCAGAATAATGCTAGTACTGACACCCTGGACAGTGAGGAATGAGAATAACTCACCCTGCCCAGTTCCTTGTCTTCCAGGGCCAGGACTCCTGTGCTTTCTGTGAAGAGTTTCACTTTGACCACGGGCCGCGGGTGGGTAGTGCTGAAATCTCCTTGAGTTCCCCATCTGCAATGAAGTAAGAAAGATTGTCTTTAATATGCACTATTAACTTATTCCCTAGATAGACATGTCTCTATAAAAGGTGCATTAAGCAACGGAGAATCTTTTATGACTTGATGAGATTTTCATCTCTGCTTTTGTTTCTGACAGATGGCACGATCAAAAGGAAAATAACAGTAAGCTTTATAGCTTGTAATGGTTATTCAGCTGCTCAAAAATTAGCATACTGATCTACAAAATATGGAATGCTATATGAATTTAGGATGATAAAAATGCATTATAGAAGTATATAGTGAAATCTATTATTTTATTAATTATAATGAACAATGCACCAGCATTTTTATGAATGGGAAAACTGCTATGGGTGTCTATATAGGATATGCTTTGTAGAAAGCTGTTATTACATACCATGGGAGTTTACTCTCCCCACTTTGCAAAGCCTTCACTAAATACAACTTGTCTTTAATTCTTGAAAAGCAAAGGCAATTTTCTTAGAATATTTATTTATATGACATTTTATAGTATTTCAAAAGGAATGAGATATGCTTCATAAAATTTTGAACAATCTGCAGCTAATTTCCCAGTACATTTTCTTAGGGATGGAAATAAGTCTGTTGACATCTGGCTTTTCAAATCATCATAGCAAAATAACATGTTTCTTGGCTTATCTTTTAATTAATATCATCTTATCTTTATCACACACCAATTCATTTGAGCTTATTGACAAACTCAACTGGCACACATCTGATATTAAAAAATCTTATCAGTATTTCTTGAAATTCTGAGAGATAACAGGTACGAAGACTTGGCACAGCATGAACAAAACATCGTTGAACAAAATGCCACAAAAGAGAGGGAAAAAAATTAGGGTTTAACAAAATACAGATTCTGGATAAAAATAAAACACTAAATAATGCCAATTTTTTTTAACATTATGTCAAAAATAATCAATTTCACTTTCACTTTCAATTATCACTTTCATGAAGATAAATGTCTTATTTTAGAAATGTTATTCAGAAAGTTAGTTAAATCTCAAAAACAAGTATCTTAAAAGTTGGATAAACGTTATGTGTCTGTCTTCTATTACACCATTGAAAATATTGCAAAAATGCATCCAACAGTAAAGGCTATTACAATGAATGAAGAAATCAGCATTTATATGAAAGCCATTCTCTTGAAAACTTTTACCAGAGAGACTGGTAAAAGTGTTGGCTAATTTCTATTTCAGACTTCTCTAAAAAGAACACCAAGTTCAGGTCTGTGATAGAACAAACACAAAAAAGAATAAAATAAAATTAGAGTCAAAATGAGAGAAAAGGGATTCTCAGTGTATTATGTAAAAGTGTAGTCTTGAGTTTGGCTCAGGAGTCTGGTTGGAAAGTTTGGAAAGGAGTCCTATGGCATATCTTCTTAATTCTTTATCAGACACTTACAATTTCAAGGCTACCCTAGAAAAGTTCAGGCAACATGAAAGCAGAGAAGGGAATTCTGGGAGTTGAAAGGTTCAATAGGGATGGGGTGGCGGGGCAGAGGAGATCAGGGAGCAGTGAGAAAAGATTAACCAAAGTAAAAAAGCTATGGGAATCATGCTGAAACTTACTACTTTGTAAGCTCATTAAAGTGTGTAAGTTAAAGACTATAACTGGAAGGGAGATATCCTGCAGAGCTAAACAATGCTGCTCTTTTTTTTTTTATACCAGGAATGGGACACCTCCATATGAACTGTTGTTCAGGGAAGCCTAGAAGTTCCCAGAGTAATACAGATTACTGTCTTTTTCTCTTGGTTGCCCACCAGAACTAGATGGACAAGACACGACTGCCAAAGACACCATACACCTTGCTTGAAGGATACAGGTAAACCAAGCTAAAACTCATCTGGAAGCTTCTCCCTGTCTGCTAGCTTTAAAGTGCCCTGTGTGATTACAGCTCTGCACTTGTAGTAAATTGTCTTCAACAGATATAACTGTATCACTTTTTTATCAGATGCATAAAAATAGAGTGAATAAAAGTATTCATGTATAAATCATACATACATACATATATATATATATATATATATATATATATACACAAAATCACCAAAATCACATATATGGTACACAAAGGATATGTATACTATATATTTCAGCAAAACATTCACATTATATACATATAATGTATATATATATATATACATTAATATATATTCACATTATATATACAAATAGTGTGAATGTTTTGCTCAACAGTATGTTGCATATAGAATGATGATGCCACATAGTCTGGAAATGTGTCTACAGGGAATTATTTTTAGCATTACTACATGATGGTAGCACAGCAGAACTTGTCATTATTTTAAAAATGTATCCACTACATTATGTCACATACACACATACATGCACTCCCTCCCACACACACACACGCACAGGTATATGTTGATCTTATTTCAATACCATGGTTATCTTTCATTATTTTCAAAATGTATCCACCATATTATGTCACACACCCACATACATGCACATACACCCACGGGTATATGTTGATCTTATTTCAATACCATGATTGTCTTTCACAATTAAACTACAGAGATATTACTAGACTAGGAATGCTGATGAGGGAAAGGAACTTCTGGGAGTCAGAAGAGGGACCCAATCAACACATTGCAGAATAAGCAATGATTCTTGTAAACACCAAGTGATATAACATGTAGAAAGGAATTATTAATCTAGAACATAGAACCTGGTTCAAGTGATCTATGCCCCAAACCAGTATGATAATTGTTAGAGCCTGGTAGGCAACAGATCATTATATTTTGTGTCCCCATGGTAATGTAGAAGAATAATCTACACACATGTTTTTGAGTTAAGAAAAGGTAATACTAAAGGCTATTTTATGAAGTGAGGGAAGCAAAAACAGTGTGCTTTCAGGATGGGAGACGCTGAGAGCCTGAATACCAGGAGTCCCGATGATAACAGACCAGAAGACTGATGTTTTAATTCCATTATAAAAGATGCAGTTTTCAGGTCAGTGATGCAGCTCAGGCAGTCAAGCCCGAGGACCTGAGTTCAACCCTTAGAACCCACATCACAGTGTAAGGAAAGAAGAATTCTTGAAAGCTGTCCTCTGAACTTAACATATGTGGCATGGCAAGTATCAACCCCTTTCACATAAAATAAAACAAAAATACTAACAATGTGCAAATTTAAAGAGGGGAAACAAATAGTACGGCAGAATTCTATAGTACTTCTTAATGCTTACACCTCTCTATATAAGCATAGATTGATACCATCTTCTCCTATGAAAAATAATGATAATTTCTCTTATGAAAAAAATAAGAACAAGGGACTAGAGAGATAGCTCGATAGTAGGGACACTGATTGCCTTTCCAGAGGACGCAGGTTTGATTCCCAGCACCCACATTGCAGCTCACAACCATGTCTATTACCCCAGTTCCTGAGGATCTGATGCTTTCTTCTGGGTCTGCAGTACCAGGAACTCCTGTCATGCAGATATATGTGCAAGCAAAACATTCATACTCATGAAATGGAATATAAAAAACTTAAAAAGAAAGGAACATATGTACAATAGAAAATACTTATGATTCTAGAATAATGAATGAATTAAAACTCCATGTGTTCCATATCCCCTTGAAAAAGTCTTAGAAAGAGCTGAGAAGGCAGTCTACCTTTAGTGTTCATCAATGCATTTCCCTATTTCCTACGTAACTGGCATGTTCCAACACTTTCAACAATTGCTACCAATTATTTTCTTCCTACTACTTTTTTTCAGTGTTAAGTAATAAAAGGAGATGTTACACTTGCTATCAATTTGCTTGATTCAAAATACACTTCCCCTTTGTACTTGTATGGATACATGACTTATGAGGATTCAGACTTCCAGTGTAAATGTTCAAATGAATTAAATATGTACAAAGCACCTTTATGAAGACAACAGGACTTCCTGACTATGAAAACACGGGTTGGTTCACACACCAACTGAAATAACTAACATTAATTATGCATTGACTATTAAAGTATAATGGAATTTCCATCCAGAGCCAAGATACATATTGGTCCTTTTTTTATTCAGTAATTATACAACCACATAATGCTACATATTAAATCTACTATACTATACCATATAACTACTATACTATCCCATATATTGAACACACTGAATGCCTATATTATAGAGTGGTAATGTAAAATATTCAGCAAGCAATAATGCAATGCCAGCAACCAAAGCCTCTATCCTCTTGGACCTTATAGGTTAGTAGAGTACAGATGATAGCTTATTGACTATGCATTGTAACATTCATTTCTTACCATCCCTGCCTTTCCATCTTAAGAGCTGGATATTTCCCACTATGTCCAAATAGCTGCAGAACTAATTCATACTTGGAATCTGAAAAATCCCCAAACAATGCTAACCTCTATATTTGAAGTATGTTTTAAAAAATCCTGAGTAGTAAAATGGTTGCATTGGAGCCCTGCAAATTTCCCAATTCAATTTCTCGTTATATATATATATAATAAATTTGTGATTAAGAAACTAAATACCAGCTAAACTATCTTCTAAATATTTATGTTCATAGACATAAATCAGTGTTGGTTTCATCATTGGTCCAAGAAACCTCCTTTAGCAGTGGGCAGTAGTTAATGCAGAGATTCATAACTGCTCCAAGTGTTGAGAGTGGGTGACTGGTGTAAGCTTTGATCAGCTTCTACACTTTAAGGCCCTCTAAGGCCTAGTGAACATCATTTTAAAAAGTTGGAATGGTATAAGGGCTAGAGGATGCAAAGAAGTGTTTTTCAATGATTCTTCTCTGAGACAGCATGGCAGTGCCATCAGGACCATTCTGTAGCTGTGGCTATAGGCACAAGAACAAAATATAAAAAGTAAATGTGTATGAGTTTGGAAGAAAAAGATGGGATGTCTGCAGAAGTATAAGAGGACAGAGTGATGGAAGTGGATATGCTCACAGTGTGTTGTGCATGTCTGATATTACAAATAAAGTTCCATTATTTCAAAAAAGAAAGGAAGAAAAAACAAAGCTCAGCATTTAAAGGCATGTGCAGTGGACACCCCAGGTCCATAAGCAGCACTAAAGAATCTCATGAAATCATCCTACCCACTGTTTGCTATTTACTTCCTGCTTACATCTTTTAAAACAACTAGTCTAAAAACACTAGATTGCCAGTTCAGTCATTTTGATTATGACCCTTATCATTTCCATGGCCTTCATTTGTTAGAGATTATACGAACACTGATCTGTATTTCTTTTGGAGGTTTTAAAATTTCAAGTTGTCTGTAATATGACTGTGATATGAAAAGGATGTTTAAATTTTATTGCTCATTATCATTTTGTTAAAAGGTTAAACGTTGTTTGTAGGCTGGAGAAATGGCTCATGGGTTAAGAGGACCCAGTGTGGGTCTTCACAGACTGGTACATTTGAATACTTGGGCCCCAATTGATGGTACTGTTTAGGAAGGATTAGGAGGTATAGCCTTGTTAGAGGAAGCATGTCACAGGAGGTGGGTTTTGAGGTTTCAAAAGGCTTGTGCCATTTCCAATTTCCTCTCTGTCTCTGTCTCTGTCTCTCTCTCTCTGCCTCTCTCTCTTTCTCTCTCTCTCTCTCTCTTCTTTCTCCTCTCTGCCTCCTACTACTGTATACATAATAATGTGCCCTTGGTCTCTGCTACTATGAGGCAGGTATCCTTCTGTTACATTAAACAAGTGTGTCTCCTTGTCCTACATCTGTTTATGTCTGTTGATCAGTCACTGTCCTTTTTATAGTAGACCAAAATACTATAAAGCCACTCAAAGCCACTGGGAATGTGAATATGTAAAATACCAGTTACATTTATAAAACTTGACAAATTGAAAAAATACTCCTACATTCATGGCTTCACTAATATAAATAAAAAGCATCAATACTTTAACTGAATAATGTAATAACCTCTAAAAATATGGAATTAAGTTTAATGAGAATTGCCAATCTGAAAAGTACAAACAGAAATTAAACAATAAATCACACAAAGTGTTTATAAATAATGATAAACATAAAGATTTCATACAATGTTAAATATAGGTATTTTAAAGCATACCATCTGTTGTGCTATGGATAGAAATTATCCCCAAATGCTTACTATTGTAAGCTCGGTCTCCAGTTGGTGGCTTTAAGTGAGAAGTGGCTAGGTCACAAGGGTGCTAACTTTGAGCTAATCTATTCTGAGTCCACACTGAATGGCATATTAAGCCAGAGGGCCTGGCTGGAGGATGGTTCACTGGGGAAGCTCCTGGCATCTCAGATTCCTCTCCACTTCCCAGCAGCCAGGACCTGGATAGTTCTGTTCCTCTGTGCTTTCGCTGCCAAGAAGCAGCTGGTCATGGACTATGATTTCTAAAACCATAAGCCAAATTTAACCCTTTGCTCCTTTAAAAATTAGCTCAGGTATTGTGTCAAGGCCTTAAAAACTGTTTAGCACGGGATCCCTGATTAACACAAGTAATTAAGGCAGTTTTAGGAAAATCTTTAAGAAAAAGGATACTTACAGAAGGGAAGTTTTTGAGAGATGAAAAGTTAAACACTTTTGAGTTATTTAAAAGTGTCCTAAGCAAATGAAAATTTTCTCTAACACTGACACACTTGAGCCAAAGAGTAAAGAGAAATGGTAGAATAATTAAGTTTCACTGGAACATGGCTGCCCATTCTGTTCATTGTTTTTTAATGTAATTTTTTAACACCTTTATTTGGTAAATAGACTGATAAAATTATTATTAAGGTTATAACATATTCCATTCATAAGGCTCTATTAACCAATTTTCTGATGATGGATCTTATGTTTCTCTCCAGTTTTAATATCAGAAGCAAGCCTGTTGCAGATGCCTTACATGCTCTATCAACTATTTCTGCACAAATATTATGAAGCAGAAAAGACAAGGATGGGATCCTTAGGGAGACTAAGTTTTAAGCTACTTGCAAGTAAAAACAGTTACCCCAAGAAAAATTGGTTGACTTACACAAAATTTAGTAGTTGAAACAACTAAAGAGGACCTTGCTTGGGAAAATGCCATGATGAAACCTAATTCTTTTAAATCAAAATCTACCTATATAAAATTTTAAGCTATTTTGCTTAATTACATATTTTCCTAAGTTCATTAGTTCTTTTAGAATACTAATACAATGCATTTTGACACATCCCATTCTTCCCATATCCATTTCCCCTTTTCTCTGTTCTTAGTTGGGGTTGCTTCTGCTGTGATAAAACACCATGACCAAAAGCAACATGGAGAGGAAAGGGTTTATTCTATCTTACAACTCTCAGGTCTAGAAGGAACTAGAAGCAGAAATGGGGAGGCAGGAACAGAGCAGCAGCCATGGAGGAATGCAGCTCGCTGCACAATCCACTGAGCTCTTAGTACTCAACGCTTTTTTAGCCCAAAGTTCAAATTCCACCATAACCTCCATTCCAGCTCCCTAGACATGGTCAGGTTTCTTACAGCAACAGAAACTGAAACTAAGACACCTACCCACCCAGTGGTGTCTTAAAAACAAAACTACAGCTTGTGTGACTCTTACACACTTGAAGGACTAGCCTTTGTTGGAGAATAGTCAACACACCAGGGCCACATCCTTCTAGAAAACTGATTTTCCTTCTCCTAGGAGCTATCAATTTCTAGTAATGTCTTAGGGGTGGGGTTTTGTGCACATTTCCCCTCTCTAGGCTTGTGTTTTGCCTGGCCTGAGGCTTCAGAAGTCTTATGCACTCTGTCTCAAATGCTGTGAATTCATTCCTGCAACTGCCTTGTGTTCATAGAACATGGCTTCCTTAACAGCTACCATCCATGGCTTTTATAATCTTTCTGCCTCCTCTCATCGATGATTCACGAGATATGGGAGGACAAGATATGATATATAAGCCCCATTTAGGGCTGAGCATTCTGCAATGTTTCATTCTTAGCACCTAATTAGATGTAAATAAGTATCAAGCACCATCCAGTGAAAAAAGATGCTTCCTTGATAAGACTGAGCAGTGCATTGATCCACCATATAACAATAAATCATTAGAAGTTGGCTTAATAATGTCTTAAATAGTAAATCACTTAAAGTAAAAGTAACAGGTTCTCCCCTAGGGCGGACAATTATTTAGCCACAAGTTCTGGGCCCTGATAACAATGCCAAATATGAGTTAACTACATTTCTACATTACATTTTAAGTTAATAAAAAGTTAGAATTTTAGTATTTTCTTATATATAATTATTTTTCCACTTAAAATTGAATAGTTCATCTATATAATTCATTTCAAACTTTAAAACATATACTGACTATATTATTTAGACATTGAATATGTTTTTGAAGAAAAGTGTTCATATGGTTAAATTAATTCAAAATGGTTTACTGCTGTAGTTTAGAGACAGAGTAGCATCCTCCCACAAGGTTCACATCTTGAAATTTTTTGTGTCTGAATGGTGATGTGATTGAGAGGTAACTGGATTCTGAGGACTCTCACATAGTCAGTATTGTAATTCCTTGAGGGAATAGTAACATGGCATGGTTGGGATGTGAGAACCATCAGAGTGAACAGTTCATAGAAGGCATACCTACAAAGACACACCTTGTCCAGGCCCTTTGCACTCTCTGTTTCCTGCTATAAACAAAATGGCTCTTTCCTCTACCAGGCTCCCATGCCATGGTGTTCTCCCTTGTCATAGGTCTGAAGCCAGTGGAAGCAGCCACTGGACTGAACACTCTGAAACCAGTAATTCAAATAAAACCTTTTTACAATCAGCTGTTTCTCAGGAATGTTGTTATAAAAGTGATGAGAATTATGAAAGGGATGATTGTCAGAGTTTATAAAAATGTCTTGTCACAATTTCTATTGTTACATGATATCAGAGAACTTGAAAATTCCTCTTAGTGATATAAAGGTCAATAAATATCAAAAGCCAAACAGTCTTGGCAATGAATGAAATCATGGCAGAACTCTGTAGGCTACAAGGCCACATTGTCAGGTGAGTCACTAAATTATATACTATCCTATCTTTTCAATAATATAAAAAATATGGGTATATATACATCAAAATAACAACCATGATAAAATTACAGACACAAATATCGCAATATTGTTCTGAATAAGCATGTGTGTGGGAAAAGATAATTTTTTAAAAATAGTAGCCATTATACTAACCTGTACCCACAAAAGAGCACAGTCATTTGAGACAAGGCTAAACAGGGCAGAGTTGAGAGACAGATTCTTGGCTTGGCTGTAAACTCTAAGTTGCAAAAGGACAACTGCTCTACCCTAATTCAAAAAAAAAGTTTCATAGAAAATATTATTCATAGAACATAGGCAGTCATAAAAGTAACTAATTTTAACACTCATTTAACATTCTAACATTTATTTAATTAATTCAAGGGCACAGCACTTTTCACATACAAGATATAGGCAGAATGTGGACTATATCTACTAGTATGTTTATGGTAGTGCTATGATTTTTATCTCTGCTGCCTTTACCAAACGATATCTACTGAAAAATGATAGTTTAGAACATTGCAATTTAAATATGTTTCATTAAATGTTGATATGAAAATATAGAAAAAAATCAAACACTATAATGAGAGAGATTGGCTCACAGCAAAGTATGCCACCAAGACAGAAGAGGAATGGAATGGATGAGAAAAGGAGGGAAAGGGAGGAGAAGGGAAGGGAAAGATATGGAGAGGACATAGGAATGAGAGAAGAATTAGAAGAAGGGTCAGAAAGAGAAAGAACAGAGAGGAGAGAAAACCAATAAAAGAATAATGTGGAACCAGTAAGAGAATTATAAATTTAGGATTATTTTTAATCTTAATGTACATTTGCAACCAATTAAAAATCTTCATTTAGAGTTGGCTCTGTCCCTCTAGGGAGTGGGTCATAGTGGCCTGGAGTAGTTCTGCTGCCACCCCTAATCACATTCTGGGCCTCGGATTGGCGTACCATAACAGTTACCCTTTCTGTGAGCTGCTGGGGTGTGTGAAGGGACTGGTCCTGTAGAGTGTTAACTGTACGATCTTTATGGCTTTGGGAAATAGCGGGATGTCTGAGGGGAGCCAGTGATAATGTGTTGGAGGCCTTGAACCAGATCAATGGCTCACTGAAATGAACATTTACTGGGTGGGGCTGATTGGGCAAAGGGACCGTGGTGCTTAGAAAGAAAATGGCACTCAAAATAAATGGCACTATTAGTAGGTTTGGCCTTGTTGGAGGTAGTATGTCACTGTGGGGCTGGGCTTTGAGGTCTCTTTTGCTCAAGTTTCCCTCAATGTGTTGGTCAGTTGACTTCCTGTTGCCTGCAAGGTGTAGAAGCATCACATCTCCCTGCATGCTGCCATGCTCCCTGTCATAATGACAATAAAGTGAACCTCTGAAACTGCAAGCAAGCCACCACAATTAAATATAAGATAAAATGGTCAACAAAAATAAAAGGCCTTCATTTAAAAACAGTTATCCATTTAAAATGTTGATATGATTAAAGGTTTTTAATAGAACTAGAAAATATCATTTAAGTATTATCACTCTAGGCTCTTGAAGTGTCTTGAAAAACAGATGACGACATTTCATAAGGGTGGAAAGACAATGAGAAGCTATTTCTTCAAACAGGACAAATGGTGAAAAAGTTCTGAATTCTATCTCATATTTGGGATGCGGAAAATGATTGGGGGGATGGTCAGGGTGGGTAACGATTGCTTTCAAAAGAGAAGAAAAGCCCTATAGGCCTCATTCTCTCCTTATGGTCTCAGATATTTTCCTTCCCTTAAAGGCGATAGCTCCTATTCTGTTGCTCTCAAGATTGCTAAAGCCTCAGAATAATAGGATAAAATTGTCTTCTAATGTCTCTATTTCTCTTATGAAGTATTCATGCCATTAAACCCCCATATCCAGCATGGAGACATCATTTACACATGTATCATTTTCCTCTGGGAAAGTCTGGCAAGTGCGTTAGCATAACACCAGGAAAGATAGAAGATGTAATTTCTTACAAGCATTTTCCTTTCTCTTCCTCATAGCAGGGTAGTTCGAAACATTAGCTTGAAGCATCTAATTTTAAAGAGACAATTTGTCACATCGTGTATCATAATTTCACTTGGTCAAGACAATACCCAAAAAAGTATAACTTTTTATGAGATGGAGACTATAAGAAATCAATTAAAATGTAAATACATATAATGTTTATATAATTTATATATAAATACACACACGTACATATTTCAGAATAAATCTTATACTAAAAAATAGCATACAAGCAAACATAATACCATGTGAGAGTGAGCCACCTACAGAACTTTAACAGTGTTTTCTTATTATTCCCTTATCTGTATCTTGCAAGTTTATCTGAAAGAATCATCTTGGTTATTCTAATTTTGAGTGTTTGTAAAAGCTAGCTAATATATGAACTGAAGAAAAGAAATCCCTACAAATGCAATATAATATACGTAGTATCTTTTTCTCTTTAAAATTATTCTATTTTTGATATTATAATATGATTACAATATGGTTCCCTTCCATTTCCTCTCTCCAAACCCTCCCATACACTCCTACCCACTCTCCTTCAAATTCATGGCCTCTTTTTTCCACCAGTTGTTGTTGCATGTATATATGAATATACTTACATATTCCTAAGCATAGTTTTCTAAATTCTACAAAACAAAATAGACTCTAAATTAGGTTAGGTTATAACTATCTCTAAATAATCACTAGAGCTCTTCCCACCAACAAGTCATGGTGCCCATAAGCTACTAGTTTGTTTTATCAGATGCCTTCCAACAACTCATATCTGAGCTGACAGGGGTAAAGTGAGCTAATACTGTTTGGGACCAGTAATAGGAGAGTATGCAAATGTGTTGCTAAGTATTTGTATTTCCTTACCCCAAAGACTTAAAGTCACATCTTCTTGTCAAAGGCTCTCTGTCAGTAAAAGCAAACACTCCTAAGCTCTTTCAGTTGCTCCAAAGATAACTGGCTGGTCCTGCTTTTTGAGCAGCAACATCACAGGTTTAAAGGGGGCACAGCTGGATAAATCACCTACACATTTCCTTTGAGAGACAACACAACTTTTACCCCCACCCCCTTTTTTAAGTGATAAGTATCTTTGGTTGAAATAATGAGAAGTTCCAACTGTAAGTGATAGCATGAGAACAACACAAGTCTATTGGTTCTACAAACACCGTGGGCTCCAGGCAGAGAAAAATCGGTTAGCATTATTTGTAAAGGGTTCAAAGAGGGGAGAGAGATAGAAATGCCAAGGAATCTGTCAGGTGAGGTAACAAACCTGCTGAAGGTCAGCTGAGAGGGCTACCACTGATGCTGCTTAGTGTGCTGCGGATGCTGCAGCATAGGTCCCTATTGTACAGGCAAAGGGATGGGACCAGTTCCAGGCAAAACTGGTGGATGGATGGATAGCAGGTCCAGATGGACAACAGGGAAGATAGGCAGAGGGCAGTTCCAGTGGGCTGTGTCAATAGCTGGGACCAATTTAGTTAAAGAATCCCATAAGGACAACTGGGGGTTATTTGCTTATGAGTCCCCACCCCTGCACAAATACAGCGGAATTGTCAGAGCTGTCATTGGCATCATAGTACCAGGGCTCCACCTCTTAATGGGTTCCAGATGAGAGAGTCACACACTTTGTTTCATCCATGTACCTCATGAGGTCTTACTGATAAGGCTTTAATATATGCATATGCTCCTACAGTCTCAATTCACTTTGGAAAATGTACAAGTTTGTCCTTTTTCGACTTCAGAAGACACACAATCTATCTATGTACATGGGCCATGCCACTGGGAAATCTAGAGTTACATTTAGCTTTCTTCAGATTCCCAATTCAGCCTCTTCTTTGCCTTTTGGCTGGTGTTCTCAGAGGTGAGGTTTTATTTCTTTATTCATCTCTCCTTGGGTTAGGCTACTTCAAAAAAAAAAAAAAAGCTTTAATAAAGTAGAGTGGAGATGATGGTAAAATCTACAGAATAAATGAATGAGTGCAGGATCAAGACAGGTAGCATGACTAAAAAAGGCTAATTCACAAAGGTACAACTTGCAGCTAAATCCAGAATGGAACACGGACTGCAGAGACTAAGCAATCTGATCTGAAAGGGGGACCTAAGAAAAGATTCTAAGGAACTGATACTCCACAGAGATAAACCAGGGCAAAGTTACAAGGGAAAACAGAGCCAAGTAACTGGGGAAGAAAAATCAGAAAACTCTAGAATGGCCTCTATTTAACTCTAAACGGGGCTAACCGGTCCCTGACAATCAACTTCCATCCTGTGGCAAGGGAGCAGAGAGAGCTGCTGCTTTGTACATGAATGTCCTTCCTGAGAAGCTCCTGGTTACTAAGCCCCAACAGTTCTTTCCTTTCCCCCAGAATTGAGAGCTCTGAGAAATCCTATGGAAATCTGTATTTCTTAAAAACAAACAACAACAGAAAAAACCTCCCCCATATACTTAGTGGCATCCATGGGGAAAGGTGAAAGGGATGTACCCTGCCTCCAAGCTCAGCCGTCCACAAACACTGTCCACAGAACATCAATTCTTGCCTCTCTTCACCTGCAGATGCTTGCTCCTCCCTGCCGCCTGCCCAGTTAACTCCTTGTCCTCCTCAGGGTACCAAGGTTACTTTCTCCTTCAGAAAGATTCTAACCATCTACACCTGCTCCACAGGATGAGACTCTGAATGCATTCCTGTTAGACATTTGCATAGAATGTATGTATGTTCTTCTCCGATAATGAGATTGATAACTACCTTACATGCCATTCTAGAGCCTTCATCCAGCTGATGGAAGAAGAAGCAGACACCCACAGCTAAGGACTTAGCCAAACTCTTAAAATCCCATTGCAGAGAGGGAGAAGTAATGAGCAAAGGGATCAAGACTAGACTACAGAAACCCACAGAGACAGCTGACCTGAACAAGGGGGAGCTAAAGGATCCCCCAGACTGATAGCTGGGAAACCAGCATAGGACCTAACCAGACCCCCTGAACATGGGCCTCAATTAGAAGGCCTGGGCAGCCTAGGGGACCTCTGACAGTGGAACAAAGATGTATCCTTGGTACATGAAAGGACTTTGGGAGCATATTCCCAATGGAGGCATACTCCCTTAGCCTAGAGACACAGGGAAGGGCCTAGGCCCTACCCCAAATGACCTGACAGACTTTGATGATCCCTCATGGAAGGCCTCACCCTCCCTGGGGAGTTGATGGGGGATCTGTGAGGAGCATGGGAGGGAGAGGGAACTTGGATAAGAAAATAAATTTAAAAATAGGAAAAATAAAAAAGAATATATTCTTTTCAAAGCAGCTACCTAGTTTGTAATCATATGTTATTAGTATTTAGTTTTACTAGCTGTTTCATACTGTACCATTTTTTTTAACCGTCAAACATTAGTGACCGTTTCAAACCTAGTAGGGTACATGGCACAGAGTAGAATAATGAATTACAACATACACCATGTTCTAATTAATTTATAGAAACTGTGAATCAATATACAGGAAAATGGAACAGCATAACCTAACATTAATCCTACTGAATGAGAGTAAAGGACAGCACCCAAATTATCCAAATTTATAGCAAGTTTGATCATATTGCACAATATAGCCAGTCCAGCGACTGCCTCTCCCTAAATGTTTTGAGGGGATTTTAGAGGTCAGCCCCAAACATAGAAGTGGGGTTTTTATACTCCCCCCAAACTGCAAAACAATAGGGATACCAAGGGTTGAGGATTTCCAGGGGAAAATTTGGCTACACAGGAACTTAGCAGGACATCTCCAACATCTCAAAGTTATTTGGCAGAATATCTTATGAGGAAGGAGGTCAGGATATAACTGGAGTATAAGGTGTGGGTCATGTCAAATTTCAGAAACTTAAGTTGTACAGTAAGCAGAAACACATTTATTTCAACCATGTAACAAGATAGTTGCTACTGATCTTAAGATGGAGTTAGTCTGATTCATTACTAGGCCCAGCGCATTAAAGAACTACATGCAAGTGGAAACTTCAGTACTCAGTGACAAAAGATAGTATTGTTTAACTATAGGAAAGAAAACAAAATAAAATTACCATAAATTTATATCATTACAGGTGGGAGAAGAAGACGGCAGGAGAGGGTTGTAACTCTTGGAAGCCTAAGATTTCTGGATGGTGTGCTTAACTGTGCTAAACACAGGACAGGAATCATGTCAAGTCAGGAGCTGTTCTCATTAAGTAACTGCCACACTGGAAAATTGCACAGACTGGACATGCAATCTCTCTAAATGAGACAGTCACTTATAAACACAAAGCATGCAAAAATATTTCATGTTTTCAGACTGACATTTCTTTATGGATAATGTGATTAGCTCAAGGGAGGTAAGGTTCTTAATAAGAGATAACAGCTCCAAACTAGTCTACATTTTGAAACATGAGTTAGATTTAACCAAATGTAATTAGATTTAATTAAAATCCAATAAGGTGTTAGCATATTTAGAATGGTTTGTAAAGATTTCCATGACTTAAGTGAATATCTACACATTAGAACTGTCACAGTTGACACATAAAAAATATTTTAAATATTTAAAAAGCATTTATCCAAGGCCATTCATTTCTGACCCAGCCTCTGTCCCAGGTCAACTATGAAGAAGGCTAATTTTCTCTAAGCAAGTTTTTCCAAGCACTTTTCCAACAGATAATATGCTTTTAAAAAAATAAAGGTTTCGAAAACTTAAAATTATTTTGTAGTGTTTTGGTGCTTTGGAAATTGATTTGATTTTTTTCACATGTCTTCTAGGGTTCACTTTTTAAGGTTATATTATAGTATCTGTTTCGTCAGGAATTATAGAACACAGCACATGAATTAAATGATGGTTTGTCAGCTAAAGCAGCAGCCATGGCTTTCTCTAGGGATGACTCTCTTCTAGTTTACGCTTTTATTCACCAAGAAGCCTACTCAAAGTTCAAAACAAACAAACAAACAAGAAAAGAGAAATTTAGGCAAAGTAGCCAAACCAAATAATACCTTTGTTTGGTTTATGGGCTAGGGCTGATGCCCAGACTGGTCCCACCTCCCTAAGAAGTTGAAATATTTAGTGTGAACTCTTGATCCTTTTGTTCCTACCTTCCACATGCTACAAGTAGAGTTACAAACTATAACTTCCTGTTGAAATAATACTTAGGAGATTAAAACACAGTTCTCTTTTAATATTGTGAGTTAATACTTGTATGAAAATTAATCAATCAAATGTGTTTCATATATTCATATCTTTGGATGAGTCAAAAATTCCAACTTGCTTGATCTAATTTAGTTAGTCTAAAGATATTGTTGTATTTTTCCAAAGAAGTTTACTAAACTTGTGGCACAGGAAGACACAACATCTTTTAACATCTTTTGGAAAAAATCCTAATGATACTCTGCTGTAGTCGTATATTGGTGCCTAGCTTAATTGTCACCAGAGGTGTGTCAATCAGAAACCAATGGGAGCAGATGCAAAGACCTACAGCCAAACACTAGGGAGAGCCAGTGGAACCCCACAAAAGAGGGTGAGGAAGGAATGTCAGAGCCAGAGGAGTTAAGGACATCAAAAGGACATGAACCACTGAATCAACTAAGCAGGACCCATAGGGGCTCAGAGAAACTTAAGCAACAGACACAGGCCCTGCATGGATTTGAACTACATTCTTTGCATATACGTTGTGGTTGTGGGACTCCTAACACTGGGAGTTGGAAGTATCTCTGACTCTTTTGCCTGCCCCTGGGATCCTTTTCCTCCGACTGGGTTGCCATGTACAGCCATGATATGTCTGTTTGTACCCAGTCACATTGCATCTTGTTAGGTCATGTTCCCTGAATATCCCTGGAAGGCCTGCTTCCTGAAAAGAAGTATGAGGACTTGATCTAGGGGGAATGGGTAGGAGGGGACTGGGAAGAATGGAAGGGGGAAAAAAAGGACAAAGTTTTATTTAGATTTTCTATTGTTGTGATAAATACCATGACAACTTAGTGAAGAAAGGGTTGATATCATCTTATAGCTTGTAATCCATCATCCAGAGAACTCAGGGCAGGACCTGGTACAGATGCCATGGGAACACAGCTTACTATCTTACTCTGTGGCTTTCTCAGCCTATTTTCTTACATCATCCAGGACCATCAATCAAGAGTGGCAACCACTCACATAGGCAGGTCATATCATATCAATCACTAATTAAGAAAATGTCCCACAACCTTGCCTACAGGCCAACCTTGTGGTCTCCACTGCTTTCTTAATTGAATTTCCCCTCTTCTCAAATGACTCTAGCTTCTGTCAAGTTGAGAAAACAAAGTATAATGAAACCCCTCAAAAACTTAGCCAGAACAGGTATAATATGTAAATGACACGTTTTCCTAACAAAACTCCAATTGTGCCCTTTAACCACAAATATTGTATGTGTTTGCAGTGCTTGAAATTGAGTATCAGGTTCGGTGTTGATCTACTTTGAAAGTATAATCCCCTCCTTCCTAGACCAATAAGAGAGGTGTAGCTAATGCTTGTTAGTACTTATTTACATAAACTACACTGAAAAGCAAGCTATGTAGGTGGACATTTTTCAAGTGCAGACTCACACAGTTGTAGTTTTGGTTAAATAAAAAATTCTATGTATGTTTCAAAGATGTCTGTTTTGGACACTGTATCCTATTAAAATGATATTATAATAGCTTTAGCAATGTTAAGATTCCAAATCTTACATTTAGGAAGTGCTCCCCCCCAAACACACCTAGAACATTCACGCGAATTGCAATGGAGTTTGTATAACTTATACTGCTTCTGCTGCTGTAATAATGTTCCACATGGGTAAGATAAGCTATAACGTTGTATTAGTTTGAATTTGTGGAAGAAAATTCATACCCTAGAAAGTAGTCCACATGATGTAACTTAGCAAGCTATGTTTAGCTGGGCAGTGGGTTGAGATGATAAGACCTAGCTACTGGCTGCTGTCAAGCACATTTAGAATGCTCCAGTTTACCTTTGTCATGTACAAATGATGGTAGCAAGAGTAGAACAATGGTTTTATGTGCACGTCTATTTTTTTATTCATTGGTACTCTCCTTACAGACTCAAGATAGTACTATTGTTTGCCACTGGGGGAGTCAAGTGATTCATCAGAAGGAGACTTCTCAGTGACCCAGATACTGGTATAACTCTAGACCAGAGCTGGACTCTGTCTTCAAAGAGCTCACAGGCTTTGAGGAAAAGGGAAATGAGACAACAATCAGAGAGAGTGATAATTTCAGGGACTGAGGAGATACAGTGTTACAGGACTAAGGGGCTTAAGAAAAACCTCGCAGGAAGAACACTCTACACTGCTGCCTTTGAGGGTTGATACAAAATGACAGGCTGACAGCCCTGTGCCAGGACAAGAGTCTTCTTTCCAATCTTATACTGCTCATTTAAAAGTGTGGGTGGTCCAGAAGCCAGGAGAGCTGCCATGCAGGGGGCCATTGCAACTGGCAAGAATTCTTACCATTATAAGGAAACTATACTCTTGCTGAGAAGCCATGGGGTAAGAATCTAAGTTGGAAAAGAACAGGGAGGTTGGAGGGAGGCAGTAGTCAGGCCCTGGTGAGGCTTTCATCCAGAGGTCACCCAAGAAACAAAACAAAGTCAATGCTGAGGAGGGAGTGTGTAACATAGTCAGGTGTGTGTTTCAGAACCTGGAATGAAATGCAAACAAGAATGGAGGCTGGGGTCAAACAGAGCTTCATAGAATAAACCTAGTGAGGCCTAGTGAGGTGCAAGGGGGCCACAATGATAAATAAAATGAGATACAGATTTGCTTGATAGCAACATGCTAGAATCTGCAGGCTTCAGACACAGGGATCAGGAAGAAGAAATTAGAATCACCTGAGTTTCTAGCTAGGATGCTTGTACAGGCAGAAATACCACACATTCATACAGCAGAGAAAAACAGAAAGATTAGAGTCTTTTCTTAAGTGTAACTACTTTGAATGTGATGAATTTAAAGGGTTTGAAGGTACCAAGAGAGAAGGCATGCTCTCTGTTAATAATCTAGGTTTCAAACAAACAAACAAACAAACAAACAAAACGAGATTTTTGTGATCACAGAGTTCCTTCTACACCTGAAGGCTATTTCTTTGTTATGAGTATTGGTTCTTTGTAAAAATTTCTTTCAAAATAGACATGCTATATACAATATAAAATGTATGGCAGAGTAATATAGAACAAGCTACATCCGTTTCCTATTAAATAGAAGAGAATAATTACACTTTATGATGAAACTATTGCTCATCTATGCCATATGGATAAGTATTCCAAGATGATATTAATTATCTTCCTTGTAATACATCTTAATTAACATAAGTGATTTTATAAAATTCTGGGCTATTTAAAAATGTTTATTATGTTGACCAATTTTAAGAAAATGATCACTAAAGAATATACAGATTCTTTTTGTTCAGACAACCAGAAAGCAACATGATTGAGGGTGTGGGGGGAAGGAGAGAGCACCAAACCACAACAACACACACAGTAGCTAAGTAAAGGAACCAGCCTCTTTGTGACCAGAAAGAGCAGCCCCATGGTGTAAACACAGCAGAGTCAAGCTCAGCTTGATGTACGAAAGCCTTTTCTTTCTAAGATCTCACCACCTGCAGGAACACAGCAAAGGTCACTAGCTAGGTTGGGAACCTTTCTGAAAAAGGGAGCCACGAAGCATTCACAGATATGCCCAAGAAACACTAATGATGAAATTTTAATGTAATCACCAATCTGTCTGATGATGAGGGTAACAAGTCCATCTGTTAGTACTTCTCATCCCAAAAGTGACTAAACGCATGAGGTCCAAAAACCTGCTCTAGGTTTTCCAAATATAATGTCATTCCTGCAATTTTTAATAAGTTTGCAGCAGCAGCAGTCAGGCACCCTCAACTCTAAATCTGATTAGGAATTAATTCGATTCATGGTTAGTAGGGTGGGCACTTAGCACAGTACTCATTAACAGTAGAGTACAATAAACCACATGACACCAGGTTGTTGAAAGTTGAATTTGGAAAAACGTCTGGTCTGCCTGTTTTGTGAGCAGAGTTCTAACCCACTGTCTAGATGCTGGTTCATCTGGCTTTCTTAGAACCAGTATTTGGACAGAAAGAACCAGAGACTCACATGACCCAAAACACTGCCCAACTAGGCACCTCATTTTGGAACCTTAGGTACAGCTGTTTAATGCTGATATCGAGGTTGACCCTTGGCTACTAAGCACAAAACACTGGGTGCTCCCTTTTGAATGTACCTCTTGATTATTAAATGATGGGCTAAGCATTTGGGACCTTAAAATTACATTCGTGGCTCGTAAATTTTGTTTAATCTTTTTCTCTGAGACACCCCATTTAAAAATGAAGTAACAAAGGGAATGAGATTAGAAATCTATAGTCGACTTCATTTCTGTCACTTTGGCAGACTGGTAGAAAATTTGTAATATTCTCATATGCAAAATATTAAAAATTTTGAGGATTTCTTATGAGAATTTGCCAAATTCAATAAAATCCAAACGTTGCCATCTGCCAGCAAAGTTATATTATGGCAAAGAGGAAAATTAAACATTAGAACACAGTGAGAAGCTCACAGACTCGCCCCAGGTAAAATTGTGCTATTTTATAAGCCAAAAGATTTCAAGTTGTTGCCAACCAAAGCCATCTTGCACTTTATGTAACAAGCAAGTCTGAGCCAGGAATGTGAAGGCGATAGTCATTTAGTAGGAGTCCACTAACTCTCCATTTCTATTTCTTTTGCCACACTTAATAACAGTGCATTTTCTTTGATAGTTTGCAGCCAATGAAGTTCTTTCAGAAGTCAAAATAAATGAGGACGTGTGTCTTCCCAAACTGTTAAATCACTTTATGCCCAGAGCTTTGCAGAATGTCTTTAGAGTATACACTTTCCCGAACACACTCTTGTTGTGCGGAGGAATATACATGTGAGTGTAGGTACCTCCAGACACCTGGAACTGGAGTTACAAGGCTATGAGCAGCCTATGAGAGAGCTAGGAAACAAGCTAGCATATAGGAGAAAAGAGAAGAGAATGTGTTAGTGTGAAAACAATCCCTTAGAGCTTACATAAACATAGTCTTTCTTTAAACCAATGAAAAATTAGTTGAGGTAATAGGGTTCTTGTATTTAAAAACTTTTTTTTTTTGTCAGATTGCACAGAAAAGGGAAGGCTATCTGAATTTTACCCTACCTGATAAGGTGTCCTGGGTCAGATGATATATCTAAAAATTCCCAGAGAGAAATGCTTCTAAGTTACGGTAGTTTTTAAATACACAGATTTAAAAAATAATTTACTCAAAATTAACCTTACTAAATGACTGGATATCAAAAATAATATTAAAAATACAAGGTAAAAGTAATGTAACAGACATATTCAAACAATGCTTCAGCAAGGCAAAGGTGTCTAAGGTGTTCCTGCATATAATTAGGTAACACACAGATCAGAATTATTATCAAAGTGAGTGGAAGTAAAGAAAGTCCATTTGGCTATATGTGATAAATGGCATAAACATAAAAATAAACTTAATTTACAAAGATTTGGTTTTATCTTAAATAACATGTGTGTGTGTGTGTTGTGCGGGGGTATATACATGTGAGTGTAGGTACCTACAGATACCTGGAGCTGGAGTTACAAGGCTATGAACGGCCTATGAGAGAGCTAGGAAACAAGCTGGCATCTTCAGCAAGAGCATCATATTCTCTTAATTGCTGAGTTGTTTCTTCAGCCGTTCACTATCATGATATGTCATATAATCACCTAACTGAAAAACACCATATAATGTATGTATGTGTGCACATATGGGCATTAAAAGATAAACTTTCTATAAAGCCACGCATGCTGTTAGACTGAATATAAAAGCTGAAATATAAAATAGTGTATTAGTGGTAAATGGTAAAGAAAAGTGTGAATGATAATAAGTGTTCTAGGAAGTGGATTTAGTTGGTAAAATGCTTGCTTTTTAAGTATCAAGACCTGTGTTTGATCCTCAGAATCAACACACAAAAAGCTGGGCTTAGTGGTGCACAGTTTGAATCTCAGTTCTGAGGAGGCAGAGAGTGGCTCGTCCTCAGAAATTATCGCCAAACAACTTAACCTACTTGGTGAGATCCAGTCCAATGACAGATCTAGTCTTACAAAGAAAGAAACAAACTAATAGAAACAATGTGGATGATCCCTGGGAAATGACATTTGACTTCCATATAACATGCAAGTCTACATGTGTGTCCCTACATACATACACATGAATGCACATACACATGCAGAAACATATGCAAAGTAAAATATCCAAAACAAAAAAGTGGATTCTTAGTTCAACCTCTTTGAAGTCAAACTTGTCTTAAAGCATTGATCTGAATTTGGGGGTAGAGAGGGACCAGGGAAGGGCTTGGTACTCAAGTTTAAGTAGAGAGGAATAAGGAAGCATGGCATTTTAGTTTCCTGTCTCCCTTGGCTCTTCAGCCAACAGTGTCCTATGTCTCCTTCTCCCCATGAACAGATTGTGAGCAGGTTGGTCTGGCATGAATATGGTCTGCCCCTGGTCTTCAGCTGCTTCCTGGGTTAGTGTGAAGATTGTGGTCCTCTGTGTGGCAGTCTTGGGGAGGAGGAGCTATTGAGAGTAAGGCAATGGTGTCACTCTGAAGACATCCTGGCTAAACTGCACCAGTGGCTTGTTACAAAGAAGCAAGCTTGGACCTTCCCCAGTCCTTCTCTGAAGTCCTATTCCACCATGTGACCTCGCCATCCCACAGATGATCCTGCCATGATGCTGTATATGAGCATATGATGTAGTGATGGAAAAGGGGACTCAGAACTAGAATAATGCAGTTTGAATGTTGAGCCTCCAAAAACTGAGATCAATAAATCTCTTTTATTTAGATATTGCCACATCTCAGGTGCATCATTACAATAGAAAAATGACCAGTAAGATTCCAAGGTGTCTTTACAAACTTGTTCAGATTTTCTTGAGTCTCAAAGGATCCAGATAATACAAAGTTGCATTTGTTATCTGAACATCCTTTCTTCTGCGGATCCATGCCCTCAGTGCCTGTGAGTCCCCTGCTGCATTTCAGGCCCACACTCAAAAATATGTAAGAGTTGAGTTCCCTGGACATTATATATTAACACAATGCCACATGGGAGATAGGGTTGCAATTTCTGCCAAAATTTACAACAGAGCACTAGAGATCTTTTGACAGCTGAGTTTTACCAGAACAGATATAAATCTTCTATGACTTCAAGTGAGAAACAAAACCAGTGTTGATGGTGAATATATGACAACCAAAGGATGTTTTCCCATCATAACTGACACAGGGCATTATTCATGGTGAAAGCCACATCCATGTGATGGAAATTAACTCTCAAATCATAAAAAAGGGTGCTCACTGAATAAATGTCAGACAACAATACAAATATTCAAGCCAAAAATTCCAGACAGGACTCAGAAGACAAAAGCACACTTTGCTTCATAAAATAAGGCTTGATGCTTTCAACAGTGCTAAGCATTTCATTAATGTTAGTATGCCCCATTCCCCCAGCATCTAGAATTACTGAACAAAAAAAAAAAAAAAAAAGAATGCCAGAAGAAAAAGATTAAAGACAGGAGAAACATAAACATTTGAGTAGAGGCAAACACAAGGAAACAAATCAAACAAAGGTTAACAGAAAAAAGAACAAGAATATAGGTGTGGGTAAAGCCATAGGAGTAGAGCTGAGAATTTCTACAAATATGTATTTTGATCCACAAAACATTCCTTCCAACAGGTACCACTATCATCATTTTACCAGTGAGGAAACAGACTCAAAGAGCCCTAACTAGTCTTCATGATACCAGGGCTAATCCGAGTCAATGCTAGGATTTAGACTCTGGTATATTTGACAATTCACTGGAAGCCCAATGTTATCCTGATAAATGCCCACCACAATAACCCTAAAACCAGTGTCTTGAGATTATGAGACAATTCTCTTGCTGTATGTTCACCTGTATATGGAAAATAAAGGAGTGAAAACAACAAAGAGTCAACAATGTTTGCCAACAGCAAAATACTCAGATATAAGATATAAGTTCTGGAGACCTAATGTGTAGCAGCATTGGTAACAACAGACAAAACTAAACCAACTGTGAGATTCATTATATAATTATGTGTGTGCCACTGAGGACACGGGGAAAGTACACCCAAGATTTTAACACCATTAACAACTGAATTCCCTTAAAGATTATACTTCCTTAACTGCTACCCATGTATTTATACTTTAACAATTACAGCCTTTGACATGTCTTCAAATCATATACTTATTTAACAAACCACAACATTTTTTTCAAATGGCTTTATGCTTCCTCATCATTTTCTTCATTTCTGAAATCTTCAGAGGATGATGGTAAAATTACTAAGAACTGTACTTCTCTGCCTGGAGTGTTCTAAACATTATTTTGTGTGTGTGTGTGTGTGTGTGTGTGTGTGTGTGTATGTATGTGTGTGTGTGTGTGCATGTGTGTGTGTATGTGTGTGTGTGTATGTGTGTATAAGTGTGTGTGAATATATGTGTGTGTACTTGTGCGTGTGTGTGTATTTGTGTGAGTGTGTGTGTGTGCGTGCGTGCGTGTGTGTATGTGTGTGTATGTGTGTATAAGTGTGTGTGTATTTGTGCATGTGTGTATTTGTTTGTGTATGTGCGTGTGTGTGTGTGTGTGTGTGTGTGTGTGTGTGTGTGTGTCCCACTAGATATGTTTTCCCTTACCCCACAGATCGTTCTGATCTGTACCACAGCACTGGAGCAGCCCAGGAAGCTCCCTGGGGTTGTGGGACTGTGCTGAGAGTGAAGGCAGTCCACTGGCTATATGTGATTTTCCTGTGAATCACAGTTACAAGACTCCTGACCTCAAAGCTTAGTTCTGACTTCAGGATACAGCATCTCTTAGAAAAGCTGCCTTCAAACCTTCTACAAAGTGACATAACCTCTTCGCACATTTGTAGGTAGACATTTAGATATTTTGCTCTAAAAAGTTGCAAAGGGGGATGATTTCTGGTATATTTTAAACACTGGCATTTCACATAAAAACCATGATGTTCCTCTTAAGTAGAATCCATGATATCTAATGCTTACAGCACAGCGACTATAGCACCTTCCACTTAGAGTGGACCATAGAACGATAACAAAAACAGACAGTACTCCCTTTTCCTGGAACTGCTACTTTGATTTCATTTCTCAAGAGACTTAGAATTTGATCATAATCTGTATTAATGTGTGAACATACTTTGATGGGGATGCTATTTATCTGTGTCAAATTTATGTATAAGAAAATAGTTATTTGCTCTAACCAGGATGTCCTTATCCTAAAACTTCTGAGTATAGTTATTCTAAGGATTACTAGTACTCAAGATCTTCAGTGTAAATGATAAAGTGTAAATTCACTTCTTAAACACACATGTCAAAAAACAGCCTATGCTTTGTTTCTTGAACTGCTGTGCCCATAGGTGCCCAGTTTTAATGGTAGAGGGAGTCAGGGTTTAGCCTGACTAAGAAAATTAATGCATGGGAATATTATGATAATAATGTCCATCAATTTGTTTAATTTCTATTTAAATATCTCCAAGGCACATAGTGATTAACAGACAAAATCTAGCTTTCAATTATTTATCAGGTAAAGGCCTGAATTAATCCATCAGCTCAGTTGAAAACAAAGTAGTGAAAGACATCTCATTTGCAAAAGGACTGATTGGATCATCTGCCAATTGCATCCTCAAAGTCAGCAGTAATATTTCCCTTTTGAGTATTGCTCTGTAGGCTTTTCCATTCTGGGGAAAAATCAACACAGAAGGAAGAAGTTGGCAGAGAGGGATAGCTTTATTTTGGAAAGCAAGAAAAGAATAATTGTAAAGGAGGCTGAGATGAGATTTGCAGGTAACAGGTCCTTTCCTAGATAGAAGTGTGGTAGCAGGAAGTACTCATGGGGTCAGAGGGTCAATTCTGCTAACACCAGCCTTGGGCTGAATTATTCCTGGGAAACAAACTGTCTTGTTTATCCAGAAGTCCTCACCATCTCAGTTTAGAAAAAAAGGTCTCAGCCAGAGTGGCAAATGTCCAAAAGTGATTATATAACTCAAGCCTAATTGAACACACACAAGAAAAGAACTGATTTCTTGAAGAGAATGCTTTTCATGGAATGAAAATATAATATAGGAATCTGGGGTAGGAAAGAAGACACAGACCAACCGGTAGACTTGTATATATGACTTCAGGACTGACCACTTGGTATCGAACAACCAATTGGTGTATTCTTTGGGGAAGACTGTTTCTCTCACTCTGAGAATTCCTTAGATTGCTGTAGATCTTATGTAGACAATATAGGATTTAAGAGTTGTGCATTCTTGATGGGGGAAGTCCTTCTGTATATATGTTTCTCTTATTGGTTGATGAATAAAAACACTGTCTGGCCAATGAGGCAGGAAGATAAGTGGGACTAGGCGAATTCTGGGCAAGGTATATAGAGAAGGCCCACCAGAAGAGTCGCCGTGCTGCAGCAAGAGTAACACCATGCCGGAGCATTACTTGGTAAGACACAGCCTTGTGGCAATACATAGATTGATAGAAATGAGTTAATAATTAAGAAAGAGCTATCCAATAAGAAGCCCTAGTCATTGGCCAACAGCTGTGTGTTCATTTGGGGCTGAAGGGCGGCAGGACCAGCTGGGACAAAGAATTTCTACAACACATTCTCTTGTCCATTTTATCACATCTATTGGTGCTGAACTTAATCAGTTCATATGTAGGAGTAGTAATATTGGTGAGACTTTATGGGTGTGGCTTCTGTCATTCCTAGGAAACACACTGACAGGAAATACACTGTTCATCTGGCTCTAGAGCACCTGCTGAGATTTTTTACTGTGTTAGTGCAAATGCAGAACTGAGTGGTATAATTTACAGACCTTGTATTCAAGAAGCTTCCCATTTTTTGTCCCTCTATTCAGTAGAGGAAGTTCAACCATAAAAAGAATATATGGGTTATATAATAAGTCTAGTATCCCTATGGGAAAGGGATGACAGCAGCTCTGGGATACAACATTCTACCAGGGATGTGACAACAGCATAAGACCTAGAAACTATGGAGGGGTGAGATTCATTAAAGATCTGGACTACCCTGCAGCAGCCATGTCCATGACTCCTATTATTACCAAGGGCTGTGGGTCTGGTCAGTCTCCTGAGACCATGTTGGTGTCTAAGGACCTTACTGTCACTTTAGCCATACTGGCTTTGGTGACCTGTGTTGCCACTAGGGCCATAGTGACATCTTGACATTGGGGTCCAAGCTGTTGCCAAGAGCCATGTCTAGATCTGTGTTCCTGCTGCAGCTAAGGTCTGTGATAATGTCCAAAGACTGTGTTACTACAGGCAGGAGTCATGTTGAAATCTAAGGGCTGAGCCAGCCCACCCCTCACTGGTTCCAAAATGGCTGGCCATGCTTCTTTCTGGACAATGCTGCAGGCCTGACCCTGCACTTTGGGCAAGATGGCCCCACCCCTCACCAGGATCTGAAAGAACTGACCCAGATAGTGTGGGTCTAGGAGAGCTGGCTGTGCCCCTTGACTGAGGAAGGTGGTCCCATTTCCCTGGACTGACCAGCTCAGTTATCATGCAGGCCAATATCCTGAACCTTGGGTTGGCCCACCCTAACATCTACTCCACCTGTGGCCTGCTTGAGCACATGAAGGGACTGGTCCTGCAGAATCAGAGCCACATGATCTCTGTGACTCAGGGCAACAGCAGGATAACTGAAAGGCATTTCAGTGAAGGCCCAGTGATGATGGCGCCACAGGCCTTGGAGCAGACCAATGAATCTTTGCAATGAATATTATGTGGATGGGGCTGATTAGACAAAAGGATAAACTGTGTGACACATCGCAGCTCCCAATGCTGCTATGATGAAGAGATGTTGAAAGACAGAGGTGTAAGGTAGTTCTTTATTTTTTTTTGTTTTAAAATATTTTGTGGAGGAAACACCACAGGGATGAGGGGTAGATATGGAAGAACTGGGAGGTAAGCAGGATTGGGGTGCATGAAGTGAAATTCTCAAAGAATCAATAAAGAATTAAGTTATAAAAAAGAGATCTGCAATAGAGATAAAAGAAGCTCCCACCAAGAGACAAATAAGAAGATCATATATAGAGAAACACATTTCCCCATTTCTTTTCAACCTAAACCCTAGTGAAACCTTGTAGAATTGGGTGGATAAATAGGAAAAGGAAGCAGGATGGGGATGCAGCTCACTTGGTAATAGTACTGGCCTATATAGTACAGGATGTCCTTGGTTCAATCCCCAACACCATACAAACTGAGTGTGGAGGTGCATGTCTCTAACTTTAGCACTTAGGAGGTGGAGGCAGGGTGCCAAGAAGTTCAGTCTCACCCTTGGCTACACTAAGAACAGCTTAGAATATATGACTGAAGGAAGCAAGCAGGCAGGCAATCCCTCTCAATTCTCCCATCTCTCCCTTCTCTTCTTTCTATTGATCCTCTGAGGAAAGAATGAAAAGACAAATTGTAATAAATTGTAATGTATTGTCTTTTCCCTATTGTAAGCTTCTGGGTGGATTGGAAAGGAGGTGTGTGTGTGTGTGTGTGTGTGTGTGTGTGTGTGTGGATGTATGTGTGTAGGGAGAGGGAGAGAGAGAGGGAGAGGGAGAAGGAGAAGAAGAGGGAGAGAGAGAGAGAGAGAGAGAGAGAGAGAGAGAGAGAGAGAGAGAGAGAGAGAGAGAGAGAGAGGAGAGAGAGAAAGAGAGAGAGAAGTAGATTTTGCCTTAAACTGATTCTGATGCTCACTGCCATTAGACACCTTTGAAAGAGGCCAGGAAAGACATAGTATCTGTGAAGACACCTTATGAAGGAGAATCTTAATCTCAGAGGACAGTTGGATAACAAATGATGACAAGCCATGATACAATGAGGCGTTGTCCAAATGAAATGAAACAGTGAGAGTTACAAGAGATTGCTAGTTACAGAGAGGGAGGAGTGATAAAAAAAAAATGGGTCAAGACCAGGCTACAGAAATCCACAGAGACAGATGACCTGAACAAGGGGGGAACTCATAGACCCCTTCAGACCCCCATGAATGTGGGTCTCAGAAGGCCTGGGCAGTCTAAGGGACCTCTGACAGTGGAATCAGTATATATCCCTGGTGCAGGAAAGGACTTTAAGAGCACATTCCCCAAGGAGGGATACTCCCTTAACGTAGAGGCCGGAAGAAAGGGCAAGACCCTACTCCAAATGATTTGGCAGATTTTGATGATCCTTCCTGGAAGGCATCACCCTCCTTGTGTAGAGGAAGGGGGAATGAATGGGATGGGAGAGGGGGTTGGGGGAATGGGAGGAAAGAAAGGAGAGGGAGGGAGGGAGAGGGAACTGGTATTGATATGTAAAATAAGAAAAAGAAAAGAGGTAAGTGTGAGATTAAAGTTATTGGTGAACTGTAAGTAAGCCTAATGCCAAGATGTTAGGAAACCCTAAGGAGATGCATCCCTCCAAATGTCACTGCTATTTTCCACTGGAGCTTAAGTGTACTCCCTGGCTACAGTCTGCAACATTAACATTCTAAATTCACATTTGATCATGTTTTCAATTATGAAGACCCCCAGATTAACAAAACATATTCTCAATGCATTTAATGTCTGTTTTGGGTCAGTGTTTGTCTCCTGGGCTCCATTTTGCTCTGTATCTCTGGCATTATTCTTAGTGAAGTGTCCCTTTTAGAGACTTTAATAAAAGGAAGCAAACTGTCATAATGTTAGTGATGGAAATGAGAAGGGGAAAAAGCTTGCATGTAGTTCAAATGTTTTCCTTTTGATTTGTCAAAAACGGTAATTTTTTGATGTCTTATATAAAATGTAGCACATTCTACTTCTAATCTGTAAGTATTGTCAAATAAATTATACCTCAAATATTAATTCAGGTTAAAATATTAAGTTTACATGAATGTGTATCAGAAGTAAACTATACCCATCATTCTGTCTAGTATCCATGAATATATTTCTCTAATGGTATGACATCAATTTTCCTTGTTTCTTCTTGCTCTTTTATCTCCCTCATCTAGGGAGATAGGAAACAGAATTTGTAGTCTAATCAAACAGCTCCACATGACTAAGACAACACAGCGGGCGTAGTTTAAGTATGCTGTTGTTTACTAGGGGATAGGTTTTGACAGTCTTGAGATATAGTCCAGTCTAGCTTCAAAACTACTATCCTTCTGCCTCAGTTTTCCAAATACTTAAATCAGATGTGTATCAACATCTCTGTCTGCCTGGTTGTTTTGTCTTAACAAATGAATGTAACCAACATTTAGTTCATTATTAGTATAATTTTTCATTATTATCCTACTAAATTATACATTTAAAATATAAGAGGTTAGCTTTCACTCCATAAGTTTTTTTTCTGTCCAGTTGAAATAATTTCATTGCCATTATTTCCAAATTATCCAGTCCTATGCATCCCCTGCCTGTGAGATCATAGTCTCCGGGGATGTGCAAGCACTTGGGAGGTTCACCACTGTCTTAAGAGGCACAGACCACCAGGAGATGTGTTCATTACACAAGCCTAACACATATCCTGTCCTCACTTGTCCTTACTTTCTCTCCCTCTATTTCCTTCAGGTACTTCTATGGTATGAGCTAAACCTCAGATGAAGGTAAGAGGAAATGGTAAAATGCTATAATGCTACAAAAACATTCTTGTATCTCATCCCTAGGGAGTCAAATGTTCCTTCTTTCTCCTCTTCTGTATATCAAAACATTAACACAAAGGTAACACTTTACCAAATTAGATTTTATCTTCACCAATCCTTTAAACTTATCTGTCAATATTATTTTCATTGGACCTCAAGTTCTACATTCTGAGTACACCAAACTTCCTTGCTCTTTCTCCCTAATTACTGGCAAGACTTCTGAACTACAGGAATGAAATAGATAATGGCTAAAGTTCCTGATTGTGTTTATTGGAAATATGGACTAAATAAGGCACTTTAATTAGTATCAGACAGAAGGATGAATGATCTCCAACAAAGCACAAACTGTTGAAGCAATAAAAATTTAGAAAACGTGTCTGAGGCATAATGTAGAATGATGATGAACGAGATGAATCTCTTTCCTGTTGTGCAAGATGAGTTTGGGATTAAAGTAACTGCGCTGAGAAGCTGCAGTTGGTTAGCACTCAGGCAGTGTGTTTAAGGTTATCTGCCCTAGGGAAACAGCCATGCATTCACATTTTTAAATTCACTCTAAAAGTTACTCAGTGTCCACGGCAAACAACAAAGGCTATTTTGGTCAAATTTCCTTGTGAAGAATAGTTTAAAAGAGTACTAGGTTTTTACTGTCATAATTTCTCTCTGATAGTGAACAATTTTAATGGACTAAACTATTCATTAATAAGTTCCCTATCAGAATACTTTTATAACTATATTATGAATATTTTTAGAGATTTAATGAGCAAAAAGTCATACAACCTTTTTGTATGAAAAATATTAGTGTTATAGAATTATGTAAATAAGTTGAATGTAAGAATTTGTAGAAGTTATTCTAACTAAATAAAAGCCAACTATACAGAATAAACACTTTATGATTTCATTCTTTATCCTCCACCCTGATGTGTGACAGACTACAAGTGGGTGTGACAAATCTTTTCAATCTATCTTTTAAGACACAGTGTGAAATGATGTAATTGAAACGTTTAGTAACTGTCATTTAATTTGTGAAACAATACTATATATGCAATCAAATAAAACTGTTTAAGAAGATTATATAAAAAATGGCATGGCAATGAGAACCCTTAGGACAGTTGACCCTCTCAAAGCCTCACAGAGTGGTAGGGCAGTTTAAATAAATATACGTATGCAGTAGAAGAGAACTCAAGAATTCAAGTGCACTGTGTTGGCTAGACGAGATTTCAGTTATATCAGCCATTGGACTGACTGCGTGCAACTTACGGTTTTCATTTCCTAAAACTAAGAAGCTTCTGCCATTGGTATTGTTCACTATATAAAGAACCTTTCCTACTGCCCAAAGCACTATAACAAATGAAAATGAAGGCACACTAGAGAGATATACAGAGATAATGCTAAAATTATGCATAAAGATTAATTTACAATTTTAACTACTTAATAAGAATGTAAATCAAAGTCAAATTTTCTACATGAAGATATTGTACAAATAAACAAACTTAAAAACTAAAGTAAACTTAAAAATCTAAACTTAAAAAATAAGATAAAAGTTAATTTATAATATTTCTAAAATTATGCATTAAAAGTTTTAATTGGAGTTAGCCTACATGGGAGGTAGTAGAGTGTGGGAGGGATAATGATTTCCCTAGACAGCTGGACATCAGACATAAAGCCTAATGCCAGGCTTAGGATACCAGCATTACAGCTGTTGGTCAAAGGGTCTTAGGGACTCCCAAAACAATACAGGAAAGCATCATTTCTTTTGGTTTTCCACTAGAATATTAAGGTAAGACTCTATTGCTGAATATATGAAATACTGGGGCCACAGGGCACAGAGCAGTAGTTCTTAACCTGTAGGTCACAACCCCTTTGCTGGCCACATCCCAGATATTCTGCATATCACAAATTAGTATTACGATTCATAGCTTACAGTTAATGAAGTAGAAATGAAAATAATTTAAGAGTGGGGGTCACCACAATACAAGGAACTGTACTAAAGCGCTGTAGCATTGGGAAGGTTGAGAACCACTGGCATAGGGCAGTGAGGTTGATACCTGGACACATTGTTATGGCAGGAGGTGCTATGTAGGTTGCTGTGGGAGAAGAGTCATCACCTCATTGTGAACCCTGAATGCTACAATAATGACCAGACTGGTAATGCATACCCATCGCTATAATAGTGGCATAAATTTAACTAACCACTTTCTGTAGGTTGCCCGTACTCTAGCAGTGGATAATGGCTCCATAACCAACAAGCAGTAATAATTATTTGGTAAGAAAAAAAACTATGATTTCGGAAGAGAACATGACCAAGGACCACATTTAACTGTATACATATATGAAAAGGAGGAGGAGTAGAAGGGATGGAGGGAATGAAAGTCTGGGTAGAGGCAGGCCAAGGGTGGAAGGATGTGGAGTCTGCATGGCTGCCTCTGGACACCATGCTTCTCTGTTTCCAATCTCTGATCATAACACTTTACCCTCTGGATCTCTTGCCAAAGTTCCTGCTTCAAAGCAATGTGATTCTTGTTCATTTCATCTTCTCTGCCTAACAAGTACTTGCCAGGATCTCAACAGAAGTTTCCTGAATGATCAAGGTGTCCATTGATATCAGGCAAGAAAGAAAACAGGTATGTTTTAAAAGCAGGTTCAAATGGACGTCTGACTCCCTCAGGCCAGAGAGACAATTTTTGTTTGATGGTTCTTTCTTTTCTTTTTTAAAAAACATTATTTATTTATTTTACATACTGACTGCAGTTTCCCTTCCCTCATGTCCTCCCATTCCCTACCCACCATCTCTGTTACTGTTCAGAAAAGGTTGGCCTCCCAAGGGTATCAACAAAGCATGGCATATAAGGTTACAGTAAGACTAAGCACCTCCCTTTGTATTATGGTCGGGTAAGACCATCCAGTATGAGGAATAGTGTCTCTAGAGCGAGTAAAAGCATTAGGAACAGCCCCAGATAGTTCCACAAATGTACCAAGCCACACAACTGTCACACACATGTAGAGGGCTTAGGTTGTTCCCATGTAGGCTCCCTGGTTGTTGGTTCAGACTGATTTCCTATGAGTCAGGTTAGTTGTTTCTTTGGGTTTTCCTGTGATGTCCTTCCCTGACTCTTCTGTCTCCTATTAATTCTTCCTCCTTTTCTCCTGCAGGACTCCCAGAGCTTGGCCTCATGTTTGGCTGTGGGTTTCTGCATGTGTGGCATGTGGACACTGCCAATCTGATCATAGGAGATGGCCAGTTCAGACTATATATCCACTATTGATAGGACTCTTAGCTGGGGTCATCCTTGTAGATTTGTGGGAGTACTCTCCCTCTCTACCCACCCCCAACCTGATCCCTCAAGTTCCTATCCCCACTGGCCCCCAGTCCACTCAGGCAATCTCTTCTATTTCCCTTTCCAAGGGATATCCATGTGTCCCCTGCATGTTACCTAGTCCAGACAGGCAATTTCTATCAGAGATGGGGAAGCTTCCCAAAGCTAAATCAGGTAAAGAAAATATCTCCTCAGCTTCATTAAAGTCATTTTCAAAGTGTGAAATACAGTAAGTCAGTAAATGACAGTTTTATCATTTCTGAGTTTTGTATGGTATTACTCTTTAACTGCTTACTCCCTGCATCACAGCAAGCTTCAGTGCAGAACATTTTCTCCATTTGCATACTACAGAACCGCAGGAAAGGGGAAGCTACCACAGCACAATTTCAGTAACCTACACAGGTTCACAAACAATACTGGTACCAACTCAGCAGTCCTTATACATGATTTAGAAACAAATGTTTGGCTGCATAGTGGTCAGATTTCACATCAATCTGAGAGGCTGCGGTGGTGGGGACATGGAAGGAGCAGAAATTAGGAGACATGGGAGAGGTTGGAGGAGGAAAGGGAAGGGAGAATGATGCAAATTCATCTTAATTAAAAATAGGTAACATAAAAAGAGAAATGTGCATAGTTATCCCAACACAGCTGAGACAGAACTAGCCAAACGGTTTCAGGTCCTAGGTATACTATTGTATAAGATACATTTCTTTGGATGAAATGAAATATCTTTTTTTTCCCCAATGAGCTTACTGTGGCCTTGAAGCTTCTGCCTGGTCCGTCTGCAGTTTTTCTCCCCCTTCCACCTCCATTGTACAGTAGACAATCCGATTAGGAGCGACTGACTTCAAACCTTGCACTTCCATTATGACAATCTAAAGACAAAATCATTTGAAACTCATATGTAAATTTGCTACTGATCAATAACAGAGAAGTAACAGCATGAAGAGTCTGGTAAGGAGCTCACAAGATGCCATTCCCATTCCCAACTGAGGACCTATTGGGAGTTGGTGGCTTCTGGGAAAGGGGAAGCCAGTTTCCATCAGAGGTGTGACTCCTAGAATGCTGATGACGCTCCAGAGGATGGCTTCAACCCAGGCCCATTTGGGTCACACTAATTCTGGACTTTGTGGCTCTCTCTCTCTCTCTCTCTCTCTCTCTCTCTCTCTCTCTCTCTCTCTCTCTCTCTCTCTCTCTCTCTCCACACACTCTCACACTAGAGGAGATGAAGTTGGAAGTTGGGAGCTGGAATGAAAGGGGGTCTTAAAGGAGTTGGAGGAGGGGAGTTAAGGTGAAAGGATCAAAATAGTTTATATACATGTATGACACTTGATGGATAAATAATAACATTTAAAGGAACAGTAGATGAACACTCCGGCGTTGGAAGAACAATGGATGAACTTACCTAGTGTCATCCGTAATATGTCTTGTACATATAAATAAAGCAACACAGTCTTATAGGTCTAATTTCCAAAGAGGAAGACAAAACCAGCCCAAACATTAGTGAGAAAGAGCCATTATTTATTGACCATTAGCGAACTGAATTGTAGCTATTTCAGTTGATTCTCAACAAAACCTCATCATGATACCACACAAGATAAAACTGAGCTGTGCTGTATATTGCATCATGTCTCCTTAGTCTTTGTGTGGCTAATGCAATGAGAAGAAAAGAGACAAGACTGTCCTACAAGCAAAAGGAAGGGAGGCACTACACAGTATGTGCTGAGCAATAGGTAACCACAAGGTTATATGATGCTTAAACATGTAGCTGAGCAGTATAGGGGAGCATGATCCTGTATCAGCAGACCCATAGGATGGCACAATTTCAAAGTGCTAGTCTAATTTCAAAGTGAAATTAGCCAGATTCAAGCCACAGATCCCCTATGTAATTAACAGACTTCTAGTTTGACGACCATCTACTTTTGTTTTGCTTGATTTTTAATGTACCTTGGCATGGCTTGTTATTTATGATAGCTTATGTCCTGCTTTATCATTCTTTGGGGATGAAAACTATGCAAATGTAATTCCATATGTCAAACTGCGTTTGATACCATAAACTCCCTTCATGTGTTCAATATCCACTGCATGAACTGAGTGCAGGCACTGGTTAGGTGTTTTCCACACACCCTGTCTTTTCTGCAGCTGACACGTCAGTAGCAGAAGTCAGGTTCTAATGGATATAATAAGCCACTGAGCCACAGCCTGGCAGTAGGGATGTGCTGAAACGGAGCTTGGTAAGCAAGAGGAACAGTTAGGAAAAGGGAGCAAGAGCCATTCACTCAAAAGAAGGGCAGTATGAACAAATCTTTTCAAATCTCTACTTTACTTTTTGAATCCTAGATTCACTTCTTGGTTAAGACACCTACACTGGACCAGTTCTAAACCTAAAAGCTGAAATGTGAGGACTCAGGCAATTGGATCTACTGCTGACCTTTAAGAGCAAAGAACCAGCTTTGCTTAATGGGCTAGAAGGTTAGCCACACACCCCTCAGGTGTTCTGGACCATTCTTGTTTAACGTGATTTCATTGTGCTGTTGGGCACATAATTCATTCATGAAACACCATGGGTACAGAAAACAGATTTGTATTCATCTCTGGGCACAAAATACCTGCCTTAGATGGATACGGCAATAAAAACTGCCAAAACGATTTTATGAATATGCAAGCTTCTCAGATCACACAAAAGGAAGTTTCAACTTGCATTTTCTTCTTGGAGATTACATGGCTAACCCAATAGCTCAATCTAACATACTGGTAATAAAGCATAGAATAACAATTCAGTCACTTGGTATGACTTTGAAAGGGAAAAAGAACTTCCAAGTTATTCATAAGTTACTTATACATTTGAAGACTTTTAAACAAAATAAAAAGGGAAATAGGTGAGAATTGTATTTTCACTTCTTGATATTTATTTAAGATGTAAAATTATATATCATCAAAATTATTTTTTTTCTAAATTTTTCCCATAAACTTAAAATGCAAAGGTCTTGTGAGAATGAAGTTACACTGCAATTACATGATTTAGGAGAATTTTTAAAAAAGTGTTAACATCTTTTTTTTTTCTGGCAGTGAAATATCTAAGGCAGGAGATAATGAGGAAATTCAAAGTATAATCCACTATGTAGTTTCAAATTAAATACTCATGTTCTGATGCTAGAGAGACTGAAAAAACAAACAAACAAACAAACAAACAAACAAACAACAACAACAACAACAAAATACCCAGAGGCAAAGCAATTTGGCAAAGCCATTAGGTAAACCCAGGATGAACTGAGTTATAAGACAGCCACATAGTTTTATTCTGACACCAGGTGTGTTGCATTTATCTACAGAAGCAATCCTGGAAGTAAAGAAACAGAGGCACCTGTTGCATCCTCAAGTCCATTAAACGGAGGAAAAAAGAACCAAAGTAGACACTTGCTTTTTCTGCTATCACTTAGCAAGTTGAACATTATCAAAGAACGTAAAATATACCACCCAAGACTGGATGTCCTTGTCCTGGCCAGTTAGCAAATACAAACAGTCCCACTGGGAATTGTACAAAGTTAGAATCACAGTCTAAGGGAAAGCTATAAGATTTCAGCAAGAGCTTTTGACAAGGGCTGGAGAGTTGGCTTAGTGAGTAAAGACCTTGCTCTGAAATCATGAAGACCTGAGTTCAGATCGCAGCACACACATGTGGCAGCAAGGCCTGTAACCCTAAAACCTAAATTAATCAAAATCCAAATTAGACAGAAGTCACTTATATGTTTAAACTGTTTCTATCCCCCTTGTTTTGATGTTTATTTTTGTCAGTGTACTTAACACTAGTTGAAAAGGCACATGCCAATGCCTTACAGCTGTTTCATTCATTCTAAAATGGGTGCTACATTTAAAACTTGAATTCATCTGCATATAGAACCTATTTGTTCGGACAATGAGGACTGCTTTAACATTTTCTAAACACAGTACCCTGCTTTAAATTCTAAACCTTATCACAAAGAGCAATGGCAAATCCAGCCATCCTCATGTCTGCAATGAGGAAGAGAAGGGCGCTTACCTCCAAGGTGAATGACAGTACCACATCAGACTTGGACAGCTGGATCTCATTCTCATCTCCTAGGTCCAAAAATGCAGAATTCTGGGAACGCTTTAATTTTTGTAATTTAAATTCTGGACCACCTTTTGAAACGGGAAGACTTTCGAGATTGGCCATTAGCAAATTCACGGAGGCCCGCAACTCTTCTATGTACATATTCTCCATTTCTTTCGAGATAAATCTGGGAAATCTTCTTTCCTTAAACATAATAATAATTAAAAAAAAGATTAGACCAGTCCCATTACAGTACAGTTATGCCAGAAAAGAATACATAATGCAATGACTCACCTGTACGGTTCTGATACCTTCCACACAAGGCATCTACCCACGTTCAGGCTGGGGGCTTAAAATCCCCAAGTATCGACTATATTCAAAGGTACCTTATACTCTATGGAGAACCACTGTGGTATGGAATAAATAACAGTGCATATATTCTTTCATATTAATCATTCTTGTCAGATGCACATAAGTGAAAACAGTTATGATGAAATGGCTTAGTGTATAAATGAATCTTCATTAGCCACCGCCTTTGAAGAACTTGGAGCAAGAGGTCTGCAAGAGAATACGCTGCTCTGCTTACCAGAAGAAAACCATTTCCTGGCACCATTCTTTCCATACACGTACACTATTGGGATGCTACGCTCTTTGTACAGAGGTACTCACACTAAAACCTCCTTTACTGCAAGTAATATGGATCTATTTCTAGAACTGGATAATTTTCACATTGCACAAACATGCAAATATCCCTTGTGTTCATAATTCTGTCTTTCATTAAAGGTTTAGAAAAAAAACCACTGAATTTAGTGCAAAAGGTCAATTTATGACAGGAATCTGTTAAGTAAAAAAGAGGTTAACAGGATTAATCTGGACGATTCTATTTTATTTCAGGAGTGCGTTGACAGCTTATTTTATACTTCTGCAATCATTTCTCACACTCAATTAAAAAAAAACATCCTGCAGGCTGAAGAGATAGCGCAACAGTTAAAAGAGGACCTGGGTTCACTTCCCAGGACCCACAAGGTACCTTGCACCATCTGCAACTTCAGTTCCTGGGGATCCAACTGCCCTCCCTCTCTTTACTGACCTCCACAGACATGGATGGTACACAGATATGCCTGCAGGCAAAGCACTCATACCATAACATGAAATAAATTAAATGAAAAATGTAGAACCCAACATCCAAAACATTATTGTTTCGAGCTTAATTGTCCTCTCATATTATGCTAATTTATATTCTATAAAACCGCAAAAGAGAACACATTTTATCCTCTTTATTCTTTGCTAACTTGGCATTTGGCTCTTTCCTTCATGTAGAGATATACTTATTACATGAGGTTGAAAGTTCTGTTACTCCCAATATAAGCTAAAGGCTTGAGGATGAAGGCTTAGCATGGTCTACTTCAAATGATTTTTCAATGTTCGAGAAAATCTCAGCCTTCACTGTTGTTTTTATTGGTATCATTGAGATCCTCACCTTTAGTAACAGCATCCCTTACAGCAGCAGGGATATATCCAGCATGCTCCTAAGGGATGCTCCTGGCCTCTGATTCACTTGTACCAGTCATTCACTGCACAGACTGGAACATCTGGCATCAGATCAGGGATCAGCCTAGCAGTCCCAGGCTGCCTCTTTTCTCTCCTCCAATTTAACCTTCAGATACTCTTCTTAAAATCATTTACATACAATCAATATTAAATCACATATTTTTACAAACATTAAATTTCTGCATTAATAATTAATTTTCCTCAAGACCCTTAAGTCAGAAGCCTCATCAGTAAATCGAAATTTTGCATATCCAGCAAGACGATTTCTTAGTTTCCTTAGGAAAACAATCAAGGTGAATCAATGTTCTTTTCAACGAAGGCAAAAGAATCCATTAAACTACAGCTATGTATTTTTATGATTTAATTAATTTTATGTGTGTTTGATAACTGCAGATGCCAATAGAGGGTGCTGGTTTCCCCTAGAACTGGAGTTAGACATGGTTTTGTAAGGTGTGTTAGGTAGGTGATAGAAACCATGTCTTCTTCCCTTAAGAGTAATTAAATGCTCTCTCGGACTTGCATCTCTCCAGTCCCAGTTGTATGTTCTGGATAAGCTTTAAAAGCTTTCACGGGGAGAATCCTGTGAAGGTCGGAATTGAGGCACAATGATGAAGGGACAGATAGACCGGGTAATGATCATCTTTGACCACCAGGGGGCCAGGTACTGAGTTACACTTCCTGTTTACTAGAGATTAAACATTCCAGACAGAGAAGTTACAAGTTAGCAGCTGTGATTTTTGTCTGGAAAAGGTGCAAATGTTTGTTTCTTATTTGAAATAGCCCAATGGCTACAATATAAGTGTGAATTTTAAATTAACCACTTTTGTAACTAATCCAAGAAAGCTAAAGAATGTCCAAACACCTTGTTCTCAGATTCTCTCTGGAATATTTTCACTACTCAAATAGCTTGCCCAGTGATAATACACTAAATAAAATACTGTATTTTAATTTTGTATTTGTATAGAATTTATAATTGCCTTTTAAAATCCTGTCTTCACAGAGGAGCAAAAAAAGAAAACCTGTGATATTTTGAAAGCTCAGATGTATCAATGTTTTTCAAATTTCCAAGGTGTTGCTTTATGAAAACAGGCATTAGCACATGAAAGAAAACCTATTTGTATTTAGGTGTTGCTAAACACACTTCATCATCATCTGTTAAAAAGGAAACTGGTAGGCATCATGAAAATCGATTTATTATTTCGATTTAGTGGGAAACTGACTATATTACATTTTTTATTTATTTTATGAAAAAAGTCCTCATAAATCTTCTTTAAAAGAATTGGAACTTATGGGAAATATTCCACCAATTTAATTTAACCCTGCCTTTGTTGACTCTTGTAAACAAAAGAATGGATCATATATCAGATCGGCACATATGTTAAATCTAGTCATTTATGTGAATGGGATTAGACAAGGAGGTACTTAGGTACTTTCAAGTTGTACATTTCCCCATAAATGAAATTCTAATCTGGCCCCATGTGCACCATAAATGTTAGAACATGAATGCTTGCCTTCTGCAAAAAGTCTGTTATTGGTACTCACTGTTTCACATGCTCTTGACCTCTCTCACCCCTCTCTAGCAGGCCTGTATCACTAGTGAGTCTCCCCAAGCTGATAAACCTTTGCTTTGCTTTGTCTCTCGTGACTGATCAGGCTGGATTCCTTCAGTCCAAAAGCATGAAATGCTTCAAAATCCAAAGCTTTCTTTAAAAAACTCTGATGACATATATCTAATACACAATGAATACAGTCAAAACTTATGTGTACCAAGTAAATGCTGCACAAAGTCACCTTCAGCCTAGTCAATTAATGTACGAAATATCAATGTAATTGACTTCGTGTTTAGACAAAGTCCTACTGCTGAGACTTCTTATGCATACACAAATACACCAAAACCCTGAAAAATTCCATATATGGAATACTTCTGGGCCCAACCACTTTGGGCAAGAGATAATCAATCTGTATTAATTTTAGGGTTATAGTATCATTTGAACACTGAATGTTGACTGAGTCCCAAATACAATGAAAGCATTTGCAAATCTGAGTCAATTCAGATATCTCTACCTCACTGATAGTCTCTCTCCCTTTCTATTTAAGCATGCACCTGCACGGGACAAGACAAGTGTCACAAACATGTCAGGGTTTGAGTGCAGACCTGGCTCTCTGAAGACAATGTGTAGTAGGCAAAAATTCTGCCATTCAAGACACCCATGCGGGGCTGCAGAGATGGGTGAGAGAGAAAAACATCATTTTCTGCTCTTGCAGAGGACAGAGGTTCTATTCCCAGCACCCATGTAGCATCTTACAACTGCCCTTAACTCTAGTTCTAGGAGATCCAGCGACCTCTTCTGGGCTCAGCGGACACTCAGGCATGCACACAGTATTCATACATACATGTAGGCAATCAAGTTCCTGTAGGTAATCTTTTACCAATGCTCCTATGATGTGGAAAAAATCACTCATGGGTTCTCTAAGCTGGACTTGGGTGAAGTATTTCCTTTAGTGTGCCACCAATTACCCATGTGGGGTGACCAAATGTTTGCTCCCAACTTCCCAGTAAAAAGTGTGCAATGACCATATGGATGGCTCTCATGCAGAAAGCTTTTAAAGACCGCAAGAAGAGAGGCTAATTTGTCCTGAAAATAAGCAAATCTGCCTCAAGCCTGCAAACCTAGATGCCATGCTTGATTTTACCTTCTACAGGCCTGTGCTGAAGGAGCAGGCTGAAGGCTACACTGCCTCTCCACCAAGTTTTCAAGCTGCCATATAGACAGGCACAGGTACAAAATATCATTTCTTTCTCCCCATCTATCTGGCTTGCTGTGGGTTCAGTCTCTCTGGAAAGCCCATCTAATAGTGGGAAAAAGTCATGAGTGTCCACAGATGGCTCTAAGAAGGACAATGTGTCTGACAAAGGCCTTGGAGCAAGAAAGGCCAGGGTTCATGGTAGATGAAATTAATTGAACCAGAGGCAGAACTCAGTGGTCTTGAGCACTGTACAGACATTTAACAACAGTTTACACTTACAGACATAGCACTTTCATAAGGCTTTTGCAGAGAATCACTGGCTGTTGTTTTGCTGCTTCGGGGCAGAAGGTAGAACACTAGCTAAAAGGATAGAACAATTACTCTGATGAAAAGCAGTGATGAATGAACCCAAAAAGAAGAGTTTGAAAAATGGCAACAACTGTCGTGCAGTGGGACTACTTCAAAAGTAGAAGCAAGCAGAGAATGTGGTAGCTCATGTCCACAATCTCAGAGTGTGGTAGCTCATGTCCATAATCTCAGAAGAAGGGTCAGGTTACTCTCCAAAGTTACCCCTGGCTGAAGTGAGATCCTGTCTGAAAAAATAAGTAGAGGCGAAAGGATTTCCTAACAAGTTTTGCATGAAGCATGAGAAAAAGGAAGAAGTCAAACGTGATGCCAAGTGTTTTTGGCTTGAGTAGCAGGAAAAATGGTGCTGCTCAGAGCTGGCCTGGCCTGGTCACCTGACCACTCACCCTGCACAGCTAACTCCATGGGTCTGTTCTCATGGTAGAAACAATCACCTTCCATAGTTTAGCAATATAACATTTTATCACTTATTATGAACTTGAGAACACACCTGAGACTTCACTTTATAATTGTAACCATCAAGAACATCATTCAAATTTTACTGGAAAACAATCATGTACATCCAGGCCTCTGGAGTAACAAGTCCAATTTATAATTAGGCAGCAGTAAGGGTTCATCTAGACTCGTCACTGGATTCTTTCCTAGCCTTTGGCCTATAAGAAAGGCAACCAGCCTAATCGCTAGGTTCAAAATAGGTTAGTATTTTTGGTAAGACTGCTTTATCTCCAAAGTTGCCAGTAGCTTGCAGTTTCTGGATTTCTATGCTGGGAATTGTACAATGCACCCTCTGGGGTAGTTCAGTGCCACTGTCAATGTCTAGAGGCGAGCAGAAGACATTGCCCTACAACCCCGCTCTGTGTATGAGCATCCCTCTTCAGCTTCTCACTCATAGCATCCCACATGGTCAGTCATCTGGAGAGTCTCCCTCTAGAAATCTGCCTAGCTTCACACAACCTACTACCAACCCTATTACCCAAATTTCTGTTTGTCTTTCTCTTTCTCTGTCCAATATCTCAATCTGTTCTCCAGCATTACATTTAGACAGGCACTCTGAAAATATCATATAATCACAAATATAAATATATTTTTTTTTCTTGGCAGAAGTAGACGATGTAGCTTTGGAGTCAGTATGTGAAACATATTCCTAGTGCTGGAGAAATTCACTGCTTTGGCTTAAGTGGACAGAAATATACTCATGAATGTTGATATACATATCAGATAACAGAGAGGTGGGAAGAAAGAGGGAGGACAAAGGGAGGGAGAAAGAGACAGAAAGGAAAGAGAGAGGGAGGAACAGAGAGAGGAGGAGGGAGGCAGGAAGTGTCATATAGGGAATAGGGAGGGAAGGAGGGGGAGGAGAGAGAGATGGAGGGAGATAGAGATAGATAGATAGATAGATAGATAGATAGATAGATAGATAGATAGATAGATAGATAGGGGGAGAAAAGACCCTCTAACTACCAACTACTCAGCTTTTGTACAGCAGAAGGAAAAGGAAAGAAGTCTTATGTGCTGAACAATCCACAGCTTTGTCACCATAATTCTATTGTAAAGGATTAAAATTTTTTTATATCACTGAAGTAAATCAATCTGCCAATTCACACCAAAGAACAGTTTTGATGGTTAAAATCTATCTCTCTAAATAGCCAAATTATTAAAGAGAAACCCAGATTTTGTTTTAAATATATTTCTGTTCTCAGAAATAGCAATTATGAAAGTAAAAATCACTAGATTATAGAAAACACGCTTCATCTGTCAGATTCTGCCTTAGACATTACCAATTATATTTTGGACTGCCAGTCATTCCATCAAATATTAGTTGGCATCACTATTTGCCAACCAGAATGCTGGGAATTTTTGAATTCATATGACTTTATAGGGAAACTTTTCTCCATGATTTTATTTTATTTTATTTTTTTCTGGTGCAACATTAAAACACTTGCAGATCTAGTTAGCAGTTAGAAAAAGAGAAAATCAGGTACTTTTAAACTAATCCAAAAGTTACCAAATTTAGACATCTCACATAGTAAGCATGCAAACTCCAGATAGGATGGCTTAATCCATTTAGAAAATGTGAATTCAGATACTTGGGATTAAGAGGTTATTAATACAGAAGAGCAAGTCATAACTCATGAGGGGCATATCTGTCTGTGTCAAGCATGCTTTTGGCAGACAGACATCAGGACAATGAAAGATAAGTGGCACAGCATATTAGCCTGCATAACATACCTTTGCCATTTTCTCTGCCAACTGTAGGCGGCCATCGAGTTCTCTCCGGATCTGGGCTGCTTGCTCGTCAGCATTATCCAGCTTAAAATGAAAAGAAATGCACGTGTGTGTAAAATGGTAACTCAATAGCATAAAAACAAGACTAAATGACTAAGAAAGAGTCAATACATTCCCTCAGCTACCTATTCCGAAGTCTGCTTAGTTCCACTGTGGCCCAATTATATTACTTTTCATTGGGTTTTAGTAAGAAAATGTTAAATTTGTGAGATTCAATAGTTCCATTTGTTAAGAAATCTAATTACTGTAATAACACTGTGCTTAATGTGTTAGCAACAAACCTAAAACAATAAGTCCTTGTTTCCTTAAGGTTGACATAACTTATCATGAAATTTGTTTAACCCATTCTCTCTTCAAGAAGGTCAGCCCTGAGCACTTCAGCATTAATGAATTTCTTATTTTGTTCTCTTTTGGATGACAAGATGTTGATTACCATTTCATTTCTCATTTCCTACTTTTCAAAGTATCTCTTCATTATTTGGGTCTGTAATAATACTAAGCAGTAAAAGTACTAACTACTTGACTGACGACTTTCTGCCATTTAAGTCTGCATGGAATACTCATTTTACTGTGGCTGAGGAATGTTTGCACGTTTCTACAGACAAGCATTTTCCATTTCAGTGTTTTAAATTTGATAGAAGCGAAATAAAAAAGGCAATCATCTTTCAGAAATCCCCAATATATATGGAAATTATTCTCATTTATTAATTGAAATCATTCTAAACATTCACTACAATGTCCCCATGTCCCTCCCCTTCCCAATTACTCAATCTTCTCTTATCAGTTCATCATAAGATGTTAAACGTGTGATATTAAATGGTAAATCCCTCCTCACTTTAATCTATCCTTTCCTATCCTCTCTATCAAGAAGCTAGACCAAAGCATATAACCATATCTTATTAAAGATAATTTAAACATTTACTTATGTGGATGTGTGTGTCTGTGTGAAAGCTTGCCCCATATGTACAGGTGTTCCTGGAGGACAAAAGAGGGTGTTGGAGCCTACAGAGCTGGAGCAACAGGCAGTTGTTAGTGCTGTTTATTTCTTTCTTTCACAGGAGAAAAAAAAATACAATAAAAAAGGCAATTTGCATCTGAAGGAGACATAGATTTTCCTCTCAGAGCATTAGCATTTGAAGAAGTCACAGATGAGGGCAGTTTTTAACCTCATCAAAGACATAGATCTTTAGATTAATAGTTTTACTTAATTTTTTTTCAAGACAGGGTTTCTCTGTGTAGCCTGGCCTGTCTGTTCTTTAGACCAAGCAGGCCTCAAACTCAGATGTGCATGCCTCTGTCTCAGGAGTGCTGGGATTAAAGGCATAGGCCACCACGATCTGGCTGTTTTACATAATTTTTAAAAACAGTTGTTACACTTATTTCTGCATTTTAGTGGTTTATTCTGCAAGAGACACCAACACCTTTATCACATTTGTCTAAGGACTAGGCAAAGGAAAGAACTCTCTGACCTGCACCTCCTCTTTGCAAAGCTAACACTTCAGAGATAAGGACTTGTAACTTTAGTGAGCTGAGACACTGAGCAGTTCTGATCCCTCATGGTATCCTATGATAAATACACCTCTCTCCTTCTATCCAACCCCCAGCATATTAGTTTTCTACACTGATGAACTTCATCTTACACATGTTAAAAAATATATTATGCTAAGGCAAAGAGGATTTTATTTTAATTTACATAACAAAATAAGAGATACTCCCCAGAGAGAAGGTAACATTGACAGACAGTGGAGAGTTTTGAGTCTGAAGCCTTTGATCTTTTTGCAACCTGAAAGGGTTGGAATGGCCTCCTCATGTTCAAAACTAGCACCATGGACGAAAAACTCTGAAGGACATGTGTCTAGGTGCAGAATGCCATGGGATATCCAGACTTACCTTTAACTGTCTTCTTGAAAACTCAACTTGTAGAAGAAACTGCGGTCACCCTCCCCAAACCTCAGTCACCCTGTCCCCAGTGCCCAGGGCAGCCCACACGCACATGGGCAGCAGGCACTTCCTCCCTGAGCCAAGCTGCCAAGCCTGCCTCTACACCCAGAGAAGCTGACAGAAAGACCCCTGACTCAGAGACACCACTGAGAAAAGAACATACAGCAGAATCAGCGCCTGACCCAATAGTACCTTGGAAGGGGGTATAATAAAGGAGTCTGCAGGAGGCTCTGCTACTCCCTGATTCCCAGTATCTGAGTAATTGGTCCTGTATCTTCTCCCTCCCTCCCCCAAGGGGTGTCCAAGTATGGTAACCCACAACATCAACTTGCATAAAGAAAAGGTACATTGAATTTAATGATCCCAGAAAATACAACTCTTCTATCTAGACTCCTTATGTGTGTGTGCCATCTGACCAATCCCTTAAGTCCCCCAAAAAGCGATCATCTTTGCCACCTCTTTCCTAAACAGCTCAAGCACAGTCTACCTACAGTCATAGAGCAAGATCTAGAGCTACATACTTGAAGCCTGGGCATGCCAGGTGTACTTGGCATACATCACCAGATCTCTTTTTGTCCACGGATAGTACGTATACATGTGTATGTGTGTAAACATATGACCCTCAAGCTACATTAAACATATTCCATTGTGCAAATTCAGCTACAAATACTTAAGATAAGAAATAATTAAGAATAAAAATGAAAAGGACAGAGAGGTAGCCCTGTAAGTAAAGTGCTATGCGAAGACCCGAGTCCCAATCTCTGGCACATAGACGAAAGGCCAGGTGTGAGGTGTGGTGATACACAACTGTTACCTCAGAATCTGACAGGCAGAGACGAGATAATTCTTCACCTTGGCTGGAGAGCAACTTTAGCCAATCAGCAAGTAAGAGACCACATCTCAAAAACTAGGCAGAGATTGGCTGAAGAAAACCGAGAACTGACATCAATCTCTGGGCCTCCACAAGCACTCAAGCACGCACGCACGCACGCACGCAGGCACGCACGCACGCACGCGCACACACACACACACACACACACACACGCACACACACAAACCACGTACAAGTATACACACAAACACACATGTATACATAAGCATATTCTCTAAAAGGGAGTAAAAGGGTTTCCATGGATCCTCAACGCAACGTACATGAATGATTTTGCACACACACAAGGGGGTATGGTGTTCTGGAGAAAGAAAAGCCCAGATAGATAAATGATAGAAGTGGGCGTTTTAAGATGCTGTTGACAAGGCAGAGCTCACTGCTATGCATATAGGAATGTGGACTCGAAGAGTTTCAGTAGAGGACCACAGACAAGTCTCCATTTTAGAAGTTCACCCTTTATTGCAATTTCATCTCCTCTAAGTTCTGGATTTCAATATTTTATGTGACAAAAGATTACTTACCACATAGATGTCCTCAACCCTGACCATGACAGATACACAAAAGGCCCTGCCATCTCAGGGATACCTCTAGTTTACATCACAGTCATACTGACTTCAAGTTTCAAAATATGTCACTAGCTTGACGCATGTTGTTAAGAAATGTACTTTGATTTTCCTCACCTTAATTGCTATGGGAATACTATTTCTCCATTCAGAATTTTCTGGCTGAGAACTCTTAATTTTGACCCTTTAAGAACCGTGACCCTATTTAAGTTGTGAGAAGGATTTTGTAAAGAAATTACATTTTCCTTCACAGAACTGCTTGGGTTTGATAGCTTACCTACAATACAATTACTACAATGAAGGCAAGTGTTGGAGAAATTCTTCAATGAAAAAAGTTGTTCTGTTACTGGGATCAGAAGGAATTTATGAATGTGGAAATACTAAAAATGGAGAACTTTGACAAGTTGATCTCAAACCCTAAAAACTGTTATTGCTAAAATATTTTCTTGTTCTGCAGAGAGAAGCCCCAGAGAACAGAAACACTTTTGGGAAATACTGGATAGGCCTGTGCATGTCCAACATTATCTCAAAGAAAAAACTTTAAAAATATTTGTTTTACATCCTGGCCTCTCTCCTCTCCTCCCAGTGCTCCCCAGCTCCCCTTGCACCTCCTCCATTTCTATTCAGAAAAGGGTAGGCTTCATATATATTTGCAGTAAGACTAAGCACCTTCTCTTGTTTTATGGCTGGGCAAGGTAACTCGTTATGAGGAATAGGATCTCAAAAGCTAACGTGTAACAGATAGCCCCAGCTTTCACTGTTAGGAGTACCACAAAACCAAGCTACACAACTGTCACATATATGAAGAGACCCAAGGTTGGTTCCATGTAGGCTCGCTGATTGTTGGCTCAGTCTCTGTGAGCTCCTATGAGTACAGGTTAGTGGATTGTGTGTGCTTTCTTGTGATGTCCTTTACCCCTCTGGCTCATATAGTCCTTCCTCCCTCTCTTCAGCAAGATTCCCCAAGCTCAGCCTAATGTTTGGCTGTGGTTCTCTGCATCTGTTTCCACCAGTTGCTGGATGAAGGCTCTGATGACAATTGGGCTAGGCACCAATGTAAGTATAGCATCATTACAATGACAACTTTTCCCCCAGTTGTGTTTGTTTCTATCCTAGGTTTCTGGGCTATCCAGCTTTTGGGTCCTGCCACTAGATGTAGTTAGTGTCAAGTGTGGGCTCACTCCTGTGGCATGGGTCTAAGGCTAGATCAGTCATTGGTTGGCCACTCCTACAATCTGTGTCACCCTTACCCTCAGCACAGCCCATAGGTAGAAGTGACTGAAAGTCAAAGGTTATGTTGTGAGGCAGATGTCCCAGTTCTTCCACTGGAAATCTTGCCTCATCACAGGAGACTGCCAGTTCAGCCTATGCATTCTCTATTGCTAGGAGTCTTAGCTGAGGTCATACTTGTAGCTTCCTTAGAGTTTCCCTTGCATCGGGTTTCTACCTCACCCTAAAATGACCTCCTTTTTAGTTGTCTCTATCAGTACTCCCCCCCACACCCCACTGCCACCTTATCCCACATGTTCCCATCCTCACCCACCCCTAGTCCACCCACAAAAATCTCTTCTATTTCCCCTTCCCAGGGAGAGCCTAGAAGAAAATATATTTAATATTTATTTTTAATGATGTGCACATGCATCTTTGTGTGGCTACATGCCTATGTAAATGCTTGTGCCCAGAGGACATTGGATCCTCTGGAACTGAAGCCACTCAATGTGGGTGAGCGCTGAGAACTGAACTCGGGTACTCTGAGAGAGCAGCAAGCACTCTTAAGCAGTGAGCCATCTCTTCAGCCTAAGAAAACCATTGCATTCTGTATGATAATGACATTACCAAGTTTTCTTTACATAGCCTGTGACATTGCCCTTCTAGTGTTCTAAAAACTACCAACAAATTCTTGAATTCATTCAATATAATTATATATTAATAGGTTGCTCTAAAAATGTCCCTCAAGGCATTGTTCATAATGAAAGTTTTCTGTGATTAAACTGCTGCTGCCAACCAGGCTAACTGTCCTTATATTAATCTTGTTGACCACAAAGGAGAGATTAATAGTTCTGTTTTCTATAGTGACACCTTTGTATATGCTAAGCCTGTCAGGTGTGCCCCTCTTCCTCCCACTGGAAAAGAATCAATTACGTTTTTCTCTGAATTTCCACTCCAATTATGGCATGTTTTTACAATGAATTGTATCTTGTTAATTTTCTTAACAGTATGAAAAATACAAATTGACTATGATTTATACTGTCATATAGCTTGATATTTCCCTTGAGGTTAAATCATAATGGTGCACTGCATAAATTATTTATAAATCTGTTTACACATGTTTATAAGAAATAACTGATGCAAACAAAATCAGTCTACTCAATGTTTTGTGGTTTATCATATATTTTTATAATACTCATTGCTTACTTAATGATGTCCACTATACAAATGAATCCTCTAACATGGCCTCTGAATAGCAATCAAAATATTTATTATTGTCAAATTATTTTACCTCATCTGTTAATTCTCTGCCATTACTCAAACCACAAATTATGGAAATAGAGCATTTCTCTACCCATATGACTTTTGTTAATCACATTGCTATGTGCCCCAGTCCCCCCATTGTCCCAGTCTGTGTAATTCTGTCTTGGTTGCTGGCTGCTGTGCAATTGTTCAGACAGTCTGCTGCAGTCATTTCTCAGTGAGGTGTCATAGGTAATGGCATAGAGCTTCTCCATCTCTTGAGTGCCAGCTCTAGTAGTTCATATGAAGAAAAGTTGTTTCCTTACAGTCACTTTAACATGAATTCAAAATAAAATTAAAGTGGTCTTTACCCCTAACTCCTTAATGGCTCTCCATAATTGAATGAGTCTTACTAATGCTGATCATACTAAAATCTCAGAAATAGAAGCCACAGCGGTTAGGAAAGGAAGCAAATGCATGAAAATAAAAACTAAGAAAGTGAGAATAATGCCCTAACACCTTAGTCTAATACTTAGACCCTTAAATGCTTTGTACCAACCACCATCAGTATCCTAACCTACTGTAAATTGCATTAGCTACACAAATTGTCCCATATTTTAAACCAATCATGCACATTCACATAGTTTCCAACCCATGTATAAGCTGTGCTCACTTCTCCTGGAGGGATGCTCTTCTTCCCATCTTTACTTTCATTTTCCAGATCAATCTCCCAACATCTGAAAAAAGTTTCTAAACCAAATATTTAGCAAGACAAACACACTACCCAAGGATCTACTTTTCACAACTGTCTTAAACTTCTTAGGTACTCATGATTTCTTCCTCTGCAAATGCAGTACACATGCTTTTTTCCACTTTACCTCATTCAACTGACAGGAATGAAACCTACCATCTCTAATGGTAGGACTCAAACAACTAAATTTTAATGTAAATACTAAGAAAAATTCTACTAGTATTTGGAAATTTTTTGAATTCTAATTTCTTTTTCATATTGATTTATTTCCTGTGAAGCAATCCCATGAGAACAAAACTAAACATCTGTTCCTTGTCTTTTGATCATTAAAAATTAGCTAACAACTACAAAATAACTATTTTTGTAGTTTCATACAACAAAAGAACATAAGGAAATGAATTTAGTCCCTGACTCTTGAGAGCAATGTGTTCCCTGTATGATGTTATCTACAAAAGAGTCAGATAACACCCCGTCTGTTAGATACAAACCTTTAAAAGAACTCCCTTATATCTACCTCTTAAATTATGCATAAAAATCTGACTCAGAAATAGAAGTTTTGCCACGGATTCCTGTAGAACAGTTCTAAGAGTCTTAAAAATTCATTTCCCAAATCACACTTTCCTTTGAATACGTAAAACATGGAAAAGATGAATGAGTTAATTAGATATAAAATTACCCTATGTGAACTGATTTAAACTATATTAAATAATGGATCAAAACGTTCAAAAGCAAGAACATGAGAAACTTAACCTCAAATGTTAAAGTCATGGGATTTCTGTAGCCTGGAGGAATATATATACTGTTTTGTAGGTACATATGAATATACATAGCCATGTACACACACCCTGAAAATGTCAGATACAATTCTGTAAATTTTTATACATCACAATTATTTTCTTTAGGACCTGTATTAATATTTCATCTTCTAGGACTGGATAGCAGGCTCAGTGGCTAAATGAACTTGCTGGTCTTCATGATGATCTCAGTTCAGTTCCCAGCACCCACACCAAGATGTTCACAACTGCCTGTAACTCCAGTTCCAGCAGGTCCAATGCCTTCTGGCCTCTACAGGTACCAGCCATGCCTGCCCTCACACACACATGAAAAATAAAAGTTAATAAATCTTCAAAAATTCATCTTTTGCACAGAATTAATTAGCTGATATTATCAAGCAACAATTTGCTAATAGTATTTACTTGATGAAATGGCCAAATCCATATTTACATTAACCATCTTAGGCTTGAATGTTTACCACTAAATAAAACAGTGTATGCAAACTCAGGTTTTAAGACAGGAGCAATAACGTCATCATGACTAGTAAAAACTATATATAACCACCACTTATTTGATATCAGCTCTAACTTTTGAAATATTTATCCCATGCAGTAGGTCTTACTATTGTCCCCCTTTAGTAATGAAAATCTAAATCAGAGGTTGGTTTAAGCCACTTTCCTACCGTCACACAACTGAGAAAGGGCTGGACCAGGGTACTGATCTCGCTGTTTAGTGCTGGGTTTTAGCACAACTGTTCCACACCTTCGTTTTGTGTAACATATACCTTCTGTTCTTTGTTTTTTCATTATATATGAATAAATGCACACAACAGGGAACACATTATACGTTACTGTACAGAGAATGGAAAAATAATATTTATCCTATGTTAAGTTTGCTAAAATACAGTGAAGGAGGTACTTCTTTATACACAGAGAGATGAATAGCAGAAAATGACAGGTTTAGGGATTATGATAGACAATTGCAATTTTTTTCTCTCTTCTCAAATCATTTAGCAAAAAGACATGGAGGTGGGAGCAGGGAGATCTTTGTAGAGGGGTGGAAATTCCTTTGACTTGGAGAATGGAGATAGGATACTCAAGCAATGAGACAATCCAAGGTAAAACTGAAATCTAATGGAATGAAGCATGACAACTATTTGTCTATTTGTGTGGAAGTTACACAGTTAAGAATTACAGAGTATAGATATTCTGTGGATGTAGGAAGTTCAAGAAGTTTTATACAACTCTACACCACTTTATTTAAGAAATAGAAGGAATATTCACTTTATCTAATATATGAAGGAGGTTCTGGAACCATTCCTCCTCAAACAACTGTGCAGTGAATTAAAAACCACAAATGATTCATAGGAGGAAATATTAAGTCTTTCTTCATCTGAAATCGCTAAATTCATAGTTATCAGATTACATTAACACAGGAAATGATGTCATTTTAAGTGTTTAACAACAACAGGAGTCATTCAATTACATTATACTAAGTTTTAGGAATTGATCACTGCTATTCATTATATAAGATCTTACTAAGGTAATAACCAAATTGTTCTGTACTATGTAAGGTGGTCAGGACAAAAAAAAAATCAATTTTTTTCTTGTTTAAAGCAAGGAAGATTTAAGATATGGCTGAAAATATTAAACTTCTCCTAATGACAACCAAATCTCTATTCCCAACTCTTCTCATTACATCATTACAGTTATAAATTTGCATATCCAATTTCATGTATTATCTTTATATAGACAGATAATATTTGGATTTGAATGCGTACAATACCACACTGATTCTAGGATCTCCCCTGGGAAGACCTGCTTTTAGTCAATTGCAACCACATAACAGAAGGCTGCAACAATGCTTGAGCAGAAAAAGTGCCACGTTGGAACAACAGCCAGAGACAGTGTAGTACTTTACATAAAAGCCCTAACTGACAAGCATAAACAATCCCCACCCCTGAAGGAGTTTACATTTTGTTCCTTCCTAGGAAAGTTGGTGATTAGTATTTTCATCTAGGCAGATATGTAGGAATGGAGATGAATTCTGAAATAGAGCCCAGAGCCTAGAAACAGAAGGATGTGTGGATAGACTCTATTGAGGCCCAGTAGGTCAAGAGTTTTACAGGCAATAGAGAAGTAAACACAAGATCTCTGTTTTGGTTTCAAGATGCAATGTTACCCACAGCCTCATGTTATAAACATAATGGCCCCAGATGGTGACACTGCTTTGGAAGGGTACACAATCTTTTGGAGTCCGGTCTTAGCTGGAAGTCATAAAAACCCTTGCGGGTGTCTTGTCCAGGGCCCTTTTCATTCTCTCTTCTTCTGAGCTGCCATAAAAAGAGCAACTTTCCTGAACCAGGCATTTTGCCATCATGCTGCTCTGTCAAATTACATTGGGCTAAGTGACCATGGGTGGAACTCTCTGAAACCACGATTTTGATCAGTCCTTTCTTTTGGGTTGTTTCTGCCAGGAACTTTGCTTTGCAGTTTTGTAGTGATGTTCAGGCAACTTGTACCACAAGTGTGGTCTTTGGACCTGGGTTATAGGAGGGATTTGGAAGAAACAAAGACCTGGGCTAGGGAAGCTCAAAAATGCTGTAAGGAGAGCTGTATAGATGATTCTGCTGGGAGCTCAGAAAGCTCATGGAAACAGAAGCAACCACAACTTTTTTGTAGGAATAATGAATCTCTTAGAGACAAAACTAAAAGCCACTTGTGTTGTATTCTGGCAAAGACTCTGTCCTCATTTGCTCTGTCCTGAAACTTGGTGGGAAGCTGAGATCAAGGGTGACAAATGAATTATGCAGTGAAGGAAATTTTACCATTTTGTAGCATTTGGACTGCAGTGCAGTTATGGATAGATGATATTTAATTACTAATATTTCTGAGAGTTCAAAAAAAAGGCCCTAGAAAATGAGCGAAGAAAGGTATTACAGAACATTTAAACACATACAGTATGGCATGTACTTAGGCAGACACACACGCATGCATATAAACATGAAATGTAAAACAATCTTTAAAAAAACCCTGTTCAATGGAGTAAGACTCCAATATAGACGTTGAAGTTTTCACATTATCATATCACTTCTTCTTCTTGGACACACATCCCTTATTCCCTGACAATTAGACACAGCCACAGGGCAAAGTCTGATGATGGGACTTTGGGGCAAGTTCCTCAGTATTCCAATTGCACCAGCATTGCCAAGGCACCAAGGAACAGCAGACATTGAATACTCTTGTACAAACGGCTGGAATTAAAAGTCTGAGAGTACCTAGCATCAAGTAGTTCTCACAGCATTTTTATTTTCCTATTGTGCTCGTAGAGTTGAAGAAACCTAAAGAAATCATGAATGCAATACAACACCAAATTAAGATACTGTTATCAATGTGTTCGTGTCAGGTCAATAGGCACACACCCTCAGAAGTGTACTGATGAACAGTACTAATATCTGCCTTCTGATGACATGAAAATACCTTGAGGGAAATAACCAAATCTGGGTCATGTATCAGACAAATATGTCATTTGAAATTTGCAAGATAAAAAAAATCTCCATTAAAAAATAACAGTAGCCTAGGGGCTGCTGAGATGGCTCAGCAGTTAAAAGCACTTGCTGATCTCAGAGAGAACCAGGGTTTGGTTTCAAGCAAACACAGGGTGGCTAAAAATACCTGTAATGCTAGTTTCAGGACATATGTATCTACTAATATACATAAAATAATTAAAAAAATCCCAGTAGCCTTCACATATAGCAAAAATGTACTCTCAGAGAAGATATTTTCTAAAAAATATACCACTTTTAGTAGCTCTAGAAGTACCTAAGTCTAATACAAAAAAAAAAAAAAAACCTGAAAGAACTCTATGGTAAGAAATTATTTAAAAAACACTAGATCTTTGCTCTTGGATTGGCAGAATTCATATCATGCAAGTGGTTATACTACTAAAATTTATATAAAGAGTTAATATGATATCCATCAAAACTCCGATGTCATATTTCATACATCTATGAAAGACAATTATATAGACACAACTGGAGGTGTCCTCACACAATACCTCAAATCATATTGCAGAACTACAGTGGCAACTGTGATAGACTATTTTTTCTTTAGCAATTAATCATGAAGAACAAAGACATCATTCCAAACTATATTTGAAACAGTACACTCATTAGCAGCTGAGAAAAGAAACAAGTATATTAGCAAAAGTACATCTTTCCTGGCATTATGAAAAATTCTCATCGGTTTGTAAAAGTGTTCTCAGTTTTAAAAATGGAAAAGTTAAAAAATATTTTCTAGCATCAACAGGCTAGACCTAAACAAAGAAAAAAAGCAAAAGCAGAGGCAGGAGGGGCTGAAATGGTTAAAATGAAAAGCACATTTAACACAACATTTTAGGAGAAGCATTGTTAAGGAATGTCCTCTACCATATTTTTGTGGTAGGTTGACCACCCTGCTTTAGCTGGGACTGTAGGTGTGAGCCACCAAACCTAGTCAAAAAGACAAAGCAAGCAAACAAACACAAAGCACAACCATCATAACAAAACAAGGACCAAGTCTAGCTATACAGCCCAGGCAGCCCCCCAACTCCAGATCATATCTCAGGCTCTGTGGTGTAGGTGTTAGAAGAGAACATCACCACTCCCAGAAGCAACAATCTTTGAGTGGCCATACATAAGCCCAAATTAAGAAATAAAATGTACAGTGAAGTAAAGCCCATTAATAAAATGTATACTTTGATATATTTACAATCATAAAAAATCTAATTTTTAGAGGGAAAATTTACTGAATATTATTAACCAGAGACTCAAATTCACTTAAATCAACCTCATCTAATTTATAGTACAAGGTAATTGCATGAGAAAGAAATAACCATATTTATAAGCATTTATAGTTATTTCAATCATCTATTTTAGTATTTCAAATTTACTTAAATCAAATTCATCTAATGTACAGCATAAGGAAATTCTGTAGAAAAGAAGTACACATAGTTATAAGTATTTATAGGTATTTCAATCATCAATTTTAATCTCAAAAATTGGAAATAATAAAATTTATTTACTCTCAAGTTCTTAATCATACTTGAACATTTTAAGTAATTTTGACATTTCAAATTATATATATATGCAAAAATACCCCTAAGCAATTATAATTTTCCTCATTTTTTATTTTCAAAGTTATCAAATGTAACTCTACATAAATTGTGCACTTATTTCCACTGAAATAATGCTAGAACACAACTAGATTCTAGCACATGCTGCAGGATAATAAGTGAAAAAAAAAGAGATGGTGGTAGTGAAATCTTGGGAACATTTTTCTTCCACTTCAATGTTCTTTTGCAGGCTTTGAGTTGAAGTGTTCAGAACATTTAACACCTCATGGTTTCTAGGCTTCCTGGGGGTGGGTGGGCATAGGGGAAGAGCCAAGAAACACAGTAATTACTTATTTAAGTAAGTGAAGTTTCACATACACAGCCTAAATCTGAAATCAAAATCCATCTCCAAACCTAATGTTAAAAGGGTAGAGAAACAGAATCATAAACATTAAATTTTAACAATTCACAAATATTTCTGGTTACCTCAGAGAAAATACCATTCTGGCAGTTCTATAATATTTTTAATTCCCCTTCAAGTTCTCAGATGTCATGGAATTCGGGATCCGGACAGTTAGAGATCAAGATCTCAATAAACTTCATTTTGACTTTTGAGTAAATCTAGGTGAGTCATTTTATTCAGTTAATGGAATGAGATTGTAAAAAATTGATGAAGGTTGCTTTTGGCAGAAAAGATTAGTATCTAGATAGCTGTAAAAATTGAGTTACTTAATCCTCTTAAAATCTAAATATAGAGACAGAAAGATAAGGATTGACATGGGTACAGAGGGTACTATGTATGCTCTCTCCAGGCTCTGGTCACGTAGGTATGCGTGTCTTTACGGTTTAGAAGACCCTTAGCTTCCTATGTGGATGTCATTTCAAGCCACGGCCCTAACTCCTACTTGCAGTCTGTATGTATCTCTGTCCTAGAGAATTTGTGCAATTAAGTAAAAAATCTCATTTTGGTAAGTTTCTTTATGATATGTCTAAATATATTATCTTGCAGAGTGGAGCCGTGCCACGAGTTACTATATCACTGTGGCATTTACAAAGGCATGCTTTTAAAAATTAAGGCTACTGAATATATAGATCTTATCTGTCACTGCATTGCTCTCATTTCACACAATTCATGGAGCACATTATCTATAATCCATGCATGGTTATGTATAATGAGCTTACTAATTAATTTGAACATGCTGTATTCACCTTGCGTCATATTTTAAAATAATCCTTAATAAACACATTTAATTTCTGGTTAAAGAAAATGGGCTGACTGATGTAACTTACTGCCATTTTTTTTTGTAAAATAAAATTGCTTAGTAATTTAGACTACAAGGCACCTATCTTTCATGTCTAGTGTTATCCCTGTCACTGCATTTTGAATATTCTGAAATTAGACTTTTGACTGACAGATTATTCTTTGTCCTAACTTATAGTACTTTTACTATTCTGGGCTAACTAAATCATGGCTAATAATCTGTAGAACTATGATAAACATTCTGGATATGTTCTTCATGATATGTCCTTCTAGTTTCTTACGTGTATTTCTTCTTATAATTTTGTTGCATGGATGTGCACCATTACAAACATACTATCCTCAAACCAAATAACAACTGACGTTAATTTTAATATATCTAATTTATGGCAAAGCCTAGATTATTATTTCTTAGAATCTACTTTGTTTTATAATTTTATGACAAGTATATATTAAATATTTATTTTAAAAATAACAACTAAGCAGCTATTTTCTTTCAACCATCCCAGACTTCATAGCTTTAGCATGGTATGTTTTATCTCCTGATTTGGAGTTTTAAGAGCTTCCTTAATGTGTTAATTCTGCTAATTATTAAGTTATTGGTTCTGAGCATGAGTGGTGCTTTTTAAACATAAGCTTTCTGTTGATTTAAGCCAGATGTTACTGTGCATCTGTAGGACAAGGGATCTGACTAGCTGACTTGTAGCAAATGCCAGGGGCAGCCATGGCAAAGGTCTTTTTCTCATTCCAGGCCTTTATGTCTTCATTTTCCAGGCCACAAAGACCCACTGGCTGCTTGGGACCTCCACATCTCCCTGAACAGTTCTCTAATCTGAATCTCTGACCATAAAGTATATAATATGTTTTTATTATGTTTTATTGGGCCACTGCTGGCAAATCTAAGAGCCTATGTGAGAACAAACACAAGGAAGACTGTGACACTGTGAGAAGCTTTAAACCTTTCCTGGGTGTCAGGAAGCTTGCAGACAGGCTCCCACAGCTTGCTTAGATGAGGCCCCCTTTGCACTCTTCAAAACCATATTTGCTATTACTCTTTCCAGAATATTCCTTTCTAATAAAACACAGTGTTTTTTAAATTACTTCTGCCTTTCTTTTCTTTTCAAATTTTGTTGGAAGACAACAACAACAAAAAATAAAAACCAACATGTATAACACACACACACACACACACACACACACACACAGAGAAGGGATGGCATGTGTGCATGTATTCCACTTGAAATGAAGAAAAGAGAATATAGTTTGTTTTCTTAATTTATTTCACAATTTCTGCAAAACCACTGTAATTTCTCAGAAAACTTTTCCCTGTGAAAGTAGGTTTTTGTGATTTTTTTCACTTATTTTTAAAGATCAATCTCTACACCTTTCTTCAATCAAGAACTCAAAAGAATTCCATTTTCAGAGACATAGGTCCACTGAAAGATTTAATTAGTCTAAAAGGCACCTCCTTACCCTTTCCAGCTATTGCTATGGATACATCTCCAACACAGCAACAGACTACAGCCCAAACAGATGTGAGATACAGACTCTCTGTGGAGTGCATAGGAAGTTCAGAACCAAGGAACAGAGGAACAAAAACAAGCATGGATGGAGGAGAAGATATGGAGCCCAACCCCTCACTGCTGAACTATTTCCTGCTGATAGACTTGGGAGAGAGCAAACCATTGCCTTCAGTTATACCCAGTAATGATCCCATCAATCATAATGACACAGTGAATACAATTATGGTAAGTGCATGAATTGTTTGCAGTGTTAAGGTGACACACTACTTTATTATTAATTAGTTCTTAATGTATTCATCTAAAATTATTCACACTTATTATAGCAGTGATGCAAAATAAGGAACATGAAAAGGATGCAGAAATTAAGAGAAATAGATTTACAGTATAGAAGAAGTCACTTCCAATCTAATCACTACACCATGGCCCTGGTTAAACCAAGTGCCTCACAAATTAAACCAGAAGTCATGAGTCTGGAAAGGGGGCTTCCTTGTAATTAGAGTAGAGATGGAAGGGAAGTGAGAAAGTGTAGCAAGCAGCGAAAATGGAATGCATTATAAACATGTATGAAATTATCAAATACAATTAGTCAATATAAAAGAAAAAGAAAACAGAGATGCAAGCATACTGGGGTGATTTTGAAGTTTCAAGTATGTATGGTCACAGGAAACAGGCAAACCTATCCACGGTGAGATTAGCACAGTTCTCACAAGGAAGTTGTTTTAGCTTAGAACCTATCAACTGATATAACATACCTGCTTTCTAGAACAATCCAAGATGCACATAAAGAGATGAAAAAGACTGTGAAGGGACAAAGCAAACATCTCAGCCAGAAATGACTGTCAAACAAGGAGACTATATTACAACTATTAATATGCTGCTAGTTTTAAAGAGAAATGTTTAAAACTTAACAGAATGTGCTACTGGTAATAAAAAAGCATTGTGACAGTAATGAATGTCTTATTCATTACAGAAAGGTTAACTGTTTAAGACAATAACTGTCACTACATACTGAGTGACTATAGTATACCAGGGAAGATGGTTATAACAATACAACATGAGGAAGGAGAAAAAAACTTGGAAACATTGAATTACAAGGAAGCAGAACTGTACTTATAGTCCTCTAGTGTCACAAGAGGGACGATTTAGGCTACATTAAGATATACAATGTATAACTTAGGATACCTAGTAAATATACTTAAAAACTGAACATGTATGCTATAGCAAAAGAAGATACACAATAAAAATCACAAAAAGTATTAAAAATTACAGAAGGCAGGAAAGGAGATAAGAATAAAGGTAAAAGGAAGAAATATTATTTAAGTCAACTCTACTAATCACTTTAATTATGAGTAGTTTAAATACAGACATTGAAAGACCAAACTATATGAGCAGATGTAAACAAAACAAAACAAATAAACCTTCAAGACCCAATTGTATCTTCAAAAATTAGTAGTTATGTTAAAAAAATCAACACAAGGAAAAAATATCTACCATGCTAACTCTAATCATAGGAAAGCTGCAGCTAGCTCCATTGGTTTAAGACAAAGTAGGCTTTAGAGAAACAACAAAGAACATCATGATAAAAATGCGATTCTACAAGAAGACAGAACAGGTACTAATAGCTATGTCTACATAAGGCAAATTCTTATGGAACTGACTGTAAATATAAATCCACTATTACATCAGCGATTTGAAATAGAAGTATTGTGTGCTGCAAGTCACAGAAGAGGGAAATTATAAGGTCCAAACCTCAAATGTAAGAACAGTCCTATAAAGAAGACAAACGATTTTATGTTAATAACCATAGCCTTTTAATATGTAGGGTTGTATTTTACAGGCCTGTATAAGCAGTATATTGGAACTTGTAGTTAATTGTTTGGGAGGTTCAACCACTACACTGCATTTGGAACATGGAATGCAGCTTGTTTTCTTTAATTTAGACTTTTGATAAATAAATTCTCACTAATGATCTACTGAATGATTGAATCTTGATTTTATTACGTATTGATGTTCATCAATATTAACTGCACAAAAGAACCACTGTGGACACTCTGACATGCAATGTCTTAGTTGTACATATTTGTTAATACATAAGATTGTGATTTGCAGTCATCCTCGGCTATCATATTACCACCTGGCTTAATGACACAATGAAAACAATTACAGTGAGTACATGGTTTAAGGTACATACTAATTTATTATTAATGAGTTCTTAATTTATTCATCTAAAATTACTCACAAATTAGTGATGCAAGGTAAAGAACAAGAATAGGATGCAGAAATTAAGAGAAATAAATTTTCAAGAAGATTAAAAATAAGTATGTACACGATAATGAATTGTAATTCTTAATGAATTTTAAAATATCAGAATTTTGTTCATTTGAATTGTATATTATGGCTGAGTTAAATAATGTATATAGCCAAAATAAGCAAAAATGCAAATACCTAGGAAATACATTATTAGTCAAATCATTCAGTCTAAAAATGAAAACCATATGAGATTTTATGCAATTTTTCATATTCATGACTAGAATTACAACTTAAGAGAAAACATATTAGCTGTCATTGCTTTAAATTAGCCATGTTAACAATCATCCTCAATTCATTTCTACCAGGCTGAGGTAAAGAAAAACACTGAAATTTCAATTACTTCCATAACACTCTGAAGACTAGCACTACACCTTTATGACAAATTATTTTGCACTGAGGAGCACTGGCTCATTATATACTGGGGACATTGCAGAGAATTGTCATTTTTCTATTCAGGGCTTACCCTGTATATGCCTAGGAGACACAAAGCTGATGTTCTTAAATAGGGCACATGGAACCAATCATGACTGACTAATGACACTGACATTCTCCTCCCTCCACCCAACGTCTTTCAAAGACGCTTTCAAACACAACTCTTTTTTAATAAAATTCAATCTCATTCAACTATCCAAGAAAACTCCAGAATGTAAAACATTTCTTCATAGGGCGAAAAACACTCAGTGTTCCTTCCATGCACCAGACATGGGAAGGGCAGACATCACAGCTCTTACCTGGCATGCATTATAAAGTAGCTGGTGTTCCAGTTTTTTAATGCCCAGGATCTGCTGGAACATTTCATAGAGCTGCTCCTTACTTAGAATAAGCTCAGACACGGCACTCAGTGTCATCCTGTTTGGCTGTTTGCACAAGTCTTCTTCTCCCCTGTAAATGGCATCATATTTGGCTATCCATGAGCTCAGCACAGTCTCTTTGCTCAGGCCGTCTATTTCTGGCAAGCTGCGTACACGTTTTTCTATGTTTTTCTTGAATACCTCTCTGAAATCATTAGCAGAACACCCTCCACTCTGAACCATTCTGGCCACTCGGTCACTCTTTAAAAAAACCTGAAAAACAAAAATCAAACACATCTGTAATTAGACATGGTCATTAAAATCTATGCTTTAAGAAATCTAGCCTGGGAACCAAATGTTCTTCCATGGCTCCAAATACATTTGAGTTATATATAACACAACTATAATACAATACATTGGAAAGGAGTCCCAAGTCTCTTGGGACTGTTGAAAAGCCGAGGCAGTAAACAGTCCTGAGGAAGTAGAGGTAACCTACAGATTTCCCATCTGGAGGTCAAGGACACATACACAAAAGGCTTCTTTAACGTGTAGTCCCTGTGGTTGTGAACTGGGCCTTGAAAGGAGGCACACAAGTTATATCTCATTCCTCTGCTGCCTGTGAACACAACACTAAAACAATGGTCTAGGAATTAAGAGTCATTCAGAAAGCACGACATCCTCTGAAACTTTTACTTAGGGCAGAGCTTCCCAACCTCCCTTTAATGTATTTCCTCACGATGTGATGACTCCAACCATAAAACTATTTTCATTGCTACTTCATAATTATGATTTTGCAACTGTTATGAATCCTAATGTGAATATCTGTGTTTTGTAATGGTCTTAGATGACCCCTGTGAAAGAGGGGTCGTGACCTGCAGCTTGAGAACTGCTGACTTAGAACTCACCAGATTCAGAAACTTCTAGAACTAAACTTCTGTTGTTTATAATTCTCTCATCAGCATACCACCTCCCTCTTTCTCTTTCAAATGGTTAAGAAAGTAGCTGGAAATACATGGGCAACCTTCCCTACTTATATTTAAGAGTCACAGGTAACTATTAAGTACAAGAGGGTTTGGAGGCCAACAGTTTTGTAGAACTACAATTGAAGTCAATAAACATCCTATGTAGCTGTTAACCCAAATTACTTCAAGACACAGAGGTCAGAGATGTTTGGCCCTTTATGATCTCATCAGCTCCCCAACTTAAGACTTGTCTCATAACTAGAAGAAATGGATGTGAGGAGAGGGAAATACCTGTAAGATAGTTGTCAGTTTGCAATAATATTAGGTAAGAATATAGTACATCTAATATTCATTATTACCAGGTAACATAATCAATAAGAAGCAAAACAAACAAATAATAATTACAGAGAGATAGACTAATGAAACACATGGGGGGAGTTGAGTAGCAATAATACTACGTTTTGAAGAAACACAAGTTTTGGTAATGTTCTTTCTCTTCTTCTAAATTAAAGATCTAAATAGCATTGAAGATTCATTAAACAACTGTTTTGTCAATGATATGCCCATGAATCTAACAACTATTTTGTAACCAATACTAATCATGTGATACTGCTACTGTCCCTGCTTTCTTCTTCTATGCCACAGATTTTTCCAGAAGAGACTGAAAAACCAATGCAACTATTATGTATTATTACATACTGCTACTAATATGCTTACAGGACAAAAATGTCAATTAAAAGCTATTTTGTGAATGTATGTATGTGTTTGTGTGTGCACATGCATGTATGTATGCATGAATGCATACATATTGTGAGCATCTATGAAGAAGAACACATCGTGTTATCTTTATCACTCTGGTGCCAGGCCTTTCCCTGTACTTGTGATTTGTTTTCTTAGTTAGGGTGGAAACTAGCCAGCTCTAGCTACCCTCTGAGGCCTGGTCTCTTCATGAACCCATGGCCTTCACTTCATTCTAGCTAGGTCTAGTGACCGTGTCTCTACTGTACCTGAGTGCTGGGGTTATGGGTGTGCAGGGAACATCTGGCTTGTTACATGGGTGTTGGGTTCTTATGGTTGTGCTGCAAACATTCTTGACTGGTGAGTAATGGGAGGTGTCATTCTGTAAATGTTTCTCTTACTGGTTAATGAATAAAGCACTGTTGGCAAATAGGAAGCCAAGATAAGCAGGACTAGGAGATGAGAAAGATTCTGGGAGATGTAGTAGGAGACTTGAGAAGAACTCTGAACCCTCTCTCCAGTAAGATAAGACCAGGTGGAAATACTTAGATTAATATAAAAGGGTTAATATTTTAGACAGGGCTAGCCAATAAGAAACACTAGTAACAGACCAACAGCTTTACATCTAATACATCTCTCTACATTATTTGGGGCTGACACAGCTGCAGGGCCAGGCTGGCGGGAAAACTGATCGTAAGTGAGCTCTATCTCTATCTCCTCAAAGGGCAAGTGTGTTCCTAAGAACTGACTCAAAAGTTAGGATTACACAATTTCACTACTGCACAAAACTGTAAGTGTGTAAATCAGCTACACACATGGACCACATGAGTCAGGTGACTCACTTGAGCTACAACTGGCATGTGTGGCCTCCTGACTCCAAAATTTTCCCAAATGCTTTTAGTTTTCTTTAGGGTCATTCACAAATCTCTTTTTGTTTCTATCTCAGCCAATAGTGCTTAGATATTTTGGTCACTTGATTCCATGCTACAGCATTAGTAACTTCTACCTGAGGCAATCACACATATAATCTATACACACAATGCATGCTATCTCTTTATAGCTATGGATCTTTTATGATCGGAAAGTCTCTACACTTGGTTGTTCTGTCCCCAAGCCAAACAAATTGTATCTGGACAGATATAAAATCAATGGTGGCTTCTACCTATAATCCCAGGACATGGGAAGCAGAGGCAGGGGGATCCCCAGTTTAAGGCCTGCCACAAAATTAACGGTAGCCTTGGTTATGAAGTAAAACCAATGTTTTTAAAAAGGAGTAAAACTAATAGTGTTTTCAAGTGGAGAGAGGAACTCAGATATTTAATATTATAGTTTGTCTGGAAATGACATTACTTGAGAACTCAAGAGGGTGTCACTATTTTTCTTCTTTTTTTCTCATGAGGCATTAGCAGTCACTATAAAGAAATTTTGTGTTTTACATTATACATAAATCACATAATTGTATCGTGACACCTATCAATTACATATAGTAATTATATTTTAATTAAACACACTAAATTATATACATATGTAAATATATTTTTTGTTATAGATGTTTCTTAAGTTGGATATTTAGAAGCCAAGGAGTTAAAGGGAAATGTCCAGACAACACTATTTCATACTATTTAAAGCAGTATCCATAGAGTAAGCTACAAGAGGCACATTAGTTAAAACAGGCTTGTTATTACTTGTAGTCAGCTGTCTAATAAATATAGACAGCTATTTATTAGACACCCCAAGAGTGTCAGAGCACCATATACATGGAGAGATTCCCAGTAAGTTCGAGAGGCTAGTGAGAGGGCCAGGGAGCCAGACCAGAGCCACGATAGGTTTCTAATAGCCTCAGCCAAAGGCTGGGCCTTGGTTTCAGTTTAATGAAGTTGGCTGGAGCTGAGAAAGCAGTGATCAGGAAAATCACAGCTCAGGGACAACCGATCAGCAGAGGCCTCACAGCCTCCCTAATGGCTAAAGACAGTTTTCCCTATTCTGCCATTGGAAAGTCCCTATCCAATAGAGTCAACCACCAATCAGCCCCCAGACTAATCTCTCTTCACCTGAAATTTCCCTAACCCAGCTTAATGGGAGCCTGAGAGCCTCTCTGGTCTTTGACATTTGCCACCCCAACATGTTGGCAGTTTCCTTCCTCCTTCCTTCCTTCCTTCCTTCCTTCCTTCCTTCCTTCCTTCCTTCCTTCCTTCTCCCCTCCTCCCTTCCTCCCTCTCTCCCTCCCTTTCTCCCTCCCTCCCTTCCTCCCTTTTTAAACACTCTTACTGGTTGCATATATGACTGGTGGTCTTTTATGGGAATTCCTGCAGACCCTAACAGCGAGCATCTCTCTGTGGACTTCACCCCAGAACTCAAAAGAAAAATATACCCTATGTCCACCACTGTGGCAACGGGAGAACTTTATTGCTATGCCGTGAAATTTGTTTTTAGTGAGATCTTGGGTTGGTAGAATGGGATTGACTTCTGAATTTCTTCCTCCCTCCCTCAGATGCTCTGCCTCCTGTTTCTAATACTTCTTTTATTGCTTTCTTTGCCTACAGTAGCCATCTACTCTTTGTTCATGCATTGCCTCTGGTTTATGTATCTCCTGCTCAGTTATATGGGGTTTGTTTCTCAGTTGGTTCAAGAAAAGAACTACTGGTGACACGTGTAATGTTGCTTCTCTAGAAAATCCCTGAAGTTGAATCTTTTAGAAATTGCGCCAAGTGTACAAACCCTAACAAGAAAATATATATCTGTGAAAAAATATCTCAAGTCTCACTCCTGGGAGAACTATGGATTTCTAATATTCTACAGGAGCAGCTATTTTGTTTTGTCACTCTGCTGTCTAACATTTAACCAAGAGGTAGAGTACCCTTAAGTGACCCTAGTTTTGAAGAAAACCCAGAAATGAACATGGCTTCGGGATTGTTTTCCCCTATAAAATCATAACCAAGGCAGCACTAACACACTCCAACTATATAATGGACATTTGTTAAATGGTAACAAAATGCTAGGACTCTACTAAGTGTTCATGGCACACGAGGAATCCATTAAAGACCAAACCCTGACAAGCTCATGCACCCTGAGGGAAAAAGATAAACAAAAGGAATTAGGGAAAGAACACTAATGGATGTTTATATAAAAGGAGGGAAAACAAATGAAATGGAGTTAATAACTCTGGTGGAAAGTGAGATGGAGATAGGGAAGAGCCCAGAACAGAGACAGAGACCTGTCTTTAATGGCCTGTGAAGTGTGTGAAGATAAAAGGGAGAATAAAGGCAGTTTAAGAAAATGAATGGGAGCAAAACAAATACAAGAATTAAACACTAATATCTCCAAAGGGAAATTGGAAAACTTTCCTACTATATACTGATATTAAATAACAGTTATTGTAGCCATCCATTTTTTTTTAAACCAGAAAGACTACTAGAGATCAGAGGAGAAAATGTCAAGTGTGTAAGAGAGAAGTCCAGCTTCTAGCTGATAATGGTTAACTTTGCTTACTTCCTTGATTAGATGTGGGATTAACTAAGAGACATGCCTCTGGGTGGACCTGTAGGATGGTTTCTAGAAAGATGCAATGAGAGGGGACCATCCTACCAGGTGGATAGAACTTCTCCAAGCAGGCATTCATTACATAAAGAGGTCAGAGGGAAAACCAGTGCTAATTTTGCCTGTAGGCCTTCACTCCTTGCTGGCATGACTACTGATGAGTCCCCTGACATTAGAATCTACCTTCCAACAAAGGCTAGACCAGCAGCTCCCTGACAATATTCCAGTCTTTTAGCGTTAAATTATAACTGCTATGTTACCCAGCCTCATAGCTATAGACAGAAGTTTCAGTTTCACCTGGTCTTGCAGCTGTTTAGTCCCACATAAACACACCGAGGTGTAAATTAATAATAAACTGTTTGGCCGATGGCTCAGTGTGTTTATTTGGGACTGAATATCTGTGGGTCAGAAATAGCCATCAATACATAGCCTAAGTAGCTGCCAGGTTCTCAGTCCCTCCTGTGCATGGTCTGATTCCCCATTCTATAGCATGAAGGCCAATCTATTAAATCCCCATTGTTATATATGCTCACTTTATCAGTTCTGTTCCTCATTGGCAGTGGTTCTCAACCTTCCTAATCCTGGACCCTTTAATACAGTTCCTCATACTGTAGCAATCCACAACCATAAAATTATTTTTGTTGCTACTTAATAGCTATAATTTTACCACTGTAATGTAACGTATTATAATGTAAATACCTGGTTTGCAGGCTGTGACCCCCAAAGGGGTTCTGACCCCATAGGTTGAGAAACACTGCTCTAGAGAATCCTTACTAATGCAGGGATCTATGGTGGCTAGAGGACCTAGTGTTAACACACTGAGAAGTATGTTTCAAACAGTGGTGCCAGCAACAAGGCTGATGGCAAACTACCGGAGCTAAGCTAGAGACCCATGAACAACAGGAGGCAGCAGCCTTGATGAATTAGTACAAGGGCATCATGGCTGGCTGGAGGCGAGGCAGGAAGGAGAGAAGACAGACAGACAGGATATTTTGCTGAGTTACATGATATGGAGAATAAGGTGGGAAAATAGTATTTTCATTCTTCTTGTAACTATAATTAATGATAAGCACAAAAAAGCGTATCTACTTACATATGTGTGTGTGTTTTTTTTAAATAAAGTGACAGATATGGTAAGTGTTAGCAATAATTAGTTTGGATAATGGTCAGAAAAAAAGTACAGTGAAGAACAAAATCCTAAAAAAAAATCTATATTTAAATGACTAAATTAAATAAACAAAACGAAATCCTCAAAAACTGTTTCCAGAGAATCAGGGAAACAGAGCAAAATGTGCCCCCCCCTAAATCAGTGAAGGCAGGAGAGACTTTCAAAAACAGCAGCAAGGAAGAAGCAGAAGCCTCTAGAACAAACAGATCAGATGAAAACAGATCTGTTTGCTGCTTCTTGCTCCCAGTCCACCATGGGCAGAGGACATATACCTGACCAAAGAGGAAGAGCCAGCTGCAGGAAGGAGTTAGGGGACAAAGCACAATAAAATTAAGACAGGAACCTAACGTGTGCTTTTAGAAAGTGTGAATGGAAAACAATGCGGGAGAGAAACAAGAAAAGCTGGGAAATCACAAACTAACTCAGTAGTGCAGAAGACCCAGCAGAACCAATACTGGGTCACCTCTGAGATGAAGTTGTCACAGGTCGTGGCACTATTTCTTGCTCTTGGTCCTGCAACATGTGCCCTGTGGGAATAAAGTTGCTGAGAAGCAAGGACCTGAGGTCTTCAGTCTAACAGCATTTAATAAACAGAAGTCTGCCCAGAACCATGTCAGTGAACTGCAGAGCTAATTCTTCAGTCGCAACTGATCCTGGAGGTGCCCTACGTATTAGCTGACAACTTGATCTTATCCTTTTAAATCACCTTAAGCACAAACACCCAACCTAGGCTTCCTCCTAGATTTTTACTTGAGAAATGATGAGATAGTCATTCATGGATTTTTTATGCTGATATTTTTGAAATGACGTGTTACAAAGGAAGAGGTTCCTTACACATCCACAAGGTGCATCCTCTTACTTCACTTGGGTCTCACTACCACCATCACTTAACAGGAAGCCCTAGTCTTATTGTAATGTCTTGCCATGTTTGGTTGATATCCCTGAGAGGCCTTCTCTTTTCTGAAGGGAAACAGGAGTGGATCTGGGGAGAAGGGGGAATATGGGGAGGGACTTGGAGGAGAGGAGAGATGGGAAACTGCAGTTGGGATTGAATATATGGGAGAAGAATAAATCAAAAAGAAAAGAAAGAGGAAGCCATGAGAAATTTCTCATCCTTCATTCTTTACCTTCTTACCCTATGTTTTCTTCTGCACAAAACACTACTTGACATAAATTGATTATACGTCTCCCCAAAATAAAAAGTAGACAAGAGGGTTGATTCCATTTTGTTTGCTGATGAGTCTGAAGTCTAAAAAGAGCCTTTCACTTATTAGGAGTAAACAAAGAAGAAGAGTGTGCTAAGAAAGTAATGACTGCCTAAAGATGACTCTTCAGTGATTGAGCTGAGCAGTTCAGATACAAATCTAGTGATAGGTGTCCTAAGATCTGGATGGCTGCAGAAGACATGAGGGGATGCAGAAATCTGTAACTGAAAGCAGAGGGAGAGCTATGCTCAAAAGGCATGGGCTCCAGAATACAAGAGCTTTGCAGAGAACAGTTCTCTTGGCTCTGTGCACAGAAGGGTGGGCCTGGTACCCTGATGCTACACTTCCTTTCTGAGGTACCATGTTGGTCACCATCTGGCAGTTCTGGGGTACACTCCACTTTGCTTCTATCACCTTCACAAAGGGTGACCCCCCTAACATCCCCATTCGCATTTGCTGTAAGCTACGGGCTGAGACCTCTGATACCACTGAGTCCTGTTCCTATAAGTCCCAACAGCATTGACATTCACAAGTCTCAAGGCAGTTTAAAACACTTCCCTACACTCGCTGTGCCTCCTGCCCCAGTGTCAGATACCAACTTCTATCCTTGAGACTTGGGAAACATCCCTGACTCATTTCCCTCATGCTATTTCTGCTCACATACAACTTGTTTACACAGTTTGCTGCTCATCCTATGCCAGGAGTCCTTTAATCCCTTTTCACTGCTTCATATCCTACAACAGTTCTTCATGTGTCTTCCCATGACTAAACTGCCAACTGACTCTCTGCCTTATGAGATTTCAGACAGAGAGCAAGTTTCATCATTACTTTACGGAACATATATTCTTCACTGACACAAAGATAATATTAAAATAACAACAACAACAACAACAACAACAACAAAAAAACTCGGGTCATGTCAACTCAATAGTTTAAAAATAATGTCCATAACTAGGTCTCCATGACTTCACAAAATAATGCCAATTCCCTATCTTACCTGGATTTCACTCTCTCTGTGGATTCACCTCAATGCTTTAGTCATTCTGGTCAGCCAAAAATTTTACATTCTATTTTATCATCATCTAATTATCTACAGATCTCAGCGATTCCTCCCCAGTCACTCTATACATAAAACATAAAACTTCCCTTTTCCTTTAAAGTACTTTTCACATTGCAACTATAATAATTAATTAATAATTAAATATTAACTAGCAGATTCATATGTTTTAATCAATAAATCCCACAAAGTCAGAAACTGTTTTTATCTCACAGTCTGTAACACCTAAGCATCAAGCCAAACACACAACAAGCACTTATAAAATATCTATTGCATGTGAGCAAGTAAGTTTTGAGCATGTTGTTTGGAAGGGAGATTGGCTGGTGATCTAATTCTTTCTTCTACTCATTCGGTTGCATGCTCTCAATATATATCAAATCAGGAAGGAATACTGATTTAGTTTTCCATGCTTGTATACAATTGAACAACATTGTAGAAAGAAAAGATAATGAGCAATGATGTCATAAAAAATGAGAAAAGCCTAGTGCTTAGAGCAGGAACCACTCCTGGGGTGCCAAGCTGGATGACAAGTGGAAGACAGCTCCAGGATGCAACCCAACACCAGAGGCACTACAAAAAAAAAAAAAGAAAGAAAGAAAAAGAAAAAAAAAACTGGGAAGAAAGAAATCAGTGAGACAATGAAAGAATAATGAAATAAAGCAGGCTTTTAAGTTATGAACTCCATTCATTTTCATAATTCATCCATTATCAAATCAAGGAGATTTTATATTATGTTACAAGAAGACAGTATAAGTCATGGAACTTATCCATTTGAGTGGCAGATGAGAAAATATCTGAGAGGAAAGGGAGCACAATGAGTATTGTCAGAAGGGAGAGAGACTCAAATTCCCTAGTAATTCCCATAGTCTGCATTGTTTCTATAGAAGGAATCATACATAATTTTACAAACAGCTTTTCATATATGATAGGTCACACAGTCATAATACTGTGTGACACTGATATGTCGTGTCTCATTAAATGTCACACATATTAATCCACTGCCTTTTCATAATAAGAGCTATTATAGGAGACAAACTATAACTACAATTAAGGCTGGTCATATAAGTGGCCCGTACATAGTCTTGGGTTTTCCACCCAATAGCTTTCTGTTCTACATCAGGAGATCATTTGTGAAATTTTGTCTGTGAAAGCTCAAAGGTGCCCAGATGTACGTCCCATGGGAACTAAGCATATTACAAAATGCACTGATGGAAAGAACTGTCTCTCTAGAGATATCTGACATGATTTCATAAATTGACACACTTACTTTTTGTTGTCTAGATTATAATTTCCTTTTCAGACTAAGTGGTTTAAAGCAAGAAGTGGCTAGACTAAAGACATAGTGCCTTTGGGAAAAAAGGATGGGAAACTTGGCCTATGGATTCAATGATAATAGTATTTCAATTATCTTTCTTACACACACCTCCATTGTGTACCCCCAAGATGTTCTGCTGGTTACTGACCAACACCTGTGGAATTACCAATCAGTGATCTTGTGAAAATTCCACACAAACCAATTCAGCATGGGTTTTTGCCATTCTAACACTGGGGTGCTTTATAACATACCCTGTGTGTTATTTTTCCTCTACATTTTTGTGAAATTTAATTGTACATGGCTCTCTTGAAATGTTACTCTTCCTGTTCATCTGCCCGGCTCCCATGCCAAAGAGGTCATTGAAATCTTGACAAAGTCATAGGGAACTAATGACAAAATTGAATGTGATAACTAAAAGAAACATTATCTTCAAAGGCCAAGTCTGCCTAGCTGTCCAAATAAGATTTCAAACACACTTTTCTATAGAAGCACTTAATACGTACAGTGTACTGATGATCTGAACTGCACACTGCTTCTTTTATTCAAAAGGATTTCATAATGACTGCAAAAACACTATATTCTTGCCAAATCACTGTAGCTGTCTATGAGATGGTTCCTGGGAAGGCTGCCAGCATGTCTTGAGGCAGGAAGGTATTGAGAAAGTACAAGAGTCCCACTTATTCGAGAAGCCTCTTCTCAATAATGTCAAAGAAAACATTGTCCCTTGAGTCTCATAATTTGTAATGTCCTTGAAGAATTGAATTTAAAATGTTTTTTTTTTTCCTTAAGGACTATTTTTCAGGTGTTGTCAACTCATGAATTCTTTAACAATAATGGCGAGTTGAGTACCACTAAAAAATTAAACAGCTCTTATTTTTGCAGAATACAAATTATATTGTATCTGGTCACTCTAAAGAACCAAAGCCAGTCAGATGTTTCTCTGATAGCACTATATGGCTTCATTCTTTTTTGCATTGAACAAGTCACCCCGACATCCCTTTTTCCAGTTCTGACTTACATTGCCCCAAAGCAGGTATTTTCTATTCTAAGAAAAGGAAACACTAGTTTGGTCTTCAATATTCTCTCTATGTTCCTTCCCCAATAAATATGTATCAAAGCTAATCATGTTCTGGGTATGGTCATCACTACTGTGACAATGACATGTATTTGCTTATCCTATATATAGTGTTAAAAATAGGCACATAAACTGATCTTTCTTGATAAACACTGAAGGAAGTCATCCCAAAAGAGTTTGTAGTCAAATCTCCATGCTAGCTTAGGGAAAAGGCAGAGGTTTCTCTTAGGCAGTGGGAGTACATTTTAATAAAGTTGACTTTATTAATATGGCAGCTGCTAGTAGAAAACAAATCACCTTTTGTTATATGAAACCACTAGCAGTGAATGCTTCTTATCCTAACTAGTGGGGAAGTGAAAGACTGCTATATTTATGTGATATATCTATATCTATATCTATATCCCCTTTCTTACATATTTCTCTCTGTACATCTCTCTCTCTCTATATATATATATATGCATATATATTATGTATACATATATATTTCGCTCAATATCCTCTTTTCTCTCATATAGAGGGGGCATTAGATATTGGAGAATTTTTACTGATCCGTGAATTCTAAAGGCTTGCAAACCACTGACAACCAACCAACCTCATTCCTCTTTAAATGTGAAAAACAAACTCTCTTAAAATCCACCAAAATAATATCCTTGACTAAAAAAGCTACTGCAAATAAGAGATACATCTAGACATTTATTAGGAACCTATAAAAGAGTTCATCTTAAAGGGCTCTTCCCTGGAACCAATCAAAATCCTACATATCAAATCTAAAGCTCTTGGAACAAGCCTAAAACCAAAACTTGCCAAAAACTTATCAAGTTTTGCTGAAGGGATTAAGATGAGTCTCGATCCATACAAAGAAAAAAGCTACTTGAAAAAGATGAAGCTTAAAAGATAAATTGAGCACTTCCATCATGTTGTCAATGCTGGGGAGTTTCTCTAAAGCTTTCTCTAAGTGTCAGTTAACAGCAAGTACATTAGTTTGCCTTTACAGGTATTGTTCAACTTACTTATCAGCCTACATCTTATCAGGCTAATTACAAATTATCCTTGACCCTCTAACTACTAAGTCTGAAACATGAGAATATATCAAGACACTTGTTAGAAGCACAAACACAAAAGAATAGGTCATTGGGCACTACCTGGTTTTCAAATTCACTTGATAACATACAAGAATGGGACCCTTTAAGGAGAAAAAGTGAAGTGAGGAGCGACAGCCTGCATTCTTCTTCCTACATTTAATCCAATGTCTCATGGCTTGAAGGACAAATTTTGGGCTAGGCTACACTCGTCTGCAAGTTCTATCAAGAAACGGCTTTCTTTCATTGTCTTCACTTTAATGGCATAAATTATTTTCTAAAAATGTATTGTGTTATAAATTTTAAATATATGACATCTAAACTCCCATAATGTAGTTTACAATAAATTCTTAAATAATTTTCATTACACGCAGTTAAATATATCATCCCTCCTCTAATGTTAAAGCTGCAGTGTCTTCAAAATTCTACTGTGTCACTTTTTGCCTCATTCCCAGTTGCACTCTGAACCACTCTACTTCTCTCTCCATGTGGCAGTAAAAACTTAAAGCTAGTCAGAAAACCTATGATTTCAAGATGTGGTATGACACGTAAGTGAGTATAAAACCACTGTAGATCTGCTTTCTTACTGCTGGAATAGATTGTTATAAATTTTCTCAAAATTATTTTGCTGGTATTAGGTAAGATAAAATAGATAAAAATAGTTGTCTCTGAGTATTCATAGACCTTGTCCTGGGATCCAACAGCAATACTCAGAATATAACAAATACACATTCACTTCTATACTACAAATCATCTCCACTTGCAACAACTAATATGATGTAGACACTACGCAAATAGTTATTGTTCTGTATTAAGGGATATTAATAAGAACTCTTTTGATAGATTCAAAACAACCATAGTCTCCCCCTCCCCCTAATATTTTCATATCATAGTTGTTTGAATCCAGGGATGCAAACGCATGGCTGTAGAAGGGCAACACTTCAGTAGTATACGTTCTCATGGGTGGTGATACTCAAAATGTGATCTGTGGCCCATACAGACACTTATGCTGGGCCAGCATAAGTTGAGTTTCTATACCAACAATCTAGATTCTTCAAGTGACATTTCATTCTACTTGTTTTACCCATCCCCCCATTGGTTAAGCGTTTTAGTAGTGTAAGTCAAACATGATTTTTTATTGTACCATTTTCCACTATGAATTGGAAAACAAATAAATACTGGCTTTTTGCTTGAGATACAATGTCTCAAGAAACTCCTCTTGTAAAAGATTAGAAGAGCATGTTGTGTCAATATTGACAGCAAAGCTGGTGAAGATACTCTATAAGCCAAATCATTGTATTTTCCATATTACCGGGACACCAGCGAGCATGTTACTACCCTCTATGATCCTAGGTTTATAAAGCATCAATTGTGAAGATGTAAAGTTATTTACACCCAAGGATCTGCAGCTGAGGAATGAAGTCCCAAAATTCAAAGTAAAGAAGTAAATCGGTTATATTTAAGGGAGATGAACTCCAGATTCACTGACTAAAGTTCCTTAGTATATTCTGCCTTACAATCAGTACCTGTTGAATGGCTTTTCCAGTTTACATCTTGTAGTTATTTGTTTTTCCACCAGATGGCAACTATGTATGGGAAACAGTATTATTGTTTTTTAATCCTAGAATCTGATTTTCAAAACTGTGAGGAATCTGGAAGTTGTAAATTCAAACATCTTTATAAAACATATCCCTTCTCCACCCCATCACCACCACCACCACCACCACCACCACCACCACCACCACCACCACCACCACTATCACCCTACCACTAAAAACACACCAACCCACTACCACCCCACCACCAAAACCATCACCACCATGGACATGATATCGAAACTTTATCATTCTCCTTAAACAAAGTCAGATTTTTCATGGTGAAAAACAAGAGGTCAGGACGACTACTCAAAATCTGTTTCCCGGTGCCTACAGTTCTTATAGATGATATTTTATCTATAAGTTCTAACCTCTGAAATAACAAAGAAACCATAAACTTGTCTCAGGCCAAGTGTTTAATGGCAATTAACACACTCCTCTGGCTTCCAGAGCAAATATACCTTGAGGGGAGAAAAGTATCTCCTAACCCTGCTGGTTCTTCATAGCATACAGATAGTTTTGTGTGAATGGGATTATTAATTTCTTTAAGGTGTGTTCTAGTTTCCTTTCTATTGATGTGATAAACACCATGACTAAAAACAATTTATGGAGGGATGGGTTTATTTGACTTAGATTTCCAGGTCACAATTCATCATTGAAGAAAGTTATGACAGGGACTCAAGGAGGAATAGACATAGGAATCATGGATAAATACTGATATTGGCTTATTCCCATGGCTCAGGCTCAGCCAGCTTTGTCCCATCCAAGTACTAAGCAAGTCAAACCTGCTTAGCTACCAAGATCAGATGAGATCAAAGGTGTTCAGAGTGCTATGGATATAGACTCAGCCTCTAGCATCCCTACACAATCCAGGACCACCTATCAGCCCAGAGGTGGTGACATACACAATGGGCTAGGCAGATTGTTCCATACCAATAAAAAAAAATCAAGAAAATGGAGCTGGAGAGATGGCTCAGCAGTTAAGAGCACTAACTGTCCTTGAAGAGGACCCAGGGCTTAATTTTTGGTATCCACATAGTGGCTTACAGTCTTCTATAATTCAAGTTCCAGGTGATCTGATGGCTTCTTCTGGCCCCCATGGGTATCACATATTAATTCACAGACACACACACACAAACACCCATAAACATAATTTTTTAAAATTTCAAGAAATATACCTACAGTCCATCTTATGGGGCTCTCCCCTAGTAAAGACTCCCTCCAGATGACACTTGACTGTGTCACATTGACACCTGAAGCGAATTAGGAAGTCTGTCCAACTATTCAAAATCTTGGTAACAACTCTTTATAAAACCATGACTCTATCTTCAGTTTCCTGTGAAACACAGTGATGTTATTCATGCAGTGGTAGATATCACACACCTGGTATAACCTGGCTACTTATAGTCCCACCCATTCATTTTGAATGTATTTGAACTGAACACCATCCACTATGCATGAAGGCAGGGCCAGGGTGTCTGTATGAGAGAGGATCCTGTTGCTGTAAAATTTATGAGGTAACAGAAAGATTTATTTGGGCTCACGGTTTCACTAGTCTCAGTTTTTGGTCTCTTGGCTGTGTTGCTTTGAGCCTGTAACAGGGTAGAACATCATTGGGGGAGATACCATGGAGAAAGCTGCCCATCCCATGACTGCCAGGAATCAAAGGGTGGGGGAAGTAACAGAGTCCAAGACTCCCCTGCATGGACATACCTACCTGGCCCATCTGACTTCTATCTACTTCCTGATTGTGACAGCACCCTCCAATAGTGCCATCAGCTCCGGACAACAACTACATGATTCCTTAGGAAGACATTTAAGATCCAAACCATGATATCTTTTGTTTGTTTTTTGAGACAGGGATTTTGTGTAGCTCTCATTGTCCTGGAACTCGCTATGTAGACCAGGTTAGCCTCAGACTAAGAGAGCTACCTGCTTCTGCCTGCTGAGTGCTGGGATTAAAGGCATGTGCAACCATTCCTATCTCCAAACCATAATACCTTAAGAATCCATACAGAGAAACTGGAAACTAACCTCTTCTATTACTGGCTGCATAGTTGTATAATGCTCAATTTTTTCGATATTTTTCTATCATTCTGATATGGAAATTTCAATCTGTCTAAAATCCATTAATTTTCCTCACAACTTCCTTAGCAGATGTGATAGTGGTGGTGAATAAAAGAACAAGCAATGTGAACTGGAGAAAAGCATTTATATGCATGAATCAGGCCAATTGCATACTTGAAATGTGCTTAAATTCATCTCAAAACTTAATAGCAACTGCTTTAATACTCATAATTGCTTTCACTTAATATTAGTTCTGATTACAACTGTGTGATGCACTCTAGCTAAAAGGAACTAGCTGTCTGATTGGATAAGATTCTGAATCTGGAATGTGCCTCAGAGCCAGTGGAGGACTTATAAAGTCCAATGGAACCCCAAGATTTCTTCCTGCATTTACCTACGTGAAACCTAATACAGGGAGCAGATGATGTTGACTGCTGTTGATATAGTGGGACTCATTGTACTCTGAGGTGTTCACTGGGGACAGAAAATAAATGCAGGTGACTTGATAGAGATGACACCTATTCTTTGAGAAAAGAAGCTCTGTGTTTCATGCCTGAACTTAAAACAGCCAACATCAAGAACAAGTGAATTATGAAAATTGCTACCCTTTCAAAGTTCATTGAGAAAGACACCTCACATCAAAACCTCTGAGTAAATAACTGCTTTTCAGGAGAGCGCTGCCAACTTCTCAGTCAGCACTGCCAATGCTTTTAGCTGGGCCTTTTCCTACATAACTCTATACTTTAAGCTTTCAAAGCTACACTCATGCTAAAAGTTTCTCTTTTACTTAAAAGCCGAAGTGTCAAGCTGACAGTTGTGTAGAGGTTAAAACAATGAGCCACAGAACCATGCTAAATACAAGTGTAGGTTTATCATGAAGCTGGCTGCATCATTTGGGTACTCTCCCCATCTTGACATCCTGATCATGAGAACAGAGACACTAACAGACTCTGACATATGGGACTGCAGTTCTCAGGGTGGATCAAGTTGAAGATCTACCTGGGTGATAGAGCATCTGCCTAACATGCATGAACGTCTCCATTCAATCCCTGGAAATCTAGAAGTTAAAAACTAGAAAAGAACCTCATAATTGAAGTAACTGTACCCTGGAAAACTGCAGCTATAGCTATTCTTCCACCATCCCTAGATTCCTTGTCAGGGTTATCCAGGCTGCAACACAGGTTTGAAAGGTTGGAAGTCATGCACCATAACACATAGGAATACTAAGTGGAAAGGGAGGCAAAATAATATAAAAACATAACAGGAAAATCAACACAATATAAGGAGAATTCGAGTGAAAACTTGTAATTCACAACTTATACTTATCATGTATTAAACTTTGGCTGCTTCATTTTAATTAGAATGAATTTAATTAGGCTAGAACTACATTTTCAGCTCTTTATTATCACTTAGAAGTTCTATTGTTTTCTCCATTTGGTATTCTCAGAGTACACACACACACACACACACACACACACACTAACTTAACCACACACTGAACCATCTGTTAGTTTTTGGTGAATGTTATAGTTATAACCTAAAGGCACACACCAGAAGAGGGAGGTCATCACCAACTCCTCACTCATCTCTACCTCTTCTATATCATTGTTGTATTGCTACAATGGAGATAAATGGAGAACAGAAATTACACGAAAAGTTTTGATATCAGTGTTGCCTTGGTCATCAAAAAGGAATATGGAAAATTTGTACCAGCAAAGGAGAAGTATGGTATCTTAGAGGCAACTCACCAATTTATTACTGCTTTAGCTCATACTTGAATACTCTTGTTTATTCCAATAGCATCTTGAATACACTGTGTTATCAAGTCCTCAACCAAAATTATATTGGACATTTAGTCTTCTTTATGAAACACTTGCTCCCAGTGTTTCCTCCTGCAGAAAGATGTTTCTTATTACATTTCTCTGTCTCTCTCTCTCTGTCTCTCTGTCTCTGTCTGTCTGTCTCTCTCTGTGTGGGGGGGTGTGGGTGTGTGTGTGTATATCAGTGAGGAGAGAGAGCAAGAGAGAGAGAAGCAGGGAGATGAGGGGGAGAGGAGAGAGGGGTAGAGAGAGGAGAGAGAAGAGAGAGCAGCAGAGAGAGAGAGAGGAGAGAGAGAGAGAGAGAGAGAGAGAGAGAGAGAGAGAGAGAGAGAGAGAGAGAGAGAGAGAGAGAGAATAGTGATGTGTAGTCTTTAGAGTTTAGGGTACTTCTGTGGGGCAGGTTCTCTCTTTCTACCTGAGTCCCAGGGGTCAAACTCAGGCTGTCAAGTTTGATGGCATGACCCTTTACCCACTGATGCATCTTGCTGGTACTAAAAATTATTTTTTTCAAACCCAGAAGTTCTTCCACTTCAAATATTCTCAGAAGGCAATTTTTGTTTCTTCGGGTGAAATTCATCTCTAAATTTCCAGAGAGCTGTTTTAATTCTTTCCAGTAAAGCTTAAGTCTTTCTAAAGTGATTCTTTGATTGCTACATAAATACTTTTCATAAAGGAAAATCAAATCATCTTGAAGGAAATTAAATAGCCAAGGCTCTTTGTCACAGCCTTGTGCCTAGTTCCCAACCTAGGATGCCGATGAAAGTCCCTAAACAACTTCACCAAGATTGGAGTTGTGTCTCGGTCTAGAGATTTAAGTGCAGTAGGGGCACTGAGCCTTTTAACTTTTCTCTAGGTTATTCGGATATACAGCCAAGGCTTAGAAGTACTGCACTACAGAAAATGGAGAACGGGTTTGAAAGGTTCTTAATTTTTAATAGGAACAAAGATCTTGTCAAAAGTAGATAATAAGATCCACTACGACTCAAATAAGAAGCGGCTGCTGTGGAACAGAAATATTAAAAGCGGGTACTTTGATTAAGAGTAAATGATACTATGAAAATGGTGAAGGGGAAACACAGAGTGCTACTTGGACGATAAATCAACTTGACATTTGGTTCTGTATCATGCTGGAAAAGAACAGTAGAAGGGTAAGTGCTGGTGACTGAGAGAGACCCTTGTTACAATGAGAGTCAGAAGCAAGCCTGATGTAAGTAAGGTGGGGATGTTGGGTCAAGCAGATTTCAAGAGGAAATGCTGAGAATGATGTTCTAAGTTGGCAAGATTTCAAAGACAACAGAACCTGATACGTGGCAAAAAGAATGTAGACAGAAGCCGGCAAGATGACTCAGACAGTAAAGCACTTGTCATACAAACATGAGGATCTACATCGATCCCCAGTATCTATGTAGAAAACAAAAACAAAAGCAAAAAATTGAATTATAGGCCAGCCCTATAATTGCAGTTGAGGAGGCAGAGGCAACAGAATTTTTGGGGTCTATCCAAATCTATGAGCTCTGGCTTCAGTAAGAGACCTTGTCTTACCAAATAAGGTGGAAAGCAATTGTGAAAGGCATATGACATCAACCTCTGGCCTCTCCATGCAGGCACATATATGTATATATATATATATATAATATATATATATATATATATACACACACACACACAATATATATATATACACACACATAGATATATACACATACATACATACATATATATATATGTATATATAATGCAGCCACCTATCCCCAAGCACCCCTACCCTGCACTACAGCCACACATATATACACACCACAAACAGAGCAGGCAACTGCTGAAATGGAGATAAAATAACAAAACCATGTAAGTTATTAAATGAGAGTGGCCTTAGTGATCGACAGTGATGCACCTAAGCTGATTGGGCTTACCGTGTCATCTTGGCCTGTCAGAGGAGAGAGGTGATACAAGTCAGGGGTATAACTGTGTAAATGAGATGTCCATAAAGACATATTGGAGGAACAGTTTAAACAATTCTGGGTTAGCGATAATCTGTTTCTCTATGTATAATGCCCACCCCCACCCCCAAAGCCAGTTTGTTTTAGGATATCCCTATGGTAGCAAATGCAATAGTTTCTACACAGTCTAAGAACGAAACATTGAAAACAGTAATTACAGAAGAAACAGGCATTTTTTAAATTCCAGAAGGTGCTTATTGGTGAACAATGACATAGGAGGAAATCTCTGTTACATTGATTGCTTCTCAGAAACAACATGGGAAGACTTCCCCTTTGCGTCTCACAGGTCCACCAGACTTTGATAGTCCTCTTCTTGGTTCCTGTCTGTTGTTTATGTCAGTAAGAGATTACTTTTAAGTATACAGTATGATTGTCAGATCTGATGAAGGGCTACACTACTTCAGCTACTGACTAGCATTTCTTTTTTGGATCATTACAACAATTCTACAGCAAGACAAAAAGATGTTATCACTGTAGTTTATGCTTAATCAGTACTATTCAGTCATACAATCACAGGTAAAACTATGCTAGAATATTAGAATATTTTTTCATTTTTGAAAAATATTAAACAACTTGCCCCTGTAATAATGAGGAAAGAAAATTTACTTATTTTTTAATCAAAATTCTACTGATTAAGGGGATGTGAGCAGGAAACTAAACACTGACTACTGAAGAACAGTAAAACCTATAAAAAAGGAAGAGTATCAAAAGGAAACTCATTATGATATTGGCATTGTGACAAAATACTATACATTATAGTTCCATATCATCAAGCAAAATATATTTGTATTACTGGGCCCAAAACAAAATGGGGTTGCCTATAGTGCAGGTAAAAATTCAACTACAGTAAATATCTAACATAATAATAAACATTTAACAGAGTGGTGCTAATTCCAGGTCCTGGTTACCAAACCGGCAGCAAATATAAACCTGGAATAAGAGTGTTTCATTGATTTATTTACAATGAATCATTAGAAGGGCAGAGCGGAAGCTGCTGTTCGTTTTGACATAAGAGCGATTCCGTAGAGCACATAGTCTCATCGTCAGTACACAAGAGGCACTCAGGGTCCACAGTTCCCAAGTTCACCAAACCGACCCTCCTTTCCTACCTACAATACAAACTCTAACCAACCTTTTAGGAAGTCACTGAAATTCTTGAACTCCCCCCCCAAAATACACTGTTTAAATGTTCACTATCTGTACTAGCAAAGGATATCTTTTACTTAAGTGAACCAATGGTAATTTCTCAAACCTGGGAGTTAAGTCAAACCTACATTTGACAGTGATGGGCAAAAGGAAGGAAAAAAGAGGAAAAGAGAAGCCAAAAGGATACAGAAGAGTTAAAGAACAACACTGGCATTTTGAGAGGAAAGGATGAGTTAGTGCCTCATGCCCTATGACTATTACCAATAAGGACCTCCTGTAAATATGTGAGGAGCTCCAATGGCTCTAAAACTTTGGACTGAGAAAATGCCACAATACCAGACATACACATTTCAAGTATTTTGCTTGTTTGCTTGTTTTTAGTGGTAGTGTTTGTCGTAATTGAGATGGACGCTAAGGTCTTTAAGGCCTGTACAAGGACTCTTGTACCAACCCAACATCTCCATAGCTTCAGTGAAAATCATAGGAGTCTATCCATCAGTCCCAGCTCCCAGAGGCCAACATACAGTCTATGGATGACAGATTAACTATTCGGTATTCAATCATCCAAGAAGAGTTCCTATAGAGTATTCTGGGTCCTTCTCTCTCATATGACACTAGGTACTATAAGGAAAACTGGAAACACTGAAAATACAGCTCCTGGTAAATCCTTTGTTAAACCTGCTATTATGTGTGATTAACAGTCAAACTTTCCCAGGGTCAGGAACACAAAGGCCTGTGTGTTACAGGAAGATGGGGCCTCACCCTGGCATCTGCCCAAGCTTTGCTGTGTCTTGGCTCTCCTGGCCCCATAAATGCCCTTCCTCCTTTAATACTCTCCATTTGGGTTGTGCTTACAGCCAAGTACTGCCCTTCTGCATGGAACAATTCACAGAATTCATACTCATTAGGTCTCTCTAGCACTGCCCAATAATTCCAGTATTTGCCCGAGAGAGTTCCAAGATTCATTGAAATTATTCTCAACTACTACAAGAGGCAGAGCAAGCTATAATGAATTCTAAACTAAAATGAAAATTTGCTATTTTTGTCAATGTGATTTTGGAAATAAAATTTCAGAATCTGCTTTCCACTATTTATTACAATGGGAATCAATAGCTTAGTTTATCACATTAAAAAAGAGCACGTAATGAAAAATATCTATATTTTCACATTTCTAACCTTACTTTGTCATCCAAAAACCCTTGAATGCCATACACAGGACAAGACTGAACACAGTGAATGCAACTAGCATGAGCCTAATATGTTAAAGCAACAATCTACACGGTGCCACTTTCTCCAAAATAATCTAGCTTGTATTTAACGTTTTTTTAAGGACATGAGAAAAAGCTGATTTGATTGAAACCCCTGGAAATTAAATATGACAGGACAAAACATGACAGAAATTACATAATTTTATTCAACAATTATAAACAAATAAGTAATACTGGGCACTGAAATATTTTCCTCTCTTAAAATTTTTAGTAATTTATTTCTAAAGATTTTCCTGTTATGCAGATAACTGTTATATAAAACTTACTAACTGCCTGACAGAACACTTGATCAATGATAAACTAAAAAACAATTCTGTATAACAAATTTTTATTCAAAGAATGAAAAAAACCGTGCAACATAATGACATTAAATCACTATAGTATAATATAATTACTTTTTACTATTGCAAAAACATGAAAGGTAACTGATTTCTTATAAGAAAAGTACAAAAATATAATAATTTTCTTACTAAAAATAAAGCCAGGTATAAACATAGAAACAATTTAGGGGGCAAGTTTGACTCTGGTTTTTAACACAGGTTAACTAGAAATAAACTCAGGCACACTCACAATAATAATACATTCATTTAAAAAAAAAAGTTAAAATTAGCCAAGGTAAAATGTCCTAAAATCCTGCCAGGTTTTCTTTCCCCTATATTTGAAGCTTGGCGGTGAACTTGGAAAACTAGCTGAGTGACACAAAATGACACACACATACACACAAAAAAAGCACACTTCACACAAACTGCTTGTCTGTAGGAGGACCTGATTTGACAAATAGGTTTAATCCACTTGCTCAAAGGTCATGATGTCCAAGTGACGTATGACCAGTTTCCTCGGCTGCAGAAGACTGACTCCCAGTGTTTGCAGAGGTCGAGTTCTCCTGCACATGGGTCACCTTTTCTGAAGTTCTTGCAGGAGGAAGTTCGTTATCTGTCTCTTCTTCCATAGGCAAAAAGGTTCCAGGCAGCTCATTGGCCATCAGAACTTGCAGGGAATCCGTTCCAACCTCAATGTCCACCTGAATCCCCAGAGCTTTCAGAATGTCACATTTGCACATGGGGCATGTGCCGTGAGTGAGAATCCAGGGGTCGATGCAGTTCTTGTGGAAAAAGTGTTTACAAGTGAGAATACGAATCGTATCACTAGGCTTGTAAGGCTCAAAGCAGATGACACAGCTGTCCGCATTTGGACTCACTTCCTCGTCACCCTCTTTTAATACTCGGACTTGCAGCTGGCCAAACGCTTTCTTGAGTTCTCTTGTTAGTCGCTTCCATCTCCTGTTCTCAATCCTTGCAACCCAAAGTCTCCGAATATGATAAAAGGTGAAATATGCTAAAGTAGCAGTTGTGACGATCATAAAGGAGACAAAATAGTGATTCAGCCAGATGATATGTTTTCTCCCCACCTCAACCATGACTGTAACATGAACGCCCTTCCGAATTAAATGCAAAATCTCCATGCCTTTTAAGTTCCCAATCATAACTACAACAATGTCTTCGAATGTCTGGTGAGACATGGGGAAAACCTGGTTACCAGTACCTGGGAAGTTATAGATTATCACCCCTCTGGCTCCGTTGTCAGATGCCACCTTAATTTTCTGTGTGAAAGTGCAACCTCCACGTTCAATGAGTGCAATCCATGGCTCCTGGTTCCGTGGCCGGGTGAAACTGGTATTGGGATCACAAGCATTTTGAGTTTTTCCCTCTGGTGGCACAACAACTCCTGCTACTTTCTTCAAGTTGGAACTTCTCCCGAAGACCCCAGTCTCCCCCAGCTCTGACAACATTCGGTTCCCCACATGAAATGATATGTTCATGTAAGCAGTCCAAACTGAACTTGCCGTGCAGCAGTTCTGACTAAGAAGCCAAATAAAACTGAGTTTCAGAAGCCAGAAAGGTGCAGCGTTGTTTTGCCAAGTACCAGTGTGAAGGAGATTCATCTCTGTCTTCCACAAATGACTTCAAGAGCCACCCCAACCAAAGGGTATGGCTGCCACATCTGTTGACAGATCAATTCAAAACGAGGAAGGGAAAAATATCTTCTGGGTAAAAACAAGATCCACTGACTTCCAACATGTTTCAGCAAGAGATTTCTAGAGATGTCTTGAGTTTCAGATGTTTTATTAGAGAGAAAAACCTTAGATAGTAAAGAAATCCCCGTCTCACTGCTGTAACTTTAGAAACTGCTTACTGTTGTTGCATGAGGTGATTGTGACATAAAAGACTAAGCAGCCAATTAGGTAAGAGCTCAGAGCACACTGTAAATGTATTGGCTTAGATGTTTCCAATGTGGTTATAGGTAGTTTGGGTGTGCTTATAAGGTGATTCAATTGTTGAACCATAGAAAATGGCTGTAGGTAGCACATTAAACTAAAAACAAACATATATAAGAACATATGCTTTTTAAAAGCATATATAAGAATACTGTGCAACTGTCACATATCCTAAGAAATAGACAGTTCTGACAAAATTAAGTTTGAAATGTCCAAAGAATCATAAATTAGGATCATATCCAAATGAGCCTGAGGAGCAGTGAGATCTCTAACACTAATTTTACATATTTAGTCATTGTCAATTTCTTACTAACATGCACATAAATAAATGATACAAGATTTCTGGACATTTATTGGTTTTGTTTTGATCTTTTAAGGCAGTGGATCTAAATCTATGGATTGTGTCCCCTTTGGCAAGCCTATAGCTCCAAGAATATTTACATTACAATTTCTAATAGTGGCAAAATTACAGCTATGAGGTAGTAATGAAAGTAATGTTTTGGCTTGGGGGTCATCACAGCATGAGTAATTGTATGAAAGGGTCACAGCATTAGGAAGATTGAGAACCACTGTTCAGAATCCAGCTAATCTCCTTGTCTCATACTTACACAGACAGCCCAGCAGCACATAGAGATATACAGATAATAGGAATAAATATGAAAAACACCTACAGAAGCCAATTTCTTTGCAGACCTTGAAAGCTGTTACCAATCTAGACCAACTTTTATTGAAAAGAAGGGCAGAAGAATAAAGATTAAGCATAGCTGTACAATCCAAGTTTGATTGTTTTTCAAATATAACTAGGTTAAGAAAAGAGAGAGAGAGAGAGAGAGAGAGAGAGAGAGAGAGAGAAAGAGAAAGAGAGAGAGAGAGAACAAGATAAAAAAGTTAATCAATGACAACAACGAAGATTATAGGTCACAAAGAAATGATGCTAGCAAAATGTTTAACCTAACTTAACATCTCTCCTAGAAGATCCTATATACCCTGCCTGCTCTGCCTCTAATTTTATTACCTTTAGTCAATGGCTTTAAACAAATTTAAATCTAAAGAATTAATAAGCATGAACAATGGAAAATGTTGCTCTATAAATTCTCAGGTAGGTATCAATGTTTCTACTTTACTAGCTATAAAGCCAAAGCTTGAACATAAATGGTTTTGGATTCTACACACAGGGCTCAAAAAAAAAAAAAAAGCCATTTTCCCTTGGATTCACCAGGACTAAGAAACCTGTTGCTTTTTATAGTTTATGAAGTAACAAGTTGAGGCAGCGATGAATGAAGTTCTCATGCAGAACAAGAATTAGCATGTCCAATGTTGGTCAGGGAGTCTCCACACCCTTCCTCATGCTTCCACTGTCTAATACAGTTCCTCATGTTGTGTTGACCCTCAACCAAAACATGTTTTTGTTGCTACTTCCTAACTGCAATTTTGTTATGTTTGTGAATTATAGTACAAGTTTTGGAGCTGGGGGTTTGCCGAAAGGGTCATGAGCCACAAGTTGAGAATCACTGCTCTAGGGGTTCCCAAAGCAATATAGGTCCTTGCTATTTCTCTTGCCTGTTGCAGTTAGATGATAAGACCTTACTGATGAAGGCAGGACACATACATGGTACAGAGGAATCAAGCTGAAGCTGAGTTAGAAACTCCTTCCCTGCAGCTAGCTTTCTGAGCTGGAAGATGCTATGCAAGCTGCCAGAGAGAAAGAACACCAAGGATCTTACCCAGCTGTGAATCCTTTGATCTACAAAACCAACCTGCCAGGAAAGGTGCACTCATTTGGGCAACAAATATTAGCACCCCTATTGGGGAGCAACAGCTATGATTGGACTTGACACCCATTACATGAGAGGTAATCTATATTTGTAAACCTGGTCAAACACACATGGCTAAAACGATCACAGGCCCTGGGGAAGGGACTGGATATGGCAGGTTGATAGTGTTATGGTGCCATCTAAGTATTGTCTATATCTATAAGCATCTACTACCCTCAATCTTCAGCAGCTAAGCCCCTCTTTGTAGTGAACACCAGTGATAACAATGACTCCTGGCTACACAGAGTGTTGAACTAAGTGTTCATCATCGAATGAGAAATTGGGCCAATCCAGAAGAGGGGGCAGAAAGGATATAAAAGCTGGAAGACTGAGAGAAGAAAGACATCAAAATACTATCTCCTAGACAAGACATGTCATTGAAATTATGAACTCACAAAAGCTGTGGATGTCATTACTGATTCTACTGTCACACCAACAGTCTGGAGGAGAGGCTCACAAGAGTCTACTCCACACTGCAGAACTATTTCTTACTGATGGACTCAGGGAAGGGGAACCATTGCCTTCAACTATGAACCCACTGAAGACTGCACCAGACTCCAGTGGGTGGTTCTTATCCAATAGTCACCCAGATAGGCATAGTTATAGGCCATAACTGAGAAGTGATTAGTAGTGATAAGGGTTGGAGACCGATAGGTTGAGAAGGAGGTAGGGGTGTGTGATATAGATTAATCAGAATATACAGTATATATCTGCAAAACTGTCAATTAACAAAGTCAATTAAATAAATCAGAAAGTATATTATTATGGAACTTTTGGTTCACAATGGTTTGTTTTTCTCTTGTAGAAGCAATCACTGGCTCATTTCCAAACATCTCCTTGGGAAAAGTGCAATAAACAGTTTGTAGACTTGCAAAGACCCCACCACATGCCATCTACAATGAACGCTAAAAGCTAAGACATTTTCACCAAAACCTCAAACCTTTGTCTTTTAGATTTTTAGTACTACACAGGTGTTTATCCACTCACCAGAAAAGAGGCTGAAAAATGAGTCAAAAATGCTGGAATGGAAACTCAACAAAATATTTATCTCTGTTCTGTTGTCAAATACCATATAGATGCTCATTATCATTTGGAAGAGAAGCCAATGACAGACTGAAAGATACTTCTACAAGAAACTCTTGTCATCGTTGCTGTTTCACTATGCTAGGATTTAAAGTTCTCTGGCCAACAGGTGAACTTCTGCAATACTGCTCTAAATGATGCCTAAAATATTTTAAAACATTTATTTATACAAAAAATCCTATCATAAAGTAGTAAGAATGAAGCAGCCATTCAGCCCATAGGGTTGGAATCCAGATTTCCTCAGCATTAGTAAAATTAATTGACCGTGGCAATTCAAATACAAATCTAATTCTATAGTGAAACTAGGATGTAAACTGTTAGTAACAAAAATTTAGGTAAAGTATTAAAACAAAGCCCCCAAATAAATATGTTAAAAAGGAAATTTTACAATAGCCCAGCAATTCCCCACTACATCAGTGGCAAAAGACCAGCCATCTGAAGACCAGAATGAGCTTTAACTCTTACTTCCTTATTTGGAGAAGCACAACAATGTCTAACAATTAAATGGATAAAAAAAGACAAGCGTTCATGGGCATGATGTGGAGTTTTATTTTCAAAGCACACAAATTTCATCTTCTGTGGCTGGATAGAGGAACCAAGGGTCAAGTTTTCTGTGTGTACAATGCAATGAGAGAGCTCATATAATTTCAATCTATGGAAAGAGCTCTGGGATTTTTAAGGTTTCAGAATGTCACACTTGCACATGGGGCATGTCCTATGGGCTAAAAGCCAGGGGTCAATGCACGTCTTGTGGAAGAAATGTTTGCAAGTTAAAATACGTATTACATCTTGGGCTTTGTATATGTCAAAACAAACAACACAGTTGTCCTCATTTGGGTCTAGCTCCTTATCCCCTTCCTTGAGCACTCTAAGTGGCAGCTGACCAATAGCTTTCTTCACATCAGCCTTTATCTGTCTTTGCCTCCTGGAAGATGAATTGGACACTCGGGGTCTCCAGGCACAATACAGGAAAAGGTAAGCAACTGTAGCTGCCATGAAGGTAAACAGAGACGTAACATAGTGGCTCAGCCATGGCATATGCATTCTCCCCACTTCAATGATGATTGTCACATAGACACCTTTCTGGACCAAGTGCAAAAGCTCCATGCCTTTGAGGTTGCCTATCATCACTGCAACGATATTCTCTGTTCCCTGGTGAGACATGGGAAACACCTTGTTGCCTGTACCTGGATAGTTATAGATGATCACCCCATTTGCTCCCTTCTCTGCTGCCACATTGATTTTATGCGTAAAAGTACAGCCTCCTCTTTCAATGAGGGCCAGCCAAGTGTCTGCCTGACCAGGCCTGCTGAAGTTGGTCAGGGGATTACAAGCATTCTGATTCCATCCTTCAGGAAGTGCTATGGCACCAGATACCCTTTCCAGAGGAGAGTGGTTTCCAAACACTCCAGTCTCTCCTAGCTCTGATATGATTTGGTTTCCCACCTGGAATGTTATATTGAGATGAGCCGTCCATATGGCTTTTCCTTTGGAGTCAGGGAGGCTAAGTAGTAGAAAGAGGCTAAGCCTCAACAGCCAAGATGAAACAGACCTATGAAGTGAAGGAGTAAGTCCAAGTGGGTTCATTCCTCCGTTAACTGAGAGACATGAAAAACAAAACATCTGCTGTAAACGGAAGTTAAAAAAAAAAAAAAAAAGCTGGCTTGAGCTGTCAAGAACAAGTTGCTAAAGCACAGAAATGAAGAAGGTCAGCCTGAGTGGAAGACACCTTGCTCCTTCCAGCATTTTTACTCTTGGTACTTTATCATTCTTGTAATGAAAATTCAAGAGATGTTATTAGTTCAATGTGATTTCCAGAAACTTGTGACTTCCTAATGGGTAAATTGTGACATCACAGGTAGTTAAGCCAATCCAAGAGTTCATATTAATGCAATGCATACTGAAATCCCATTGGTCAAAGGAGTTACTAAGCAATAAGTCGAGGTATGCATTCATACATGTGTCTATGTGTTAATATGTAAATAAGTTTACATGTCATTATTTTATATCACTATATACACACATGCATATACACCACTTAGAACACACTCAAATGAGTAAACATGATAAGCACTAAAGAGAATACTACTTGAGTTTTTATATACTGATATACTGAAGGACACTGTAATCCTTTCACAAAGTATTAATTTACACTGGTGAATTCTTCTGGTCACATGTCAGTTCTCATTTTGCTTCTACACTACCCAGTGGGACACTCTGGAAAGTAGGAGCAAATCACCCCACACTCCGCTGGCATTAAATGCTAACACCACACCCAAAGATTTAGCACTAAAACGAAGAAGAAAAAAAATGTATTTTTTTCTGATATAGATCCATCCCACAAGGCAAATATATTTTTGTTCATTGAGTCTGTTACTAAACATTTACTGTGTGCTAAGAAAATACTTGAAAATGAAAACATATACTGAAAAAAGTGATATTAATATTACCCAATGAGGGTAGATTTGAAACAAATAAATACAGACTCAAATAACTATAAGAACTTTGAACAGAAAACACCAAATACAGAGAAAAAGATAATACAGAATGGGGACCATACTTAGAGGCTCAAGATAAACTTGTCTAAGAAACTGATAGTCTGATACATGCAAAAGAAATCCAAATTCCCAAAGTGAAGTGATGGAAAGCCACAGGGCAAGTTAAAGGATCTGAAGAACACAGACTCATCAGGAGGTAGTGGAGAAGGAAAGGCAAGGGGGAATTGGTGTGTTTGATGGCACACATGCGATCCCCAGGACTCTGTGGTATGTCACAGAACATGAGAGACATAATGCCAATTTTGTGCCTTGAGGATGACTTAAACAAACCTTTGCTTTTACTTTGAAGTCTTGCCTGAAATATTTGCCCAAAGACAGATAAAGTGACAATACTCATCCAAACATCTATCATCTAGGTCTAGGACAGCCTCTGTGACTTTGGGCTAGCTTTGAGGACACGAGAAGAAAAGGCCTTGCTCATTTATGAGGCTCATGCACAGATTGGGCTCTAACACTGAAAACGAAGGTGCATCAAGAGAGTGCATGCTTTTGACAAAAGCATTATTTGTACTTATTGAGCAATATTAGTTAATATTTGCTTTCAAGATGGATATTGATCAAATTCTCAAATCTTAATAACTTTATTTATGTGTGATTCAGTCTTCACAGGTGGAAATTTCCATGTATTGAGTGTGAACTACTGTGTAATTTTGTCAAAAGTGAAAAAGTGAAACCAGTTAAGAAGTTTGATGTTAAAGGTGAACACTCCTCCACTGCTAGTGGGAGTGCAAACTTGTACAGCCACATTGGACATCAACATGGTGGTTTCTCAGGAAAATGGGAATCAGTCTATTTCAAGATCCAGCAATTCTACTCTTAGGCATATACCCAAAGGATGCACATTCATACAACAAAGACATCTGTTCAACTATGTTAATAGCAGCATGATTTGTAATATCCAGAACCTAGAAGCAACCTAGATGCCCCTCAATTGAGGAATGGATAAAGAAAATGTGGTACCTTTACACAATGGAGTGTTACTCAGCAGAAAATAAAAAATTATGGAATCTTGAAATTCACAGGCAAATGGATAGAACTAGAAGAAACCATCCTAAGGGAGGTAACCAAGTCACAAAAAAAGACAAACATGGTATGTATTCACTGATAATGGATTTTAGACACAGAGCAAAGTATTAACAGCTTACAATTTACACCTCCAGAGAAGCTAGTAAATAAGCAGGACCCTAAGAAGGGCGTACATGGTCCCCTGGAGAAGGGGGAAGGGACAAGATCTCCTGAGGAATTGGGAGCATGGTGTGAGGGGAGAGAAAATTAGGAGAAAGAGAAGGGGAGAAGAGGAGGAGAGATGAGGAATTGAGGAAGCAGGATGATTGAGTAGGGGAAAGAATAAAGAGCAAGAAAAGAGACACCTTAATAGAGGGAGCCATTACAAGTTTTAAAGAAAAATCTGACACTAGGGAAATATCCAGATCTACAAGCCTGACCCCAACTAAGAATCTAAACAATAGTGGAGAGACTACCTTAAATGCCCTTCACTGATAATGAGATTGATAACTAACATATATGTCATCATAGAGCCTTGACCCAGTAGCTGATGGAAGCAGACACAGACACCCACAGCTAAGCACTGAGCTGAACTCCTGGAATCCAGTTGTAGAGAGGGAGGAGTGATGAGCAAAGGGGTCAAGATTAGGCTGGAGAAACCCACAAAATCTGCTGACCTGAACAAGGGGGAGCTCACAGACTCTAGTCTGTTAGCTGGGAAAACAGCATAGGATGGACCCAGGCTCCCTGAATGTGGGTGTTATTTAGGAGAACTGAGAAATCTATGGGACTTCTGGTAATGAAACACTATTTATCCCTACCTAGTATAGGAATGGACTTTGGGAGCCCATTCTACATAGAAGGATACTCTCTCAGCCCAGACACACTAGGGAGGGCCTATGCCCTGCTCCTAATGATGTGACAGACTTTGATGATTCCCCATGGAAGGCCACACCCTCCCTGGGGTGTAGCATGTAAGTTTCCGCCAGCCCGCCCGCCGCTGGTCTGGCGTCCTGGCCCCCAATAACACGCAGGAGACTCTATATTTGATATAATCCTGTCGGCCAGTTACCATTACTGTTTATGGGCTAGCTCTGTCTTAATTATTAACCCATTTCTACTTATCTAAGTATTTCCACGTGGTCGTCTTATCGGGGAGCTGCGCGGCAGGCGTCCTGCTCCTTCCCCGGCTACATCTTGACTCCCCCTACTACTTCCTCTTCCTCCTCCTAGTCTCCTAGCCCCACCTATCTAGTTTTCTATTGGCCACAGGGCTTTATTAACACTATGAGAAACATATATACAGAATCACATCTCCCATCACTGGGGAGCAGAAAGGGGATGGGATAGGGGTCAGTGGGGGGCATGAGAGGATGGGAGTGAGAGGGAACTTGGATTAATATTTAAAATAAGATTGTTTCTAATTTAAATAAAAACTTCTAGAAAAAAAAAGAAGTTTGATGTTATTTGGCAGCTACTTGTTGAATTTGTGATTGCTTTTGGAAGGTGATTTAATTCAGGAATATTTGTTTATTCAGTTTTGTCTGTGTGCCATGTGTGTGCAGTGTCTGTGGAGGGCAGAAAAAGGCATCAGACTGGAGTTACAGACCATTGTGAGCTGCTATGTGAGTTCTAGGAATTGAACCTGGGTCCTCTGGAAGAGCAGCAGCCAGTGCTCTGACCCACTGAGCCATCTCTCCAGGACCCACAAGGTGATTAAAAACAATCTGATTTTGACATGCCTTTTACATTTCAATGGGTTTGTTTGTTGTTTTTAGATGGGTTATATGGATGGACTCAAACTTGATATCCAGTAAAGGATAACCCTGAACTCCTATTCCTCCTGCCTCTGTCTGTTGAGTGCTGGAAAGTCTTGTTTCACCACATCCCAAATCCTTTGCTGAGTTGGGAAGGGCAAAACGTTTATGTAGCAAAACAAGTATGGCTCAAATGACATCTTTTTAAGTAAAGAGTTTCCTTGTTTGGTTAAAAGGAACAATTTATAAAAACCTATAAATTTACTGGCTTTTTCTTGCTGTAACATGAAGAGGCTAAGACGATTTCTGAGAGAAATCTTTTCCTCCTTTTTTTAAAGGGAAATGTGGGAGTAGATATGTTGCATTGTACCTCAGGGTGCCATGTGCCTGTTAAAACATCCCTTCTCTTTTGTCACAGTCATAGTCCAAAATGCTCCCTATACCTAATAGTGACTTCTGCAGCAGATATAATTTTGCCTTCTTAGGGGAACTTTCTACTTTTAGAGTTATTTTTATATTATTATTTTCATAACTGGGGAATGTACCTGGCATATTGTGACTAAAAGCCAAAGATGCAACTAAACATCATAAAATGCTAAGAGTGGCCTCTCAGACTTAAGATACACCTAGCTCAAAAACTCACAAGTAAGGTCAGGAAGGCCTGTGATGACAGTACAATCTTGGGAGGGAGGAACTACTCCAAAGTCCCTTCATCCCTGACAGCCAATAAATCCTGAGCTCTGGCTGCACAGTAAGCTTTTGTAATTACAAATATTCTGTCAAGTAAGATGCTCTCAGGACATACCACCATTTCCCCAGTTTTTCTAAGCACAGAAACAGAACAGCTCTCTTGAAGCATCCTTATTAGCCCATAAAGGATGGTTTTCAATTGCACCCATTTTCTCAGAACTAGAGCAAACAGTCTTCTACCATGGGGCTGGCATAGTTAAATAGGGCAGAAAAAGGGAATGGATAATTGATGCCATTGTAATCTGTTCCTTCTAAAACATTTATTCAACACATGAACTTTTAGCACCTGAAGATTTCAAGTTCTTTATTCTATTGACATTTTCAGGTACATGAAAATACATACAACTAAGGTTGGAATATTCAATAGTCCAAAAGTTCCTGTGTTTTACATCTTTCCATTCTTGTAAAGTATGCTGGCTTTCCTCTTAAGTTAGTTCCCTTGATGAACTCCCAGGATGGTTACTGTTCTAATCATCCATAGGCACACGGCACCCTGAGGTACAATTTAACATATCTACTCCCACATTTCCCTTTAAAAAAAGGAGGAAAAGATTTCTCTCAGATATTTATCAACCTTCTCTTGGTGTTTCTGGCTAGAACTACTTTTCAAATTCATGGTTAATGGATACATGAAATGAGTTTGGTCATTATGACTGACATTCGCAAATCACAGTTTATCTTGTGGAGAAGCTGATCCCTAGCTGAGTACATGGATAGAGAGAATGTAAAGCTATCTATTTCCTGCTAACAATGAACAAAACTAGGAAGTAGAAGGCAAGGACTCAGAGAAGTTGCAGCCACAGAACCTAAATCCCTGAGATATGTTCAAAGAAATGCTTAAGCAACTAACCAGGATAAAGAGAATTTGCACCCCACACAAGATACCAGCATAAGACACGACTTTTATAGAGGTGACAGATTCAACAAGAGTCTTGTTCCCTAGGAGGGCAGAAACAATTACAAAGAAACGGAATGTATATGTATTTTATAACAGCCAAACTCTAGGAAAATTTTGAGGAGCATTATAACAATCACGGAGTAACAGAGATTGGATCAATTCATCTCCACTCTTACTGATTTTTGACCATTGCTCATGCCTCCAAAAACCCCAAATCTGATAAAGAAAAGCAACCAAGTACATTCTGCATTTAACAGTATCTCTAAAACAGAAAAAACAGAAGAGGCTTCATAAAAGTAGTCCACAAGTCTTAGACAGGCCACAAATCACAAAAATTCTCTAGGTTTCAAAAAATCAGGGTAATTTTGCATGTAAGCTAAAAAAAAAAGTCGACAATTTTTTCTTTGTTTTTCTTAAAAAAAATCACAAAGGGGAATCAAAGTGGCTTACTGAAAGCAACAAAAATTTTCTGAAAGCAAAACCTTTCTTTTTACAATAAAATTTTACTCCATATTATATTTGAGCGCAAGTTTGTAATTCTCATACATATCAATGTAGTGTTTTTTGCCTGGGACTTAAATTAAGTCAATCATTATACTCATATGTTTAATAAAATATACATGTGATAGTTAGAAGAAAAACACATTGTAAACACCTTAAACCACCCTCAATCTGAGTGTATTCTATATATGCTAAACATAGATTACAGTAGATTTATAAAAGTACATGTGAGCTTATGGATTGTTTACATGTTCACACATGGGGGCAAGGAAGGCACAGATGTTAGAGAGAGCTGTGTAGTACTTTTTTGAGTGGATTTAAGATCCATTCCATGAGCTGGGCAATAGTGGTGCACACCTTTAACCCAAGAACTCAGGAAGCTGATGCAGGTGGATCTCTGTGAGTTTGAGGCCAGCTTGGTCTACTGAGAGAGTTCTAGGGCAGCCTCCAAAGCTACAGAGAAACCCTGTTTCCAAAAACAAACAAACAAACAAAAAACAAAACAAAAGGATATATTCCATGAGATGTAACCCATACTTGACATTGCTAAAAGGGTCAAAACCTGAGATAAGGTAGCTCTTCAGTCTGGGGGAAAACCTATAATATTTCTGAAATATGAAACATTGTCCTGGCTCAAAAGGGCCTATTTAGGTCGGGGATGGCCATGGTCACTCTACCCCATGGATGAATACTTCCCACTGCTGCTTCCTGGATTCATAACCATTCTCTCAGTCCCTTCAATCCACTAGATTTTGGTTATTCTTAACTTTGCTTTTTGTTTTTGCTTCCCCCTGGGGGTGGGGGTAAGTAATCCAATGTACATTGGTGTTCTTGTTTAATGAAAAGCTCAGGCAGCTGTCCCTACACCTTCTAGGGACAGCATATAAGTCTCTGCACTGCCTGTTCCTCTTAATTCCCAGCCAGCTTCATTTTATACTACAGATCCTTAAATTTTTACATCTTCAATTACATCAGTTTAGCATGTCCCATGCTTTCATCAAAATGATCAACACCTTGCATTTTATAAGGCTCCGTCTATTCCGTAACTCTTAATGTGTCTGTCCCTGCAGGGCAGAAGTAAATGGCCCCATTTACTTCTCTCTCTGTACAGATATGTTCTTGTAGTGTGGCTTAGAAGTTCTTCCATTAAAGAAAGGGTGGCAAGCCTTCCCATGCTCCTTTGGAGTTGTGTGTGCTGGCAATGGGCTGGCCAACAGATTTCAGCAGAAGTGACAGTATGGCAGCTTCTTCCCTCAGCGATGGGAGGCCTTGCACTCTTCCGTCACTCTCTACAATTCCCGCTATCATGAACTATACAAGGATATCTTGAGAAGAAGATGTGAATTAAAACAATAGGGAAAAGTCTAGCTCTTCTGGCTGAGAGTATTTTACATTTATCTTCAGGTGGACAGGCATGTGAAAGCTGAAGAATAGAGCTACCTATAGGATGCAAAGATGACCAGACTTCAACTGTACATAAAGAAACTAAAGGCAATTAAAGAACCACTGAGAGTGGGAGAAACGGTCTTCTCCAGGGCAGAGCATACCAATTGGTTATCCAACCAAATGGACAACCCTGAAAACAGACACACAAGTAACATGATACAGACTGAGCAGGTTACCCTTAAGAATATATATGTAAGTACAGTTACATACAAGCACAGTAAAACAATGAAAAGCAAGGTCATGCACTTAAAGCAGAAGAGAGATATGTTTTAGCCAGAGAGGAAAAAAAAGGGGAAGTGATGTTAGTATATTATAATCTCAAAAAGTAAAATACTTAATATTTAAAAGATGACACAAATAAGCCTTGACATTCCCCTGAGGACTTCTAGTCAAGCCATAGACTCCAGAACAATGTGTTCCCTTTTAGACAGCCACAAAGTGGTAGTGACACAGGGTGACCATCTGATTATCCATCTTATTACACTTTGGAAATCAGAGAATAGTTTTATTCTCAATCCAGTTGGCCAAGATTCTAGTACCACATCTGCCCCATCACAGGTTATAAGCAAATAATTCATTAAACAATAATCCTCCTTGTTCAGACCTATAATATTTCTCAAACATTTAGTGAGGTCTTCATAATAGCTAAACTATGAATAATATAACCATATTTAATTAAGTGGATCTTAAATTCACACAACTTGATTTTTATAGTCATGCCTGAATGAAAAGATAGATGAATATTTAGATTAAGGAAAATGTGTTAATATTTCAATCAGCATGCATCAAAGTTACACTTTTTTCTTCACTGTGAATTAAATTACAGGTCTATATAACTTTACCGCTAAATCAGAATAACTTCCTTCTTATTCAACCTAGCATGTGGAAGATTTGTGGCAGTTAACCAGAGAAACATGACACCTAGAAGGTAACTGGTGAAATTTAACAATGTGTTTGTTTTCAGTAAAGAGATAGAAGAGTTATTGAGTGACCTAAAATAAACACAAGGTTGAAGTAGGAAAGATCAAAATCATCTTCATTAACCATTCAGATTAAAGCTTTATTTCAGGGGTAAAAAAAATAGGTACAAAAATATTACACATACCCAAGTAGAATCCTTTGAATTATGAAGAGAACTTCTCCCATTCACCCGATGATCTACTCTGTCCTCTTTTTACTAAGATCTGTGTGTGTGAGCACTACTCTGGGGCTGCAACACACCTATGATACTATAGAGCCTAAAGTGAGTCCTGAAACTTCATAAGTTATCATTAACCAATGAAGCTTTCCATAAGCTCTGCCTTCCTAAAATATTTAAACTCTATGAGTGAGCATGAACTCAAGTGAGCCTGTAGCAGTCCGGAAGAGCAGCAGAAGAGATCAAGGGGATTTCCCCATTTAGAACCCTTATTTTCTCAATTCACATGTCAGGAAATCCCATTCTCATTTTTAGGTAATGTAATTCTTTGACAGATTCGTGAAGGAAATATAGATCCCACACAGTCACAGAAACTATTCTGAACCATAAGGCTGTGTGACAACTATAAGGAACTACATCTCTGTTACCTTCTGAATGAGAGAGGAACACACTATCAGTGTTCATTCCTGTAGGGTGAGGAAGTAATGCCTGCTTCTAGATATCGTGGAGAGTATCAGATGTCATATGTCATACCTATTTATAAATACCCAATAAGTGTTCAATAAGTGTGTCTTCACCATCCCTGGTCCTATATAATTCTTTCTTTTTCTATTTTCCACCTAATCAAATTCATCTCATCCTCCAAAATCCATTTATTTCAGTCTGTCTGGCCAAACAATCTATTTCTGTGACACAAAAAGTTTTCACTCATCCTGTCTCACATACAGGATGAGATGTTGGTGTGTTTGTCTGCCCTTTCCCATCCTGTAGAACATCCTGTGAGTGTGGGTTATTGCCTTATTTTTTAAAAAATCATAATTTCTTCATCCCATCCCTATACTACCACAAGAAAAATCTATTCAAGAATCCTCACATATGCTTGACTTTGTAAATTTCTACTCTTCAAAACATTAAGATATGTTACAGCTTTTACAACCTTTGCTTTATATGGCCACCAATCAAAAGCCAAAGAGGCAACAATCTGACAACTCTTCCCTCAGCTAAGAATTACACTGACTACAGTTGTCCAGAAAAGGGATTATTTAATATCAGAGGATCAGAGGCCATTTGCCTAACATGTTTCCTCCCAAATTCAAGAACAAATTCTTCTACATCTCTGCTTCTTAAACAGATATTCAACATAGAAATGCCAACAAAAGCACTAAGAATTTCAAATATACAGCAAGCTACCTTTGCTGATGAAAATGCACACTTTATTTTTACATGAATATATCCATTCATATATACTCATATAGCAATTTATTATAAAACATACAGAAGTAGATTTAAGGGCACAGATATTTATACAGGTCTATGTAGATATAAGTTGTCATAAGTCCCAAAGAGTCTGTATCACATTAATGATGTATACCTTAGTATTATACCTTAGTAACCTCAGAAAAGCTCAAATGTTGTAGTAGCAGTAACAGAGAAACGATTTCTATGAGCTATCAATGTCTCCAAACTAGAATGCCTCTTATCCAGAAGTGCAGTCAAATTTAGCAATCTCCATAGAATTCCTTTGTGCATCCATCCAAATATATTTTTCAAATATGTATTCATATTGAAAAAATAGGTAACATATTTTTATCATCTGGTTTGACCCATGGTCATGTGTAACCAACTGGCTTTCAACTGGAAGCTTGCCTTTAACTCCTATGCTCTTGAACTCCTATGCTTCTGTTCCCAACAGTGTTGTGTTACAGGCCTTCCTCACAATGCTCAACTAATACATGTGCATATTTTAAAAATTTAGTGGTCCTGTGTTTTTGGAAATAAATTATTTTATTTTAATATATTTCTCAGTAAATTATTTGCTTGTGGTCTTTTTTTAAAAAACAGGTATTTAAAAACTATTTACCTTTTGATCTCTTACAAAGATTTTGTTTTAACACACACACACACACACACACACACACACACACACACACACACACACAGAAGTCTAGGTGCTGATAATAGAACAGTGATTAAAAAATAAAAGAGTAATTCCTGTCTTCATGATCTTTCCATGTATCCAGGGCTTTAAGGATGAGGCCAAGAGGCTGGCATTCTGATATGATAAATGCTAACCAAGTTTCGAAGTGCCAGAAAAACACTTATTTGATGGTTTACAAATAAAACTTAATTCATACAGATCTGGAGTCTGGAAAACCAAATAAAAAGGAAGTCTTGGGGTCCAGAGAGGAGTTATTCTGGCATGGATGGTGTCTTCCTACTGTGACCTCACTAGGTAGAAGGAATGAGGAATATACCTAGGTCACTTTCATAAATGCACATGCCCCATTCTCATAGCTTTGCCTCTTATCCTTATCGCCTTCAGTTTCAATTAGTCTTGGTTGGAATTTCAACATCCCAAAAGGGACATAAAGTTTAGTTTCAGTGAGATAAAAGTGATCATACTTTCCCATGTTATACATCATATAAATGAAAACAAAACAACCCAAAAGAACACAGTCGATGGTTCCTTCATTCAGGTTTCATTGAGTATTTCAATTTTTTTTTATTTAATGACAGATATTTAACATCTCATCAACAATTCCTTATGTTTTTATTTGTTTGTTTGTTTGCTTCCCATACAGAATCTCTTACAACCCAGGCTGGCTTGCAACTCATGATCTTGTCTCCTCTTTCTAAATTCCAGGATTACAGTCATGTACTGCCACACATTCCACTCACTAGTCCTGAGTCTTGCAAGGAACAGAAGGTGTCACATCTCATTAATACTAAGGACAGACTAGCTCTTCTCTTGTTTTTGTTTTGTCTTTGCTTTTGTTTATTTCCACTAGCTCTGTGACCCTTGCAGTCTAACGACGGAGCCCTGCCTTAGTTTTATGTTGTATGTATCAAGTGTGGTGACAGCCCAAAATTTTCAGAACATTCATGAGGATTAAATGAGACAAAGTCCAACACTTTAAGTAACATAGAGCACTGACTGGCTCATCTGTTCCCTAGCACCAGTGCCATCATTGTGTGTGCATCACTTATATGTATTACTCAGTTATTGTACCAGATGATAATGACTCCAAGGTCATCAAGGAATTTTCTCATCCTATGGTTCTGAAGATGTCTCTGTGATGACAGAAATACCAGTTATCACTTTTACATATCCACTCTTGAGAGCTAGACATCTGTCTACATGACACACTTTAGTGGTTAAAAGAGCTAATGTTTTCCAATTAGAAGCAAACCACTCCAGGCTTTGTAAAGAACGATGAAGATAGTTGGAACACAGTTACTATGAAGGTCCAGGCCAAGATCAAAATAGACTTTTTTGTCTCCTTACACCCACAGACCTTCCATTAGAAACTAACAAAGAAGTCAAACTCTGATTAAGTCTCTTGGCACAATAATCTTTAATATAGTGAAAATAGCTCTGTTTTTACTAATTGTTACATTACAAATCCATGTAAAATTTCAAGAATAACATTCAGGTCACCAATGATAAAAACGTTCATTTGAAATTTAAGGGACAGATAAGTTCTGTGGGGGAAAATATAAAGGCTATAATCCACAAAAGAAACTACTTCTGGGTAAGTCCTAGATGTAATCTGCTGCTGTTTTGCTTATCTAACACCAAATGTTAAACTAACAGAGATGAAACAGGTGCCCGAACTCAGTGATTCATAGTCCATGCAAATCAACAGGGAAAGTAATACAGCTAATCTGAAAAATCTACATGTAGTAGTAACTACATAAATGTATATAAAGTAGGCATATTACTTATCATGTTTACAGGCTTTACAAGTTTCAAGTTGTCTTTTCATGGTTTCCATGATTTTAAGCTTGAACGTCTATGGACACTTCACTTACAATTTGCATTAACTTTATTTGGCAAACACAATACACTTTATTCTTATCAATCGCTCAATAAAATTAAACAAGAAGCAGGGCCATAGGAGAAATTATAGAAGGAATCTATAGTGAACTTGAGAATGGACTACACAAAATTGGAATGGTTCAACTAAACACACTACACATGAAAGTTATTACAAGGTAGTGGATAAACTGAGATCATATAGAAAAAAGGCCCACTACTGCCCAGCGTACAAGTAAGTCTGTCACTTGCAAGGTGGTTGTATGCTTTTCACAATTAAACTATAACAGTCTTCTAATTAGTTGGTTAACAGCAATATCAAAAATGTCTTTGAGCCTTTTCCAAATGATTGTTGCTTTTATCCCATTTACTTCTTTCCTGTGAGCCTAACCTTAATGACTTAGCCATCTCTCCGGCCCAATGTCCTATCTACTTTTAAATTCACTATAATGCAGGCAATGGCATATATCCTGTAAGAACCTTACATGAGAAATGAAAAAAAAAAAACCACTGGAACAAAGTAATCTGTTAACAGCACACATTTATTTGTCTGTCTGTTACCTATTATGTGTCTGTATGCCTGTGGTATGTGTATATATGTATGTTTGCATATATGTGTGGAGAGTGTGGGTTGATGTTGGGTGTTTTCCTTAATCACTCTCTATGGAAATATCTATACTAGGCTAGCCAGCAAGTCCCAGGGATCCTCTCATCACCAACTTCCCAGTGCTGGGATTGCAGGTGTGAGCCACCATGCTCAGCTTTAACCCAGGCACTGGGATTAAACTCAGGACTTCACGCTTCCTCACAAGGCTTTACTGACAGAGTTATCTACTCAGCACCACACAGCCATTTATAAGTGGAACAACTACCATTTGACTCCAATAATTATCTGAATGTCTCATATCATGATTATAAATTTAAAACATGTCCAAGTATCTAACTGATTATTTTCTACCCCGAATTGTGGCCAAGAACACCTTAGATGCCAAGTTAATATATACCTCCCTTTTGGGGAAAAAAAAAACAAAACAAAAAACAAAAAGAGCCCCTTAACTCATTACATTAAACTTCCTGTTGGAACTTCCCACCAAATACCAGCTACATTCTTTACCCAATCTTGGTACACCTTAACATGTTGGATAAATAGTAATTTCCTGGGGCCTCTCTGACAAAATGCCACAGAATACATGGCTTGCTAGGAGAATTCAATGTCTCTCAGTTACAGAGGGTGAAAGACCAAAGTTGGCAGAGCTGGCTTCCTGGCTTGCATCCAATGCAAGCCCCAAAGAAGCATCTAACTGCTTCTCTCCCAGTTTTTGGTACTACCAGCAGTCTCTGGGGTCCCGTGGTTACAGACACATCACTAATTTCCACTAAAGCCAAGACAGCCAGAGAAAGCAACATCTGGAAGAGGCCTAGGCATTCCTGGAGAAAATGGAATCTTCCTAACACCATGATTCTCCCCCAGAGATTCTCCCCCCAGGACTTAGACAGAATGTTTCTCCTGCTATAAGATGCTCAGTTTACCACATCTGTCACAATGTGGTATGAATGCCAAACGCTTTGCTATTCTTATTTGGATTGTTGCTCACTTTGTTCAAGGGTCATTTGCCTTTGTCACACCGAGCTACAGGAATTGTGCATACAATCTTAAGATGGGAAGCCTATGCTGCTTACAGGCATTTTAGCATCTTTCTAGTCTTTGGCTGACTCTATCTCCATGAGATGTTTGGGCCACAGATCCCTCTATCCTTGAGGAGCCTCCTCCCCCAGATGGAGCCTGTGGTGCTATAAGGAATCCATACTAATGTGATTTCTGAGGCTTAAAATTTAAAAGAACAAATTACAGCAAAAACCTTTCTTTAAAACACAGCTACAGTCTGATTCCTTTGAATAAAGTCTGGAGTGTATAGTTCTCCCTTCAAAACAACATCTGACTTGAGCTGGGGGGGGGATCCTAGGTGCTAAAATACTTCTTTAGTCCTGGCTTAGATCCTAATAAGAGCAAAATCAAATGCAATCAAAGCAAAGCAAAGAAAAATACAATGAAAATAAAACAAAACTGTTTAACTTACTATCGTTCACAGTTAAGCTTCTACCTGGCATGTGGCTCAAATCCTCCCATAAATTCCTAAGCCAAAACCAAAGAAGCAAATTAAAACACAAGAAAACAAAGTCCCATACAAACTGTACAACTATAAAATGAACTGTATACATTGATATCAAACCCCAAATTAAAATACTAATAATAATTAGAAGAAACTTGTTTGTTTTTATTTAGGTATGATTAAATTTCAAATCACACTCAAAGGCCATAGTATAAATAGTAATACACATCTTGTTCTCCAAGATTCATTCCCAAGGATCACAGTCCTTTTATACATGGTTTACTACGAACTCTAAAATATTCCCCTATTAAGTTTCTAGTAAACTCATTGAAAGGAAATAAACTTGATATTTTGAAATTGCCGAGTGTATGCCAAATGTTCTTAGTATACACACTAGGTATGTAGGTGAAGTGTACACAAATCAAAATGACTTAATCTTTCTATATTGTGAGTATATGTCATAATAGAACATACAAGCAATAATAAAAAGCAGAGGACTCAAGTTCAGATCCTAGTACCCACAACAGATTGCTTACCAGTGCCTAAAACTCAAGCTCCAGGAGGTCAGATGTCCTCTTCTGGATGCTGCAGGCACACACACCACACACACACACACACACACACACACACACACACACACACCATATATCACCCCCTCACACACATAAAAACAATCTTTTTATTTAAAGATATGTGTATGAAAGAGATATCGTAAGTCAAACCAATGCATTTATAGCTTATATACTCACTCAGAACAGTTATTCACAAATGTTGTCATAGAGATATTAATGATCATATTAAGCACCTACTATGATACTGTTTGTTCATCTCCAACAACTTAGCTCCAAGACTGTTAAAAGGAGTAAACTTATGACTTTACCTGTAATGCTCTGGTTGATATACATGCCAGCTGCAGACAACCACATATATGGGAGCTCTACCCACCATAGCCAATGGCCAATCACTATCCCAATCTGCACCAGAAAAGCAGTTGCTGTGATGAAACTTGGGAAGAAATTTGCTTATTTGTTTTGCAAATACCTAGTGACCATTGAAGGAAGCCAAAGTAGGAACTCATACTGGGCAGGAACCTGAAAGAGGGGGAATGATGCAAAAGTTATGGAGTAGAGTGATATGTTAAAGAATCCAAGTAGATCCAAACTGATCACCTTGCTAGTGGGAGTGCAAACTTGTACAACTACTATAAAAATCAGTGTGGTAGTTCCTCAAGAAGAGGGAAATCAATGTACCTCAAGATCCAGCTATACTACTCTTGGGCATATACCCCAAGATCACTTCATCCTTCTACAAAAACATTTGCCCAATGTATAGGAGATGTCATTCTGTAAATATGTTTCTCATATTGGTTAATGAATAAATCACTGTTGGCCAATAGAAAAGCAAGATAGGTGGGACTAGGAGACAAGGAGGACTCAGGGAGAGGTAGGAGGAGAGTCAACATGTAGGACCAAGAAAGCAGAGGTCCAGTCACTATCTCCAGCAAGATAAGACCATATGAAAATACTTGGATTAATAGAAATGGGTTAATATTTAAGACAGAGTTAGCCAATAAAAAATGCTAGTAACAGGCCAACAGCTTTATATCTAATATAGTGTCTCTGTGAATTATTTGGAGCTGGTACGGCTGTGGGACCAGGCTGGTGGGCAAATTGCTTGTAACACCCAACCACATTCACTGCTATTCATAATAGCCACAAATAGGAAACAACAAATGAATGGATTAAGAAAATGGGAGGAGAGGAGAAAGGGGGATCTGGGATTGGAATGTAAAAAAAATAAACTACTTTAAAGTGCCAAAAAAGAAAATGTAGTACATTTATACAACAGAGTATTATTCAGCTGTTAAAATAATGAAATTTGCAGGTAAATGTATAGAACTAGAAAAAAAAATCACTCTGCATGAGGTATCCCAGACCCAGAAAGACAAAATGGCATGCACTCACTTAAATGTGGATATGAACTGTTATGTCCATGACAACCAGCTACAATCCATAGAACCACAGAGGACAGATACAGAGTAAGAGTCAAGATAGCTTTCATTAGGAAATGGAAATAGACTAGATACTTATGGATGGATGCAAGAGAGACTGGAACAGGAGACTCAAGAGTACAGGTGGTGGGAAGAGGTTTATGATGGAGGAACTATGGAGAGAGACAGCTAAAATTAGGGTCATTTGAGGGCTATTATGGAAACCTAATACAGTAGAAACTTCCAAAAATATACATATACATGAAAGCAATCTAAACAAAATTGTTAAGTAACACTACAGACAGAGCCGGAAGTTGCCATCTCGTCTCCAAAGGAAGCTTCCACTACCAGGATTGGGTTACATCTAATTGAGTGGTTGTACAAAAGGTTCCCATGAGAACCCCCAAACAACCCCAAACAAGACTATACTTTGCTATACATAAAGTGTTCTCCAGCAAGCAGAAAGGGCTGAGGGAAAATAAGACACACCTGGGTTTTCTACCTAACTGCAACTCCCCAGGTAATACACTGGAGGAAGGACTCAAGATGAGACGCAGGGCCATAGATGTTCGTTGTCCCAAAGCAGTGCTCATTGGGAGCAACAGTGAAAGGGAGAAAGGCTGGAAAGGGAAAGAGATTACCTATAATGAAAAATATCCAAAGGAAATAAAGCAGAGTTTGGCATCCACTGAGAATACACATATTATTATTATTAGAACACTGTGGATATACAAATTGTAATTAGAACTCTATTAGAACACAATACAATCTCTACAGCATTTGTATGTATTTTTTCCTTCTGTTTTGTAACATACCACAAGAATTTGTCACTGTAATGGGGCTTTTTAACAGACAAGATGACAAAAAAAGACTTTTGTGTAGAATGAAGGAGACTTGTTAATGCATGTCCTGTGTACCTTCATAATTTCAAACTCAGGGTATGTCCAATCCTACAACTTATTTGCAGCATATCTGACAGTATCTATCACTTTTTGTCACTTTGAGTTAATTTTTCAAATAGGCTTGTTGAAATCCAATTAGGAAGTTACCTCCTCCTCTCAGTTTGGTCATACTTAGTGAGGAAAGGTGACAGATATTTAGTAGCAAAGCTTGAGTTGTCTGGCAACTTCAAAAAAGTGTAAATTGAGGCTAGAAACACATACACAGACTATAAACAATTCTTAAGGTGTAAAACAAATAGAATAAAACCATGCAAAACATTCACAGGGAGCGTAAGACACACTGCCATTAAAAAAAAAAAAAGGCAGTATCTTTTAATCTAAATGAATACTGACTACAAATGACATATATGTGATATTGCTTGGATGGCTCTTTGATGTCATCTTGGATTTGGAAAGGTAAAAATCAACTTCCACAGGCCAAAGTAAAAGTGAAACTAAAGTTCCTTCTCTATGGGGAGAGCACAGAATTGTCCAGTACAGAAAATATCGTACAACATTCAGTAACTAAAATCTTTCTTACCCTTAAGCTAATGAGTCTTAAAATTAACAACACACCTTGTAACAGGCAAAATCATTTCCTTCATGTAGTAAAGTTACTGGAATGAAAATACAGTAGCAGATTACCGTAGCAGCACAATACCCCACATGGCTCTTGTTATTTTTTTCCCTCAGTACTGGGAACTGAAGTTAGGGAATCTTCATTCTCGGTATGTACTCTACCGCTGAGCTAAGCATCTAGCCCACAGCTGTTATTCTATCTTAAGAATACGTGTTCTATACACTTTATTGTGTTTTTAGATATCTGTATCTGTCTGTCTATCTGTCTGTCTGTCTGTCTGTCTGTACATGAGTGTGGGTACTTGAAGAGGCCACAAAAGGCCCTGCAGCTGAAGGTGTAAGTGGTTGTGTCACCCTGTAAGGTGCCAAGAACCAAATTCCTATCCTCTGAAAAAGCAGTAAATGGTCGTAACATCCAGGCATTCTCTCCAGCTCCAACCCTTTATTCTGAAAGTCCACACGTAGAAAGTCACCAAAGTAGAACTGTTCTACATCTCACTGTTATTATGTAACTTAACTGTTATATCTTTGCCACTTAAAGCCTTCCATTTTCATTATTCTCCATTTTTGTGTCTGCATAGATAGATGTTTCTTTGACATAGAAAAAGTTATAGGAAGAGGAAATGAGGGGGAGGAAAATAGGCAGGGAAAGAAAAATGGGAGGCAGGCAGACTAGGATGAGTAAAGAACATGGGGATGAGAGAGCAAATAGACCTGGATTATCAGGACCAGTTGCCCACAGGCTATTACCACCATCCACGGGCTCACAGGATAGATGGAAAATTGTAGGTAGATCTTAAGAGTACTGTGACCTTCTAAATGGGAAAGAATAATGAAAAGTAGGTTTCATTTTCATATTTAGGGAATAACTTTCTCTCACTGCCCAACAGCCAATCATTCATAAAAATACTTAATGAGATGACAATATAAGAACACTAGCAGGGAGCCAATAAATGCTGAGGCCTTTAGAGTGCAAGCATTTCAATAAAACATGCAAGCAACCAAACACTATGGCACAGAGAAGCTGAAGCTCTGAGCACTGGACAGGTATTCTTGTCTCTTAGAAACCAGTAGGACCAAGACTAGGCCATCAGCTTTAGATGAAGGCAAATACAGAGAATGAACTGTTTACATTCATGGAGAATCCGTCAAAATTAGCCCTCAGGATGGACTCTATCCTTTCTTGTCCTACTCGGATGATATGTTGTGTTTTGGACATGTCTTTTTTTGAATATAACAAATAAAGTAACATTTAATTCTAGGAAAAATTGCTCAGGATACAACAGTACAAAACCCAGCATAATACAAATGTATTTGCCCCCCCCAGGAAAAAGAAAAAGAAAGAAAGAGAGAAAGAAAGAAAATGGGTGAATGGGTATTAAAGTTGAGTCTGCTGTATGAGATTGCAATTTCTACTGAGTGTAACCCCTAAGATTCATTTGTGGGAAGATCAATCCCACTGTGGCAATATTAGGACATGGCAGACCTTTAAAAGGAAGTTGCCTAGTAGGAGGTTATTAGCTCATAGAGGTGACTAACCTTTAAGAGATTATGGTTACTCTTACAGGTCCCCTGAATTACTTAAGAATAGGCTGTGATAAAAGAGCAAGCCTGGCTTCTTCTTATTTATTGTGATATGATTTCTTTCTCCCACCATGAGGACATCCATCACACAGACTTTCCTCCAGCCGATAATTGTTCCTTAAAGAAATCCATTTTCTAACAAATTACCAAGTTTCTGGTATTTTGTCATATGGATAAAAACTAGAAGTAACTTTTGATGAACTTTATCAATGGTGACAGTCATTTGTTACATAGCAGCTTTCAAGGGCTGCTATGTTATGCCTTACAGTTAGATACAATGTGGAAAACACAACTAACAGAAAGTCAAAATGCCAATTCCTTCACACTATAGTGTTAAATATCTTTTAGTATTTATTTATGAATGAGGGGAAAACAGAGTTGTCATGTGTGAAAGGAGGTAGATAAAATCACCAGTTATTGTAGAGGATCCTGGATGATGCAGATAAATCTAAAATTAGGAGAAATAAGGAAGGGATTAAGGAAGAAAATAGGAGAGGAGAGCAGAGGAGGATGGAGGAGGAATGCTGTCAAGAGGAAACAGGAAGAGGAGGGAGGTAGAAGAGGAAATAGGTAGGGATGGACATGGAGGAGAAGAAAGGAAAGGAGAGAAAGAAGATGGGAAAAGATGAGAGAAAGGTAAAGAAGAATAGAGAAATAGAAAGAAGAGGAGAAGTATGGAGGATGAGAAGGGAGAGCAGTAAGAGAGCCAGCTGGCCTGGTGTTAAACACCCTGAATGGGAAAAGGAATCTGAACATTCCCATTCTCTATGTTATTATCTTGCTCAAAACATCTGATTTCTCTGTTTATCCTTCTGCTAAAAGATGTTAGAGCGCCATACCAGGAACTGCCACTTGTAAATACATTGAAACACACAATGAAGCCAATTTATATTAAATATCACCAAACACACACAAAACCTACTAGAGCCACACTGGGCTGGGCACAGGTACCTGGTCTCTTTTTCAACATGCATGGACAGAGGCTAAGTATATTTAATATCTTTTCCTTGAAGGGTCTTCTACATCCCTCTATAAGCATCTCTACTTTAACTCCTTCTGTACATGTAACACCATTAGAAGTGCATACAATATGCCAAGGCAACCAGACTCTACCTAGGATGGGAATTAAATCCTTCTAATAAATCAAGAAAAATTTAAAACAGGGAATTCAACAGTTATGATGCAAATACAGATGTTTATAAAAGATAGTATACAATCTAAACGACTGAGAGAGAAAACCCCACAACAATAAAAAATCATTTACTACTTCCTCAAAATCTTGCACACACAATTGGGCATTGAAGAAAGTAAAATGACCCCTCTACAAGTATCTGCTATAACTAAAAAATAAAAGTGAGACTAGAGGCTTTTAAAATAAGGATATTCCTGGACAAAAAACTAGAATTGTTAGACATTTGCTTGCTAGATATTATGATTGACTTAAATGCTCTATGGGTGCTCTGTAAGTTTGGAGTACTAAGTTTTTTTCAATTGCTGGTAGACACTCAAATATTGGCTGAGAGGAAGTAAACAGAGTTTGAATATAATAGAAAAGATATCAATCAAATCGATGAATCACTTTAAAACAAAACAAAGCAAACAAACAAACAAAAAAACAAACAAAACCAAAGTAAACTATAGTAAAAATATATAGGACTTCCTAATTTCTCTCTTTTGTTCCAGAGGACATATCAAAGTCATGTTGGAATGCACTTAGTCCTTTAGACATTCCTGAGATTCTAGTGTGACTATTGAGTTATCTGCTGTGACGTTTCTATGTTTGAAAGAGGAATATAATGCCCACTCTCCAGATAATCTACTATGTATAGAACTGCACGTTTATCTGATAGTGTTGTCAGGGCAGAAGGTCTTAAACTAGTGACACAAATGGATGCAAAATTAAACACATACTAAAATACATCATAATGCAGGTATATGAATGTATATTCTTAAATGTATAATAACAGCCAATATGCAAACACTACAAAAGTATGATCCAGGAGCTAAAAATGTATATCTGTAAAAATAATAAATAAATAACACACCATCTCACCATCTACAATGTTCCATCAAAGCAACCAGGCACTCATTGAAAACTAATAAGATTTCCACTACATACCAAACTACTTGGTTGAGACATCAACAAGAATTGCATGTAGCTACTTCAAGCATTATTGGGTTTACTCCTATGAAGCAGTCATTTTTAATGCATCAAAATTGCCAAAGATTAGCACTTTCATTGAGTGAGACATATAGTTATATGAAACATAGTATGAAGCACAATCTAATTTAATTTTCACAGCTTCATAAAATTCACATATTAGGGCTAGATGTATGACTCTGCAGTTAAGAGTATGTACTGTTCTTCTAGAGTATCCAAGTTCAGTTTCCAGGACAAATAACAAGTGTTTGATAATCACATGTAGCTCTAGATCCAGGGGATCTGATACTTTAATTTGGTTTCCTCAGTACTCATATACATGTGGAAAGTACACAAGGAAAGTAGATAACCCTTAGAAATGTATACATTTTGAACTAGGATTATACAACATACAATGGAAACTTTAGGAAGAGAAATGGGCTGGGCTCAGTCAGTACACACTCCAAGCTGGAAAAGTGGGCCATGACAATTTTAATGAGTAATTACTTGCACATCTTTCTGCTCCATTAGACTACATCCTTTCATTACTCATCTAGGACACAAGGCAATTCTTGACTGGTGCTTAGGTAAGTATTCATTTGCAGGTTAATGGACACAACCAGAAAAAAATATCTTCCTGAATAAAGTAAACCAGACTCAGCAAGACAAGCATGGCATGTATTCACTTACAAGTAGATATTAGCTGTTAAGTAAATGATAATCAGACTGTAGTACACAGACCCAGACAGGTTAGGTAAAGAGGAAGGCTCTAGCGTAATGCATGGGCCTGCCTGGGAATGGGAAATATAATAAATTTTACAGGTGGACTGAGGTAGGTGGAGTCTAGAGCTGGTAGGATCAGGCAGTGGGGGTGGGGAAGAGAACACAGAAACAAATAGCTAGAATTGGGGAGCATTGAGGGTAGAGTGAAACTTCCTGGAGTCTATGGGGGTGAGCCTATGGAGGTGTCCTAGTACTAGAGAATTAGAGAGTTTGAAATGGTTACCTTTTGTAGCTCCCAAGGCTTTCAGTGGTGGGATTGGGTTATTCAATAACCTTGAGTTATTGGTCAAGTAGCCCCAAGGAAGCTCCTAAACAGTGTTAGCAGGCTGATGCTAACACTGAAGGCCACTCTCTGAAAACAGCAAAGTTGACAAGAAAAAGCCCATGAGGCCACAGCCCTATACAGATAGTTGCAGGTAACTAAAAAGTACAGTTATATTCTTTAGCTCAAACAAAGTTTAAAGTAAAGGGTTTGTGTCTTTAATATGTTTTATGTTATGTCATATCAAGGGCTTTTGGTCAATAGTTTGACGGAATCTATATAAAAATAATTAAATTCTACAGTGAAATCAATAATGTTCTGAGAGACGGATGATTAATGACTAATTTAGCTATTCACAGTGTTGAAAATTTTTATTTTATCCTTCTCATGTGTATTCTGTCTTTAGTTTTATGAATAAGGAATAAAAAAGGTTAAAATATATTAAGGGGAGACCAGTGACTCTTATGACTGTTAACTGGGGTATACATGATTTCTTTCAAACTAAAGGTATATGTCAATAGAAGATGTGTCTTGCAAGAAAGATTAAAGCAAGTTCTTAATTTAACAATAACACAAAATATCTCACTCATAAAACTAAAGAACAAAAATGCCTTTTAAAACATGGAGGTGGGAGAAAGAGGAGGAGAGAAGGGGTTTGCAGAACATACGGGATCAGGAAGGTTGAGTTGGGGGAAGAATACAGAAAGAGAGCAAGAAAGGACATACCTTAATAGAAGGAGCCATTATAGGTTTAAAGGGAAATCTGGCACTAGGGAAATTTCCAGAGATTCACAAGGATGACCCCAACTAAGAATCTAAGCAATAGTGGAGAGGTTACCTTAAATGTCCTTCCCCTATAATGAGATTGATGACTAACTTATATGCCATCCTAGAGCCTTCATCTAGTAGCTGACAGAAGCAGAAGCAGAGATTCACAGCCAAGCACTGAGCCAAACTCCTGGGATCCAGGGAGGAGTGATGAGCAAAGGGGTCAAGACAATGCAGAAGAAACCCACAGAAACAGCTGCTTTGAACAAGTAGTAGAGCACAGGCCCCAGTATGAAAGCTGGGGAACAGCATAGGACTAAACCAGGCCCCCTGAATGTGGGTGTCAATTGGGAGGCCTGGGAAATCTCTGGGGCCTCTGGCACTAGAACCAGTATTTATCCCTAGTGCATGAATGGGCTGTGGAAACCCATTCCTTATGGAGGGATACCCTCTCAGCCTAGATACAAGGGGTGGGGCGCTAGATCCTGTCCCAAATGATGTGCCAGACTTTGATGATCCTTCATGTGAAGCCTCACCTTTCCTGGGCAGTGCATAGGGGAAGGGATGGGGAGTTGGTGAGGGGCATGGGAGGGACAGGAGGGAGAGGGAACTTGGATTGGTATGTAAAATAAGACTGTTTTTAATTTAAATAAAATTTATAAAAAACCAGAACATTTAATGATTTAATGTACCCCTGAATAAATATGATAGCAGGTAAACAGCAGAAATTATTGAAGGGACTCAGGGGTAACATCTGAGAAAATATAAAACTTCATGACACTTTTGGCATCAAGGAAATGGGGTTTGTTTCTTGGAATTCAAAACTTGGAAATTTTAACACTAAATTTGGACAGAAAAATAATATGAGGCAGAAACTACTCACCTGAGACAATGTGGAAGACAATTAAGCTCAGATGTTAAAATACAAACAACTGAAGGAAAAATACAAAGTTATAGGTATTTTCCACAACTATGAAGGAAATGTCGTCATCCAGTGCAACCCGTGACCCTCCAGAAATTTACAGCAGTGCCCTCCTCTGAAAAATGACATGGAATTTCTATTCAGGTAGTGTTATGGTTTTGCTGGTACTGAGTTGAGTTGACGACTAAGATGGTCTGACAATCCACTGGAGATAAACACTCTTGAAAGGATTACAAATACATATGAATGCAAGATCTTCATTTTGATGCATTGCCAAAGCATGAAAAAAATATGACATCATATGACAATAAGCATCTTAAGTGGACCAATGTGCTCACCTAAGCTAGTGTTGAGCATGGGAATTAGGGAATGCTGCTCTGAAGCTGCATTTACCTCTGCTCTGGACTGACATTTAGCTTAAATGTCTATACTGGAGACTAAACAGAGGGTCAAACAGCCTACTTCCTGGCTATAAAAATGCAGAAAAAAAAAGAGATGAGTTAGATGGAGGCTTAGCCCTGCTGTCTCCCACAAATTTAGTAGATGAACATGGAATATTCATAAGCTTAATTTATTCTACAATTGCTTTGAAGAACAACTGAAAATACTGCTTTTTTCAATTATTGTCAAATATTATTCTTTTATATGCACACCGCTTAGTCTATATATTTAAAAAAGCAGATCTCATCAAGGATGCAAGTGACTTTGCACAGTCTACTGACAGGTAACATGACCCAGATGCTCTAAATCACAATAGGAATCTCAGACATAAAAACACATTTTCCACATTCTTACAGAATGCTTAATTTTAAATGTCACTCTTAGCATATACAAAACTATGACGTGAACTCAAGTAGCTAATATCAAAAATAACAAATACAAAGTGGTTTGCAGAGCTCACTGCAAACCTAAAACCTCACTTCCTATTACTGACTACTGGATTTCATCTATTAGTGTGCTGACCTTTTTTTTTTTTACTCCTCCTGCCAGGGTTGCCAATCTTGATTTACTTAGTGATTATCAATTCTCCATGAATGCTTCTTCCATGGCATTATTTCAAAGTTCAAAAAGATTTTGACAGGTCGAACACTTTCTAGAATATGCAAAGCAAATCTTTCTATTTCAATGAAATGACAGAATTTCCATTAAAACATTTAAATTTTATCTTCCAGCCACAGGTGCTCCCTCTATCTTGCATATGAAAGCACACTAAGAAATATATGCTATATATTAAGTCTGAAAAATGTAAGGAAATCACATAAGCAAAACAAAACAAAACAAAATGGCTTTAAGAGCTCCTACTTTTGATAAGAGTGACAGTGATGGAAAAGAGTAGGGTCATATATTGTTTCCTTAGAAAGAGTCAGCTGCTACTAAAGTCAAGCCCTTTGTTACCTGAATTGAGAATTATGAGTGTATATATGGAGGCAAGCATCATGGCTTGGAAAATCTACTCTGAACATATAGGATTGAGCCACAGTCCTATTCAACACAAAGGAATTGACAAATGCACAAAAATGGTGCTTAATGTCCAAGGTCTTAGACAACTGGAGGGAGTTTTTGAGATCATATTTGTTCATCCTTGGGTGGAGTAACAGGTGCATCACAATGACCACAGTTATAGCAGTACATGGCTGCGGAGTGGAATCTGAATTCTACAGAGCCACCAATCCAATAAAAATAGGGCCTGGAATTGAGAGGTCTAAAGGGGGATAGGAGAAGCTATTGTCATCAGTAACTTGTGAACAAGAAAACAGAATCCAAAGGAAACCAAATGGAGTACAGTGCCCACCTGAGATGCCAGCAGCTCTTTCATTCTTACTGGACTAAGAAAGAGTAATATCAAAGATGAGGAAACTTACCAAACAAGGATGCAAAATGTAGAAAGAAAAAATTTGGGAGCTTTGGAGGTATAGTGTTAGTTAACAGTATAATAAGGGCATAAAAATGCTTATAAATCAGTATTTAAAATAGTAACATCCAAATGGGAAAATAGACAAAGCATTTCATTAAAAACAAGTATGAACAACTGGTGAGAAGAAGTATTCATTAATTAATTAAGCATTTCATTAATAGTAAAGCCAATAATTAACAAGTTTTTAACAATACCAGGATGGAAGGAATATTGATATATGTTATTGTGACAAAACAAACTACTACTACCTTTCTCAAGAACAAATTGCTATCTGCATTGAGCTTATGCAAGGCTCTTTACCCACTGTCCACCTTTCCCACTTGTTGAGATTTATCAAAGAAGGCCAATTTAGGAATATATGCAATCCTTTCAGACTTTTAAACGTACTTTTTAACAGAAACATGGTTACATCACTTTTCACCCTTCCTTCCCTTCCTTTTATTCCCCTCCCAGATTCCATGCTTCCAAACTCATCTCTCCCTGAGTCTCAAGTAGATAGCCGCTTTTCTTTCGGCATTGTTATCTACACATATGTGGATTCATATACACAAATGCAACTTGTTGTATTCATTTTTTTTGGTGGTGTGTTTATGGTTTCAAGCCTGATCACTCTGGATGGGACAACCAATAAAGGGCCTTATCCTTGGGAGAAGCTAATTACCCTTCTACCAGCAGTCCTTACATCCATGTATCTCTCTATTAGCAAATAGAGACTACTACAGGAAGCCACAACTAGACACAATGTACAAATCAGCTGATCATGGGAAGCCCAGCTCCAACAGATACATCTACATTACAGTTCCCATGTATATGGCTCAGAGAAGAAGCAGAAAGATTTTAAGGGCCAGAATACCAGGAAGTCTGACATCATTGTTTCCTAGAAATTGCTGCATAAATAAGAGCAGAACAATGGACATATTCACATGAAGAGGGGAGATTTTGTAGGGTTCCATTCCTACCCAAAGAACTATGGAGAACTTTCAGAATTTTTAAGCAGAAAATGCATCAAACCTAAATACTTAACAATTAGGATATGAAGTAATGCTTAGACACAGACACTTGATGGAGTCTTGCACAGTAATTTAAAGCCATATAAATAAAACATTTGCTATTAAGTGATGCTCTTAATATATTATATAAAAACTTGCAATGACTCAAAGTTCATAAATATGCAAGAGAAACAAGAAACTAAAAGGAAGTTGCTAGTTGATGTTGGAATTATAAATCAAATATCAATTTTCTTTACCTCTTTTTATTAATTGATAATTTTATTTTAAGTACATCTTATTATTACAAAACATTGCTTCTATATTCTTTATTATCCTAGTTTGGATTATTATTGCTATGATTACACATCATGACAAAAGAAACTTGAGGAGGAAAGGGTTTGTTTGGCTTACATTTCCACATCACCGTTCATTATCAAAGAAAGTAAGGACAGGAACACAAACAGGATAGAAATTTCGAGGCAGGTGCTGATGTGAAGGCCATGAATGGGGTAATTCTTACTGGTTTGCTCCCCACGGCTTGCTCAGCCTGCTTTCATATAGAACCCAGGACCACCAGCCAAGACATGACACCACCCCAAGTGGCTACACAGTCCCCCATCAATCACTCATCAAGAAAATAACCTACAGGCATCTACAGGAATTTTACCAACTGTTCTCTCCTTTCACATAACTCTAGCTTGTATCAAGTGTACATAAAACAAGGTGTGATTCATAGAGAGATCCAGGACTCGTCAACATTCAGACAATAAAAGGCTAGATAATATGTAGCTCTAAATGGGACATAGAGATCATGCCTACTGACCCCAAAGCTCGGGAGTCACAGCAGAATAAGAGGTGAATGATGCTTAAGAGCCAGAGGTAGTGAATGTCCACAAAGAACAGTTTACCAGACATGATAATGCTGTTGCACACATGAGCAAGTGACTGTGAGTGCATACACAAGGCCTCTACAAAAACAAACTAAACACATCCAGTATGGCTTGGGGAGGGGCTCATGAAATCCCACCTAGCTACTGACAATGGATGGCTGCTTACAGGAGGAAGAGTCTATTTTCTTCTGAATGCTACCCAGATTCCAGTTGATGGACAGTCCTATCTATATCCATGCTCACACAGGCAGCACTAAGTAGATTCAGTGTAAAAGAGCACATAAAGTTGGGAGGGAAAAGTGTTGAAGGGGATAGGAGGGAAAGGGGTGAATAGTGGAATGATAAATATATATTATATGTATGTATGTATAGAATTCTCAAGCAATGGAAAAATGTTTTGTTTTCTTTCTTTCTTCCTTTTTTGTTAAAAATTAAAATCATTATTATCTGCTGATAACAAAAGAGTCTTCCTGTGGCTCCAACTTCTTACCAGCCTTTGGTGGAATCTGTTCTGCATCATGGCCATATGAACAGCGTTATTTCACTATGGCCTTAATTTGCAATTCTCTGACAATAATTTGGATCCTTTATACTTCTTTAATCTCTAAATGTGGTGTCAAATTTTTGGTCAACTATTTCTTTTAAGATTTATTGTTATTTTATGGGTATGTGTTCACCTGTATGTACATCTGTGTACCACTTGTGTTCTTGGTGTCAGTAGAGACTACAAGTGGGTGTTGCATGCTTTGGAACAGGAGTTAGTCACCATGAGGGTTCTGGGGATTGGACCTGGGTCATCTGGAAGAAGAGTCAGAGCTGGTAACTGCAGAGCCATCTCTCAATGCCCTTCAATTAGAGACTTTGAAATTTATTTTCTTTAATTTTTATTATTCTCTCCCTACTGCAGCTTCCCCTCCCCCCTGTCCCTCTAGTCTTCCCTCCCATCTTCCCTTCCCCAAAGATCCACCCCACTTCCATCCCCCATCAGAAGAGACGGGTCTCTTATGGTTTATACCATAATCAGCCACAATAAAAACAGGCACATACCATTTCATCAAGGCTGAAAGAGGCAACAATGGGACAAAAAGGATTCCAGAAACAAAGAAGTCAGAGATAACCTCTGTGCCCAGTTAGGAATCCCACAAGAACATGAAGCTATATAACCATAACATATGTACAGAGAGCGTAGGTCAGACCCCTCCAAACTCCCTGATCTCTGTGAACTCTCAGTCCTGATCAGTTGATATTGTGGGCTTTGTTCTTGTCATGTCCCTGAGCCCTCTGGTTCCTCTGATTCTTTCTCCCCTCTTCCTGAGGACTCCCTGAACTCTGCCTAACATTTGGCTGAGGGACTCTGCATCTGCTCCCATCATTTGTTGGATTAAGCCTCTCTGGACTCTTTGATGACAATTCTGCTAGACTCTAGGTCCCAGAATACTCTGCAGGAAGGAAAAACTATAGGCTGAAGGTTTTGTAGCTGGGTTGGTGTCCCAATCCCTCCACTTGAGGCCTTGTCTAGTTGCAGAAGATGGCTGGTTCAGGCTCCATAACTCCTATTACTAGGAGTCTTTGCTAGGGTTACTAGCATAGATTCCACTGAGTCTCCATTGGGATAGGCTTCCACCTCACCCCTGAAATTCTCCCCACAAGTTCCCCATGACCTGATCCCTCTTGTTCCCAACCCCAGCTACCCCCAGTCCACCCTCAAGATCTATTCTATTTACCCTTACCTTGGAAAACCTTGCATGCCCCCTTAAGTCCTCCTTGTCCCTTAGCCTCTTTAGGTCTGTGGAGTGTAGCGTGGTTTGTTGGGAGCCGACTTTGAGTTATATTCTCTTGCAGAATTGCTTACACCTTAGAACTCTTAATTGAGCCTTATCTTGGTATACAGGAACCTGCTTAACAGGTGGTCTCTTCCACTCATTCCAGGTACTGAGTGCCCGGAACTGAGATGGGCCTGGCCCAGGAACTAAGATAAGCAGATGTTTACTGTCTGGGATAATTACCAGGACCCAGGAGTTAGCAGAAGCTACCCCTCCCCATTTCCTCCCTGCCTGCTACACCTCCCCATTTCCTCCCAGCTTTGCTTTAAAAACTCCTTTTACATCAATAAAGTTAGACCTTGACAAATGCACTGCTTGGCCTCCTTCCTTCTTTCTCTCCCATTATTTTCAGGTTCTAGCCCACCTCGACCCACGAATAACTAGGCCCCGCGGGTCGGGGCAGTGGTTATCTTTTACTTTACCTCTAATATCCACTTATGAATACATACCACATTTGTCTTTCTGGGTCTGGGTTACCTCACTCGGGATGATTTTTTTCTAGTTCCTTTCATTTGCCTGCAAATTTCATGATGTCACTCTTTTTAGCAGGTAAGTAATATTCCACAGTATAAATGTACCATATTGTGTTTATACACTCTTCAGTCAACAGACATCAATGTTGTCTCCAGTTTCTGGCTATTATGAATAAAGCTACTATGAATATAGTTGAACATGTATCCTCATGACAGGATGGAGTGTCCTGTGGATATACACCCAGGAATGGTATAACTGGGTCTTGAGGTATAACTATTCCAAATATTCTGAGAAACTACCATAATGATTTCAAAAGTGGTTGGATAAGTTTGCCCTCCCACCAGGACTGGAAGAGTGTTCCCTTTGTTCCACATCCTCTCTAGCATGAGCAGTCACTTGTGTTTTTGGTCATAGCCATTCTGACAGATGTAAGATGGAATCTCCAAGTCATTTTGATTTGCATTTCCCTGATGCCAAAGATGAACTGATATATTGTTTATGATCTAATAATGCTTGCCTGGAGATCAGAATGCAAAGCTAATCACAGCCATAGAGGCAAGGCAGTGGTGGTACACATCTTTAATCCCTATGCTAGAGAGATATATAAGACAGGAGCAGGGTCTCAGAGCTGGCATTCAGTACTAGACATCCAGTTCTAGGCAATTAGTCTCTAGTCACACTGAGGACAGGATCTCCCCAGCCTTGGTAGAGGTAAGAGCTCTCTGATGGCTTGGCAGCTTTGCTTCTCTGATCTTCAGTCTCTGGGTTTGTATTATTCAAGCCATTTAAGTGATTATAGGCTATTTGAAATTCCTTTGTTGAGAAGTCTATTTAGAACTGTATCCCATTTTTAACTGGATTATTTAGTTTGTTGATATCTAGTTTCTTGAATTCTTTATACATATTAGATATTAGCCCTCTGTCAGATGTAGAGTCAGTAAAAATCTTCTCCCATTCTGTGGGCTACCGTTTTGTCCTATTGATAATATCCTTTGACTTATAGAAGGTTTTCAGTTTCAGGGGTTTCTACTTATTAATTGTTAATCTTAGTGCCTGTATTTTGACATTCTGTTCAAGAAGTTGTCTCCTGTGCCAATGTGTTCAAGACTATTCCCCATTTTCTCTTTTATCAGGTTGAGTGTACCTGGCTTTATGTTGAGGTCGTTGATCCATTTGGACTTGAGTTATTTGGAGGGTGATAATACCTATGGATATATTTGCATTCTTTGACATACTGGCAACAAGTTATACCAGAACCATTTGTTGAAGATGTTATCTTTCATTTTTTATTGTGTATTTCTGGCTTTATTTTTTTGTTTTTACCAAAAATCAGGTGTCCATAGGTATGTGGATTTACATTAATTCCATTGATCAACATGTCTATTTTTATGCTAATATCATGCAGTTTTATTATTACAGTTCTGTGGTATAGCTTGAAGTCAGAGATGGTGTTTTTTTTTTATTCTGTTTCATTATTGGTCAATTCTTAAGAGTATTTTTTTCCATTCGTTGGATACCAATCCTTTATTAGGCATGTGGTCTGCAAGTATTTCACAAAATTCTACAGTGTACCTTTTCATTTATTTGGCAGTATCTCTTTTAGAGAAGAATTCTTTTAAAATTCCATCAACTGTTATCTTTTTTTCCCCAGGGATGAAGTCAAGGCCCAACCATTGTAAAAATTATTGTTTCTACATCTTCTAGGAGTTATATAGTGTTATTTTTAGGTCCATGACTCAACTATTTCACTTCGTGAAAGGCATAAATTCCAAGTGCAGGTTAAATTTTTGCAACTGAGTATACAGTGTTCCATCACATATTTTCAATTAAATGATTATTTTTTGGATGATTTTTTCCACTACAGTTGCTCTTTGTTCAAAATTTATTTTATCGTAGTAGTATATTTCCATGTGTCTTATTATGTTTCCTTAATATATTTGTATTTTTACTAATGCTCCCTATCTTGATCATTGTAGGTTTAACAATGAATCTTAAGGCGACTTAGAAAAAGAAAATACTTATTTTGAAATAATTTTAGATTTCTAATAAAGTTATAAAGATATTTAAAAAGAAACTCATCCATTCACCAGTTTCAATTACCTCCTGGAACATTTATGAAAACCCAATAAAGTTCATTGATTTATTTTTTAAAAGACTGGCACCTATGTAGATACCTCTCCTTCAAATTCATGACTTTTCCACTCTAATTGCTATTGTATGCATGTATGTACACATATACTCATCTTTTAAGATTCAGGGAGTTTATCATGTAAGATTCTGACTTGCAAGGTAAAATATAAGCCCTATTAAGACAGTCTGAGTTAAGATCAAATTAGACAATATATCTACAATAGCTCCCAGCTCTGTGTCTTGCATACTTGGTAAACAAGACTTCAATAACAGCCACATGTTCCTTTAATTCAGTATGTACATGTGTAGCTGTATATTAAATAACATATCATATATAATCACAAATATTTTATTTTGTACATGACAATACTCCCTGCCTTGGGAAAATTCAGAACATTATGTCTCTATACTTTCAATTTTTCACTAGCTTAAGATATGTTATATGTCATGTTCCTTCAGACACAATGAAAGGAACATATTCCCCAAATGACTCTGAGATACTTAGGACATAAGTGAGCTCTCCAATTTACCATCTCTTGGCAATTCTCTGAAACAAACTCATGATCATATATGAAAACTATTTACAGGAAATACTCAGAGAATTCCCATTTGACTCACAAGCTAAACTCAAAAGTAACAGCAAGATGGAACTGGTGGTATTATTCATTCAATAAGCAAAGTAAAGGCATTCTCTTGAAATTAATTAGTGGCCTTAATTATTATAGAGCTTAGAGAATAAACTGGCATAAGATAGTAATTTACTATTGAAATCCTGATTTAAAAGGATCACTTATGAATGTGAACACGAAGATAGCTAGACTCAGCTGTATCAGTCACTGCCAGAAAATGATTCTAAACAGTTTTCTTCACAAACAATGGGAGCAATTTCCAATTTTATTTATCTCTCAAACCCAGGCTGTGGAATTAAGAGTTTTTACATTGCAAAATAGAACTGACAATCCTTTGGAGAAAGTCAAGAGTTCAATGATTCCTTGCCATACCAGGGACAATCCTTAAATGGTCCTAGAAAGCATCCCAGTTCCAGAAACAGAGCTCTGTCAACTCACCTCATAGTAACTCCGCACTGCATTGCAAAAGGCTTCATCTGCTACGATCTGAGTCTCCCCATTGAGGAAGGCCTGGAACCGTTCTTTCAGTAATTGTAACTGTTGTTTGTTAAGCTACAAGACAAACAAAGAAACAAGCTGATAAAGCAGCCAATTTGTACAATAGGACAATCATCAAAAGTTATAGTCTCTGTATGTAGATGAGATTAGCTTTATAGTAAAGAAAAACGAAAGTGAAAAATCTTTGTATTTAATGAACATTTTTCTTTTCACTCACATTTCAGAACCCAGATATGGATTTTGACTGAGCATATCTGCCCTAGTAAGAATTCCTTGTATTAACTTCCAGTTCTTTGGCAGAGACAAGGAGAATTCTACAATTTTGCTGAAAGATTGATGCACAAAATTGTGCCGAGTAAACAAAGAAAAAAGGGTAAGAAATCTTAGAAACAAGTAGACCCCTTCTGGGGAAAGAAGCAATTAACTGGGAGGTCACAAAAGACAGAAGGATTCCTGAGGAAGAAGGTTCTGGAAGGAATGAGTGCTGGTTTCTAAACCCTCAAAAACCACACACAAACATACTTCAAATGCTTGAAATAAAACAAATGGAGCCATGAGCAGATGACAAATTTGGAAGACCAGCAATTCAACAGATAAACTGGGAACACCTAAGCCCAATGTGGGAGAGATGAGAGATAGGGGAACATAAATCTATAACCCAATTTCATCACCACCGGTACTGCAGCTATGGTCACTAACTAGCTGTCATAACAACTGAGGATAGCTTAGACATAGGTTATGACTCACCAACCATGTCCTCTAGTAACTACAAGACGTATCAGCTACAAATTTTTTTAAGCTGGATTGCAAAATAAAGACCAGGTGTCTCTTGTTAAAAATTATAATTAATTTCATGATAGCAGGAACAGAGATTTAAATCCAGTACAGGCTCCTGGAAATACCTGTCTCAGTGCCCTGTGCTCATTCATAAAGCCAGAAAGCTTATTTTCATTTCTGTCTGTCTGTCTGTCTGTCGCTTTCTCTGTCTCTGTCTCCCTGTCCCCTCTTCCTTAAGGTAGGAAATAGCTCTTAAGGTATAGAAATGCTGTGTTCATGCTCTAGAACAAGGAAGTTCTGAAAATAGTGTATGTTGGAACATATCACAAACAGCAAAGGGGTGATGCTTCTGCTTCATCTCATCCTGATTAGACATTACTGAAGAACTTAGTTCAGTTGTGGTGTCTATAGGGAGATGTGAAGCATGCAGAACCATGCTGGGGAAAAATGATTAAAGGATTAGAAAGCTAAACAAAACCGGTATGATTTGGCTTTAAAAAGAAAGCTGGTGTGAAATAAGTTTAAATCTGTTCAAAGGGCTTATTAAAATGCCATTCAAATATCAGGCAGACAAATTCTTTCAAAACCTGGATTTTATTTAGGAATCTAACAAACAAGAAAGCTTGAAATGAAACTGTTGCTGGTGCTCTCAGGCTGATAAAGAAGTGTCCTATTGTGCCTAAGTGATAAAAGATAAATAAAAGCTTGTGCTCTGAGGACTGAAAGGTCCATTTCTTCACTAAGGATACTCCTTCATTTTAGGAGAAGCTAACCCGGCCAAAGTACAGGAACAAGAACATCACCATTATACTACAACCTCCATCTCTGTAATATGAAGCAAATAGAAGCAGGCCCCTTTTGTATACACGTGTAACATGCAAGGCAAAGGTAAGCCCACAACTTTAGCCATCTAAGCACAGCCCAAAAAGAGGACCAAATGGAACAGGGACAGTAATTGCTTAGAGTGAGGCAGCTGAGATGCTTTAGTTCCCATGCCATGGGAGTCACAACAAAATGTTTCACCTTACAAATCCAGTATCAGCATCAAGTGAAATAATGGAAACAGAAATGCTTGTAGGGATGGTTTGGAAATAGAGAGCACATTCCGAACCATTTGTCCAAGCTCTCTCATTTGATGAAATTTACTCAAAACAAATAACTTGTTTCTCCTTCAACTTTCTTTTATCCAAAGCATTTTGTTACTCCTTATAAAAATGCCTCTAAAATATTATCTTTATAATTTCTACCTTCTATGTATTTAAGTTTAGTTGTTAAAAATCAATTTCCAATAATTATAGTATGACAAATTCAAAGACATTAATCAGAGAAAGGAGACTAGAAAAAGCTGTTGTCTCAGAGATCACAAGAAAACTGGTACAGTTCCAAAAACATCCATCCAACTTCTATAAATAAAAGAACTCTAATTCTGTCATTTTGTTTGTTTTTGGTGGTAGATAAGTGGATAAAGAATATTCAACACCAACAGTCATAGATTTATGTAAACCTCTATAGCTTCAGTTTGAATCCTAGCTTGTATAAACTATGGGTCTGGGTTACTTATATGTGTGCTGTTTTTATTTACAAGTTTTTATTAATAAAGTTTATAAACTTGTAATTTGAAAATGAATATAAAGATGAGATGATAGACAGACAGACATAGAAGGACAATCAGACACTGTTGTTACATTTAAGGAATGTAACAGCACCAAATATAGTCATATAAGGAGTCAATAAAGTTATTTAATTAGAACAAAGTATTTATATTTACACATATATAAAATGGGAAAAGAAAAATAAAATCAATATTCAAATACAGCACTGATGATAGCCTTCAGAAAGTAGTTCCCTACAAGGTTTTGCTATCTACAATCTCTATTATACACTAAGAGATAGATTACTGGATTGGCATGCAGAGCTAATAAAGTAACACAAAAGCAATCAGAAATGAATTTTGAGATACATAGCAATTCAAAATACTAGTGAAACGTGACTCATTTTTACACCAAGGTCCACCTTTTACTACAGCATAAACAACAAAGAGTGGCATAAGAATAATAGCTATCTCCCAGGGAAAATACAGATTGCACTATAACTCACACTGATTCGGACTAAATGAATTAAAAATTTTAATATATAAACATTGAACCATAAAGAAACTAGAAAAAACATAGAAGAATGCCTTTACACATTAGTGTGAGAAAAACCTAATTATGACTCAAAATCTACAATTCCAAAAGATGAAAAGAAACCTTCAGATGAGTATTTCTCATTAATATAAATGCAAAATCCTCATGAAAATATTCAGAAAACTGAATCCAATAGGTATAAAGTAAATTACTCAACCAAAACTAAATATGATTTGTCATAGGTATGTGGTTCAACTCTCAAAAACCAATTAGTATAACCTAACACATAAAAAAGCTAAAATGAAATAGAATCACATTATCATATCAATAGATAGAAAAAAAAACCATTTAGGAAACTCAAGATTCATTCATGATTTTTTTTTTTAAAAGAAACTCCAGTGAACCACATAGAGTAAGTCCCTAAATTTACATGTTAATTTAAAAAAACCTACAAAACCACACAATCACTGTTATATAGAATGGTGTGATATGAGCAGCTTTCACTCTAAGGTCAGGGCAAATGATGGGTGCTCAACAAACCACTGCTCATCAATAGAAGAATGGACATCCTAGGTAATGCAGTAAGACCAAAGGGTGGGAGATAGGGAACAAGGGATACAAATTGTCTTTTTTCATAGGCAATAATGAAAATATATTAAAAATTTCAAAATATATTAACAACAAAATGTCCCTGACTTAATCAAGTATAGCATGGAAGCAATGTGTAAGGTTAATGTTCAAAAGTTTCTTATACAATACCAGTGAATAAATTGAATTTGAAACTCAATGTACAAAATACATTTTATTATCTCCCAAATGCAAAAACCTGAGCATAAATCTAACAAATGTACAAGACTGTTTCGAGTAAAAAGTACAAAACTAATGAATAAATCAAAGGAAACTAATTGGAAAGATAGTCCCCATTCATGGAGACAGGCAGATTCAATATTGTTGGGATGTCAGTTCTTCCTTATCTGATCTTATCACCAAAACCAACCTCACTCAAAATTCTGACATATCATTTTCTGGATATCAGCAAACCAATTTTATTACTCAGAAAGACAAAAGAACAAACATAGTCACTGTATTATTGAAAAATAGGACTGACACTATTCACCTTCAATGTTTAAGGCTGTGGTAATCAAGAAACTGAAATTAGCACACATGCAGGCAAGCAAATAATGCAGTAGAAAAGATAGCCCAGAAAGAGACCCAGAGAACTAGCATCAACTAATGTTTCACAAAGAAGGTTAGCTAACTTATCGAGAAAAGACAGCATTGAAAAAACAGGAAATGACACTGGGATAGTTAGTTAGTCATTAACACACAAAAAATATGTGTCTAGATAAATACCTTGCACTCATTAAAACAGTAACTTAAAATAGATCACAAGTCTAAATGTGAAGTGTAAATTTACGAATGTCCTAATCTAGGAAAAAAATTTACATGGCCTTATATTTGGTGACTTTTTGGATACAAGAGCAAAGTCATAAAATGAAAAGACAATTGAGGTGCCAGACTTCATTTAAATTAAAAATTTCTACTCCGTGAAAGACAGTATCAACAGACACAGTCAATGACACAGGTGATAAAGAACTACTAAACAATATACAACAAGAATTCTATATACAAAGAATTCTAAAAATGCAACAGAAAGAAAATGACACCCAAATTTAAAAATGGGCTGACGACCTGAGCAGTCATTTAACCAAAGTTCTAACAAAAAGACTACATAAGCATGTGACATGATATCTAATGCAATGCTATTATAGAAATACAAACAAAATGGCAAATATAAGTTATTTCATATCTATTAAAAAGGGCCAGATCCTTAACATTAACAGAGGCCAAACCTTGGTAGGGTCAGGAAGCAGCAGGAATCCTCATTAGCTATCAATGGTAAGAAAATGTGGTGGAGATAATTTACCAAACAGCATTTAAAAAATAGTATTAAATAGAACTTTGTCACATAGTCTAGAAATTTCACTTTTAGTATTTAATTGGAGTTGAAAACTTGTTTCCCAACCTCTGTTTGAATTTTTACAATATCCTTCAGCAGGTGAATACATAAGTGTTGTGCATCCCGAGAATGTAGCATTATTCAGTACTAAAACGAAATCAGCTATCAAATCACAGAATGACATGCACAAAACAAGAAACATTTTATTAAGTGAGAATAATCAATATGAAAATGACTATGCCACTCCTACAGGATTAATTCTGTAAAAGGCTAATCTATGGAAACATATGATCAGCAGTTGTAAGAGGTCAGCCAGGGAATGATGTATGAATTTGCAAAGCACAAAAGTCTCTTAAGGTACAGACACTATAATGATAGAAACATTCCATTATAAATTGGTGCAAACCTCCATAATGTACAGCATCAATAGCGAACTCTATTATAAGATAAGGACTGTGGAGGATAATAACATGTCAGTCTTGGTCCATCCATTTTGACAAATGTGTCATTAAAGTAAGGATGCTGAAAATATGGTAGGCTCTGCATATGGTAAAACAAGACATTTATGGAAAATCTATCTTACACTCAAGATTCATGTTACAATGAATTCTCTAAAAAATAACCTATTAAAAAATCAAGTTTGGTTGACAAGAAACCTCAGCCATTAAGGAACATGTTCCCAAGCCTGAGTATCTGAGTTCAAGGATTGAAGGGAAGAAGCAGAAAAGCAATTCAGAAAATTTGTCCTTTGAGCTCCAACACACACACACACACACACACACACACACACACACACACACACAAATAAATGTGAATAAAATAATTATTTTAAGGTGAAAATTCATAAATCACCTTAAGAATAAATCATGTAGGCTGAAACCATGGCTCATCAGTTAAGAATGTATACTGTTCTTGCAAAGGACCTGAGCTCAGTTCTCAGCACTCAAGCATCAGGTAGCTTACCTAACTGCAACTACAGCTCCAGCATGTCTGACATGCTCATACAGACTCCATGGACATTGCACTCATATGCACATACTTATACACAGATACATGAACACAAACACACACACACACACACACACACACACACACACTCACACTCTCACACACACACACTAAATGAAATAATTAAAAACAGAACACGTTTTATTCAAAATAGATGTTTCCCACATCATATATCCTGATTATCTGATTATGTCCCCACACCTCTAGTCTTTTGAGTGTCTCCCTCTCCCTCCTGTATGGATCCATGCCCTTTTTGTCTCCTGTTGCAGGCTCCCCTCTCTCCCTGACTTTATCTCCAATGGAAAACACAGATCTTCTTATGTAACATCCCCCCCCCAACTCATCCCCTTTTCCCAGTCTCCAACTCCAGCTGGAGTTCCCTGGGAACCACAGGCCACTCAGGTCAGGGAAGCAGGTAGCCTAACTGCAGATCTTCATAGCTTTCTCTTCTCCTACAAATCCAATCCCCAAGTCTCACCCCCAACTCTATAACATAATATCTACTACGCCCACCCCTCACTCCCAGCACCCACCCTACCTCTAGAGAAACCAAAGATCTTCCCCTTCAACATTCTGCCTACTCATCCTGTTATCCCAGCTCCAAATCCAACAGCCAATCTGACAGAGAAGCAAGTAGACCAGCGAAGCAAATACTCACTCAAGCTTTAGATATTCACTCCCCTGCTTCTCCTCCATAACCAAACCCCTAGTATCCTCTCAGCTCAGTAGCAGACCAACTTCAATGGCCTCCAATTCCTTTCAACCCTCATTCCTGGTGAACTAAGCAGATCCTAGTGCAATAACTGGCTACCACCTCCCCACATCCCTATGGACCTCCTCATCTCCTCTAGCCCACCCCATTCCTAAGAGTCAGCTCCTCATATGTAAGAACACATTTTACCTGGAACCTCTCGTGGCCACATCTCACAGATTTCAAAAGAATTTCCCAGACAAATTTCCTACTAGGCAACAACAGATAGGTACCACATTGCCCTAAGAACGAAAGAGGGCAACAGAAACCAGGAAATAAAACACCCATCCAACAAAGACCAGACAAGACATCAGCACCTACAATTACAAGTTTCCCAATCCTGAATGCCTAGATGCCAGTGTAAAAACAGAACCAATAGTAACCAGGACAGTAACAACTCTAACACAGTCAGCCCTGAGCTGTGTGACTCAGCTGAAGCAAAAGACAAAGAACTTAAAAACAGAACAAATTTTACATGCAAAAAATGCCCTGGGCAAACATGAAAAGACTAATCAGAAAACTGATAGTAGCAATTCATATCCTAACTAACTAATGGAGTCTTCCCAGAAACTGACATAAACCTGACTGATGAGTCAGTAAGAAAATGAATAAAAGACACATTTCAGCACAGTGACCCTCAAACTAAGAAAACATGCCTAAGTACCCAATAAGCTATTTGAAGTGTTTGGAAGCACACAAACTAATGCCTCAAAAACTGCAGGCAAGTCTGTATTCAATTTGTATGTCCTTGGCATTAATAATTATACTTGGCAGTTGACAATACTGAAATGTTTAAACACATGTAAAATAAAAATATTCACTTCATTATAACTTAATAATAAAACTGGGAATGTAATAAATGGAGACAACTTAAGACATTCAAATAACATACAATATTAAGACTATGCAAAATAAGAATACAAGAATTCACAATATTCTGGCATGAAAATATTTCAAAACATCTTGGGAAAAGAAAACGACTTAGAACAATACATAAAATCAGGTTTGACTGACATGGGATGTGGACAAAATAAGAATGAGTATGAGAATTTGCCTTTATATGCTGAGCAAAACTGGGGAAAATAATAGTTTTGGAACGTGGGCAGAAGAAAATAATGGAGAAAGGTTTTTCAACTTATAGTACTTTATCAATTAAGGTATTTAAAGTCACACAATATTATTATCTACTCAAATTTTACTAATATAGATTTAAAGTAGATGGCAAGACTGAGGGTTTATATTGACTTGGTCAAACACTGTGACCAAAGCAACCTGGGGAAGAGAGTGTTCATTTTAGGTTACAACTCTCAGGTCACACTCCATGAGTAAGGGAAGTCAGGCCAGGGAACTGAGAGGCAAGGCATGAGCCTGGAAGCAGGAACTAAAGCAATGACCTTAGAAGATTGCTGCTTACTGGTTTCTTCCTCAGCTTGCTTTCTTGTAGTTCCTAGGACCACCAGCCCAGAGTTTATCCTACAGTGAGCTGGGTCCTCACACATCAATTACCAATCAAGAAAACAAAACATAAGCCAATGTGGTAGGGCAACCACAGTTAAGGTTCCTTCTTCCAAAATGACTCTAGCTGTGTCAAGTTGACAGAAAACTGGCCACCAGACTTATAATAGCAATTTTGCATAACTTTAAACTCACAACAGTTATGACGAATTACAAATAGCTCAAGCCTATACAGCATGAACAATGAACACATTATCAACTGACTTTAAGATATCCTTTCAGGAGGACAAATTAGATGTCACTGTATTATTTTTTATTTTAACTTTTTAAACATCTCAAGTAGGATTTTAAAGAAACTCAGTTCAAGAGAATGAAACAAGCAAACAAAAAACATACTAATCATATGCTCACATTATTTGAAAAAATGTATTCATTTTAGTTGTTTGCTTTTGAATGGTATCATCCAACATGCTATGTGGCCCAGTCTGCCTACAAACTTGATATGAAGCCCATGTTGGTATTGATCTCCAGATTGTTCTGCCTCTGTTTTCCAATTACTTGGATTTTGGGCATGTACTACCACACCTGGATCAATGTATTGACCTCAAATAATCTCTAACAAGTGACTTCTCAGAATTCACTTGAGCCTACTCTTCACACACAAATACACAGGCTGGGGGGAAGAATATTATTTCAATTAAGCCTATTCACATTTTAGAAAGTTATAAAACATTAAAATATTCATCCTATGACTTTGTAGTGCAACCCACTCTTCATGTAGTACTTTATAAGGCAACATAGTCTAGAAGCTAGTTTCTTCAATAGAGCAATTTAAGAATCTAAACACAAGTACTGGCTTAGGGGGTCTTCTTTTCTAGAACAAAAGTTCCTAGTTCAATCCTCTGGACACTCTTCACTGTAGTTTCTCATAAAATAAGCATGCTAAATGAACCTAATTGCACAAAAATTCTTGGAAAGCTGTAAGCTGAAGCAAACAAAATATATTACAATAGCAATGTTCCCTCTTAATATCGACTGGTAGAGTGTGCATATTTCTCCTAGGATAGAGTAGTCAACACTGAAAGGAGTGGGAAGATGCTTCCCACATTGTGAGAACTCCATGTTTATTAACTCAACCTACAAGATAATTAACTCTTGGCAGACACATCAAGTGACTCACAACACACTTCTTGTCAACAAAAACTTCTAAGACCTTATTCCATGCTCTTTATTAAGCCCTGTTTCATGTTTCTAAATTCATTTAGTTCGTTGTTACAGTTGATTAAGACTTTTGCTTTTACTTCTGATTCCTTTACCCCGTATCTGCAAATCTCTGTTAATTTGCTATATCCGCTGCTGTAATAAGACATTATCCATAGTCTTTACTGGAGTAGTATAAAATACTCCCTAATTCAGGATGAAGAATTCTGACTTTTCCATTACTGGTACTGACATATAGCATCAAACAATATTTTGTAGGTCAGTTGACTTATTCTTCAACTGTGTTTTAATTTTCCCCACATTTTATCTTCAGACTTCTGCTTTCACCATCAATGAATAAAACATTTCTTTCAAATATAAATAAAAAGCTAACAAACAAAATGTCTAGTGGGGATTTAAAACACACTTTTACATACAAATAAATATAGAAGTTTAAGTAGAACACACATATCCTTGAAAATATATAAACACAGTCAAGATACCAAGCTATGAAAATACTTCAAATATTGACAGTAAAGGCTAAATTTTATAGATCCTGTCTGGCTGTGATAATAGTGTAGCTGAGAAAACAATTGCAACGGGGAAAACAAAACCCAGAGCTTAAAAATGTTCTGTGTATCTTTTGTATTGTGTCCACATTCAAATTAGATTGCAGAGTTTTCATTCTAAATCATTGATTAACTGAAGACATATGCCAGGATTCTTCTAGCAAGAAACCAGCCAATATGCCTCTAAGAACTCAACAACCACTACTCTACTGTATGGATCCTGCCTTTGCCTGCAGTTCTTTTCACCAGACTTAGGACTTACAGTAGTAGTTACATGACATCTGATAAACAAAGGTGGCAACAGATTCCAAAGAAAAGCGGCTGGTGACTGCTGGGTAGAGTCATCTTTGGGACGGAAGACAGTTTTCTAGGGTTAAAATTCTTTCCTCCAGGCACTGATGTTCATGAAAATGCACAAAGGCACACTGCTAATTAGACACAGAAAGGACACAGTAAAGACTAAAAGATAGGAAAGAAAAAGAAAGTAGTATGCACAAGTAATTGACAGATAAAATGTACAGTACTGTCACCTTCCATACTCTAAAACAAAAAGGCCTTCAAAAAGACAAGCAGAGTAGTTCCTGAGAGGCTCTGGCCAGGTCTCTTACATGGGAAACATCATCATTAATCCTGTCCTATTCTATAAAGATTCTTGTCCTCTTGCATGTCATAGATATAGGCCAAACTTTGACTTTGGATATTTTAGTCTTCATAGCCTTCAGACCAAGAACGTTTAACTATAAAGTTTATGCACCATTCCAAAAATCAGGAGGAAAATATAAAATCTGAAGCATTTTTGGTTCCAAGCCTTTAAAACAGGGATATACAACCTGTCCTTGGGATAGTGACTGTGCCTGTCAGCGTCTACAAATAACAGGTACAAGCCAGGAAGCCACAAGGGATTGCCAAAGTGATTACTTCCTTTCCTCTTTCACTACTAGCTGATATTGTACTTGACACCGGAAGCTACCACATTGACTATGAAGATAGTGAAGTAGCAGGATCAGTAGAGCTGGCAAACATATCGTGATCAATAGCAATGCCTGGACCCCTTAAATTCCACTAAGGACTGACCACTACATATAGACAACTTTTTTCTTGGCTTCATTGGCAATGTGTAGCCACTGCTACTTAATCCTATCAAGACTACAAATAAAATAAAATAATCAAATCAATGATGTACTGGTCCAGGAGGAAAACAGCACAATACCTAGTTAGCCTAATATTTCCTGTAAGGTTTTTGTAGAAATTTTTAATGTTTTGTTTGTTTATTTGTATGTTTTTACACTAGAAGATCAACAATCAATGAGCCTGCCCAAATAAATATTGTACATCTAAATATAAGTGCCTGAGTTAGACTGCAAATAGCATTATTTTGGAAAATTGAAATGTTATTGCCTCACAATATTATGAGGAAGATTAAAAAGTCCCAAATGAACAATAGCAATTTAACATACTTTGTAATAAAAGGTATCCTAACTAATCACAAATCCTACTGCATTATATATAAATGGACCCCAGGCAAAACTAACTCAGTTACGTTCTTGTCAGAATGTAAACTTCAGAAAAAAAACACACACCATTATGATGCTGTCTTTGGTGTGTATATGGGAGGCAGGTGAAAAATAAAACTACAATGTGAAGTCACTAATTTGCCTGCCAGGGCACACTGACAACATACCCCCAAATGTCTCATTTTCTTTCTTTTTCTCTCTCTTGTTACAGTCTACAAATAAAATGATACATATTCAAGGGTATTTATGATATGATGTTTTGCCATCATTTGACCTTCTCTAGACAAGTTTACACACTGGAAATTAGTTGCTATAATGAAGCTAATTAACATATTCACTACTTTCTAGCTAACTTGTGTGGATGAGTGTGTATGCATGTGTAAGAGTGTCTGTGGTGAGAATACTTAAGAGGTACTTGCATAACAGACTTCATATATTTAATATGGTATTTTTAATTATGGTGTTAGGAGAAAAGTGATACCTCTAGAATATTTTTGTTCTACATAAGTGAAATTTTGTAACATTAAACAATAGGTTTTATTCACTGTTCTAAACTCCTATGGGTACAAGTGATCAAATTAACCTCAAAGAAGTTAAATTTCTTGCTGGATATGACCCTAATACACCGATTATCATCTTATTCTCTCATATTGACCTAGAGTGTATGTCTTTTTCTATGTGTTCTAAAGAGCTATGTATGTTTACTTATGATTTAAATATTCCATCAGGAGACTATAAGCTAGTTTATGGTAAGAATTTGTTCTGCTATAACCCTAAAACAATGCTTACCACATAATAAGCTCTCAGTATTTACATTTTAACGAACACACTAAGAAACAGAAATAATGTGCTAACAAAACTATTTCTTTGTAGGATGGCCACATCCTCTATTATCATATGTAAATCTCTATCCACAGCAAAAAAAGTAAAATTAACTTAACAACCACAATTAATCAAAAAAACAACCCACCCAAGATAACACTATTTCATTGCTTAGTCAGTCAGTTTATATGTTTGTAAAAGGTAATGGAGTTTTCTACTGAGGTTATTTCATTTCTATTTCTATCTAGATTTCCCCACAAGTTATATGGAAATAACAGGGCTCATTTTATCTCAGTACTTCAAATTCTTTATCTATATAATAAGGACAGCAATAATAACATTTAATAAGATTGTTAAATTAAACAAGATACTCAGAAGTGAGTAACATGTTAGATGGTTTATAACTGCTATTACATTAGAAATGTGGTTGTTTTACTATAGCAAATTGAAGAGCCACAGGTAAAATAAATGGATCTTAGAATGGATACCAAAGAACAATTAATAATTGATGGATGTAGTGCTATGCTATCCAACTTAGTATGCATAAACCATGGCTATTTGGCTCTTGAACTGTGCTGGTCCAAGTTCACATGTGTTTTGTTTCAAATCCATTCTGAATCTAATATACACAAAAAAGTATATAAGAACACATCACTAAAATCTTCATTAGTGATATGCAGAAAAAATGGATATTGAGTTTACAATAAATTTAGATAACCTTCATCAGTTTCTTTGGATGTGTTTTTAAAAAGACACCAGAAAGTTTAAATTATATCTCTGGCTCACATATTTCTGTTGGTTAGTATTGGTGTGTAGAAATACCTGTGATACTCAAGTGTCCTTAAAAGAAAAGATGAATTGATATCCCATGCAAACCAGATATGGCCTGAATCACAAAGGGAGATGGTATTGTATATAAGCTTAGGGCAAATTTCCGAGACATGGCCTATTACATGGAAATTGAGTGTGGACCACAAGCAATACTTCAGAGACTGCCCTCCACATCTGCAATCTCCACTTTCTACAGTCAACTCCCTGCAGGCAGAAAATATTCATGCAAAACAATTGTCCCTGTACTGAACACGAGCAAGTTTTTCTTGATATTATCACCTACCTAAACAATAGAGTATACCAACTGTTTTTACAGTATTCAATTATATTAGGTACTGTGAGTAATCTGTGGATGACTTAAAGCATACAAGAGGTGTATACATTACATGCAAATACTTAGGTGGTTCAAATAAGATAATCAAGCATCTTTGGATGTTGGCATCAATTATGGGGGAAACTCAGTCTCTGGATACAGAGGGAAAAATTATGCTTACCTAGTCATCTTTAATGGTTAGACAGGGAGGTATTGTCGCACACCTACACTACCCCAAGTGTTCTGAAGCAGAAGACACAAGTACAGGTTAAAATAGAAATGCAGATCTCAGAGCTAAAGTCTAATATTGGTCTCTGCATTCAAAGTACATGGTCATTACTCTATTGCTATATCCCCATCATACTGCTGGCAGTTCTAATTTGACTCTGTGTCTTCATTCAGCTGCATCTTTTAAAAAGATAATCAAGTTAAATGCTAAGGAGTTATTCAACAAGGCTCTCTTGTGTCCCTGAAGGAGATGATAAGTAGATAAGAGAGAAAGCTGGCAAAGCTTATTGGTCATTATCTTCCAACATCTGCTTTAGAACCCTCTTATTCATTGACAGAATCTACTTAACTGCCCCCTGCTAGAGTGAAAAGGATGATAAAAATAGTGTTCAATCGTCCCCACCAATAATATAAGCTCATCAAAAGCAAATCAAACCAATTATCATAAAAAGTACCCTGATTTTTTTTTGCTGCAACCAGCAGTTCAAAGATGAGTGTGGTAATAGAGAAACACAAGTCTCCAAAGCTACCCCAAGAAGTTCTTACTGCAATTAAGTCACATTTACTGTTCCTTGCCCTGTCCCACAGCAAGGTCTAACTGAACCAAAATGGCTATGCAAACTGTTCTTTTTGAAAGTTTACTATGAGAGAAGCAGAGAGTAAGAAAAATAACATATGCTGTGTCACCTTACTATCCTATAACATGGACACAGAATGTTATAAGCCATTAAATAATTTACAGCCAATGTTTCTAATAGACTATGTTAAGGATGAGGACTACACTTAAAAAAAATAAAAGACTTCCCTGCCCACCCTCATCAGATGTATAATTTTAACTAGAAACAGCAAATAACACTTAATGAACATTTACTACATCACAGAGTTCTGGCTTTTCTTTTGAGAATTATTTTAACATTAGTGGCTGCCTCTGAGATGACATCCTTCTTTTTCAAATGAGGAAGTTAAGACTGTACAACTGTGATCCAGTTTGCAGATTTTTGTTGGCCTAACCTGGTATAGCTAACATATTTGTACCCAATAACTACACCGAAAGATTCCTATGGAACCCCTCAAATCACATTCTCCATAGCTTAATGTACAGGAACACCTGAGTCTAGCAAAGCCTACCATGTGATTAAATTATGGTGTGAATGTTAGTAACTTCCCCTTAATCCCCAAAACACCCTCCATTATTATAGTCCCTGCCGTTCTGGCTTTGCACAAACTGTTTATTATTTCATCCCAGAATTGCATTTTATTTTTAGACCCTAACTACAATAAAACCTCCAAGATATTCACTTCCTCCTGATGTCCTCAAGCTTAAGACTGATGGAAGTTGACATTCTGTATTTATTTCTCTTATTGGTTAATAAATAAAGCACTGTTGGCAAAAATGAAGACAAGATAGATGAGACTAGGATACAAGGAGGATTCTGGGTGATGTAGTAGCAGAATCAAGATGTAGGGACTTAAGAAGAAGGTCTGGGCCCTCTCTCCAGTAAGATTAAGATCATGTGAAAACACTTAGATTAATAGAATTGAGTCAATATTTAAGACAGTACTAGCCAATAAGAAACGCTAGTAACTGGCCAACAGCTTTTTATCTAATACAACATCTCTGTGTGTTATTTGGGGCTGACATGGCACTGGGACCAGGGTGGCAGGAAAACTGCTCGTAACATAAGACATCTTTTCTTTCATGTAATTTCTGTACTATATGCATACCAGTATCATTTTCTTATGTCACTTTTTCCTGTATAGGGTGAAGCTTCTTTAAATGTAGGCAGCCCATATATCTCTGCTCCCACACTTAGTCTGGTGTTTGTATTACCAATTCCTCTACCATGGAAGAAGAAAGCCCACTATTTGCTATTACTTTCCAGGACAACAGAGTATAGTGCATAAGTGAGTGGGATGGAGAGTATAGGCAAAATTCTTGGAAAAGAATTCTAAGATACCTCTGTGTTGTCCAAATATACTCATGGCCAGACTCTACACAATGTAGAGACACTGAGAAGGATTTCTTTGTAGAGCTACAGCTGAGAAGCTCCACTCTGCAGATGATGTTGTTCTCAGACAGGAAGAACTCTGTGCCTCAGTACCATCTGCTACTTCATGGCGAGGCTCCTTATGAGTCTTATTCGCAAGACAGAGAGATTTTAAGCATGCTGAAGGAGAAACTATCGCAGCAGCAGCAGCAGGCAATTGTGTGCCCATCTAAAGCTTAGCCTCCTCTTGTAGAAAACATGTACTTTCTCAGGTTGGATTTCGAAACAAAACTCATTAGAAATTAACTTTCCTCGGAAATGTTGAGAGGTTTTGCTCTTTCTAAACTGAAGCCATCACAGATGAGCAACGGCTTTCTGCAAAGAGGAGAAAGGGAGTGAAGGAAGTTACAAAACACAGTTCACCATATTTCTGACCATTCCTCTGACGGCAGCAGCTGCAGAATATCAACACTCTCATTAGGTTGTATCCCACTCTAAATTGGGACTGAAAGTAAGAGAACTGCAACTTAAAATGCTCTGTTTTAATGAGGTAGAGGTTATTGAACATCTCAAGAAGGCCCTAAGCAAAAGGACTCTTAGAGACAGTTCATTCAGATGCAACAGAATAGTCATCAAGAAACAGGGCTTTCCATCTCCATCCTCCCTGCACTGACTTTTGTTCTCCTAAGAAGTCTAAAATAAATTTACACAAAGCCCCCTCACAGAAAGGACCAAAATTGTTTTATAAATGTATATATGCAATATGCGTGTATGTCTGTGTATGAAGAAAGAAAAGGGGCGAGGGAGGAAGAGAGAGTGAGACCATGGGAGGGAGGGATTTAACATTTCCAAAATGCATCTTACTTCTCTCAGAGTTAGCCTGACATATCACTGTCCATTACTCTAAATGTTTTCTAATGAAACCAATGCAGTAATGAAAAGAGAACACCATTTACTGACCAATCACCTGACCCATGTACTTGAGAGAAACCTAGTCTCTCCTCCTGCAAATAATAACAGGAACTGATATCTAAATGATACCCAGAGTCTGGTAAGAACAGAAGGTAGTTAGAGAAATGCCTAGTTGTGAACAGCACTGCTACTCAGATGGGCTTTTCCTACAAAGAGGCTTGAACTGGCAAACAACACACCAACAGTAGGACTGTCAAAGGCCTGGCTGGATATTTCTCTAACAGATAATAAAATCCTTATTGGTGCCTAAAAGAAAACTTAGCAGCAAAACATTTAGCATAACTTATTCAAATCAATTTAAATTTTCCTGATGAATTACCACAATTGTATCCATAAATTTATGGGTAAAATACAAGCGTACCATTCCCTTAATAAAAAAAAATAATTCACATTTGTTTCTTTCTTTTATCAATATTTTAGTTGGCAAGCATGCTATATTTCCCAAGACCTCACTAAAAACACATTTAAAATATCAGCAAACTTGAGGGTTTGTAAGGAATAAATGGATAAAAACTCTCCTCAAGATTATCATTCAAAGAACTGAACACCTAGACTAAATGACATAAATATTCACATATGGTTTTTCAGATTCCAAAAGCAATTCTGAATTTATATACAGAACATTGCTGCTTATATGCAGATTTTAAAATATCTGTTCACCAAAATAATTTTAAAAATAAAATGAATATATAACTATTTCCCCAAAACAGAAGGGCTAAAAATTGGAGTTGATACTGTCAATTACAAAGCACATATTTATATAACCAACAAAGAAGCATTCAATGAAAATTAAAAGTGTTTTGAAGCAAGCCTACTCATTTATGAGCTAGTTTAACTGAATGCTATCTACACTTTACAATTGGTCTAAACTGTAAGTCATATATACCCTTTCTATCAAATTGGGAGTGGAGGCATCATTAGATGTAGGATTTCCAGATGAATTTGAGTTTTCAGTAAACAACAGGTAAAGTTAAGTGTACATATTTATATCCACTGAAACGAACTAGTAGAAATGTATCTCACACAACATTTATTAGCGACATTAAGACACAACCATTACTTATTTAAAATGCATACCATATTTGTATTGTAACTTCTGACTATGCCCCTCACTTTATCTATATTTTCTTTTTGTTCTTAGAACTGTCTAGTTTATCTGCCAAGCCACTTTGACAGATAGAACTTGATACATCAGTGGTCTACTCACCTTCAACTTTTTCATCTTTCCAGTGCTAGATGAAAAGAAATGTCAAGGAAATTTCCACAGTTGGTCTCATTATAGTGGGAAAATAAAAAACTAGAAAGTACAATGCTACCAAGAGGCAGGGGTAACTTTCTAAAGAAGCAAAGAACAAATGACAGAGGACCAAACCCAGTTGACCACAGGTTCTGAGAAAGCATCCATATTCCTACTATTTCAGGATTAATAATTCAGTGGCCTTAGAAGGTCTAGTTTAAAGTTTCGAAGGGATTCTGATTGATGTTCAGTTAGGTTTGGAAATTGCTGCAGAAATGACAAGTTAAGAACCAACTAAATCAAATAAAGAGAGAGATGAGGGAATAGCTTGGACTGATTCAAACAGCAACCCCCTTTGCTATAACTCCTGATGATTGATTGCTTTTCTTCAAATGGTATAAAATGGTGACAGATACATTTGATTCAGAGTATAAACCTAACCCAAAATTTATTTATGTATTTATTTAATGTGTGCACATACATTCCTGGAGACTAGAGGTTGATGTCTACTGTCTTTGTTTTTTTTATACCAATTTTTGAGACAAGCTTCAGTCAACCTGAAACTTGCTAGTTCACCTAGACAAGCTGGGCTGGCTTGCAAGCCTCAGGGATTCCCCTATCCCCTTACCTTCCCAGCTCTGAGGTTACAGGTGGGTGCGGAGACCTGAACTAAAGAAGCCTTGCTTGCAAGGCAAGCACTTTATCAACTAAGCACTCCTCCAGCACTAAATTAGATTTTTAAGCCAAGTTTCCTCTCCCCACCAAGAGTGATTTTTAAAAGACTGTTGTAAGCACTTGAAAAAACATACGGACCTGAAAATTAGCTATTATCTACAGCAATTTTTTTGTGAAGAACAATGGTAAGGGATGTTTTCAGGGACTGGGGAGCTGCAATTGGGAGCCCCCAAAGCTTACCACCTCTTCAGCCAAAGGGGAAATCAGCACAGGCAGACGCAACTAGAAACCAGTTCCCCTTCACTCATGTCACCTCTACACCCAGTCTCCTCTCACCTTGCCTGAATCTTGCAGGAGGTGGGAGACTTTTATCTTCCATGCTTAAATGTACTTTTAATATGTAAGTGATTTTGGAAATAAAATTAGTTTCTTTCCTCATCCCAGTTACAGCATATCTTGCAAAGGTAACTTAAGGGAGTTTTATTTTTATTTCGGTCCATCAAGGCAGGAAAGTGAGTGTAGCAGGAGTATCATGCAGCTGGTCACATCACCTTCAGTCAGGAAGCAGAGTGAAAGATGAACACTGGTCCTCAGCTCATTTTCTCAGTCTCAGATCACAGTCCAGGCAATGGCGCTGCCCACACTTAGGCTGGGCCTTCTTCTCATATCTGTTAACCCAATCTACAGACTCCCTCCCAGAGATGCCCAGATATTGATCTTCTTGATGATTTTTAGACTCATGGTTCTCAACCCTCCTAAAGCTGTGACCCACAACCATGACATTATTTTGTTACTACTTCATAGTATAATTTTTCTACTGTTATGAATCATAATGTAAACATATGATATGCAGACTCAAAAGGGATCTCAAACCACATGTTGTAAACCACTCTGTTCTAGACCCTTTCAAGTTGAGAGTCAATATCAACAGCCACAAAAACCCATGCTTCTCTTTGTATACATGAGAAATAGGATCCAGAGAAGGCAAAACACTCAGCATTGGTCATGCAGCAACTGGTGACATTATCACATGCCATAAAAACCACAAAACCACAGGCAGATATTCTGTGCTGTGACTATTTTTTTTTTTTTTGGAACCTGTCCTGGAACTAGCTCTGTAGACTAGTCTGGACTCGAACTCACAGAGATCTGCCTGCCTCTGCCTCCCAAGTGCTGAAATTAAAGGCGGAGTCACCAATACCCAGCCTAATATCATATCTGTATTTGTAAGAAATTTAGAAAATAGAGACAAATATTCCCTCCCCAAATATTTGAATATTTTGATCATATTTCTCCCCCTCACAGACACTTCCCTATCCTTACAACTTTACATTTTTTCTCTCTTTCTAAACAAAATAATACACAGCAATACAAGAACACCAAATCAAAATAACAACCAATGAAGCACACAAAAGCTATAGAGTCCATTTTGTGTCGGTCAATTACTCCTGAGCGAGCGTATGGCCTTAAGTGTGGCTGATGTCCCCAGTGTCACTGTGTTGGTAAGTACTTATTTTTCCTCACCCAGCAGTTATTAATTGCAAATAACTTATTAGTAAGGGGTGTGACTTTGTAATCAATTCCTTCTCTCCATGTTGGAATTTTGTCTGGTGTTGTGCATACTGCCACAGTCGTTGAGAGTTTATACATGCATCAGACCTATTAGTGTCTGGAAAATGCTATTTATTTGGCATTGTAAGGTGTATGACTTTTAATATGCCTTCTCACCAAACCTAAAAGAAAAAAATTGTAATACAATAATGACCATGCCATAAATTTAAAATACAAATAACCTTTGGAAAGCCTCTTACAACCTAAGACTCTAAGGACAATGGAGAGCTAACTGCACAGTCACTTGTAGAGAACACATTGTCACTGACAAGGGTCTACAGATAAAGCCTACACAATAGGTGACATGCGATATCTGGTGAAGAGCTGTGCACTCACTCCTAGCATTAGCATAGGTATTTTTGTCCTATACCTTGACTAACTGGTAAAAGATCTTCTCCAACTCTATCCACTATCAGCCACTATCCACTATTAACAGACACAGAGCCAAATCAACTTGCAGAGGAAGAAGTCTTCAGTTACCCTACACTAGCATTTAGATGTTACCATTGGTTCAACTTCATAGAATAAAGCTTGGATTCTCAAAAGATGTCCCAGAAAACTCAAATGGGATTAGGGAAGATAAAAACTAAAAGATAATCTAGGACAAGAATAAATAGAACCAAAAATCTTAAATATTTTATGTTAAAGTAGATCTGAAAATTTTCACAGTGCAATACATTATTGTTGCATTAGATTATGTCTTAATTTCTCTTATAGGATGTTCTATTAGGAAACATCAGTTACACACTAATGATACCTATGAGCCAAGTGTGTTGGCTCATGTCTGTAATTGCTGCAAGTTCAAGGCCAGCTTAGGATACTAAGTGAATATCAAGTAAGCCTGGCATATACTGTGAAACCCCCATCTCAAAGAAAAACAGAAGAAAGTATAGATATTTATATTAATAAATTATAGGATAACTCAATTATTTTCATAACAAGAACTAAACAACACTATACTTAATAAAAAATTCTTAACTATTATAAATCCCTAAAATATATTCATCTAGATTACTTGTAAATTAAGGGAGAAAAATGTGTAACATAGAATAGCAACATATTTATAGTTATAAAGACAATATAACATCAAAATTAATAAAGAATTATGTGAAGATAATAAGATGTCTGAATTTAGGACATCAAAAGATGTTGTTTATGACACCTCCCTAATACACATAGCCAATATTCCCCTCCAAAATGGCAGGTATTCTATAATGGCAAGAACAAATTCTGTCGGTTCTTGTTGGCAAGGGCATCTTCCTTGTAAAACATCCTTGTAAATTCACTGATGTTCTGTTACCATTAATTTCATGTTCTGTTACCATACAGTCCATACCCTATTCCTACAATAACAGTTCATAGCCTATCCCTACAATAACAGTTTATACCCTATTCCTACGATAACAGTTCATAGCCTGTTCTTACGATAACAGTTCATACCCTATTCCTATAATAACAGTTCGTATCCTATTCCTACAATAACATAAGTTCATAGCCTATTCCTACATTAGGCCAAATCAAATAGTAACTCCTGCCATTACTAGAAATTGAACACAGCAAATACAAAATAAGAGAAAAATAAAGTAGCTGAGATACCCAGAACTTTGTGGAATGGAGAGAAGCAAGAAGGAAGATGAAAGGGAGTATGTGATATGATGTTATACCACAATTTCTATCTCTAAGGGCAATATAACAGAAGACTGGACAATGATGTTCTGGAAGCAGAACAAGTCTCTCAGTAGCTCCTAGGTCCTGTGAGAGGTCCTGTCCCTGATCCAAGCACCACCAAACAAAGACAGAAAAACAAATGAAGCACCTTAGTCCTGAGGTAAAAAGACTTAACTATGCTCATATATCACAAAAACATTTTTCACTGAAATTTAATATGGTATAATTAAATCACAGCTAACTTTTCTAGGAAAAATTCATTCTATCCTTTAAGCATTTAAAAGCCCAGAAATTCCATAATGTATTAAATATAACATCTCTCTCACATAATGTTTAAAAAAATCACTACACCAGGCAACAGCAGTCTAAGTGAACACAAATAGGAAAAAATTTAAAGCAATAGCCTAGTCATATTTTAAAGAATTGCGTTACAATTTAACGTGAATTCAAGCACCTAATAATTCAACAGTTTGGAAAATATTTATTGTAAACTTACTACATGCTCAGAACTCTGACAGGAAGACAAAAAAGAATATTCATTTTTAAATATATTATAAAATAGATGGAGGTATTTTGAGCATTCAGATACGGTTATGAGTGAAGAAAGCACATTGTTTTTCTTCCTGTGATCTTGGTTTTTGAAATGATACTTTAGCCAACAATCACTCCTGCCAAAAATTAGACGACTAATTTAGCAAGCTCAGTTGCATGTGTGTATGCATACACACACACACACACACACACACACACACATGCTTGCATGCACTTAAAAAATCATAGGTAAGACTTCCTGCCCACCTACCTGGGAGGACTTCTTCACTGGAACACACGTTCTCAAACTGTATTACAAGTCAATATAAAAACAGAGACACTTACAAATTAATCATTCCAAAAATTTAATAATGTTAAATTATATCTGTCTTCATAAACTTCCTTTATTAAGTAGTTGTCAGTTTGGAAGGAAAGAAAAAGAGAAGGAAGGTAAGGAGGACATTCCATGACTCACAAATCCAAGAAAGAAATGTGCAACCCTACACAAAATCACATCTCTACTGACCTCCGGGCACCTCATCCAGTCACTAAGATTAATCTGGTAATAATTTATTGTCAAACCTTCTGTCGTACAGACACAGAGATTTTTTTTAACACAATTGATTTGCCTTTGCTTTGCATACATTTCTTGCTAATGCATGATATGGCACCAGTTACCACTACTGCTCCTTTTCTTATTGTTTTGTTTCATTTTTCTTAAGAGTTACTGTCATCACCCACTGTATTTTTGGAGAAGGACAAAGGGAAAAGAAAAAAAAACCTTTACTTTGAAGTACAGCTGCGATGGAGCTCATTTTATATCTCTGGTTTCCTCTATTCAAGGGAAAATGGCCTTGTTTGAAGAGCAAGAGTTTAATTTTAATTTTTCCCTCGTGAAGGATTATCCTTTTTTTTTTTTAATTTTTTTGCTGAGATAAAAGAAGGAAAAAACATATTTATTGTTATTGCCATTTTGCTAGCACTGGGATTCAACACAGTGCCTCTTGTATATTAGTCTGATTGCCTGCCACTGGCCTCTATACTCAGCCCTCTTTTGATACTGTTTCATTTAGAGATAGCATATCTGCAAGTATTCTAGTCTGGCCAAGAACTTGTGAGCCTCTTGCCTCCACCTTCTTAGTAGCTAGGGTTATAGGCTGCATGGAAGTCCAGCTGCTACTATTACTTTTGTTTTAATATTTAAAATACCTATGTGTATGTATGTTTTGCCTGCATGTATGTCTATATATCACATGTGTGCAGTGTCCTCAGAGGCCAGAAGATGGCATCAGATCCACTGGAACTCGAGTTGCAGATAATTGGGGGCAGCCATGTTGGTGCTAGCAGTCAAACCAGGGTCCTCTGAATGATTAGACAGTGCTTTTAACCATTGAGCCTTCTCTCTAGCCCTAATATTACATTTTTAAATTAGTGTTTTTATAGTGTACTTAATTGTATGGATTTTATCAATGGGTATTTTTTATTTTACCTACTCCTGAAAGAATGTGATGTTGTTAGAAGAATACAATTTAAAGGATTTATTAATGGGGACTTGAAAGCTTTACTAAATCTTATCTCATGAATGTACCTATTAAATTTACAAAATTTAATTAACTAAATAAAAGTTCTGTGTCTCCTAATTTTACAAATGTTTCTTACTATCTTAAGATATATTATTCAAAATAATATTAGATATTTTTTGTAAATTGAGTTTCTCAATTCACAATTTTCCCTGTCTCCTTTAGAACTTTATATCCAAATTGATTTAATTATTTTAAGAAATTTTTCCACAGAAAAGCAACTCTTAATTCTGAGTCTAGAGTTTCTTCAGATAATAGTCACAAACAAGGTTTACAGCAAATCTGAATCTATGAACTCTAATAACTCTTTCTTGTCACCTAAGCCTTTCTTCCAAGTATGACAAAATGAGTAAAAGTGCCACATGAACCATGCTAGTGTCATCTCACCATCCATGTATATTAAACCTGAAAGTCTCTGAAACTTAAGGCCTTTTATATTTTTTATGAATTCATTTATAGATGGAACTCAAAAACATAAGTCATGCAATAACTACACTCAACCAAAGCATCTCACACAGATGGCAAAATCAAGTCCTTTCTGGGCTTGACTCTCAGTAACATTACACTGTTTTTGGGAATCAATGCTGAGAAGTATCAGCACTCAATATTTTCCCTAAATTTGAACTTGCCAGACAACAGAGACATGACTAGCTCAAAGAACTATTAGATCAGGAGAATTTCTCTTGCATATTAATGGATCTCCAGATGTTAAAAGCCAATTTTATTTTGAAGTAAAATGTAAATTCCTGGAGATTAGTGCCTTTACTGCTTGCCAACATGGTATTTTGCAGGGAAATAAATTATTGGTAACAATGGTTTAAGAAAACTTAGAAACATCACTAGGACATTATGTAAACATGTTTTGTCCTGACATTAACACAAAAAGCTTGCTGGGAATACAGTGTAATTAAAGCAGCACATGGTTCTGTTCCACAGAAGCCTTCCTATGTGGAAGTCTGCCTCAATTCCATATTACATTATGATAAAATAATTAATATACTAAAATCCAAGTTGTTACCGTCCCATCTGTTTTCTGCGGTTTTCTGCTTTTATGTGAAGAAATGAGATAGAATGTCACTTATTACTCTCCCTACCACAGCATAACAAGGGTTCAGAAAAGAGGACTGGGAAGATGGCTCAGCAGCTAAGGAAGATTTTGTTGCTCTGCAGAGGACCCAGGATCAGTTCCTATCACCCCCATGGCAGCTTACACACCGGTTCATAACTCCAGTTCCAGAGGATCTGACACTCTCTTATGAACTCCTCAGGCATCAGGCAAGCACATGCAAAACATTCATCTACACAAAATAAAACAAAATATGTAAGGTTTTAAACAATAAAGAAAAAGGTCTAAGTTCATGAAAGAGTTTGGAACATACTGAAAGGTTACTTCTTAGAGTATTTCAAATATCTTAGTTTCATCTTTCAGATTGATAGGTGAGTCAGAAATAATGGTACATGCCTATAATCCCAACCTTTGAGAGGTGACGGCAAGAGGATAAGTACTGTGGACAGCCTTGGTAATAAGGCTGGGACACAGGAAATCTTGTCTCAGTGAAACAAAACAAACGGAAAAGTTCACTGAAGGAGAGATGATATTGGGCACTTCAGAATAACCAACCCAACAGCATAAGAGCTTCATAAGTAAATGTTAACATACACAGGCAGAATGATGGATTTGAAAGAATGATCTAACACAAGAAAAATGCTAAAACATCTAAATATACAATTACTTTTAATATGGAAAAGTTCAATTCAATTAAAAAGGACCTGTGTCATATAATGAAATACATACATATGTGTTAGAAAGGTATGAAATGTCAGATGTAAGCAAATTAGAGTTAAAGAAAATAAAGAGAAGTTGAATTGACAAGCAATTGTAATCTTAATATATAAATTTTAGAATACTTCACCATGGCATGATTATGAGTATTGCAAAGAAAATGGATTGAATTCTTCCATAAAAGTCTCTTCAGTTTAAGCACTAAGAGGAGCAGACAGGTTTTGCCTCATTGTACAACCCTTGGAAGACCTTTGCATACTTGTGAAGGACACGCCCTAGGAAGTGAGCTGTATCCTATGTGTCTGTAATGGGACAGTGTTGACAGTGGCCAAAAGGCAACATTTTAAACACCTTTTCTCCAATAGTCCTATATGACAGCAGGATGACATAAAGACCCTCACTGGGATACACTGGGCACAGTTCAGAAATAGTTCCAGTTATAGTGCTTTGGGATAATTTTTGTTATAGTTTTTGTTATAACATTAGGAAACAAGAAAAACTAGCTGATATTTAAAAAGTTATTGAACAGCATCTTATGGTGGTGTTTTGTTGAGACATTTGATTGATCGTTGAACTTTGTAAAACCAAGCCAAAACAAAAATCTACTAGCAATAATTACATACTTGTGAACTAAGCAAAATGGAGACAAAAACTAGTGTTATTGATTGAGGGGGTGGGGAAGCATAGCAACTCTTCCCCTTGATACTACATGTGAGTGTTTTCTTCTGAAATAAAGAGAAATCTGTGGAGCAGAGATCGATTAGTGGGGAAAGGGCTTCCTTTGCAAGCATAAGGACCGGAATATTCCATCCTCAGGACCATGAGAATAAACAAGAACAAAAACAAAAAAACAGGTGTGGCATAGTAACCAGCACTTTACCCCTGTGCAAAGAAAGCAGAGGCAGGGGATCCTGAGACTCCCTGGCAGGCCTGTCTAGCTCTATCATCAAGCCTAGTGGGAGTTTTCTTGAAAAAGAATGAGGTAGTGGACTCCTGAGGAGTGATCATCTCTGACCAACACATGCATGAGCATAGACAAGAATGTACAGCTGCACACATGCACACACAAACGCATACATAAACACAAAGATTAATTTTTAAAATACAGTTGTAAAAGGCTAGCTGTTTTCCTGTGCATGTTTACACGGCTCAAACAAACACTGGCCATGCAAGTACAACCAGGATTTCCCAAATAATTATATTTTCCTATCTAGAATACCAAATATATTTTAAAGATCAACATCATTTGACAAAAGGACCTTCACTAGCTAAAAAATATCAAATCCTTTATTAGAAACAAAGCCAAGAAAAGCTATACTCATTATGCTTCATTAGTAACTTCCTTGTAAAGTTTAGATAGTATCATGAATTAAAATTTTAGTTTTTTGTAGATATATATGTATGTGTATATGTATATGTATTAGCATCCCATTCCCATGAAATTACGTTTCTTTTGCTGAAAATTGCCAACCCTTACTCATTTTGATCGTGCCTTCAGGTTTCAAGAAAATGAGTTTCTAGGCTCCTTTGGGTGTTATACATCCAAACTGCAGAACAAGGAAGGGGTCAGGCTGAAAATAAAGCAACCTTTCAAAAAGTTGAGGCAAAAAAAAAAAAAAACAAAAAGATGTGTTATGATCATTCATATTAGCACAGTAACAGTATTCCTACCCATATCCTGAAGCCAGAGTTACGCAGCAGAAAAGGCTTGTGATTGCTGTAAAGCAAAACAGTGTGGCCTCACAGTTGAGTCAAGCACGAGAGCAATAAGATAAAAGATAAAACTGCACAGCACTATGGGGACGCATTCCAGATGATAAAATCAAAAGCCTCATTCAGGTATTATCGACATGAAACCTAGCATTTATGCCACTTGAAATGTAAACGACTGGAGCTTAAATTATCCACACTGTACTTAAAAGTAGTAATGGAGACACACAGCAAAGTGGGCAAAGGCCGCTGGAACCCTGAGAAAATGGGGACTTGCATGTGTTAACTGACCTTTCCTTAAGCAGTCTCCAGAGCTGACGCTAAGCACCAATGAAGGTCATTCAAGTATTTTCCTACCAAGAAAGTCTCTGGGACCAAAGTGATGGGTGCACAGCGCCACCACTTCAGGAATGAACCTTCATCAACAATAAATGTGTTGGGGGTGGGAGGCGCCACCACAAATAAATAAAAGCTCCAGGATTACATTTTATAAGTGTGCTTGTTTAGAACAGTCTCTGCTGGTTCTCCCGTGTGCCATCACTCACCCCCCCCCAACACACACACACACATACCAAGCTCTCAGCAGAACCTAAAAATGCTGGGGTATACTGGGGCAATTTGTTTCAGGAAAAAAAAAATCATAGGCCCTTAAGGGAAAATAACCTTTAGGTAGATGGCATCAAAGCAGGGAACTTTGTCTCCATGAAGCTGAACAAGACACACATAAAAAACAATAAATTAACTAATGAAAGTGATAATTCTTCCTTCTAAATGGAGACGCCTGTAGTCTAAGCAGCCTTGGCAAAATTCATGTGGGTCTTGTCCCATTTATTTATATCACTGATTACTTTAGGCAATGGTCAGAGAACTAGAAGCCAGTGGTAGGGTGAAATCAGCAGGCCCATTTTATTAAATGAGAGCACACTCTTAAAAGGAGTGAGATAGTAGTCAGCAGGCAGAAGGCAGGATGGACGACACAGCAAAGTGTGTAAGTGTGAATACACAGATGAGTGAAGAACTACAACAGTGTTTTAACAAAGCTTCATGTATTTGTACTTCTCAAAAGTACAAATAGAAAAGGCCGCCAACTTTTTACATTTTATTGAGCAAATGAATAACTTTGGAATACAGGACAGGTAGTCTTTTGAATTTTCAGAAATCATTCAGGGTTTCAAGGAGAAAAATGTTTTGGAAACATTTGAAAAAATATGTGGAAGAACTTAATTTCATTAGACCACATAGTATCACAGTGATTTATGAAAAATGTAATGATGTTAATGGATTAACTAAGCAGCATGAAGAAATGGATGGTAGAGCTAGAGAGATCTGTCTGCTCCAGGCCTCTATTAATCCAATTGCCACTATTTCTGAAGAAAGCCACTTATCATCATAATTTGATTTTAATATTACATTACCAAATTCTATTCAAATCATATGGTAAATGCTGAGATCTTGCTACTGAAGGAAGGATCAAAATCTAAATAGAATTAATACCTTAAATAGAAACCAAACTACAACTCATAAAATTTTATTTAATTCCATCACAATTTTGAACTTACATGGCTATATATATATACATCATATGTATACAGGTAAATATATTGAATATGCCTATACATATATACACAGATACAGATAAACATTACGTACTATATAATTAGTAAAGCAATAATTATCTATAGCCAACAAGTTATACAAAACAAATCATTAAACACTGTATAATTAGCCGAGAAAGCAAATTAATATCATTAGCTTTAGGAAATAAAAAAATAAGGAAATATAATTATATCGCACCACAATGTTGCTACAGTTATGAATGTATATGCACACACATACATCTGTAACTATTTGTAGATATAAACTTTCATTTTAGTAGGTTGTATTAAAAGTGTACCATTAAATTGTATTCACTTATCATACGTCAGTTATGTTCAAACAGACTAGTAAGAGAGACCAATGAGAATCAGCAGTATTGCCAATCATGCCCACACAAGCCTTGGAGTCCACCCTAAGCCCCACAAAAAGGGAGAAAGAACATTCAAACAACCATGGGAAATGGCACACTTCTGTAACCTCTAATTCCAGCACTCAGGAGGCTGAAATGGGAGGCTCCTCATGAGTTTAAGGTCAGCCTTGAATAAAAGGGAGAAAGGAGGGAAGGGAAGGTCGGAGAGGGGAACACAGATAGAGAGGGGGACGAAAGGAAAAGAGTATCAGGAGACTTTGAAAACTGGAGAGTAATGGACAACTTTTACCAACACCATGATTTTTCTAAGAGCCAGATCCTAATCTGATAACTAAATACCAACACTAACAACAATGAAGTATCGTTAAACCTCACAAACTGGCAGTCTCAACAATCTGTGATGTCACGGGCACAGGAATGAATAAACAAGATAGTGCTACTGAGAGGTGTTATGTAGCACGTGCTTGTACTTTTACCCATCTCTACATCACAGGGCACCCACACATCACTGCTCAGGCAAAGACAAAGACTTTCTCTCTAAAGATAAACGCAGAAGGCAGGAAGCTATACAAGAAACAAAAGGGCCAAATAAAAAGGTACAATAAACAGCGGGCATGGAGTGTTTTCCACCATTCACTCCTGGAACACCACTGCCAGAGAAGCACTGCTCATCTCTAAGCATCCATATCAAGCCACTGTAAAAACATGTAAATAAACCTAGTGGGTTCCCTAGAACAACTCAGCTAGATTTCAAATCAACAAGCCCCATCTACTTCCAAAGAGTGTTTAATCCCCTTATTCTTAGGGATGTAAGTAGAATCAGTATGGCTGGAGAAAAGAAGAGAGAACAGCCTCTACCACAAAAGTTAAAAAAGAAAACAGATAGAAAAGGGCAATTTAGAAGCAATGAAAAAAGCAGGAAGCCCCAAGCAATGATGATTTGTACCACACTGTCCTTGACGGTGTTCATAAGCAACACCTTGTTAACATGAAAAAATATGAAGCATATCACAAGGCAAGAATTCAGAGAACCAAAACAAGTGCTATTGAAAATAAAGTTAGGGCAACGGAAATAAAAGTACACAGTGAAAACATTAAAAACTAAAAGAAATTCTCCCAAAGTAGAGAAAAATGGGGGAGGAAAAAAAGTGGTGGTGATGGGGAGGAAGGCTGGCTGGGAAATCAGCTGACAATGACTTGAGGGGAATCATTAATTCAATTACAGTGCTAGATGAACGTCATTTAGAAATATGAACCACCTGCAATTAGAACAACAAGAATAGTTTTCTTGAACTGGAGAAATGGCTCAGCCTTTAAGAGCACATTATGTTCTTCCAGAGGACCCAAGGTCAAGTTGCTCTAAGCACCTCCCTTTGGGGTCTGCCTAGTCAGCATTTGTCACCTGCTCACCCTTCCATACTGATGTCTGCCTTAATCCGGCTGTTCCTACCACTCAGCTTAAACAGCACATTCCTCAAGATGCCTCCCCTGATCTCTAAAGGTGGAGGTCTCTGTTGGTTCCCACATATTGCTATTCGTGTACTATTCACAGAAGATAGCACCCTGAACTCCCTGTTTGTCTCTGTCATTTGGAAACAGGATCTTGATTAGAATGACTCTATCCTATTTATAATTGTATCCTTGGCAACCAGCACTGTAATCATCATCACATAAACATTTCACTAAAAAGTGCATTTGTTCATTATTTTGAGTAGCATTTATTTAGCACCTGCAGGGCACAAGGCATCTTTCTGGGCATCAAAAATATGATGATAAAGAGAACAGACATACTGATTTTACAGAGTTTGCATTTCTAGAGGAAGAGATAGACACCACCAGCAAACCGAACTGTAATACAAGACAGTTGCCCTATTTCTTTTCAGTTGCTGCAATAAATATGATAACCAAAGCAACTTGGGCAAGAGGAATGAATTTACTTTTCCACATTTCCAGGTCACAATCCATAGTTGAAAGAAGTCAGGGCAGGAACTTAAGGCAGGAATCTGGAGACAGTAACTTAAGCAGAAACCATGGAGGAATGCTGCTATTGGTTTGCTTTCTCTGACTTGTTCAGTTACCTTCTTATACACCATAGGCCCATCTACCTAGACATGACACCATTCACAATGGGCTGGGGCATCCTACATCAATTAGCAAGAAAGAAAATGACTCACAGACAGGGCCACAAGACAATCTTCTCTGGGCAATTCTTATATTCAAGTTCTGTCTTCATAGATGAACCCAGGCTTCTGTCAGGTGACAGCTGAGACTAAGTATAACGATGGTACTTATGTTGTAGCGCAGAACAAATCAGGGCAAAGCCACAACAAGGCAGAGGACAGGACAGAGCACTGTTTTAGACAAGAGAACCCTTAAGGAATATAAGACTGGAGCTGTGACTATACGATAGAATAAGTTATGCAAATGATGTGGACGAACCCATTCCTGACTTCTCAGCTTCTCACCTACTAAAACCATGGCATGAATATTCTACTTTACCTTCATGCTCTCAGCAACTGATTCAGCTGAAGCACCTGCACTCCTGAATGCAAGATGATGACACTGATATCCCACCATGGCAAATCAGGATCTCACGTGTCCCACTGTCATGGAGCATTATGTTCTCCAATGTGGTCAATGCTGACTCCTTTTTGTTGACTAGCACAAGACCCAACAAAGTTTGTATATCCAGGAAACTGGCCCATCTTATTTCTACCCTCACCCTACCAAAGACACTCTCTCCATAATGTCTAAATGTGGCTGAAATCTCAGTCAATAGTACATGAAGACATGAATGTTCGACTGACCACTGGGAGATAGCAGAATTATTAGAAACCCTTGAATCACAGGCTTTCTGCAGAAGGATATGTACTGAAGCACAGACTCATTGAATAATAGAAACTCACTGCCAGGGTATTTTTATTCATCTCTGTCTACAGTTAAGTAGACAAGGTCCAGCAAGATATCTAACATTCCCAAGGTCAAACAGAGCTCAGTCAGCTGTTCAGCCAATAGGAAAATCTCAGGTCTCTTTCATTTCTATAGTCAGTTCCTCTCTTTATTGAGTCTGCAAAAAGACAAAAGATTATGTATGTATGTATATATGTATATATGTATGTATGTATGTATGTATATAAAATTTGAACCATCTATAGAGTGACTGGCATTCACCTGCAATTTCTTTACATAGATTTTTAATATTTCTATACCTCTAGAGCCAGTAAGATGAGTCAGTGGGTAATATTACTTGTCACTAAGCCTGATGAACTGAGTATGGTCCTTGGAACAAAAGAAACGACTCTTGAAAATTATCGACTTTTGTCCCCACTGCATCCTGACTTCCCCAACAAAACAAATAAATGTAATATAAATTTTAAAAACAATTTCTACAACTCTAATCATTTTTCCAATATGCCATTGAGTTCAGTCCCCTCAGGGGAAAACAAGTCTCGATACTATTCCAGAGCCCCAAAGCCTATGTTCACTGGACCACTGAGTAGAAAACAAGTCTCGATACTATTCCAGAGCCCTAAAGCCTATGTTCACTGGACCACTGAGTAGAAATCAAGACAATTGTTTTCTCTGCCTCCCTTTCAACACATGAAGGGTTCCATGCAGGACAGCATGCCATTTCACGCCAAAATTACTTTGAAATGCCATCGTGCTAACACCTAAGAAAAGGTGTTAGTAAGGGTGTATACCATTGGGAAAGACAATAAAGCTCAGGCAAGGGCTATTTCTAAAGCTTTTAATAAAAGAACAGGACACAGAGATGAGGGAAAATGTGCCTCAGTACATAATGACATCTTAGCTATCAGGGGGAGGTGCGGCAGGGACAGCTCATACCCTGTGGTAGAACTGAACTCAAACTCCAGCCCTTCCCTCCACTTCTTCCTGGGGAAATAATGCCCTTCCATCCACTTCTTCCTGGGAAAATAATGCAAATTCTCTGTTTCTCTACAGCTTAATTTCCCATGTGTAAAGTATAATGGTGATACTGATTTTATAGGACTGATATGAGTATGAAATAAATTAATACATATAAAAATATTTTCTTAACTTGACCAGCACTGAATTAGCTACTTTATTTTTAAAAAGTCATTAGTCCCCGTGTACTTTAGGAAGGATCAGGAGGGCACTGACTGCCAAAGCCACTGTTAATACAAATACACTGTTTGTAACAGATAAGTCCAGATATTTTTACTTGAGTTTGTAAATACACATTGTGTCATTTGAAGCCACTCCTCACCAGATAATTAAGAAATTGTCCCTTCAGAACACTTCCTAGGTTTTAGACACAAAGCTGAGAAATATTTTTTTTTCTTATATAAACTTTAAAGCTCTCTGAAGTCCACTTTAGCAGTATCAGGCATGGGATGCATCTCACAGAGTGAGCCTTAAATTCAGTCAAAAAGCGGCCAAGGTCTTGAGATTAGATAGATCATGGACTCCAGGGGAAAATCTACTTCTGTTATTCTGCTAAAGAAGCACAACAATGACACGACTACTACTGAATTACTGCTATGCGTGTAGATGACTGTATCCCTCAGTCTTTACCAGGGAAGCTTCTTCTTTCAATAGATTGCCATTAACAAAGAGGTCCATAACTGGATAATGTGCAGAGGTGTGGGAGAATTGGAATACTCAGCCCTAGATGTGATGTCTCTATCAAACCCCTTCTCCTCAAGCCTCAGGAATTGAGGCAAGAAGGAGCAGAGAGACGGTAAGAACCAGAGATGGTGAATGATACCAAGGAAACATGATCTTCCCAACACAATAGCACTAGTGGACCCATGACTCACAAAGACTGTGGCAGCGCACACAAGGCATGTACAAGTTTAAGCCAGATAAAATCTGAACAACCAAGAAATGACAAAAAAAAATCCTACCCCTAACCATGAAGCTATTTGCAAATAATGTCTTCCTTCTGGAGAGGAAAAACATCAACCCCTTTTTTCCAACTGAATGACTCTGGCTGTATCAACCATCTTCCAGGGCAGGCCCTCATGCCCCAAAGCGGTTGGCTAACACAAATGGACTCCATGATATTTCTTCATTTTTCGTTTTGAAACTTTTATATTATTGCATTCTGTTTTGATTTGGGAGTTATTTTGAAGACGGAAAAGAGAGAACATGAAGTTGAATGTGTAGGGAGGTAGGGAAAGGAAATAATATGATCAAAATATATTACATAAAAAATTCTTATATACAAAAATTTCTGTGACATCGATGTTACTGTCTATAATACAATAACAACAAAGTGTGAACTCAGGAGTTAAGGAAAATGCCCATTTAGATGAATGATAGATCTCAGTTCAACCTCAAAGTTTATGCTTTGAAATATTATGCTAACCTAACCCCTTATTTCCTTGGAGACCACAGTTGTGCCAACCACTGCGCTTTTCAGAAAAGTTAAGCTTCCCAGTCGGGAAGGGATTACTATCCTATTATTTCTAAAAGAAAAGTCAATAGTAGAGGGCAGCTTTGGAGAGCCTGCAGTTAGACCAACAAAGGCTTTTCTTTTGTACAGCTGGCATATGCACTGGTCCTTTCTCTTGTTCCCCCTGACCTATGCCTAGATAGTGTGTAAATAATTATAGACACTGAGAATGAACCACTTACTGATATTTCAAACATCCTAATTCCAAGATGCTATGAGAAAACATGACGGTGGAACCCTTCATGATGTGAGGAGCTCTGATGGTGAGGCTTTTCATCATGTAGCAATTTTAAAAGAGTAAAGAAAACACCCCTCAGATGGACTTAAACCATCCACAATGAAAAAAAAAATCAAAGGTCCAAATTATGAAATCTCCCCGAGTTTACCCTGCTGAGTCTCAGCTGCCATTGCACCAGGGAGACAACAAGCCTGTATCTCCTTTTTATTCACAATTCCAGAAAAATAGAATCAGGTGGCAGTGGCAGAGATGGATAAAATCAATTTTTTGCTCTTATATACAACTTCTGTTACAGTCTGCAGCCAGGTGTCAATCACAAATTAACAAAGGAAAATGTGGTCAGTAAAGCCACACCGCTCCCCAGTGATATGAGGATTTAAATCTGACACCTTCAAGATTCTGTAATCACTGACTTGGCTCAGGCCAACTAGCATCTGACAAAAAGAAACAGATGACACCATCAAGTCCAAACCCAGGACTTGTAACTCTATTTCCTAGTTATTGAGGAAAATTGCCAGGACAACTAGCCTGAAAATAACCTAAATATTCAGTGGTACCAGTATCAGAAATATACTACAAAGCCATGAAAATATAAGTAAGATCATCCTATTAGGGAAATAGCAGTTAAAATTCCCAAATGATCTAGCATATTTAAAAAAAAAAAAAAGGAATCAACTACTTACTGCTTACTGATAAGGTCAAATAACAAGAGGAAGTTGAGAAGGTTTTTGAAATGCCAGGGAGCCTTAACTATTCAACCACTAGCAGTGCTTTTAATGTGCTTCGGGGCATAGTAGATTCTGATTTGAAATGATATTGAAGACAAGATGCCTAAAATGAATGCAAAGTAATGTTTTCAGTTTTTCAGAGAGACATAAAACGCATGCTATTCTAAAATTTTCTTCTTCTATCTGAAGAAAATCATGTTGTAGATAATTATATGATAACAGTTTCTTGGGAAGCCATATGTTTGAGCTTATAAGCAAATATTTTCCTTCTTCTGTGTTACATTTCAGTACTGAAAAGCCCAAGGAGCTCAGACATATAATGTCACAAGAGAGTACAAAGGATGTTTGTTGTTGTAAACAGAAAACACAGATGAAGAATGACAACAGAGTTGCAGTGCACAAAGTGCACACTGGAAAATACTGATGACCTAGGAGGCAGCAAATGCTGCTATGTACCACCGTCAGAAGGAGTCACGGTGGCAGAGCATTTCCAGGTCACTGCAAGGCTGCCACTCAAACAGCACTGGCTGATTACACTGGGGTTGGCTCAATGTGAGATACAAAGCTCCAGAGTTTCAGAGAGCTGAATGAATGACACAGTAATGTCACATCCTGCTATTTCATCAGCACGACTCTCATCAAAGTCCTGCATAGTTTATTGGACAAGGAGACACTTCATTCTTACTGCTCTGCCAGACAAAAGAGTGCCTTAAAAAAATAACCCCAAAATGAGATTCTATATCTCATTTTTTGTCATAGTAAGGGTCTCTAGCAATCTCTGGTCACTTTCAATTCATAACAGGGCAGAGCTATGTGCGCCTTGGGAAGGCAACACAGCACCACCGTTCATTGTCGCACAATTCTGAGGCATCCCCGAATCTTCCAGGTCAAAGAACTGGTGATATTTCTTGGCTCATCTCTTTTAGTTCATTCAAAACCTATCACTTCACATCTTTTATTCTTTACCCTGTCTCCCACTAAAAACATTCTACATAGAGAACATGATTTTCTTGAAATGACATTCACTTACCTGCCAATCAGTATTCTCAATGTACTTTCAAACTAAAAAGAAAACCAAAAACTTGCCATAGTGCACACTTCAAAGTATTTATTAGAAGCTTAAATACTGCCCCCCCCCAAGGAAAAGGTTTTCTTTGTTAGTTTTGTTTAATTTGCCAATGTAGGATGGCAAGAGGCAGAAGGGAGGGGATGGAGGGAGGGTGGAAAGGAGGAAGGGAGAAGGAAGGAAGGAAGGAAGGAAGGAAGAGAGGAAAGAAGAGAGGAAAGAAGAGAGGGAGGGAAGGAGGGAAAGAAGAGGCATGAGATCTTTATGAGACAGACAGACATGAATTATAAGGGATTATAATATTCTAGTCATGAACTGTGTCCCTTGGTCAGGGAATTCAACCTCTCAGAGATGCTGCTCCTTTTAAAACTAATGGTAAAAAAGTAAATGTCAAATGGCTAATCTGAGGGTTGAACTGTCAGAATTACCATGATTATAATATCCAATATTCATTATGTACTATGTGTCAAATCTTTGTATGTATATATATATATATATATATATTGCACATTTAGTCTACTTATAATGTTTCAGACATGAAAAGTCTCCCTAAAAGACTTGTGTGTTGAATCCTAGCAATAAATGACCCTATTGATGAGTTCATAGCTGAACAGGTTATTAGGAGGTAGGACCTAGCTGGATGAAGTAGACCCCTAGGGCATAAGATACTAGAGGGTCCTTTTTGTCCCTAGGTCTTTCTCTGTCCTCTCAGATTCCTGGTCAACGTGAGGTGAGCAGTTCTGCTCTCCTACATGTTCCTCTTGCATGTTATGCTGCCTCACAGTGGCCCAGGAACAATACAACCACATGACCATTGACTTGTACTATGCATCAAGAGAGATCCTTCCTTAAGTACTTGTCTCAGGTACCTTTTCACAATAAAAAAATGACTGACACAGAAATTACCCAACCAACCAGGAGATGAGAATCAGGATTGCTGCTCTGCCAATGTCGAAACTGAGACTCAGAGAGATTCAGAGACCAGGGGAACAAAACTGGAAATGGGTCTTGGGAGAAGAATTCAACTCTTCTTGCATCTTTCCATCCTCATGGAAGTAGGTAGAAGACTTTTGTTACAGATAAAGGCTTATAAAATATGAGGGGCTAAAAGGACCAACTAAATTAAAAAAAACACTCTAAAGAAATAAGAGTACTATTCTCCAATTTAGACAGCTATCAAGTAATCCCATCCAAGGAAATTCTGTACAGAAGACAATATGCCACTCAATATGTCATGGGCTCCACTCCTTTAACGGGAATATATATATATATATATATATATATATATATATATATATATATATTTGAACATAGGTACTTTTGTTTAGTTTGATGTTCATTTAACGAGGCATGACAAAAAGGAACAGGGAAGACAACTTCTCCTCCTCAACTCAGCATAGTATAGATGGGCAGAGTTAATGCCATAATTGAATACTGTGTCCTACATCTGGAGGAGACTGACAACCATATTCAGTTTTTACACACTGAGTCCAAAAAATACATGACCAATTACCCTCACTGGGAAGTCCTATACAGCACCAGTGTCACCTGAAGCAACAATTGGTCCCTACATGGGTAGGAATAGGTAATGTGAAGAGATTTACAGACTAAGAGAGTAGTGGTGCCTTGAGGACCTGGCCTCAGAGCCAGGAAACCATTCTTAACATAAAGTCTGAAAGAATGCCAATACCCAGTAAGATTTTCTTAGACTCTACACTATTGTGTACATTAGACTCCTGGTAGATTTAAAAATAATGCTAAGGCTTTAACTGATCTGGAACAGGGCCTCAATTTCTTGGAAATTTAAAATTTTCATAGGTATACCAATATACCACATGAGACGACAGCTACTTGTAGCTAAAATCTCAGCAAACACTGCTGAAAGCCCTTTATCAGGAATATACTGTAAATCATTAAAGAATTTACAATGCTATTGTAAAAATGATTACATTTATCTTTTATCAAGAACAGGGCAAGGATAGTAGCAGTGAGGAGGAAAAAGATGGGTTCCCATCAACTTATAAGTTAGACTATACAGACAGACTGTACACAAACACATATATCCAGTTACCCAGTTAATACTTCATTCTTATTGTTCTGCCAAACAGAAGAGCATGTTAAAAACAATAACCCTAAAATTAGAACCTCATTTTTTTTTCTCAGAGTAAGGGTCTTCAACAATACTCTATTCTGCTTAAATTCCTAACAGTGCAGAGTTGTGTGTGCCTTGGGAAGTCAATATGAAACCATAGTTCACTGTGTAAGACAGAAAGACACACAACTTCTGCTCTAAAGAAGTTCTCCCACAGATGAAAGGCTGAAACTAATTAAAACATAACACAGTGAGTAAATATAAATATTCAGGGTGTAGTAGGAACTGGGAAGATAACTAGGATCAATACAAATCGTGAAATTGTAAAATATAGTCAAGAAAAAGTAGGGTGTGAGCCAGAGAGAGGAGTTGCAGGCATGTCAAAGCAAGAAGGTGATAGATGGTTGGTTTCAGGTCCTAGGAACCGTGGGTCATGTTTCTATAACATCGAGTGACACAATAAAGCTGAAACAAGGGCAGCAGAGGGAAGCCAAAGGCTGTCAAAATCAGAAACGACTAGTGGAAGACTCTCAATTTCACAGTGAAGGCAATTGTGTACCACCAATTAACTCTAAAAACGGAAACGCCATGGTCAGGTCTGTAGGGAAAATCAGTTTGATAGAACAGAAGGATGAAAGTGAAGTATGTGGGAGACCACTCTCCGGGACACTCATCAAGGCTGGAGGAGAACAATGAGGGATAGCAGGCAGCTGGCTAGCCATGTTATACCGTAGCTACAGAAGTAGTTTTGGTACTCCAGTTTTCCGTTAGGTCATAAAAATCTTCACCTTTTTAGAAATGGTTTCTAGCCGATACATGAGGAAGAAGAGTGAAGAAAGAAAACAGGTTGGAATTAAGTTAGAACAACAAGGTGAAACCAGGGAGATGAGAGACAAAGAACACAGGCAGGGGAGGCTACTGCCTGACTCAGACTGTGCTAAATATTTGATAGAGAAAAATGGATCGATTTCAGTTGTTTATTAGAAGAATAAGCCTTCAAATATAGATCTTATTTCTTCAAGGATGGTTTACAAGCTTCATTAACACATCGCTTCAAAATTTCAAACTTTTGGAACCATTAAATGGTTTTTAACACATGCCAAAAAAGTATTTGTGAAATTCAATACATATTTCAGATTTCTTAAGTGAATAAATGTTGAGACTATCATTAGAAGACAAATTTGAAGAAAAAAAGGCATTTTAATGGGTAAAGAAATTAATGCATGCACCATTAAAAGCCAGACCAAATAAAAATGTCATTTTACTTTTATGCATTACTTTCAATCTAGCATGTCTAAATTAATTAACTGAATAATCCCTGCTTAAAGTATGAGTCTGCTGAATGCAAATCGATATAAGACAATTGTACCATAAAAGACAAAATCAAGGTGTTCCTACAGAGTAAAAACAACCATTTGGTATAGTAGAAAAATCTACTGGACACACACACACACACACACACACACACACACACACAATCAAATAAAATCAGATTTACAAAGGGTCAGTAAGATGTTTCAGCAGCATTTCTGTACTAGCTGGGAAACCTGATTTCACTCCCCAGATCCCGTAACAGAAGGAAGAAGCTGGCCTCCAAATCCTCTGAGCTTCTCACATACTCCATGGTATGCCCATCCCTGTATAGACACACAGACATATATACAACAACACATACACAGAACACACACACACACACACACACACACACACACACACACACACACACACAACACACACAATAAGATTTAAATGTTTTTAAAACCCCATTGCAGAAAGAAATCACAAATTCATCACCTTAAAGTCTTGATAATCCTATTTAAAGAAAACAAATCTTTATTAAAAAGGTTAAAGGAAGCTTGAAAACTGAAAGAAAACAAATATACGTTCAAGTAGAAAACATAGGTGACAATTCTTCCCAGATTTACTGCAAATCCAGTAACTACAATGATTCCCTACACCTACACAAGCTACGTGAACTTTACCAAGCCACAAGAAAAGAGAGGAAAATCTGAAGTTCTTGGCAGTAAAGAATGTTTTAAATAGAGGGAATGACAGTCTACTGATGATTTTAAATGCATGAAGCTTTTGCAAAACCAAATAGATCCCAAGGAAAAAATGCAAACAAACTAGAAGAAAGTAACACCAAATGAAATGGGCTAAAATTGGCAAGATTTGACAGGACAGACAACAGGAACAATTCATAAGTCTGAATGATCAAGGGAGGATTAGGCAAAAAGTCCCCTAAGACAATAAGGTTACAAGTTTTTTGAATTCTTATGTCAAGTTACTGGTAAACCTAGGAACTGGGAGGGCATTTCTGAAAGGCTAGTTGGCCTAAAGCCTCAACAAAATTACACTGCTTAAACAAGCAATTTCTATTCTGTAATAAATCAATCCCAATAAAATAAATGATTCACAAAATCAATGTCCATTTACTTAGTGTCTTAATTTCAGTGCTAAATGATCTGCACAGCATTGCTGATAATATAAATGAAGATATTTGAGCCATATTCAGTATAATGGGAAAGGTAAGCACAGCTGTGAAAGAAAAATAAGGCATGTCCAGAAGGACCAGTCCCTGGGTCAGAAGTTCAGAAAAGGTCCCCTAAAAGAAATTCTGGATGAATATAGAAAATATCCGTATTTGCACACATCTTCCATGTTGTTCAATGAGCAAGTATTAGTTTTTCATGACTTGCCTTTACAGCAAAATAGGATTAGCACATAAAATACTTGGTTCTGTTTGCAGCAAACTGTGCTTCCATTATCACCTCACTTTCAGGGCCAGGGTTCCCTTTACAACATCTTCCCACAGTCTACAGGGATGACGGAAGCTACAAATTTAGTAGTTGTGCCTTCTGCTTAGCACTCTGATTTTCCTTCTGCTTTTGTCTGGATGCTAGGCAGATCATTGATATACACCTGCTTAATTTTCAACTTGTGCAGACATGGAATATTATAGATCACAATGTTTGCTTTTGGGTTTTTTTTTAAACTTTTCTTTATTGTTTAAAATTTCATATATGCATATAATTAAATATGATCGTACCTAATCATATCAAATCCCATTCCTCCCCATTAACTCCCACCATGTTCTCCCAGCACTCTCCACTACCAACTTCACATTTCTTTTTTTTTTTTTTTTTTTTAATCCACCAAGTGCATTTAGTTATCTGTATACACACGGATGTGGGGCCATGCCTTGAAATAGGATCCTAGCAGTGGCCATATCCTTAAGAAGAGAATAATTCTTCCTATCCTAGCAACTATATATGCCCAACAATAGCTGTTTAGTTGTGAGTGAGGCTTGGAGACCATCTACCTCATCTCTCCTGAGGTTTGGAATGCCTTGATTTTCTGCAGGAATTCTCAGCTGCTGTGAATTCATGAGTGTGATAGCCATGTCACGTGCTGAAGAGAGCATGTCACAGCCCTCCTTTCCATCTTCTTGCACTTATGTCCACTTGGTCTCCTCTTCCATGATGCTCCCTGAGTCTTGGCAATGCTGGTGTTAGTACAGATGCCCCTCTTAGGGCTGAGCACCAAGGCTCCTATTATTGGCAAGTTTCAGTTCTCCATCTCCTCACTCATCCCTACCCACTGCAAACAAGCTTTTCTCTGCTAGGTCTACTGACATAAACATAACTATTAGAAGGAAATTTGATATGTAAAAAGTTTTTATTAAAAGGCTGCAAAAAATGAGATAGCTAGAAAAATCAGCGTAGACCACCAATATTGAAAGTTTTGTAAGCATTTTAAATTTTAAAAATAAAAGACAAAGAAAATTACTCTTCAATTTCAAATACTATTCATCTTTAAAGCTGGTACAAATTATTCAAAGTTGATTTTTAAGCTCAAAGAAGTAACTTCCTGAAATCTAGTCAAGTCTTTGTTACCCTAAACAAAAGTCACATATAGTCTGGAAACATACTAACTGCCAAAAAAGTCATCTCCAACATTTTTTTTGAAGTGTAAAAAGTTATATTTTTCTCTCTTCTAAAAATGGATTGATGTGTTAACACAGCTTATATTTAGCAGAAAGAACCAAATTACTCAAAGCAAAGTTGGCTATGCCTCTCTAGCTTCTGCCCTGAAATCTTTGCTCATTTGTGTTGGACCCTTTCGAACCAAGCATGAGGTTTTTAATTGTTTACCAATTTTAAACCGTCTACTTCCCATAACCTTCTTACCAAGAGTACCCTGAAGAATACATCTTAAAAGCCAATGAAAACTCACATGTGACCTGAAAGTTAATTAGAAAAATTGTTTCATTTCTTTTAGCTTGTTCATTTCAAATTTTCACATTAAGCAGATTTAGTCAAGGAAATGAAGACAATCACCTCTACTTGTGTTTTACTGAATTTCTCTTTCCTTCCTACACTATATATTGTTTATGTGTCTCACAGACAATATGTATTGCATTACTATTTTTAGAAAGATAGTATTCATAATATATTTTCATTAAAGAGATCCTTCTCTGTGGGTAGAAATCCACATTTATTCATCATGTATTTATCCCCGCTTTTGAGGGGAAAGTAGCAGCCAGAACTCCTAAATAACTGACATTTTCCCACTTGATCTATTAAATTCTAAAAGAGTTGTATTTAAAAAAAAAAAAAAACCTCTCAGCTATGATGTTAAAAAGTCAAAATAACACATAAGTTTTAGATTTTATATGTGGGGTTGTTATGTTGACCTGCATTATGAAAGTCTTACAGCTATTATCCTCATTGTAGGTATACAGCATTTTTTATCTTCGAGTGAATTTCCAAAGCATTTATCAAAAGTAGTGGCACAAGGCAGCACTGGCTCTGGGACACACTGACCCTTTGTTCTCAAGTGTCTCCGTCTGGTGTAAGTTTTCCCACAGCAATCAGTACACATGGTTAGTTTGTATCACAGCTTACAACTATGGAGTTTGGGAAACAGCAATATTTCCAAAGGGAAAAACAACAGACTGTCCAAACTCTGTCATGTGGAAAGAAACACACCATCCTTATTTGGGAGACAAATTCAGCACTCTGTACCTTCTTTTTGAAAATACTGTGCATCTTTGTTTTTTTTTTTTTTCTAGTGGCTATCTTTTATTTTATTTTTACATATGTAAACATGTTTTTTTTAATTGATTTCTCCAAGAGCCAAAGACCATCTAACAAATAACTCCAACACCAGACATAAGACACTCTCTTTTGAGCTGTTGCTCAGGGTTGTCCAAGAGATTCCCAAACATTACAGAGTATTGCTACTGCTGCTGGCTTCCCCAGAAGAGGTGGAAGGTAAGCTCTTATTACATAAGACATCATGTACCTTGGAGACCAAGCCAAAAGGCTCTGAGAACTGACTTGAATGCCTCTTCCCTGGGAACTAGCTTTCATTGGTACCAAAAGGCGGCATGCAAGTTTCCAAAGCAGAGAAGCAACCAACAGTCATAAGCAGATATAACCCACCTGAAAGGTAGCAACATCATAACCCTAAGAGTGTAGTATCATGCATACATGGTGGTAACCAACAGCTCCCTAATAGGATTTAAGACCCTCTTCAAAAGAGGAAAACCTTGCCTGCTGCTAGAAACTTAGCCAAATAACAAGAGTCAGTGAAGTTATAAATCTTTTTTTTTAATTTCCAACCTTCTTACTTTATATTTCTTAATCTTTCTTTCTTTCTTAAAAAAAAAACAACTAAAACAAAAATGAAACAATATATCAACCAAAGAATGGTTAAGAAAAATGTGGTACATTTACATGATGGAGTACATAGGACTCAGTGGTTAAAAAAAAAATATGACGTCTTGAAATTTGCAGGCAAATGGATGGAACTAGAAAAAAACATCCTGAGAGGGGTAACCTAGACCCATAAGGACAAACATACATACTAAGAAGTCACGAATCTTGAAGGAAAGCCTACAACTACTACTTTATTAACCCAGCTGAATCCCCAGCAACAATCTAAATGTTTGTCCTTATACAAGTGTAGTCCTCACCCCCTCATTAAGGAAACATCTCTTCAAAGCAGAGATCATTAGAGAAAACCACAGCCAATCAAAACACAGAGTCTCTATGGATGCATCTACAAAACAATTCTGGCAGCTAAGGTTCAAGGAACATTTCCAGAAAGACCGTACGAGGCAGGGGATCAGGGAGTTTGCTGGGAGATTGGGGCTCCTAGGAATATCAGTAGCTACATACATAAAGTCTCACCAACTTGACTGCTTAAACAGGAGCTCAACAAGGACAACAACAGACATGCTAATGTGGACACGGGAAAGGCCATAGACAGACGACTAAAGTGGGAAAAAGTCTTTCCCAGGGAAAAGCACACCAAATAATCAACCCTGAAAGCATAAATACAAGTAACCTTTTACAGATGGAGCAGGTTGATGTATTTAGGAATATGTATGTATATGCATATTCAAATATGCATGTCACAATAATTAATAAACAAAGAGGCCAAGCATTTGAATGAGAAGGCTATATGGGGTTAGAGAAAAGGGAAGGGAGAAATGATATAATTATATTATAATCTCAAAAATAAAATAAACAAAAGGTTTTCTGTGTGGATCTGTGTGATTATATGCCCTGTGTGAGTGGCTGACTATAGAAGTCAGATTGGACATCAGGTCTGCTAGAGCTGGAATTACAGGCGATTGTGAGCCAACTACATCAGCCTGGGAACTGAACTTTGAGGTCTACCACACATTTCATTTGTTACTTGCATATTTTCAATAGTTCTCTTTTAGAAGTTAGTACATTGTTTTTAGTCACATCCCCACCAAAACATTCCATATCCATCCCATTCCCTAGAAGCCCAACTTAGTCGGTGTGTGTGTGTGTGTGTGTGTGTGTGTGTGTGTGTGTGTGTGTGTGTGTGTGTGTGTATGTATCAAGATCAATTTGTACTACCCAAATATTCTTGGATGTGTGGCCTTCCTTGAAACACAGTCAACTTATGAGGGTTATACTCTCAGAGAAAACTGATCTCTCCCTTTACCAGCTGCTAATAACTGCTGAGTATTCTATGGCTAGGGTTGGGATTATATTCCCAATCTTCCTTTCCATTCTGTTTGGTCTGGGCTTACACAAATCCTTGTGCAAAGTCTTGTCACAACAGTGTGAGTTCACATGTACAGCTGCCTGGCTGTGTCTTGAAAACACAATTTCTTCATATCAGGTACCACCCTGGTTCTTTAACTTTCTCTACCCTCTTCTGCATTAATTCCTGAGCCTTTGGAGGGAGGTGAGGTATAAATGTTCCTTTTAGGGATGCAAATTCTATGGTCACTTAACTTTCTGGACTTTGGCCACTCTTAGAAGCGTCTCTGATGATGATTGAGAGATGTATTAATATCCCATCAATAACACATTGTGAGGAGTCAGTTTAGTACAGTCTAATATGAACATTTTAGTAGAAAAAAAAAGAAATAGGTTCTCCCTGGAAGGACCTGTGACCTGTCTACCCATAGGCCCTTGACCCAAAAATGGTGCAAATACATTTTTTTTATCTTCTGCAGCCAAACTAAAATCCAATCAGAAAATGACTGGTTACTTCCACGATGATCATGCCAGTGTTGTACAGTGTTGTGGGCATGCCTTTCCAAACCAGTATTACTATACCACACAGGGTTTACATCGGGGTAAATTGATGGCTACTTTTCTCCTCTGCTTTTGGCTGGCACCTTCTAGCACTCTGAAAGCTGACCAGCTCAGTACCAACTTCACTTCTTCAAGTGACTCAAGTAAGTGTTGTCTTTAGCAACTATGTCTCACCACCAATCAAGTGCATTGGCAACACAGCCTAGTAACCCATATTTTAACTTCAAAACAAATGTGTCCTTTACTTTTGGCCAATATTACTTTTTATTGCATTTCTGTACTGTACTGAAGTGGCTCCAATGAATCACTCATTTTGAATTTCCTTGTATTAACTCTGTGTTGCTCTTTCTTTCAACATACTATGATAAACAATGAATCAATAAAAAAGAAGCAACTAATACTGACTGTCTAGTATATGATTTTCAGTTTTGTAATTCACTCTGTTCTGTCTTAAAAAATGACCGTAGAGTTAATGTAATATCTTCCATTTATCTTTGTATCTATTAGTCATTTTTTAACTCTTATTTTTTTATTTTATTATTTTACATATCGATCCCAGTTCCCTTTCCCGCCCATCCTTCCATGCTCTCCACTGACCCCCCCATCCCATCCCCCATCCACTCCCCAGGGAAGGTGAACCCATCCTTGAGGGATCATCAAAATCTGTCAAGTCTTCCATGTCTCTAGGCCAAGGGAGTATCCCTCTATGGGGAATGGGCTACCAAAGTCCATTCATGTACTAGAGATACATCCTGGTTCCTTTGCCCAGGCCTCCTAAGACCCACATTCAGGGTGTCTAGACCAGTCCAGTGCTGGTTTCCTAGCTATCAGACTGGGTTTCATAAGCTCCCCATTGTTCAGGTCAACAGTTTCTGTGGGTTTCTCCAGCCTGGTCTTGATCCCTTTGCTCATCACTCCTCCCTCTCTGCAACTGGATTCCAGTTCAGCTCAGTGGTTAGCTGTAGGTGTGCTTCTGTTTCCATCAGCTAATAGATGAAGACTCTAGGATGGCATCAACCCCAATATAAGGGAAGGGCATTTAAGGTAGCCTCTCCACTATTGCTTAGATTGTTTATTAGGGTCATCCTTGTAGATCTCTGGGCATTATCCCTAGTTCTCTTTAAACCTATAATGGCTCCCTCTATTATGGTATCTCTTTTCTTGCTCTCCTCTATTCTTTCCCCTACTCTATCTTCCTTCTCCCTCATGTCCTATTCTCCCCTCCTCTTTTCCCCTTCTGTTTCTCCTAACTCCCTCCCCTCTCCCCTCACTGCTCCCAATTTGCTCAGGAGATCTTGTCCTTTTTCCCTTCTCCAGGGCACCATGTATGTCTCTCCGAGGATCCTCCTTGTATCCTAGTTTCTATGGTGGTGTGAATTATAGGTTGTTGATCCTTTGCTCTATGTCTAAAATCCATATATGAGTGAGTACATACCATGTTTGTCTTTTTGTGACTAAGTTACCTCATTCAGGATGGTTTCTTCAAGTTCCATTCATGTGCCTGTGAATTTCAAGATTGCATTGTTTTGTTGTTGTTGTTGTTATTATTTTGTTTTTGTTTTCCACTGAGTAGTCCTCCATTGTATAGATGTACCACATATCCTTTATCCATTCTTCAGTTGAGGAGCATCTAAGTTGCTTCCAGGTTTTGGCTATTACAAATAATGCTGCTATGCACATAGTTGAACAGATGTCTTTGTTGCATGAATGTGCATCTTTTGGGCATATGCCTAAGAGTGGGATTGCTGAATCTTAAGGTAGACTGATTCCCATTTTCCTCAGGAACTGCCGTACTGATTTCCAAAGTGGCTGTAAAAGTTTGCACTCCATTTTTTTTTAATTCATGTGTTCATTTATGTTTTGTGTGTATGTATGTCATTTATGTCTAGCCTCTTAGTTGCCTCAGAAGCTAGAAGAAGGCTTCAGATTCCATGGAACTGGAGTTACAGACAGTTGTAAACCCACTAAAATGGGTGCTGAACAGCAACCTGTGTCCTCTGGAAAAGCAGTGAGTGTTCTTAACCACCAGGTCATTTCACCAATCCCTTCTACTGGTCATTTTTAAAAATCAACTTGTTTTAAAAGCTCCCGGTTTTGAAGAGCCTGATCAAGTTACTTTTCTCTCATTCACTTGGAAATTTTGCTGTCTTATTCTCTTCAATTAGCAGTTAACTATTCACGCCTTTATCTCCAATCTAAGATAAATGACTCTTTAAAAACAAAATTTCACCTTCCACGGTTTTTTTTTTTTTTTTCAAAATCATGCTCTATTTCCTTTAATCCTCGTCTCCTCTATTTCCTTTATTTCCTCTAATAAGCTAAGGGTTGTTTTCTGTTTGTTTTAAAATTTTCATTTCCACTTTCTCCTTGTTTCTTAGAGATTAAGGCTACATGGTAATGCTTTTATTTTATTTTTTTTGTAGTAGTTTACTATGTTTTTATTTATACTAAAGTTACAAGTTCTTGGAAAGCTAACCTCTTTTGATTAGATTTCAAAATATCTACCTGCTAATCCTTTCTCATCAGAAGAGTCTGCTCTTCTGATACTGACCAACATACAGCTTGGTCAGTATCTGGGGGCAGATATGCGGGTGATGCTCTCTGGTATCCTACACAGCTTCAATCCCTCCCCCATTACACCCTTCCTCTTCTTCCTTCGTCTCTGGATGGTGAAAATAGATGCCATCTCTTTCTCCTGACTTATAAATGAGAAAACCAAAGAAAAGCTGGTTCCTACAGCCAACTCTTTCTTAAAGTACTTTGGAGTTTTTCACTTGAAGCCTTCTATGTCATTAGAGACCTTGGAAATTTTACAAGATGTCTAGACATGGGTCTTTTCAAGTCCAGTGATCCTAGACACTGCATAGCACTTCCAATTTGCAGGTCCTGGTCTTTCTGTAGCTCAGGTCAGGCACATTTTTGTGTTATATAATTACCACCTTTTATATCTGTGCTCCTTTCCCCCACTTCGTTCAACTCCAATTATTTTTATTTCATGTCTCAGAGGTAAGTTCTCCAAGGCTCCACTTTCCTGTTATGACTTCTATCTTTTAATCTTCTGTTCACAGTTTACTCTGATTTCATTTTTGTGCTTGATCTCCCAAGACAATAAATCAAACTGCAGAAGTAACCAAAACACTCCCCTTTTATTCATGAATTATAACATTTAATAAGGGATTGTGTTTATTACTCAGGTACTAAAATTGAGCCTCCCTAGGTGACATTACTTTTCTTTTTCCTAAATGTTGAATGTCCCCTCCAACCCTTCCATGTCACACTTGGTTTGCCTTTATTCTTTCTTTGTGTGCTGATCTTATTATGTAGATTGCCATTTTGGCTCAAATCATGGGCTTCTCGATTTGGCTGTATAGTATATCAACCTTTTAATTTTGTTTCATTTTTAAACATTTTGTGCAGCACTAATTCACTAAGGATTTCTCAAAGAGCTTCGGTATATGTATTAGTATCCTTAGGAACTGATAGATGTCCATCTTGAGAACTGGAGTGCTAAGGAGTGTGAATTTCACTGTGAAAAGAGTCTGCTATCATTATGCCATCCATTAAGAGATTTAGTTTTTCTTTCACCAGAATCTCTATTTGAAGACTACTTGATCATGAAGGGCTAAGATTCATAATTTTAATTTGTGCATCATGATCTTTTGGATATGTCCTAGTCTCTGAAGGGACTGTGGAGAACACCTTTAACTCTAGGCCTTCTCGCCCTAACTCATCTACTTCACCTGTTTAGCACCTTTCTGAGTTTCAGGGAGTCAGGGGGACCCAGCATATTCGTATGCTACTGCAAAAATCTTCAGTACTCTGAACACTAGACTCCTTCTAGATCTGCATCTTTACAACATTTTACCCTGGGTCAGACACTACCCTTTCAATAAAAACTACATGATTTCAAGAAAGTCCCACATTGTTTCCTTCTCTGAAATCCCACAGCACAGGTCAGTCCTCAAATTGGCTGCCTATACATCTCCCCAGATCAACATACCTTGGTAGCATGGTAATAAGAGTAAAAATAAACAATATCCAGGTCCTCAAATTTACCTCCTAGACATCATATGGACTTTCACTATTTTAAATTTTTCAGTGTTGACAGTATCTAATACAGTTTTTTTCCCCCATCTAATTGGGTAATTATCAATATTGGGAGATTAGAGGGAGGTCAAAAGAATGACAGAACTGCTTATAATGAACATTAGCACAACAATGCTTTTAAAGGAGAAGCAGGGATATTAATCTGCCAAGACAGTAAGAGCAAAATGGATTCATATTGCCTGAAGCAAAATCAAAATGATTTAAAAATATAATACATTAATAAACTAATAGCTTTTATAACACATAGGTGTAGAGTGTTAGGTATGATATTCAGTCTCTGCTTAGGTAGTGGTTCTCAACCTATGGGTCAAACAATCCTTTCAGACCACCAGACCACAAGAAAGCACAGATATTTACACTATGATTCATAACAGCAAAAATTGCAGTTATGAAGTAGCAACAAAAATAATTTTATGGTTGGGAACCACCACAACATTAGGAACTGTATTAAAGGGTTTCAGCACTGGGAAGGTTGAGAACCACTGTGCTAAGGCCTGTCTGTTAACTTTAGGAAACTGTTTCTAAGAATTAATCCACATTTTCTTTTGATATTTTTGGATTTAATAGTGTGTAGCTCAGTTATGAGACAAATATGCAGTACACACTTTCTGGATAATTGTGCCTTTCAATTTTAACACAGCAATGTTTTCTCTAATTCTGAGAATTTCAAGTATAAGACAAGACTGCATGAACTACTTTTGGCACTCTGTCCTTTACATAAGCATTAAGTAAAGGGCAAGAAAGCATCACTAATTTCCTACTGTTCTTTGTTCTTTGTTTTTCTTTCCTTCTCTCCCTTCCTCCCTCCCTCTCTCCCTTCCTTCTTTTTCCTTCCTTTATCCCTAACAGTTGTTTTTAAGCTCACTATGTACCTAGCTCTAAAGAAACTCAATAATAATAATAATAATAATAATAATAATAATAATAATAATAATATTGCACTAGGAAGCTAGAGATACCTCAGCAGTTAAGAGGATGCATCCAAGTTTGGTTTGCAACATCCACATAGGGTAACTCACAACTTACTTCCTGCCACCCCAGCTCCAGGGATTGTAATGCTTCTAACCTCCATACACAGCTGGTTGGGGTATTGTTGCTTTGGATGTTTCAAGATTTTATTCAGTCTGGTTTGCTGTCATAGAGATTGTTGATTCTGAAGAGTCTTGAGTAGTGATTTGAAACAGCTTTGTCTTATCTTAGAGATTATCTAGCAAAGCCTATGTGCCTCTAATTTTCTAGCACTGGGAACATAAGTGTGAGAAGCATGATAACTTTGTTCAGATGGGACTGCCTTTCCAATGGGTAGTACGTTCGGGACTGTAATAACAGGTACATGAACAGGCATAGCTCTACACTCATCTGTTTTCCACTGTGAAATTTTGTTTTAAAGACTTATTTTATTATTTTTAAGTGTATGTGTGTATGTTGGCATGTGCTCATGATTTTAGGTGCCTTACTAACACTGAAGCTATGTGAAATCTGAGTCTTGAACATCAGAAGCAGCAATACCCTGAGCAGCTGAATAATTGGGACTAAGTATATTAACTTGCTATATCTAATGAGACTTTAATAAGATGCCACCTCACCTAGAAAAAAAAAAGTTGAATCTCTTGTGTTAATACCATTTGACAGCAATGTGACATAAGATTGAAAAAAGCTTTTGGAAGCATTGAAGGAAAGTACACAGAAGTCAGTGGCCCAGCAAAGAACTGGCTGTTAACAATTACTGAATGTTCTGGCATGTGCCTCAGTTCATATAAGAGCTGGGTAGCAATAAGGAAACTGGTTGTTGACATAGCACCCAAACATAACATAAATCAAGCATGGCAGTATATGCCTGATATCCTCGCACTTGGGGAGTGGAGGTAGGAAGACCAGAAAGCCAAAATCATCCTCAACTACATAGTATAAGCTTGCCAAAAACACAGGAGGCCACGTGTCAAACAAGCAAATAAACAAAAAGTACTTTCTGGATGATGCTCTAATTCTTTCTCTTTCTAAAGTTTCACAACTAGCAATGAGTTCACCCAGTCCAGTACAAGACTCACATTTCACATATCTTCATAATTAGTAAGATTTCTAAGGAAGTTAAAAGTATGTAGTTCGGCAGCCACAGTTTTGTGTCCCCCAACAGAGGGAACTTACATTATTTCTAATGCTTTGGTACACTACAATGGTTTGCTTCCATGTTCATGCTCCAGAATACATGGGGCTACTCGTGGATGTGTAATTAATGGAGCTATGAAATGTGATTCATGGAGGCCTGTCAACACTCAGCTGTGTATCTGAGGTAAGGACAGTAGAATGGGTAATAGTAATTGGACTCTAGGAATTTACTTTTTGCATATTAGGTAACATTTGGAACACTGCTATTCACACAACAGTCCGCCTCACTCAGTATGGGCATTTCTCAAACACCCGAACCTTGCCAACAGACACTTCCTGATATCTTGCAGAACAAGCTTAGAGAGGTACACTCACGTGGCCAAACTGAAGAGAATAGAGTCTCCAGCACACAGTGTTCAAATATTAGATGGTCTTTTAAGACTAAGAAAGCTACAGGACCCTGAAAATGTAGTAGAAGTTAACTGAGACAAAGAAAGAGGTATTCAGCCTAGATACTCCTCATCTTGATAGAGCCAGCTTCAAAGTAAAAGAAAATAATGATTTTCTATGGATAGTGTGCCACCATACAGCACCATAGTGACACCCTGGTATGTCTCCCATTCTCTTACTGAGAAACTCTCTGCTGTAAGATCATAGACTACACAAACTTTCTGCTGAAAATCACAGTAGTCAGGAGAAGGCAATCATACTTACTAGTAGATTTAAATCACTCTGATACAGCAGCCTGGATTCACAGTCAGGATAGAGCTTCATAAAAGAGATACACATGGCATTGCATTGTTCCCACTGAGCAGTTCCCAAAGAAATGGAATCTGGGTTCATTTTGAAGTGATGTTGGCCCATTTATACATGGCCATGCTTAGTTCAGAATCTATCAAAAAAATGCTTTGATTTGGATTTCACCTAAGCTGAACTTTTCCTTAAAATCCATTATGTGTGGAAATATATATTATAATCCCAGTGCTGGAGGCTGAGGCAGGAGCATCATGAGTTCAAGGCCAGCCTGCTCTACATAGCAAGACAATGTTTCAAAAACAAACATACTCACAAGTCCTAAGACAAGTGTCTTTCCCTTTGTTTGATGAGAAGCTCTTTGATTGTTTCCTCTCCTGTGTGGTCTCACTCACTCTATGTAGTGAGTCAACAAATCTGTCTTTTGGAGATGGTAGCTTTGCCGCTGAAAGTCTCTAGTTGACGAAGCTATGACAAACTTTAAGAAAAGCCTTTTGGGAAACACATTTCCATTATTGTTTATAATCAAGCAAAGGTTTAGAACATTAAAGCTGTTCTACCAGAAGAAACACAAGACCCCACTTTTTCCTTTGTGCTTAAGTGACTTGTCATTTTCAGAGAGTAAGAGGAGTCAGTCACCAGCATTAATATTAATAATGCTTCCAAAGCAAACGCTTTGTGCTTATGTTCCTGTCCCCAGTGCTTGTTCTTAACACTCAGAATGTCTCGTTCTGCTGGATGCTGACCACCAAAAGAGGCAGAAGTTGCCTGTTTGTCTTGCTCCCAGGACTTCAGAGGTTTATAGTTCAGGTGTCTTCGGCAACAGAATGTACCAGGCTCGTCCTGTCCTTTAACTTGGCTGCACTGGCTGCCCATCAAATGTAGAAGGCAAGGGTGAAGACCATAAACTGAGATGCAGATTTGGGTTATCAAGGGTTCATTCAAACTGGACAGATGAGAGATAGCAAGTAGAGCAGACTAGTGTGGTACACTCAGGTCAGGGTATTTCTGTCATACCTTTCTTTATCTGTCAGAAAGGCATACAAGGCTAGACTAACACAACTCCCCCAAGACCAGTGCGTTTCAAAGAAGGGTTAACTTCTAATTGGTTCATTCCTCCAAAGACCCAGTAATTAGTTGTGCAAGCTTCTATTTAATTGCCTCAAGCACTTTATCTTACTTTGGAAAGCATTCAAAAGAAAAAGGGTCTCACAGAGGGTATCTGGTAAGGAGTACAAAACAAGCAGCTACTTACAGTAAACATCACCCTGTACCTCCCAAACACCCATAGTCCCTAAACTCCACAATATAGCAAAATAATCACAATAGTATGTTTAATAGAAATTTACATTCAGGTAAAAATACCTGCATGTAACCTATAATTGTAAAACAAGTAGTAGAATTATAACGTTTCAAAAGTTATTTGTAGAAAATATCCAAATGCAAAACAACAAAAACAATAAAAAGCTTATTAACTTGACTATATAAAACTATAAAACATTTTTATTTAAGCTACAATGCAAAACACCAACCAAAAAACAAAGATATACCTGATGGAGTGCAAAAATTAAAAAGAAAAAGGATAAAGTATGTGGAAATATCTCTTATAGAGAAAGATAACTGCTGGTTTCCTGTGCACAGAAACAAAAGCCATAGTGGATATAAAGAAGCAATGAATGTAAAATGAAATAAAAAATAGCACTCAACCATTTTCTTGGGAAATCAAATTCTAAATGTTCAGTGCTAAAGGAATATATATATATATATATGTATATATATACAATTTCATATACATTTATGAAATTGAATATATATAATTTCATATACATATATGAAATTTGAAATTTGGCAAGTGCTTAGGAGGACAAAGAATCAATCACTGAATGAGGTTTGTAAGGTAGAAAACAAAGAGCCTTTTATGAAAAATTCCAAAGATAAAGTTGTATATTTAGGATTGGAAGGGCCAGGTCTGGTGACATGGCCTATAATCCCAGGTACTCTGAAAGCTGAAGCATGTGAACCCCAATTTCAAATCTAACCTGGGCCACAAGATAAGTCCAAGGTTAATCTGGGCAATTTACTGAGAATGTTTCTCCAAAAAAAAAAAATTTTAAGTTAAGAGATCTAAGGATATATCTCAGTGACAGGGTACTGCATAATCCCCAGTACTACAAGATTAATTAATTAATTAATTAGTTGATTAATTACTAATTAAAATATAAAGAACAAAACTTACTGAATGGGTGGGATTTTACCAGCATGAGATTTTTCTAAAAATAATCTTGTAACTCAAGAATATGAGCCTAGCCAATTTAATTATTGAAAATAAAGGCATTATAGAGTAACCAATGGAAAGAACAAGCAAGGCCTGAATGTCTTAAAATAAAGGCAAATGAAGATTTAGCTAGCTCTTTTTTATGAATAAAACATTCTATTTAATTCATTTGAAACTGCTTTTCATTAAATGTGGTATCCATATCCCTCAGTCACTCTTGAATATCACAGCTCACGAAGAGCACTGGGTCTGGAACCTGTCTTGGGACAGGACTTAAAGGCACTGAGATTCATGACTAGTTCCATCCAATTAATTACCACTTCAAGATCCACAGGCATAAAAATCATCCAGAGCCAAATTCTCCATAGGGCCTTTCTTTACAATTGTTTCTAGCCATCAATTCTTAACACTAACATATTTAGGTTTATACAGACTGGTAGCAACAAAAATAAGAAGGAAAAGATATTCTTGATTCAGTATACAGTTTTCTCAGAGCATATGTACAGGTCCTTCAATCCCTTCTGCAGCTGTTTGTTTGTCTGTTTAGTATACTTACCAGACCAAAGAAAGGTATTAAACAGGGCCAACTGGATGATAAAGTAGGAGTTGGCAATGCCTGAGGTTCAGGTGTTAGGATTCTTTTAACTTCATAGTCTTATGAATGGAACTGCTCTTCCCCTCCTGTATGAAGAAGGTTTAACTTTCATATTTTATGCTGCAGACAAAATAATGGGGGAACAACAGATGAAATGAGATAGGATTCTTTTCTAAAAAAGATATGCAAAAGTAAATTCTCAAGCCTTGTTATTCCTTCCTAATTCTTCTTTTGAAAATTTCATTTTACTTGAGTAATTTCCTTGACTCTCAATAGCAAGTCAATCTTGAGTTTGCCCAAACTGAGCAAAGGATCAAAAAGGCAGGCACACAGTAAAATGTTTCCAGCATTGCTATATCTACCATGTCAACAGCAGCTTTCCCAACACAACCTGGAAAAAGACTACACAGAATTCCAAGAGCAAACTCACTGAAATTGATGGACTCTAGAAATCTATTTATTTCACTTCTGTTTCACATAATTTTTAAATTTTAATGTTTTAAATTATTATTATTATTATTATTATTATTTGTGTGAGAAAATATATGTGTGAGAGAAACACACACAGAGATTGTGTGTGTGCATTTGTCAGAGAAACAGTGAGAGAGAAGAGTGTGTGTGAGTGAGAGAGAGAGAGAGAGAGAGAGAGAGAATGTGTACATGTATATGTAAATGTCACTTGTGCAAACATGCCAACTAAGAGCAGAATTTGTTGGAGCCCCTGAATCTGGGGTTATAGGCGGTTGTGTTGTTGTACGGGTCCTGGGATTTAGGTTCTACCCTTGGCATGAAAGCAAATGTTAACCGTTGATCCATTTCTCCAGTTTCTTAGTTAATATATTAATAATGCAACACAGAATAATCTTTAGAAAACAACCCACCTTAGAGCTTTGTTTTTCAATCTCAGTGAAAAGCTTCAAGTTCAAAAGAGGTACTCTAACTGGATGGCACAGACGTAAGATATCTGATTAGAATCCAAGACTGTAACATTTTAAATTACCAATTAGAAAGGCTGACTCAGTTACAAACTTCTTTTATTTCAATTATACCATTTATATAGCCAATAAAATAATTGTGTTTGGATATATTTATTTTTTAAAATCACCAATGGTAAAGAAAATATACTTTCTATTAATAGCTCAACTTAAGGGAACTAAAATCAAATGGTGAATTCAATCTTAACAACAAGCCAGCACTCTTGCATTCTTGCATGGAACACTAAAAAAAGGAACCTCAAAACACAGGTCAATTCAGAGGCTGTCAATCAAGCTAAAACTTTATACCAAGTACATCCTGTGGTGCTCATACTGTGTAAAATCTATTATGAAGCACTCCTCATAGGAAACAGATTAGACCACTAACCTGGTGACATACTGTGAGAAAGAAGAAAAAAAGAAAAAAAAACTACCCAGCAAGCAGCTCCTTTTAACTAGCTACCATAGTCTGAATGTCTGTGTACCCCCAAATTCCTATAATGAAATTCCACTCTCCCCAGGTAATAACATTTAAATGTTGAGTCTCTGGGCTGATTAAGAGATGAAGCTCAGCTGGGTGAGCTTATGAATGATGTTGTGACCCCTGAAAATGTGTTCATTTAAAGAGGGCCCCAGAAAAACACCTCACACTTCAGCCATGTGCGGTTGCAGGAAACAGCAGTCTAGGACTCTGAAGTGAGTCTTCAGTCACCAAATCATCGAACTTAACCTTGGACTGCCAAGTCTACTTCATAGAGTTCCTAGAAATCAGTTTCAGTATATGGCATTTCCCTGTTGCTGCATGAATTACCCAGGACAGCTATTCTTTGAAACTGTGACAGATTTGAAGAGACACCAGTAAGATTCCCAAATGTCTTCAGAGGTACACACTACGAATTTCATGTAAATTGTATACTGTAGCCTTTCAAGCAAGCGACCTGCTTTCTTTACACAGCAAAGACATTTAAATGAGCCATGAAATGTTCACTCTGAAACATGAAGACAGTGAGCAAAGGTAAATGGCTTGCCTCATGCCATGAAACAGCAATCAGCAAAATGTGTGGTCTCTCCAGGTAAGTACACAGCATTGCTGCACCTTCTACTCGGACCACAGATGCTATCTGCACAACTCTAAGCAGATGTACCCATTATAAATTCAGTGTATTTGTACAAAATAAAGCAGCCACATTGGATCTCAGTGCAAAGAATACTATACATAAAGGAGGAATAAATGCTGCAGCTAAGCCTTTCAAATGTCTCCTGATATGTGCTGAAAGCCATCATGAGAAGTAGTAATTTATTGTAGTGTAAAAATGTGCACTCTGATTCATTTTTAAGACTTCACTACTTTCCTCTCTCTTTTATTTTTACCTCTAATGTATAGAATTCTTCAGTCCAAATCTCCAACATCTACCATTGCATAGGACTCCTTTTCTAAGGATTAAGCTTGGAATTTTTACCTTTAAAATAAATGATGGCTCATCATATTTGACAGGATTGGGCATCACCTAAGAAATAAACCTCTAGGCATGTCAGTGAGGCCGTTTCTAGAAAAGACTAAGGAAAGAACATGCCTAACAAGCATTTCTCTCTACTTCCCTACTGTGAATGCAAGACACCCAGCACCCTCCTCCTACTCCTGCTCAGACTCTATGGAGCAAAATAAACCCCTTCTCCCTCAAGATTCTTCTTGTCATGCACTGTCACACAACTGATATCCAATGCCTCTTAAAAAGTCAACACTGTCTGTGAGTCCCTAGTTAACAGACTACAAGATGCCAGGATCTCTTACCTGGAAAACTTGAGTTTGCATCAATGGTGATATTGATGGCCACACATCCTGCTCCCTATCCTCTCCCTCCTGCCTGGATATCAGAGTACTCGGCTTAGGGAGAGCTCATACCATGAACCACACTCATTCTAACAAGGTATTAATAGACTATATGAATTAACTAAAATAGCTTCTGTCACCTAGGCCGATTTCTGCACTTCACAACTCTTGTCATGTTGCTGTTGTGCTGGGGTCTGAATCATACTTCTACTATCCCCATCACATTGAGGCCTGCCTGTCTGTCCATGAAATTAAATAAACCCTGTGTCTTCAAAGAAAAAAAATCTGTCTAGGTGTCTACCATGTGTTTGAGAAACACAGAGCTCACACTTTTAATCCTAGTACTTGGGATCACATGCCTTTAATCCCAGCACTAGGGAGGAAGAGACAGAAGTCATATATATGCCTAGGAGGAGAGAGGGATACAAGGCCAGATGAGACAGGAGCTCATTGCATTCAAGATTCCTAGAGACAGGATCGCCCATTTGATTTGAGGATTTAGTGGAGGTAAGAAGTACCTCCACTAGTAGCTGGCTCGTTTACTTCTCTATGGAGAAAGTGCCCAGTGTCTCACATTTATAGTCATTTAGTCAACACACTTATTTGTGAAGTGAAAATTCATTCAACCTCAAAGAAGGAGATGGGGATTTGCAAGCTGCTTCTACATTGAACAAGACATAGAACATATCTTTCTGTTCTTTCTCCTCCTTAGGGAAAGAATGCTCTCCTGGGAAGCAAATGACACCACGTCCATACAGGGATTAAGAAATGCCATTCTGTGGTATCTGCACATACAGGATTATTTCATTATCAAGTATCCAGTTTGGTATTTCAAATATTATGCCTTTAATATAATGAAGGGACAAATACATCCAGGGATATACTAACCCTAGGTTGATTTTTACAACACACATATCAATAAACAATATCACTATTTTCACAATGAATGCTTTGGTTAATGTAGTATTTTTTGGAAATTAAACCTGTTCCTCAAATTTCTCAGAAGAAGCCTAAGGTACTTAATATAACTTGTCCAAATAAGTTACTGGAGATAAGTTTTTACCTTAAAAATCTATGAGTTTTAGAAACCATACAACCTTTATGAAGCCAAATTAAATTCCAGACCAGATGATTTTATATAGCACATCTATATAGATCACAAGGGAGTTTTCTTCAAGGCAGATTCAGGTCTAGAGATGAAGAATGCAGCCTCAGAGGCTGTATTTCTAGGAAGTTCCCAGATAACTGCCTGTCGGAGAAGCATGAATCAATGGCAAGATTCAAGACCCTAGAAAAAAATTCCAAGGAACTACCATCATATACCTAGTACAATAAAGTACTATCAAATTTAAAAAAAAGAATAAAATCAAGCAATCATCTTAATTTTGTGATAAAGAAAAAAGACAGTATTAGGTTAGTGAGACAAACTAAATGGAAATTACATACAGAGCATACAGACATAGGAAGTCAGACATTTCAAAGCTGGACCATTGTTGAACAAAACAGAACTAGGATGGAAATGCATAGATATATACAAAGAGGCACTGAAAGGTAACAAATATTCAGCTATGAGACGAGGATACCTTAGTGCACAGACACAAGCAGAGGAGCATCATAGTAGTTACAAATAATGCTACAAAAATTCCAGAACAATTAAGACTACTTCATTTTCAAAGTAGGAGAAATGAGATAAAAATACTCCTTAAATTCTCACTTTGATGATGTAAAAAGAGCAAGCAATGGATGCCCTGTTAGCACAGAATCTCATTTTATGGTTTGAGGAAATGTTATATTTCTGCCAATGTTAACAGAGAGCTTGTCATTTCCTAAGATTTTTCTATAAGAATCATATGTGAAAATGTGACACACACCATAAATCACAGTACTATTTCACCACTAGATGGCAAGCTTGTGACTCAGCAGCTCTTACCTCTAGGAACACTAGCCTTTTAAACAGAAAAGCAATCTAAGAAAGCAGGCCCTGACATCTTAAAATGCAAATGATTTAATTAAGAAAACAAGTACTTTGCAACAAAGCATTATGCAGCTAACAGATAATTATCACCACATAGTTTCTGCTTTTCAAAAACCAAACTGAAACACTTAAGGATTACTTTTTCTAATACACATATTTTAATTTCAAATTAACCTGGGGTAGGGGGAGCAGGGTGCACTATTTACTGAAATAAGAAAACACTGACTTGGGGATATCTAGTTTTGAGGTCTCACTTGCTCATCCTCTAATGAGTCTTAAATAGAAATACCCTCCACAAGGTTCCCACAAGCCCTCTTAGAGTGACAGCTCTACTTCAAGCAGTCACTATTCCCAGCTCCTCTACAGATGACTATGAACAAAGAGCCGAATTCTAGTTTGTCTGGCCAAGTCTAGGGTTGAAGCATCAACTCTGACCTTTGGGGCTTCCCTTCTCCACCAGCATCAGCATCAAGAGATCCACAGAACCTGCCTTTTCCTTATAGGGGCAAATGCATATATTTGTCTTTGAAGTGACTTCTTGGAAGGCTTATCTACAGCATCCATTTAAAATACACATTCACAAACCCTGAAGACTAACTCACTGCCTTTTTACAAACTATGAGTACAAACTGAATTATGGTTTTCTTTACATTTTCAGAGAGAGATTCTCCATATAATTAAGCATCTGCTGCTGAAATCACATGATGAATAGCTGACAATTTTAGACTCACTCATGGCCTAGCTTAGAGACAAAGATTCACTTAATTTACTGGTTTTTATAGAATATTTCTTAAATACACTGTAAGGAAACACTAGGAATTTTGGTAGAGCTAGAAGATGTATCATTAGGGGAATGAAAGAAAAATACTTAAAATTTTTTTCAATTGCTTACTTATCACTGAAAATATCAGTTACTGGTATAGATCAGAATACACAATGCTGCGGCATCAAGATTTTCCTGCATTGAATGATCTTAAGATGGTTAGAATTTCAAATTCTTTAGCACATATAATATTCCCTCAGTTTTGCCTTGATGTTAGCAAAATTCCTCATTCTATTTCACTATGCTTTATATCTAACCTCGTACTCATATCTATTGGCTATCCCTAAAAGCTACTAAAAAAATGAGATATGCTGGAGCTGGAAAGATGGCTCAGTAGTCTGTTCCTGGCATCCACATGGTAGCTCACAGGGGATCCAACAAGCTCTTTTGACATCCAAGGGTACCAGATATGCACAAAGTGCACAGATATACATGAAAGCAGGAATTGAGGGGGTAAACACAACAGAAAGAAGGAAACAGTAAGGATGGGTGGGACAGTCACAAGAAATCATACCATGAACTATTACATATGTATATATGCATGTATGTATGTGTATAAGACTTTTCATTCTGTATGAGAGATAAGCAGAATGAAGTTGTTGCTGATTCAGTTCTATGAACTCCACCCATGGCCTTATTTATTCTGGTCAAGAGCTACATGGCTTAACTACTTCCCCATTCCTTCCACCTTCTTATTAATCACAAAAAAAGCTTGTGACTTTCAATAAAGGAACTTTGGTTCTTTGGTATTTTTTTAGACATATTTTGCCTGTTTAATACCATTTGTATACATGCCTTGTCACCTTATGTAAACTATAACTTTGTTATTGTTTTTAGGGATTGTTTTTGTTGCAAGAGAGTGCCATGTGTCACAGACTAGCCTCAAACTTACTACATATAGCTGAAGCTGCATCTCCCATGTTACCAGGGTTACCCAGCCTAGCTAAGCACAAGTTTCTTGAAGACACAAGCCACATGAATGTGCCACAGATCTACTTGGCTGACTCACAGCAGAGCACCGTGATTCATGAGGAAATTACCCCCATGTACTTTTGCGTTTACCTCCTCTACTTGGAATTGTAGATGGATTAGGTCAAATGCTTCACCAACAGGTACAGTGAAAGAAAAGGCTTAAACTCTTCACAGTTTTTAAGTTTATAACCTAAGCTGTAGTTCTTCCAAAGTGACTGTCTCTTTTACACTGATATGTTACATAATCCCCTTTTCTTGGATATGATTCAAGCAACAAGGGCAGCTATCACAAACCACAGCAAAGGTCTCTGAACTGTGATTCACTGAGAGTGGCTAACAGCTGACAGCAGCACCGTTACATGAACACTGGTCACTAAGATCTGCGTCCTCTGTAACTCACTGGAGACAGAATGTGCCTGGATATGCTTAGGCTAAGACAGTCCTCCATACAGATGTTTAGGGCCTTACAGTGAGGAACACAGACCTGTAACACTTTGGCTTCATGGTGGAAGTTTACATTTTCTAAGCTTAACTCTCCAACAAAAGAGTACTTTCCCTTAAGTAAACACTAGTAGGGTCCTGCATGGACCCCCGAGGCACCTTGAGCAAGCCTGAAGCTGTTGGCTGGAACATCTTGCCCCAGAGTAGTTCTTGGTACTCTTCTTGATTTGCTAACACACATCTCCTGGGGAGGAACTAAGCCTGAGAGCTTTCACTCTTGACCCTTGATTGTTTTCCACTGTGCTGTGAGTCAGTATATAAACCTGCTCCTTCCCCTCAATAAACAGCTTTCGGCATTGTGCATTGCAGCGTTCCTGTTGCAGGAATGACCTGCTGTCTTGTCTTTTATTTAAATCTCTAGGGCTTCCCCAGATTAGTGGAACAGATTGTAGCATGGGCGCTACAAACACCATGTCCTTTTATCTGCATTTAGGTTTCTGTTTTGACTTCACCTTTGTTGTGTGCTCATTTCTAAAAGTTGGGATAAATTATACTAAGCCTGCTTTACTTCAAATATTTGAGAAAGTCTTCTCAAGTCAGGTCACACTATGCTGAGATGCATTTCCTCAGAAGCTATTTAGCCAGTGAATTCTTCACAAACTATGAACTAAAGATACAGAGGTGACTCATGAATAAATCAATTTTGTGATTATCTAGATTCTATGTTGAAATAAAGCACTTAGAGATGGTAATAAAAATAATTTGACTTACATCAATTTATTCACTACTAGTGAACTCACAGAATGAAAAAAAAAAAAAAAAAAGAGAGTTCCTAAAAAATGTTCTGATTGGGAAATACGGGCAGGATCCAGTAATATACTTTTCCTATGACTACTATATTCCAAGGTTGACTGAAGTACCTTAAGATGTTGAGATAAACTGATCATCTGGAGTCTTACAGCTATTAACATCACCCCTGGTAATTTTACCTTTCTGCTACAACTCAGCATTAATGAGATTTGTAGAACATTTTGCTGCAGTAATCTCAATCGAGATGATTTAAACCAAGAGTTAAGTTAATGCTAAGAATTTGTCAGAAGCATCCCTTTACATATACTCAATTCCTATATGACTTTTTAAAATTCAATTCTGGAAACTTGTTACCTTAGCCTACTTTCTCAAGCTGACTTACTTTAAAAACAAAACAAACAAACAAAAAACCAAAGTAAGCTGATTTGAAATATTTTAATGCCTAATAATGACTGGGAAAGGGGTGAATGGATGCAAAATTAGCAATCTTTTCTCTCATGGATACAATTTCATCATTTATTACTGCTCTTAGGTGAGAGAGCTGAACACAGAAAGCAAACAGCATTCCTTTTTGTTGTGAACATGATATGTTCAGCTTAGAAAATACTAGGGAAATATTGCTAGGAGCTCTCTTCCCTGATTCTAATATTCTTTCAATTGCTCCTCTATTGCGGTTTAATAAGGATCAGGATAAACAAATAGGCCGAATAGATGTTTATTCAGGGAGAAATAACTTAACCTAGACAAATGAACACCAGCAAGTTCCACCAGATGCTCTCCTCTCTGTATCCTGCCAGCAAGAGAGTGTTTCCCAGCTCCTTCTCAGACTTAGTTCCACAGGTCACTTCCTCCCCTGGCTCGATCCCCCCAATGGGCGTGGTCAGTGCCACAGAAGGAGACAAAGTGAATATCCCACTACACTCCTCTTACTCCTATCACTGAGCTACAAGCAGAGTTTCCAGAAGACATACAATGGCAATTCACTCCAGATGAATGTCTCAAGCAGGTAGGCTCATAGCCCCACCCTTACCCATTAAAAACTAACTCCAACTTGGCCACCCTAACATGGACACGTGTACTTTGCTTATACATTTATACAATATGGAGAACACTCATATTCACAATGCACAAACTGCTCTATGAAGATCCCATCCCAGGCCTATCCAAACTCCCTGACTACTGCTATTAAGCTGACTTATACATACGTAGAACAGGGTTTCTACTTACCTGCCTACTTTGGATGAGACTAGGATTCAATGAGGTCTCAATTCATTTATAGCAGGGCCTTCCTTTCTAAGTGTGTCCCTTCCAGGTAGTTAGGTTTCTACTGCTGCTATAATCAAATACCAAACACTAAGTAGCCTCAACAACAGTTATTTCTGCCTACTTCTGCAGAATCTAAATTCAAGGTCATGGGATTAAGGTCACTTTCTTCTCCAGATGGCCGCCCTCTGGCTGTGTCCTCTCATATTCTTTGGTGTATGTTTCTCCAAATTTCTTCTCAAACTGTGAGTGGAGAGTAGGGTCAACCAAAAGTAATCATAAATGAAAATGCCATAAGGAAATCTGCTACTATGTGCAATTGAGTAATCAAAACACATTTTAGGTATTGTAGAGAAAACCAGTGACACCAAGTAGACTAGATAACAACCAACCCTAAAGGCTCATTTTAACTTAGTCACCTTATTTAGAAACATCTTCACATACAGTTATGTTGGGAGGTGCTGGGAAAGTTAGGACTTCCAACATATGAATTTGGCAAGAGAACACAATTCAGCCCATACATAGCATTACAACACTAAGCTTACAGGAAAAAAAAACCATTTATTGTTCTTTTTGCTTTCATTCTTAATCCCTTGCTACAGCAAATGGCTTTTTAAATTAAATGTTTCTTGTTTAAATTGCTGTGATCCGTACTTCCTAATCAAATCCTTGTTTAAACCATAACTCTCCTGCTTTCTATGGTCACGATTTTGTTGGATTTGGGGTCCCCTCCCCCTCAGTGTGTGTGTGTGTGTGTGTGTGTGTGTGTGAGAGAGAGAGAGAGAGAGAGAGAGAGAGAGAGAGAGAGAGAGAGAGAGAGAGAGAGAGAGAAAGAAAGAGATGGAAGTACAGTTGCTTTCAGAGTCTAGAAGAGGGTGTCTGACATGCCAGACTACAGCTGGAATCGCAGGCAGTTGTGAGCTGCCTGACTTAAGTGCTGGGCACTGCACTATGGTTCTTTGCAAGAGCTGTACAAACACTTTACTGCTGAGCTATCTTCAGCCCCAGGTCATGTTTTAATAACCTCAGCAGTCCTAGAATTTCATAATTCATTGACTTAGACTTTTTAAAAAATGTGTGGAAATGTGTGGAGTTTCTCTTTTTTCTCTTACTTCTTTCTCTTAGCGTTAAAGCATGGCCCGGTTGAATGCTCTAACCCCTAGGGATTATTCTTAACCACCATGACAACTTCACAGATCAAGAGTTCAAGGCCCTGTGGTAGAGAATTAAAGACTGAATTCCCATGGCTTTACCTATTGCTGCAATGGCAAAGCATGCATAACCACATGTTCAGTAAGAAGAAAAACCCAGGCCAACACAAGTATTGCTCTCAGGCATAGAAACAGTTGGATGTCAAAACCTCTACTTCTTCCATTTATACTGAAGTTTTCATTCAAATGTAAACAAAATCAAATTCAGATAGCTCTGAACAAAAGCACGCTGCTCATCTATCTGTCATTTTCTAAAACCATAGCATTTACCACAGTAGTACACTGATTCCATGAAATTAAGAGTGAAATTACAGGAAACTGCATTTTTGAACCTCAGTGTTGGTAGTAGGAATACTTACTACTGCTAGACTGCTTCTATGTACATTAAACAGAACTAGGGGGGGATTTAGGGGAAACAGAGTTGTTGGTCTTTAATTATATATGAGATACGCTCAAATACATGATACATACATATATGGTGCATGTCCACATGCATGATATGTGAGCATATTTTATGTATGTGTACAAACATATACATATATTAACAATAATATTTGAAGAAAAAAAAGGTGTTATTTATTTGGGGGAACATGGAAGGAACTGGAGCGAAGGACCTGGAGAGAGGAAAGAGAAAGGGGAAAGCAATGTAATTATATTTTGAATTAAAAATACATAAAAATGCCCAAAAAAGCTATTATCATCTTTAGGATAAATTTACAAAAAAATGAAAACTATTTTTTCAAACTTCTTTTGGGAGTGCAATTAGAGAAGTGAGTGCTTGGGTTATAAGGAGCAGGGTTCCTTTATGTACGTCAGAGGCTCTCCATAGTGTTGGATCTATTCATTCACTAAGTTTTTCAGTCCTCATCATCTTTCAGGCATGACCATAGACAGGAACCTAAGGGTAATACTTGGTCCTAGAACTCTCAGATAGGCTATTTTTGAAATAATTTTTTATTTGTATTTTATTTACACTGGTATTTTGCCTGCATGTATGTCTGTGGGAGGGTGTCTGATCTTCTGGTACAGGAGATAAGGACAGCTGTGAGCTGCCACGTGGATGATGGGAATTGATCTAGGGTCTTCTGTAAGAGCAGTCAATGCTTTAACCACTGAGCCATCTCTCCAGCCACCAGACTGGCCATCTTTTATGTATATATACTATCGTGCTCTGTTCAAAAACTTACTCTGTCAGACATCCTAATGGCAGTGATCTCCTTGGCACATGGAGAGCACTAGTGTTTTCAGCAGATACTCTCTGCTATGCTGGTTGAGTGTCCTGTGATCCCAGGATGCTTTGGGTGTTGTAACCAACATGGAACTCAGCAGGAAAACCTACCATCAAAACACTGAGGCCCTGAGACTTCTTATTCTTCCTCCATCAGATTCCAGGAGCATAGGCAATAAAGCCAACATTATTGCCAAAGACAAAGTGTAAAGTAAGTGTGTCTTCATCATTCCAAAGCTTCTTTTGACACTCCCTCTAAGATGTAAATCAATGCCTGCACTTACATATATTTTCCCATTCCCAATTACAAAAAAAAAAAAACATACTTAAAGCAAAACTATAAAAAAGAAAGAACAAACACTTTAATTTTCTATATAAGTTCAATTTTAGGCTTAATTATATGAACAACCAACCATAATTATATTGTTTAATTATGCTAATTTATAATAATTATATTTGAGCCTTTTGGATAAAATGTTATTTTAAAATCACATAACTGATCATTTCAAACTGCTGATAACCATAAATGGAGTGTTTATTGTTCCTTTGTCAAAGCCATTCAAAACCACTGCCACTTGTAAATTACCTTGCTTATTTATTTATGCAGACACTTCAGTACAAAAATGTTTATGAAAACTGAACGCTATCAATATGGATTTAAGGAAATATCTGTAAATGTGTAGAGGCTATAGACTCAAACTCTTTTAACTATGCCACACTATTCTCATCTGATTAGAGATCAGATAAGAACTTTAGCAGGGTAAGTAAGAAGAAATAAAATCAAACTTAAATTGAAAAGCAAAACCCTTGGGAAGTGAAATAAACATATTATTTAAGGAAGCTACTAACACTAAATTATAACATTTTTCTCCTCACTGTAATGAGGCAGGGAGGAAACAGATGTGCATTCTTGGAAGCACCAAATGACTCGCTGGAAGCTGCATCCTGACCTCAGTGCTAAAACTGTGAATAGTGCTGAGAATTACAAACTATCACATGGGGTCAGCAAACCATGCGTTCTGCAAGCTAAGGATGTCATCACATATTTAAGTGATTGAAAAGACAGGAAAAGAATATTGTTCCTAGTCCTATCATGGAAATTTGTAATGTTAACACTTTACTGTCCATAAAAATCTGACTGAAGCCCAATTATACCCATCCATTTATACAATATCTATCTTTACTTCCATCCTACAATGGCAGAATTGAAGTACTATAACAGAGAGTACCATAAAGTATTTGCTCTGTAGTCTGACACAGAAAATGTCTGCTAACCTATGATGATGATGAATACTTACATATTCATCAAATGCATCTGTTGTATGTTTTCAATCTATAGTTTTAAAAACAAGACATTTGCTATTATTTTTGTTCTAAATAAATCTATGATGCCAACCATATGTGATACAGTGTATGTGGGGGTGGTATATACTCAGAGAACTCAAAGAAAACTACTAAAGAGAAAACATTATGCAGAATATTTCAATAAAGTATCTTTTTGCAAGAATGGAAGGAATAATGTACAGTCAGAAAATATGTTTTCAAAAGAAATATAAATAGAACAAAAGCCATTAGCATCATGACATGTAAGCCGGGAAATATACAAGATAGAGAGGTCATGGCTAGTTTTAAGTCAACTTGACATAGAGCCATTTTAAGAGGAGGGAACCTTAACTGAGAAAATGCATCCATAAGATCCAGCTGTAGTGCATGTTCTTAATGACTGATGGGCAAGGGCTCATCCCATTTTTGGGGAGTTATCTCTGGGTTGTTGGTCCTGCATTCTGTAAGAGGTCAGCTGGGTCCTCAGAGAGAGTTCTGGTGCAGTCAGGGCTACATAGAGAAACCCTATCTCAAAAAAGAAAAAAAGGAAAAGGAGAAGGAGGAGGAGGAATAAATGAATGAATAAATGAATGAATGAATGAATGAATGAATGAATGAAAAAAGAAAGAAAAGAAAGCAAGCTGAGCAACGCCAAGAAAGCAAGGCAGTAAGCAGCAACCACCACCGCTGCCATGGCCTCTGCATCAGCTCCTGCCTCCAGATTTCTTCCCTGACTGAGTTCCTGCCCTCATTGCTTTTGATGATGAAGTGTTATCTGGAACTCTGAAATAAACCTGTTTCTTCTGAAGTCTCTTTTGGTCATGGTATTTCATCACAGCAACAGTAACCCTCACTAAGGCACTGTTATAGAAACATTTTTATGTATACATAAAATCTTTGATTTTTAGTTTTGACTTTGGAATAAATTTGTGCTTTAGTTCTTTAAATGACTTTTAAATGATTTTATTTTTTACTGAGATAGTTGCAGTCACAGATATGAGACAATGCTAGTTTGCTCCAATATCCACACTTTACAAAACTATAGTACTGATGTAGTCTACCTAGCTTATTCACACTCACCATCCATCATCTCCACTAAAAGAAGCCATTCCTGTCATCTCACCAGGCGCTAATGAAGTCCTCCCCTCGGTCAGTGAGCACAAAGGGAACTTGAATCTACCTCTATGTAATACACTGACACAATTCCAGTACCACCCAGGTGGTGGCAGAGGAGGCCTGAAGGAAGCTGTAGGTTTTACCATGCCCCTCTGGGAACACTGTCTGCAGAGAACAAGAGGCAGTAACCCAGCAGACACACAGAGTGACACCTACATGTCAAGTGATTCTAATTAGGGATCCTAGGTCTGTACCTGGAAGAAAAAGGCAGTGATTTTCTTTCTCCTGAAAAACATATTATACATATATATTCAAGCCATATGTAGTATGTATGTATGTATGTATGTATGTGTGGATGTATATGCATGTATGTATGTATGTATGTGTGTGTATGTATGTATGTATGTATGTATAGTTTTGAAGAACATTTAGGTTCACAAAACATGAAAACATCTACATTTCAAAAAAAGACAATACAAATATGAAAGGGCAGAGATATTTTATCTGATATTTTAAAGCAAAGGATCATAAAATTATGTTTGAAGGACCAATTATAAATATGGCTTAAGATCATGAAAAAGGTTATGAAGGAAAAGACAAATTAACATTAATAATGATATATAATTAAAAAATTAAAAATTTCAGTCTTTGAAGCTCACTGGAACAATAGCTGAAACTAAAAAGAAAATAAATCAATAAACTAGAAAGCCAAATAGTAGTGGTGAGAGAGAATGAGAAAAATGAGCACAATCTTGGAGACCTGAGGAATTATCACAAATAACCTCTACTCTGTGTCTCTGTAGTCACAGAATACAACAAATAGCAAAATGGTCTGAATGGTACTCAATGGTTGAACTCTGCAAATCAATCAAGTGACATAAATCTATTGATTCAAGAAGCAAGATAATTCAAAGTTTAACTTAGTCTATTTTCAAGCACATCATCATTAAATCTCTGAGTTCTAAATACAAGAAATCTGCTGATTACACGAGGGGAAAATGGTATAAAAATTAGAGTAGTGGTATAGTCTTCTCAGAAGGCACCAGGGCTAGCAGTTAAGTGGCAAATGTAATTTAAGAGTGGTCAATCTACAATGCTGTATCTATCAAAACAGCTTCAGGAAATAAGGGGAAATCAATATCTCCTCAGATAAAAAGAATGCTGAGAGATTTCTTTTTTGTCAGTAAATTTACTCTAAAAGGAGGCTTAAGTGAATTTTCCAATAAGAAAGATGATTTAGAAGAAAAAGGAAATCAAATGGAAGCAGTAGCAGCCAAGGACATCAGATCAAAGATCAAAATGAACCGCAGTATGCCCACAGGTGATAAAAGATGACACACCCGCCTTCTATTCTTTAGTTTGTGAATCATGTCAGTAGCTGAACAAAATATAACCTGATCCCTGTTGATGTAAAATGAGGGAGAGGAAAGCAAACCTAAAGAGAGGGACTATTTCTCTACTCCATGCCAGCTGTTAAAAGTAAATAGTAAATTGGGATACTTTTGGCATGATTTGGTAGCGATGAGTGACCTCTGCGAGAGTAAAATGAAATGCTAAACTATATCTGAGCAACCTACAGAATGGCAAGAAAAAGGAAACAGCAAAAAAAAGAAAATGACAAACACTGAGTACATTAGTAACTTAAATCTGAACATCCAGCCATGTGGAATGTAAATGGGTTCATTATGCTAATTAAAAAGACAGGTGGAGTGAATTTAAGAGTATGTTTCAACAATAAGCTGCTTTAAGAAACTTATCTCAAACATGTAATGACACAGGCAAACTAAAAGTAAATGGAAGGAAAAGATGCATCCTGCAAACATTAAGCAGGAATGTCAATGTACCTGATAAATCAGACAAGAGCAAGGAGCGTTAGTGGAGACATTACGTAATCCGTGGAGTCAATTCACCCACAGAGAGACATCTAAACATACATGTACAAAAGCAAAACTAAAAATGTATGGATCCAAAACTTCTCAAACTGGAAGCACAAAGGCTCTGATACTGTCTGAAGAATTACCAGATTAAGATAGAGAAAAATAAAGATGCAATTACCAAACAAAAACAGTACCAAAAATCTATACACAACCATCTTTCATGAAATATGAACGGATAGAATTGAGCATCACATAATTCTGTGCCATGAGCTAGAGGGGATGGAGCTACCAGTAAGTCCATCACAGTATGAGACAATGGCTTACACTATCCATTTTTGTGTAGCACTGAGGATAGTAAGAAAGAGAGGGATTAATGTCCTCCTCCATATCTGCAAATGCCTCTTGTCCTTTTCTGTTCCATTCAGTTTTGATTCATATGGAGGTACTTCGGTGTGGCATGCAGACAAATGTTCAGAATCCTCTTTTCTCTGGTGCATTTGTTTACCCTGTCATCATAATGAACTGTCCTTGTTTCCAATAATTTTCTTTGCTCAAAGTCTAAGTGGCCAAATATTGATACAGCCATTCCTGTTTCTGATTAATGTTTATGTGGCATAATTTCTCCCAGCCTTTTCCTCTGAACTTACCTATGCCATTAGATTTAAAATGAGTCTCTCAAAGCAGTTATAATTGGTAGTTAACATTATTTTATGTACTCTGCGGTCCCTGGACTTTGTGTGGAACAGTTAGAATTTTATTTTCCAGGTGGCTATCACATGTTAGTATTTAAATGTGTCTTGTCATTATTATTATTTGTCTACTAATTCCTCTGGCTCCCATTCCTATTTTACTTCTTTGCTTCAAAACTGAATCTTGGTTTCTTCAATGTTTTAAGGAGACTTTCTATACAGTCTTTATAATGCCCTGGTTTCTCAGAGTATTTTACATGTGTGTATATATGAACACATATATGATTTACTGTAGGCTGCTAATAACAGTACAGTATCACCTCCAGGAGAGCATGGAGAGTTTATTTTTCACGTAGTTCACTTTGTTTCTTGACTTCTAAGTATAGTTTTAGAGTATTATGTGGCATTATGATTTTTTTTACAATCAGCAAACATGATTTTAAAAAGTCATGAATAGATGTTTAGTCTATTCCATATACTCTTCTTTGAGTTCTATTGTTGTTCCTGATTGCCCACAACTTCTTTAATCATTTCCTTCCTGCTTAAGAATTTTATCCAACCTAAGAACAAAAATCTGTTTATGACAAGTTGGTTTATTTGTTTTTCTCCAGTTAGTATTGATTCCCCCACCCCTTTTTATTGTCCTGAGTGACAATATTGCTAAACTACAACTTGAAGTAGATAACAGTGTTCTTTCAATGACTGAAAATATTCTAGTCTGTAAACTACTGGTAGGCCTGGTTGGTCATTTGTTGAGTTGATAGAGGACCCATGAGCACCTACTTTTCCAAATACTGTAATAAAAGTGTAATAATGTAAAAGACTAAGTAGAAGAAAACAAAGTATTTATATAGTCATGAGATGAGGTAGCTATACAACTTTTTACTGAACTTCATAGCAGTGATCATAGTTATAGAAAATAGATCACAAAAGGAAAAGGCAACAAATGTGGGGGTCAAAATCCTCACCTCAAGGTGAGAAAGTTAAGACATAAAATGTTAACATTCTCACTGTAGCACAGTTAACAATGGCAGAACCACCCTTAAAACTCAGAAAGTTTGTCTACAGGGTCTCTGATCTTACCCAAGAGACATCAGTGAAATACTACATGACATAGAGGCAGAGTAAGTACAGAGTTTATAGAAAGGATTCCATTTTACATGAAATAAGCTCAAATTAATGATGGCATTCGTTTAATGCACAGTGTCACAGAAAAAAAAAACACATGAGATAGATTAAACTTTTAAATTCTACGACTTACAGCACAGAAAGAAAACCTCATTGATCCCAAGAGGTTGATAAACACGTAAAATAATCGTAAATAATAATACACAGAGATTTAAGGTAAACAAACAGTATGAATAAATAAACTAAGAAGCAACATAATTTCTCAATACCCAGTAAGTTAGCAGAGAGTAAGCAGGCTCAATGGGTAATGCTCAAGAATTTGCCCTTCAAATTTAATATCTGAAATAACTGTATCTTGACCCGGAGTATTTCAATCTTCCATCAAGTCGTTTACTCAGAAAACAAACAAGAAAATGAAAATGTTAATTAGAAAGCAAAAAAAAAATAAAACCAAATTAGGCCATAAAAATAAAAGGCTAACTCCACTGTACTTGCATTTTTAAGTCATTTGACATTTTTCATTTGTAGATCCCAGCTACAAATCATGAAACCCAAATGAAGATACTCATAAACATATCACCATTAGGGAAAGCAAGCAGCTTTTCACTCCACCAAACTTATTAATAAAATAAACCCAAGTAAAGGTCTTAAGTATTTGAGTGGCAACAGCAAGAGCAGTGCAATGCCATTAAGCTTTCTATATAATGGAGGAATTAAAGTTTAAGCACTACTATTAGGCTATTCAAAAAAAATGCTGAAAATGTGTTAAGAGAAATAACTCTATGTAGGGGCAGAAGAGATGACTCAGTAGGCAAATTATCTACCAACAGCAAGAAAACCTGAGCCCAGATTCCAGCACACATGCAAAAGTCAGGTGGTAGAAAGCTTCCATAATACCAGGACTGGGAGGCAGAGAAAGGCAGAGTTCCTTAACCACCATACTAGCCCACTGGTGAGCTCCTAATTTACTGAGACCTTGGCTCAAAAAATAGAGTACAGCATGACTGATGTAAAACATCATCTGTAGGGAGAGAGAAGCAGAGAGGGAGAGATAGAGAGGGGTGAGGGAAGGCAGAAGGAGGGATGGAAAGAGGACTGGAGGAAGGAAGAGGGAGCTAAAGAGAAAGAGCCTTTAACTATGTAAATCTTTTCCTTCCAACTCTAAATTCCAAGGCAGCTCCCCTTTGTCTTGTGAAAAAAAAATTAAAAAAGGAAAGAAAGGAAAAGGAAAACCTCAATACCACACTCTTAAGCTCTCAGTTCTGTATTAAACCCTTACTTCAAAAACACACTATTTTTTCCTTACCATGTTGTGCATTGGTTTCCCCTTTCTCCTAATAGAAATTTAACTGGATGTCATTTGTATCATTAAAAAGAGAAACACCCCTGTCTTTGAAAACACTGTCTTCACCTAAAAAGACTTTCAGCAGAACTTCCCATCTCACTTGTAGTACAACAGCAGACAAACATCATTTACCTTTGAAATCAAAAGGACTTGAGAGGGACAAAGAGATGGCTCAGCCACTAGGAGTGCTTGCTGCTCTCCAGAACTTGGTCCCCAGCCCTCACATTAAGTGTCTCAAAACCCTCTTAGGCTTCAGCTCTAGAGGAGCCAATGCCCTCTCCTCTCTCCACAGGAACTGCAATCATGCCCAACAAACACCCTTCATCCCCACACAGATGATTCCTTAAAAATAATAAAATTAAAAGTTTTAAAAGGACCTGAGAGATAGAAAAATTGAAAAATATCTCATTAATTCCTTGTGTCTGTACTATATCAAGTCACTATAATTACTACCACAAAACTTCGATCACATGGCACTCACTTCTAACTTTTCATCTCAGCAGAGGCCAAACCCTGGACTTGGAAAGAAACTCATCTCTCTCCCACTGAAGCAATTTTACAGAAGATCATAGATCCCTTTATACTGTAAGTGAGAGAAGAACAGGTTAACAGAGGGCATCCTGGGGAAGAAAAGCACAAGTGGTGACTGCTACTAGAATGCCACTCTCAAATATAAAAATAAGGAACTGGAGTTTGTAATAAGTAATGACAGCATTCCCCTTTCAAAATTAATGAAAATCTAAGAAAAGAGAATTACCAATTTACTATAAAGAAAAAGTCATCTTACTACAGCAAAGGGAAGAAGTGAATGGTGTCATTCTGACTAGAAAATACAAATGCAACATAAATCATTCTACAACAAAGCTTTATTTCTGTGTATATAGGTACTTAAGTACCTATATACACTTCATTCACTCAAAAATAAAATTTCTTAATAGTATGTGTCAAGCAAACACAAACAAAAATAAACAGTTTAACATAATTCTAGACCTATGAAGAATTGCATGTAGCAAATAATGTAATTCCTTTCAAAACACCAGATAGTTTCCTATCAAAGGTGCTTTGACTGGAAAAACTAGCTCTAAAGATTGAAGCCACATGTAAAATAGGAAAATAATGAATGTACATAAATATTAAGAAGAGCACAAAAGAATCACACACATGCCCAAATGATGGTAATTATAATTCCTATTCATATGAACTTACAAAGAATACAGAATGGCCAGCATTTAGAAATTGGATCTTGTATGTAGGTCTTCATTTGGGGGAACTGTTGAAAAAGAAATGTTATGGCATAAATAGACTGTAAAAATATTCATCTGTAAATTGATTATATGCTACCATCCTTTACATCATCTTTCATTTGCAAGAAATGGAGATAGAAAGTCAACAGACCCCCTCTATGTGTGCTAGGAGAGATCTACAATGTAGATAGACAGTAGAGTTGCTATTCAAGGGCAACTAAAGCAAACATCACTTACACAAAATGAAGACACTTAAATACTTCTTAGAAACCAATTTTTCCACTGGAAAATTTTGTGATAACCAAAGCACACCACCATAAGATAGTGAAAGCTAAAAACAAAACAAACAAAAACCAAAACAAAATGCAATCCTCGTTTCTGTGAAAATAATTTTCACACTAAGATTGGTTTTTTCAAAAGATAGATTACTGAAGAATATACTTCTCCATTATGAACATAAAAATAAATACACTCCTATTTCAATTCAGAACCTCATCTGTTTCCTGCTAAGCATTCAAAAAAGATACTCCACAAGTGGCAACACATGTCTGACCAAAATCTCGTGGTTGAGCTCACAGGCCCCAGTTGTGAATCTGCAATTGGAGATGTTATCAAACTGTCCTACAAATTTCTATATTTCTACTCTTACTCAGACTGCATGACAGAAGATGCTGTGTGTACTGAGTGGCAGCTAATGGTCAAAGTACACAGTATGCTCAACCATAAATGGGAAATCTATATGCATCTTCTCTACAAGGCATCCTGGAAAAAGTAGAGGGTAAAGATTGTAAGAACCAGAGGCTTTACTAACCAAAATGGTTTCTTCTTAGAATGGCACTTATAGACCCCTGGCAGGCAGTGGTTGCCTGCTCAAGACCTGCACAAATTCAAGTCAATCAACATTTCAACATGAACTCTGGAGGATCTCATGAGTCCCCAGTCCTAACTGAAGACCCGTGATGATTGCTGGAGGGTGGAAAATGTCACCCCACATGTACAGGGGTAGTACAAATGGACCTTAATGAGATATTTAAATGACAAGCAGAAAAAATGTTGGGGGGTGGAGCCACAAGGAGTAAGAATGAGGAGGTAAGATCAAACATTGAATGTAATTTTCAAAGGATTCATGAAAAGATATTTCAAACTGAAACCAAAAGAGGAGGGAAAGATAACTTCACTATTTATATGCAATTATAGCAATTTCTATACTTTCTTACAGTTTGTTCTGTCTATAATTTTTGTTTTTGTTTGCTACGTGCGATCATGAGATAGGATGTTTTTAATTTCTTCATATATCTTTTAATCATGTTTTATCTTCTACCAGCCCCTCCTATAGCCTCCCCCACCTCCCTACCCACCCAAATTCATATTTATTCCTTTGTGTCTTTCTCATTCCAAAAACTCAAAACAAACAAATTAAAAAATGAGACAAATGCTAAAATGAAAATCCCCCCCTTCCACACACAAACAGCAACAACAAAACAAACATGGAGTACATTTTGTGTGGTTTAAGATAGAATTTTAATGAAGTATGGTAGGAGCTTACAAAATTCAAATCTCCTATGACTTTAATACAAGAAAATGGTATCTATTTGCTTGTACTGTTTATGCACTAAAAAAAAATTGCCCATTTTCTACCATATTATTTAAAGTGATAAGCAGAATCAATTTGAGAAAAAAATAAGGAGGTATATGTAGATACTAACATTTAAAATGTAATAGCTAAATGGCAAAAGACATAAAGTGTTATTATAATTTTGAGTGCTAAACTTGGGAGTTAAAGACAGTTCTTTAAAAAAACACAACTGTCAACAAGCAATAAGAGGTTTTTAAATACTTTATTATCATTGTCCTAGTTAATATCTATTGCCCATTGCTGTGATTTTTATAAACTGACCAAAAATAACCTGGGGAGGGGTGGCTTCCATAATTTCAGGAAGCCTAGGCAGAAACTCAAGGTAGGAACCAGAAGGTAGGGACTGAAGCAGAACCATGAAGGAATGCTGCTTATTGGCTACCCCACCCACAGCCCTGCCTCCTGCTTGCTCCTCTTACTTTCTTATACAACCCAGGAACACCAGCCCAGTGTTGTCACAGTCCACAGTAGATAAGACCCTCCTACACCAATTAGCAATTGCTTCCACCTGCATGCCCACAAGGCAATTCCTCAACAAATGTTCCCTCTTCTCAGATGCCTCTAGCCCTCTAGCTTGTGTCACATTCACACACACACACACACACACACACACACACACACACACACACACAGGGACAATTGCAAAACTTGCTTAATTTAGATATAGTTTCTTTCTACATGAATTGCTATGAATTGTTTTAAAGATCACTTTATTAGAGACTTATAAACAAAGGGTCAGCTACCACAAGAAATAAGAAGACATCCAGAAACTAGAGGGTAGATTAATTAAGATTTAGCTAAAGTGAACTTAAAAGGTACGGGAAGGTGTGTGTCCTGGAAGACAACTAGGGAGCCTAGGGAACAACAGCACACATGATGGTAGGAGGCAAGATAGTCAACACAGAGAACAACTTAAAAAAAAAAGTCCAACCATTAGTGAATTACCCTAAGTAAGGAACTGAAAAACTATAACATCTTCCAGGGAAAATAGAAAACAACAAAAACAGGGGTATTACCAAACCAATAAGAATTGAAGATACACTGGAATTTACAAATATTGTCAAGAACACAGTTTCCATGGAGCACACACCATGATCTGTAGGAGATGGAAAATGCCAGTGGATCTGGTGGTGAGGTCATCCAATGCTTCTCCTTCTACTTCATGGGACCATTGGAACTTACAGAGTAGACAATTACCCCTTCCCACAAAATACTGGTACAAAGCTGATTTGTCCAGTAAGGAACATGGCAAATGACAAAGTAAACCCAACAAATCAAATATGAGTGCTCAGTGTTGTTATGTGACAGATGTCATACCTAAGCTGGACTTGGTAGCTGGTAAAGGAATGAACCATTCATCTGCTGAGGAGGTTGTCCCAGGCAGAGAGAGGAGTTTGAGTCTGCTAAGAAAGTGCAAAGAGACCAGTAGCGAGTGACAAAGTCCAAGGATATGGCATGAAATTAGGTGACAGGACCACTGCAAGAACTATGGCTTTTCTGCCCAGTGAGTGAACAGCTATCTAGGAGTTTGAGCAGATGAATGAGAGCCTACCTGGGCAGAGAGCTTATCCACAGAAGAGCTTAATTTAAGGACCAAAGCTGCTCCTACAATGTTTTCTATTTGGCAGCCACACACTGTTGAAGAACTCCAGTCAACATTGTTGGCTAGGTGTGTCATGATCTCTGCAGTGGAATTTAAATGCACCAATAGTTGGGCTCAGAGGGACTAGACAGGCACAGCCAGCCTGGCACTCACTAGAGTGTCCACACATCATGCTCTAACTGTGCTGTGGTGTGAAAACATTGGGCAGTCCTGTCTAGAGGCAAGCAAGCCTTGGTTATCTACATAGGCATTTCAGCCATAATTATAACAACTATAAAACTCTTTATTGTATATTTCTAGTCTTGCAATACAAGTTAATTTTAGTTTTCTTTCTCTATAAAACAGAAATGATTTAAAAATGAACTGAAAATACTTTCATCTTACACATAATTATAAAAAATGGTTCTCAACTTCTTTTATCTGTCCAATTATCATAACTTTCACCATAAAACATATGTGTTTCAAACAGTGTATATAAAATACACTTGTATATGTACACTTATAATAGTTTACTGTCTATGAAAAAAATATCATTTAATTTTTCATTGACAGGCAGAGATATTTAAAATATCCAAACATTTATAAAAAGATAATAAAAATGTATTAACACTCCTATTTTGGCTTTCTATTTGATGTACAATAAAGAGGAAAAGACCTCACTTTGTCAGCTAAGAGACTAAGCATATACCTAAGTGTACCTGTGACTAATCACATGTATGCCTTATGTTCCAAATACAATTATGGAACCTCTTTTTCATTACAATAATGGGCTGTTATACACACTCTCCAATATGCACTAAATATAGGTATGTAATACTAAGGCAAGTGTTATAGGACATTTATTATTCTTACTTTTTTATGATGGAATACTGTCAAATGATCATCATGTGCACAAAATATGAACTTCAAAAAAACACTGAAAAGGATGGTGACTGAAGAAAATGAGGGGGGAAAAATCTATCATCAGCTTCAAATACCTGCTAGTTTTCTTTCTCCAGTTCCTGTATGCCACTGTATATGAGTCACCATATGTCACTAATGGAAGGTACTACTAAGTAAAATATATGCACAGCCCAGCTTGAATGGGCTATCAAACTCTAATTAAAAAATATCAAAAAGCACATAATTTAATTAAAATTAATTAAACAGTGACAGCCTCTAATATAAAAGTTACTACTATACCCATTATTTGAAAAACCTAAGACATTTCTGATTATTTATATTTTATTGTTCATTTTTATTACTTACTTCATTGAGAATTCCATACAGTATATTTTGGTCATAGTTACTCCTCCTCTACAACTTCTCCATTATTTACTCCCCATCCCTTACATATCCAACTTGGTGCCTTCTTAAAAAAACAAAAACAAAATAAACATGAAGTCTAATTTGTGGTATCCCTATATTCTTGGATGTGCGGCCTTCCACACATGGTTGACTACCAGGGGACACATTCTTAAAGAGAACTAAAATACTCTTATCCATAAGTTATCAATGTCTAATACTTAGCTGGGGGTGTGAGTCTGTGCCCCCTCCACTCTCCTGGAGTGTTTGTCACAGTTTGTGTACAGGCTGTCTTGACTGCCAGAGAAAAACAAGTGCAACTGCCCTGCTGTATTCAGAAAACACTTTCCTTAAATCCATCAACGGCCTCTGGCTCTTTCTGCCTCTCCTTCGATGATCCACAAGCCTTGGCAGTGGAGGTAGGTGATTTAAACGTCCTACTTAGGCCTGAGTGAGCACTCTGTGATTGCTTATTCTCTGTACCAGAGCCAATTGTGAGTTTCCATGTTAATCATCATCTACTTCTAAAAGGGGCTTCTCTGCTGAGAGTTGACAGACACACTGATCAATGGGTATGTCAACAAATAATTACTAATCTGTTTAATATTATGCCTGTTTAGCAAAGTAATAGTAGGTTCTGCCACACAGCCTACTACTACCTGACAAGCCACACATTAGTGGCCCCTACGTTGGTGCCAAGAATCAGTCTAAACTTACAGAACAAGCCTTAAGTCTAACCAGAAAGTAGTTGGCTACACCTATAACATTCTGTGCCATTATTGCAGCATCCCCACCCCCCAGGCATGTCTTTCAAGGCTAATCATTGTTGTATCTTGCAGAGTTCACAGCTAGAAATAATTATTACTTTTGCCTCGAGTGGCCTGCAGAGCACCTTCCAGCACTATGAAAGCTACCCAGGAAAGTCCCAGATTGATTTTTCAACATTCAGTGATTCCTATGTGCTATTTTCAAAAACAAGGTCCTACTGTCCAGTTCTGGAGGGTCAGCAAGAGTACTGATAATAGCATGGAATGTTTGGGATCACCCTATGTGATCTCACTGGACAACAGCTACAAAAGAATAAACCTATTTCTGTCTCTGGGTTTTTTCTATATTCTGGTATCTAATAGGGACAATGTTGCTTTCTTACAAGATCACTCCATTTTACTTCTCTCTTTCTCCCTCTTTTCTCTCTCTCTCTCTCTCTCTCTCTCTCTCTCTCTCTCTCTCTCTCTCTCTCTCTCTCTCCCTCCCTCCCTCCCTCTCTCTCTCTCTCTCCCTCCCTCTCTGTGTCTGTCTGTCTTGTAGGAAGCTTCTACAGTAAGTTTACATATGATTTTTATGTTTTGTTTTGTTTTTGTTTTTAGTTTTTCAAGACAGGATTTCTCTGTGAAACAGTCAGGCTGTTGTGGAACTCACTCTGTAGACCAGGCTGACCTGGAACTCACAGAGACCCACCCACCTCTGCCTCCCAAATTTTGAAATTAAAGGTATGTGCCACCACTGCCCAGCTTCCCATGATTTTTTAAACATATCTTTATGATCATTATCCTTCAGATATCTATCCCCTTGTCTATCCACCCTCCCAATTCCCACCTCATGTAACCCCTCCCATCCTTTTAGTTCTTTATATTGCAGTGTCTATCTTTTCTCCCTTGAAATGCCCTCAATTATTTTTAAATAAAAGCAGTTTTGAAATAAAAGTAGGAATTGGATAAACCTAATAAATCATTGAAAACACACTTGGATCATGGAAGATTATAGAACTTCTCTAGATATATCAGGCACCCAAAGATGTTCACAACCACTGTAATTAACAGACAGTAATAAAATCTTTAAAGGAACATTTTTCAACATAATATCTATAAACATCTACTAACAATATTTAGTAAAGCCATGAAAATAATAAAATTTTCATTTTTAATATTACCACATAGGTGGAAATTAACATAAGAAAACCACAAACCCTAAAATGTTTATAAAATGCTAAAATTGAATGAGAATATACTTAGTGAAACTAAACACAATTATGTAACAGTGCTATAATAAATGTTGATGGAAAGAATACTTGTTCCACAATAAAAAGATATGACAAATAAATCAATTCCCTTTAGTTAATTCTTACATTCTTTGTAGTCCCTCTAACTCTCGAAGAAAACTCACTGAGACAGCAAAACAGATTTTTTACTTGAAAAAACAAATGTGTTGTTAAATACCCTGAATAACAAACAGGGAAGAAAACATCTTGAACCTTACCTGGTTCATTTATTATGAAGTTACAATCACAAAAGAAACTGTACACTATTCAAAATTGGACAAGCAGATGGTTATGAAAACTAAAAATCCAGAAAAGATCTAATTACAGACATTTAATACAAGGTAAATTAGACATAATAAAGCCAAAGGACTGGGAAGAATCATTTGATAAACAACTAGATAGCATGTCACAACAGAATACTTCTGATGTAAATTTATGCCTTACATCATAAAATATTTATATTGCAATAAATAAATTGTAGGCACAATTTATCAAAATAGAGGTAGACATGAAGAGGTAGCATTTGTTTTTTGTGGAGATATTAGTTTTCCCCAAGCTCTGTTTTAAGAACAAGAAAAAACACAAAGCTGAAAAATGATCTGATACACAGCGAATGTAGAAAGCCTCTAGACACCATCATAATCAAAGGAAAAGAAAAGCTGACTTGGATTCTCGGCTATTCCCTCCATAAGAGTGAGAAATAACTGAAGAACTAACTTCAGGCTGAATACCCACATTTAACAGTACAATTAGGAACCCAATTCCTGCATGAAAGATATTTAACATCTCCTACTTGAAGTAGCATGTTTGGCTTGATGTGTTCAAGTCTCAACAAAAAAACAGTAGAGGGTTTCTTTGCATGAAAGCTATGGAGTGAGGCACTAGAAGAGGAGTGGTTTGCACGCTCTTGACTCCTAGGCTTCACTGTCAGATGTTCTGTTAGAGCATTCTTCAAGGTCTTCTGAAGGTTGAATATCACATATTCCTACTTCATAGTTATTTGTTTGTTCACACGATCGTTAGACTACTATACACAAAGTAAAAGAGAAAGCGAGTTTTACAATGCAGCTATGACCGAATGCAATATCCATCAATGCTAGGAGATGTGTAGTGTGATATCTAGTACAGTGCATGGCATACTTGAAAATGGGTCAAGCTAAGGAAATATAATATGGTGGAATTGGGTGTGCTGTTTTAAAGGGGTGGTCAAAGAAGGGCAACTTTATTGGAGAAACTTCTGTTCTAGGAGGATATTTATCCCCAAGTTTTGCAGATGGGATAAAAGAACTGTATGTAAGCTCACATGATATTTGCTGTTAGACTTTTGTTAATTAAATAACAGTCAACAGTCAACAAATTAACAAATTTTCTTTAATGTTAAATATATTTAATAATACTAATGTAAATGAGGAATACAGTTAATAACTGTCATTTGCTTTTGAAGTTAAATTCAGTTAATGACATTTAGAATATATGTGTTTAAATATATGTTACAAATAGTAACTTTTAATGAAAAAAAAAAGGAGTGGTCTGGGATCCCATCAGCTAAGTTCTTCTACCCTAGGATTAAAAGGTGAAGAATAATCACCAAAACTCTGAGGGACAGCCACAGCTGTCATAAGGACCAAGAGGTCCAGCTCAGGAATGTTGCTGCCAACCCAGACTACAATTGAAGGCCAGAACCAGAGACAACAGAATAGACTTCTCTTTCCTGCTTCCCTTCAAACCCACCAAAGGAAAGAGGGCTCAAGGCAACACTGCGGCATTTGGGATGAATGGACAAAGGAGGAGACATGTCTAGAGAAAGCAATGTTCACCCTCACAATCAATCACTCATCTTGCTCAAGCTCTAGTTTATATCATTGACCTTACTAGTTTCAGTCTTGTATTACACCTCATGGGAGGATCCTTGACAACCTGAGGCTGTCCTCCTTTTCCCGTGTAGCCACTAAAAAGCCCTTGATCCTGAATATCAAAAAGCAAAACTTCAGAACAAGCCAAATGATCAACATGCATGACAGAGAAATGGTCGATGGGTTCATTATTGTGAAGTCCATGTAAAAGTATGTATGCTGCAACATGTGACAAAGGCTGTATTCTTTTATCAGCTTAACATTATAAGCATGCAAACCACATATGAATTAAAATAGAAAGAAATATGTTAAAAATTTGATGCCACTAAGTATGGCTAGGACACAGAAAGAGGTAGAAAAAAAATGAGAAAGGAGGGGAAACATTTGTCTATCTTATCCAATGAAGACACAGATAACATTTGAGAACAATTGTAATTTTGCTATAGACAATTAAAAGAAATAAAAGAGGGATCCTGCTAAGCCCTTAGCCACATTTACCCTAGTAAAGAGGAAAATGTTTGGTCTGTTGTTATTGTTTTGGTTTATTTAAGTCAGAAACAGATTAAAACACAACTATATGTAAATGGGAAGAATGAACAAGGGAGAAAGTATATTTTAATCTCATAATCGCATGAAATTTAAAAGACCTGTTTCTTTTCAAAATTACCTAAGATTATGCAAGATATGAAAATGAGAGGCTACATTAAAGAAATGCTTTCCATGAATACTAGCTAATACTCACTTTAGGGTCAATATCACACAGAAGCCTGTTACTACACAGACACAAGCTCATTATTGCATGGGATATTTTTGTTTCCTAACATATAAAAACATAAGAAATTTTTTTCAATTGTTTTAACACTGGCTAATTTTATGTCGACTTAACACAAACAAGAGTCATCCGGGAGGAGAGCCTCAATTCAGAAAATGCCTCCATAAGATCAGTACTCAAACCTGTACAGTACTTTTCTTAATTAGTGATTGATGGGGGAGGTGCTATCTCGGGGCTGCTGGTCCTGAGTTCTATAAGAAAGCACCTGAGCAAGCCACGATTAGTAGCCAGCAAGCACCACTCCTCCATCAGCTCCTGCCTGCAGGTTCCTGCCTGTTTTTGAGTTCCTGTCCTGACTTACTTCAATGATGAACAGGGATATGGAAGTTTAAGCTACATAAACCCTTTCCTCCCCAAGTCACCTTGTTTATGGTGTTTCATCAAAACAATAGTGCCCCTAACTAGGATAGTGTACAAAGATGAAACTACAAAGAAAGACATTGATTAGATATAATCTTGCCATGGAAGAAAAAAAGCACTATAGTGGAACCAAAGTGGTAAATTTTGAAGGGTCATATCATTACCTTAACCTGTGAGATACCTCTGTACCAAAAAGCTATAACTGTAATGAGGAGATATTTGACACAAATAGTACAATCATGACTTTAGAAGCAGCAGTACTTACTGGTACTATCCAGCAACCCCAAATAAATGCCCCCAAAAGTACCTGCTCAAAATGACTCAAATCTAGTGAGTTGCTTTCTTTACAAAAAATACTGGTTTGTATCCTGTTCCAGAAGAAATAGAACATAGCAACTCCCTTTGCAGCCCTAATCAGCAATGCTGTAAGACCTCTGACACTTTCTGAAGACTCAGTCTGAATTATCACTGGTCTTCATAGGATTACAAAGATATTGAGTCACAGTTCACTTCAAATTCAACTACTACCCACTCTACATTCTCAGTCTTGGGAAAAAACCTACCAGAATTCACCCAGCCTTTGAAATCCCAAAGTTTGGGAATCATAAATCACTACCTTTCTCTCAAGATCATCCAATTCAACCAGTAAGACAAAATCTCACAAATTCTTTCCATAAGAGACTCTAATGTACAACTATTATCCAGAACCACTAACCAAAACAAATATTCTCCATCCCTTCCCTTAATCTTAGACAGAAAATGCTACCACCCATTTCTCAGTTGAACAGTTTCCTTGGAAAAATACAAACAACTGTCTACATTCCCCCAAACAGGGCACAGATAACAAAGAATTCCACTAAGTCCAACTTGAGAAACCAAAGAGCTAAATTGGGCTTACTTTTGTAACATGGGTGAGGGGTTGTTTACAGTATCACAATTCCAAGCAACCATAGCATCAAAAAGTCTCACCCACAAATGGATGACAACTTCCCAAGAATAGCATATACAGAATCCCCTCTTTAGTTACCCTTTAATACACTTATGTATTTTAATATTTTCCACAACAACTAAGTCCATGAAATTGGGGGTAAAATCATATGCAGCTGAATAGGAAGCATAGGAGGGGTTCTCAGTTGAGGGTCCAATGACCCCCTCCTCTTACGAGTCAGCTGGCCTATCCTGGTCTCTTGCAAGTAGTTACAGCTGCTCTGATGAAGATGATGACTGTTATGCTTAGAATACATTTTACTCTATAACATTTACCTTGACTGTATTTTAGCATTCAAGCTACAAATTACGTAATGTAGAGCGCAGAGGGTGAACTAAAAAAACAAGTACCTTTTACATGAGTTCCTGCCTGAAATTTATGAGACAACATTCTTCTAAAGACAGCTTCCAGAACTATATTCTTGCTAGCTCCCTAGCTCCATTTCCTTATATACAAGAACATGAAGACAGATCAAAATAGTGTGGACATCCAGCCAATAATTTGATTGGTTACTGTCAAATATAAACAGAGGCTAAGGGAAGACAGTGAGAAAACAGTCTCTCCACACCCACAAGCACTGTACAGTCAACTAACTTTGGCATCATGAATTAAGAATAAAGGAGGAGGAAATGCTGTTCAGAATTTTTAAAACATACACACATGGGATGCCTGCCTAGACACAACAGTTCCTTTTGAGTATTTCTCTGTACCACCCAGAAGCAACTCTACTTATGCACATGACCAAGGTCTCACCTCGGAGCTATGTCAGAGTTTCCTTCTCGGTAGGAACTAGGAATTACTTAGGATAAGCAGTGTGTTGGCTGGTAAAGGGATAACATGGTTAAGTCGAAGGCTGTTTACTTATCACAGGGACAATGTGTTGAGCAAGCAAGACCTCAGTACAAAGGCTAGGGCAGCCAGAGAGGGAAATGAAGCTCAACTATCTTTGTTCAAGAGTTTCTGGTTCCAGACTCAAGGAGCTTCTGAGGTGTGGCTGCATTCTCTGCCCTTGATGCTATGAGAAATTTTCTTTATTACAAATCTCCACTCGTTCTCTAGTTTCCTCATGTAGGTTTCTTACTTACAACTAAAAAGAATTATGAATAGTACAGATTTAGCTTAACTTTATCTGTCAAGTGTGGTACTGATAGAGTGAACGAGGGCTTCCAATGGTAGAAATGAGGACCTCAAACTAGAATACAAGTTATAAATTCATAGCTAAAGGGAAACAGAAGCCAAAAGTGCCCAGGTTTTTAAATGCCATAGCGTTCTGAAAATGAGAATACAGCCAAATACTGAAATAGCAAATGAACTCAAATGTGAAAAGACACAAACCAAAATAATGCGTTTTGAAGAATTTAAGAAAAACCTAAGGTCTCACAGCTAATAATTAGCATAAATAGAGTTTACATTCCAGTATTCTGATTACATTTCTAATGCTCCCACCATACATGGCATCTGCCACATACAACCATGGAGCCTCTATGAGAAAGTTGTTATTCCTTTTTCATTTAGGCTAAGATGAACATTTCCACAAAATAAAAGAATAACCTAGATTATCTAGATTTAAATGCATCTGCTAAAAGTGAAAGTCTAAGGTTTCTCTTTAAGCTTCATCAAATCAAGGTTTCTCTTTAAGCTTCATCAAATCTTGGATTTGAGAAAATCCAAGTAAACAACAGTTCTATCACATACATAGGCATGGACAAGTGATGGGTCCTTAGAGTCACCCAATTGCACAACTCTTCTGGCCATGGGAATCATGAGGATTAGCACCTATCAACCAAACCTACCAGGAAGTGATGGTGACTAAGTCAATGTCCCCACCCTTCCTGACCAGGACAGCTCCTCCACAGGTAAACACTGCCAGCCCTCTAGGAGAGAAGGTCCCAAAGTTCAGATCCTCCCTCATCCAGTGGCATTCTGAAGGTCTCTGGATCTATCCAGTTTCCAAATGAAGGAGGGTGGAGCTGGCACTAACTGAGCAAAAGCCAACACTGCTAGGTGACCTTGAACCTACTCAAGACATTCCTGTGAGCAGAAACCACTTATGATTAGTTCCTAAACTAACTCTTACCTACACCAATATAAACACATTGCAAGATTTAAAAACATGCATGATATTTTCAAAAAGTCCTTTTAAAAAGCAATCACAGCATTAATCAACGGAGGACTGTTTTGCTAGGAAATTAACCAATAGCCATTTTCCAGTTTATAAAAGCACACTGCCAGCTTACCATGGAATTCAAACTCCTGTTGTAATATACTTGCATGAATCTGCACCAGTGACTCATAAAATCTGATTTTACATAAATATGCACAGATGCATTTCAATTTTTATCTTCTAAACTGGTTTTGAATAATTACTTACATAGTGATAACTATGTAGCATTATTAAATTTAGCTTTAGTTCTCCATATCTATGTAAGACACTGCACCATTTAGTTGTAGTTACATTTTCTATGAATTCCATTTCAATATACAGAACTGGTATTATAAATGGTTTGTTGTTTGAATAGGAAGCCCTGTACTGTTGGGATTAAAAGCAACAGTCACTGCTCTGATTTTAAATGCTTGTTTACAACTTAGTTAAGTTTGCACCTTAGATCTCCAACACTGTAATTTTCTGGTACTTTTTAGGTGACATAGGATTTACATAACCTAAAGTTATGTCCTTCTTTTCTCACAGTGAAAAGAAGTCTTTATAGTTTCTCAATATCCTAGGTCCACAAAACCTATACCACCTCAGTGCTGTATATAGTGGCTTCCCAGACATGAAAGAAACCTATATAGGAAAATCAAGTCACAGCTTATGAAGGCACAGTGATATTTTCCTAGAAGCAAGGTGAGAAGACAGAGAATCAAGATCAATTTAATATCTGTCCAGCACAATGGATTAAAAGCTAATGGATGCATCAACTGACTGATTAATGTAATTTATTGATTGACTTAATGAGTTGATTTTGCATGTTATATTTTTGTGGATTAATTTACTTGCATGGATTAAGTACTGGAGTAATATCCACTAAGGCACATGCATGATATCATCAACATTTGTTTCTCTAAGAGCTTGTTTATTGAAATATTCCTCTAGGAGAAGGCAAGGTATATCAAGATGAATATGAAAAAACACTTAGAATCACAATTTCATCCACGGCCTTCCAGTGTGTCCTTGGGTAAACTATGAAAACACACACATAAGACCTTTTTAAAATTCTTCAGTTGTAGGCCTGCCACATATAGATAAACCTGCACCTGAAATTATATAACAGACATTATCACAATAGTAAAGTGAAATGACTTGGAGGTGGCATCAGAAGGAGACAGATTATATGCAATTTGACACAGAGAGTAATGTTTTATTGTGTTTTTTTTTAAACAAAAAACAAGTAATGTATGTGTGATTAACTCTAACCCACAGTTCAGTTTCTTGGGATATGATGATGCCAGATTATAACAGTGGACAGAAGAAAGCCTCAACACAGAATTGAGCAGTCTGACATGACAGACTAAGAAAGGCTTGACTTGAAATTTCACTGATCAGAATATAATAGCAAGAGAAAAAGAACACTAGCTAATAAAGAGGTAGTAAAGAGGTTCATGCCTCTACCTGCAGATCTGAAGTAGCAGATGAGTCTGCAAGATGAAAAGGCAGGTACTGGTATCATCATGATGCAATGGTTCAAAGTGAAAATAGGATCCAACTGAAGACCAGCCAGAAAATCATTTTGAGCAGAGAAGCCTGACAAAAAAGGTGAGCAAAGAATTCAAGATGAGTGTGGTATATCTGAAAGGAAAATGGGATTCCCAGCAGAGAGGGGCTTATGGATGAGTAAGACAGCAATCCAGTTTCCAAGCAACTGGATGTCAGGATGAATATGGGACTGAGTACAAATCCAACCGAAGGCTGCTGGCTCCCTAAGGTTAGGACTATCCATGTCTGGGGAATGAAGCTAAGCACAGGTTGCCATCAGATGTCACAAAAGCAATAAATGAATCAGTCAGACAGAACAGGTTCATAAGCAGATGTCTCCAGGTTGGATGTCACATTCCCACTGAAGTTTATCCTCTAAAGTTAATGATGAACATTTTCTTTTATGATTTCACAATTACAATAAATGGCCCATATATCCTTGGCCCCAAGAGTGATAGATGATGATCCACTAAGAATCAGGGTTCTTTACTAACAAACTCCTCATTTCCAATAGACTCTCTCTCTCTCTCTCTCTCTCTCTCTCTCTCTCTCTCTCTCTCTCTCTCTCTGGTGTGTGTGTGTGTGTGTGTGTGTGTATGTGTGTGTGTGTACACTTTATTCCTAAGAGTTTCTTGTCCAAGTATATGTTATAATTTAGACAGTGTCAGAGCCATGTTCAATTATGCGGAGGAACTAGAAATTTCACTAGATATCCTGAATAGTCACATTAACCACAGGAAACATTTTAGAAGGTTGTGCCCCAATGTGAGCATAAAAAGCAATATTGGTTAACAAAACTGACAATTTTCATTTTCATTGTATGCTTAATGTATCCTGTTGCACAGTGTGAGGCCAAGAACTAAAGTCTAATGTATGTACCAAGAGTTTATCCAATGACACATTAGAAAAGGACTGGAAATTTAAGAACTATGCCATGACAGCTACTCAAGTTTAAGAGGCAAAGCAAGGAAGCACAATTCAGCTAAGAATGAAGCGACTGAGCACAGCTCAGAAATAGACAGGTAAGAGGTCAAAAGCAACATCACAATGTAAAGAGGTTAGTCATTCAAATCAAAGGCTTTGTTCTTACATACCCCCCCCAGCTTTCCAGTTCATCCAATAATTCATAGTAGGGGTATGACCAAAAGATTTTTGAGGGACTTAAATTTTCAAAGAGGGCTCCTCACTTACTGTTTCTAACTGAGGAAGAATAAGGTAAGTAACTCCACTATGTATTCTTTAACAGGAACATATGAAAAATGGATAACATTGGTTAGAAACAGGGTAGCTAAATCAAGGAAGTTGGAGGCCATAAATGTCTTTAGATGACCTTGAGTTGTTGGGTGTGTACCACCACTCCACATCCTGTATCATCTGCAAACTGTCATATGGAATCTCAGATTGCTTGAGCTCCATTATATTTCCAGCACTAATACCATAAGCCCCAATTTCTATCCCACAGCACCCAGGAACACAACTTTGGTATTTCTGACTTATTTTTTTTTCTTTTTAGAGACTGGGCTTCTCTGTGTAGCCCTGTCTGTCCTGGAACTCACTCTGTAGACCAGGCTGGCCTTGAACTCACAGAGATCCACTTGCTTCTGCCTCCCAAGTGCCAGGATCAAAGGCATGCACTACCACCATCTGGCTAGACTTTCCCATTATAATCCACTCAACAACACACAATAAAGTAAAATCTTGCCAAGATACACACTCCTATCGACTGTCAGTCTCCTACACCCATGTCTTGGCCCTGACTATTATTTCACTCACTCACTTTAAGCCATCTCCTCTGTTAATACATTTTTATTCATGAACTCCTTCAAATGTTCCCTTGTTCTTGGTGACTCTAATCACACAGTGAAAATCAACCCTCTGGTACAAACATGACACACTTTCTTATTCAACTTTTATATATCTTACAATTTATTTATGAATTATTTTTAAAGGCACAGTCTCCTTCATGACTTTATAAGCAGAGCCAAATTAAATCAATCATGTTAACCCAGTGTGTACCATGCAACCAAGGCAAAAAATAAATGCCAACCAGTCATTTTTCTTACAGATGACTGCAGTGCTCAGTTGCTAGTGACTGACTATGCTTGCTTCTGACTATGCTTGCTTCTGCAAGTCACAGCACAGTACAATAAGCTAAGATATTGAAACAAAGTATGTCATGAATGCTCACACACACATGGACTAAGATCATGCATCGCCCATGAAAGATTTATTTTATCTTGTATGACTTCACATAAGAAAGTCTTTTGACTGGTGTTTAATAAGCCTGAAAAAAGGTAGAATAAGGGTATGAAGTCATGCCAGCTAGAAGGAAGAGAACCACTGCCACCAACCAAGGCCAGTAGACCATCTCAGGAAGGTAAAAGAGAAACAAATGGCATGACATCAGAAAATACTAACCAGATAGTTAATGTTAAATTATTGCTTGTCCTGGAGACATGAGTAAACTCAGAGCTGTCTTTATTGATCTAATCAGCTTTTTTCTCCACTCTGTCCTCACTAATACCCTCACTTGAAGACAAACACAGGATGCTAAACGCATGGAGAATTAGTCTAGCACACCAATACCTTTCACCTGCCTTGCACCCTCAATACACACACACACACACACACACACACACACACACACACACACACACACACATGCTCTGTTTTCTGGCACCATCAGCCCTCCAAAGGATACCATCAACGTGGAGCTAACCTGTAGAAGAGAGAATCTTTAAGTGCTTCTTGGTTAAAGTTTTGATTATTATAAAAGACTGGACAATTATTGTGGAGATTACACAACAGGAAAATATGACACAATGTCTACATTATTAGCCAAGCAAAGTCATGGCACCTACCTGAGAGTCTATTTAAAGAGATTCTATCTATATAAACAAAACACTTTTGAAGAACGCAAAGCCACATTTTGATTGACAACATGTGTTCCTTTATGCAATGCAATATTAAAAGAGGAAATGCTGCAGCCACTGTAAAAATCCAAGAGTAAGGGAATGTGAGGCATTTCAGCTATTTATCTACAAGGATTTTTACAGTTCTGGAACATTTATTGTACTACAAGTTACTAAATGCAAAGTGTTGCATCTTACAAATTCCATTTAGTCATATTAAAATTAAAGTACTGAGTGTTCAAATATTAAGTGATAAAGGTACTATCACATCTAGTATGATGGTTTATTCATATTTACTCCAAGAAATAAAAAGACATAAGATAGACTCAACAACCCTACTTTAAAAAAAAAATGGCTTCATATGTAAAAATATATTGTATAAGAAATTTCAGCCTAAAGAAAAATTGTAAACCTTTGGAATTCCAAGAAAAATCACTGTAAATATTTTACAAATACTAAGACTCTTGACAGGCATGCTTTGTGAATCTCCAGAGTAAACTTGGGTTAGATTTAATTAAATGCAAGAGTGGTCAAAGGAAGCATAGAACCAAGAAGAAAGTGCTTCAAATACCATCTCAGAATACATACATAGACTATACAGATTCATACTTAGAATGAGAACATGTCAAGAAATACACAAGCTATGAGACTGACAAGTATGTTGGTATGTCTCCAAATACAGAAGCCAACAATTGTAAGAACAGGACAGGCTGGTTATTTATATCCTAATAAGAACAAACTGGAAGGAACAGACCAAAGTGTGGTCAAAAACAAGATTCTAAGAAACATACACAAGATGCAAAAGTTCTTTCAACTCCCAACACATCATGGGGGTACTTCCCCTATTGGAGCACTACTCCAGGCTCTGCAAAACCTCACAGCAAACCTCTGCCCTCTTAGTGTTGCCACTAGCCAAACCCTGAGTGCGTATAAAGGGTACCTGAATCTCTTACCATACCTGCTGCCCCAGTATGTCTGGCAGCATGCCCTGAAGGTCTTTTCTGGTGACTTCAATGTATACCAGAGTTCAAGAACCACTGCTCTTCACACAGGAATTAAGTCTCTTCATTATTTCTCATGTTCAACACTTCCAAACTAGTTCAATGTTCTCCTATCAGAAGCCTTCCATGGTAATTATATGTGCAATTCTGGAACTTTCCCATTTATAGTTATTGTTCTTTCATTGTTCTACATCTTTGTTAAATAAAAATGGGCAAAACTTACAAACGTAACAGTCTTTGTTATGTGTACTTAATTCATAATTTTAATCTAATCATTAACAACAGTCTTACAGAAAAAACAGGATTGTGTATTCATTTAACATATAGGAAAAGATGGCTTCCAAAAAGTTTGCTTCTGTTAGCACTTCTTGGAAAGAATAAAGCTATCATGGACACACAGACCATCATCATCAATTACTATTGTAAACTATCATTTATATGGATTATAATCTCCTTTCATCATATTTTGTCTTACAAGGTTAAAAGGAAGCAAGGAAAAATGTAGTAGCTGCTACAGCACAGGACTATCCATGTGTAAAATGGTGAAGGACACACAACACTGACCAACACATACAATCAAAGAAAACTAGCAAATCCAATGAAAGATAACACAATCCCCAAGTTAGAAAGCTGTGTTAGGGAAAAGCAGAAGAACAGTACTGCTCTAGAGAAACTGGATGGTAGTTTGACAGGACAGACCATTCTGTGTGGATCCCATCAGAATAGGCAGGACATTCTGTGTGGATCCCATCAGAATAGGCAGGACTTTCCTTATAGTTAAGACCTCATAGCTTTTATAAGCATCCCTGATAGAATCCATACCCCTCCCTCAAATAACCAGCATGGTGTGAAAAAGACAGATGGGGCTATTGAAGCAAGGAATCTGGAAGATGAGCTGATATGCATCTTCCACCGGAGCACATGCAGGCCACAGCCTCAGACACCCATGCTTTTCTCCACACTGTGCTGTTTCATTTTTTTCATTCAGAGGCATTGCAAGTTAAAATGCACACTTCTAAGTAGCAGACTATATTAACGTTTTGCATCTGCATGCAAAATGCCAAGATCTTCCTAAGCTTTTCCCCTAAGAGTTTCAGACACCAAAGTAATGAGAAGCTTTAAGAAATTCCTGACGGGGATGACATTGGGCGGGGGGGGGGGGCTGGGAGAGGGAGACGGAGAGGGAACTGGGATTGATATGTAAAATAAGAAAAAATATTTAATAAAAAATTTTATATATAAAAAAAAGAAATTCCCAAGAGATAAGGATAGTGGGCAAAGGAAACCTGGAGATTTAGATGCAAAAGTCATCTATTTAAAAGACTTCAAAAAGGAAAAAAAAAATGCCTCTGAAACATCTTTCAGTGGCTTTTCATGTTCTCCTAAAAATTCTGATACATGAACATGAAGCCTGCTTCTCAAAGTCCCCGGAAGGTTTACCAATAATTACTAAACCTTTCAATCCTTTATGAGGACAGTCTTTACCTGAAGGGTAATAACCTCAAGTCCTCAGTCTGCTTATATATTAAGACAGTTCAGACAAGTCAGTGATGGACTTAGTAAGCATGCCATACCTCAGATCGAATTTATTCATGTTTAGTATATTTTAAACCTTTCTTTAATAATAATGTTGGAACATTCAGTAAAATACCACGAGGAAATAATGACATTTGATTAACCAGATTAAATACAGCGAAGGAAGGAAGGAAGGAAGGGAAGAAGGAAGGAAAGAAGGAAGGGAGAGAAAGAAAATGAAAAATATTTTCACTTGCATTTTGGCAACCTCTTTATTTAAAATATTTATTTTTATTGTATGGGTATGATGGTTAGCCTGCATAAATGTATGTGCACTAAGAGTGTGCCTCAGGCCTACAGAGTGCAAATGAGAACACTGACTCCCCTGGAAATGGAATTACAAATAGTTGCGAACCACCATATGGGTTCTGGGAACCAAACATAAGTTTTCTGCAAGAGCAGCAAGTGCTTGGTTAAATCTAGAGAATGCCTTCAATCACCTAGCCTGAGGTACATCCCCCAGGTGATTCCAAAGCCAATCAATCAAGACTGACCATCCTAAGTCCACCTTTTGTCATGTCCACACACACCACTTAAATCATAACAGAGGTTCTCATTGTAAAATAGGAGAAAGTTTAAATGAAGTTCAGGGTGGGATTGAAAGAGCTTTTAAACAGAGGAGAGAGTCTCACTGAATTAAGGGATAAGCAAAGGTGAAGACGGTAAGATAAGGGTAGCTGGGGAAGACACACCCAAGGAACAGAGAACAGTAACACAACTAGGCAGCTCCATCAGCATCAAGGAGGTGAGTTAACTTAGAGCACAGAAAGTGGGAATGAGAGATCAAATGAAGCTGTACAGATAAAGGGGACCAACCCAGTAGGACCTGATAAGTGACCACAGGCAGTCACTTTCACAGGCAGTACAACAGAATTTCCTAAAGGATCTAAACTGAGAAAGCAGTCCGACTTCTGACCACTCCAAATCCGTAGAGACTAAATAAAGGGTGGAAGCAAAGAAGTAAGACAAGAAGCATTGGCAGAGTCTTGCATTATGAACTGAATGTAAGATCCAAGCCAACATTCTCACTGCGAGGCATCTAAAGAGGAAATGATGGAAAGTGCATTTGGGATGTAACTGACACTTGGAGGATAATTCTTTGGAACCTACTAGGAAAAGATCTGGGCCTTTTTTGTACCAGGACTTTTCCTGGGTGTCTCCATTATTTCTCCATCCTTCTTCTATACATAACTAAACCCTGCAAACGGCAAGTCCCAGGCTTCCTTATAGCTTGTTTTAATTTCAATAAGATGATGAAAAACTAACTGGAGATTGAATAACTGCAAAGGAAAGACCAGGACACTTCTGTCCCTACCTCCTCTGCTTTATGTAAAACTGACAAAAGCAGAAGCCCCTTGGATTTAATTATTATCATTACGTGTCTTCCATGGTAGCAGTTGCTACTAGGAATGGGAAGCTGGATCCTAGGTTCTGTTTCCAATGGGGTGGTTCTCTGTCTCCCTGGGGAAACTCACTCCTTGGGTCTAATATCAACTCCCCACTTTGTCCCATTTGCTCACAAGTAGTAAAGGGCTTCTTGCCATTGGTAGACTTCATATTGTATACAGATCCCTATTTGTTCTATACATTGTTCATATATTGCTCATTAATTCCCAGTATTAAATCACATACATAAAATGATCTAGCAGTTTTGTTTTCCCCACTATCTAACATGCCTCCACCTGGAGTAGTCACAATAAATTTCTCCTAGAGCTATTAGCCTGGAGTAGAGGGAACAAGAGACATGGCAGGAAGAGAATGGAGATTTAGGAAAAAAGAACTAAGGAAAGAGGTGAGGGCCATGAGCAGTACAATACACCATGGTTTCTATGCTCTGCAAACACTCCCTTTCTTAAGGACAAGGACTGATACTTCTGCTATCTGGAATCACTGATACAAAACTCAAGAGTTTAAAACTGAGATGACTAACCTCTACTGGCCCCACTGGCAATGGCAAAGCTCTGGTCTCACTTTCATCAACCTTCTGGTCACAACATAAAAAAAATGAAAAAAAAATGAAGTCTGTATATACATATATATGTACACACATACTTGTATATACATACACACTATCCTTATATACATTACATATAATATATATATATATATATATGCTCAGTCCTTGTATTGTTATTTTCATGTATGTGTTTTCAGAGCTGACAATTTGGTATTGAGTAGCCAATTGGTATGACCACCCCTAAGGAAGATGTAATTCCAAAAATCACCAAGTTTCTTTATGATTTAATAAAGTGTTAGTTGTTATTCCCATAAAAATAAAATCAGAAGAGAGTGTATGAACAAACAAAATATGCAGTGGAGAAAAAAAAGTGAATGCGGCATCAAGATGGAAACATACCATCCATGTGTGTGCTCATGCGTCAGCAAGTGGCACACCAGGCATTGTGTTGCTTAGCTGTGCCAGAACAAAGTATGCCATATACACGCAAGGACAAGAGAGACAACCATGAGCATCCCTGAAGCTATAGCTCATTATCATTGCAGATAAATAAATGATGATGAACAGTATAATGTCAAGTGTGTGCAGAGAGCAAAAGGTTCTATAGAAAAACACTTGAGATTATATTGTGTTGTCTAAGTGTGTGGTACAAGGGAATGCTGATGTGACCTCAGGAACAGGTAGTCTCACTGACATGAAAACATTGCTTTAGCACAACAGCTGTTAGGTACCACTTAGTTTAATTCAAAAAGAAACCTGTATCCTTGAAACTCATACTATAAAGGGACATCATTATATTTGTGCACAACCAAAAAAAATTAGATAATGTTTACAGAGTTGTTATGTATGAAAACATGAATACAAATATAACCTGTAAAAGGCTTCAAATTACTTAAAAGCCTTTCTGCCTAGGTAGGAAGTAGTGTATGGTGAAGGCTGAAAGCCTTTTAGGTATAACTTTGATCCCATCTGCTGCAGGCAGGGCAGGAGGGGGACACTGATGGCAGCAAAAAAGAAGACCTTCCCAGAGAAAGAGATTGCTAATTTCTGGGAGGGATCATTTCCCTGGTGTTAGCAGTTAATACCCCACAGCAGTGTTCTGCCTGGAAGCCAGCTTTTCCAGTGCTGGTGTTGTGAAGAAAGGAGACAAAGGAAGGAGCTACTTAGAATGTCACCAACTACTCACACACACATTTATTTAATCTGTCATGTATTGGAAGACGTAAAGAGAAAGGGATTGGAGAATCTGACTACAGCCATCGCCATCCTTCTGACACATTGTAGATGAAAATTCAGTTATAAACATAGAAAATGGACCCTCCCTTTTCCACAAGAATACCCAAGAGAGTCTGAAAGCAACTGATTAAAAAAGACAGAGGTGACTTAGACCAGAATGAAATGGTGCCATGGCGAATTTGATCTAGTGTCAAGTAGGGTCCTGAGGCAAGAAACTAACATAATACAAATGAAGGAAAAGGAAACCATGGATATGAGAAGTAACAAGAGACATGGAAATTTCAAAATTCTTTAGAAGCAAATATATACCAAACCTACAGCTAGATTTGAAATACCCATGAATTCTGGACTCTGATACATATTCATATGTGTGATTACAGGTATACATGTGCAATACCATACATGGAAGTCATAACACAACCTGAAGTGGTAAATCCCCAATGTCCCCTTCTTTGAACCAGGGTCTCTTTTTGTTGTGTACTGTTGACCATGCTAGGCCATGCTAGGCTATCCCACCAGAGATCATCTGCCTCCCTTCTTTCTGCCTCCCATCATGCATCATACAGTAAGCGCACTAGGATTAGATTCATGCAACTTATTTTTAATGAGGTTATGGGTATTTGAACTCAGATCTTCACATATGCCAAAAAGTGCTTGTCCCCATTCAGTTCTCTCTCTCTCTCTCTCTCTCTCTCTCTCTCTCTCTCTCTCTCTCTCTCTCTTTCTCCCTCTCCCTCTCTCTCTCTCTCTCTCTCTCTCTCTCTCTCTCTCTCTCTCTCTGCCTGTCTATCCATCTCTTCTCTCTCTCTCTCTTTCTCTTGAGGCAGAGTATCATATATCCAAGGCTAGCCTCAAACTCCTAAGGAGCAGAGGATGATCCTCATATTTCTACTTCTCTAGGTGTGGAATTAGAGGAATTTTCCTGTCATATCTGGTTCTAGATAGCACTGGGGTTCAAATCCAGGGCTTGCTGCATGCTACAAATACAGTCTATCAACGTAACTCTATCCCCAGCCCTCGCTTGCCTTTCCTTCTATTTCTTAAACAATCTCATTGCTCTTCTTTCTTCTCTACTCCATCATCCATGCACCATTCCCTATTCACTCCATTCTACCACACTACCAGAAGCTCCTCTCTCTCTATCACTGGTAACTACTCTGCCAAAACCTATTTGAGCCTCTTCTTGCAGGCTTCTTGAATACCTCAGCACTGAGGATGGAACTCCCAACTACCTTGCAGAATCTTTCAAAGTAATGGGCCCATCAATGGCTAAAACACAGATCAAAACTGGGTATTCACCCTGCAGATTAACACAAAATAATTAAAAATAAAGTGAAAGCTAGGTACAGTGGCATATTCCTACAAACCCAATGTTCAGAGGTGGAGACAGGAAGGTTGCAAATTCAAGGGCAGCCTGGGTACATAATTATATTTGGCTCAATAAACAAAAGAGAAAGGAAGGGAGTGAGGGAGGGCAGGATGAGGATTTTGCAGAACAAAGTATTCACTAAGTGACATAAGTTTTTAAGAAAAAAAATGACTTAATAAAACACTCAAGACTAAGAGGACCACATCGAAGTGACCATTGCTTCATCTAAAGTAGTCACAGACACAGCAGGATCAATCGCCTTGTCCTATAGGATGATTCAGTGTGCTTTTCAGTACGCACAGTCTAACTTCTTGTTTCCTGTCTAGGAAAGTTGACTCGCTCCTCTCTACAAAGTTTGTAAAAGACAGTCATCACAATTTAAATATTATGGTATGTACACATGAAAGAAGAGTATGAAGTAATTAAGAAGGTGAAGAAGAATTCTTTGAGTATGAGAATGTCTGTGAGGATGCCAGCTGGTACAAAACTGCGTTTACGGCATGGTCTGTGGAAGAAGCAAGGAAACAGCAGTGGTAAAGGAGAACCCAGAAGTCATTGCAACTGCTGGTCCAGTTATCAGTGATCTTGTTCTGATTTTCTGTTCCTTAACTCCACAGTCTCAAAAGATACAGAACACTTCCGGAGATATAAGATAAAGAAACAAAAGGCAGTAAAAGCTTAAAAAATACAAAGGGACTTCTGGGCCAGTGTGCATGCTAAATGACTAAACAATGCCATCCATCTTTTCATTAACCTGAGTTATTAACAATCCTGGAGGTGTGGGGGAGTGGACTCAAGAAGCCTTGAGTCAATCACTTGCAAACAAGATCAATAGTTTCCTTAGTATTTGGGATAGACTCCCTGACAATTTATGCAAATACACAGTTCCAATTATGAGCTCCTGACATATGTAAGATTTCCTATTTAAAAAGTTTTGCAAAAATTACTACATAAGTGCCTTTATAAAGCTACTGTTGACAATGATGGAAGTACTCATGGCCTTGCATCAATTTCTAGCTACATACAGCAGAGCTGTAGGGGGCACATTATTGTTCAGCAAGAGAATATTATCTTAAATTCAATGTAATTTAAGAAATCATATTTTAAACAAAGAAGTTCTTAAATTTTAAGGGGAAAGAAAGATACCTAGGAGAATTCTTGAAGACTCAAAGATTTAGAGAGAGACACAGAAATCTAAGTTCAAGTCCAAACACTGTTATTAACAAACTGGGTGACCTTGGACAGACTATGTTCTCTGAGCAAATGAAAACCAGAAATAAGATGATCTCAAACTTCTAAGACTTAAAAGTACCATTTAATCCTATTCATTTCTTTTAGAAGCCATGCATACTTTATCACTTGCTTTTTAACTTCCACTGTCCACAGAATAACATCTTAGAAGCTGATAAGCATTAATATTTCAGGCACATTATGTATGGCTGACATTTAAAGACTATACATTTTCTTGACAATATTGATACCAGGCTGCTGCAAGGGCTCTGGACAGCAATATGTAAGTTTGAAATAAATGAAAATCCTGGCAAACTGGTGAGGTCTCGGCTGAGAAAAAAAAGAAGTGAAATGTGTATTATATAAGCAAATAAAATAAAGAGTGCTATTTTTAAAAGAACAAAAGAGCTTCTTCATAAAAAAGCAAAGTGTTCTTTTTGTCACGTTTTTGGCTCTTGGGGGGAAAAATACACAGATGGTGCTGCATCCGGAAGCTATTATATATTGATATGGTCAGGGGGCTGGGCCTGAGGGCCAAGTACATAAAAAGAATTGGCTAATTTCTGTTCATGAAATCTAGGACTCCTGACCTTAGCACAAACTTCAGAAATCTCTGGAATGTACCACGGATTAACATGAGATTTTTCAGTTGACCATATTTTCACTAGTTGAAAGTTTACAGTACTTTGTATTAAAGAAAAGAACTTCAAAAAACTAAGTTTTTAAATATTTAGTTGAACACTGAAGCCCCGAATGATTTAAAAATTAGGTACAAGAAGTAATTTCAAGTCTTACTCTTATCTTGATGCATGCAAAAAATGTTTTCAGGTAAAGACATACTGCCAGAATGTACACAAAATTTCTTTTGTCATTTCTTTCCCAAGGCAGGTGTTTACATTTTATCATACCCAGGTCATTTGAGAATCTATGGGTCTTCTTTGAGTTAATAGCCCCATTGACATACAGAGGCATCAAAGAGAAATCTAAGTTACACACACAGAGAGAGAGAGAGAGAGAGAGAGAGAGAGAGAGAGAGAGAGAGAGAGAGAGAGAGAGAGAGAGAGAGAGCCAGAAACATATGATAAGGGGGAAATATTCTAATTATTACATACGAACTACCTAGTACAAGATTTTCTGATTCTCTAGAGCAAACTATATTCCTCGTTATACACAAAAGAAAGCCAAAGGGCATGTGAAAACACCAGTTAATGATAATCTTTTAGAGTATGACTAGAAAAACCATCCAAGTGAACATTCCAGGATTTGTAAGTATACCAATAAAGATTGAATGGCCTGAGGGAGGTGTAGTTCCCTACAGAACAGCCAACCCCATGCTTCTCCCTCTGATCGCCCCCATCCTGTTCTTTGGAACAAAAAAAAGTAACTTAAACATAAAGAGATGTTCGTAGCTCAAAGTTGTAACCATCAAGTACCTTATACAACAATTTCTGTTTAGAAAACTGAAAGGATTAGTTGAACATTTTAGAAAACTGAAAGGATTAGTTGAACATTTTAGAATGCCTAACGGAAAGCACAAAGGCATTTAAAGACCTGAAAATGGAAGAAACAGTTCAGTTAAAAAAAAAATGAATGAAATCACATTTCAGATTCTTCATTAGCAACATTGGCTGGCAGAATACTGTGGACCAATGCCCATACAATTAGCTTCAGGAGGAGGCCAGACCAGAATTTAATACACAGCCAACTTTCCCCAACAAAATAAGGTATGCACAGGATCAGAAATTTTATTAGATGCTGTTTCTTAGAAAGGTACTTGTAAAATGGATAAGACAATGAGAGAGCCAGACAATAATGCCTCACATTCAAAACACTTATAGGCAAGAAGGACAGTAATTTAGCTCTGTCCAAACACTCACTCAGACCAGAGCAAGCCAGAAGCCCAGGACATGTCTAAAGCAAAGACAAAAACATTTTACAGTTGTCCCTGAGACTAGGGATTCTTAAGCCCCCCTGAACACCATGCTCCCAACCCCAAATGTAACATGCCCCCTCCTTTCCCTCCTGATCTCTTTTGCTTTGGTCAGTCATCTTGATGTGTGCCTTGGGAGGAAAATCCATAGGTGTATGTGCTTATCAGCTTCTCTTTGTGTTTCCTTTGGTGAGGTACTAGCACAAAGCTGAGGGAGAAACGCAAAGGATGAAAGGAGTTGTTTACTTGGCTTTGCACGCTGATGGGTAACACAGCGACTGCAATCTTCACAGGATCCCCAGCTCTCAGCCCAGACTACAGCAGCAGTCCCTATCCTGTTCTGACCGCAGCCCCCATTTTTTTTTCTGTTTTGCCCTCTAAGACCAGTAAAGACACCCCCTCTGCAAGGAATCCCTGAACCACTGCACCATCTTTCATGCTTCCCTAAATCCTAACTCTATCATCTATGAACTATTGCTTTGAGTATGCCAGTCCTTCTACTGAACCCTAAACAAGAAGACTTCCTAAAAATCACTAATAACTAATTAATTTTTGATAGTCAGAAATGAAATATATATACATTTAGACTATATCATCTACAAGGACATTATAAAAATATAAATAAATCCCCCTAAGTTGAACAGGAATAAACAATAAAAATCACATAGATTTCAATATGTAAATCCTCAGCCATACTGGTCTAGAAGACAAAATAAACTAGGTGCACACACCTAGGTAAATAATGAAGAAGTCTGGTTCAGAAATGTTAGGCAATATTTTACTAAATGTTGTCAACACTATTCTTTATTTTTGACATTTTGAAATAAAGGCTAAATAGGTTTTATATGTACCCATAAAATTGAGGGGAAGCTGACAAGTGAAAATGAAGGCTGACATATGCATCCTGCATTGGGAAAACAAATAACACAAACATCACTGCTGTTGAAGACATTGTTTTCCAAAATAGTGAGCAATTCAGGAAAAAGTTCCTGATAAAATCGAATTCAACGCTCTCTTAATTTACCTGGGAATGGTTTGCATGTCTCAGACTGTTGCTATTAAAATATGTAAAAGATATCTTGTATGTGATAGATAAATATTCTAGGGCCAGGTAATTATAAGGAAGCTTTGACACAGATATTAAATAGAATATTGAAACATCATGAAGGACATAATACAAATCTTCTTTGAGTTTTGCAGTGTTTCTAGCAAAACTTCTTCCCAATAAGTAGTAACTGAGAATGAGAATCACTGAGGAAGAAATATTGCCACTGTCTTTCTTTCCTTTCTTTTTTGGGGGCTGTGTATGTGCCTGTGTGTGTGTGTGTGTGTGTGTGTGTGTGTGTGTGTGTGTGTGTGTGTGTGTGTGTGAGTGAGGAGAGAGAGAGAGAGAGAGAGAGAGAGAGAGAGAGAGAGAGAGAGAGAGAGAGAGAGAGAGAGAGAGATGCTTTTTAGGTTAGTTCCAGCTCAGGAATGGCTGGACCCTGTGTTTGAAGTGTATAATATCTTCTGTAGTAGGGATTACCCTTCCACCTCTGTGGGGCAACCAAGGGTAATAGCAATAGCCTGTAATGTTTTGGGAGTCTCTTGGAAAACCCTGACCAAAAACTCAAAAGAGGGCTTCTCATGCCTGCTATTTGTATTTCTTGTTAGATGATTTTTGTGTGCTTCTCATGCCTGCTATTTGTATTTCTTGTTTGATGATTTATGTGTGTGTGTGTGTGTGTGTGTGTGTGTGTGTGTGTGTGAGAGAGAGAGAGAGAGAGAGAGAGAGAGAGAGAGAGAGATGATTGCTAGAGCACATAACTGACCCTACTGAGAGAACCAGTGATTTGCAGCACCTTAAGGAGACAGTGAAGGAGACAAGCTAAGTGAACAAAACAAACAATAAAATTTTTAATAAATGTATACAAAAATAAATGCACCCAGCTAGGCAGGGTGCTGTAGGTCTCTATTCCCAGCACTTGAGAGGCAGAAAGAGGAGGATCTCTGTGAGTTCAAGGCCAACCAGAGACTCTGTCTTGACAAAACCAAAATAATGAGAGGTAAATAATCAGAAATGCAACCAAGAATTCTGTGTGGCTGTGCTGTAAAAAAAAAAAAAAGAGTTGCTTATGATAACACAAATGCCATTACATAATTTCCAATTTATAGAATTATGCCTAAGTGCAAAGCTCTCTGATGGTTATGGAAAAGAGGGGGAAAATCTTGTGAGACTATTTTCCGCACACATAGGTATTTTGTTTAAGGTATGTGTCTAAGCTGATAATGCTAAAGCCAACAATACATACACACACACACACACACACACACACACACACACACACACACACACACACACACACCTCCCTACACCTTAAATTAAATGTTCTCATCTGAAATGACAATGCTCCCTCCACAAGACACAAATCATCTAACAAAAAATACAAATAGCACGCATGAGAAGCCCTCCTTTGAGTTTTTGCTCAGGGTTTTCCAAGAGACTCCCAAAACATTACAGGCTATTGCTATTACCCTTGGTTGCCCCACAGAAGTGGAAGGGTAATCCCTACTACAGAAGATATTATACACTTCAAACACAGGGTCCAGCCGTTCCTGAGCTGGAACTAACCTAAAAGCCCCTGATCGCATTTCTAATGGTACCAGAAGGCACCATGCAAGCTTCCAAAGAAGAGAAGCAAACAACAGTCCTACTCACTATGACACTTATAAACTACAACGACCAGCATGGCACCATAATCCTAAGAGTGCACACAAACTTGGTGGTAACCAACAGTTCTCTAATTGGATTTAAGACTCTCAACAAGAGGGAAACCTTGGCTGGTGCTCATTACCTGCCAACTACTCAAAGTTGGTGATGTCATAGATTAAAGAACCTACAACTACCACTTTACTAAACTAGCATAATCTCTAACTACATTCTAAATATTTGCCCTTATACCAACAAGTAAATTTAATCTGCACCCTAGACAAGGGAACTTCTCTCTGCAATAGATGGAGATCATTACAGAAAACAACAACCAATCAAAATGCATAGTTACAGAGCCCAGGTCCAATGAGTACATCTATAAAACACTGGCATGTAAGGCTCAGAGGACATTTTAATAAAGCAGGGAGAGGGACTATAAGAACCACATCAGGAAGTTTTCCATTAGTCTGTGTCTTCTAGGAATGTCAGATGCTTCATCCATTCCTGTCGCCAACAGGAATGCCTAAACATGTGCTGAACAAGAACAAAAATAATAGACATGCCAAAATGGATGGGGAAATTCTGTGAGGCCTGAGTCCTATACACAGAAATACAGGAAACTTAAGGAACACTGGTAATAGTAGAAATATCTCCTTTGGAGAAGAGCATATTTTAGTTATCCAATACCAAATTATCATCCCTGAAAGCACACATACAAAAAACATTATACAGACTGGGCAGGTTATGTTTAGACATACTATGTTATGAGCAGTTTTCCCACCAGCCTGGTCCCACTGCCACATCAGCCCCATAAACACACAGAGACACTGTATTAGATATAAAGTTGTTGGCCAGTTACTAGAGTTTCTTATTGACTCATTCTGTCTTAAATATTAACCCATTTCTATTATTCTAAGTATTTCCACATGGTCTTATCTTACCAGAGAGAGGGTCTGAACATCTTCCCCTCAAGTCTCTACATCTTGAATCTCCTCTCTACTACATCTCCCAGAATCTTCCTTACCTCCTAGTCTGACCTAACTTGCTTTCCTATTGGCCAACAGGGCTTTATTAGTTAACCTATAAGAGAAACCTGTTTACAGAATAACATCTCCCATCACATATATATGTATATACATAGTATAGTAACAATAATTAATAATAATTAATGAAAGAGAAAAAGGAGAGTTGTATTTGGGGGTAACTCAGAGAGAGGAAAGTTAAGGGAGAAATGGCGTAATTTGTAATCTTAAGAATAAAGGAAAAAACATCCTTAGGATTTTTCTCCTCATAAGGATGTTAGCTATGGCTCCAGACACAATAGTTATATCTCTAAATATGGAAGGGATGAGGGAAGGAATAATGTAAACTATGTCGGCACCCTGCCTTGTATTTCAAAACTGGTATCACATGACCAACTATAGCTTCAACAGAAGCTGTAAAGCAAATGTCTTCCTTGGGGCTGAAAACACTGTACCCTCCCCCCAAAAGAGAGAGAGAGAAATTAATTTCCAAACAGAACATTAACATTGTCCCCAGAAAAGGAATGGGCATCATGTTTTTGTACTGAGGAAAAGAATAAAGTGTATTAGTAAATTACAAAGAAAACTATAAGATAACAGAAATTGGCTTTAATTCATTAAATTAAGCATATTCACATACATCCATTTAGGCATAACAACCCCTCCTCTCTGACACCAAAGCCTTAGCTTAGTGGTGTCATTCCTCTGCAAAGCTGTCAGAGACCTTGGATCTTTCTCACTTGTTTCTTTGGAACTCTTATGATTTCTATTTCTGTTACTAAACACTATGACCTAAAGCAAATTCAGGATAAAATGATTTATTTGGCTTACAATTCCACATCATAGTCCATCACTGAAGGAAGCCTCAGCCACACATTCCCCTCTAGTCCTCCTGGATCTCTATGCAGTCTTTCCACAAGAAAAGCACATTTATTCTACCACAAGACATTTTGTACTTGCTTTTAGTACAACCTTATCTACCCTCCTCGATTTCTCTAAGTAGTCCAAATTTTCACTTAATTCAAGTCCTATTCAGCAAACTACTTGCTCCCCAATGAGGCTCTTCTTGACTATGCCACTCCACATAGTAACTGGTGGCAAGCCCAACCACATAGCAATCTTGTTCATATGCATGCACACATGTATGTGTTAATCCTTAGTTACATGTACTAGAGCAGCAGCTACCAAGAACCTAGCTTGTCCACATCTATACAACAGTACCTAACATGATGCTTATCATAGGATAGCTGTTAAAATTGCCTTGATAATTTTTATTAAAATCTAAGTGCCTTGGGGATGTAGAGATGGCAAATTATTTACCACACAAGATGAGGAGCAGAGTTCAGATCCCTTAGGGGCCACATAAATGCCAGCAGCATGTGTTAATCCACCTACAACTCCAATGCTCCAAAGCAGACAAACTGGGTCTTTTAGATCCCTAGGTATTGTATTAGACCAGCTGTTACCAGTGGGCACTAGGTTTAAATGAGAGGCACTGCCTTAACATGTAAGTTGAAACGCAATCCAGTAAGACTCCTAACATCAACCTCTGGCCACTCAACATGCACACACTTACGGAATTGATTTTCTTTTCCTGAATGTAATCTATGCTAAAATTTTAAAGAGGAAATTCTTAAAAGATTTGCTCTATGCCAGGTATTGAAACTCTATGCTTTCCAGAATTCTTCACAACATCCTACTGAGCTAAAATATATTTTACTCATGTTGATATATATTTGAACATTTGTATGACATCTGATCTACATTTGCTTTTTAAATTCACAACTGAAAGGAAAAGGGCTAAACTCAATGGATACTCGGTGATTTTTACCTGGATTAAACTACACTTGAAGTTTATGATAGTGTCAACTTTTTATCTACTATCATATATATATATATATATATATATATATATATATATATATATATATAAAATACACACATGTAGGTATACACAGTTATATTTATGTAGACCCCCCAAAATAGGATTCTTTACAAAGCCAAAACAGCTGTTAGGTGGCAGAACTAACTGAAACCTCAAGCTGCTCACCAACTGAAGTAAAAAAGGCTGAATCAGTGTGTCAAATACACCATTTAGGAATGCCAGCATATGGAAGGGTGGGTTATTTATGAAGACTAAATTGAGTTGCTTAGGTCAATACTGATAGAGTCACATCCATAAATCTAGTTACTATTTTCAATGCCTAGCTCAGCTGATTTCTCCGCAGCACCTGGCTCTGCCTTCCGCTTCCTCTGTCAAACAGATCTTTCATTTGTATGACAAAGAAAATCTTAATTTTCTTCTTCTCTATCTGGCTATTTTTTTTCAATTTACTTTGTCATCCCAGCCTCCTAATATATTTTAAATACCCAAAACATCTAATGCTAGTCATTAAAATGTCCTTGCTCAGCTATCTTTCTTCAGGCTATCTTACCACAATGCCCTACTGCCAATTACCAGACACATGACAACTCTCATTTAATTCTTGTACCCAAATCTCTCCCTTGAAAACTGAACAATTGACTTCTTGACACCTATTTATTTGAAAGACCATAAACTGAGTAACTCAACAATTGGGCATCTGCTTCTTATAATAATAATTTGCATATACAACATCATTTCTCTCTTTAATAGATATAGAACACTAAAAATGAAGGCAAAAAAGGTCAAATTCAAAGGATATGATTCTAAGGTTTGATGACAGAAGTTTATGGGAATTCTTCTGGTGTCAAACACTGGAGATACATAAAGTTAATTCTGCATAATTACTTAAATATTTGCAACTCCCTATCATTTCATAAGTATATTGCTCTAAAATAATGACTTCATTTTTAGGTAAATAGAAAGCTCATTTCTTAAGAAAAACTTAAAAATTATTTCTTTTATTTTTTGAGATTATGAAGGATTATAACATTTCCCCCATTGTTTTCTCCCTCCAAAACCTCCTGTATATCCCTGCTTACTCTCTTTCAAATACATGGCCTCAGTTTTACTAATTGTTATTTATGTAAACTTATAAATACAAACTTGTCAGTCTGTATAATGATATGTACATTTTCGGGGCTGACCATTTGGCATCAAACAAGCTGGTTTGCTCTTCCCAGCAGAAGACTGGAAGACTATTTCTCTCTCTTCTTAGGACTCCTTAATTGCCTGTAGTTTTTGTGTAAGATTGGGGCCTTGTAGGCTTTCACCATCCATGTTCTAGTTCAGCTCAGAGACTTCATAGGAGTAATTCCTCAAAGTCTGGGAGACAGAGTCGCACGGCAAACTCCTTGTTCTTTTGACAGAAACTCCTTACAGAAAACATGTAAAGGGAGTCTAGACTTAGTGAAACCAAAGATAAGAGATTATGGGCTTTAGTCTAAATGTTCTTCCTCCTTTCCAGGCCAAAACATATGAGATCCTCCTAAGAAAACAAGGGCTGGCATGCTGTAGGCTAGAGAGGCCTTGTTACAGTTGAAATTCTTTCCCATGGTATTCAGCATTTTGAAACCTTTTTAACTGGAGCAGTACTTTAAGTTTTAGTCTTTTTCCTTTTCTTTTCAGAGACCCAAATTAAGACTTATGTCTTTAAATAAAATTTAGAATCTGTTTTCCTAAAATTGAAGTAGTAAGAATGTAGATTTTGTGGTAGCAGAAAGTCTATTTTACCTACCTTCCATACAAAATAATTCCAAGTTGATATAGGAACTCTCTCTCTCTCTCTCTCTCTCTCTCTCTCTCTCTCTCTCTCTCTCTCTCTCTCTCTCTGTCTCTCTCTCTCTCTCTCTCTCTCTCTCTCTCTCTGTCTGTCTGTCTCGTGTGTGTGTGTGTGTGTGTGTGGTTATAAGAATAACCTTTTGGAGGATATACCCAATTATAACCCAATTTCAAAGGAACATCCACTAACTTTTTAACCTTAAAACAAAACTGGAGATGCAGCCAGGCATGGTGGCTTGAACTAGCAATCCCAGTGCTAGAATGACAAAAACAGGCAGATCCCTGGGGTTCATTGGCCAATCAGCCCAGTGCACTCATAAGCCTCAAGCCAATAAAAGACAATGTCTCCAAAAGCAACAAGCTAGGAGCTCTTCACACACGTTGTGGTTGTGTAATTTAGTTCTTGTGTGTGACTCCTGACTGTGTCGAGGTTGAGTAGGAGATCTCTGACTCTTGCCTGATCTTGGGATCCTTTTCTTCCTACTGGGTTGTTTGCCCAGCCTTGATATGAGGGTTGTGTCCTGTCTCATTGTATCTTGTTTGGCCATGTTCAGTGGTTATCCCTGGGAGGCCTGCTCTTTTGTTGAAGAGAAATGGAGGAGGAATAGATCTAGGAGAGAGGGGATGTAGCAGTGGGGTGAGAGAGGAACAGGAAGAGTGGATGGAGGGGAAACTGCAGCCAGGATGAAGAAAAACAGAAAAATATGTACATCACCTGAGGAATTAATGATAGCAATGTTGCCTTCCAGCCTGCCTCCACAGACTCGGGCACACATGTATGCAATGGACACCAGCAAAGACACACATAAACCCACACACATATGGACACACACACACACACACACACACACACACACACACACACACACACAAAAGTATGCATAGCAATCTTGTGGAGACACGACTCAGTGCATGAAGTACTTGCTTTTCAAATGTAAGGACCTTAGTTCAGATCCCCAAATCCCACACCAAAAAAAAAAAAAAAAAACCCCAAAAAACCTAAGTATGCTGGTAGATGTCTCCAATTCCAGTAACCCCAGGGCAATAGGTTGGGGGGGGGCAAAGGTGGTAGAGACAGGAATATGCAGATTCACAGGGCTGGATACCCAATCAGTCTAGATAAACAGGAGAGTGCCAGGTTCAGTGAAGAAACCCTGTCTCAAAAAGTAAGATGGAGAGCAAGAGCATCCTATGTTTACCTCAGGGCTACACACACGTTCATGTATACACACACACACACACACACACACACACACACACACACACACACACACAGGTTATATACAATTATATAAAGGTAACTTAAAGCTATCTATACATAATCATATTAATTGCCGAGATAACCCCACATTGTCTTTCAATATAACAATAAGAAATCTGTTACAAAAGAGAAAGCAACATTCCGTCAACCACTGCAATGCTTAACTTATCCCTCTGTGCTGGTGTTGGAGAGCATCACAAGAGGTGGGCTTTAGGTCTTAAAGTCTACCCACTTCCTGTCTCATCTCTATTTCATGGCTATAGACACAATGTGATTAGCAATCTCATGTTCCTTACTGCTATGCCTTCTAACCCTGCCACCCACCCCACCGCCCCAGCAGTGTATTTCTTAAATTGCAAGACAAGAGAAGCTTTTCCTTAGGCTTACTTTAATTCAGGTATTTTGATACAGCAATGAGCAAAGTATTTAATAAAGAGGTGAATTCATAGCTTTGTTTTCATTACCTTATTACAAAGCAGAAAAAAAAGCCCCTGGAAATAATCATATTCACATATATTGCCTTCCTTCAGTCCCTACCAAAAAACAAACAAAAAATGGCAAAAACAAACACAACAAAACTATGAGAAACAAGAATAGGAACTACAGATGGATCATTCTGACATAGGAACCAGCTCTCTGTGGGTAGCAAAGAGAAAGGACCCACAATAAAAACTGCAAGTTGACAGATATATCACAGTGACAAAAGAGGCTGAGGTTAAAAAAGATTAAGGGTTACGGTGGCAATGTCTGGATCACCGATGAAGATGATAACCAAACTGGTCGGAGAACAAAAGGGGCAGCAGGCATGTTGCCTCCACTCCCCACCAGGTACTCTTGTCCTTTCTTGTATTATTGCTTCTAAGGTTTCTAACTGCAACAGACTACAATGTATGGAAGGGCTTCCAACAAGCAACGCTAGCCCTGGAGACCATGTCAAGCCACCCCACTGACAAGAAGCTAAATATGGTAAACAAAAAAGACTACAGCTACATCTTAGTGGCTGTGACTGGGTTAACTGTTATGACAAGGCTAATCACATAAATGTGAGAACAAAGAAGGTTCAAGGAACACAACCCAACACAGCAGCAAGGCTGGAGCGAAATAATACTGACCCTTGGAAGCCAGTTAGAATAACTAACAAAGCTAGAGTCAGAGATGAACAGAGGTAGAGCTTCATATTTGGAGCAGGGGGGACATACATACAGGGCTCAAAAAAAAATGAGAGCTCAATCACTATCATTAGAGATTACCTCAGTTGTGTCCAGTTTCTGTCATGGGCCTATAAAAACCCTAGACAATGGAGTTCAAAGGCATTTTCTTCTATTTGCTAACTCTCCTACTCTCCAGATTTCTCTTATTTTTACTAATTTCTCTTTTTTATTTTCAACTACTCACTTCTCTGTAACTCTTAATAAAACTTACTTCTGCTTTGCATGCTGCTGTAAGAGTCCAGATTCACTGTCTCACACATGTCTTTAAATCATTCATGATTGCAAGCATCTGACATCCTAGGTCCCTGGCTCACAGACAACTGGGATGTGCAAGTTCTGGTCAGTCTTAAAGCCTTTATCAGTGCTTATTTTTATTTTCTGTATGCATTTGCTATGTAAAATCTCATGTGTGTATGTTTTGTGTGAAGCTATATGTAGAGGCTATGGTTGATGTCAATTGTCCCCAGCTTATTTCCTGAGACAGGGTCTTTCATTGAACCTTACACTTAGCACTTTGGCTAAAATGAGACTGGAAATCCCATTGATCTTCCTGACTCTACCACTGCAATCATGGAATTATGGGTGAGTCCCATCACCTACTACACCCAGTTTTTACATGAATGCCAAGGATCCTGTTTAGGGTCCTCATGCTTTCGTGGCAGGCACTTTACCAATGGAATCATCTCCGCCATTTAATGACCATTTTAAAATGGGAAACATGTTTTGTTTTGTTTTGTTTTTTTTTAACAGTGTGAAAGAAAGTAGGGACTGGAGAGATGGCTCCGTGGTTAAAAGCACTGGCTGCTCTTCCAAAGGACTCAATTTACAGCATAAACATGGCAGCTCACAGCAGTCTGTAACTCCATTCCCAGGGACCCAAAGCCCTTTTGACTTATGTAGACAAAATTTCCATAACCATAAAAATAAATTTAAAAATAGTAAGTACAACCCATTTGGTAGTATACATCTTTAACCCTCCTCACGAAACACTAGATGAAGAGGCAGGCCAATTTCTATGAGTTCAAGGCCAGCCTGAGTATTAGGGACAGCCACAGCTACATAGAAAGAGAAAGAGGAGGAGGAGGTGGGGGAGAGTTAAGTGGAAAATAAGTTCAACTCTATGATAACATACTTTGAAGTTCTAGAAATGGCTAAATGTATGAAAATGGGCAATTACCATATTTGCATATGGAACTAAGAGGAATTCTAATTAGCCAAAAGGAAAGATAAAAATCTAAACAGGTTCTGGATATGGATAATGTAATGGTTAATTCTCTCAAATTCAAATACTCTAGCATTTGCACCTTCCAGACAGAACAGGAGAGCACACATACAGTGAAATGTTTCTCATTTCATACCACCGTTTCTCCCAACCCCATGAGGACTGTAAAACAGAAAAATGATAGACCTTTCTCTTAAGAACATAAGGACAAAAACCAAAAAGCAATGTAGCATGATAAATAAAAGACCCAAAGACTGATAATGGGGGTTCAAGCTTCAAGCTGAAGATTGGAGAAGCAAAGTAGCCAAGCCAGTAGATCTTACTTCACCTCTGACTAGCAGAAAGGGCAATCCTGTCCCCACAAATCTTCAGAAGCTAAAGGCTCTCAGATCTGGTCTCCTCCTTATATTCCTTTCTCTGCCCAGCCACATCACTCCTGTCTCTGCCTCCTTAGTGTTGGGATTAAAGGCATGTGATTCCACATGATGAGAGAAACTTTGTGTGAGCTGTTTCTTTTAGGACTGGATCAATTCCCTGTAGTTGGTGTGGCTTTAAACTAACAGAGATCCAGCTACCTCTTAACCCTGAGTCCTGGGATTAAAGATGTATCCCTGGCTTCTATGGCTAACTAGTATTGTTATTTTGCTATTTTGATCTCCAGCAGATTTAATAAATCATAAACAATATATCACCACAAAATAAAAGTATACCAAACTCAAAATCAAATCCCACACAGGTAGAAATTACCCAGGAATTGCAGATTTTATTTCATAGAAACTCAAACAGTCTCACACATGGACCAAACAGAAGCAATCAATAATCTCCATGTATAAGAAAAAAAAGAAATTTTATAGAATTCAATATCAATTTTGGATGGTTTACATTATCCATGTAATAAAAATGAAAGGATACTTATTTAAAGAATAGATAGTATCTATCCTAAAATTTTAGCCAGCAATATGTTCACTTGTAAAATACATGAAGAAATCCCCAGTAAAGTCACAGAAAGCAGGTTGGTAACTAGTCCTAATACTCTAGCCAGTTAGATATAGCAGGCCAGCTACTGCACAGGCCAAAGGCATCCCCATCAGCACCACTTTGCCCTTCCAGACAGAAACCCAGAGAGATCAATATTAAAGGAATCAGCTGTGTGTTGTCAATACGTACAATCAATATGACTAGTTACAGCATAAAAAATTAAAGAGCTTCCCATTGCTCCATAATTAGATAAATAAATAATGGAGAATTACAGACTACAGTAATAACAACAGAATATAAAACACCCAAAAAATCATCATAATTATAAATGCAAGGGTTCTGTAAAATCAAAATTTCAAAAGATTACAAAAACACAAACACGAGGATTGAGGAAAATGGAGAAGTAGATTGAGCTCTTAGGAGACTAACTATAGTACAAATACTGCTCCAACAGACTTAATTAGACTTTAAAATGACAGCAATTCAAATGGCATATACAAAACTAGTTGGCACTATGTTAACTATGCTACACCCAGAATCTCATTTAATCACAAGAACAAAAGAAGCAGCCAGGGCCCACTGAGATGAAATGTATTTATACTGTAAATGACAACTAGAGAAGTCAGGAAGGAAGAACATTGAAGGTAAGGAACTTCTGACACAAAAGAAATAAAAACACTATCAGAAATTAAAATATATACTAACCTTTATTCAAAAATTACATCACACTGTGAACTAGATTAATATATCAAAATAATTAACATGCAAAGAGAAATAAATAAATTAGATATGATTTTTTGTTCATTAACTCAAGAAAGAATTTCCATTCGTTTTACATTTTATAATGTCCTCAGAACACTAGATAATGTAAAACTCACATTTTAAGGACTAAATAGTTAACAAACTAATTAATGAAACAATTACTATGATTAGCCAGTCCTTAAGGTTTTAGTACTCAAAGGAGGGATTAACTGACATTAAGGCTGTAATGACAGCATACATTTTTTGCAGGGAGGGAGGAACTTACAATCTAACTTACATCTAACTTTTATTTCAGTGGGTAACTGAGCATGACTGAAGAATGAGCTATTAGGGAAAATATCAATGAAAATCTACTTCAAAACAAAGTGAAAAGCAGATGACAGGAACATCCCACACTGAGGAACGCCATCTCTCGTACATGTATTCACTAGCAGGCAAAACCAAATTTCAACAGAAAAAGATGGCAAAGAGTGTTAGACCACAGGGCTGGAGAGTTAGCCTCACAAGCAATCAGAAAAGACCAAATTAAATTTCTTATAGCCTTTAAGTCATTCAGACCTTTGTCCCAGTAACATTTCTTTTATAGAAATCCATCACCAACCCGAAGGTTATGTAATGAAAATATATTTAAACCAAAGAGTTTACAAAACTTTGTGATAACATTTATATAATCATAATAGACAATTGTGATGTTTTTTGTTTCTTTTGCTGTGTGTTGATATTTTCTCTTTCCCATACCCCCAATCTCTGCTGAGAATTAAACTAAGAATATTAAGCATTCTCAGAGCAGGTCCATTCAGAGCTGCAATTTCAGCCCATGATGCTTTACAGTGTAAGCTTTCAAATGCAAATCAATGCTTATCAAACTAATGCACTCAAGGAAAAACAGGGGCTTCTGATTAATGTCTACCTTATAAGTCAGAAGCTTAGATGTGGTAGAGAAACAGTAATTCACTCTTAAATCTTTCTTTAAATGTTTCTTATGGTTTTTATTTAATAAGAATTTAATAAGAATTGCTTGAGAATATCTTCCATAACATAATTTTTGAGTACAGAAGATAGGCAAATTTTATTTTATTTTTGATATTCTAATATAATTACAATATCTCTCCCTTTCCTTTCCTCTCTAAAAACTGTCCCATATATACTTCCTGCTCTACTTCAAATTCATGGCCTCTTTTTTTACTAATTATTAATTAATGCATATATAATGTACATGTGTATATGTTCCTGGATGTAACCTAATCAATCCACACACCTCTATGTATGTTTCCAGGACTGACCATTTGGCTCTAGACACACTTTCCTGTTACCAAGAATTGAGGGCTCTGGGGATTTTTAATACCCACCTAGGCATGTGCATTGGTATTGGTATTGTTCATCTCATTTTGGGGCAGTCATTTGATGGGACTTCATGTAGCAAGTGTCTTTTCCTGCTGAGTGTAGCTTCCAATATTACTGGAAGACACCATCTTACAGTAAACTCCCTGCTTATATGGCTCTTACAATCTTTCCATCCCTCTGCCACAATGTTTCCTGCGCCTTAGATACAGGACTGTTTTGTGGATGGATCCATTAGGACTAGGTCTACAGCCCTGCATTTTGGTTGGCAGTGGTTTTCTGAAGTGTTCTCCATCTGTTGCAAAGAGAAGATTCCTTGATGAGGGGTGAAGATTACCTTTATCTGTGGGTATAACGGAAAAGTGTTGATAGATGGTTGTTAAGACTTATTATGGCAAGTAAATTAGTGGTAGTAGATTCTTCTCCAATAACCATAACTTCAATAGCAAGGAGTATTTAACTAGATTTCCAATACTGGGTGAGTATAGTCTCCCTTTATTTTGAGGAAGTTTTAAGTCCAATTAAAGAGCTATTGGTTACCACTAAGGTATACATGCCACTACTTCACTCTTAGTGTTATCATGCTCTGCAGGTTGTTGATATAAGTCACTGAATCATAGCTAGGTACAATAGTTTTGACAAACATACATGCATGACTGAAACCCTCTATACTCTTTTATAGAAGACTTCTGTGAAATGTACTCTTCTTTTAGGCATTGCTTGGTATCAACTCCATCACTGAGACTTCATGACCATCTTCTTCCCAATGTTATTTGGAAAGGAAAACAACACTTAAGCTTACTTCCCACCTCTCAGTTCCAAGTATTTATTTTGTTGTTGCTAGTGATCTATCTTTGATTCTGTAATGAATTACATCTGCCAACACAATTTATCATCCATAGTAATCTATTTAAAGACTTTAAAAGTCTAAATTAATGCACTGTCTTTCCCAATGTACCAACTCAAAGAATTTTTTATTATTTAGATATACTTTTTGTTGGTGCTACCTTTCACTTAATACAAAATACCCACTTTCACACAGTATTCTTATTTATTACAAATACTTTCACCTTGCCTAGGTAAAAATAAGCCATTTTTTCCCGTAGCTCTCTTTAGAACAGTAGATCTCAACCTTGGCTGCACACTGAATTCACCTGGGAAGCCTAAAGACTACATTCCCAACCCCTGAGACTAATTTAATTAGTCTGCAGTATCACCTGGATAATGGGATTTTTTTTAAAGCTCTCCAGGAGATTATAATATGCAGCCAATGATGAGAATTATAGATTTTCCTTAAGGAGATAATATATAAATCGTTAACCAATATACAGTGGCTATAAGAAAAATGTAAATGATTTTGAACAACTCTACCATCTGATACTTGACTAGTCCCCACTCGAAAGAATGTATGTATCCTGTGTGCCACAAGTATGATTTGTAATCATGAGATCTTTCCATTATGATTATAATGCCATGTGAACAGAATACCTTAATATTTCCCACTGGGGGAAAAAAGTCTCAATCAATTTGAAATTCATGTAAAACATGTACAAGAATTTGAGTGGTTTGGCTCAAAGTGTGATTTTCCTTTCAGAATTTCCATAGTTCATAACCTGGGAGCCATCTTACTCAACTTCTAAACTTCATTGTCACTTATTTACCTTGGGTAGAGTGGAGACATGCACACATGTGTGTACACATGTGTGTACACATGCCAAGGTACATGCAGGAGAGATCCAAGAATAGCCTGCAAGAGTCACTTCTCCACTTGGGTCCCAGGGATTTAACTCAGGTTGTCAGGCTCAGGGACAGGTGTCTTTAACTGCTGAGCTATTCAGAGGGCCCAGCTTTCTCAATTTTCTTTGGAAATACTTGAATGACCTTATAGTGAAACTTTGCTGTTTGTTTTCTGAGAATACAAGCAAATGGAGCTCTTAGAACAAACGAGAATCAGAAGAGGTAAAATGTAATCACAATACTTTATTTCACTTTGTCAGCAGTCTTCAAATAGCAAAATAAAGGATGATTACATTTTTTTGAAAGGAAGGGACTCCAATATTTCTTAAGCCATTTCAGTTCTCATTAGCACAACTCTTTCTACCAAATTAAGTGCAGCTTCTCTGGTACGCAGACACCCTGTGGAGGGTTAGATGAATAAGCTAAAGCCAGAAGCATTTTTCTCTGAGATACCATTTCAAAGTCCAGCCTGAGGTTTTCTTTAATGTGTGGTTTCCAACCGGATCCCTAGAGGACAAAGCACTCCCTATTATTAAAAGCAGCAAACAGTGTAACCCATTCCTTTGGTATTTGTCCCACACTGTACTAAAACCAAAGAAACACAAAGTAGGAATGGCAAGGGCTCTTTAGAATAGCACCAGGTCTACCGGAAACTGGGCAAAAGAGCAAGCCAGATTGCTGGGGTTCACCACTGCTACTTTTGTCCCTTACGTCTGATAATGGCATTGATAAGGTTTCTTTGAAGACTCTGGTTCTGTGTCAATAGATATTCCTGCCTTCAGAGCTTTCTTCAGGATGCTTACAGGTCTCAAAACATGTTTAAGGTACAAGTTCTATGGAAAACTACAAGATCTTTATGCTTTCCTTTTATAGTATCTTTCCTCCATCCTAGATCCCACTAATGCTTTGAAGTATAAACTAAATCTGAGACTCGCACATACCCAACATTTACTAGATTCTGTAAGTCAGGCACTATGTATGCTAAGTATACAGTTTACTTATATAAGTATCAGGCCACAAGTGTATCTCAAGCCCCAAAGGCAAGACAGCACATCACTTGGGCAACACGATGCTCAGCAAAAGAAAGACACTCTCTTGGCACTTGAAAACCTATTATTTCCAACAAAGCTGGCTTCCCTGAGCCTGTTATCAGAAGACTAAAATTAAATAAATAAAACAGAAAGGACAACTGTTTGCAAAGGAAATGAAAGTGGTCATTTTTTTTGCATAGGTTGAATATGCCTATCTGAAAAGCATGGAACTAAAAGTGTTTCAGATTTGGGATTCTAGAAAATTTGCATACATATCGCATCATATCTTGGGGATGGCACTCTAGAGTAATTGCAAAATGTATTCATGTTTTCTGATCACCTTATACACATAGCCCAATAGCAATTGCTGACAACCTTTATACTTTGTAGCTATGACTTGTCAAATGAAACAAGATATGAAAGGATCCATCTGTAGACACTAAAAATGTTTAAGATTTCTGAGCATTTAGACTTCTGGATTATCAGATTATGGATATTTTCCCTTTTCCCCAAACTACAAAATTCAAATGAAATACAGGCCAGGCAACTCTCCATTGCATATTACCTCATCGAATATTGTATTCCCACATCGCAATCCTGTAAATCAGTTTTACCTAAGAATATCCTGCAGCTTATTTTCATACATTTCTCAAACTTAGAACCATCAAGGATTATACAAAATGATGAGAAATGATTGTACAAAAAGTCTCATTTCATAAAATACATTGTTTATTTCATTAAAATGCATTGTGCATCATTTCAATGATAATGCATACAGAAATGCACGGACACAGGCATTGGGATCATGCAGAAAGTTATTAGGTGAAACTTTCATCTCTTCAATTCCCCTTTCCTTATTTATAGTCCAAATAAGAGTTGGCTATTTTCTCAACATGTTATAGTCAATAATAAAAACAAATATAATAGAGAAATGTCTGGGTACAAACTTCTAGCTCCTGCTTAACCGAATTACCAGCTCTTTAAATTGTGTTCACTGTAAATAGCTATGAATACAGACTTATAGTAGAAGCACATCTGTGAATAGATTTCCATGCCTGTCATCGTTTTCCCAGCTTTTAACCACTGGAAGTAACCCCATTTGTTACTCTTCCCTCTAGGTTCCCAACATTTTCTAAATGCCTTATTAAAATATATGATCTGCTTGTGGGTTCGTTTACTGCTTTTCTAGCCATAATACTGATCCCTCCTTCAATCACCTTGAACTACCCAATGGTCATGATTGTTGATAGTTCTATAATGGAACAAATACAATCAAAGCAATAAACATGAGGGTGTCATGCAGTGTTTACTGCTGAAACCATTGTATTATGTATGGCTGCTTTTCGCCACACATGCCTATCATGCATGTAACCCTGCCTATGTCCACTGAGTCAGTGGGACTACCTGGTACAGTGCTCTGTCACAGACCCTAACCCAAATCCACTCCCAGGATTTTCTGTAAAGGCACCAATAGTCATTGCAAGACCTGGAAAGCATCAGCTTTTACTCCTCTGTATTGAAGTGTGCTAGTCAAAACCACAACATATGTATTTTCATTGAACTGAGTTTACCAGTATTTAACATCCTCAAATAGCTGATGGACTCAACGTCTTACTGGTTAGGAGGGACATTTCAGCCAAGTGAAAAAAAAAAAAAAAAAAAAAAAAAACGGAAACAAATCCCCTAAATCCTCAAAGGGGAGAGTGAAAAGCAAAAAAAAAAGAAAGAAAGAAAGAAAAGAAGAAAAGAAATATCATTTTACTGCCTGTCTGACTGCAAAGATACAGAATAAGAGTATACAATGGATTAGTGACTATGCAATCATGTTACTTTTTTTATAAAACCCAACTGTATAATTCAAGACTTAAAGTAAGTTTTGGCATTAATTGTTGGCTTGTGCATCAAATTCATTTGAACACAGTTAAATTCCCATTTTATTTTTCCTAGGAGAAAACCTGACTGCCAAGAATTGCTCCAGCTCCCTTTAGCAAGTGGCATGTCTTAAAAAAAAAAGAAAAAAAAAAAAAAAGAAAAAGGGAAAAAAAAAGAAAGAAAGGAAGGAAGGATGAAAGGTGGCAGACCTTCTAAATAAGATAAATGCTTTGGTTGTTTGTTACAGGACCTCCCATTTAAAATACAAATCACTAAAGTTCATCTAATTATGCCTGAGGCTCTCAATATTTAAAAACAAAAACGTCTAAGCATTGTACATAGAATGTATGTGGTGCTTTTCTCCTTCTGTGAAGTTGGGTTTATTTCAGTAATGTCTGAGTAACATAACATCAACAGTCTCCTCTGTAGCACTGTGAGTACACCTGTTTGCCAGTTCAAATAATTGCTAGAGAAACATTCTATTTAAACAGGAAGAGCCAGGAGAGCTGCACTATTTGAACAACCAAGGAAAGAGGCCCCTTCCTTAACAAACTGCAAATGAGACAGTAGTGAATGACTTTTCTCAAAAGGAATCTAAAGGAAACTACTCTGAACACAAACAGCCTCTTGGTTTTTACCAGATAATAATTTGTACACATTAACACACTAAAGCTAAGCTACATGTGATGCGAAAGGTGAAACTAGACACTGGATGATGCTCATATAATTTGTGTGGGATCCTACCACATCATAAATATAAACCCACGCTTACTTTAGGAATGACTAGGGAGGTTGGCACCTGCAGAACCTACACTGATGACAGAGACTCAACATAAACAGCACATGAGGGTAGAAGGCCTCATGTGGGGTGGAGCAGCAGGTTCGTCACACTCTGCAAGGCATTCACTCTTCACTTGAGCAATGGCAGCTCTATTCATGCCAAGTGGCTTGGTGCTAGAAAATGCCACTCTGACCTACTTCTCTCTTCCAATGAGAAGACAGCATGGAACTGGTTAGATCTCTATCAATCCAATGTTCTATGAACTCCCTAAAGTGTTGGGCTACCTGAAATGCCTCTGTGAATAGGCTTCAGCAGTATGTGAATGCGCCAAAAGCACTCAAGAGAACGATCTTTCTAGCACAGCTTGTTTGCTTCTGACTTTTCAAAGTTGGAAAGAACACTCAAGACCTACCCCCTTGGAAAATTTTAAATATGTAATACTAAGTATTGTTAACCACAGGCAGTAAATATGCAGAGCTCTTGACATGGCAAGCACACTACAATTAAAAAAAAAAAATTGGACAAATGAGGACAGAAGGGTTGTGGTGGGGGCATGGTGGAAAGTGATAGGGAGCTGCTTCCTTAAAAATCCGTTCAATGGATTCTAAAAGAAAGGTCTTGCTTGTGGAAGCTGCTATTTCAGGAAAGTAATAAAGGACTGTGAATGTGGGTATGCTTTCTGCAAGCTATGGTCTCGCTGGGTCCCCATGCCATGTCACAAACTAAAGGGGTCTATTACAGATTTCTTCAGAACGTTCTGGGTTCAGCATTCCATCGAAAGGCTTCCTGGGCAGTTTCTATGGCACGCATTTATCCAGTGAAGACGATTTCAGTTGTTCCCTCTGTGTGCGTGCGGTATAGAACATCAGATTCCTAGGGTTCTGTTTTAAAACTAACCATGGTAGACATTTCATCCTACAGAACTTCCTTAAATTTTTGGTGAAGGAGTCGTTAAGTGAATCGTTTGCCGTAGTCATTCACCGGCCATCACCGGTGGAATTCATTAAGCCTGCCACGGTCTGGAATTACTTGCACATAATCACTCTGGGTGCATATTTTTCTCAATGTCTGAATGCCATGCCCTGCTTGTTTGGCAGCACAGGAAACTTAGCAATGTAACTTTGCTTTTAATTCACCAAAGAATACGGCTAGTCCTTTTGCCTGAGTGGAGATTTCTCTGGACTGGAAAAGTGTCTGCGCTCCACCTAGCTATATACTCTCACTATGTCCTACCTGCAAAGCCCAGCTCCACACACCCACCTCACAGCAGCCCAAATTAAAGTTGTTAGGAGTTGCATCCTAACACTGTCCCAACCTAACCTGCCCAGGTGCAATTACTGCAGGGCCTGCAAGGTGGGGGGTCGGCTGTTGGGTGCACATCTCGCAGATGGTGAGGTGAAGCTGACAGCTCCTACCAGCTCAGGCCAGCTTTGACCAGCTCCTGCCCAGGTTAAAGACCTAAGCGCTCCAACCTGCCCTAGACACCCCCCAAAGCCTGCCTAAAATAGTGTCCAGCCCCTCGCAGAAGGGTCCCCTCGCAGAAGGGTGGCGGCAGGTGCCCCCAGAGCTCTCTCGGGAGAACGCCCGGAGGAAGAAGTGGCCACAGGAGACACCCGGTCCCGCCACTCACCTTCTGCTGCCTCCTGGCCATGTCGGTGGGCTGCTTGGCATTGAACGGGTACGCGATGCACCTCACCACGAAGACATACAGCTGAAGGCGGATGCGCCGCTCTTGTTCCTCGTCCAGCTGCCGCTCGGGCTCATCTCGCCCCTCGCTGAGCACCGAGGGGCTCGGGCTCACGGGTCTAGCCGTTCCGCCGCCACCACCGCCACCACCGGCACCTCCGGGGCGTCCGGGTGCGTCCCGCCGCCCTTCCCGAGCCGTAGCCGGCGGCGCTCGCTGGGAGCCACCGGGCGCCACCAGCACCTCTCGGCTCTCCTCCTCCCGCCCCTCGTCCGACTCCTCCTCGCTGGAAGACGGGTCGAGCATGGTGCTGCCTGGGGCCCCTGGGCTCGGCCCGCGGTCCCCTGGGCTCCTCGCGGAGCGCAGCTGTCCCCGCGGGTCCGCGGGAGCCTGGGTCCGCGCGCGGCGGCCGCAGAACGAAAGGGAAAGTGGCCCGGGCTTTCCGGACACGTCGAGTTCGGCGCCCGAGTGTTTGCCGCGGCCAGGACGCGGGGCGGGCGAGCGGAGCCGCGGGAGGCGAGAGGCGGAGTTAGCGCGGGGGCGCTCGGGGCGCCCGGAGACCGCTCGCCCAGCCTAGGTCCGCCAGCCCGCGCGCGCGCCCCACTGTCGCTGCCGACCCCTCGCAGCCCGCGCAGGTGAGGAACCTGTGGCGCCTCCAAAGCAACACGTGGAATGGAATGTCCAGGAGCGGACACGGGGCCGCAGAGTGCGCGTGCGCGCCGCCGCCGCCGCCGCCGCCGCCGCCGCCACCACCACCACCACCACCACCACCTCCTGGCCAGGCGGGTGTGCCTGGTGACCCAGAGCGCGCAGTTTGCAAGGGGCAGGAGGTGAAGAGCCCAGACAAGACTCCCGACCACCAAACATCCATCTTCCTGCAGGCTTCCAGTGGAGGTGGTGGTGGCATAGGGGCAGGGAACGCAGTGTCCCAGAAAGAGGGGAAGGACAGGGGTCCTGGAGTTGCTGGGACCTGATCCTGATGCCCTTTGTGAAACCCGAGTTCTGAAAAGTGGCTCTCAGCCCTTCACCTCCAAGTAATCTTAGCAAGAGACTTGGGGGAAAAGTGTCTTACCCTTCTCTACTGCGGTGGGACACTCTGGAGAAGTCCAAATTGTAAACGTCACAGCACATACATGAAAAGAAAAATGGGGGGGGGCGTCTTTTAAACTGGTATATATTCTTCTTGTTTCTTGCAAACCCATAGGCAGGTTAAATTTTATATTTGTAAAATACTCTGATTCAGAACAAACACAGCTCCATTGTTCCCTAGGTTAAGATAGGATTGACCCAAAACAGGGTGTATCAGGTGGACAGACATTGAACAAACATCTGAGAGCCGGCCAGGTGTCCGGCTTTGTTAGCTTGTGGCATAGACACAAGGTAAGGCACACCACATGCAGCAGCCAAGCTGCTCTCCTTCCTGGCCTCAAGTGGGCGCCTCATAGAGGCACCTGAAGCCTGTATTATCTGTGCAGATTTCTCAGTGCCAAAACTGCCTAGCAGTTTCTACTTGTCATTCTACAACTTCTGTTCTGAGCCCAGACAGAAACAATATGCAAAACAGACATTCAACAAGAAGAACAGTGTGCAGTGGCCACTCTGGCCAGGAGGGTGCAGATCTCAAAGGAAGTTAGACAAATTAAGCAGCCACAAGCTTTGAACTTCTCTGTCCTGTGGCCTGGTAGCAGTTTAGAGTGTTTTCCAGGCCATTTGGTAGTTACATACACTAAGATACTCTCCGTGGAGGGGGAAAAAAAGAGACCCTTAGGGACCCTTCTCTATTTGTTAATCCTTAACTGGTCCTTTGGTAATAGAAGGTCTTTACTGCTGGCTGATGGTTGATGCTAAGGAAAAATATAGCTCAAAATTTATCTATTTAAAGACTTTTGTTTTGGACAAGGTAGACAATTAGTGGAAATCTTAGGCATTTTATTTAGGGCCTGACCTCCTGCAGTCTAATGCCATTATCAAAGTAGCCCCCTAAGGCAGGTAGGTGACTATTCTGATGATCTCTCTTTGTTACAGATTTTGCTCTAAACTTCACATGCATTATCTCAGTTATTTATCTTTACTTCTATAGTACAACGATGGAAGCTGAGGCTACAGCACTAGAATAAGGACTCAACACAGGCTTATATTTATAGTAGTGGTCTCTTTTACTATAATTTCTCTTGATCATAAACAGGTATATTAAAATGTGGTGTTTATTAAACTAGGGATACAGAGTACAGATTTAGCCAGGCGTTGGTGGTGCATGCCTTTAGTCACATCATGCAGGAGTCAGAGGCAGGCAGGTCTCTGTGAGTTCAAGGCAAGCTAGTTCCAGGACAAGTTCCAAAACAATACAGAGAAACCCTGTCTCAACAAAAAAAAAAAAAAAAAAACGGGACTAGGAAGATTGAGTGAGGGGAAGAATAGATGAGAGAGAAAAAAGAGAGAGAGAGAAAGGTACCATAAAAGAGGGATCCATTATAGGATTGAAGAGAAAAATGACTCTAGAGAAATGTCCAGAGACCTACAAGACTGACCCCAACTAACAATTTGAGCCACAGTAGAAAGGCTACCATAAATGCCCTTCCCTTATAATGAGATTGATGACTAAGTTTTCCACCATCATAGAGCCCTCATCTAGTAGCTGATGGAAACAGAAGCAGACACCCACAGCTAAACACGGAGCAGAACTAGAATCCAGATGCAGAGAGGAAGGATAAGACCAGGCTGCAGAAACACATAGAGACAGCTGACCTGAACAAGAAGGAGCTAATGGGCCCTCAGACTGATAGCTGGGAATCCAGCATGGGACTGACTCAGACCCCCCTGAACATGGGTCTCAGTTAGAAGGCCTGGGCAGTCTAAGGGACCTTGTGCAGCGGAACCAGGACGTATCCCTGGTGCACAAAACGACTTTGGGAGCACATTCCCCATGGAGGGATACTCCCTTAACCTAGAGGCAGAAGGGAGGGCCTAGTCCCTACTCCAAATGACTTGAGAGATTTTTTTGACCCCTCCTGGAAGGCACTACTCTCCCTGTGGAGTGGTAGTGGGGGGAATGGTATAGGAGGGTGGGGAGGATGGGAGGGAGAGAGAACTGGGATCGATATGTAAAATAAGAAATAAATAAAAATATGCTTACAATGGAAAGGAAAGGAGAGTTGAGGGGAGGGGAGTGGAGGGGAGGAAAACCTGTTTATCAAAGAAAAAGGTAGAAATAGGAAGAAGTGGCCAGTAGCCATCTCCCAAAACTTTGGATAAGTGGAATGAGTTGCAAAGAACTAATATATGCTATGCTGTAAACTGAAATTTATGTTAAATATTCTAAACAAGCAGAGAAATCATAACTTCTTGATGTCAATCTGCTTGACTGTACCCAGATTTTCACTATGTACGTATGCAAAACATATCATGTTATAGATTGTAAAATAGTTGTTATGTTGAGAATATTTTATTAAATCTTCAAAAATGAAAAGACAAAAAGAAGTACAGATTTAATATGATCATTCCTCCCTTTACTTTCTATTCTAAATAAATAATCCAATATTATTAGTTACTACTACTTCTTGGTTTGAGAGTATAGCATACTATTTTCTTTACATTTGGTGTAATAGCTCAATGATCTCACGGGAAAACTTGTAATATTAAAAGAAAAACAGCATGTACAGGGCTTTCTCCATGAAGGTGAAGATACAAGGCATAATTTAAATATTCAAAATACAACAAAAAGGAAAGGAAGAAGGGTAAAAAAAAGGATAAAGTAGTGCACATATCTGTGTAAAACATGGGGTGGGTAGAATCTAGATATAGGCAGGTACTATAGGATTTGGGAGATAAGTCAGATCTGGAGATTGATTTTATGGTGGTCTGAATGAGAATGGCCCCTATGGGCTCATATATTTGAATACATGGTCCCCAGTTAGTAGAAGGATTAGGAAATGTGGTGTTGTTGGAGGAAGTGTAGTGTGGTGTTGCTGGAGGAAGTGTTCCACTGGAGATGGTCGTTGAGGTTTCAAAAGCTCATTCGCAATGTATCTCTCTCTGCCTCCTGCTTATTAAACTCTCTCAGGATGTAAACTCTCAGCTACTGCCCCTGTACCATGACTGCCTGCCTGCATCCATGTTCCCTACCATATTGGTCATGAACTCATCCTCTGAACTGTAAGCCCCCAATGAACTTTCTTCTGTAAGATACCTTGGCCATGATGTCTCTTCACAGCAACAGAAAAAACTAAGACAGACAAGTAGTTATATATTGGTGCTTTATTTGATATTTTGGGAAACTATAGAGGTAGGGTAGAGGCTTTGCAGCTTCAGTGGCTCTTGGTCTGTGTTTGGGAGGCATGCCCTTGGTTTCCAGGGATAGAGGTGATGAATGTCTACCTGAGAAAATAAATAACCAGATAAACAAATCGCATAAGATGGCTGAAGGAAGCAAGCATATTCCTATTTTTGCTTTCAGTTTAACTGCTATCATATTACAATTGGCAAAATACAAACAAAACTTAGCTGAGAGACTCTGGCGGTGAGGCTCTGGGCAGGTGGCAAGCCTGCATGATGGGCTACCAGAGTAGGCTATGAACAGAGGCTCCTGGTGTTTGGACCCACAGTGATGATAGCATGGATGAGGCCAAATTCTGTTAGCACATCCTAGATTGTTTCCTCCTACTAATATTACAAAAACATCTTGAAGAGCTCAAGATTTCAATCCCTTTAACAAGCTAAATCTCCCCGTGTTTATGCTGTGTGTAGTGTAGTCTTCCTTCTTCCCATCTGTACAGTCTGGTGCTGAGCATTACAACAAACTCCCCCTGGACTATGCCTGAATATGCATTCTGAATGTTTAAGAAGTAAGAACGAGGGAGAATCTAAGAAGTCCTGATTGAGAGAAGCCATGAGTGACTATGTAGTGGTAACATGGGCACAGCCGTGTCAAAGACCCTAATGCCTCAGTCCCATGGGCGTGGCAAAGCCTTCCCCGCCCTGGTGAAGTTCAGAGGTATGCCAGTCTTCATTGTGTCCATGTGTGGATATGTGTACAGAAAATGCCTACTGTAGTTCCCCACACACACCCGGCTCCCATCCCAGGGTGTTCACAGCCTGAAGACTGCTTTCCTAAAGAGAGTGTTCTTGCCTCCCTGATCTTGCTGTATACCATAAACCCTACTTCCTTTTCCAGCTGTATGCAATAACACCCCCATATCCACTCAATGGTATGTAATATATTTATATAATGAGTTTCCAGGAACAGCAGCTTCTCTATCAGAGAGCCCAGGAAATAATATCCCATGATTTCTGTATATCTATGTTTGTCTTTTCTTCTCATCCCTAGTCACAATTCCAGGACCAAACAATCAAGGGCTTGGCAGGACAAGGCTTCAGTTGAAAGGTACTTGCCTAGCATACACAAAGCCCTGGGTTTGATCTCAGAAATAATGGTGCATAGCTGTGACTCCAGCACTCAGAAGATGGAGGCTTACAAGTTCAAGGTCACACTTGTCTACATGGGGAGCTTGCAGTCGTTCTATTTTTTGTTAATATCAAGTAATTCAGGGGCACTAACACCAGAAACAGGCCACCATGAGAAGATAGCTAAAAAAGAGTAAGAGTGATGATGAGTGCTCAAATGTAAGAGGGGGGTAGGTAAGGAAAGCTTACAAGATAACTAAAGATGATCATCAGTTAATAAAGTAAGACAAGACATCCACCCCACCCCCAAAAATCAAATAGCACTTTTTCTCTAGTATGTACATTTCATACTCTGTAAAAAAAAATTGACTGGAAAGCACATGGAATACTATTTGGGAAAAGAAACAGGGCCAGTGGGAGAGAATAAAGGGCACATAAAGCAATGGGGAGTGAATTAGATAAACAAGTAAGAGGACATCGTGATGAGACCCATTGTAATGTACAAAGAATGTACACTAATTGAGCCGGCAGAAGAGACATGGAGAAATCAATGGACTACTCATGAGGCACTCAAGGAAAGGAGGGCCACGGATAGAATACACACCCCAAAATAGAGTAACTCTATTCATAGTAGCTATTGAAATAGGAACTTTCAGAAGACTAGTAAAACTGGAGTACCACCAACTTTTTGAGTTTTGTGTTATACATCAGAGAAGTCACAGACATTGTTACAAATGCAAACTGTTAAGTCCAGATAAGGAAATCATCAGTATGTGGGTGATAGTTGAAGTCAGAGATGTGAAAGATAAGATCCAGCATGAATGAGATCAGAATGAAATGAGAGCCGAGGATGTGAGCCTTCTTGACTGCCCTCTACTTAAGGAATGTTTTTTTTTAAAGTACCCCAAACTAATGTCTATTCATTATCAGTTAATTTAATGCTAATAATTTTAATTAAATTTTTCTATTTTTGCTTATATTTGAATTCTTGCTATTTTCCCCTAACGTATTACCTTTTCAGGTCAATATTATGCTATTTGATGTTCTGAATAATTGATTATTATATGGTGCACAACATAAAATTATGATTGGTCTGCACCATTTCACAAATACATGCAATATATGTGGGTCATTTGGTGATTTATTTTTACTTTGGTAAAGGTGAGCATAGAAAACAAATTGAAGTTATACAGCTTTTTAATGAAATACCTCAAATGCTAAGGAAAGATGGATGAACAGCAATAAAACATAAAATGTATTTTAGCAATGATATTGAAATAAGTGTGTGATCTGAATACCTGTAGGTGGGCAGTTCTGTGGTTAACTAACTGGAGTTTGATGTGAAAGATTTAAATCTTTCAGTCACAGGTGAAAAACATTTTTTCCTTGAAGAGAATATGTACTATTCTGAAGACAATGAGTTTACCCTCTAAAAAGATACATATGAAACAGATATGGGAACAGAACAAACAATTATGTTATCTGTGGTGTTATAGAAAAAAATCAAAATTTTCTTAAGCAATTTGGAAGTGGATGTTTTATTGTGTTATGTCATGTAACTGGTATTGAAGTTATTTTACAGCAAAAGGAATATTTTTCATATTGCGTAGAAGGCCCATTTTGTAATATTTATAAGAAAACTGTCAAAGTGCAACCCAACTAATAAAAAGCACACACGTATGAAGGTAAAATGAAAATTATCAATATTTTTGAAACTCTGAGGTAACTGTTTATGAGGCAATAGTCCTTCTGAAAGATTCATTTCGATCTTAATAGTTTTCATTCTTACCCCACCCCCACCAGTTAGAATTCGAGTTCTAGAAGAAGTTGTTCAGAGAACCAACAACTTACAGATAATTGTTGAAAATATCCACAAATGATTAGCATAAATTGACTACCATTGAGCAACATGTGCCCAACACACACTCAAAGAGAAGTTGTGAAGATTAACATAAGGAAAAATACTTGTAAGACTATTTGGCATATATAAAATCTAGTATTTTACAACTATTAGGGTCACTTTCTTATTAGATTTACTTTCAGAAACACAACTAGACAAACAAAAAACTAAAGTTAAAAAAATATTCATTCATTTGTTGGGTTTTATACAGCTCAGATGTCATATTCCTGGACTGTTAGCCTTCAAACAATCAAGCTAACTCACAAATACCCATTATCACATCTTACTACGATTTTAGAAGTTTTATGATTACTGTAAGATGATATGACTTCAACGAAAAAGCTAGCACGGATCTGCTCCCAACACATCTGGAAGCATTCACTAGTGATTTATAGAAGTTTGGTTGGTGTCTAATTTTTCCATGCTATGAGAATTTGAAGGAAGAAAACAAGAGTAAATTGGATTGGAAACTGCAGAAAGGAATAAAAAGGTAGAAACATACTGTGTTGAGGAGCTAAAACTGTCCTGAGGAGAGATCACATTAGTTGTGAAGATACATGTCTGTATATAATCATGGCCTCTAGGGAAACTGCTATCAATCTATGAGACTCGTAGTTTAAATGCTAGAATGCCCACAGACCATGTAAGACTTTCGTGACAGTGGATGAAGTTCGAGAACTATACTCCAAAATGGACAAAGCAATAAGAAGGCAGGATCTATTTTTCCCTTCAGCTTGTGTGTGTATGTGGTGTGTGTGTGTGTGTGTGTGTGTGTGTGTGTGTGTTTACTTATATTGACTTTGTTGTTAAATGCATTTTCTGCCAGTCAATAGCATGTATTGAGTGCCTATTTTATATTAAGCACTATGATAGGACACTGTAAAGAGAAAATTGCATTGATTGACTAGGAACTCAAACAAGTCTCACTTGTAAGATGAGGATTCTACTATTGTAAACAACTTGCAAGATGTCAACAGTAGTTCTCAAGAACGGAACTACAGTGGAGAATTTTCTTCAAAACGTCTCATAAAATGTCATAAATGGGAAAATAAAGATGCTTGGTTATGAAATATATGTTTACTCCTATCTGTAGCATTTATTATCAAACTCAATTTCAGGATAAATTTTCACTCTTAAAAGTTTTTAATGACCCCAAATAATTATTGTTCATATGGATTTTATTCATTTTAGTTGTCTTATATTAGACAATAAAACAGTAAAATAGAGCAATAGAGGTAATTGTCTTAGTTACTTTTGTATTGTTGTGATAAGACACCACAAAATTGTCTTATAAGTTGATAAGACAACTTATAAAAGAAAGTGTTTAATTTGGAGATTATATTTGCAGAGAGTGAGCCCTAATGGGGAGCAGGCATGGCAGCCAGAACAGCTGAGAACATGAGGCAGAGCGAGCAAATTGGAAATAGCATGGACTTTTGAAACATCAAAGAAGTGACACCTTCCTTCAACAAAGCCATACATCCTAACACCTCCCAAATAACCCCACCAACTTGGGACCAAGTATTCACACATATGAGCCATCACAATAGCCAATATTTATATAACATAAATTGTATATTTTTATTGAAAATACTGTATTTACAAAATGGATTTCATGAAAAGAATAAGATTATTTTACATACTACAGGGTTCTTTCATTTAAGGTTTAGCAGAATTATCTGAAACCTCATATCAATTCTCAGTTCATATGTTACTTTACATTATTTTGGTCCAAATGAATTAAAAATTATGCCTCACATGAATATTTTCTCTAAAGGTACTATTCAATAGCTTTTCAATTTTGTTTTTGCTGGGGAAATGATGTCTCTGGGAGCAGGCTTTGGGGTTTATGATCCTTGTACCATTCCCTGTGTTCTCTGTCTCTGTCTCTCTGTTTCTGTCTCTCTCCCTCTCCTTTGTGCTTACAATTCAAGATGTGAGCACCCAGCTTCCTATTCCCATCACCTTGCAGAACCATGGTGACATGCAGCAAGCAATCCTAAGCACACATATAAAATTCTAGGCGTAACAGCAGACACGTGTAATACCAGGATTCTGGAGACAGAGACAGGAGGACAACCAGCATCTAGCAGATTGGAACATATGGTTGAATTAGTGAACTCCAGGTTCAGTAAATATTACGCTACACTGAACAGACACATCTAGTAGATTCTGTTATACTTAAATATACAAAATCCAAAATGTTTTCTTTTATAGTGTAAATATTCAGATATCTAATTCTTTATTAAATTTTATTCAGTCTGACATTTGAAAACCATTGTGTTAAATTAGCAAGAATGCTGTTCTATAATATTGATAGATAAATATTTACATAAAAATAATTCTATATTTTATATATTTAAACTAATTTAACTCTTGATCTGTGTTTGAACATCATATTATTATAATCTAAAATCTATTAAATTTATATTAAACTAAAAAGAACCTGCTGACATCAAAGAAATTAAAATTAAACTATGTATGTGATATGATTATAGCTTTTCAATAATATTTTTATTAGTGTGCACATCTAAAGAAATAACATGATTGTGCTTAGAAACTTCAAATAATAGTCCTAATTGTCTTTAAAATAATCTAGAATGCCTGGGAAGGGACTTGCAATGAAAGGTTTTCTTGATTAAGTTGACCTGTCTGGCATGTCTATGGGGGAATTGCCTTTATTACATTGATGGAGGTGGAAAGAGCAGTAGAGTATGAGTGGCACCATCTCATACTCGGGAGTTCCTTCTAGAATAGCAAGTTCAGCATTAACACATACATATCCCTTCATTTGTCTCTCCTAACTTCAGACTTGTGTGTGTGACCAGCTGCTTTAACTCCTGCTCCAGTAAACTCCTCACCGTGATGGACTCTGCCTCAAACAGTGAGCTAAAATAAACACTTTCTTCCCTTATCTGCCCATGCCAGACATGGCTGTTCTCAGCGACAGGAAAAGAAACTGAGACAGGAGCAAGCAAAATTATATCCGAAACAAAATTTAGAACCAAGAATCTACATACAGAAAGCATGAATTCTAATGAGGTCTTAGAGCCCCTACAAGCTGTGAGAACAAAGACAGTTGTTCTACATTCTTCCTTTGTACTCAACAACGCAAATAACATAATGATAACTACACACAATCAACCTGTAAAAAGCCAGTTTGATTTGTCTGCTACTAAATGTCTTTGTAGGGACACAGGAGAGTGTCTGTACATTTGCGAGTTTATGCATGAAGCTTTGCATGGTTGTAATGTGCTTCTCGAGAGAAGACTGTGTGTATGATGGGTCAGGGAGGACAAGGAATAAGATGGAGGAGAGACAGACATAGAAAAAGAGAGAGGAGAGCTAGACTGTGTGTCAAAGTTACAGTCTTTTTGCATCACAAGAGGATTATTTACATCTTTTTTACACCTCGGAAGTATGAACAAATATAAATAAATAAACAAATACCAAAAATACTATTGAAACTATACTCTAGGGATCTTTAGGGAATCTAGAAATCCCACATTTTATGCAAACTGAATTATCCCCATGGGAAAAAAAAATCTAAGGAAAGAATTCATGACTTGTATCACAGAATGCAAGATACCCCAAAGCTAAGAACCACTCTATCTAGATGCTTGTTTTTAATTAGAGTTGTAAACAAGCCTCAGGTACGTATTTAGTAACTAGAATAAACTAGTGATTAATAGTATAAGCCATATATAAGTAGCTACTCCTTAATAATTCACTATGGAATTTTATTCACCATTTTCCCTATAGAATCCTTAAACTGGCTATGAGATTTACATTAAAATAACAAGAAAGACTATTAGGAAATGTTTATCAGTAAATGCTTGTGCTTAAAACCTGAATAGTAGGAAATGGGTGTAATTCATTTATGAAGATACGTATAAGAAAACTTTATCATTGATTACATAGCTTTTGCAGATAATTGAAAAGTTTTATGGTCACATCTCAGTTCAGCACTCTGTAGCAACCGTGGTTCATGCTGTGAAAACATTTCTACTCTGCAGTTGTCCTCTACCTTTATAGCATTCTAGAAAGGTGGGTAATGTCCCAGTGTCCTTTGGAGGCTGGCGGTATTCTGAGCCAATGATTGCACCAACTTAACAATCTGTATCATAATAACTGTTGTTTATTTCGCTTCTTGGTATAATGCTTAATTTTCAAGAGGAAAATAATTGTAGTTTCTATGTATGCCTAAACATACCAGAGCAACAGCATGAAATGTATATATGGCATGTACACATGTACACATGTACATAAGCACATGCATTACTCACTGTATCATGTTACCTTACTACCTCAAGAGGGCTCCTAGCACAACGCTTCCACTAGTACTAACCCTGTTCTATTCTCAAATACAAAATGAGTTTTGGATTTCCAAATTTTACAAACATAGAAATATCCATAAGATGGTGCTGTATCTTTAATTTAATTTGGTCAGATTCTTGCATACTGAAATACACCTATTACGAGTAAGGTTAAAGGCTTGGATTAGACTTTCTCCCTTAATAAACATCTTAAGATGTGTAGGTGACACTGTAAAGATAATCAGAATTTTTAAAGCAACTTTTCATGTGTCACATAATTGCTACAGTAACTTTGTTCCACATCTACCTGCCAGCAATACATTAAAAAGTATTGAAATTCTCACTTCACCTGTTATTTTCTGAACTGTAGGTGCTATGCACATATCATATTAAACAAGGGAAGTGCTTGAATTATATAGAGTATCAGTTTCTACCAAGTGGTGTCTAAAAGCCCTTTGAAATACTCAGTTTGACTGGGACTTGGAAATGACATTGTACTCAAATTATTTTTTTCAAATGTTTCAAACGTTGAAGACTTTTATAACTATTAACTCAATAGAATTCAGTAGCTAGTAAAATTATTTTTTGGTGAAGGAAATATGACTTAATGTGCTTTTTATATAGTCGGATATAGGGTGATGCCATCATAAATAATGTTTAATTTCCCACCCAATTAGTGCAAACAGATTTCATAAGTAGACTATTTAAAATGGCTATTATTCCATTATTTTTAAGAATAGTTTTAAGAATAAGGAATAAAAGGCTTTTGTCAAGAGGTGACAGTGGTAAGCTTGTTCATAAAAGGAAAAATTAGAAGTCATGACAGCCAAAGAGACATAACCAAAGTGAGAACCTTAGATCCATCAATAAACACATGAAGTCTCAAATCAGTCATTTATTGTTGTGAGCACATTTAACTTCATGAGTCTTACGACCATTTATTTTTTCATTTCTCTCTTTGGAGATTGCTTCCTTTTGAGTGACACCATCATCAGGTGTCTTGCACAAAGTAACACTATAATTTTGTAGGATGCTGAATAAATGGTTTGTAGGCATGATAAAGTATAAGTTACAAAGAATCCTGTGCAATTCCAAGAAAACATTTTTTAGAATTAGTCTTCCTGAAAGTTAGCATAAAACTGTATTATACAAATAGAAAGTAAAATGTTTAAATGGTTTTTATGGTTATGTAAATAGAATAACAAACTACATTCACTTGATGGAATAAATCACTTAAATTAAGAAACTAAAGCCCGGGAGTTGGGGGTATCACTCAGTGGAACACTTGTGTAGCTTGTGCACTGCTCTGGGTTTGATCATCAGCACTAAAGTCAGGTAATTTTATTGTCAATCAATTTCATTAAGATGATCCATCAGTCTTCTAGCTACTTATTTTCCACTCACTTGAAACATTGTTGATAATATCATAAATATTTTCATCTGTAATACCTTCCAAAGGCCACTTTCAATATCAATTTTGTATATCCACTGAAGAATTAGTTTTATAAGCTATACATTATACATATTAAAAAGAAGAGAAACCTTACTTGTGAACTCTGTTTATTGTTTACGCATTTGATTTTAAGATGCATAACTGTTCCACAGACCTGAAGATAGAAGATGGCTATTTAGAAAAAGGAACAGGATCAGCCAAAAGATTAAAGCCCCCAAACCACAGGAGATAGCTGCAGAAAATCTGTGTCAATCAAAAGATCATGAAGAATGGCAAAAACCAAACAAACAAAACAACAACAACAAAAAACAGCAATAAGAGACATGGGGTGTTTTTTATAGAAATTCCCTTTGCTTTTTGGTTCAGTAGCTATTTATGAGGAATTCAGTTAGAGCCAAGCACTCTGAGAAATACAGGCTATTGAGTAATAAGAAAAATAGAACCCCCTCCCAAGAAACATAAAGTTCAGAGGAGAAAATATATGTTATAGCTAAAGCCACTCAAAGCCATAACACATGTCAAGACAATTGTAAAGTGATAATTTCTTGCTGTAATACAGTCTGGCAGAGAGATGAAGAAAGTAAGTGGCCCCTAACATTCATTTCACGGAGTTAAATTTCATAGCATGTCTGGGATTTGCTTCAAAAGGATGGTGAAAGGGTAGAGTGGATGGTGCTTTGAATGAAATAAGTTTACACGTATGTTGTAATGAGTATGATGATTTCAACAATAAAAGCATTCATGCATATGGGGACACACACACACACACACACACACACACACACACACACACACACACACACACACACACACACACACACACACACACAAAGCAGGGCTGGAAGTTATTCAGAAGGCAGAATGTTTGAAATCCCCTGACTGAGGAGGAGCTAGATTTGTTCTCAGTTTCTGAAAGGCAACATGAGCACCCTGAGCATTGAGAAGTAAAGGCAGTCAGTGCTGGGCTCTGTGCACCTACTAAAACTTTGTCCTTTATCCTAATAATATCAACGGAGACTATTAAACATCTGGGCTGATTTTTTTTATTTCATAACAAAATCATTCAGGACCTACAGTAAAGGTAAAACAGTGAATATGGGGAAGAATAAGCAAAGTGGAAGAAAGAAATGATTGAAAAGAAATAATTCATATAATTTAGACACACCACTGAAGGAGTAAATGTTACTCTGTGCACCTACACACATACAAAGTGACATTAGTAGAAAAGTTAGAAGAAAATGTTAAGACTGTCTCCCAGCATTCCAAGTCTGCCAAACTTGAACTGTCCCTAACTAAAAATAAATAAATAAAATTCTGTTTGCAAGTCATTTAAAAAATAATGTATTTTGGTCTTGGCATCTTCTTCACACCACGAACTTTTAAACAACACATGCTTTCTTGTCTCTTTAAAACACAAAATGCCCATGGTGGTAGTGCATTGTTTCCTGTAGCTATGCTCTCTGAAATGTGGGGCCCACAGAAACAGACAAACTTTGGTGAGGAGGATGGAGCAGCATTAACCCTCTGGATCCTGATAAGGAACCCAGGATATGAATTATACTTGTACAATCTTGCTGATTAATTCTTTTTTGTGATTGTATAGATTTTCCATGTCAGGAATCATAAATGGACAAATACAATAAATATTCAAAATGTAAAGTTGAGAAGTTATTAAAATAAAGCTCTATACCAAAAATAGTGAAATTTAACTTTATTGGTAAAGCTATAGTTTGTCTTTAAGTATTTTAAATTTATTTTAGATTTTCTAATTTTATGTTATGTGTATGAATGTTCAGCTCTCATCTTGCACGCACGTGTGTGTGTGTGTGTGTGTGTGTGTGTGTGTGTGTGTCTGTGTGTCGGGGCTTCTTGGTACCCTTGGAGCTCTGAACAGGGCATCAGATTCCCTAGAGCTGACATTACAGATGGTTTTGAGCTGCCATGCCAGTGTTGAGAATTAAACATGGATTGCTGCACAACCAAGAAATGCTCTTAGCTGCTAAGCCACTTCTTTTACCCCTTGTTTGTAAGCGTTAATATACCAGTGACACTGCTGTAGTAAACTGCATTACTAATGCATATTAACTAGAGGGGCATCAGTGGTCCAGGATTATGAAGAGCTACTGAAGGATTTTAGCTAAGACAAGGAATTTCATTCAAAATCCTCATGAGCCTATTATATGAGGTGTTCACTACAAAGGAAATTATTTCAGCGAAATATATTGTCTATCTTTTATTTTAGTGTGTTTAATATTGGTGAAACAATACTGTTCAAATATTCCAGTTTAATATTGTAACGATAAAATGTGGAAATGACATAAGCCTTTATATTATCATTGTATTTCTCTGAAAATCAGCACAAATTATTATTATTGTCATTGTATTATTATTATTATTATTATTATTATTGAAACAGGTCTCTCTATATAGACCTGGCCATCCTGGAACTCACTAGACTGGCCTTGGACTTACAGGTATCCTCCTGCCTCTGCCTCCCAAGAGCTGGTATTAAAAATCTGTGTCACTAAGCCTAGCCTAGAATTTCTGAGATTTTGAAGGCAACCTAAGCTTTAATAGAAGATAAAACAAATCCATCACTGCAAACTTTACTACAATTTGAAATGTGGAACCAACTGTTCACATAACCCAATGTCAAAGACGTAATATAATCCTGGACTGACTTCTAGGTTATCAGAGGCAAGTAACGTCAAAAGAAAGACATTGGAGCTAGACACGCAGCTGAAAGGGCACACAGCGCTCTTCCAGAGGGCTCCTATTCGGTTACCAGCTCCCAGGTGTGCTCATATGTGTACACACATGGGGTAGGGGTGAGGGTTTAAAATAAAACAAAATCTTTTTTAAATTGAAACATTACTAGGTTATATCTGGGTGTATGAATATTAAAGCAGGAGGGAGAAAAACTGTGGATTTTATTACAAACACGGTGCTTGCAGTTTTCAGTCTATTGGTTCATTTGGCTGTTTTCTGAAATATCTGGGTTTTTTATTTTTGTTTTTTGTTTTTTTTAGAATTTAGAATTGATTGACTTCACAGTGCTGGAGATCAACCTAGAGTCTCACACATGATAGTTGAGTGAGTTCTTTGCCATTAAAGTATATCCTAACCTCTATGTAACTTACTGTTTTGAGGCATGGTCTTACTAAGTTGCCCAGACTGAATTGGATTCACTCTGTAGCCCATGCATGCCTTGATCTTGTAGTCTTCCTGTGCCAGAGTCCCAAATACCTAGACTTACAGATCTGGGCTCTCAGACCTGAGACTGTGGATGTATTCTATAAATAAATACTTTTTTTCAAATTACAGAATACTTTAAATTCAAATAAGCTGAAGCAAAAAAAGGCCCAAACTAAAAGACTTCAGCAGCACTCACATAAGCTTGAGATTTACAGAACATTGGTTTGGGAGTCAGTAATTAGGAGGTAGTCAATAAAACAATCACCTCTGGATGGTGACGTTAAGTCTACAGTTGAAAAAGGATGTGATTTCCTTCACTATTTTCCTATTTCTGTCAAGAACAGAAATGAGTTACTTACATAATTCAAAACATACTTAGTGCCCTTTAAAATTTCTCAGCAGAGGAAATTGTTTTCAAAAGTTTTCCTTCATCCTGAGTTGATAAATAGTTCCTAAGCACCTGCTGACTACACACTACTTATTAAAGATATGACAAGAGACAAGATGGCCATCTTCATTAAAATTGTAATCTCACCATGTATTTTTGGACAATCACTGATGGCTATTAATTATATGGCAGTTTTGTCATGAAGGCTCAGAGAGATTAAAAGAGACACGGCTAGCTCACAATGATTTTCCCTGGTTTATGTTTCTATATCCAGTACTCAAAACCTTCTGAAGTATAAATTTTTATCTCTAGCCAATGGTTTGTTCAATTTATTTGCATATCTGAAAAAATAGCTCATTATTCTCCCTGTGAGTAGCACCGTGGCATTGCCTCGAACTTACATTTTCTGATCTTTTCTGCCATGTAGGTAGCTGAATAACAACAACCTCCCTAAAACCTAGTGGTGTCAACACAATCATCAATTCTCTTACCAGTGGGTCACCTGCTCCAGGGAAGCCTGTGCTCTGTTACAGGTTGGTTTTACAAGCGAGGCACCTGTTTTTCAGCCTCTTTGAAGCTATCTTGAGAAATGTCTTCATTACGATGCCACAGGCATAGGAAGAAGAGATGGGACCCAAAGGGAAACAAGAAACATCCTCCGGTTTTAGAAACAACAGTATTTATTGTGATTTGGACAATATTTTTAGAGTTGCATTCATCTGTAATAACTCAACAAACAGCATAATTTATATGTGTGCAGCTCACCATTTGTAAAATTTAACTCAATAAAGTTGACTTATAAAGTAAAAGGAATTCCAGAAAGCATTGAATTAATTAAAATTACCTGTAGCAAGCTAACATTTTATTGGCAAATATATTTATTACACAAATACAGAAAGGTAGTATTATTAAACATTTAAATTTTTTTAGTTCTTAAAAACTAACATTACACAGAAGATGGGGACAACTAAATAAAATACATTTTTAAAAGTATTTTCATTCTAATTTAACAAAATTCTTCCTTATGCTTTCCTCTGTCCCTTGGTGAACAGGAATTGCTTTCTCTCCTCTCTGTATCTTCCTTTATTTCTCCTCCCACACATTGTAAAAATCTATTCTTTTGGTCTGACTGACTGTACAAAAAGGCTGTGTTATTTGTTTGTTTTGTTTTGTTTTGTTTGCTTATAATCGTAGAAATTTTTCAAATAGAAATTAAAATACTAAAATAGCATACATATGTAATTCTATCAATGCACATAGACATACTGACAAAACATAAACACCTCCTATACCATCTTCAGAATTCAGAGGTTATGGTAGCATGTCAGTGCTTACATAAACAATCACAAAATCCAGCCCTAATTTAGCGCCTCTCTAAGGAGACCATTGCTGGTTTCTCTTGCTCTCCCTTACAATTGGCTTTCCTGAATCTGCAAATCGAGCTTATATTTGTTCTTCTTTCTTACCTCCTGAGAAAATTAAACAGAACGAAGTCAACTTTAGGGCCCATTTCCAAAATAAACCTTTTTCCTGGTACTTCAACCAGAATCATGGGTAAGGCTTAACAGAACACTTTCAATTAATCATAGTTAATCAACCATTTTCAGCTGCAGTGTTCTAAAGGACTAATATTAAAGACATTAAACAAAGGTAACAGGAGATTGTGTAGCATTGCAATATTTGGAGGGTTTTCTTTTTAAGGTGTATGGCTATGGACAATAGATTCACTCCTAGTATTCAAGTATCTACACACATCCCTGCCCAAACGACACCATTTCATGAGCTAGAGAAGAAAAAAGAAAGGGAAGATTTAAGAGAACAGTAGTAAATACTCAGCACTTTAAATGGATGACAATGACAGTGAGTTGTCCAAAATCTCATAATCCAATCTTGTCAACAGTGGTACATCTTGCAGGAGATCAGAAGGAATTTTGAAACGTTCTGAATGCAGACTAAAGCACTATTGATGCTGGTCCCCATCACTGTCCATGTATTGTGAATTGTAGCATTTGGGGAGTAATATAGCCATATACCAGCAACCCAAAGTTGACCAGCAATGAGTTCAGAAGATGAGTGGTAGAAAACAACCAAGGAAAAGTAAAAGTATAATCTAATGTAGCTACTTCTTGCAGTACCTGTAATATCCAGCAGTAAATTTTTCTGGACTCATCCTGAAGGTAGCCCAAACTCACCGACCTCTTTTTCATAATGGAATGTCGGTATTTTTTGGAATTTGATGTCTAATCCCATTGAAAGTAAGATATTTGAGTAGTTACTAGCAACAATAGCCACAGCAGCTGCTATTAAACCCTGAAATGCTGCCATCTAGAAAGAGAAAGGTGGTGTATATCACATGCCAACTGCAATTCTAAAAGCTTTACAGAAAAACTTGCACTTGATTCTTACAAAGCAGAATCTTTGTTCTGCCGATTTTACAACCAAACAAGCAGTGGCTCGGATAGACGTTAAGTAATTCCTTCAAAGTTGCTCTACAAGTAAAATATATAGAGCCAGAGCTGGAATATATATAGTCTAGACTATAGTAGCCTAGAGTTAGGGGTCCCTTGCTTAGTTAGGGTCTTTTATTTTTCTCATTGCACAGCCTCTTACTCTTGCAATGTACAGAAGAGACCCTGGTAACCACTTTAAGTGAAATGACATTAAGGAGACACATTTCTTAGAGGGCCTTAACTTAATCACACAACACATGTGTCAGTGGCACCTGTGTTGCTTTTTCTGTTACATAATAAGGTTCAGATCCACAATGTATGCACACACGGCTGGGAAGCTCACAAACTGTGAATGGGAGTTACATAAATATAACAAGAAAAGTGCTATACATCAGAGTATAGAGTATGAAGTCAGTACTTGGGAAGCAGAGAGGAGAGGACTGTGCTGCCCTACAGAATCAATGCAATCTTTCCAGAAAAGGCATTACCTAAATTCAACAATTAATTCCTTTCTTTGAAAAAAAAAAAATATCTATTTTAAAAATGTGACCAGATCCTGAGAAACAAGAGATAAGATGACAAGATTACCAGTCAAGGGGCCTGTAATTCAAATACCAAAACCTCCTGTCCAGACAGACAGTCACTGAATAAATTCTCAGTAGTCTAACATTTGTCATTGTTTTCCTCTGAAGCTTATTGCTAGAGAGCAGTTTAACTAAGATACACAAATAATAAGGGGTTGCTGGATAAAATAAACAGACATGGAGCACCATTCACACAGAGAAGCTGTGACTGGCCAGACACCTATCTAAAGGATAAAGGACTCCCAGCAAGCAGCAACAACATCTCCAGGCTTTGCACTGCATTCAACCTCTACTTCCTTTAGCAAATAGCAGCATGAGAAGGAAACGCAAGCTTTTGTTTATCCACTTGAAACTTAGGGGAACCAAGTGCAAACAACTGGAATTTGTTTTGTAAAAGTGCTTCTGACATCTTCAGGTTTTTGGCCCTGTTACTTAACCCACCACAATGGGTCTGTGTTCTTACTGGAAACCTCTCTTTTATTGTTAATAACCTCTCTGGTTAAAGGTCCCCCTTTTTTGTTTGTTTATTTTTCGTAGGCCAAGCAGGTCGCCTCAGGGTAATCTCAGAGAATACACCAACTCTTTCATGATGCGTCAGTCCAGGTAGTGGACAGTCTTTAAACTCTCAAACTGGTTTAAGTGGTGAAATCATGTATTGGTGCAGAGGCCTGACTGTTAGGTCCTTTTAATTTGATAACTTCAGTTCTTATCTTGGACCTTGAGTGGGGGCTTTACCCAGGCTGCTCCTTTGACCATGACAGAGCTTTGACATCTCCATGTTGGAGAAAGGAAGCTAATTTGGAGATCCATCTATTAGCTGGAGGATTTTTTTATTTGTTTGATTGCTTGCTTGTTTGTTTCCTCAAGAACTTTCAGCAAGCCTGGAATTCATCAGACTCTGACTGAATGTTGTACTAGAAACACTCTGTGTGCTGATTGGGTTAGAGTTAGATCCCTAAGCCAATCACTGAAATCCACCCTCTCATCCAAACAAACAAACAAACAGCATCTCCAGTAACCAGAAGAGCCCGCTTCTCTTGGGTACTTAGTGTAGGGTAAAACGGCAAGTCAAACAAACCCACCCTGGCCCTGAATGCAGAGTCAGTGAGCCAAACACATCCTAGCCCTGAGCCCAGAGGCAGTGACAGAAGCATGTTAGCCCTGAAACCAGAACCAAAGAAGCAAATTTTATCCATGAAACCAGAGCCAACTCTGCCCCTGACAAACTGAACACAAAACCAACCAATCCCTAAGCATGAGATGTAGCCAATCTGTGATTGTCCAATCTCAAGGGGACCGAAATCTGACCAATTCCTTGTCTGAAAATCTTCTTCCTGGAAAGAACTCCACCTCTGAGAAGCCCTTTATAAGCCCCTCTCCCTGTTCCATTGGAGACCTCCTTCTCCACCCAGGCAGAGGAGCCACTCTCCTGGATTCCTCCTTCCCAAATAAATCTCTTTCTTGACAAGAGTTTTGCATTAAGATCTTCTTTCACCTGCCCAGAACAGAATCCCTGCTGGAAAGTTCCCTTGAGAAAGCTAAGCAGAAGAAATGGATACTTCTGCTGGGAGACTCCCTTGGGAGTAGAGCAGATGAAACAACTTTCCTCCATAGCTACATTTCTTCAGGGGTTTCCCTTTCAGCAGAGTGAAGCAGAAGTAACATCTTGGGCCAGAGCTGAGAAGAAACTGACATCTCTGCTGGCACATTCCCTTAGGGGAACAGAGTAGAAGAAATGGATACCTCTGCTGGGAAGCTCCCTTGGAGAGGCAGAGCAGAGCTCAACGGCTCTCTCTCTCTCTCTCTCTCTCTCTCTCTCTCTCTCTCTCTCTCTCTCTCTCTCTCTCTCTCTCTTTTGGAGAGGATGAGCAGGATTGCTACATCCTGCAAGGAGACCATCCCCACTGCACCCCAGCTTCAGGTATAGCCTGACTTTCCCACAAGTCAGGATATCTTTGCCTCCACAGCTGTAATGTAGAGAGCTGCAAAGTGCTGTGCCTTAAAGATGGCGCTGGCTTCCCTTCCACCTCCCGAAGGGTGAGCACTCTCTGGCGTAAACAAGCCCTTATTTGGTTAAGTCTGTTCAGCCTGTCTGCTTCCGCCTTAGAGTAGCCTACCTGCAGGTTCACTGGGGTTGCTCACTGGGGTTGGTTAGTGCAAGGGTGCCTGTGCAGGGGTCCCTCGCGGGTCACAAGAACATGTTTCAAGGATCCTGATTAAAACTGCATGAAGAAGATCTTCCCAGAGTCATATCCCTCCTTGCTGGTCGAGGTTGAGCGGGAACAAATGGTGGCCCATACGGGGAATTTTTCAGATCAGAACTTCTTGCAGTCAGGGCAGCACTGGCAAGTTCCCAAGGTAAGTTGGGACTAAATTTAAGGCCCTCAGTAAAGAGGCGATAAGGTCTCCTGTAAGGAACAATAAAGTTCAGGTTTGAACTAAGCCTAAGGCCCTCTGTAAAGAGGCAATAAGGTCTCCTGTAAGGAGCAATAAAAAGTCCCAGGTGAGTTGGGACCAAACTAAAGACCCCAGAATTAAGCAGCAATAAATTCTCAGGCATTGAATGAGAGGTTCTAATGAACCGAAAGTAAAATTTTTAAAATGGGGACTTCTCAGTCTCATCCAATTTTTCTGGCTCTTCAGGAGCTACTTTTGTCAAAGAAACTTAAGATAAAGAAAAGCACACTAGAAAGATTCCTGAGCGAATGTGATGCCATTGCACCTTGGTTCGCAGTTTCTGGAGACCTCACAGTAGCGTGCTGGGACAAGTTAGGCAGGGATCCTGATTTTGCTTGGGAACAAGGGACGCTAAAGTCCGGAGTCCGACCTGTTTGGAAGTTAGTGCGTAGCTGTATTGAAGACTAGAGGTACTGTAAAGAGACGATGGAAAAAGGGAAAGCTGCACTAGAAATGTTACAAGAAGGAAGATCAGAAGAGGTTGAGAGCACAGGAGAGTCAGGTATGGACGAAACAGATTCTGAGGAAGAATTGCAAGCCCTCATAGAAAAGGTTCAAAAACCATCCCTTAAGGGGCAGAGGGGAAAGGGAGAGGAAAAATGGTGATGTGGGGAGGGGAGGGACCCTCCTGGAACAATGCCTTCGGCGCCTTCTCCTGATCAGAATGAGGAAGGGCAGGGCCAAGGTACAGGGCGTTCCTTTTGCCCTGAGGTCTGGAAAGCCATACAAAATGATTTAAGCCTGGCCTATCCAGTTTTCCAGGATGCCCAAGGCAATAGATATGAGAAACCTTTAGACTTTAAGGTCATCAAGGCTTTGGCTGAGTCCGTGAGAACATAAGGAATTTCAGCTTCTTTTACTGTAGCTCATGTTGAAGCCCTAAATAGGTATAGCATGACTCCTAGTGATTGGGGTGGGCTGGCTCGAGCATGCCTAAGCCCCAGGCAGTATCTGGATTGGAAAGCCTTTTTAATTGAGTATGGCAATGGACAGGTTGCAGCTAATCTGGCAGCCGGAAATGCAGCATGGGACAGGGACATGTTACTTGGACAGGGGCACTTTACAAATCAACAGACAGGATACTCAATACAAGTTTTTGAACAAGTAAAAGCCATAAAAGCATGGAAGTCATTACCTAATAAGGAAGAGGTAAGTGGTAACCTCACTAAGATACTGTAAGGCCCAATGGAAACATTTTCAGATTTTATGGCCTGTTTGGTAGAGGCTGCAGGGAGAGATTTTGGCATTACAGCAGCCATAGTTACAGCTATCTCTTTTGCAATTGTGGATTCAGTCACAGCTGCTGTAGCTATGAGCACATAGGTGCAGACAGCCTGTAAACTAAATGAGTTGTCCAAGAATGTGGCTACCACCTTTGATGCTCAATCCACAATTGGTGCTCAACTAAAAGGAGGTTTAATGATTGTAAATCGAAGAATTGATCTGGTGCAGGAGCAAATAGATACCTTGTGGCAGCTGGCCCAATTGGGATGTGAAATGAAATATCCAGGTTTGTGTGTTACCAGCATTCAGTATGAGAACTTTACACATGCTGCTAATTTGTCACAACAGTGTCTAGCTATCTTTTAGGAAATTGGTCTGCTGACTTTGATGACCTGCTGGCACAGCTGCGAGTGGCCATCCTTGCAATGAATTCGACACGTGTGGATGCGGGACTGGCTGCCTCATTGTCATCGTGGTTCCCATTGTCATGGATCATCTGAAAGAGTGGGCAGAAATGGGAGCCATGGCTGTACTCTTGTTGCTTATCTCTTTCGTGGGCCTGTGGTGCCTTTGCAAGATGAGGTTTGCTCAGAAGTGGTATGCAGCTATGGTTGTCCAGGCATTTACAGCCATTGAGGCAGGATAGTCTCCCCAAGCATGGCTCGCAGTCATGAACAAGTATTGATCCTTCACGCTCAGGTTGTATGGCTTAGCACTGCACTCCAAGTTAGCTCTGGAAGTGAGCAACTCCGAGAAGGGCAAGTCTGGTTGCATGTGGGTTGGTGTCTGAGGCCCCACCTCCAGGTAAAAGATGCCGGACAGATGTGGCACTGACTTGGCTGACTACCACGATTCAGGGTCATTGAAATGTCCACTGCTTTACTGGAGACCAGACCACTACCCTTGCCTGTTGCGTTATTAAAACAAAAAGGGGGAACTCTAGAGAGCCACGAAGTGCCGCACCTTAAAGATGGCACTGGCTTCGCCTTCCACCTCCCCAAAGGTGAGCACTCTCTGGTGTAAACAAGCTCTTATTTGGTTAAGTCTGTTCAGCCTGTCTGCTTTCGTGTTAGAGTAGCCTATCTGCAGGGTCCACATAGCTCACTGGGGTTGGTTAGTGCAAGGGTATTTAAGCCTGTGCAGGAGTCCCCCGGGTCCCTCGCCGGTCAGAAGAACATGTTTCAAGGATCCTGATTAAAACTGCTTGAAGAAGATCTTCCCGGAGTTGCATCTTCCTTGCTGGAAGGGGTAGGCGAGTACACTGTAACACTTGCACTTGGATTGGGGAAAGAAAACCAACCAACCAACCAAACAAACAAACAAACAAGCAAACAAACAATCCAAAGATTAAAACATCCAAGGCAGGGCTTTGGTAGCTAGTGAGAAGGGGCTAGATGCTAGGGACAAAACCTTAAATTTAGTGTGATAAATCTTTCCCAGCACATTAAGTGAACTGGAAGGAGAAGAAACTTAAGTGAATGAGGTTCTAAGTTTAATGAATAAAAACATCAAATACCTTCCTCTTTAAACATATATAAAAGTTTATAGTTACTTTGTCTTCTTTACTACATGCAAGAAGTATCCGTTCTCTCCCATCACCCCCATGATGGAATAAAGTTCAGACTCCTCTGACCTTTATTCCTGAGCTTCTCTTTTCTCTCATCAAAGTTTGCCTTAAGGAAGTGCAGTGACTCCATCCATGACAACCTATCCCCATGATACATCTCCTGATGTTTCAGAAGCAGCTTGTTCAGTAAGACACAGTTACCAAGGGCAGATGCAGTAAGACACAGTTACCAAGGGCAGATGCATAGCAAATAACGACCTGAACAAGTTGTTAAGTTACAGAGCTATTGTACAAACTGACCTGAGAAGTTAGTACTGAGACAGCCATTCAATGTTTTCCTAGTGTTTAAACCCATAAGACAAATGAAATGGGGATCATGACCATTTCTTGTATCTATCAAAGAAAATTCAGGTTTTAATATATTTAACTGTATTTATTTAAATTTGTGAAAATTTTCCTGCTATGTTTCTTTTCAGTAAATAAATAAGAAATATTGATTAACATACTAAGCATACACACTCCCTATCAGTAAAACATTTGTGTATAAAATTTTTGCAACTTTATTTTAATTCACAGTTAATATCTCATGTTGACTACAGCATGGATGCATTGGATTTCTTAATGTCACCACAGGGAATTCTTAAAAGCTGAGAGGCTTAAAGCATATGCTTATTTTATTAGTTATATAGTTTTGTGTGTCAATGAACTAACACCAAGATATCAAGAGGTGGCTTAAATTTCTGGCGGCTTTAGCTGCCGTTTTTTCCTGTAACCCTTATCCTCTATTTTAAAAAATCACTATGCCATCTAATATTTCTCCATCATTCACTATTCTGACTTTCCCTTCTACATTTTCCTACATTTCTTATTGCATTGCACCTACCTAAATAAGCTAGGGAAATCTCCCTGTTTTAAGATTATCCCACCAGCATCTTTAATTCCTTCTGTTATCTTGGCTTTTTTTGCCATATAATAATGCACTCATGTGTGTGTATGCTCCCATCCACACACACACACACACACACACACACACACACACACACACACACACACATTTCAAAGAGTTATGATGTAGATATTTGAGGGAGGCCATTATTTTGCACACCACACTATTAATTAACTTCTACATTTATTTTGTTTCTGTATATCTCTAAACTCGTCTCTATCCACCTGCATGCACTACTATGCTTACTTTAAGAGCTCCTGTTGCCTAATCTGCTCATCATTCCTTTCATCTTAATTATGGAATTCATTTTGCTATCATTTTTATTCTCCTTCTCTTATATTGTGATTCCAAGTGGTCTCTTAACCACAGGAGCGTCTTTCATTAGTTTTATGTATTCAAGGTATCTCCAATGCCTACATTATTAGTTTTCTATAATAAGTGCCTATACCAGTTCTTCCCATAACATTCCTATTTGGGGACTTAAAATAAATAAATAAACTGTATCTTTCAGATATTTTGCAAATCAGAGAGTATGTGGCAAGCATGAACTAAACTTTCATAGCTTTGTATTAAACCCTTGTTCTTGAGTTCATGTTACTTGTTAAACAATTACAATTACATAGACAGCTACTCTGTAATAATTAACAGGCTATGTGTACTACTGAAGATGGAAGTTTCTGTCCCACCTGGTCTCTAAGTGGTTTAGCCCCAAATAAACATATGGATGCTACATCCCCTATCTTGCCACAATATTTTCATACTATTCTTTTCACATTTTCTTTTTATGTGAAAATGTGGTATGTAAAATAGTATGTAAAATTTTTCATTTTACATACCAATCCCAGTTCCCCTTTTCCTGCCACCCACATACCCTCATTCTCCCCCCACCCCACTCCCCGCCCGCCAACTGCTGTCTACTCCTCAGAGTGAGTAAGACCTTCCTTTGGGGAGTCAACAAAGTCTGGTATACCAAGTTGAAGTGGGACCAAAGCCTATCCCCCTGCATCAAGGCTGAGCAAGTTATCTCACCTTAAGGAATGGGCTCCTGTTACAGCAGGTCTCCCTGCCTGCCTCCTGGTCCTGCCGCCACGTGGGCCCACAGCTGCGCCAGCCCCAAATAACACTCAGAGACTCTGTATTTGATACAATCCTGGTGGCCAGTTACCATTATTGTTTATGGGCTAGCTTTGCCTTAATTATTAACCCATTTCTACTTATCTAAGTATTTCCACGTGGTCGTCTTATCGGCAAGCCGTGGCAGGCGTCTTCCTTCCTCCATGGGCTACATCTCGACCCCAACCTACTACTTCCTCTTTCCTCCTCCTGATCTCCTAGCCCCGCCTATCTTGTTTCCTATTGGCCACAGGGCTTTATTAACCAGTATGAGAAACATATATACAGAATAACATCTCCCATCATCTCCTCTAAAATAAAAGAAGGGGTTTAACCTAACCTTAACATAGCAAAATATAACACACAACAGTTATCAAATAAGAATCACAGTTAACAATATTTAGTCCATTAACATTTTGTAAGACTTAAAGAAAATATCATCTATCCTATCTTTGTGAGTCTAAAGTCCTATATGTAACTTATCTTTAATCCTAACTAAGGAAAACTATAACTATCTGTCTTCAACTCCTTCAAAGACCACAGAAGGATAATATATAAACTCTAGAAATGACAGAGACAACTCATTGCCTGGTCAGTCACCCAAAGTTCTTCTGTAATGTTCCATCTTCAGCCCATAGACCATAGTGTGTGTCCAGAAACCTCAACAAGGCAGGAAACTTTTGTCTGTGTCCTGTAGACTGGCTGTCTGGCAGCCTCTTCCATGAAGCAGGAATCCTGTAGCATTGTCCATCTTGCATCAGCAGTCACCTTTTTGTGGGTCCTGCATGTCCAGTTTCTATAGCATAATGTCAAACAGTCCAGACAAGAGAAGTACCTTGCTCAAATGGCTAGTCTTGCCATATTAGAAGCAAACTCCATTATGTGTTTCTTTGAAGTAAATCTTTCTTTCTGATGCAGGTGGTGTTACCAGGAGCAGTTGTGCCTCATTGTCAAGACCCGATTAAACATTTTAAATAAGTAATTATGTATTTGATATATTTACATGTTTTGCCTGTATGTATATATGTAGACCTCATGAGCATAGTGCCTGCAGAGGCTAGAAGGGAGTGTCAGATCCCCTGGAACTGGAGCTTCAGATGGATGAGAGCAACCGTGTGGGTGCTGGAAACGAAATCCTCTACAAGAGTAACTCTAGATGTGGTAAAGAGTGCTCTCCTTCTCAAACATCATTGTGAAATAAGCAAGGGATTGTGTTTTGGAAGCATAATGAGAAACTGAGCCTCCTCTCAATGCAGAATAACTTCTCAATAAGCATAATGAGCCTAGGGCTATGAAGTTTAGGGTGGCAGAACCAAATGTCAATATTTTTTTCTCCTTGGCTGAAACTGAAGTGTCTTTGACCCTGCTGGCAGCTTCCTTCTTATTAGAGGCCAGAGATGTCAGAAATATTTAAGCCAAAATGACTTTGGTTTTGCTCTGGCCCGAGACCAGGGTGCCAGAAGGGAGGCTTGGATTTTCCTTAACTCTTTCCCCCTGAATGAGTACTGTATTCCCAGAAACTGTATATGAGGATGCCACCGAACCTGAGGGGCATATGGACTCCTGGGAATGGGCCAACTGGACCAACCAGCTCTCCCTTGGTGCCTCCATCCAGTAAAACCTTATTAACTCCAAGTTCATCAACAGAATCCCAGTTCCGGGATTCTGTTCCCACTACACAGGAACTCTGCCTTCTGCCTTTCTCCCACGTATGAATCTGTAACAAGCTTCTTTGAAACACCCTCTGGGCTCTGTGAATTTTAGTTTTCAAATTTGGGAGATGGCAATCCAAAAGTAGAAAGCTCGGTGTAGCTTTGGAAGACATGGGACTTCTTGGGACCAGAGCTACCACAAGCTAAACTCACCAAGAGCCAAGAATAGCTTCACTATTCTCACAGACACGCCAGTTCCAATATCGTATTGTACTCCAGGCCAGGGAATCAAAAGAAGATGAGTCCAGGGGCTAACACTCCTTTACTATTTTAACTTCATCTTATTCATCCCCCTTTTTCTGTTATCCTTGCTTGCAGGATGAATGATCATTATGTCTCTTATTTCTCTTTTCTTCTTTGAGCCTCCCTTTCTTTTGGTAACTGGCCACACCTGAACAGATTACTTTGGGATATCTGAACACAACTCCTTCTGTTTTCTCTTTCAGCTGTTTGTGAGGCCAGGAGCTAGGAGTGTGCCTGAATAGCCTGCCTGTTCTATAGGACACTGATGGAGTTTTGACCTGACTAGGAAAGCATGCAGTGGCAAACTTCCAAAGAGGGCTAGCACTTTGAGAAGTCAGCTACAACAGCTGCCACAGGGACAGCCTGGAGCTGCCACTGTTGCATGTTTTGACTCCCTTTTCCTACACCCACAGTGTCTGGGTTCCCTTGCTTCTGTTTTTACTTTTTTCCCATTTCTGTGGCATGGTCAGTCTAAGTAAAACCCTAAAACTTCTCGAATATTCTCTGAAGTACCCCTATATCCTGGGAGTTCAGAAACCCAATGGGGAATGGAGACTAGTGTAGGACTTCTGTTCTATTAGTGAGGCGAAGTTCCTTATCTGTCCTGGAGTCACCAATACACACACCTTACCAACTCAAGTTCCTGAAGATGCTAAAGGATTTTGGTGGTTCTCAACTTGAAAGATACTTTCTTTTGCATTCTGTTACACCTGATTCCTAATATCCTCCAGAAGTGGTCACTCAATTGTCTTGGCCAATGCCGTACCAAGAGCTTACAGTTAGCCCCACCTGTTTGGGCAGACACTGGGAGAACTTGCCCAGTTTGTCTCATGCCAGGCTTGGGTTCACCCAGGAGACAACAATTTCTGCCCCACTGAAGTCACTTTGCAATCTCAAGATAGAAGCTGTTGAAAGTTTCAAAATCTAAAGTGCAACTGGTCCAGACATTAAAATATTAAATATTTTGAACTAATTTTGAAATATAGGACTAGATCGTTAAGTAAATAATGGATTAAAGTCTTCTATCCACTCCCTAAAGGCCTCAAGCAACTTAGAGGAATCTTGGGAACCACAAGATTCTGCTGATTATAGATCTCCAGATCCAAGGATAAATCTTGTACCCTGTTTAAGTTAATAAAAAGAGAGAGATGCAGGCATTGAGACTTCCCCTCCTGACTTGTGAACCAGAGACACAACATTTCTTTAGCCAGGTAAAACATACCTACTCAAGGCCCCAACCTTGAGACTTCCAATTGGAAAAGTGTTTAAATCTTATGTGTCAGAAGGAAAAGGGGTGGTCTTGTGAGTTCTGACGCAGGCCTACAATCCTGACTAACAGCCCACTTGGATACTTGAGTAAAGACTTGAATCTAATGACTAAGAGATGACCAGCTTGCCTTATGACAGTAGAAGCCACAGCCATAGCCTCTTCATTCCAGAGCCTACAAAATTAACTTCAGGGAATGACCTTATCCACTTCCCCTGATGTTTCAGACTTCTTATTCTCTAAGACAAGTTGCTGGATGACTGATAATCTCAACCTAAGAGAATGGTCAGCCCTCCTGGAAGAGCTGGCCACTTAGTTAAGAGTTTGTTCTTTACTAAATCTAGCCACCTTTTTCCCAGAAGAGGAAGGAGGCCCAGAACATAGGTGTGAGAAAATAAATAATTTCTTTGAGTTATGTGACGAGCTCTAGAAAAGCCCCATTGTTCTCAGAGACATCCAGTGTCCCCATGTCATATGTGGAAGAGAAAGAATAAGCACAGCAAAAGCACTAAAAGCAATGAAATGTTCACCAAAGGCAATGCACTGGTGAGACTAAGACTCAAGAGATCTTGCCTTTTTACAGCCAAGTAGGCAATCTGTTTATATAGGATCTTAAGATGAATAAATCCTTTCCAAGAAGACTTGATACCATTTATCACACTGAGATCATCATTGCTTCACTTACTAATTGAGGTAGTATCAGTGTCAGCTAATTAATCTTATCAGAAGAAAATTAAACTCTCACAGTTTTATCACAGGATACTTTGGTAACTTGGAGAAAGACTTTTATTGACATGACTATTTTCAATCTTATCTGTATCCTTCCATAGAAATAGAGAGCTAAGATCACCATCTTCCCTGGTGATTACTTTTCATTTGGGGGCCATTAAGCTGACAAGAGGGGTATTTAACTGTTGAAAAGATTTACATGCATTTCAATAATAAGGTTAAGAATTTGTAAGCTCTCAAGTGAATGTTTTAAGGGGAAAAAAAGGAGTGGTCTCCTCACTAATTGTCAATAGGAAAAATTAAGTCTCTTATTTTTAATTTTTGTTTGCCTTTAGAGTTGAAGCATTTTAGTGACTTCATTTTAGCATCAGGCTTCCTTGTCAGAACTTCCCTGTAGAAAGCTACATTTCATTTCACTGTTATTTCAAACTCACTTTCCCATTCTTTAACACACTCTCCCTTTAAATACATTGCTATTTCATTCAGTCAGCTTACAATTAGCCAGGAAAGCCATCCAATCTCCTTGGCAAATTTGTTTACTAATTTCTTCTACATCAATTTCAAAGTTTATCTTTTAAGACAAACCCATTTTCTACCTTTTCCGGATTCTAGAGAGGCAGCCTTTGTACTACACTAAAAGAAAAAAATAATCTAACAACAGAGTTTACCCAGATTAGTGCATTGCAACAACAGGCACTCTGGAAATACTGTTGATTGATTGAGAAACCTCATTAACTGAAAGCCAGGTATAACTTTCATTCTGGTTCTACTAGCTTCTGTGTAAGGCTGCATATTGGCAATTACAGGAATGGTTTTCATTTCCCTTTGCTGTTAAAGAAACTAGCAGAATTAAGCAATCAATGGCATTACCAAAATAATGGCTGTGTCTAAAATGGAACATTGAGATTGGTGTGTGAATCATTATCCAGACTCTTGAGATTTACCTGAGTTTGTGAAATCACTTTGCTGTGAAAATTTAGAGTATAAGGAAATCTTGATGCAGTTTCTCTCCCTGAATCTACTGGAGTCACTGTACTAGCAGTCTCATTGCTGAGGGCTCTGAGGCAGCCTTTTCACTCTGAAACGCCCAAAGTAGCATGCACATAGGGTATCTTTGCATGGATCCCTTACTGCTTGATTCATCTAAAATGACCTTTTGGGGGAAGCTCAACCAATCTGTGTCCACTGCTTTTAAATACAAGGTGATCCCTATCACCATTTCTTAGCGTAAGAAACTTCAGCTGGTAAATTGCTTCTGTATCTGCCTCCAAATAAAGTTGCTGAGGGTAACATGAAAACAAAAGCAAACTGAGACTTATTTTAAAATAAATCTTAAGTCAATAACAATGTATTTCAGCAAGGTATCTTGTACATGATGTCTCTAAGGCCTCTACCTGATGGGAGATGTTATTCTGTAAATATGTTTCTCATACTGTTAATAAATAAAGCACTGTTGGGCCAATAGGAAAGCAAGATAGGCAGGGCTAGGAGACTAGGAGGAAAGAGGAAGTAGGGAGGAGGAGTCAGGATGTAGAGCATGGAGAAAGAAGATGCCGGTGGTGGCTCCCCAATAAGATGACCACATGGAAATACTTAGATAAGTAGAAATGGGTTAATAATTAAGACACATATAGCCCATAAACAATAATGGTAACTGGCCAACAGGATTGTATCAAATACAGATTCTCCGAGTGTTATTTGGGGCCTGCACATCAGACCGGTGGCGAGCAGGCTGGTGGAAAACAACAAGCTACAGATGGCGCTCAACGTGGCTATAAGAACTTTCACTTAAAACTTGATAAAAGCTTAAAAAGGGATTTTAGAAACAAAGGAACAGAGACTAGCAAGACTTTTGGTAGCAGCATTTTCTCGGTTGGATTTGTTTTGCTGTAGACAGATTTGTGCTGCTCCTTTAAGGGAGGTTTCCAAAATTAGCATAGGCAGCAAAAACCCGCCTTGCTTTTAAAGAGCTCTGCTAACAATTCATTGGTGTGTACGAGAGCTGCAATGAAGGTTTACACTGTGTTTAAAAAAAAATATACTGGCTTAGGAGAGAAAAAGAAACAGAATACAATGGTTTAAAAAAGAAAAAAGGAAGTAGAATGGATGGGTGTGGTGGTGCACGCCATTAATCCCAGCACTTGGGAGGCAGAGGCAAACAGATCTCTGTGATTTCAAAGTAAACCTGGTATACAGAGGGAATTCCAGGACAGGTAAAAGTTACACAGAGAAACCCTGTCTCAAAATATGTAAAAATAGAAGTAGAAGAAATAGAGTAGTAAAAAAGCCACATAAAGATGGAAAACACAGAGAAATTTTGGATACTATACGCGGTTCTGTTGTCTTTAAATTATTTGATTGCTGAGAAAATAACAACTACTGATAAAAGAAATGCTGCTGGATTAATTCAATTTATATATTTTAAAAATGCTTTGACTCCAAAATTTAAGCCTAAGGACAAGTTACTGGGGAAAAGGATTTCTATTTTTGTTTCCACAGAAAATGAAAAGCTATGGATTCCTTCCAGACTAATGTGGTTTGATCAAGCCAGACCCCCTGAAACAGCACTGCAGGTGATCCAACATTCAAAACAGTCAGGACAAGCCAGGCTTGCAGACTACAGCCAAGATTTCTGTATCTTCTTTGGACCCCCATGACAGTGCCCTCTACCAGCAGGAAGTAGTTTGGAAAGAACGACACCCACATTCCCAAATAGTGTTTATAAATGTTTATTTTCATTTAAATGGGCTTGGTTATAAATGGCTATAACCACAAGCAATCTTTTTAAAGGTAAAAAGGGAATTATGGTTATAGATATGAATACTTTGCTTTGGAATGGATTTTCATTTATTGATATAAATGTAAGGTCAATTTTATGATAGGAGACAAGGAGGAAAGAGGAAGTATGGAGGAGGGGTCAGCAGGTAGAGCTAGAGGAAGCAAGATGCCAGAGCCCACCGATCCCAGATAAGATGACCACATGGAAATACTTAGATAAGTAGAAATAGGTTAATAATTAACACAGAGCTAGCCCATAAACAATAATGGTAACTGGCCAACAAGATTGTATCAAATACAGAGTCTCTGTATGTTATTTGGGGCCTGCACACCAGACGGGCGGCAGGCAGGCTGACAGAAAACAACAAGCTACATTTGTGATTCTAGAAATAAAAATTCTTTTTTTTTCTTTTGAAAATCATATATGTATACATGTTCTTTGGTTGTATGCATCCCCCACATACTCATTCCTTCTAGCATTCCTGTACTTCCAAGACATACCCCATATCTACTGGACATGAGCAACCTACTAATGTGTGCCCTTGCCCTTGCATGAAAACTAACACTTCCCCTTCAACAGATCTACTGGCACTAGCTCCTCAGCTATGCTTGTGAGTGATGAGAGTACATGCTACATGTTTTTACTCTCTTGACTTTGTAGAGCTCTAATAAGGTAACCCCAGATGCTGTGAATTCCTTTGTATAACAATCATGTTGCGACAAGACAGTACCAACACCGTCCAGCTCTTTTAATACTTCTCTCATACAAAGATTGTGTTCAGCAAAGGAGACTGTGAAGTAGGAGACTTCCAATAATTTAACTTTAGATTTTACAGATCAGAGAAAATGTGATGTTTGTCTGATTGAATCTGGCTGATTTGCTTAGCGTAATATCTAGTTCCTTCCACTGTTCCTGAAAGTAGCATGATTTTTGATTTTCTGTGCAGTTGAATAAAGTTGTATTAGATATATGCCCCACATTTTCATTATCCATTTACCTGTTGGCCATTCATAGACTGAATTGTGTACCCATAAGCATGGGCATGCAAGTAACTCTGTGACATACTGACATAGAGTCTAGTGGCATTACTAAGGAGTGATATAAATGAATTGTACTCAAAACTTTTGGGAACACCTTTGTGCTGATTTCCTCAGTGGCTGTACTACCTTCAGCACGTAGGAGTTGCACTTTCCCTCATCCTTACCGGCATCATTGTCCTTTGTTCTCAGATAGAATACCACATAGAGAACTTTTCTAGTACTTCTTGACCATTCATGAGCCTTCTTTTGAGAATCTGTTTAGGTCATTAGCCCATTTACTAACTAGATGATCTGTTCTATATTTAATTTTTTTTCAGCGTTTATTTTTTTCTGGGTATCAATCTGCTGTCACAAGTAGAGTTGGTATGCTGGTTAGTTTATGTCACCTTAACAGAAACTGGAATCTTCTAGGTGGTGGGAGTCTCCACTGAGGGACTGTATCTGTCAGAACACCTTTAGATAAGTCTGTGGAGCATTGTTTTCATTAATGATTGACATGGGTGCACTCAGCACATCTCTAGGTAGGTGGTCCTGAATTATACAAAAGAGACCAGCAGGCAAGCTTTAGGGAGCAAGACTGCAAGCCGTGTGTACTCTCATAATTGATACTTTGCCATGCACAAAAATTTCAATTTCTTACAGCTCTATTTGCCAATTTTTGTTTTCTATGCCATTAGGGCAATTTTTAGAATGTCTTTACCGATATCTTTATCATTAGGTTTTCAAAAATCCATTTTCCTCTATCAATTATAGTGTTTGAGGGCTTTCATTAAGTTTTAAAAATTCTGTTTTGAATTGATTTTTTTGGGGGGAGTCTGAGTTAAGAGGTATAGATCTAGTTTCATTTGTCTACATCAAATTGTGTTTGCCCTATTTGTTGAATAGGCTCTTTTGTCCAATGGATGTTTTGACATTTAAAAAAACAAAACAACAACACGTGATGCCAGCTGTGTGGGTTTATTTCTAGATGCTCTTCTATTCTATTGGTCTACATATCTCTTTTTGTGCCAGTACCAGGCTTTTTCTGTTGAGCCACTAACCAGCTCCCAAATCATGACACAGAGACTTAAAGATAATTTTGAATGCCCAGTCTTTGCTTAGCTCATTACTAGGTAGCTCTTTTAACTTAACCTGTTTCTCTTTATTTACATTTTGCCTTGGAGCTTTTTACCACTTTTGCCTGGCTTCTGACATTGGGTGTGTGTCTCATTCTCTTTTCCTTCTCCTCCTCTTCTTTCTCTCGATCCTAGATTTCTCCTCCTGTTTATTCTCCCTGCCAACCAGGCCCACCTATCCTTTCTCCTGCCCACCTATTGGCTGTTCAGCTCTTTATTCAACCAACCAGGGGCCTTAGGCAGGTAAGATGAAACAGCTGCAATACATCTTCACAGAATTAATCATACATCCTTACATTGTTAAACATTGAATAAACCAATGTAACACACCTTCACGCAATTAAAGTAATACTCCACAACAGTATCACAGTATCATGCAATTTTAGTAGTGTAATTTGAGATTTGAAATTTCATACTGTGGTAACTCCAGTATTACTTTCCTTTAAGCCAGGTGTGTTTTGTTTTGACCCTACAGGTACTTTTGTGTTTCCATATGAATATTAGGATCTCTTTGTTTTTTTAAGAATGTATTTTACTTTAATTTGTGTGTGTTTAAATACTCTTGGAGGTCACAGGGGCATCAGATCCCTGTTAGCTGTACATGAGTACTGAGAGTAAAAATAGGGTACTTTGCAAGAAGAGTATGCACTCTTAACTGCCGAGCTATCTCTTTATTCCCTCTCTCTGATGTTTTTAAAAGTGAGAATGAATAGGCATAAACTTTCTTCTTAAAACTTAGTTATATCTCAAGGGATCTGTCATGTGTTGTGGTTCCGTTTTCATTTGATTCTATGACTAAGAACAATTCTTCCCTGATTTCTTCGGTGAGCCCCAGTGATCATTCAAAAAATGTGTTATTCATTCTCCAGTATTTGTGTAGTTGATGAAGTTTCTCTTGCTATTGCTTTCTATTTTATCTTGTTATGATCTGATAAAGTTCCAGAAATAATTTTAATTCTTTTTTATTTAAGACTTGTCACCTAGAATGTGTCATTTTTTTTTTTTTTGAGGAATAGTCTTTCAAGAACTGTTTAGTCCTTTTGATTTATGAAATAGTTTAACTTGTTTCTGTTTGGATGACCTATCTGACAATGGCAGCATGGTTCTGAAGTCACCCTCTATAATTGTATCAGGGTTCCTGTGACATTTTGTGCTTATTATTGTTTGTTTTCTGAAACTGAGAATCCCAAACTCTCATATTACAAGAGAATCATAAAGCCTCTTTCAAGACCAAGCTGGTTGAAGTCCACTCCTTCCTCCTAGACACTTGTGTGGAGGAGGCCAAGGTTAAGTTCCAGTCTAGCTGTTCTCATATGTGGGGAGCCACCTGGTGGCAAGTTCATGGCTTTGGCTCTCTCCCATCCTTTATAGAAGCAATCTACATCATAGATTTAGAATTGCCTGTCAGCAGCATTTTATATTGGTTACATAACTTTACTGTAAAAAAGCATTGATTTATTGTAATGTTTGTGATAATCTAAAATGCTACGTAAAATATTCACTCCATTTTTTGAGAGTTTGTGTAAGTTTGGTAGTATTTCCTTCCTAAATACAAGAGTACACTCCCAAAAGTGTTTAAGAATATGGCCTTTATTTCTGGTAGTTACTTAGAAACTGTGTGTGTGTGTGTGTGTGTGTGTGTGTGTGTGTGTGTGTGTGTATACACATGAGTACATAAGACATGATCTCTCACTGAAATTTAGCTGGCACCTTGAGCCATGCTAAACAGCAAGACCCAGATATTCTTCTGTAGCCTGTGTGAGTGTGAGTCAGGACCTTTAACTAATATAGCAAGTACTTTACTGATTGAGCCATCTCATCAGCCCTAATTTGTTTATTTAGGTTTTACTGTTGTTGATTATTTGATACAGAGACTTATGATGCAGTCTAAGCTGGCCTTGAATTCATGGAAGTCATCTTCCCAAGAGCTAAGGATTACCCGCTTGTGCCACTACTTCTGGATTGGTTTTTTTTTTTTTTTTTTTTTTTAAGAAATCAATGTCTCCAATGTATTTTAGAAGTTATTTATGTTATTTCTTATATTAATTTTATTATATTGCATTTTGTCCTTTATCAATAACATGTAATTGACAAATCTAATAATTTTAAATTAGTTTTTAATTGTTTTAAATATTTTTCTATATTTTAAATTGTTTTGCTTATGCAAAATTTATGTTTTGCTTATCATGCTATGTTTTATAAAACATTTAAATATTGATAACTTCTTCACTACTACTACTTCTCTACTTCTCTTTTTCTTCTGTTTCTTTTTTTTTTTTTTTTATACACAGGGTCTTACTACATGCTGGATTGGAACTCACTATGTAGATCCGGTTGGCCTTGAACTCATATAGTCCATCTTCTTCTGTCTTCTGAGTGTTGGAATTAAAGGTATATGTCACTATTCAGTGGATGCTTAATGGCAGATATAGTTTGTTGTCCTAAAATTTGATCCTTTCAACAGATTTTAATTCTTTTAAAAAAAAATTTCCAATTTTGTCCATTTTGCTAAACACATAAAAATAGTTATTAACAGCTAAAATAGTTAACTACTAACTTTAGTAATTTATATCATGTTATTGTTGATATAAAATTAAATTCTACATATAAAGTGCATCTTAAATCTCAGAGACTTTAATGCTATTGTTTTGTAAAGTAATAAATTCTACTTACCCATTTCTATTATTCTAAGTATTTCCATGTGGTTCATCTTACCGGAGAGTGGCAGGCTGGCATCTTGCATTCTCTACGCTCTACCTGCTGACTCTTCCTCACTACTTCCTCTTTTCTCCTTGTCTCCTAGCCCTACCTATCTTGCTTTCCTATTGGCCACAGTGCTTTATTCATTAACCAGTATGAGAAACATATTTACAGAATAACATGTCCCATCATCTCCTCTTTTCGCTCTAAAATAAAAAGAAGGGTTTTAACCTTAACATAGCAAAATATATCACATAACAGTTATCAATGAGAATCACAGTTAACAGTATTTAATCCATTAACATTTTGTAAGACTTAAAGAAAATATCATCTATCCTATCTTTGTGAGTCTGAAGTCCTATATGTACCTTATCTTTAATCCTAACTAAGGAAAAATATAACCATAACTATCTGTCTTCAACTCCTTTAAAGACCAAAGAAGGATACTAAATAAACTTAGAAATGACAGAGACAACTCATTGCCTGGTCAGTCACCTGAAGTTCTTTTGTAATGTTCCATCCTCAGCCCATAGGCCATAGTGTGTCTGGCAGACTCTTTCATGAAGCAGGAACCCTGTAGCATTGTCCATCTTGTTTTAGCAGTCACTTTTCTGTGGGTCCTGCATGTCCAGTTTATACAGCATAAAGTCAAACAGTCCAGAAGAGCAGTACCTTGCACAAATGGCTAGTCTTGCCATATTAGAAGCAAACTCCATAATGTGTTTCTTCGATGTCCATCTTCCTTTCTGATGCAGGTGGTGTTACCAGGAGCAGTTGTGCCTCACTGTCAAGAAAAAATCCTAAACCATTTTAAATTCCATATTCTGTAGGTCTTTAAAAAGTTTGAAGAATGCTTATTCATCTCAAATATATTCTGTATATCTAGAAATCCTAACTAACTTAACTCTTAAGTTTTAACTATCACAGGTAATTCTCTATAATCTGTATTAAATTATACATTGCATTTTTTTCAATGAGCTATATAAACATAATACCTAAACAAGAGGAGAACTATACATATAACAAAATTGACCTTAAATTTATACCAATAAATGAAAATCCATTCCAAAACAAAGCATTCATATCTATACCGTAATTCCTCTTTAACCTTGCTTGTGGTTATTAACCATTTATAACCAAGCCCACTTAAATGGAAACAAACGTTTATAAACAATCTTTGGGAATTTGGGTGTTGTTCTTTCCAAACTGCTTCCTTCTGGTAGGGGGCGCTTTCAGGGGGATCCTAAAAAGATGCAGAAATCCTGGCTGTAATGGTCTGCAAAGCTGCAATGTCCCACTGATGTTGCTTCAGGGGGTCTTGCTCGATCAAACCACATTAGTCTGGAAGGAATCCACAGCTTTTCATTTTCTGTGGAAACAAAGTAGAAATCCTTTTCCCCAGTAACTTGTCCTTGAACTTAAATTTTGGAGTCAAAGCATTTTTAAAATATATAAATTGGATTAATTCAGCGGCATTTCTTTTATCAGTAGTTGTTTCCTCAGCAGTCAAACAATTTAAAGACAACTGAATCATGTATAGTATCCAAAGTTTCTCTGTGTTTTCCATCTTTACATGGCTTTTTTTTATATTACTCTATTTTTTTTTTTTACTTCTATTTTTACATATTTTGAGACAGGGTTTCTCTGTGTAACTTTTATCTGTCCTGGAATTCACTTTGAATACCAGGATTACTTTGAAATAACAGAGATCTGCTTGCCTCTGTCTCCCCAGTGCTGGGCTTAAAGGTGTGTGCCACCACACCCAGTTACTCTACTTCTTTTTTTCTTTTATAAACCATTGTATTCTGTTTCCACTACTCTAAGTATTTCCACGTGGCTCATCTTACCGGAGAGTGGAGGGCCTGCATCTGCCCTCTCCAGGCTCTACATGCTGAATCCTCCTTGCTACTTCCTTTTTCCCCCTTGTCTTCTAGCCCTGCCTATCTTGCTTTCCCATTGGCCCAACAGTGCTTTATTCATTAACCGGCATGAGAAACATATTTACAGAATAACATCTCCCATCATTAGTTAATTGTTAGTTTGACTATGTAGTATATGTTTTTGCAAATGTGCACATTCTCATGCTTTTCTAAGTCTTTTTTTGTTCTCATTTTATGCCAAACGTTGGATAAGGAGTTACTATAATGGCTTTATTTGATATAGTTTCCCCACAGATGCCTTGTTATCCCTTTTGTTAGGTAAAAGAGAAGAGCCAATAATCTCAGTCTCATAACAGACTTATGTGATGAGAGATGTCATTCTGTAAACATGTTTCTCTTACTGGCTAATGAATAAAGTCCTGTTGGCCAATAGGAAAGCAAGACAGGTGGGACTAAAAGACAAGGAGGATTCTGGGAGATGTAATAAGGCTATTCAAGATGTAGAAACTGGAGAAAAGAAGTCCAGACCCTCTCTCTGGTAAGATAAGACCACGTGGAAACACTTAGATTAATAGAGATGGATTAGTATTTAAGACAGAGCTAGCTTATAAGAAATGCTACTAATAGGCCAACAGCTTTTTATCTAATACAGCATTTTTGCATGTTATTTGGGGCTGCCATGGCTCTGGGACCAGGCTGTTGGAAAAACTTCTCATAACACTCATGAAAGGTGGTCTTTATTTTGTTTCAGTAGGTTTGTTTAATGTGTTTGTTGAGCATGTGTGACACCAGAAGTTTTTGCCTAAGGGTCAGTCAGTTCTCTCTGACCTAAGAGGTAGACCATGTAGGGAATGTATTTGGGTTTGGGGATAGGTAAGACTAAGATTGATCCAACCCATTTTGCCAAACTTTTAACTCTGACATGTTTCTTGAGTGTGCGTATGGAAATGGACACAAATTTGATACACATACACTCTCCTAGTGGTAAGAGTATGTCCTAAGTATTCTAAGATGATGAAAATTTCCTTTTTGCTTCTGAGAAGTTTTCAGGTTAGCCATTTCTCCCTGTCTTGTTTCACGATACCTGTCAGAAAATCGGAAATATATGTAGTAATATTTTGCAGTATAACTCATCACACCATCCCACACAGATATTAAAAGCAACATCACTCTATCTTCTAATAGAATCCCTTTGTGTAGCTCATACACCATAATCTTAGTTACTATGTAACATTTCACTAAATTTAGTAGCTTTAAAAGTATGGAGGGGGGCATCCATCTATATTAGTATAATTCTGCCATTTAGGAATTTATGCTGGAATCAGCTAGATTTTTTTTTTTTATCTCACTCAGAATCCTTACATAGATAGAGCCATCTATCACTCAGCTGGGACTAAGTGATTAAGGGGGCTTCACTCACATTTTTTTTACATGGCTAGACATGGAATTGTTATAATGTATTAAGTTGGGTAAATATCTTTGCATTGAAGCCTTGAGCTATTGTTCTAAGTAAAAGGACCTTTTAAGTCTTGGGCTCTGTCAGAGTTTTATTGTTGTGAAGAGATACCATGACAACAGCAACTGTTATAAAGGAAAACATTCAATTGGCCCTGGCTTACATTTTCAGAGGTTTAGTACATTATCCTCATGGTGGGAAATAGTAATGTACAGGCAGACATGGTGCTGGAGAAGGAGCTGAGAGGTCTACATTTTGATCCACAGGGCACAGGAAGTATCATTAGGTATTGGGTGTGGCTTGAGTATATATGAGACCTCAAAACATGCCTCCACAGTGGCACACTTCCTCCAACAACGTCACAGCTACTCCAAAAAGGCCACACCTCCTAATAGGGCCACTCCCTATGGGCCATGTATTCAAACTCGTGAGTCTATGGGAACCATTCCTATTCAAACCACCATAGGGTCTAAAGTTCACAGCTTTGTTTCAGCCACAACTTTCAGATGAAATCAATTACAAAACAAGCATGCAATCAAAGGATGGGAATATGGATTCTACTTCTTGATTAGGGCACTGTAATGTTGCATTGTGAAAGGCAAGCATACTTGAATGATAAGGCTTTTTTTACAGCCATCTTTGCAACATATCTGTAGTTCATACTCAGAACTGGCAAATGTCTTTAAGGGAAGACAATGTCTAGTATCAGTTTAACAAAAAAGGCAATTATTTTTCTATTTTCATATTCTAACTCACTGGCTATTCATTGATTCTACAATATGCTTCAAGGGTTGCTTTTAAATATAATTTTCAATCCATTTTCCATCTTAATAGAAAAAATATGAAGCATACTTTATGTAATTCATTTGTGCATTAGAAGTTTCAGTGAATTTTTGATCTTTTAATATTATAGCAGCAAATCTGTTTACAAAACTTAATCTGTAATACTATGTAAGTGCTACTGTCATATTTAATTAAAGAATAAAATACATTAATTTATGTAAGCATAGTAGACAGATAACATTAACATATAAACTGTCAAAGAATTTTGAATAAATCAAGTACCAATGTTTGTCGAATCCTGTTATTTTGTTGTAATTGTTATTGTTGGTGGTGGTTCTATGTGTGTTTCCCCTCTTTTGATTTTGCTAGTGTGAGATTATTTATTCCCTGTGTTTTCATGAGTGTTTTTAACCTCCTTACATTCTAGTTTTTCTTCTAGCATCTTCTGTAGGGCTGGATTTGTAGATACATATTGTATACATTTGGCTTTATCATGAGATGTCTTGTTTTCTTCATATATGGTGATTGAAAGTTTTGCTGGGTATAGTAGTGTAGGTTGGCATCTGTGGACTCTTAGAGTCTGCAGTACATCTGCCCATGACCTTCCGGCCTTTAGAGTCTCTATTGAGAAGTCAAATACAATTCTAATAAGTCCACTTTAATATGTTATTTGGTCTTTTTTCACCTTGTAGGTTTTAAAATTTATTCTTTGTTTCATATGTTTAATGTTTTGATTATTATGAGCCCAGAGGGCCTTCTTTCATATTACAGTCTAATTGGTATTCTTTTATTCATTTTATATACCTACTACACTTCACCCTCCTTCCCTTCCCCCTACTCCTCTTCTGCCTCCACCCAAATCCACTCCTCAGAAAGGGTAAGGCCTCCTATGGGGAGTCAACAAAGATTGGCACATTAAGTTTAGGCAGGACCAAGCCCCTCCTTCCTGCATCTTGTTTGAGCAAGGCATCCCATTATAGGGAATGGAATTCAAAAAAGCTAGCTCATGTACCAGGGATAGATCCTGATCCCTGCCAGGGATCCCATAAACAGACCAAGCTAACTATCAGAGAACCTAGCTTGGTCACATACAGGCTCCCCAGCTCTTGGTCTAGAGTTTATGAGCTTGTATTTTATAGACATCTCCATCTTTAGGTTAGGAAAATTTTCTTCTATAATTTTGTTGAAAATATAATCTGGGCCTTGAAGCTGGGTTTCTTCTTCTTCTATCTCTATTATTCTTAGGTTTGGTATTTTTATGGTGTTCCAGATTTCAGAAATGTACACTAAAACTACTTTTTTTAATTTTTGTTTAACCAAAGCATAAAATTACCTCTAAATTCACAGTTAATTAAACAAGATTAAATGAAATAATTAAATGATTTTTAGTACAAATTAGTCTGCCAAATAGCAAAATTCCCTTGAATTTGTTAAGCGTTCTATTTAGTGATTTCTAAGGTTTCACAAATCTGAAATTCATTCATTTTACAAATATTTTTACAGTATGTGCTTGCCATAAAATAAAATTAATGAGTCAAATAAAATTTCCTTTTATCATATATACTTGTGTTTAGCCAATTTTCTGTTTCATACCTAATCTTTTATGCTCTGCCTTGTTCTAACAGGACTGGGATTCTGAAGCCACATTTCTGTTCTACCAGTTGCCTAATGTAAACTTTGACAATAGAGTGGTCTACAAAAAGATTAAAAGGTCAGAGGTCATGAAGAGACCTGTTCTTCTGCTTTTCTTCTTGTAATATCACCTGGTCAATGGATTTTTTTTGTCCTGGAAATTTAGTGGGCCATGATAAAAATTGGTTCCAGCTACTACATGTTTCCTCAGAACGCCTTCAGCCAGCTTCCTTTTGCCTTGTGAACGAGGCATCACAAATTGGCAGACATTGTATTTTGAAATATTTGAATCCCAGCTCCTTGAGGCTCTTCCTCTGAGATCATGAACTAGAGCAGCATCCCAGGGCAAGTGTTAGCATCTTGCTTTCATGGAGTCTTTGTTATTGAAGTCTTAATGTGGTAACCACACAGTTGTAGTAGCTACTTTTATGGCATTTCTTGTTCTTTGTGTGTTTTTGATCCCCAGAACCGATTAAGCCAAATCATTCTATTAGTTCTATTAGTTAAAATAACTGGGATAATGCCTGTTTTTCTGGCAGAATATTTCTTACTTTATGCTTCTTACTTGTGAATATATAACATAAAGTTACTAGACTAGATTAAGCAGAAAACAGACCACAAAATTATCCTGTTAATCTGCTTTATGCATCGGTCATGACGGACTAATGAACAGATAATTACTTGGTTTATAATTCTTCAGGCTGGAAAGTCCAAGGGTGAGAGGCTGTAACTAGTCAGTGCCCTTTTGCTACAGCATAACATGACAGACAGCATCTTTCTGTTTGTAACAAGCCTAATCCTTCCATACTTACACGAACCACCTAAGAGACAGAGCCCCCATGTCCTAATCAACATTTAAAGTTCTCATGTCTAAACACTAGTGCATTTGGGAACTTTATTTGATGTACATAAACTTTAATGACATACTTATACCTAAGCATATGTGTTTTTCCTGGAATCCTGAAAAAGAAAATGTTTATCAGTTTTGGAAAGCGTTGTGCAATCATTACTATCTATTTTCCCTTGGAACATATGGTTCCATCTTCCTGCACTTCCCTACCTTTCTATTTCTCACAGTAAGTCCTTTCCTCCCACTTTTGTAATATCACCTCCAAGTCCTGGACTGGTTTGGGTGCAAATATGTTTAGTAGTCAATTGGAATTCTAGTTGCAGATAGGAAGAAAGAGACCCTATGTGGTCTTGTTTATCAAATGCCTATACCTGTCATCCTGCCAAAACCACTATGTACACAGTGTGTACATAGTGTACATATGCAGGATGGAGGATGTAGGATGGAAGGTTTATTTATTTAAATTAATCTTGTTTTACATACAATTCCCAGTTCCCTCTCCCTTCTGTCCTCCCATGTGCCCTATCAACACCCCATCTCACCCCCAACCACTTCCAAGGAAGGGGGAGGTCTTCAATGGAGGATTATCAAAGTCTGCCACATCATTTGGGGCAAGGCCTATGCCCTTCCCCTTGTATCTAGACTAAGGGAGTATCCATCCATGAGGAATGGGCTCCTGAAGTCCATTAGTGCACTAGAAATAAATACTGGTTCCACTGCCAGAGGCCTCAGTGACTGCCCAGGCCTCCTAACTGACACCTAAGTTCAGGAGGCCTGATTCAGTCCTATGTTGGTTCCCCAGCTGTCAGTCTGAGGTTCATTAACTCCCACTTGCTCAGGTCAGCTGTTTCTGTGGGTTTCCCCAACATGGTCTTGACCCCTTTGCTCTTTGATCCTCCCTTTCTGCAACTGGATTCCAGGAGTTCAGCTCAGTGCTTAGCTGTGGGTCTCTGCTTTTGATTTCATCAGCTACTGGATGAAGGCTCTAGGGTGCTATATAAGGTAGTCATCAATCTCATTATAGGGGAAGGGCATGTAAGGTAGCCTCTTCACTATTGCTTAGTTTGTTAGTTGGGTTCATCCTTGTAGATCTCTGAACATTTCTCTAGCGCCAGATTTCTCTTTAAACCTATAATGGCTCCCTCTATTTTCTTGCTCTCTTTCTCTATTCTTCCCCCAACTCAATCTTCCTGATCCCTCATGTTCTTCTCCCCTTTCCTCTTCCTCTTATATCCCTCCCCTCCCCCATGCTCCCAATTTGCTTGGGAGATCTTGTCCCTTTCCCCTTGTCAGGGGTCCATTTATGCCTGTCTCTCTTAAGGTCTTCCTTGCTTCCTAGCTTCTCTGGGGTTGTGGATTGTAGGTTGGTGATCCTTTGATCTATGTCTGATATCCACTTAAGAGTGAATACAAGTACATACCATGGTTTTCTGTCTAGGTTTGGGTTACTTTACTCAGTATGCTTTCTTCTAGCTCCATCCATTTGCCTTCAAATTTCAAGATTTCATTGTCTTTTTTTGTTTGTTTGTATGTTTGTTTGTTTCTGCTGACTACTACTCCATTGTGTAAATGTATCACATTTTCCTTATCCATTCTTTACCTGAGGGGCACCTAGGATGCTTCCAGGTTCTGGCTATTACAAATAATGCTGCTATGAACATAGTTGAACAGATAATATATATCCTTGAGTATGTGCCTAAGAATGGAATTGCTGGATCTTGAGGTAGACTGATTCCCATTTTTCTGAGAAAGCGCCATACTGATTTCCAAAATGACCACACAACTTTGCACTCACACCAGCAATGGAGGAGTGTTCTAGGATGGGAGATTTTTGTGTGGTATGTAATTTACAGGCGTGATGACATAAACCCCAGGATTTTTTTCCATCTGAAGGCATCAAAGCTTAAGATGATATTTTTAGAGGCCATTTCTTAGTCTCCATTTTTATACAGTAATTATTAGATTACTTTAACAAATTTTATTGTTTGCTTACTGTTCCAAAATTATAAATATAGATAACTACAGTAAGTATAAATAGACATGATACCAACTCCCACTACATTGTATCTAACCCCAAATTACATATACTTATACTTAAATATACATATTTTGTTTTTTATGATGTTTTATGTTAAGTTTTCTCCTTTGCAAGAATTTTGAACAAAACTTACATGTCAACCAATATGTTTGAAAACAACTTTTAAACCTGCTATAACCGGTCAAAAGCAAAATGCATTTTTTTTTCTTTTCTAGTTAACAGCATTCAAAGATAACAAGCAGTGACATCTAATTAGTCTAAAGCTTATTCACTAAAAACTCATTGCACTCTGTATTTGAGCTAGTTTTATTGACATGTGTTCATGGTGATAATGTTTTAAATACTATTTATTCCAAGTACTGCATTTGTATTTTTAACAGAAAAATCCAAGCAATTCAATAAAGAATTGAAGTTGCTTCACTTAACTTTTGGCACTTATTTTCTCTCTAGTTTAAATTCTCACCCTAAAGGTGAGAAGTTAGAATGGATCTGGCCAAATTTTATACATAGATAGTGAAAACAGACATGAATAAAATTTTATAGAGCATAAAATACAATAATAGGCTTATATTTAAATTAATTCAGGGGTGGGAGAGAAACATTTTAAATCTATGTAAATTCAGGGAGCATATTGAAACTATTTAATCTAAGTATTTTAATCTTTGGATTCTACTTTTAAACTTTTAAATTCACACTACATGATCTCAATGATCTCAAGTAATTGTAACTGACATTTCTCAAGGACATTACCCCATCTAATACTTATTTCGTATGTGTCTTGTATATAGTTTTACTTTTGTTTTTTATTAATTTTGGTAGGCTTTTCATTTATTGACTTCATACTACATCCTAGACCCAGTGACAAGAATTTTATATATATCCTTTTTTTAATCATAAAGATACCCATGTGTAATTATTATTGTTTCTACTTATAGATAATGAAACTAAAGTCAAAGAAATTTATATTACTATCATTTATGGTTCCCTGATGTTGGATAAAGCATGTGTTTGATTTATTGGGGGGAAAGTTTAGTGAAAAATAGAGAGTGGAGAATATAAAAGACTTTGTTTAGAATTTTGTGACTAGAGACCATGTCTATCGCTGTTATTTTCACTAAACATACTCAGAAATGATTAGTTTCTTAATTTCTATTTTCCCACTCAGTTGTAACAGGTAGAATGTTTACTTTATTTTGTAAGAATCAAAATAATATGCAGGTGCCTCTTCCACTTTCAAGTTACTGTGTAATCCCAGATACTTGGGTGGCAGAATCAGGCAAAGAGCCTGTGTGTGTTACATAGGCAGTTTGTAATGGTTTGAATGAGAATGAACCCCATAGGCTCATATTTCAATACTTATTTCAAGGATGTTGGGTTTATTTGGGAAGGATTAGGAGGTGTGGCCTTTTTGGAGGAAATATGTCACTGGGGTTGACTTTGGGGTTTAAAAGGCCCATAACAGTCCCAGTTAGCTCTCTTTAACTCCAGCTTGTAGCTATGTAAGCTATAAGTTCCTGCTGCAGAGCTGTGCCTGCCTGCCCACTACCATGCTTCCCTGCAATGACGGGCATGGCCTCTGAAGCTTTAAGCAAGCCCTCAATTAAGTGCTTTTTTTTTATAAGTTGCTTTAGTCATGGTGTCTCTTCACAGCAATAGAACAGTAACTAAGACAGAGCATGTCCAGCAAGGGCAATTTAGTGAGACCACCATCTCCAAATAAAAATAAAAGACAGGGTTGGTTGTGTAGTTCGGTGAAAAGAGTATTTGCCTAGCATGTATAAGGTCATGAATTTAATCCCCAAAACTTAAGGATGGAAGGAAGGAAGGAAGGGAGGAAGGGAGGGAGGGAGGGAGGGAGGGAGGGAGGAAAGGAAGGAGGGAGGGAGGGAGGAAGAGAGGGAGGGAAAGGAGAGAGGGAGAAAATTAAACCAAGATTAAGACTAAATGAGCTATTAAAAAAGTAAGCATTCAAAAGGAATACACCTATAGCCTAAGTTTTATTGATTTAGCAAATTAGAACATTTCCAAAATGTTGGTTTTAGCATCAAAGTAGAGGGATAAGTAGCTACAAGGCACTCTCTTGCCTGTCAGTGATTCTTCAGATTGTGGACCCAAGTGTGGCTTATAAGACTTTGAAGCCCTTTGATTGTGAGTAACTTTGGGGTTTCATTGATTGTCTTCTTCCTGCCAATACTTTGTGAAATTAGATTGGGACATACTTTTCCCTGAAGGGCTCTACATTCGAAACTGTTTCCCATCATTTGAAATCAGTCAATGTGTGAAGTACCCTCTTGCAGAGAGGAGTGTCCTACTGTTCCCTATTGCCACGGATGGCAGAATAACAGTGTAAGCCTCAAAATTGAAAGGATTTGGATTCTTTTTTAACCATTTCTATTATTTTTAGGGTAGCCTGGGTCTCCTGTAGTTAATTTTTTAAATGCTACATGGAAGTTACTGTGTGTTAGGCAGTGTCATAAACATTTTACCTGAGTTAATTCATTGATTCTTCATAAGAGTACTGTAAAACAAGTATTATTGTCCCAATTTTATGGTTAGGCCAGACAAGGCACTGAAAAATGTTCTAAAAACATCACCCTACATAAGACAGTGTCAGTAAGATTAGATGACAGGAGTTAATTTCTTATTGGGTAAAGATTGTTCTGTGCTCTCTCAAATACAAAAATTCTCTTGTTTCTGGCTTCATTGGGTGGTTCTTTGCTTCAGTCTCCCTGATACCATCTGCCACCGGGCTATGATCTCATTAGGCTTCCAAACCCAGCTGAGTTGAGTCTTTTAATGGCTTCCATTCTAATAGAATCTGACAGTGCAGAAATGAGTGACTGTGAGTTATAGCTGCCTTGTGCTGTCTTTTCTTTTCTTTTTTAAGTGTGATATATAACATCCAAAACTATCTTTTATCTCTAGTAAGTTATCTTATCATTTTATGGATGTCTTGGTCCTGCACGTAAATAGACTCTCAAGAACATTTGTGCAGGGTTGCATTGCAAAGTTGCATGATTACTTGGTGCTCTGGATTGTTTCAAGTCATTCTGAACAACACAGATACCAGTAAGAAAACTTCAGTTTTAAGTTTTCTTTATCCCACTTTCTCAAAGCACAATCCTTTACCACTTCATTATAACATTGAAGGCAGTTTTTCAAAGTGGGGTTACTAGATTCCTGTCTCATATATTTACTCAAAATACCTAGGTACTGTGGATTCAAACCTGTATTTTAAATAATCAATCACAGGCTAGTCTCATATTTTAGAACTCGTATTTTATTATTTAGGCAATACCTTCCATCACAGGTTGAGATAACCAAAGAGAAATTTAAGAGGGATATAACTCAATCAGGACACGGGTGATAAATATTTGTAATTCCAGAGCTGGCAGGTGGATCATAAGAATTTGAGGCTAGTCTGGGCTACATAATGAGTTGTAGGCTGGGCTGCACTGATAAAAAGACCCTGACTCAAAAAAAAAAAATAAAAAGAAAGAAAAGAAACAGACTCAAAAGATCTCTAAATAAATGAGCATAAGCTTTGAAATTTTAAGTTTATTACAGGTTCAAATAATCAAGATATGCTATTTGCCACTGATATAACTTAGTGCAAAACTTAGCCTAGGGCCAGAAGGTTTGGCTCAGTGTGCTAAGGCACTTGTTTCCAAGCCTGACCACCTGGGTTTAATCCCACATGACAGAAGGAGAGAAAGTCATGCAGTTTGTTCTCTGATCTCCATGTGCGTGCCATGGCACATGTACATGCATATGTAGATACACACACACACACACACACACACACACACACACACACACACACACACACAACACACACACACAAACACACACACCTCTCACGGAAGAAATAGGGACAAACAACACTATCCAAGTGTCTCTAAGGCCCATTCCACATGAGAACACATACCTAGTAATGTAAATGTGGTTATGAGAATCTGTGATTCTTAGGCTCCAGTGGTGAACCTGCTACTACAATTTTGCTAAATCTACACAGTACCAAACTGCCTTCTAAATTTCTACTTCTCCACTCATAGCGCAGCTCTGAGACTTTAGTTCTTTGTGAAGAAACTCATAACTGGGCAGTGTCTGGAGAACAAGGGCCAGTGGAGTGTTCAGCTATGAATAGGACATCCGTATCATCCCAACCCACATATTTATGGAGATAGTGTAAGAGTCAGCAGTCAGGGAGGACTGGAGCAAGACAGTGTCTTCTGGACATGGTGGGGCCACTGCATTCATGAACTCAATGTGGCTTTGGTTGCCTGTGATATATATATATATATATATATATATATATATATATATATATATAATGTTTTCCATATATCAAAAAGTATCAAAAAACACGAAAAAGAAAGAAAAGTAATAGAAAAAAAAAAAGAAAACAGCTAGATAGGACATGTAGTCTGGAGTAAGGAGGATGGGGATGGATCTGGAAGGAGTCTGGGGAGGATTAGAAGGGGTGAGTATGTTCAAAATATGCTGTATAAAATCTCAAATAATTACTAAACTATTTTTTAAGAATAATAAAAGAAAATTGAGCTGAATTGGGAAATTTCACATTGGATGATCTCTCCAATGTGAAAGTCCCGTCACGAGTATTGTGCTAGGCTTTAGTTTGGAATATCCTGTTGGTCCTTTGGAAAGCTTGATGCCATCTCTGCTCCAGAGGGGATGGACCTATAGACCCATGACCAGGAATATTGCTGCAAAGATTGTTCCATGCATTTTTCTGCCCTCTAGAGCACTTTAAAATAACCCAATGTCATTTCTTGCTGCTTGTTTGTTTTCCTTGCAACCTCAGAGAATTTAGAGAATTAGCGTGAAAACTCAGCGGTAATTGCTATGCAGTACTAGCAAGCAACACAAACAAAGCAATTTTCATTTTATATAAAAAAGCCAAAGTCTCCAATGACTGGTTACATTTACTTTTGCTCTCTTTTAATATTAAAAGAGGAAACTGCAAAACCCAAATCCCAAGATAGATATGTTTAAAAAAAAAGTTTCTAAAACTGACACTTGAACATCTTGTACTGAGAATTTCCATGGAACATTTCTTTTAAAAATTTAAGGCTCTCTCTGTCTCTGACTCTACCCCTGTTTCTGTTTCTCTCTGTCTATCTCTGTTCTCTGTCTTTCTGTCTCTGTTCTCTGTTTCTGTCTCACTTGGTTGTAATGTAGGATTTTTGTGCTAATCAACTGACTGACTCAATGAATGCAGCATAATGTTGAGATTTGAAGAACACTTTCTAGTCCTTCTAGAATTCTTAAACAGAGCGAGTGAAATTAGTAAATGAACTCAAAGCATGTTAAGGTTGTCTTAAATATTTAAATTGCAAAAAGAATGATGAAGGAGAAAATTTCAAGAAAGATTTGTTTCATGCCAGTAAGGAAAGGTCTCAAATTTTACTTAATCTCATAGCACTCAGTAGGAAAGAGAAAATAGCACTTCCTAAATCATACCCTGTCTTTCAAACTAAAAACTGGTTTTCATGTTTAAATTTGGGGGTTATATGTTTTTATTTTCCTTTGAAAACTGACCATGTATATGTACCTTGATTTTGATCCACAATACAGAAACATATGTTACATAATCGAGGTTACAACATATACAGAATAATTTAGTATCAAAGTCATGATAGAATTTGTAGATACAACGTCAGTCATCAAAAATGCATGGCCTTATGATCAAGTGCAGTTTAGTTTGCTCCAAAGGCAGTTAAAATGAAGCTTATGAAACTTAGATGGCAAAACAAGATGAAGAAACCCATGCTGGTCTACCATCTCTAGCTCTCTTGATTATTCCTTTCTGTATCTCTGAAGACAATCTTGAAAAGTCAGTAGTCCTCTAGACTACATAGTAGCCTCATGGGAAAATGTTTTTGATTGTACCATCTAATCTCCCCAGTCATGCTCTTTACTTTTTAATGACATAATCATAATCCAGCTGTTCTTTGTAGTCCTACCCATTCCTCATCAATCACTTGCCTCTGATCTTGTGACTTGCTTTCTCTTTCATTGTTCTATTCCCATTGCTTTCTGATCTGCTGTGTTTATCAGTATAAACTACGCATTTTGCTGGATGAGTACCCACCCTCTAAGTTTTCACTTACTCTGATTCATGTCCATCTCTCCCTGCTGTCTTCTTCTATTTTCTTCAAATGTATTGTTTTGTACCATGGTTCCCATTTACTGTAATCTCTTAAATGAAGAGGAACCTAAAGCATCTTTTGTCCTCCTATCTCTTCTCTGTGGTTGAGAGTACACAGAGGCACAACCACACTTGTTTCTTCATACATCACTTGGTTTGCTTTTTAAATTTTTTTCTCTGCTTGATTATGATCCCTTCTAGAGGGATTCCTATTTCCTTCCTTGGTATGTGAGATACTGGCCAGGGCTCCCCACTTCCAGATGCATTGCATTTCTCTAACCCCACTGAAAATCCCACTTCCAACCTCTACTAAAAATTCATTTTCAGTAATTGTAAAGTAGAATCCTTGTCCTTACAGTCCATGCTTCTAGTTACTTGTTTATCCTTTAGTTCTAAAATCGCTGAATAGCCTTGAGAATTTTACTTCTCCCCATAATTTTTCCTGCTGGCCTAATTTAGTCTATCACTTTCACTGTTATTTTCACAGTGTTTTGTGGACTTTAGGTATAACAGAATTAGTCCCATTCAGAGAAAGTCTATTGCATTTGTTAGGAATTACTCTCAACATTACAGAAAAAAGAGATAGCCGGTTGTTCCTGCCCTCAGGATTTCCCAAATAGCAAGGAAGCAAAAAAGAGCTTTAAACACTTGGATGACTGTGAGAGACAGAGAGATGTTTGAGTATACAAATATATTTACTCTGATTAACTGTTATGCCATGTCCACATGTAAAACATCACACAGTACTCCATAAATACATATAGTTTTGTTTATTAATTTTAAAAACCAGTTTTCCAAACAAAGCAATATAAAAACAAGAAATACCAGGTACTTCTGTTTATGTGTGCAGCTGCTTGGAGTCAACTTTATTTACCATGGGAGAAATACTTTCAGAAACCTATATTGATGGATTGAAGTAACACAATATTCATTTGTTGCTCTGGAAGAAGTGACAATAGCTGGTAAAAGTGGTAACCCTTTCCCAGAACCCATGACTTGAGAGAATAGGACATTTGAAAAGAGGTGGGGAAATTATTAGGAGCTATATGTGTCTCACAGGGACAAAGAAAACAGCACACATATCTTAGGAGTTTGACATTATTACAATTGTTCTAACTGACTGATAAAATTTCAGTTCAGCTCTTATGACAAGAGACCCCACAGCCCCTTTAATTCGCTTAAGCCCAAGCACTCTCTAGATTATAGGATGTGCAATACAAAACCAGATAATCTCAGGCAAACCAGGATTAGCTGGTAGCATTGTCATGGACTACTCATGAAGTATCAGGGTAGGTTAGGACTTCTGATCTAAGTTCATTTCTGTTGTCCACAGATTCAACTATCTTCAACAGACTAGGCAGGTAACAGGAAACACAAGGCAATAGGTAACTTTATGAAAAGCATAGATCCAGCCTACAAGTTTGCAAAGACCACATTACCAAAATACCACAAACTGTATTGTTGGGAAAGTATATACTCATTGTCTCATGGTTCTGGACAAACCAAAGTGTCTGCAGGTTTGGTTTCTTCTGAGAACAGTGAGCATAGGGTCTGTTCCCAGTCTTTTCCCCCATCTTAGAGATTACTGTCTCCCACCATTTTTCTACATATCTTTGCTATATACTTATCTCTGTGTTTAATTTTCCTGTGTATGTAACATCAGACTTAGGCTCAACTCCAAGAACAATAGTTTAATTTGATTATCTCTATAAGACAATATTGTCAAAAAAGACACATTCTAGTGCATAAATAGTTGGAACTTCAAAAGGGTCTGATTCAAAGCCTTCCATTCATTCTAAACAAAATCAGTGTGTGCTGACAAATAAAGAATATTTTGTACTTTTCTTTTGGCTAGACTAATATGAAGAAAGTCAGATTCCCTCACAGTAATGACAAAAGCACAATGCCCACATAGATTACCTTAATATTGTATTAGGCCCTGGAAACAGTCAATGAGCTATTGAATAAACCTAATCTTTACTTGAGATACATTAATCGTAAGCTTTGGAGTCCAGGCTTCTCTTAAGGGATGACATGAGTATTCTGGAAACTGAGCACAGCATATGCTTTATCACTCTGGTGAGCAAGGTTGTACTTGACAGGAAAAATATATTATTTCTAATAGCAATAGTTAAAATATTTGAGAGTATCAATGGTAGAAGAAAAGTCTATCATGTGTGGGAGAAAATATGGAGCTAGTTTGTTGTAGCTGCTTGATGATGGCATAGATCAGAGTCGAGGTCGTGAGCATAGCTGGTGGTAAAAGTATCCTGCTTAACTGGTTGGAACCGTCAAGTCAAAATGTCTGCTTAAATCTTAGCAATGATGTTTAGCAGATAAAAGACTCATGATCAGAAAAAGATAGAGATAGATTTACAGTAAACACAGCTTCATTAAAAAACAAACAGAAAACCTCTAAATGGTTTACAGTGTGTTTAAAAATAGGCTTGGGAGAGAGAGAAAGAAAAAGGATAAAGTTGTTAAAAAAAGAGAGTGGCTAGGTGTGGTGGTACACACCTTTAATCCCAGTACTCAGGAGTCAGAAGCAGGTGGATCTCTGTGAATTCAAGACCTGACCGATCTACAGAATAAGTTCAAAAAGAAGAAGAAGTAGAAAGAGAAGGAGAAGAAGAAGGAGAAGAAGAAATAAAGTAAAAAGAAAAGCCACATAAAGATGGAAAATTTAGAGAGTCATCATGTAGCCACTGGGAAGGTACGATGCCTGGGCATTCTCCAGTAGGCCAAGACAACATGGAAATACATAGGTTAATAGATATGGACTCACAATTCAGAGAGAACTAGCCAATAAGAAGCCTGAACCATCAGCCACACAGTTTATAATGAATATAAGCCTCTGTGTGCTTATTTGGAGATAAGTGGCTAGGGAACAGGTGGGACAGAACCTCCTTTTACAATCTGTCCCTTTAATACCTGTTTTTTTTCTGCTCCTGGTATTGGTATTGAAAGCAGTGATGTATCTTATGTTAGTTTTACATTTTTTAAAAAATGTCATTATACATTTAGAAGCTTATAGTACTATTCCTTAATTTGTCCTTAGTTCTGTATGTCAGGACACTGGGCACAGCATCAGCAGTGGCTTCTCTCTTCAGAGTCCTTTAAGGCCTCAAATTAAGGTGTGGGACAGGATAAGTTTTTTGTTTGTTTGTTTGTTTGTTTTGTTTTGTTTTGTTTTTAACTGGGAGGCTCTAAAGAAAATTATGAATTTAACCTTATTCAGGTTATTGGTAGAACTAAGGGTGTTGTAACTGTAGGATGGAGTTCACTGATTTCTTCCTTGCCTTTAGCCAGGAGGCCTCTTTCCTTAACCTCCCCTCTTTGTGCATGGTCCTTAACTTTTAGTTAAAAATGAAATGGCATATTGGATCTTTCTCAAGCTTCACAACTCTGCCTTTTTTTCTGCTTCATTCTTCTACTGTTAAAGAGACATTGTAATTATGTGTCTACCTGGCTAATCCAGAGTTATCTCTTTTTCTTAAGGTCAACCAATTAATAACCTAAGGTCAACTAATTAGAAACCTTAATCACATTGCAATGTCCCCTTTGCTATGCAGTATGATATATTAATAGACATAGTATTTCATCATGCCCACATTCTCTCCTGTAGTTAAGGCAAGAAATCTCAAGGGACAAATTTTAGAATCTAAGTGCTGCAGCTCCTTAGAATAAGCATAAATTCTTAGATGATCCTGGTATATAAACACAGGGGGCAGGGGAACTTGTTAATATAAATAGGTAGTCACTTGAATGGAAAGTTTCATCAATAAAAGGAAAATTCTGAAGCCTGAAAAGATGATGCAGTGAGTAAGAACTCTTACAGCACAAGCACAAGCACAAAGACCTGAGTTCAAATCCTCAGACACAGTTTATAAAGATGTGCTCTCATATGTGCCTGTATCCCAAATGCTGTGAGAGTTAGAGAAAGGCATGAAGCTCACTGGAGGCACTCTGTTTATTAGCTTATCTCCAGGTTCAGTGAGTGATCTTGTTATAAGGAAATAAGAAGAAGAGTGATAGAACATGATATTCCCTCTGGTATGTGGATGTTCATGGGCAGACACCTCTAAATGCACACACACCAAACACACACACACACACACACACACACACACACACACACACACACACACACACAAAAATGTTTTTAAAACACAGGTATTTATTTGTATGACAATGAGACATGTCTGCTCCTGGCAGCACCATTGTACCTAAAAGAAAAGACTGGAAATCAAAGAAACTCACAAGGAGTTACATTCTTTGTAGCAAAGGCAAGCCACTAGACAAGAAAGTGTCCTTGCCTTGACTGCTGACAGTATGTTACCCAAAATGGACAAAGAGGACACAAAAAAGAGTGACTACAAACCTTGGCAAAAAAAGGTCAGACAATCCTTCAAAATTCTACTTCACAGAAAAGTCTGTCGGAAATGCTAGGCCTATAGGCCAAAGACTGATGACGTTGTGGAGGAAATTTGAGTGACTGCTTTTGTCAGTTCTCACATTTTTGGAAGTTGCTTGATAGCACTTCTTGATTACTCAGTTAATAATATTTCCTTCTTAGGCCTCTGAGGGTGTTGAAGACTATATAGTATAGTTATAGTTGTATTATTACATGCGAGTTTCCAATTGGGAACATAGGACCCACATGGAAGATAGCACTCATCTCCACAATATATTGTCACCCAGCTGCCATAGCAATTCAATCCTATAAAAGTCATGATCTCCATATTTCATGTAGTAGATTCTATTAGAAAAAGCACATTGGGAAAGTGTCTCTGAACCAAGTTCCTTGTTCAGAAGCAAGGGTTGGAACAGCCTAATAATCGTGGATGGTTTCTATATAAAGCAAATGATGGTTATTTAGTCTAAAGAAAGGCACATAGGAAAAGCAAATGCATGGATGAGAAATCCTTTCTAAGAGAATAAAGAGCTTTCTTTAAGTAGAGGAATGTTAATTGCTGCTGTTAGAATACTGAACACTTAAACATATACACAATGAGTAGAAGTCCATGATACTAAGTAAAACCAAAACTTTTTTACCTATTTACAGAATCCGCTGTGTAGGGATACATTGCTGCTGATGGAGTGAATATAGGAAGAGGTTACTGACAGCTACAGAATAAGTTACCTGTGAGTCCATGTGATCACAAGTTCCTCTTCTACTGAGATTACTAAAAAGTGAGTATTTGTGTATGTCATAAAACACTCAAATTCTGTGTCCACTCAGAAAGGTCACATATCTCATTCACACTCCTACTTGTTATCAATTTTCTAGTTTTGTACCTGTTAAGTTTTTTATGTGTAGCCAAAATATCGTTGTCCATGAGTTAGTGTAGACCCATACAGGGGAACATGCTTTCACCAGCAAAATGAGAATCAGGTACACTGTTCTAAATTCTGCCTATTGAGAGGGTATGGTAGATTGAATAAGAATGGCCTCCATAGGCTCATATGGACCAGGATGTAGCTCTTGACTACTTCTCCAGCACTATGCCTCTTTGCTGCCATGCTCCCTGACATGATGATAATGAACAAAGCCTCTGAAATGATAAATAGGCCCATAAGGACTTGCTTTCCTTCATAAGAGTTGCCTTGGTCATGGTCTCTGTTCATGACATTTGAATGCTGAACTAAGACAGTAAGACAAAGGGTGTCTTGAATGACGATCCATCATGGCCACCTCTGATATAGGGACATTGGATTGTAGATACTAATATTCTGATGGTGACAAAATACGATGCAGAATGATTTCAATATTTCTCTTTCAGTTTTCATTAGCTGGCCAATGTGATTTTTCTCATGATATTATTGATGTAATTCCACTCTAGAGATCAAAACTGTACTACGTGAACTATTAGGGAAGACTGATGATAAAAACACAAAACAAAACAAAAACTTTAGAAATAACGGATGGGGAATAGAAAGCAACAATCCCATGTAATCTACATTAGCTAGTAATAAACACCACTTAGATGCAGGCTAAGTACTTACGTATTATCTTGTTAACTGTAGTCAATAAACTGTGTGTAGAGAGGTTATGAAGATGGCTCGGCAGGTAAGTGCTAGACACACAAACCTGATGGCTTGATGTGGCAGTACACATCTGTGATGTCAGCATTTCTACAGAAAAGTGAAAGGTAGGTACAGGGGAATATCCCACAAGCTTTTAGACCAGCCACCCTGGAACATTGAAGTTCTGAGTTTGTTTCTGATTATGTTTCATACAGGCTAGGTTAAGCACAATGCCTGGTAAGTTTAATGGTATTTGAATACACTTTTAACTTAATTATATCTTCATATTGTAATAGTTTCATGAGGGTATAAATCCACTCCAAGTGCAGAAGCAACTCTACTTGTAAGCAAGCAACTGACCTCACCTTGCTTCTACTTTCTCTCTCTCGACACTTAGAACTTGGTAGTGTATAAACACCTGACTCCCAGTGATAAAAAGCAAATTAACTCCTCTCTTTATTCAAATATCATGACCAGGAGTGAGTGGAAAGTGAATTCTTTTTATAGCTTATCAGTCTAAGAGGTGGATCAGGGTCTCTAGAGAATGACCACACAATCCAAAATATCTTAGCAGGGCTAAAGTTTTAAACCTTCAGACAGGTGCATCACCATGCCAAAGTAAGTGGGCAAACACATACATGGGGTCCATTGTTACCCCTAATGCAAAGAGGTCATGTGCCTCTGTCTCAGTGGTCAGAGCTCAGGCTCACATTCTTACATATAAAGTGACAGTGTTGAAAAGCAGAATGCAAGTTTGGAAATCAAGCATAACCTTGAGGATGTACTTTCATTTCAAGAAGTGCTGACTCTACAGGAATTAGTTCTGCTAAGCATTTTATCATTTTTTAAAAGGGAGCTTTATCTCATTTAATCCTTTGACAGAAAATTCAATATGTGCATGCATACATACATTCACATGTACATACACACATATTGCATTCTCCACACCAGGGGACTGCTGGGGACAGAGGTTGAGAATGAAAGTACAAATGGCAGCCATCTGTCAACAGTCAGTTTTTTTCAAATGTACAATATGAATTTCACCATCTCCATTGCTTATAAGATGCTTCCTAAGAACTTCTAAGAACCAAAATGGGGAGGTTAGAGGCTAGAGAAGGAAAGGGATGGGAAGACAGGCAAGAAGGGGTGACACTTGACACTTGATACTTGATGGCTGGGAAAAGATGCCAACTAGATGAAATAGCTGAATACCTGCAGTGGAGTGAGGGCCAGGACTCACTTGGTTCAAAGCTACACCTCAGAACGATTCAGCTGATTCCTCATGCACAGCCTTTTTTTTTAAAGGGTCTTTATGCGTAGCCTTGGCTGTCCTGGAACTCACCCTGTAGACCAGGCTCACCTCAAACTCACAGAGCCCCTCCTGAATAAGGGGAGTAAAGGTGTGTGCCATCATGCATGGCTTCAGCATTAGCTTTTGAAAACAAGTCTTCATATTTAAAAAAATACTGTTCTAAGATTTGAAAACATATGGTGTTCAGTAAGAGTCATTTAAATATGAACTTTTTATGCTTTGAAATTAATGAATTCTTATATAATGATACAGCTTGAGTCATTGTAATCATGCCACCTTGATTCAATAGTTATTAACACTTTCATTTTTATATCAATGGAATGTATGTTAATTTCTGGGTGGTATCCCACTTTCTGTCTATCACAAGTTACAGTTGCTTCTGGGATATTAAAAGTAATAAAGTAATTTTACCTTTCCTAATATACCGTTAAATACAACATCAAACATTTAAAACAGATTTCACAGACTTCACAACTCAGGAACTCATGGTAGATGATCTGGGAGCATCCTATAAAAAGATCCAGCTTTGGAAAACACCAAGCAGGCTTCCTTCCATTCTCAATACCTTGAATAGTTGCTATGAAATATCAGAAAAGAACTTTCTTGATGATTGAGTATACTTAGATTGAATCAGCTGGGCAACAATAACATCTGGCTTTTTTTTTCTGACATTTTACCAGAGGGATTTTTATAATGACTCTGCTTAACCTCATTTTCATTTGTCAGTGTCAGCCTCTTCCATGGGAGTTTCAAGCTTACCTTCTGTGACTGGCTGGTCATTAAGCAGAACTAAATATGTGAATAGCTTTCTAGGTCTTAATGTCAGTTAAGCTCTCTAAGACACCAAGCCTAAATACTGTTCTCAATTGATCACATTCTGGTTAACTAAGATCACACAGATCAATTCAGTTCCATGTACAGTTTTTGAAAGAAGCATCTGAAATATGTTGTCATTTCAAAATATCTTTGCAACATAATGCCATGCTCTTATAGAATAGACAACTGTGAAGGGACTTGAATGTTACAAACCCAAGAGGTTTTTGTTTAATTTATTATGCAATAAAACAGCAAGGTGCCATTAGGTACTGTAGCAATGAAATTATACCTAATACAGTTTTATCTTTTCTGTGGTATTTTTGGATCTTTAAAAAAGGCTGATGCTCTTTTCCCACCAGCATTCATTCTCTATTCTATAGTAAGAGAGTATTTTTATAACCCAAGTGACAGCCAGCCCCTCTTATTTGAGTACGATCACAAAAATGAGTCCTCACTAACTTAAAATATTTTTTTAAATAGAAAGTAATATATGTCTTTGGGGCTTTCCCCTTCTTCTAGCTACATGTAGACAGCATGTTAATGAATATTAACCTATGCCTACACCAGGATGTGAGGGGAGCAACAAGAGAAGCAAAAACTTTTTAGACTACCTAGACTGTTACAGGAGAAAGAAATAAACACTATCACAATTCCATAATTTGGATCTGAACTGTCCTATAGAGGCCCACCTGCCAAAGGCCCAGTCACCAGGCCAGCATAATAACTTGGCAGATGGAATCTTCATTAAGTGTGGCACAATGGGCTGTTCTTTGGTCATTAGGGCATTCTTTAGAGAGGATAAGGGACTCATATAAATAAACATATATATATATATACATATATATATATATTTGGTTTATCTCAGGCATGTTATATTTGTTTATTGTTACACACATATTATTATTTTCATTTTATTTAACTTTTTTCATTTATTTTACATACCAAGTACAGTTTTCCCTACCCCCCTTCTCTTCTACCTTTTTTCCATCCACTTCCCCTCTTTCTAGATTCAGAAAGAGACAGGTCTCTCATTGGCTTGAACAAAGCATGGCACATCAAGTTGAGGCAAGACCTAGTTCCTCCCTCTGCATCAAGGGTGGACCAGGTAATCTAGCATCAGGAACAGGTAAGCTGGCTAAGTGACAGTGACAGGTCCTGATCTCACTGCTAGGAGCCTTACAAACAGGCCAAGATACATAGCTGTCACATGCATGTAGAGGGCCTTGGTTGGTCTCATGCAGGCTCCCTAACTGTTGGTCCAGAGTCCATGAGCTCCCAGGAGCTCGTCAAATGTCTCTGTGCATTCCCCTGCCATGACCTTGACATCCCCTGACTAGTACAATCCCTCCTCTCTTTCTTCAGCAAGGCACCCAGAGCTCAGCTCAGCACTTGACTGTGGATCTCTAAATCTGCTTCCATCAATTACTTGATAACAGCTCTCTTGATGATAATTAGGGCAGTCACCAATCTGACTACAGTAGATGGCCAGTTCAAGCATCCTCTCCTGCTGCTAGAGGTCTTAGCTGGGGTCATCCTGTGGATTACTGGGAGTTTCCCAGGCATCAGGTTTCTACCTAACCCCAAAATGTCCCCCAACAAGATGCCTCCATCCCTACCAAACCTGCCTCCTTTGCCCAGCCCCCGCACCCATCCTTCTCCCAATACCTCCACCCCCAGTTTACCCAGGAGATCTCTTCTATTTCAATGCATCTCCCTTTGGGCCCTCCTTGTTATCTAACCTCTCTAGGGCTGTGGATTGTAGGTTGGTTATCCTATGCTTTACTACTAATATTCACTTACAAGTGAGTACATACCATGTTTGTCTTTCTTTCTGGGTTACCTCACTCAGAATAATTTTTTCTAGTTCCTTCCATTTACCTAAAAATTTCATGAGATCATTTTTTTATAGCTGAGTAATATACTTCATTGTGCATAATTTTTAAAATCTATTCTTCACTTGAGGGGTACCTAGGTTATTTCCAGGTTCTGGCTATTATGAATAATGCTGCTGTGAACATGTTGAGCAAGTGTCCTTGTGGTATGACTGATAATCCTTTGTGTATATGTCCATGACTGATATAGCTAGGCCTTAAAATTGATTTCAAATTTTCTGAGAAATTGCTATATTGAGTTCCAAAGAGGCTGTAGATGTTTGCATTCCCACCATCCTCTCAAACATAAGCTACCATCAGTGTTTTTGATCTTAGCCATTCTGACAGGTATAAGATCATGTCTCAGAGTCATTTTGATGTGATTTCCCTGTTGAACAATTTTTTAAGTGTATGTATTTCAGTCATTTGAGATTCTTCTGTTGAAACTTCTCTGTTTAGATCTGTACCCCATTTTTAATTGGATTATTTGGTATTTTGCTGTCTAGTTTCTTGAGTGCTTTGAGATCAACCCTCTGTCAAACATTGGGTTGGTGAAGATCTTTTCCCATTCTGTAGGCTGCTGAATGTCTTGTTAGCTGTCTCCTTTGCCTTACAGCACCTTTTCAGTTTCAGGAGGTCACATTTATTAATTGTTAATCTCAATGTTTGTGCTACTGGAAACATGTTATTCTTAATTTTATGTGTTTATTACAATAGTGAAAGCAAATACACATTCCGGATCCATTTTCCCATTTGCTCACAAGCCATGACAGTGTTACCTATGTTCTAGTGGCTTAAATCAGGATTCATACATATAAGTAACTTTTCCTTAGTTTGGAAATGAAGAACAAGCACAGTATAAACAAGTAAATTTACCACAAATAAAATGACCCCTGATGGTAGTTCCTCATTCTGTGGGCTGCCTATGGCAAGAGCAGCCACAGGTATGATGGACAGGCCTATAGTGTATCAATTCCTCTCATAGTACTTCTCAAAGCTCTTCAAAATGCGTGGTATAGCCATGTCTATTTCTACCATTCACTGTTCAATATTTATATAGTTTCTTTAGAAAGACATTGCTATGGATTAGAGTGGATACCATTTACAAAAGTGAATGCCTTGAAAGCACAACACACTGGAAAAGAGTCAGATTTACTTTTTAGTGTTATCACTTCAGAGACAATTAAAGGTAAAAATCTCTTAGTTGCACAATACTTCTTGAAAACTAAAATTGGCCAGGAGTTCACATCATGTACTGTAGGAAATGCTGCTGTTCGATTGTTTTTTGTTTTTTCCATTAAGAAGAGATAGTAATGACCAGAGAAAGTGTTTGAGGTGGAGCAGAGTCATGTTCCTGCAAGTTTTGTTGAGTATCACTTTTACTGTTCCTGTGTAACAGAGCCCTCTGAGAGAAGAATGAAAAAAAGAGTCAACTCCTTCAGTGTGAGCATCCCTCGTTGCACTTCAAACTTTTTTCTTCCAGTTTTTTGTTTTTCAACTAGACACAAAATATATATTTTTAAAATCTAACCAATTTGTGATCTTGAGAGTAAAATCACACCATTGTGTTATAAGTGACATGGACACCAGGAGCAAACTGGCTAAGCTTTAATGAACATTTAACCTTAGACACGAGAATAATAAGCATCAATAAAGAGCAAGATGGAAAGTGAGTGGGTCATTTCACAGGCAAATACAGATTTGCTAATTTGAATAGCTTCTGCTTGTGGTGTGCTATCCAAACCTCTGAGTCACTCTCGTTTGTAAACTGCAAGAACACAGTGTTTCTGTTGAAAAGGTGTGTAAATGTGCAGCCTACAAAAGTCCAGGCGTGAGTGCTGCCCATGAAAAAGAACGTGGCGTGGGCAAATGTTTCAGGAGCTACCCCATAGGGCTTCTCTTCCACACTGGGCCATTAGGAAGGATGGCTAATTGGTTGGTACAAATTAGTCATTAGCTGGCTCCTTACCATATTCTGAGTGCTTTAACATCTACAGTACACTGTAGGAATTTTTCTACATGTGATCAAAAATCTGTATTCAACACACAAAAAAGCCTTTTTATTGTGTTTATCAAATAAGTGGAAGTTTTGTTTGCCCAGGTTCTCCATTTAGCACTTGGTATTATGCTTTCCCCACACAGGAAATTAAAAATAATTTTTTTCTCTGTTTTCATTCTCAAATTTCATCTGGACGTGTGAAAACACATAATGTTTCCCAGCTCTAAAGAACAGATAATGTGCTAGACAAGTACATATTCACCACAATTTATTTCCTTTCAACCCGGGCTTACTGACCTCAACACCTGCCCTTAAGACTCTTTGTGTAACCAAGCTCTCACCAACAAAATGATAAAAAGGGTTACTCAACTCCTCCATGACAGTCCCTAGATAGCAACTAAGTGACATTTTCTTCTTTTTCTCTTTCTCTGCTAGCATAGTGGGTTCAGGGAATTTAGAAGCATTTTGTGAAACAAACCCTCATTTTGCTGCCAATTGTTGGGCATTATTGTCAAGAAATCAAAAATAAGCTTATGCTGTATTAATGTACTATTTTGAGTGTTTCCCTCTAAACTGAGTCAGCATTATGTGATAGAAAGGGTCAAGTGCAGACTTTGATAATCCCCTATGGAAGACCTCACCCTCCATGGGGAGCAGAAGGGGGAAGAGATGGGGGCTTGTTGGGGGGCATGGAAGGATGGGAGGGATTGGTATATAAAATGAGAGTGTTTCTAATTTAGATAGATAGATAGATAGATAGATAGATAGATAGATAGATAGATAGATAGATAGATAGATGATAGATAAAAGTATCAGGTAACGATTGGGAATTAAGGAGCTGAAATAGAACTGGAGACTGCCTAAGCCCAGAATCTATTTGAGGGATCTTCATGCAGCCAGTACAGCATCCCAGCTACACATAGCATGCCTGCTGAAAGGAGAATGTCCCTCCTGGAATCTGCTCCCAAAATGTAGGTTCATATCTCTCCAGAGGAAAATCCTAGCACTTCAAGATAAAAAGATGAATGTTTTCTAAAACGGGAATCTGACCTTCAGTTTACAAGACTAAGAGACTAAGAGAGTTCAAGTGATTTGTTCACTGTCATTGACTTACTTAATCATTAGAACAGCGCTCAGTCAAGTAAGTTCCATAGCTGATTCCTAAGTCATTAGCAGCAGGTGCATTCTGAAGCTTCAGAATGGTAATGAGGCATAAGCCTTAGTTAGGATTTATTGATGTTATGCTAGGAGATTGAAAATGGTGTCACATTCTTGGCTCTTCCTCCATTAAGGAGAAGAATTCCTCCTGTTGATTTGGGATGGCCTTTTGCTCCTTAACTCTAGCAAGAATATTTATGTGAGTAGGTTATCAAAGTTCTTAGAGGATTTGTGGAGTTCCTTTGGTACAATGACATGAGATGAATTCCCCACTTAAATTGTTGATGAGGCCTGCCCTCTCATCTCTAGCCAGTCAAGTGTTTCCAGCGGAGCCAGCTTCCAGCTGTCTTTGCTGGTGTATCAGCTCTGTGAGCAGACCCACCCTGATTCCCCACATTAGCTTGTTGGGTCAGTTGTAAACTGAATATAACCTTAGCTGATATCAAACATCATACACCTGTGTCATCACACCCAATTCAGAGATTTAGAAGAAGGTGGTTGGATGGATATTGGCACACTTAACAAGTTTGCTTGGTCTTTGAACACAGGGGGCTAGAATTGCCCTCCTTTCTGTGTGAGGTACCTTAGCAGCCTTCTTAGCAAGTTTTCCGTGACAAGTTCTTTTACTATTTTGGCACTGTCTCATTCTGTTCTTCAAATAGTGTATTATCCTGTTATTTGTTAAATAGGCAGTGATGGTTTCAGGCTTTAGATTCTCCTCCAACTAAGCCCTGAGCAATCACATCTTTAACATCTTCTGTCTCCACTAAGGCTTTAAGCACCTGTAGTATGTCTACAGCTTTTACTGAAGCCCTGTCCTTAGCTTTCCTCTTCTGCCTACCTGCTTTACAATAGATTTCTTTCTTCAGAGACAGTAATCATGAGAATTCTTAGAATTTAGTCAGGGTACTTCCCCCCCTCGGTAACAGTCTTAGGATTTCTATGCCATGTACAAAAGCCCCAGAAGTATCTTTTTCTTTTTGATTACAATGGATGTATCACTTTAAAATTGTTGCTTATGTAATTTCGCCTCTTGGGAGTAGGAGACCTTGCAGTTTTATTGTGCTTTGTCATCTTTAAAAGGATTTATAAAGGAAAAAGACTCCACCACCTTTGAATAGTGTTATCAGTCTGTAACTGATTTAGAAGAAAACAATAGAAATAACAAAGTGATTGAAGATGTTGACAGTTAAGAAATACTTTCGATTGCAGTTTAAGAAGGAACATAGGGAATCTGTACCCAGGGAAGTCACAGCCAGCAATTATTAAGCCTTTCTTATAAAGCAGTGAACAGCTTTAGTATGTCTGGTCTCAAGAAGGACCGTAACCCCTTTGGCCAAGGGTCGAGCTCAAAGGAGAGGAGGAGGAAGGCTATGACTTTGTATTTGATCCATTTCAGTTGCTAGCCATTTGATGCAGATAGTGACTACATTTCAAAACTATTTAAATCTACTGTTTTCAAACATGCAATCAGTTTTCCTTTCCGCTAATAGAAACTATGTTTTTGAATAGCTCATGTATATTTTATTCAAGAAAAGAATTACCCAAACATTCTTAGTTTTCTAAAACTTTATTCTTTAATAATTTCACAAAACAAGGTGAATAAATATATAATAATCACAACTTGTGAAGTATAATCATACTAATTTTTTCTTAAAAAATGTGAAGCCTGGTGTAACAACATTCTCCAGGGGTGGAATAAATGTTTGGTGGTATAAGAATACTGTGTTTTCCATATTCCAAAACTTTCGAATTTCATATTTGCTTAAAGGATTTTAACATGTAAACAAAGTACATGTAAAAAAAGAAAAAGAAAGGAAGAAAGAAAGGAAGAACCTGACTCAGCTCCCTTCTAGCCTACTGCCAACCTTTATAATTAATGAGGCTTTTCATTATTTAAATAGCTATGCTGACCCATTCATCTGAAGCAGCAGTTACATATTAAACTAAGTGATTAAAAGTTGTGAGTGGGCACGATTTAAGAATGTACATATGTCACATAACTTTAACTGTTTATAGTGCAATGCTCTTAGCTGTGGTAGAGCATCCTCATCCACATATTGTTTGGTAGCATTGGAAAATAAACCTTTATAAAAGATTCATACACTCTGGGGATGGCAGAGGTGGCTCCGCAAGTAAAGGCACTTGCTAATAAGACTGGCAATCTGACTTCCATTCTTGGGACCCTGATAGTGGAGAATAGAACTGGCTACTACATTTTATACCTTTTCCTGTTTACTTTATGTTCAGGGTTATACTACCCTCTTCTTCCTGTCCTGAGAGAGTGTGAGCATTCTCTCTTGACACCCACCTTTGTCGTGGTCACTCTTCAGCGGTTCAGTCTTAGGTCTGAATGCCTATGTGATCCTTCTCTCAGCTCCTGCATGTCCTCCCAACATCTTTCTTCCTTTGCTACCATTGCCTTTCTTTTCCCAACCACTCTTACATGCTCCAATATTGTCTATAGAGAGGACAGGAAGAGTAGAAACTTCTGAGACATTCCTGTAAAGTCTCCCCATCTCATGTAAAAACACCGTCTTCCATTGTTCTGTGCTCTGTGCATTTCTCATTAGGACGTGGAAGGGATGAAAGGAGGTAAAAGGAATAAGAAAAGCAGACAAACTCGATACAGTGGAAGAGGAGAAGGAAAGTACACTGGGATTGCAGTACAAAAGGAAAAGAGAGAGCAGTGAGTAAGATTTTGGGAAGAATGATAACAGAGGATGATGATCAACATCCCTACCCCATCCCTGGTCTTTGTGGCTTTGCTTTTACTATGTTTATCTTCATTATATTCCCTTTTATATTTCTCTGATTTCTTCCTGCCCATCTCTCCCCCCATCTCCATTTCCTTTCCATTTATCTTCTTTTTTGTTGTGTGCTACAAGTGAGTCATGTCTTAACACATCATTTCTTTTTCTTCATTCTTTAAATCTGATTTTTAAAATACATTCCACAAAAGCAAAATATTCATTAGGAATATTATTAAAAAAAGAACACCCCACACCTGCAAATAGTCCCAAACAGCATCACCCTCCTTTACATCCAGGATCCCAATGCTAAGCAATGTGCAGTCCTTCCTGTACCATTGAAAATGAGGTAATGTTCACTTGTATTTATTTCTTTTCAGTCATACACACACACACACACACACACACACACACACACACACACACACAACATATATATGACTTTAGCAAATAGAACTTAGAACTTAATGTTTCTTTTTGATGCAATTAGATATCTAATAATTGTATTTCCTTGCTCTGAGGAAGCTGAAAGTATTTTCCTATTTGTTTGTATTTTTTGAAAATTTCCTGTGGTTCAGTTTGGGCTAATCCAGTATAAATAAATAGCTTGTCTGTCTTCTCTCTCTTTCCCTCTTCCCTTCCCTGTGGTGTTTGTTTCTTTAACACTAGAGACCCTTCATAATCCTTCAGCACAAAAATGTGGGTGTTATTTCCTGAGGGAGAGACTGAATTATTTCTAGTGTTTACACACTGAGACCTTGTACTGTCTATAAATACAAGCTGTGATCCAGGTAACTACAAGGACTTCCCCATGCTCTTAGAGTTGTTTAACCAAATAATTGACTGAAATAGAGATTTTCAGATGGTGATGGATACTTTACTCATGACTTTGACCTCAGTTTATAATCATTGTCTCATTCTTCTACACATCTAAGGATTCTTTTGTTCCACTAAGACTACAAATATGGCAATTAATTTTTAAAGAATGATATGACTGAAATGTTAATGGTGAAGTGTGTGTGTCACTATTGTTCTAAAGTAGTAAACCATGACAGTTTAAGATGGTGTGGCATTAGGAAATGTTACTGTATTAATAATCCCCCTGCTACAATTTGAAAAAGCAAATACTAGCTAGAGAATAAAATCCAAATATCTGAAGTTCACTTCAGCTTTCACATATAAAATATTTATGTTTCAGCAAAAAGCAAATCTTTACCTGACCTTTCCTCCTTGCCTTCTCTGCTTTTGCTTCCACAAGTCTGTATTTGAGAAATTATTCTCTCTTGGAAAGCTGAAAGAACTAATGCTCTTCAATGTGTTCTGTCTGCTTAAATGATTGGCTATGCAGGCACTGAGGCTCCTGGAAATTGTAAACCTCAGGTAGATCCTCTTGTATGTAACCCACAACAAGGAAGGTTGTGGTGTTACAGGCAAACATTGATGGTGTTCTTTGCCACACTTCCCAGTAACCAGAGACAATGAAACTTCTCTCGCCCCTTTGGCAGACATGAGCATAGACAGCAAGGTAAGTAGCCAGAGAAGAGTGGATTTTTAATTCTTGACAATATATTAAGTCACCATTTTACCTTCTTTTTAAATCATGAGCATTGAGAATCTGAGCTTTGTATGTCTTGGCTGAGAGGAAGAGTGGATTCAGTAGACAGAGCCTGGTAGCCTTGGGAGTTAGAAAGGGCCAAGATTTACAGAGCAATACAGAAGATTGCTACAAATCAAAGCAAGCTGAATTATCCAGGCCAGTTTATTTTCTAGAGAAGTCTGTGTTTAAGAAGCAGCAAGATTGTGGGAGGAACTGCACTGCTACAGAGGAATGGATTGCATAGTCCCATCAGATAAAATGGAGGAGAGAAATGGAAACATGGAGACAATTGCAGAAAAATGGAAAAGGATGCAGGCCTGGAGGAGCCTGGGAATTAGACTTGGTCAAGAAAACTTCCTTCCTGGTTTTACTTATTTTTCTCTATCTCCAAAACTGTCCCTGAACCCCTTCAGATTATGTGAGTATTGTGTTCATTACCAAACCCATGGAAAAATGTATCAATGTCCAACAGGAAACATAAAAAAACATTTGAAAACATTTATAACCTACTATTCAAACAAAAATACCACTATTAGAATAGAGTTTCTTCTTAGTCTTTTTTCTTTGGTTTTTATACCTCAAAATATAGTTTTAGTTTTTATAGAACTTATATAAGACTTTAGGAGAACAATAGTCCTGTAAACTTTTAGGCAAAGTGAATCCTTCCAGCTTTAATGGGTTCTTTTGATATCAGCCCATGTGGCTGTAAGTAACATGATAGTTTTATCTTTTCAAACTTTTCCTATCCTAGCCATTATCTGTCGAGGAAGATGTGGCAGTTACAAATTCATAGTTTTTAAAATGAGGAGACCATGACTTTTATGTCACCTTGAAACAAACATTTGTCAAACTTCGATTTAAAGTCACAATTCAGTTTCCTACTTCTCTTGATTCTGCAAGTTGCCTGTGCAGCTTCTTGGGTCTAAGAGGACAAGGCATAGGGGCACCAGGTTCATTCACATGTTCTTACACCATCACTGGTCTAATGATCAGCTAGCTCAGATCTTAGTAAGTGGTTCACTACAGATCTTTGTGGATGTGCAGAACCATGATTTATTAGGAGATGTCCCACCACAAAAATCTTTGTTATTTTTCATTTTTTAGATATTTTCTGTGATCTCCTTCTTTTCATCTCCTGTCAGAGCCTTGTTTAAATACCTGGAGACTGGTAGAATGTCTGAAAGGTACATCCATGTGGTAGCCTGGGATATAGGGCTAGGAGGCAGACAGGAAGCTCTTGTGTAGCATGGAGCTTATCTAATGTAAGATTCACTGAGGGGAGACCTAACTCGGCCATTTGTTTAGTTAGCGGTCCAGGTGTCCCAGAAAGCACTGCTACTTGTATTGTTAGAATGAGATAAACTTGACTGATGGGACTCTTTACAGTGGGGTCTTCATGAAAGGTAGTTTTCCTATAATTATCTATCTCAGCTGTGCCACCATCCCTCATTCAGGCATCCTATAGATTCTGCAGATTGCAGGACTGGATTCCATGACTTCAGCATACTTCATCAAATCTCATGTGGTGTTAACTCGTTAGCTGCTTAGCTGTTCATATTGCAATTTAGGGTTCAGATTTCCAGTAAGGCTGCATCAACTATCACATGTTGCCTCCTAGTTTCCCAGATGTGTTTACTTGGTTATTCTCTTTTTACTTTTGTACTTATGCTTCATTCTCCACTCTCTTTATAAAGTGAATATGGTTCAAGAGGAAACAGTAACTTTGTGTATGTGGAGTTTTAATAAGAACACTCTGTTTTAAGCTTATTACATATAGTTGTTAGGATATTAATTTGCTGTTTACATTTTCCCCCTTTAAGTATGTGATGCCTGCTACTACTAAGAATTCTGGGTGCTGTAGTGTCACTGCATAGATCATCTCTATTATAGACTGAATTGGCCATGATGCTGTGCTTTGTGAAATTATTCTCACCTCTGCTAGTTAAAAGCAGGGATGAGTGCTTGATGCAAAGAAGTGAGTGTTATGTAATGGCATTCAAGATGATCACATACATATGTCCCTCTATAAGCTGGGATTCCTATTTTCCCAGGTTGATGCTAGACACTGGACATGATAATTTTGTTCTTGTTGTTAACTTGAATATTCTCTGAGTTAAGTCTTCTATTGCTGTGAAAATGTATCATGACCATGGCAGTTCTTATAAAGAAAAACATTTACTTGGGGCTGGCTTATAGTTTCAGAGGTTTAGTTCATTATCACCATGGTGGCATAGTATTAAAGAATGTAAAAATTAAATTAATAAAAATAACTAAAATACAAAAAAGAAGAAACTGAGAGTTCTATATCTTAATCCAAAGGCAGCAGAAGGAGACTGTGAGCCACACTTGGTGTAGTTTCAGCACATAAGACCTGAAAGCCTGCCTCCACAGTAACACACTTCCTCCAACAAGTCCACACATACTCCAGCACGGCCACATCTCCTAAAAGTGCACTCCCTATGGACCAAACATTTGAATACTTAAACCTATGGAGTCATACCTATTCAAACCAGGAAAGATAAAATGTAAACTCACCTACTAAGAGAATTTCAGTGAGGAATTGTGTAGATCAGGTTGGTTCATGGGCATGTCTTTAGGGCATTCTTTTGATTTCTTTAAATGCATCGAGACCATCCTTTGTGGGCAAAATCTATTCCCAGGGTTTGGGTCCAGAGCTGTATAAATGTAGAGAGAATACTGAGCATTAAAAAAAGCATACACACATTCACTTCTCTTTATCTTTCATGTTGGGTGTAATGTGATTAGCTGCTTTAAGTCCTTGCCTTTACTTTCCTACTATGATGTGCTGTAACCTGACACTGTAAACTAAAGTAAATCTTTCTCTGTAGCTAGATGCTTTTCTGTGCCCTTCAGCGTCCTGAAGCTGCTCATAAAATAATCACTCGGAGGCTTAATATTAATTACAATTGTTTGACCAATGGCCCAGGCTTATTACTAGCTAGCTCTTACATATAAATTAACCCATATCTGTGTATTGCCACATAGCCCACAGCTTACCAGTAATGCTCTGGCATCTTACTCCTTTGGTGACTACTAGCATCTCTCTGAACTCTGCCTTCTTTCTCCCTGTTTTCAGTTTGGCTTTCCCACTTAGGTACATTCTGCCCTGCCATAGGCCAAAGCAGCTTTATTCCTCAATCAATAAAAGTAACACATATTTTCAACATACAGAAAGGCACCCCACATCATTTCTCTCCTAATTTATTTTTTCTTAGGATATTGTATTATACCAACAAAAGGAAACTTGAACACACACAGAGAAATTATATAACTAGAGAAAAATAGGGTTACATATTTTGGGTTCTTAGTCTCTTTCATAAAAGAATTTAAAAATTCACGTAGGTAGAAGAAAGCTCAATGACAATTTTATCAGAGTTTGTGAGAAAATCAACAGGGTAGGCTGTTAGGTATCAAAGAAACCCAGACAGATGGCTAACTGAAATTCTATTAACATATCAAAGTGAATTCTGGCCAGCTCTCTTAGTATCACTCAGTGTCTATGGCTCCTCCCAGCACCTCTCACCTCACCCCTACCCTAAACTTCTCCAGCTCAGGGCCTGGGTTTTCCTTCCCTTTTCTGAGCTTCTGGTGCCTATTTGACTCGGCCATTTGACTCTCCTGGCTTTTCTGGTTCCCATGCATTCTTTTGGTCCTCTTGATCCTCTTCTCTTCTCTTCTCTTCTCTTCTCTTCTCTTCTCTTCTCTTCTCTTCTCTTCTCTTCTCTTCTCTTCCCTGTCTCTGTCTCTCTCCTTTTATGGCCCAGTTCATTCTGGAAGATTCCAGATGCCTCTGGATGTTCTATACCTCATATCTATAAAACACAGTAAAATAATAAAATCCTTATCCTCCACTATACCTAGGAGAATTCTTGTCTTCATCTTCATTCATAGGCAAGAGGAAAAAGTCAGTAGATGCTCAGAGAAGAGGAGATGGAGAAGAGGAAGTGTGAAAGCAATGTCTTTTGCAGTGAAAGCCAACAAGCAGCTAAATTATGAAGGGAGAAAGGCATCAGAGAGTGAGTGATGAAAGACCAGAATGTCTGGGAAAGCGTACTCAGGCTTTTATTCAGTATCCAAAAGGAAAAGATAGAAGAAGGAAAAGTTTTGTTTTTTTCTGAGTTCAGGTAGGCTCTATAATAGTGCTGCCTGACAAAAGCTCTCCAAGCATCTGCCCTAAGGGAGGGGCTTCAGTAAATGCAAGCATGTTATCTGTTAAGGGGAATTAGTCCTCCTTTTCCCCAAGCAAGTATTTAAGCAAATAAGATTTCCTATGGCCCCCAGTAATGGGAGAATGGGGATTTACTTTTGTTTGGGTGATTGACAAGCTCTGCTGGATTAATTCTTAAAAGGAGGAGGCAATAATATGAAATATTTTGGGAAGTTTAGAATGTCAAATTTACTCCCATCGTCAAGGGTAGAACTTAGATTTTTGTTCTTTAATTAGCAGGCACAGAAAAGGCACCCTGAGAGAGTAAGACCTGTGGAGGAAGTACCCTCAAGAAAAGGCTCTGCCTTTTCATATGCTAATTTAAATTTTAAATGTGAGGTAATGCTTCCTTGTCTAATGTTCTCATAAAAACAGGATGTGGGGTCCAAAGTTGACCTTGAAGGAGGAGTCCATCCTCAATGGCTAAAAAAACACTAATATCTACCTACCTACTTTGGAACTAGAAAAATAAGAGCATGAGGAAGTATACCTGATACTGGGATGCTGCAGTATGGCAGACATGTCTGCTGCTGTTTGCAAATAAATGTTGGATCACTAGAATTTCTTTGTGCTTATATTTCAGAACTCAGTGATAGTTATTTGTGGAATATTCCTTTACAATGTGTGAATATATGTCACTATGATTGGTTTAATAAGAAGCTGACTATAGTTAGATAGGATAAGGTTAGGCAAGAGGACCAGACTAAGGATGCTGGGGAAGAAGGGTTAATCAGAGGTGTCACTAGCAGAGAGAGGGGAAGTAGAATATGCAGGAGAGGGAACAAGCATAGGGACCTATGGAAACATATAACCTAATAGAAATGGGTTAATTTAAGTATAAGAGCTAGTTACTAACAATCCTAAGCTATTGGCTGAATTTCTTAATTAATAAGAAGTCTCCATAGGTTATTTGGGAGCTGGCAGGTAGGACAGAAAACAACCTGCCTACAGTCATTCCTGCTATTTCATTTACTTCTCTTCAGGTAACCCAACAATTTTAGATTAATTAGCATATAATGACCACAGACCTATTTCTAGTGCAAGTTGAATGTAACAAGGTTTCTGTATTCTATCAATGGTGAACACTGGTCTTTAACATTGTAATGATGATGACATGGAACAGAAATTTGGAAAATGCCTGCCTTCTATTTCATAAAGTAAGGTTAAGTACATTCTGGTAAGGCTGTATGCATAGGGAAAAATAGTAGCTCAATTAAATACCAAAGATATAAGTTCTAATTCTAGGTTTATCATCAACAACCCAAGTTTCTACAGCAGGTTGTTACGATCACTTTCCCACTAGCTTGGTCCCACAGCAGCATCAGCCCCAAATAACACAGAGAGCCACTCTATTAGATATAAAGCTGTTGGCCTAAGAAGACGAAGAAATCCTGGGTGTAGTGGTCTGCAAGGTTACCTTGTCCTTGCTGTTTTGAATGTTGGATCACCTGAGACATTGCTTCATAGGGGTCTTGCTTTGCAAAAACATATTAGTCTGGAAGATATCCACAGCTTTTCATTTTCTGTGGAAACATAAATAAAATCTCTTTTCCAAAGTAACATATTCTTATACTTAAAATTTGAAGTCAAGGCATTTTTAAAATATATAAGTTAAATTAATCTAGCAGCATTTCTTTTAGCAGTCAAACAATTCAAAGACAACACAATAGCATACAGTATCCAAACTCTCTGTGTATTTTCCATCTTTACCTGACTTTTTAAATTTATTATTAATCTCTTTTATTTTTTCCTTTTAGGAGACAGGGTTTCTCTGTGAACTTTTGTCTTTCCTGGATTTCACTCTGTACACCAGGCTGGCCTTGAAATCACAGAGATTTGCTTGCCTCTGCCTCCCGAGTGCTGGGATAAAAGTGTGTGCCACCATATCCAGCTACTCTATTTTTCTTCTTCCTTCCTTCCTTCCTTCCTTCCTTCCTTTCTTTCTTTCTTTTTTTCTTTATCCTGTTTCATTTCTATCACAAGCCTAGGTATATTTTAAATGTACTGTAAAAACCTTTTAGGTTTTATGATATCTGAATCTGCATTTGCTGTATATCTCTACCATTTTTCTAGCCACGACTCTTGTATCTACTAAACAACATTGCTAAAATTAAAGCAGCAGTTGTCTTAGTTGCTGTCTTTCCAAGATGGTGGGGGTATATTAACTTGCAGCACTGAGAGTTGTGCTCACCACCTCAGTCTATGCCACCATCAAATAGATGCTGCCGGCTTGGAGATGTGGTCACTGCCACGGCCAGGTGCTCATTCACACCATTCAATTTTTATCAGGGCCTCTTAAAAGAGCCTTGCAGTTTCTTCTGTTTATGCCAAGTCAGGAAATATTCCTTAAAGGAGACCTGCAAGTCTTTGCTTGTCTCTAGCAAAACAGTCCAACCAAAAAAAATGCTGCTACCAACAATCCTAGCTTGTATCTGTCCTGTTGTTTCTGAAATCCCTTTTTAAGCTTTTGTTAAGTTTAAAATGGAAGGTTTAGTACCCACATTGCAGGCACCATTTTGTTATGAGCAGTTTTCCCACTGGTCCCATAGCCTCGTCAGCCCCAAATAACACACAGAGACTCTGCATTAGATATAAAGCTGTTGGTCTATTACTAGCATTTCTTATTGGCTAGCTCTGTTGTAAATACCAACTCATAATTACAAATATATATATATATATATATATATATATATATATTTATATATATTTACATAGTCATTTCTTATTGAGAATGCCCAGACTTGCATCCTCTCCTCCTGAGATCACATCTAGACTCCATTACTTTTCCCAGAATCCTCCACTTCTCCTAGTCCCACCTATCTTGCTTTTCTATTGGCCAACAGTGCTTTATTCATTAACCAATAAGAGAAACATATTTACAAAATGACATCTCTCATCAGAAGGTATTGATATCTCTGGTACTATCTGTTACTTTGTCTACTAACTAAAACTTTTGAGCCAGAAGATTCAGAAATTTTCCCTTGTTCTCCAATTCTACACCAATAGAGGCAATGGTCACTCAAGATTATGAAGATCAAAATGTACAAGCAGCTTCCCTTTCTTTTCTTATTATTCCTAACCTAACACTTTATCATTTTCTGTCCCTCATTGTTTCAATTGTAAGTAAAACTTTTCTTGGTGCCAACAAGAGATTAGTAAATAGGCAAAGCTTAAGGTATAATATTGTGCTGTCTAGAAACAGATGTGTAGGTTACTAGCATGTATGAATGCATGTACCTGTAAGTGAGGAATTGTAAAAATGGGAAGAAAATACATGATAATTAGACAGGTATTGGGACTTACAATTGGAAACAAACCTCTGGGAATGTCTGCAAAGAGTTTCTAGACTAGATTAGTGGAAAAAACAAGAACTCCCCTAAATGTTTTTTCCAGGGCTGGGGACTGAATAGAAAGGAAAAGGGATCTGAATAGCATCCTTACTAGCTCTCTTTTCCTGGATACAGAGGCCAGGTGGCTAGACACCTCAAGCTCTTACTGGCAGGATTTCCCTGCCTGATTGACTAGATCCAAAATAAATTCTGCTTACCTTAAGCTGTTTTGTCAGCGATTTTGTCACAGAAATGAGAAAAGCAATTGATATAGAAAATTGATATAAGTAGGACTGTTGCTATGATAAACTTGATCATGTAACTCTTAGGCTTTGGGAATTAGTCTGTGGAAGAAAAGTGAAAGAGTTTGAAATTATGGGGTAGAGAAATGCTGCAATATTTAAGTGGAGTTTAATGTGTTGCTCTGATGAGAGTTTGGAAGGCCAGAAGAAGGCTAAGAGAAATTTCATACATTGGAGGCAGAGATCATGAGGTTTCTGAGAAGAGTAAAGGCTCAGTTGGGAACCAAGTTGAGGCTACCTATGTTATATTCTGGGAAAAATCCAGCTGCATTCTGCCTGTGTCTTGAGTACTTGAGAATGATTGAATTGAAAATAAAGAACTAATGTGTTTGGTGAAGGAAATTTTAAGGCACAATAGTTTTCAGACTGCTGCATAATTACTGATCATCACTTTCCAGCAGGGAAAGAATGATATAAAAATATATAATTTGTGCAAGGGCCATTTTAAGGTTATATTCAAGATGAGTACTGAGGAAAAGAAACTGCAGTTATTAAAGAGAAGCAATGGTGTGTTCAGTCTTACCTGAGGTAAGACTAAATACATCAAAGGTTTCAGCTTGTAAAAATGCAAACTCATTTGCAAGGTTGAACCCAATCTGAGAGCACAAGTGAAGCCATCCCCTGCTCAAGAACAATTGCCTAAAACTTATATTGGCAGCTTCTGTCCCTGGAGCTTGTAAGGGCCACATGGTCATGATTAAAGGGGGAATCAGGCACTATCACGAGCTGGCAGCATAGCTTAGAAGAGTCATCTGTATGGTACCAGTTTTGCTGACACAAAAGATGCAATAATTGAGAGTGGGTGGTTTGAATGAGAATGTGCCCCACCCCCTGCCTCGTAGACTCTTATATTTGAATGCTCTGCTTCCAGTTGGTGGAACTGTTTGGGAAGATCAGGAGGTGTAGCCTTGCTGGAGGAGGTGTGTCACTGGGTATGAGCTTTAAGGTTTCAAAAGCCCAAGCCCTTGCCTGTTAGCTCTCTCTGGCTTCTACTGGCTGCAAAGGACAGTAGCTAATACTGTTCCATTGTCTTGCCTGCCTGTTTGCTTCCATGCTCCTTGCCATACTGAGGAGGGATAATAACTCTCTGGAACTGTGAACCTTAAATTAAATATTATTTCGTTTGTAAGTTGCCTTGGTCATGGTGTTTTCCCACAGCAATAGAAAAGTAACCAAGACAAAGGGTTCATAGAATCTTGCTCCATAGCTCCCGAGAGATACTGAGTCCAGACAATGTGAAGCACACTCTGATATATTGTATGGAGACCCTGATATGTCATTGTATGAAGCAGTGAAGGTGAAGCCTGGGTTTCGGTAGAGACCCCAGGATACTGAATATACCAGGACTGTGGGGTATAGGACCCTGGGATGCTGGCTAAGGAAAGCTACGTGTATAGAGTAAGAGAAAGAGGGTATCTACTACAGTCATCAGAATTTGAGGGGGCATCCTGCGTAAGGCCCTTGCAGTCCAGATGATTCCATCCAGATGGAAAAAGAGCAGAAGAATTTGATGTTTGCTCTGCCGGTTTTCAATGTTGTGTGGCAGAGTTTTCCTTGCTGGGCCCGATGAGCCTGAATTTCTTCCTTTTGGGGTGGAAATGTTTATTCACTGCCGCTGTGCATCAGATGTTTGGAATTTGCTTTTTGTTTTTCAGGAGCTCATGGTTAAGAGCCTTAGATTAAACTTGGACTTTCAACTTTTGAACAGGGTTTAAATGACTTTTAAAGACAATGGGTATTTCTTACAGTACCGAACACATTTTCTATTATGACATGGCCATGAGCCTATAGTGACAAGGAATGAAGGGCAAAGGCGTAAAAGCGAGGGGACTGTGATTGGTATGTAAAACAGGATTGTTTTCAAATTTCAATAAAAAAATAATAAATAAAGAAGTGAGTTTTTGAAAGTCAGATTGGCAATGGTGGAGCGTGTTTATCTGAACTGTCAGCTTCATGGGATTTGGAATCACCATGAAAACAAACTTCCGCACATGTTTGTGAAGTAAGTTTCTACATTGGACTAATTAAGGAAGGAAATTTTATCCTGAATGGATAACACCATTCTGGGGCCTAAGTAGAGAAGGAGCTGAGAAGAGGTACTTAGCACTCTTGCTTCTAGATTACACAATGATTTACAGGACTGCCTCTTAGTCCCACTGAATGATTTCCCTGCTGTGAAGTCCTGGGCCCAGAAACTGTGAGCTAAAGTGAACCTTTGCTTCTTCAAGTTGCTTCCACCAGGTATTTTGTCCAGAAATGAGGAATGTGGCTGATACAGAACTCTTCAAAATCAGTAATACTCCATCATCCAAATGAAAAGTAAAGTAAGGCCACAAACAGGCAATTTGCTTTACCCAGGAAATAGTTTATAAAACAATAAACATTTATTACAATAATAAAAGAAATATTGATTCAATATATTGGGAGGATACCATATTTACTGTGTCAAATTTGGGACTATACTGAAAAAGATAATACCTTGTTGGGGAAAGACTGGTGAAGTGGCACTTTCATGTATTGGTTATGTGATTAATCTTTATGGATACACAGTGAGAGTAGAAATATTAATGGGATTGTTATCTTTAGGCCCTAATTTTAATTTCTATCAATTTGAACTGCACAAAATATTTTCTGCCACTGTTCTTTATTAAAATGTTAAAACATTGCTAACAAAAATGTTTTAAAAAAATTACCAAAGTATCAAATAAAAAAAATATGGCATTTACATGTCCCCACCCCTGCCAATGAATGATGAATAAGATTAACCCTGCAATGTTTTTAGTTTGTTAGAGTATTTCACTTTCTAATTATTAATGCCAACTTGACACAGAGTCTTTAGGAAGAGAGAACCTCAAATGAGAAAATGCCCCTTCAAGACTGCTGTGTGGGCAAGCTTTTGGTATATGTTCTTGATTGATGGATGATTGACGTGGCTGAGCCCATCCTATAGGGTGGTCCTGGATGGTATAAGGAAACAGACTGGGTGGTATAAGGAGCAAGCCAGTAAACTGTACTTCTTCATGGCCTCTGGATTAGTTCCTGCCTCCAGCTTCCTGCCCTAATTGAGCTCTGGCCCTCACTCCCCTCATTGATGGAGTTTTCCCTGGAAATGTGAGGTGAAATAAACCCTCCCCTCCTCAAGGTGATTTGGCTATGGTGTTTTTATCACATCCGTAGAAACCCTAACTCAGATAGTTACTGTCTAGTTGGCATTTTGGGTTCTCTCTCTCCCAGAGGAAAGCACAGCACGGAAATGTTCCCCCAGGACTGGATGGTGTTTCTTCTACTAGAAGCTAGTCTTACAGTTTTCCTTGGTCCTTAGGACACACCTACCTGGCCACTGTTATTTTCAGACAATGAAAGCTGATGGCTTGCAAGCAGCGTCTTCGTGTTCATATTAACACTCAAACTTATTCTAGGAAAAGAACTCCAGGAAGTGAGTCTCTCCACTGGAATCCACAGTAACCCTCAACAATGGCCTCTGAGCAGGAGCCTCTGAGCAACCATGGCAAGTACCTTGCGCCTGCGCCCCACCCCCTTTCTTTGCTTGCAGGGCCAATGTTTCTCTCTCTCTCTCTCTCTCTCTCTCTCTCTCTCTCTCTCTCTCTCTCTCTCTCTCTCTCTCTCTCTCTCTCTCTCTCTCTCTCTCTCTCTCTCTCTCTCTCTCTCTCTCTCTCTCTCTCGTCTTTGCTAGTGGTCAGCATTGGGTATCTCCTTCAATCTTTCTCCTGCTTCCTCTTCCCCATTTCTGAGTTTACATGAGTGTGGGAGATCTGAACCTAGATCTGCTGGATTGTAGTGCATGCTCCCTTCTGATTGGCCTATCTCCGCAGCCCCTAAAGTCAATTTTTTTAATCCACACAGTAGGACCTTATAGTCTTTTTTCCCTTAAATAAACCTGATTATAATAGGAGAAAGAGAGGTTACTAGGATAGTTCCATTTCTTACAATAGCAAACATAAAAAAAAGCCAATATTTTAATGACCCAGAAAATGTTCATAGTATTATAGAAAATACAAAGCACCCTTAACTCTAAAACTTTGTATTTGCCATGAAATAAAACTTTCAAAACAGGAAAGTACATGCACCTTTCCCCCACAAAACAACTTGAAAGGCATAAGGTGAAGCACTAGGCCAAAAGGCACAGGCACGGTGTTAATAGGGAATGTTATAATTTGTCAGCAGAGCACTAAACGTCACAGTCATTTTCTAAATCAACTAAAAATAAGCACTTAATTATAACTAGAATTTCTAAGTGAGTTTTCTTATTAAAATGTAGTTAGAGTAATTAAGCTTTGCTTTTTTTTTTTAAGGTATGCAACACAGAAATGTTTGAGATAAAAGTAGGGTCTTGTTTATCCCTCTAGCTAAATGCATTTTAAAAGTACATTCTCTTTCATTTACTGTAAAAAGCTAGCCAAAAAATTAAAACACTCCAATAATTTCTCATTGGCCCTCTTGAACTTTCTCAGAAAATCCAAATCTATTAACAATTAAGATTTGGCAACACACAAAGGGAGGTTGAGTTGAGTAGAAAGTTGGCTATTGTGACCATGTTGTGTGACAAGCTGAAGGAAAACCTATTACAGAGATGAGTCCTCGAGATTCTCAAGTCTGCACACCACTTGTCTGATTCTGGAGGAGCACCACCAGATGTGCAGAAAGTGGCCAAGCATCGGACTAGGAGGCATGCAGTTCGTTGACTGGAGTAGGGGAAGGGCGTTTTGAATGCCAATCTGTTCTCTTCTCACAGGTTAACACCCTTGAGTCTTGCTGAGCAGCAGCTGTGTCATACTTTTCTGTAGGAAAGTAGGATTGCATGGTGGCCAGCATCCATCAACTTAGTGTTTTATTCTGATAGTCTTCTAAGGCTGTTTTTAACTATGAGAAAGGTGAAGTCACACATACTCCTATGGCACTATTTTTTAGAAATTAAGAGGTTATATGAATGTTCACCAAGGAAGAGATGTCTGTGTGTACTACCCACTCACATACACACACTAAATGGGTAAAACTGCTAGACTGTTGATGGTTCAGTCATAAAAAGTCAGTCTTAAAGTGTAATGACTTAGGAAACTTTTAAAAAAGCCAATTCTAATTATGCCCTGTATTTCTTGAAGGTTGGTTGCATAAAGCTAACAGATAACCAGCAACAACTTTTCTCACAAGTATTCTCTTTTCTTTATCTGTTCACTTTTACTCTACTAACACTCTGACAGCCTCATAATATGCCATTCTGTAAAAATAAAGTTTGTATTTATTATATTATGTATTATAATAACTATAAATTTCTGACTACAAATGAATTATTAGATTAATTTTTGTGGTGTATATTATAATAATTTCATATATTTATATAATGTGAAATAATCAAATTAAGGTAATGAGCATTTCTATCTGTATAATCACAAATCAGTTTTATGTTTTGGAAACACATGGTAGTTGTAGTTAATAGATAATAATATAAAATTGTTGTGGAATATTATTTTAAGATGTGTTACATTTGTTTATTCTGTGAAACATTTGTTTTAATGATGCAAAGATGTGTTGCACTCTTTTATGTTGCATTTTTTAACTGAGAAACTTTGCCCATCTACAACACCTGATTGGTCTAATAAAAAGCTGAATGGCTAATGGCAAGGCAAGAGAGGAGAAGAGGTGGGACTGGCAGGCAGAGAGAAGATATAGAAGGAGAAAAAGAGGAATCAGGAAGCAAGAGACATCAAGGGGTAAGAAAAGAAAGGGCCAGCCACCCAGTCCCATACCAGACACAGAATAAGAAGGAATGAAAAGATATACAGAAATAGAAAAGGTAAAATCTCAGAAGCAAATGGTAGACAGATTAATTTAAATTAAGAATGGCTGACTAGAACTAATTCAAACTAAGGCAGGCATTTATAAGAAAGGATAGCCTCCACGTGTGACTTATTTGGGAGCTAAGTAGCGGGATCCTCACAAAGAGCTAAAACAGTAAGAGTAAACACAAGCAACCAAATCAAATTTTTGAGCTTTTCCTTAGTTCCTACTGTGGTGATTTGAATAGGAATGGCCCCCATAGACTCATGTGCTTAAATGCTTGGTTCATAGGCAGTGGCACTATTAGGATGTGTGGCCTTATTGGAGGAAGTGTGTCATCTTCTTTCAATGTGGGGGAGGCTTTAGGTCTTTTATGCTTAAGCTATGCCCAGTGAGGCACACTGTCTCCGTCTGCTGCCTTCAGATCAAGATGTAAAACTCTCAGGTCCCTCCTTAGCACCACGTCTGCCTTCACATTGCCATGTTTCTCACAGTGATTATAATGGACCAAACCTCTGAAATGTTTAGTCCAGCCCCAATTAAACATTTTCCTTTATAAGATTTGCTGTGGTCATGGTGTCTTCACAGCAATGAGACCCTAAGATACCAATCCAGAGCATCCTTTTCTTCCCCTTCCCATTCCCACTCTCCTCTTCCCTGTTTACCATGTAGAGATAGATGTATGTTCTCAATGACCTTCTCTCCTTGCCTCTTTGGTTCATTTACATATAACAAATGTCGCATATGAATTGCACATCATGAAGAGAACAAAGAGAAGCAAATAAAAATTTTATAATAGTGTAACTCCCGGTAATGGAACAGCAATTACTTTTGTTTTAATTTTTAAACTATTTTAAATTTTCAGAGTTTTTAAAAATGAATTTGTGTAATTTAAATATTACATTTTCAAAATTTAAGATTGAAAATAATCAGAGCACAAAACAGAAAAGAAACAAGATATACATGAAAAAGTAAATTGCCAAAGCCTTAATTTTAAATTTGCTTCCAGAAGCAATCTGTTAATGCCTGAATAATTGATGATAAAATCACAGTCTTAATTCTTTTCAAATATTTGAAGATAATTAAATTATATTTTTGGATTTAAATGAAATGATCTTAGAGCTTATTATTTATTTTCTGTCACATTTAGATTTTTGACATTATTAGACTATATTATACACATTGTTAGGATTATAGGAGTTTATTTTCTGTGCTGGGTGCTGAAGTCAGGTTTCTACATGTCAGGTAATGCTTGGCCACTGTGCTGTGTCCCAACCCTGTGATGGGTGTTCTTATCCAGAGAGTTATTTCCTCTTATGGCCTTCCTTACTCTCCTCAGAATTAAAAACAAACAAACAAACAAAAACTCTTCTAGCATATTAATTTACCACATAAATTTTAAAAAGTACTTATCTAATTTAAAAAAAGTATTGAATACAATTTTTATGAAAAAATTGTTATAGTGACGCAGGATATTTTTCACTCTGTGGCTGTACTTGGTTCTCTTATCATGTGTTGTAGATTTTACATGATACACAGAGGTACACTGGGATCATCCACAAATAAAACTTACTTCTTTCTAGTTTCCTGTACCTTGCATTTATGTCTTGAAATTCTTTTGGTCAAATTTATTGTGTAAACTCTTTGTGTATGGAGAATTAGTTACTCATTTTCTATTTCTTTTAAATTAAAAGTTATTTATTCTTTGAGAGTTTCTTACATGTATGTATATTTTGCATGCATATTTTGATTGTATCTACCATTCACTAATCTCTTCTGTCTACCTTGTACCTGTCATGCCTCCTATCAACGTAATGTCTTCTTTTTCATTGTCCATGGAGAAATGTGGCCTTTCTCGTGTTAGTAATGTAAAATTTCTCAGAAAGTAATCTCTAATTTGCTTAAGTTATAACTTCACCTCTGAAGAATGGTAGCTTGATTGCTCATTAAATATTTTCTCTGAGTTGGTGATAAGTTCCCCAATTTTATGTAAAAACAGGTGTCTTAGTTATTTTTCTGTTTCCATGATAAGGCACCATTACTTACAAAAGAAAATGCTTGATCTGGGGCTTGTGGTTCCAGATGGTTAGAGTCCATGAATCATGGTGGGGAGCATGGCAGCAAGCAGGCAGGCATGGTGCTGGAGCAGTAGCTGAGAGCTTATGTCTTGATCCGTAAACAGAAAAGAGAGAGAGCTAGTTGGAATGGCTTGGGGTTTGAAAACTCAAAGCCCACATCCAGTGACACACCACCTCCAACAAGCCCCCCACCAATGCTTCCCAAACAGTTTTGCCAACAGGGAAGCGAACATCCATATATATGATCCTATAGGGTCAGTCCCATTCAAACCACTACAACAGGTGTACTCTTTACTGATGCTATTCCTGCTTGTGATTTTATTTATTTAGTTCACTGATTCCCTTTGTAAACCTTACCCATGCCCAAGATTCTGTCTTTTAACAAATTATAGCTATTATTTTCTCTGTCTGTGGAGTTTTAGTTTGTCTTTCCCTTTGTAATTAAGAATTGTGAGAAATATTAACAATTAGTTGATCATTTGGTGGTACTCTTTCCTTTTTGGCTTTGATATTAATTTCTAGCATTGTGATACTATATAGTAGACTACTGTATTTGCTATTTGTTTTTGAAAATTGCAGTTTTATGGTTGCTTAATATGTAATCATTTTTTTTTCCTTTGAGCGGTATGAGAAAGTGGTGTGTATATGAGTGTATATGTGTCTGTACATGTACTCGCATGTACACTTGTGTTGAGTTCAGAGGTTGATACTGGGGATCTTTCTTGATTCCTTCAACTTGTTTATTGAGTTAGGGTCCCTCATTTGAGCTTTGAGCTTTCTAATAGGCTAATCTAGCTAGATAGCTGGTCTGAATCTCCCTGTCTCTGAACCCAAAGCAAGTACAGGTATGCTGTCATACTACTATATTTATGTGAGTGTTAGGGATCTAAACTCCAGTTCTTAAACTTGTGTGGCAAGCATTTTACTCAGTAATCAATCTCCCCTGACCTTGTAATCAGTTTTTATAAATGAAGCCAAAAGTTGAAAAGGTTTTGTCTGTCTTTTGGGTACAGACTTAGACATAAAACAATCAGCTTTATTTTGTATTTTATTTGTATTATATAGTCACTTTAAGCCTTAACTAACCATTTTATGTACTTAACATTACATTAGTGAATAATGGATTACTACAAAAGAGCTTTTTTTTTCTTTTTAACTTTAAACTTTATTGCCTACTTGAACTGAAATGTTTGTTTCTCTTGGTGTTAGTACATAATTATACTTTGTTTTATGATCCAAAATGAGAAACCTTTTCTTTTAGTATTATTTATTTAATTGGTTAAATCAATCAATACAGTTGGTTTATTTCTGATGTATTTCCTTCAAGAATTACATATTAATATTGCTCTTGCTTTTCATTTTTGGTTATATGATTTATGCTTGATATTGTGAACTTTCCAAATTACCATTTATGAAATGCATTTACAAAATGTACACAATTATTGTGGCAGTTACTTTTGTATTGTCTTTATGCACTATTTGTGGTGCATGTGCTTAATTTTATTCTTATTCTATTAGATCTAGATTTGCATCAGCTATGATCTTGTATCTCTATTGTCAGAATTTAACACAGACATGCCACTGTTCATATTCTTCTCAGGATTGTCTTTTGGAGATGAACACTTTGAGGGATGCAATACTTTTGTTCCAGCAACTTTCTTTTTTACATGAAATTTATAATTTTTGTTGAAATATACCACACTGTTGGGAGTTTTGTCTTATTTCCCTGTAAGTCTTGATAGAGTTTTACTATGTAGTTGTAGATTTCTCTGATTTTAGGGAAAAATTATTTTTTCATTAGTTTTGAAAGTTTCATATATACAATGTTATGTGACTATATTCACCTTTTCTTAATCCCCAGTGTTCCCATTCCCTTCTCTGAACTTCTTTTTCCTACCCAGTCCCCAAGTGGCTATACCATTTGAGAAAATGATGCCTCTTCCCCCAGAAACTTAGAGCAGTCATTATCCCTTTCTCCTTTCTCTGTCCATGGTAGAAGACTGGAGGGATCAGTTTGGAACAGAATTCCAGAGCTGCTGTGTCCTTAAGATTTCAGTAACAATGCCATACCCAATGGCAGTGTTTCATACCATTGTTTCCCATTCTCCAGCTCTTACATTATTTCTGCCCTCTCCACTGTGATGTTCCCAGAACTTTATAGGTGGCGTGATAATAAAGTCTTACTATAGGCAATGTGCTCACCAGTCACCTGTTCTCAATTGTTTCAGAATTATGAGTCTTTGCATTAATGGTCAACTCTGTGAAAAGGAACTCTGTGCCAGGTTGAAGCCGCATTGGTCGATGGGTAAAAATATAAATATTTAGAAGGCAGTTTGACAACATTTCGTTTAGGGAAAAAGCTCATCTAGGGAAACAATGACAGTATATTCCACTTGGGCCCACACTGCCTATCTGTAAGTTTTTGATCAGGTCAAGCGTGTAATAAGGTATACAGTCTCCCTTTAGATCAATCACAATTCAATGTCTATCCTCAAAACAGTCATATCACTAATGCACACATGGGTATATAGTGCCCAGTAGGTTGCTAATATAGTACAACATTTCTATAGCTGGGTGAGACCATTGATGCCTTTTCTCCCTCAACAATCTGCATAGCACCTTCTGGTATGATAACCAACAAAAAGAGAGTTTCCTGCTGAATCCTATCTTGTTTTCTCTGTGTTCAGGAATGTTTTCTCACATTAAATTTTGAATGGTTTTTATGGGCCTCTTCTATTTCTTCCCAAGGAAGCACCAGTAGTATGTAGGATGTCTTACAGCAGTAAGATGTCCTAGTTGTATGCGCCATTAGTACATAGATGGCAACTCCATTCATTTCTGTTATGCTATCTCTATTCCCTTTTCATTTGTTTTGAAGTATAACATAAACCCCCAGAAGGAAAATAAAACTATAAATGTAGTATGCTTAATAAGTAAGACACTGAACATATAGACCATCTGGTTCAACAGCCAGACAACTACTAATACCCCCAAATCTTCCTTCTTCTCCAAAAGTAACTTCTATCCTAAATTAAATCTTCTTATCTTTTAAATTTCATTTTGCTCCCTTAACTCCAATCTGGTTGGCACATTTCTTCATTTGAATTCAGAATTTTTAAAACTTATTTTCTCCTTAGCTCCTTCTATCATGAATGTGATCATTTAATAGTCTCCTTTCACATTCAGACTTACATTCATATTACTCTATGATTTTCCCCTATATCTCTTCATTGCACTTTTATTCTTCATGTAGCCCAAACTTGCTGTGTGACCAAAGCTAGCCATGAACTTTTAATCCTCTGCCTCCCTTCCCCTAGTGCTAGGATTATGGGTGTACACAAGCTTGGATTTTTATCTGATAGAACATATTTTTTTTCTGATTTAATTTAAGGTTTTGGAAATACATTTGATCATTATCAATATCTTATTGAGACCTTTAATGTAATGTCCTCTTTACCAGCATTAATTTTACTTTGATTTTCGGTATTTCACATATGTTTGATATTGATTTCTATGAATGGCCTTTCACTGTTGATTACTCTGGATTCTACCAGGGTTTTCTATTTATAGAAAGATCTATGTGTAAGAAAAGCAGGCAGAATGCTCCAAGTTTTCAAGTTCTATTACTTTCCGTGTGAGCTGGTTTGGACTTAGATTTTTAAGTTGAAAGTGATCAGATATTTAGGGCTATTTATTAGGGAGTCTCTTAATGGTAGCTAATATGCTCCAGTTCTACTGCCTTAAATATTGATTTTGAAATTCACTGCATTCTGAACTCCATGAGGCTTTGCAGAGACATGTGTTTTGTGGTGTTTCTTGATATTCAGTCTTACCTTGGCTGAATTTTCATTACATTTCTGAATCGTGTGTGTGTGTGTGTGTGTGTGTGTGTGTGTGTGTGCATGTGCCTCTATAGCTCTTTACCTTATTTATTGATACACAATCTCTCATTGGCTATTCTGACTGCTAACAAGAATGAGGGATCTTGTTTTGTGCCTGTGTTAAGATGTGACTTCTCAGCATCCTGTTCTAGCACCATGACTTCCTGCTGCCACCGTCCTTCCACTGTGAGGTCTAAGTCTCTGGAACATAAACCAAAACAACCTTTTTCTTCTATAAGTTTTCTTGGTCCTGAAGTTTTCAGCAATAGATAAGTGACCCTTGCAAATGAACACAAGTGTTACAACTTCCAGAAGGAGTTGCCAGACCACAGCAAATGAAGCAAATCTGGTTGGTTGATGGGTTTTTGTAACATTTCAGTAGAATACAGCCATTTATATTAGACATTACAGTTGGCTACTTTTGTATAACAGAACTAGATTCTAGTCTCTAGACTTATAGTTCAGGCCAACCTCCAGACCTCTATGGTTAGCTAGTGGCAAGCTCCATTCTCTTCTGTCTCTCCTATCTCTTCAGACAGGCTTTATTTGGACAATGAAGATATCACCACATTTAGTCTTTTCCAGAAAAAGTTTTAGGACACTCAGCTACTTCAGTGTTCATTTAAACCTTGTGGAAAACTTAAAAATATGACATCTTGGGTTCCACTTCAGTTATTAATTTCAGAAAACCTAGAGAAACTGGAATGATAATTTTATACACTTTAAGTAATTCTGCCTCAGATAATCTTGAGGTAAACATGGAGGAATAGTACCCCAAAGCCATCAGAAAAATAAAAAGAAAGAATTAGACTATTTAAAGCATTGTTTCTGGTATTTTTTAATCATCTTTTCTTCAGTTAAAACCAAACCTCTGTGTCTTTTATTTTATCATAAATCAATGTTCTTATGTGTGCGTGAGTGCGTGCGTGCATATGTGTGTATGTGTGTGTGTGTGTGTGCATTTCATGTCCACTAAAATATAAAAGGGAATTTCAAACTAGAAGTAACTTGAGGTGTCTCGTAACTCATTTGAAACAGTGAACCTACTGGGCACCAGTCATCTGTTCATGAGTACATTTATTTGCATTAGAATGATTTGTTTTTAAAGGAAGATTTAAAGAAAGACTCTTATCTCTGAATAATTTTCTTGGGGATATTGTTCTAACAAAAATAACTAAAGCACTTAATTTTGTGTCATCTCACTAAAATTTGCTTTCTTTGTAGACAATTCAAAGTTTTGTTTCTTTTGTTTATACCTTAAAAAAAGAAATTGCCTCTTAAGAAGCCACATACAGAGCTTCAGGTGTTTAGAATCTAAGTTATATATATCAGAATTATTGTGATTTCCACATCATACATGACTTTAATAATATGGAAGTTATGTTTGGGAAGACTATAAAGAGATTATTCTAATACTTTCCCACAGCAATTCTGACCAACAGAATTCTATAAACTTTGCTAAAATAATTTACATTCTCTGAACCAGGAAAAATGGTTCAGTGTGTAAAGATGCTTTCAGAATTACTTACCTAATTGCCTAAGTTCAGAACCCTATTACCAGACCTCTGCTTCTGAGAGATAGATGCTGAGACAGAAGGATACCCAGCAGCTTACAAGCTATCTGCACAGAGTAACAGAAATAGCAAGGTAGACTGACTGTCTTAGTCAGTGCTCTATTTTGGAAGAGACCCCACGACCACAGCAACTCTTACAAAACACAGGATTTAATTGGGGCTTGCTTACAGTTTCAGAGACTCAGTCCATTGTCTTCATGGTGGGAATATGGCTGCATGCAGGCAGCCATGGCTCTAGAGCCATAGCTAAGGGTTCTATATCTGGATCTGTAAGAAGCAGGAAGACAGAGAGCCACTGGGCCTGGTTTGGGTTCTGACACCTTAAAGCCCATCCTCAGTGACACACTTCCTCCAACTAGGCCATCCCTCCTTATTCTTTCAAATAATCCCACTTCCTAAACATTCAAATATATGGATCTATGGGGAACATTCTTGATCAAAAAACCACAGAGACCCTGATTCCAGCAAGGTGGAAGGCAAGCACCAGTTCCAGAAGTTGTTCTCTGACTGCCGCAGTCATGCTCTAGAATGTACAGCTATGCTAATATACAAAATACACATCTATCGCGCATACATCATACATATCACATATATATGTATACATATCATCACACACATGAATCATACACACACACATACACATCACACACACAGAGATACAGACACAAAAAGACACACTCACATGAACACACCCATACCTACGCCCACAATTATTTAAAAAACAAACAAGGCAATCATTCTGGGCTGGGGATGCACCTCAGTGCAAAACTGCTTGCTTCACGTTGAACAACCCTTGGGTTACCATTGTCAAGCAAAAACCAACCAAAACAAAACAAAACTCACATTCTGAGATTTTTTTTCTCTTGTATTAGTCTTTAAAAAAATTAAAAATCAGATAGTTCTTCCAACAATGGAAGTTCAAGGAGCACTGTGGCCAGGCCAGATTTCACTGTTAGTGGAAATCATTGTAGACCTTTTTTCTTTGGCACTTAAGAATTATAGAAACAAAGCAGGATTTACTCTTTAGGCCTCTCGGCATTGGTGCTCTTTTCCTCTTCTCTGTATGGATTTTGCCTTTGGTAAGAAAGCAGAGGCATATGATTTATGCTGGAAACATCATCTAAGTTTCTTGTCTGTCTGGTGATTGGCATCTTTGGCTTAGAGGGTCAGGTCTGTTTGATGCAATTCATCTTTGAACCTTCTCATTGTAAAAGAAGTTTAGGCTTAGCATCTCTGACTCTACCATTTTATATCTTTCTTCAGTTACAAATAATCCATTGGCATTCAATGCCCATAACAGTTTGTAAATTACTTGTATATAATACATTTCCTTCTGTATGCATACAGGCAGAAATTTGACTCCTTGTTGGATGTTTGGGGGTTTGTGAAATACATTCCAACTAGGGGAGGAAGTGGTTTCACATGGTGCTTCATTATGTTTGTACATGTATGTGTGTGTGTGTGGTATGTGTTCCCATGCATGTGATACATTTTCAGGTATCTGTGTGCTGTGTAGACCTGCATGTGGAGGCCTGAAGTTGATAACATGTGTCTATTTATTTTCCAGAGTGTTTCATTGAGTCTGTAGTTATCAATTCCAGCTAGTCTACCTAGCCATCCTTTCCCAGGATCCCCTGCTTCTGTGTCAATGGTGCTACCATGCCTTTCCAAGTCTTTCACAGGTTTTGGGAATCTGAATTCCAGTATTTATGCTTGAACAGCAAATACTTACTTAATTAAATGAGACATTTCCTCCCTCTCCATATGGTGTTTTACCAAGAACAAGAAAAGGGTACATAATTTGGAAACATTTTCAGTACCATAGTGTTTTATTTGTTCAATGAAAAAAAACTATATATGTGCTTTTCATGACAGTGGGAACAAAAAAGCTTTCTTGATTGGTGCAGCATTGCAGAAGCCATAGTGATATTTTAGCTGGAAGCATCTTCCCTAGGAAGGAACATGAGGACTGGGGTTTAATTTTAGCAAAAGAGGACAGAGTTTGAAGATCTTAAGACTAAGATAGATATCTTTTGATACTTCCTTTAAGATTAAGATTCTGTGAGTTTTCACACACTCAGAAATTCATATTCTAAAATATCTTAGTCTAATCACCTCCCTCTGTTTTTCCCTCTCTACTTCATGTGTTTGGGGCTTAGCTCTCCAGAATTAAGGGGGTAGGGAGCTATCTGCTGTAGGTGCTTACACCCAGGATCTAGTAAGTATGTAATTTTATCTTTCAATGAAAAAAACCTTAATGCATAAAAAAAGGGTCACATCTTTTTTGACCTCACCACAGAGTCAAGGTCCCAGGGCAACTTCAAAGTCTGGCATACATAAGGGAGTGAGCTCCTCTTCCAAGCAGAGGGGGATCATGCAAATCAATCACTTATAGCAGAGAAGAAGAGGAAGAAACGGTGCAGCCATAAATATTGTTCATCTCATCATCTACTCTTCTATGTAAGATGTCTGACATTTAACCAACAATTAGAAAACACCAGACAAAATCTTACTCTTACAAGACCAAATTTCCCATATGTTGGAATAATTAAGGACATTATCTTAAATATGCTTTACATTTTCAAATCACTTGGATTGATTGAGAAGTTGCGAAGGAAACACAAAATCCAACATTTGTTTTTCCCTGCTGATCGATGAAATTCATGACTGTGCTTGTAACTACTAACAAATATAGCATTGAAACATGACTACTAACTAATGCTGACATTTGTTTAGAATCCTCTCTCTTTCTTAGTGTTGTTTCACCAGGTTCCTATTCAAGGCACCATACTGCATATGATCAGCATGCTTCTGACCCTCTTTCGATTTGTGATGGTTTTACAGAAGCCCCATGAATTGGAGAACTTTGAAGGACCAGGTATCTGGTAGAATGTCCTTTAGGGCTTATAAATTGTTTAAGAATTCTCATAATCATTTTTGGCATATAAGTATTACATGACTGTTACTATTGAATAACAGTGATAGATATGTGAAGTGCATGGGTATCTCAATAACAGACCATAAGTATTTGTATAAGAAATTCTGGGAAATATTTCTCCTTGTCTTAGTCCCCTTTTGTCCCAGTCCTGTGATCTTCCTCTGGAGGCCAGAAAGCTAATCAGGACATTTCCCAGACATATAGAACAGCTGTAAGTAGCTAAGCATCTGTGTGACTCAGGTTAAGTTCAATAAAGGTGTCCACAGAGATACAGGAGAGAGGGGGGGCATGGAGGCATTTTAATCTCAAGACAGGAATTAGGTGTTCCTGAAAGGTACCATCTGAACTCTGCCTTCTGTTCCCTAATATCATGGATGTGGAATGACAGGCATAGCTGCTATAGTAACCTGATGTGTGGTTAGTTATTCCTTTTGGATACATTGATTCTGTCTAGTCTACTTACCTAGCATTCCATGAAATCTTATATGCTATCTAAAGTATTGTAATTCCTCTTTAACCAAACCAGGGAGGAAGGCTTTTATTATCTGTAACTAAGAACAGTGGCCATGACAATAAAAGTATTGGTTCAAACCACTATCAAGATTATTTCCTGAATAAAATTTCAATGATGTAGACACACTATGCTACATTGTAAGTTCTGATTATGAGTTTTAAGAAGAAGATGACTATGCTATCAATGATCTAAGTCAGCTTGAGAAATAAATGTGTGCTAGTGAAAAGCAAGCTGAAGAAAATGAGAATGAGTCCTATCACAGAACAGAGCCATTGAAGGATGAAAGACACCAGGGAAATTTCTACTTAAAGTCAAGCCATGCGATCTACAGCCCACATCATGAAAATTTAATGAGTGTTAAGAGGGCAGAAAAGGACACCATCTAAAAATGTATCAATGTTTATTAAGCATGAGAACAAGCTACCCCCCTGCCCCCGCCAGAGGTAGTGAGTAGTAATGCTTTTCTAGTTTGTTGTTGAAGTATTCTCATTATGGTAACAAAGGTGGTAGACAAATCTATGTGGGTGGCAAACATCACTCACAATATCCTAAGCCTGGACATGAAAGTCTTACTGTACCATACTGATATCTCATGCTACCCACTTTGTATTTACTTGTTATAAGATATGGAATTCTCCACTCACAGATACTTATGGATATAACTACCACAACACATGATTAAAAGTAACTACCAGTAGTTTGAGTGAATTAGTGAAAAGAGTAAAAAACTGTGAACATTGATGTGACTCAATTTCACATTCAAAGGCATAGAACAATTGTCAACAGGACTAGATGGCTTCAAGTGAGCTGACCAAACATCCCCTTCTCCAGGCATAATTGATAAAACATGAACCTAGTTTAAATGAGTGTTACCATTTTATTTGATTGTGAAATTTTTATTTTCCCCTTTTCTTTTTAAGACCTACTTACTTATTTTTTTTTGCTTTGATATAAATCCTGAATTTGATTGTAGAACCCATGAACCACCCATTTTCTGGATAATTCTTAGTTTGCACATTTAGGGAAGAAGTAGGGAGGAAAGCTGATTTCTTGATTTACATCAGAAGACCACCTTATTTCCAAATTTTTGAAGTGAGCCTCATGCAAACCCTCAAGTACTGACAACACTGATCTGCCAACATCCTCAAAATAACTACCTACACAGCCTATCTTTAGCCTTAAGAATGAAAGCTTGTGAAAGTTATCTTCCTTCTAATTTTAAACTTAAATGTGAAGACTCACTTTCCTATGAAAATAAGTAAGTGATTATTCTCAGTCATTTTGACTACCTTGGCTGTAATTCAGTTCCATCTAACATAGTTTTAAAATAGACACTCATTTACTTGTTTATTTTGAAAAAGAATCCAACAGCTAAATTAAAATAAAAAATAGATCCATAAAGATTTCTACTATCCAATCAATGGTTAACCTGTCATTTTATATACATATTATCAAAATTATCAACCTAGGAAAACTTGAAATTGAAATTATTTATTCAATCATTGCCATTAAAACTAGCCAATTCATACTTAGATCAATTTTGAAAGTTTTATTGAGATAGAAGAAACTGTTTCAGAGATATATTGCCCTGAAAGTTCAGGACTTGGACAGTGGATGGTAAATGATCCCATGTTCTAGTAGCAGTTCCATGTAGAAAATCTATGATTCGCTTTTCCTCCTGTTTGGAAGCTTTCATCTTTATTGTAAGTTAATACCTTACTTATAGAGTCTTCTAAAGTCTAGGAGTAAAAGGTCCCTCAGATTCTCTTTGTTAGTATACATTTCTGAAACAAAAGCAATATTGTAAAATATTTAAAGTGGTTTACAGTTACAATTATGTTATAAATATTCTATTGCTAAAATGCTTTTTATACCACCTTATTTGATGATATCAGGCCTCTATCTATCTATTCATTCATCCATCAACTGTCTCTAACTCATTGTCTACTTTTAAAGCAACAAGAGCAATTTTGAAAGTCAATATAATCTACAATAGAAATGCAAGAACATATGGAGAAACACATAATACATAAATATGAATATTGGAACAGAGTGAGATTGGAACCCCAGGTTTTCTACTGTGGATGGAAGGATTCTGTTGTAAAGCCTTAGATTTCGTGATCCTCCATCAGGATTCAGATGTAGGGAGTCATACTGGCTATGGTGATAGAAAACTAAGGTAATAAGAAATAGGCCTTTGGCTTAAGTCTTTCTGAGAAATGATATTATCTGGAATAATTTTAAGTAGGATCTAAATTAATGCACAGTAATTGGCACTCAATCTTGGGAAAAATTTATCAAGACTCAATCTCTTACCAACTTTTATACTTCTTGTAACAAACTTGATGATTAGGCCAAGCACAAGAAAGAAAGGAAGAAGAAAGAAAGAAAGAAAGGCCAAACTCAAAATATTGTGAATATCATTTTCCTATAGTCAGCCTTCCTCAACCACAGATAATATTATAAGTCTTATAGATCCAGCAACTCTTTTCATTTTAAGATTTTTTAAATTATCAATTTAAACATTATTTTTATATCCAGTTAAAATTATTTTCATTGCTTATTTTTGGTCTGATTAAGAAGTTGAAAGCCATCTGGGGAGATTGAAGTCATAGCTTTGTCATTTGCCTATCACGTCTTTTCATTTCTTCTTGTTTCTGAAGGAACATCAAATTGAAGGAAGCATGAGAAAGTAGAGGGATGTATTGTTGATGGTGTATTCTGGTACCCTCTGTATGAGAGGGATTTGAAATGCAGGCTATTTCCTGTTCACTAGAACTTGAGAGGCTCTTCTGCTTTTATCATTCCTTGGTAAGAAAGCGAGAGGCAACTATCCTCTAAACACTTGACTACTTTGGACCTGCTAAGAAACACCCATGTCCTGGCCCAGGGCTCCTCAAAAGCAAAAACTGGCAGAGAGATTCTGATAGATCTACCTTAGATATCATCATCAATACATACAACTCATTTTTGTGAAAGAACACATGCTGATCTGATTACACTGTTATCTATCTTTGCATCCCCAGTAGAGTACAGTAAATTGATAAGTCATAATATTACATAATATTTATTTAATTCTAAATTCCTGAATTCAAACCTGTTACTCAGCATCTCATTGGTAACATTTAACAGTGATTTAATTTCTTGCGCAAAGAAAACCATTACAAAGGCATAATTTTAAAAAGTAGAATTTTACAATGTGACAAAGCTCTCATTGATAGCACATTGATGTGTAGTAGAAAGAGGAATACTTTTGAGGGACAAAAGCCTGTGGTAGATTTAGCATTCATGCATGAGCAGGAATAGTGCTACGCCTAGAATGGCAGTGCCTTTAGAAAAGGGAATACTGGATGGGAAGGTAAATGACAGTGAATGTGAGGAATACATTTTCTATGCATGAAAACAGCCTATGTAAATATCCTGTGCAAGGGTATTGACATTCAGGAAGCAGCAAGGAGATGTGTCTCATGCAAACACTACAGTTTACATTGTAGATTATTGGGAGTTAAGACTTGTCAGGTGTTTCTGAGACTGATAATGGAATATCTTGACTACCAGGTTCACAAAGAATCCAAATGAAAGTTTCTGTACTCACACATTCTACCTAGTAGGAATATGGATAAAAGGGAAAAGACTTTTACATAGCAAGTAAAATTTGAGTGTGTCTAATTATGAATAGACTCCATGATAGGTGTTATTAGGAACTCATCATTGTTTTCAGTCTCCACAGTATCAGAGGCATTCATCAAGATCATGGGACGCTGTATAAAGGGCTAAGGTTTAATTTCAAATTGATATATATATATATATATATATATATATATATATATATAGTATGTGTGTGTGTGTGTGTGTGTGTGTGTGTGATATTGAATGTCTTTGTAAGTGCCATCCTGCAGTGTTCACAGACTTTTCCCTAACTTCAATGATGCTCACACTCAGTGTCTGAATCTAGAAACCTAACTTTCTTAATTCTTGTATTCCTAACAAACTCATTGCTAAGCATAGTGAGCCTAACATAAGATACAGTATTGAAAACTGAACAACAGAAACACATTAGTCCCTTGGTAACTGAGGCACTCAGAAGATTTTTCTTGTTCTTGGGAACATTCTCTTTATTATTTTTCTACAGCATCTCCCTTTTTTATTCTGTCCTTTCCCCCCCTGGATTGAAACTTGTTTCCTTAAATAGCACACATTCATTTCCTATCCATTTTCATTGGTTTTAGTTTGAGCATGAATCATCAGTGAGAATTTAACTTTCATAGGTCTGTTTTCCAGCAGGCTTGGTTGGATGATCTTGACTTGTCCTTCCAGCTTCAAGTGAGATAATGTATGTAAAATCTCCTTGGGAACTAGTGGATGCCACAAATATGTAGGACAAGCATCATTTCTGTTTCTATTTTTTCAGACTTCCTCATCCCTTCAGCTGCTTTTAACACTCCAATTTCATGTATATCATGGATAAGTTTTCCACTGCACTTTATTCAAATAAAGATAGTGAGAACACTAAAAATATTCCTCAGTTTCTGGAATAGTATCTCTTTGTGTGGTAGTGGAGGCAAGGGGGTTCTTTTTGCTTTTTCTCTATTTATATTCATGTAAAGAGAACAGTTCTTGTGTATTCCAGCTCTCTGAGATTTTGGAACATGCAAGGACCCTTCTGGATTTAGATCCAAATAACAAAGGTGTAATCCAAGTTTCACTGGCTCTTGGTCAATCCATTCTGAAAGGATCCCCAACTCCCTGGAAGCTTATAAACCCTTCCCAAGAGGCCTTGGCCACACTGTTCACATTTATTCTGCATAGTGTCACTGCAGGTGAGACTCTGCTCAGTATACAGCACCAAATCCACAAGTTTCCATCCCACCTTCCATTGCAGTTGAACCACTGTAGTTCCAGAGATAGCCAGATTGCACAGAACACTTTCTTCTTCAAGTGGGACAGCCATTTTTTCTCTGTTATGCAATACCAATGATGCTGTGGGACAATGAAGGTTGGCAGCTTGGAAAGTAGTCTTTCAGGCTTTACTTACATCCATGTCCTCAGTTTCAAACTGTATTCAGTATGGAAGTCATGTCAGGTAACAGATTCAAAAGAAAGGGTATCCATTTCTTTCCAGACAGCAAGTTCTGCTTTCACAACCACGTATGAGTTACCCATATCTTTTCCTCCATAGGATGGTTCTCTTTCAGGAGTAGTGTCAGTCTTCTAAAGGAAGAGCCAGAAGTTCAGATCACCAAAGGTGCCCACCATGTATAAAAGTGTTCTCTACCTTGGCACCAGAATGCTGGAAATGATGTGACTGTGTTTAGGAGTAATACATTGAAAGTGTTTGGATAGATAGAAGCTGAGACATAAAGAGCCTGGAGCTAGTTATTATTGAGATATTTCGTTGTGAGTGATTCAGTATGACAAGCAAAGAGATGAAGAGGAAAAATATGGTAAGGTAAGACCAGACCCTGAGAAGAAAAAGAATATGACATATTTGCTAAATGGGATAAGTTAAAACAAATTTCTATAGAACAGTGATATGTTGGGAGTCATTTTGAAATTGTTTACTCTGTGGTTCCTGTATTTGTACCCATTTGGGGGAGGACTTTGGTTCGTCAGAATCACAAAACAATAGAGCACAGAATATATCAGCTGACATCACTCAAGTGTTGTGAAGGAAGAGGGCTTCTTAGCTCTGTGTTATATAGGACAATCCATAAACAAATTAAAACCATTACTTACAAACTAACATAGGGATCAGTTCACAAAGTTTACTCTAAGTTACAATACAATTGATGCCAAAATCAAGGCAATAAAAGCTATGAGTTCTTAACCCACAAAATCATTGATATTTAGAGATATTAAGGATGAGAGAAACTAAACTGGATAAATGGCCTGCTATTCTGGTGAAGAATACAATGTCTTGATCAATAAAATAAGAATTAAATTTTTATTCGAGTATAATGTATAAAGGGATGGCATTTGGAGAGAGGCAAATCACTTCATGAAGTTCCAGGAGCAGCAGAAAAGGGTTTGGACAATAGTATGATGCTCCTTTCTAGACTGGTTAGGAAGGTGAATTAATGGCTTATTGTGGTGGCCACTAGGAGCACAGACATTAAACTCCAATCAGGGAGGGGTATTCATACTAATTTGTGAAGCAATCAACAACTGTGAGAACGACATTGACTGCAATATATAGAATATCCCAACTTTAATAACCCAGAGATGACTAAAACTATGGAGAGACAGGTTAATAAGGAGAAAAATCAAAACCAACCTGGACTATGGATAGGACAGGGAAGAATCGGGTGAGAATACAGGCAAGACAGGTGATGGTTTATAGAGTCAGGCATCTGTGGGCATGAAAGGGAATCAAGCTTGCATTCAATGCATTTCATTATCAGATAAGATCAGATAAGGACTGTGTCCATGCAAAGTCTTCTTACCCCAGAGGCTTTACTGTATTTCATGCACAGTACTGGATTTCATGGCCAGGAAGGCTCTGGGCTTCAGGCTTCAGGCTTCAGACTGGTATCTTCAGTACTTTTTTCAATGTAGGGTTGCTCATCATGAGTGAAGTATAATGAATACAGACTAAACCATAGATGATAGCTTCAGAGACCCAGAACCATGATTTTTTATCAAATATAGTGCCAATAAAGGAGATTACTACAGTCAGAAAATAGGAGGTGAAGAAGATGAAGAAGGTAGCAAGAGTCCTCAGAACAGTGGACTGAGCTTTCACACCAGAGGAGTTGTTGTTGTTATACTCTTTCATCTGCCCCCAATGTCGGACCAGTGAGACTATGAGTAATATTATAGAAACAAGGAACACAATGAAGGGAACACCAAAACCAATCATTTTAAGAGGACTAGAAAGATGCTGTTCAAACATTTTAAGTCTTACAATTGAAGAACTGTTTCTAGGTAATTGTTCTAGGGTGATTAATTCCATCTGGATATGATATTTAACAACAGAAGGGATGATTGACAAACAAGAAGCTATCAGAGTACCCAATATCAACCAGGGAACCAATTTCAAAATTTTCCACTTCAGCCAGAGGAAGATGGGATGGGTGAAGGAAGAGACCTTGACACAGTAGAAGACAGAAAGCAGACTGGTTAGCCAGAAGGTCAAAATGTTCATAAACTCCCAGATGACTGATATCTTCCAAAATACATAGACAGGTCTAGAAAAGGTACCAAAGTTGTACAGCACTGATGCCCACTGTAGACAGAAATGTGAAATGCCAAGGCTAATGAGAATCATTTCCACCGGTGACAGTCTTTGAAAGTTCATCCACTCTCTGCACAGCACTGCAATAGTTATGCCACTTTGTATAATTATTATCAAGGACTCAAGCACATACATGATGATGGAGAAGATGGTAACTTGGTTTGGCACCATGCTTCTATTCTGAAGTATCTTCCTAGACAAAGATTCAGAAGTTCCGTACCAAATTCCAAATATAAAACAAGTACATGTTCTCGCCACGCTTGGTATAAGAGAACATCTCCTTATGAATGCAAATCCTCCTGTCTCTTTTGACATAGTCATTTTCATATCTACAAGATTTGTCTATGCTTTGCTTGTTGGGTTGAATTCAGACAGAGATGCATGAAAATATTGTTTGGATTTGGATTTTTGATACTAAGATGATTTTCTTATTTTCATAAAGAGAAATCCATTACATATCCACACGGTTTTTTTCTTCTTTACTACTTTATCTGCTCAAGGCACTCTTTCGTTATTTCTCCATCTTCTTTAAATGTCTTTTAAATTTATGAGTTTAAGACTTGAGTAGTAGCTTGGCCTGATGCTTGGTTGTGGATCTCTGTATTTGGTTCCATTCAATTACTGATGATGGTTCTATGATGGCATTTGGGGTATTCACCAATCTGCTTAAAGGGGAATACTTTCATTGCTCCCCACTCTATCCCTCCCACAACTCAACCTTCTCATTACCTCATGTAAAGGAGAGATCAGGAAGGGGAAATCTACAGAGAGAGCCAACTAAACAGAAGGGAACTCATGAACTCTAGACCAACAGCTGTGGAGCCTACATGGGATCAAGCTAGGCCCTCTACCTTTGGGAGGTAGATGTGTAGCTTGGTCTATCTGAGGGGACCCTGGCAGTAGGACTAGGATCTCCTGGTGAATGAAATAGCTTGTAGGAACCCATTCTCTCTGGTGGGATGCTGTGTTCAGTCTTAATATGGGGAGGGGGGAGTCTTGGTCCTGTGTCATCTTAATGGGCCAGGTTTCGTTGACTACTCATGGGGGGCCCTTACCACTTGGGAAGAGTGGTCAGGGGTGGGCTTGGGGGCAGACATGGCAGTAAGGAGGAGGAATGGGAGGGAGAACTGTGATTGGAATGCAAAATGGAATTAAAATAAAAAAAAAACTTTCATAGAAAAGATGAATCTTCAATATGCATGCATGTCCTGGATAATGTTTTCATACTGCCAAGTGCCATATTAGTGCCAGCCTCACATCCCTGTCTTTATAGCACCTTCAAAAGCTGGCTGATATAAACACTAACAACAATATGTGAGGGGAAATCCTATCCTAAAGTACTAGAAGCTTGGGAATTACAGTGTCTCTATCTGTTGATCCCCCAATGGAGATGAAATATTCTTTCTACTACTGTTCTGCTAATTCTAATGCCTTCAGTACATATTTTATATAGCTTTGGGCATTGTTCTTGTTTCATTAATTCATTTTTGTATGTCCTTCCATGACTAGGTCCTTTTTTGTCACTTTCCACAGATGATTTGGAAGAGAACCCTCTCAACATTCGTAAAGCATATTACTCTAAATGTGTAAGGCATACTTTCACAGATATGCAAGAATGAATTTCTATTCCCTTGCTACTGAACAACTATCTAAATAAAAAGCAGCTATTTAATTAGTGTCTTAAAAAATGAGAGACAGATTCTAACAATTGGTAGCTAGTGAGAGGAAGAAAGTGAAAGTTGTTGACTCCATGAATTCCAAGCCTGGATGGATATTTAATTGTTTAAGAATGGGTAAACATAAGTAATCTAAACTGGAACTTAGAATTGCTAAGCATAAACATTCAAAGTCCACTAAACTCGGTGGTGCAAAGGAAAACAATGGATTTTCAAAACTTACACCAGCACATAGGATTAAAATTAGAAAACATCTGCTTGCATTTTCAGTAAAATTCAAAAAGTAGGAAATGAAATAACGAAACAACAGCTTTCTCCTACAAGATGAATTGATTGAGATATAGGCATCCCACACAAGAGGAGAGAGTGTCAAGCGTTTTTAGAGATATATGCAATCATAGCAATAGCACCTGTTTTGTTTACAGTTCAGCTAAGCATTCTCCCTCCTACATATAGTGACCTTAGAAAGACTGTGATGTTATAAGCCTCTGTCTCAGGAACTGTTCACTTGGGGACATCATGTTACAGCCTTCAGGACAGACAGTAGCTACAAGAGTTTAATCAGAAATGAAACTCTGTCCAAAGTGGCATTTTATAGTTATCCTTCATCTGGAGCAATACCCAATGCTCCCTTCCCTCACAGGGGTGTCCTTTATGTGGTTATGAAAATTAAATTTTCTAGATATTCCCTTTAAAGGAGTTTGACTGAGACACACAGAATGAGTTGATATTCTCTGTGTTTAGAACTTAAAAATCTGGTTCTTCTGTTGTGGTGGGCTCATCTCTTCACCAAATTCAGCTTGCCCTCTTTCTCCTTTAGCACCCACCTATATCCTTTTTCCATATCCTTGAGAAATGCTGCCCATTAGCAAGTGCTCACAAGTTCACAGGGCCCAGAATGTGTGTATATGTCTCTGTGTATATCATTCATGTCACAACCTACATGCAGAGAGGTCAGAACCCAACTTGTGGGAATCAGTATTCACTCTTTTCAGCATTGGACCCTGGGGATTAAGCTTAGTTTGTCAAACTTGCCTTTACCCATAGAGCTTTCTAGCTTTCTCAAATTTATAGATGGAAATGCAGGATCTCCAGGCTTCATGCTCCTCTCAGTTCTGTTCCCCCTTTTTAGACAGAGCAAAGTCCCACTAGATTGTTTCCTAATTGATTCTATTCCTTCCTATGAGCAGTATATTAATAGGCAGAGGATTTGTATCTGTTACTCATGGCTTCCCATATTATGCAAGTTAATATTACTTATTTGTAAGTTTTATATAACCAATCTACTCATAGCACTACTCTCTTTATTATTGAGAATACATTTTTCTTATAACATACTATGATTCTGGTTTCACATCCTCCAACTCCTACATCCTCCATACTTTCCCATCAACCCCAACCTGCACACTTTCTTGCTCTCTCTCTTATTATAAAGTTAATCTTTCCTGACACATGTCTGTTTGTGTGCATATATTTACTTTGTAAAATATCAAAAATGGGAAAATTAAAAATAATATTCAATTAAGAGAAGGCAAACAATATAACCAAGTATATCCAAAAAAGGGACACTTTTTAACCTTCCCCATTCCCTAAACAAAATATATAATTTTGGTAGTAGCATCTTCAACTGGAAACTATAGGGAAACAGAAAGCTGTGTATACTCCTGGAAGGGATTTAAATTAATAGATTTACACTGAAAATAAATTTTATCTCATTAAAAAGATACTTGTTGAGTACATATTGTGTGTTATAGAGAAACTCTTGCATATTCATGACAAGAGAGATGTTTACAAGTCTATTTCAGAAGTTCTCGTAATACCGACTGACTAGAAACTGTATAAACGGCCAGCAGCTGAGAAACTGATAAAGTGTGGCACTTTCATACGATGTCATAAAACCACACAGACATCTATTTGCCTTCCTCCAAACTGGGCTACTACACTTGATTCTTGCTGGCAGAAGTTGCCTCTTACTGGAGAGCTTTCAAATGCCAGATTCGGTTTAATGTCTCCTTTGCATATTCAGTCTGGGCATGAAAATCAATTCTGGGGATACAGCCCAGAAGAGAAGGCTGTTGAGACTATCTATGGGAATATTCTTCTCTCATAGTACAGAGCATTCTTCTTTCCACCCTATGTTATTCTAAATTACATGTGACGCTGAGGACATCTATAGCCTTGAAGGGAAATCAGAGGAAACATAAAGACACAGACACACAAACAAGAGCATACACAGACACAAACACCCCCCCACCCACACACACACATGGATAGACACCCCTCCACACACACAGTAGCTCATATTTTTGCAGGAGGTTTAATGATTTTGAGTTGAACTAACACTGAAAGCTATGAAATAATTTTGTGTGTGCAGAGTGTATCCCTGTAGTTTAAGCCACAGAGAAGCTCAGCATTGTGGTCTGATATCAAGCAGAGAAATAGAGGGAAAGAGAAATATAATGTTTTTGTTGTTGAATCCAGAGACCTATGAACATTCATTTTATATAGCACTTAAGGAAGTATCAAAGTACAAAACAGGCCTGTTTGTTAGCCTCACCAGTGAACACTGCTGCTCTCCTGAAGACTAAGCAGACTAAGACTAAATGTTGTTGTTGTATGAGTAAGGTGATAATCCTAGATCATCCTGACAAGAAATTATCAAAGATGACAAAATATGGATACAAACACTGTTAATTACTCTTTAGGGAGAAACCTGTGTCCTAGGACATTTCACTGAGATAAGTGCATTGAAAGAACTAAAGAAACCATGTTAATAAATTCATATATAATATATACGACATCGTGGCAATCATGGTTTCCAAGATCTTCACCAATGTGCCCATGCATTACACATGAGTGTTTAGAGCAGTGGGAACACAAAGATGGGCTGACACGCATTTGCCCATTCCATTGAGATTTCAAAATGTCCACATCTTAATGTTCAAACTTGTGAACACATCACCTCATGTGACAAAATGGACATTTGCAAGCATGAATTCAATTTGTCATTTGAAGTTATAGGAATTTGTTATAGCAACATTAGGAAAACAATAGAAGAACCTAGTAGACAAACTGTACTATTACTTAGTTTTTAATTTGTAGATATTTGTGTTTAATAACCTTTGTTGCCTTTGTTACCAGCAGCATTACCAATCATAATTCATTTTTTTATATGTAGACTTCCAAAAAGTTTGCCACTGAAAAGAATATTTAGAAGTAAGTGAAAGGCAAGGAATCCCAAGTACAGCATGGGGAACAGCCTCCTTCCTCTTCTTATTTCTGCTACACACCTGCATAGCCCCAAAAGAGCCAGTTTTTATTTGCTTTCTATCTCATCCTTTAAATAAAAATCCATATCACTAATTTGTTTAGTTTGCACCATATTGAGTGGATGAATTCATATAACTCTGGGAGCATGTACACAGTCAACTGGAAAATTGAAAATTATAGAAAATACAAGAACTAGAATTTAATGCTAGCATTACACCTTTCAGTGGACCCAGGTAAAGTTAGGACTAAAAGAGTTAAGGATTGCTTCTACCTTCTATAATGAATTAACAACATTCAGGTTACACACCATATTGGAAGAAACTCACTTTATAAAATGAAGATACCAGAGATTCAATTTTCAAATTTCTTCTTTAAAAGACTAAATACTAGGTTTAATCAGGGGACTCATATAAATGATTTTTCTAGAAACAAAGAAAGATTGCATTCTCCTCCCAGTTTCATAGAGTAGCAATACAAACAAAAACAGTTTTTCAGGCCATAGTCTGAGTCACGTTTGAGTAAACTTCTTCCACGAGGATTAAATATGCAGGTTGTGATTGTGATTTAAATATTTATTTAAAAATATTACAGATATTGACTATGAATCTATTATAATTCAGACTTTCATGGAGGAAGCATGGGAGAAAGAAGGGGTCTGTACACACCAAGCAAGGGATATCTACTTCAGACACCATTTTAGAGAAATATGTGGGTAGTTGAATGCAAATAACAAGAATTTAAGAATAAAGTCTGGGTTCTGTATAAATTTGTGACTCCTAAACACTTATAGATGTTATCTAAAATTTGCAGCTTCATGACATCCCCTGAAGAATGGGTGCTGATAAGCTCCAAGGACTAAACACAGTGACACTCCAATCCTTAGAGGTCACGTTGAAGAGGAACTGACAAGGGAAACCAGAAAAGACAGCAGAATGCCAAAGCAAAGAAAGGGTCTCACAGAAGTCATAGTTATCAGCTGTACCTAATGTGATTGATTGATACACTCTTGCAGTCATTAAAATTAACTGTAGATTTTAGCAATGCAGAGTTTAAAGGTAAGCATGCATTATAGATAGAAATTTCCCCCTAAAGTTTATATGTTGTAGTACTCACTTACTACATTCAGAATACAACTGTATTCATAGATAGGCTCTTTGAAAATAATAGTAAATTAAAATCAACCAATTTGATTAGTCCTGATTCAATATGACTACTAACCTCACAAAATGAAGAAATCCAGAGACAGACATGTTCCTGTTGAGAGACAAGATCCTAGAAAAATGGCTATCATGGAGAAGAAGGTTTTAAAACTTGACATTCTGGGATGGTGTGTAAGGTAGTCATCAATCTCATTATCAGGGAATGGCGTTAAAGGCAGCCTCTCCACTATTGCTCAGATTGTTAGTTGGGTTCATCCTTGTAGATCTAACTTATGTGCCATCTTAGAGCCTCCATCTAGCAGAAGCAGAAACAGACATTCATAGATAAACACTAGACGAACTCCTGGAATCCAGTTGTAGAGAGGAAGGAGTGATGAGCATAGGGGTCAAGACCAGGCTGGAGAAACCTACAGAAACAGCTGACATGAACAAGGGGGAGCTCATGCACCCCAGTCTGATAGCTGGGAAACCACAATAAGACCAACCCAGACCCCCTGAGTGTGGGTGTTAGTTTGGAGGACTGGGCAGTCTATGGGACCTCTAGTAATGAATCAGTATTGATCCCTAGTATATGAATGGACTTTGGGAGCCCATCCCACAGAGATGGATACTTTCTCAGCCTATGGAGAGCAGAAAGAGGATGGGCTGGGGTTTGGTGAGGGTGATAGGGGAGGATGTGGGTGAGGGAACTGGGATTGACATGTAAAACAATTTTGTTTCAAATTTAAATAAAAAAGTGAAAAAATAAAAAATGTTCCGGGGGGGGGTTGTTGCCATTCTCATTCTGTTAATATTTTGTCTTGTACTTCCAGCCCTCAGAACTTAGAAAGAATAAAGTTCTGTTGTTTAATCCACATAATCTTTGGCATTTTGTTGTGTCAGTCTCAACAAACTAATACAACTGCCTTTGATGAGCTGTCAGAAATAAATATATGCATAAAAATCATATTGGGAATCTCACAAGAAAAAAGTGACATAGAAACAGATTCACGTAAACAGATATACTGATTACCTATTGAAAGGGGGAGTTGTTCTTACAAGTATAAATAAAAGCAAGATTTGTATAAAATGGAGATAATCTATATGAGAGAGAGAGAGAGAGAGAGAGAGAGAGAGAGAGAGAGAGAGAGAGAGAGAGAGAGAGAGAGAGAACTGATGAGCAATTAAAAGCTAAGAGTTAAGAGACAGAGATACTTTGAGTACCCTGCATTAAGACCTTTATCTTACCGGGTAGAAGAGCGACTGAACAGCAAAAGGGATATTTGATGTCTAGCCTAGCAGAGACACTGGGTGATTCAATGTATAACCACCCAATGAAATTGTGTAAAGCCATGACCCTGGTATGTCTGCTTCTGTGGTTTTGGCTACACAGACACTGTGAGCATTCACAGCTTTCTGAATTGACCAACCAGTCCCTGTAATATAAAGTATCTCCTATGCTGG